>JAVMKO010000011.1:30190727-31456352 GCA_032164245.1 Sternotherus odoratus | reverse complement strand
GAGGGTGATCCATGTGGACTCTGTCCTGGACTGCCATTGGATGGTGAGTGGCATTGGAAACGTTCTCTTGACCGTGACCAGTACCACACTGGGGGCAACTGTGGTGAGCCTAGCGGTGGCTTGCCTCTGGAGTGTGGGACCAATGTCGGTGGCACTCTGGGCAACGGCAGGGACAAGACACCTTGGGCCACTTGCGTGGAAGACATCCGGAGAGGCCTGGGCCGATGCAGCCAGGCTGCTCCGCTCAACTTGAGTCGGAGGCCTGGAGGCCGAAGGGGATCAAGGACTGCCTGACGTGGGCCTAGCCTCTTCCCCTGGTGCACCGCAGTACTGCTGTGAAGAGGGCATCTTCCTGACCTCTTATGCCCAGAGGACAGGGAGTGGTGCCGACTGGACGAAGGTGCTGGGAAATCGCTGTGCGCCAATGCCACGGTGCCTGGTGCCGACTTGGAGCAGCATGCTGGAGCCGGGATCAGCGCCAACTCCATCAGGATGGCCTGAAATCAAATGTCCCTTTCTATTTTCGTCTGCGGCTTGAACGTCTTGCAGATCTAGCAACGATCACTGATGTGGGTCTCAACGTAAGCCAGTGATTCTCAAACTTTTTGTAGTGGTGACCCCTTTCCCACACTGGGCCTCTAAGCGCGACCCCGCCAGGGGTCAGGTGGGGAGGGCATGCCTGCAGCCCACTGCGGCAGGGGCTGGGATGGGAGGGTTCCAGCAGCCCCCCATGGCAGAGGTCGGAATTGAGAGGGAGTTCCAGCAGCCCACCGCGGCAGGGGCCGGGCTCATGGGGGTGCCGGAAGCCCACCTCTGCAGGGGCTGGGGCGGGCATGTGGCAGTGCTGGCAGCCCAACGTAGCAGGAGCCAGGGCCCAGACCGGGCTCGCAGGGCCAGCAGCAGCCTGCTACGGCAGGAGCAGCGGCCGGGACCGGCCTTATGGGGGCGCCGGCAGCCCACCGCGGAAGGGGCACGGGTTGCCTGTAGCAGCAGGGGCCGGATGTCAGGAGCCCGCGGCAACGGCATTGTTCAGGGCCGGCTGTTGGCAGCAGGGGCTCGCGACCCCCACAGAACTGGCTCGCGACCCCCAGAGGGGTCCCGACTCCCACTTTGAGAACCAATGCCATAAGCAGTCTGCGTGCGGGTCAGTCCTCAGCATAGACCACCTACAAAACTCAGGGTTCAGGGCATGGCCCGGCCCGAGCACTCTAACTGAACTTAGTATTTCAAATGACTATAGGTACTAGAAGAACGCTAGGGACGATTTGCAACAATGCTGGAGCTGCAAAGTTCTGATGCACCTTCACTGGTGGTAAGAAGGAACTGAGGGTAGGGGAGAGCACAGTGCCCCTTAGGCTATGGTTAGACTACAGGGGGAAGCGCTATTGTTTATAGCGCTTCCCGATTTAGCGCTACAGCTGTTGCGCTAGAGGGTGTCCAGATTGAATCCCTCTAGCGGCAGAGAGCGAACAGATTTGTCCCGCTTTTGGCGGCAGAAGCAGTTGCGGGATAGGGCAGGTATCCCAGCATTCATCTGGGTGCAGCCCTCTTTGCAAAGGAGTGGGGTGAGGGGGGACTGGGAAGGGAGGGAACTTCTGGTTGTCAGTTTCATTTCCAAAACTGACAGGCTCTGCACCTCCCTTCCCTAACCATTTACTTGGGGGGGTTTCAGCGGCGGGGACTGGTGCAGGGGCTGGGAGCGCCTCCGGGCTGCCAGGTCCCCCGTTGCGGCAGGGGACCCCGCAGCCGTGCCCGCAGTAGCAGGCCGGCTTTCCAAATTTCAGAAGAACTGAGGGGGAGGGTCTGATGTGGGGTCACCGAGGATGGACAGAAGAGTTTTAAATGGTGGCCAGAGGATGGAATTTGGAATTCTGGGCCAGGATGCCGGAGGCTCACTATAACGCAAGGGTAGTACACATTGCATCCCTTGCGTTAAAACAGCAGCGCTGAGAGCTTTATTCCTCTCGTTTTGAGGTTTACCAGTACCGCTTTAAAAGGTCAGTAAAAGCGGAAAAAGTGCCTTGGGAGTGCGTACTGGCAGTGCTATTGTAGCGCTAAAGAGGGGTTTTAGCGCTAAAACAGCCCCAGTCTAACCTCAGCCTTATAGTTTGTCAGGGGAGTGCCACTTCAGAGGTCACGGGGGGGGTAGGGGGGGATTCCCCCCCCCCTTACAGGTACCGCTAAGGGAAAAAACTTCCAGCACTGGTGCACGTGGTGAGCATGCACACCTACTGTGGAATACACATGAGCAATCACTTGAACTTTTTTTTTTTTTAGAACAAATAAATGATACATTTAAATAGCAGTAAACAAATCAAAATGATCACCTAAACAGAAATTTTTTAAAGCAACATATCTTCCACTTGGATTTTTTGGCTTAACATGGGAAGAGAGCCTACACTTCCCTGAAAAATGTAACAAAAATATTGCAAGAGAAAGTTAGGCTGCTTGCATTGTTCTTTATACCACGCATAAGTAGCTAGAGGAGAAATTTTTCTCAAGGACACATACTAAAAAATGTCCTAGAATAACTTAAATATTAAAAGAAATAGATAAAAAGGTTGTTTTATAATGCAAACCATTTATTTAATTTATTTATCCTAGTTTTCAGAGTATCTTCTCTAATAGTTATCACTAACATCTAAAGCATTATAAGGAATGCAGCTGCTTCCATTGTTTTATATGTTGATGTCGTCATAGCCACTGCAGCAAACATATAAAATCCTAAATTTAGGTTTTGGCAAGACATTACAAGAAAAATTCCCAACTTATTTATCTGTGTGTGTGAAATATTGCCACTATAACATCAAGCAGACCAGAGATACTGTATGGAAATCAGATCCAGAGACATAAGTTTTCATACCTAAACAAGTAACTGATTCATCAAATGACTTAAAACCAGGGGTCTCAAACATGCGGCCCGGGGGGCCACATGCGGCCCGCAAAGCCCGTCCCTGCGGCCCGCCAAGCTTCCTGGCGCCCCCCTCTCCCTCCCCGGTCCCCCCATAGCAGTTTGCAGGACGGAGGGGTCAGAAGTGGAGGCTTCTCTGCTGCCTGGCTGGGCCGCGTGTGTTTCTAGCTCTGGACTTCCTAGATTGGCAAACAAAGCAAGAGCAAACAGCTGTTGGTGGTGCCTAGCGCTTTCCAGGAGGGAATGGGGAGCTGCGTGCTCAGAGGAGGAGGTGGGGCAGGGGTGGGACCTCTTGGAAGGGTTGGAGTGGGGGCGGAGCCGGGGCAGCAAGGGCGGGGTCAGTGGTGCGGCCCTTGGGCCAGTGCACTAGTCCTCATGGAAGGGGTGGAGTGGGGGCACAGCCGGGGCAGCGAGGGTGTGTGTCAGTGGTGCGGCCCTCGAGCCAGTGCACTAGTCCTCATGCGGCCCTCGTGGTCATTTGAGTTTGAGACCCCTGCTTAAAACCATGTTAACATTAAATTATGCAGTCACAAATTAACAAAATTTCTCCAACCCAAAAATACTAAACATCCATTTGAAGGAATACTCTATCTTTGCTCCTAAGAAGGCTCTGTATTTAAAGGCCCGAAATCCCTCCTCCTTCCCAAATAATTTCAAGGGCACGCCTTATCAGTCACTCTGGTAAAGGGAAGGGGAACATCCCACTACATTGTCTTTATGAATAAACCCCATAAGCCCTCACAGTTGGCTCTAATTTCCTTTTAATCAGCCGACATTCTGTTCCCTCAGGTGCCAGAGACCAAGTTTCATGATTTCCCAGGTGTACATCACCAAAGAGTCTAAAACCTACACCACTCAGAGTGGCATATATATCCTCAGTTGGAAAATCAGGTACTAGTGGCAGCTAAGCCACAGTATTTTAAAATAGCAACCTTGATCATTAGAATTATTTCTACATAGTTTGAACTGCCAGTTCAACAGGCCTACCTGTGATTAGAACAGGTAAATTATTCAAGTATCAACTCAGAGAATTTGTCTTCACTACCACGGGTAGCAATCGATCTTCTGGCAATCGATTTATCACGTCTCATCAAGACGTGATAAAAATCGACCGTCCGCTCCCCCCCCCCCCGCGGTAGACTCCGGTAACTCCAGCTCACCGAGAGGCACAAGCTGGAGTTGACGGGGGAGCACACAGTCAATTGCCACCGCCATGAGGACGGCGGGTAAGTCAGCTGTACATACATCAACTTCAGACACATTATTAACGTAGCTGAAGTTGCGTATCTACAGCCAATCCCTCCCCCCCAGTGAAGACCAGCCCAGAGACAGGACAAGAACCAACCACAAAGACAAAATAAAAAACACAGTAAATGACCACAAGGCAAATGAACAATGCTCCTAGCTCCTGGCTTGTACATTTGCATTTAAAGAGATATTTATTAGTTCAAATGGAACATCAAAATAATAAAATTGGCCCTGTTCTCACAACTACTTTTTCTTTATATGCTAGATAGTTACCCAGGGACTTACAAATCTCCATCATTCCTGCCCTAAAAAAAGTCACCTTAAAATGAGACAGGATATTTCAATGAACTCCATAACTTGTCTAAAAGAGTACTAAGTAAGTATCATGACGGTGTTTTGAGGAACAAGCATATATTTGGCCACTAGGAAATAGACTGGGAGCACCACACATTTCACAAAGGCCAAACAGCCACCGGATAGCAACAATTATGGCTGGATTCAAGTCAAAGTCAAGCCACACCAGATAAAAGTCGCCCATTTCACTCCATTGATCCCCCAACTATTCTAATCCTCCCCTATGAACATTTGTTGGATGGGAAAAGGTCACTCTGGATAATAATGGAAATTCACCTGAGGAGCAAGCAACTGAAAACTTTAAAACCATGAATTCCTGCTCATCATCTAGAATAAGAAAAGTAACTGTGGAGGCACACTAGTGAGAACAATTGGCTGCAGTTCTCAACAAATAGGTAGAATGTAATAATGGCAAGCGCAAACTGCAACCATGCAAAATTATTTTACACATTTAACAGCTCAGATACAGTATCTATTTGCCTGAACCTACCCAAGACTGATAATGGGGAAAAAGATATATTTTATTCACCACTTAAAAACATCACTTGTTTCAGGCAGTAAGTGTATAACTCTGTAAGGCAGTCTAAGGGCTTGGCTACACAGCCCCACCATACAGAGTACTCAGCATGAACTGTAGTGAGCGCTAAAGTGTTGCACTGTAACTCTCCAGTGTAGACCCTGCTAGTATGAACTAAAAGATACCTGGTTTGTGTTAATGTAGTCCTGTTTGAAACATGAACTAGGAACCTTCTAGCTTGCACTAGTAGGGTCTACATAGGACAGTTACAATGCAACACTTTACTGTGCACTGCAATTCATACTCCCATAGTTCGCACTGCAGGGCTGTGCATACAAACCCTAAATATGTGTTCAAGCAAATATAATTTGACTAAGTGCATGTAATACCTAAGTGGTTTCCTATAATTCAAAAAATGTTTGGTGTACCTTGGCTGCTTTCACTCTGGTTCTCTGCTTTCCTCTTTCTTCCCCTGGAAGGTTCGGATTGTTTCTTCTCCGGAGTCTACAAAAAGCAATTTAATGTCTTTAAATGCTAAAGAATCTGATCCAGCAACAGTTCTACTTATTTATATTATTGTTAAACCAGTTAAAAAAAAATCTCATTCATAAAACATGGTCTCAGTTCAGCAGAAATATAATTTCAGATTTTAACTGAAGGAAAAAGATGACAATACGAGTACTTACTCTTGTACTCCCTAAAGTTTATTACACCTGTTTGTTGCATTTACAGTAGAACATCAGAACACCCTGGGCATGGAGGTAGTTTGTAACTCCGAAATGTTTCTAACTATGAACAAAACATTATGACTGTTCTTTCAAAAGTTCACAAATGAACCTTGAGTTAACACAGCTTTGAAACTTTACAATGCAGAAGAAAAAATGCTTATTTTAACTATCTTAATTTAAACGAAACAAGCACAGAAAATATATTTTTAAACATTCCCTTTATATTTTTATTAGCTTATGTTTAACACCATACTGTATATATATTATTGGGGGGGGGGGTGTCTCTGCAGCTACCCAATTGCATGCTTCCAGTTTCAAATGAGGTACGCGGTTAATTGATCAGTTCATAACTCTAATGTTCATAACTGAAGTTCTACTGTAGTTTAAAATTAGATAATAAGGTTTTAATGTCAAAGTTTGCTTTTTTTTACTATATTTGTACACTTCCCTGTTGAAAGGGGCCCAAGTCCAGGCTAATAGCTCTGGACACTACTGACTTCCATATGCTGCAGTTTTGATACAAGAATAAAAGTTTGTCAAAGCTATTTTCAAAACATATCTTTCTACAGGAACATGATGCTTACAAATGTTTCTCTGTATTATGTTTGTTGAGTGATAATGTTAACTTAAGTTACATTCAGTCTAAACATTTAATGAACGTTCTGTGAACAAACCAAGTTTATGTTAAGTGATAAATTAACAGGATTTAAACAAGTATTGATGACATTAAAAAGTAAATCTTTTCCTCTCATCCACCCTTTTCTGCTTTCAGTTTTGTTGGAAAATAGTTAAGTGATTTTATTCTCAAATTTGTTATTCGATTATTAGCATTTTAATATAGCATCTTAAGTAGCTAATGTAAATGCCAAGTATAATTTAAAACTGTACAGTCTTTACAGCTATTATATCATTTTGAATTTCCCAAAAAAGTTACTTTTCCAATTGCAGAACAGCTATCAGCTCTCATCTCCAAACCTCTGTGGGAATTTAAATTTCATTTGGAAAAATCAACACTCCTACAATTTTTAGAAAAATATTTCACTTTCTTTTCATTCCTTTTGTTTAATTTAACCTTAATCTGCAAACAGCATTGGCATTTTAGTAAGATGTCTAAAATTATATTGGAAGTAATTTTCACTTTTGGTAAATACAGTATTCATATGATAATGCATATGCAGAACTTGGGCATATCAGTTCAAATCACCACAAAATGTTTTCCAGAAGTCAAGCACCACCTTTCTTCTTCTTCTAATGGAACCATATGAATTTCAACAAATTCAAGAACTATGGGGAATATCTTCCTGGTGAACACTCCCCAAGTAATAAAGCTGTCTTTGCTTATAAACTTCAGCAAAACTTACAAACAAGAAAAAACGTTTTTAGAAATCCTCCAATATCAGATTCCAGAACTATAAAGAAAAACACAAAGCTGGCATACTGCCAAGTGCCCCATACTTCATGTGGTTCAGGCTGTCGTTTACCTGTGTATTTTGTGGTTTACCACTTGTTTCAATCTTGGCTTGATAAATTTTAATTTGGGCCTTAATATTTCCTTTTATAAAATGTATTCATTTGTAATAGTTTCCTCTAACAGAATGACTCTTTTCCCCCCCAAAATTGTGGGTTAAGATAGAAATACATATTTTATATTTACTTGCAGAACGATTCATAGTAGCATACAGAATTTTTCAAAGAAAAAAATGAGGAAATCCACCAATTTGTACTATTTGGGTCTTAAATATGTAATTTCTTCCCCTCTCTATAGCAAACAATGGTGCTGAGATTTTCAGTTTTTAATAATAATTAAATTTTTCTTATAATTAATGCATTTGTATTTTTTTTAAAATTTGCTTCCCCCCCCTAAATCTTACCCCTTCCACCACTCAGATTTACAGCCTCAGACTATAAAAAGACTTTTAAAGAATTCTCAATCTGCAGAGAATAGAAAATATACACTTATAATGGTGGGAAAGACCAAGGTATTCTTACACTATCAGAAGCACTCAAAATCCACAGAACTCAGTTTAAGATTAACTATGAATTGCACATAGCCCATTTGTACTCCAATCAAAATCTACATACCTTAAATGCGAACAGAATCTAGTAAATTCATGTCATTCACATGTAAAAGGACACTGAAATACAGGTATAGTTTTCAGGAACAAACATTTAGTAAAATTATAAGTGACTATTTTGTATCAAATAAGTACAAGAAATACAGCATTTGCTGTAAATTGTCTTTACATTGTCACACCAAATCTGCAATCTGATCCACATGGGTAAAATCCAACCAAAATTAATTTAGGCCCACCTATACAGATCAGAACCTATATTTGCAAGGCATCTATTAAAACTCTGCCATTCCAAAATCCCAGGTTTTAATATTAGTATTAGTGACCTAGATAAATGATTAATTTCTAAATTCAACTACATTTTCTGCATCCTTGTCTGGAATACAAAACAAGAGAAATATACACCGGAAAAGGAAAGGAAAAGTATGTCATGCATTAAAAAATTTAAAATGTCAAATACAGATTTATTTTTATATACCATGTTATCACTAACAAAACAGTGTGATTGCATCAGTACTGCATCAGTTTGATAATAAACTAACATTTTCACTACATAAACAAATATTAGTATTGAACTTCTAATCAAGATCTAAATTTCTACATTATTTTTCAAAATCTGTTGCAATACACTTAAGATCTCAAGATCACAAAAGGAAGCATCGCTCACCTTATGAATAGATCTTCAAGCTTCTACTTTACCTTTTATATGACAAATTGTCTACCATAGCCAACTCTTTATTATGACACCATTTCAAAAACCCTTGTATGTAACATTAAAAGTTTAAATTTATTCTGTTAAAATATTACATTTAGTGTGAAAACAAACCAGAAGTTATTTAAAGGAAGAAAATGGTACAATCTCTCATTATCATATCTGGCATAATTACAAACTCTTTGAAGAGAATACAACACCTTTTGAAAAATGGGTCAAGAAAGCACAATCCCTTATTTAGTGCCACAATTTTTCTGATTGCTCATTGAAAATGTAAAGACATCTTCCACTTAATTTTTTTATGAATTTTTTTTTATGAAATCATCACAGCTGCAAAAAATAAAGCCAAGGCATGGCAGAATTCCAGAAATCATCTTTCAGAGAACATGGAAGGAACCTCCAGCAGGAGACATAATGCAGTGAATAGCTCTTTAGGGCCCTTTAAATTTTTTTTTAAAATGTGTGGTTGCTGAATTTTGGGGTTTATTTTGTTACTTGTTTTTAAGAATCCAAGATACAAAGATTTTAAAATTTAGAAATAATCACCCCAGCCTTGAAAATACGGCCTTGTGGTTAAGACACTGTACTTTGTGTCAGAAGATCTGAGTTGAATTCCCAATTCCGGCACGAACTTCCTGTGGGTTCACTTATAAATCACTTATTCTGTGTGTCTCAGTTCCCTGTATGTAAATTGAGGATAATGGACCTTCCTACTTCACAAGAGTGTTGAGAATAAATTCATCAGTGTTTGTGAGGAATTCAAATAATCCATGGCAGCAGTTCTCAAACTTCATTGCACTGCATCCCCTTTTGGACAACAACAATTACTACATGACCCCAGGAGGGTTGTGGGGGCCAAAGCCCGAGCTCCACACCACAGGGCGGTTGGGGACCAAAGCCCCAGAGTAGGGTTACCAGACAGCAACTGTGGAAAAAATGGGACGGGGGTGGTGGTGGTGGTGGTGGTGGGGGGGGGGGGGGGGAAATAGGTGCTTATATAAGAAAAAGTCCCCCAAAATGGGACTTTCCCTTTAAAAATAGGACAAATGGTCACCCTACCCCAGGGCTTCAGCCCTGTGGGGAAGGTGGCGTGTAACCTAAGCCATGCTGCTCAGGGCTGAAGCCCTAGGGCAGGGGTCTCCAAACTACGGCCCGCGGGCCGGATGCGGCCCGCGAGGCCCTCTCATCCGGCCCGTGGAGATCTTTTGGGCTCTTTAGAGAATGTTTGGCTCTTTTGAGCTTTCCGCAGGGACAGCTCCGCGCTGGGGCCTGGAAGCCCGCGCGGGCCGCCAGCCGCGGGGCCGGGACCCGCCGCGTGCTCGGCTGCCGCCGCGGGGCCGGGACGCGCCGCGTGCTCGGCTGCCGCCGCGGGGCCGGGACGCGCCGCGTGCTCGGCTGCCGCCGCGGGGCCGGGACGCGCCGCGTGCTCGGCTGCCGCCGCGGGGCCGGGACGCGCCGCGTGCTCGGCTGCCGCCGCGGGGCCGGGACGCGCCGCGTGCTCGGCTGCCGCCGCGGGGCCGGGACGGCTCAGCTGGGGCCGGGACGCGCCGCACCGCCACGCAGTTGCAGGGGGCGAAACAAGGCGGCGAACCGGTCTGTGGGGAGAGACCGGGTTGAGCGGGTCAGTTGGGGGGCGGGGGGGAGAGACCGGGCTGGGTGGGTCAGTTGGGGTGGTGGTGGGAGGGAAGGAGGTTTTGGGGTGAGAGACCTGGCTGGGTGGGTCATTTGGGAGGGGGGGTTGGAGGAAAGGAGGTTTTGGGGTGAGAGACCGGGCTGGGTGGGTCATTTGGGGGGTGGGTTGGAGGAAAGGAGGTTTTGGGGGGGGGAGAGACCTGGCTGGGTGGGTCATTTGGGGGGGGGGGTTGGAAGAAAGGAGGTTTTGGGGGGAGAGACCTGGCTGGGTGGGTCAGTTGGGGGTTGGAGGAAAGGAGGTTTTGAGGGGAGAGACCTGGCTGGGTGGGTCAGTTGGGGGGTTGATGTGTAGTGTTCATGTGTAGTGAACAGGTGTTCATGTGTAGTGTTCACGTGTAGTGTTCATGTGTAGTGTTCATGTGTAGTGAACAGGTGTTCATGTGTAGTGTATCAATGTGTTATTAAATAATAACTGAATAAAATAATATTAAATAAATAATTAAAAACAACATCCATGTTTTGATTCTTTTTTATTTGGACCTCGAGTGTGTTGTCGGCCCCCGAACTGCTATTTGATAGCTAATGCGGCCCTCGGGCTGAAAAGTTTGGAGACCCCTGCCCTAGGGCATTGGCTTCAACCTCGGATCCCAGCAAGTCTAATGACAGTCCTGGTGACCCATTAAAACATGGTCGTGATCCACTCTGGAGTCCCAACCCACGGTTTGAGAACTGTTGATCTATAGTGATGGAGGTCATACAAGATCCTAGATCAGGGTGTGGTATGCGAGACATCTCTGGGGAGTACACAGGAGGAATTGTGTAATGGTTGACCGTATTTTACTTACTGCATTTTCATAATAGGCTACTGAGACAAAGCTTTAAAACTCCATGGGAATTTGTTATATAAAATATGGTAGTTAATTTACTTCAAGACATACCAATGAGAACACATACACAGAGACACTGATGTACAGAGCCCTCACCTCCAATCACCGTACAGTGCAGATTTAGTTGCCCAGCAACTGTCCAGTCTAACTGAGCTCAAAACTTAGGGATTTATTTTTCAGTTGCATGTGTCACTATATCTATATGTAAAGTGAAATATGAACAGATGGCTAAAGACAGGCAGTGTTAAGAAAAACACACAAAGTATCAGTGATGAGAAGGGTAGAGGTATGTGAGCAGCTAATAGATCTGGAAGGGGGCATGCAACAAGAAAAGTTTGGGAAGCTCTGTCCGAGATAACAGGCATCACCCGATATAGGATCATGTTTTCTTTCACAGAATTGCAACAACGTAGCATAATTCCCAGCATGGAATGGAACATTTCCAGTGTCATCTCCCTTAACTTCCACCTATACCACTGAAATGCTGTTCAAAGAGAGTTCTCATTCATGTCTTTTTATAGCTGCTAATAGTTCTCCAAGTAGCGCTATTAAAAAGTTAATTAGGCATTTTTACATCTAGCAGTAACACTAAATTGCTTTCTAGAATTTTTTACAAATTTCCTTCAAGATTAAACTAGAAAGAGGTAAACAGATCATGAAATTTTAATGAGATTTTCTATTTGAAAAACTGAGATACTGCCCAAATAGATCATGCTCCATGTCTCAGATAATGCAAGATGTTCAACATGTAGTTATAGTTAGAAAAGAAAATTTAAAATAGCAACTTCTTACTTAGCAAATTTGCTCCTGGCATTCATTCAAAAGTTTTTCTGCTCTTTTGTTTGTTTTGTTCTTGTTTCGTTTGTTTTACTTACATTGTTACTACTTTTTACTCTTTTTAGCACTTAAGAACCAATACTGCTTTGGGGAGGATGAACTCTAGACTAACCTGTGAGTCACCAACAGAACTGTTAAGTATCAACTGGAGGGCCAAACTGGGCCTTAAATTAAACCTGTTTAGCCCAATTATAGACAGTGTCCTAGAGATTCTCTGACTAGTTATGATGTACAAGCCAAAACGAACACAACTGAACTTTCAGACACAATGTTGAGTTTGCACAGCTGTCAGAAAAAAACAATTCTCTAACTGAAAGTTGGGTGATTTTTGCTTATCAGTACTCTGGAAGTTACACAATCGCTCTCAGGGGATTCAAACAAAATAAACAAAGATCAGAGCCAGATCTATGCTGCCCTCTAATTTTATCTAACCAGATAAAATCTGAAAGTTGTATTGTAATGCCATATCTTTCTCCTTTGCCAAAAAGATGGACAAAAAAAGCCAGAGAATTACGACTTTTCTCTTAAGTGGACTACCACAGCAAAAAATTGAGTTTTGTTCTTGTGAAAAACTATAAATAAAAAGTATAGGCATCACACCCATCTGGCCAACAAAATTCTCTATTTATTAATGCCAAGAAAATGCACCCAGAAAGGACAAAATAAATTTTGTATCTGGTCAGCAGAATTATTCAAAGTGAACAATGTCAGACTTAGGACCCACATCTTCTTTGTGACTGATAAACTTGGTATACTACAGCCATTTTGGGGAACCTGTTTTGCAAGGGACACACTAGACAAGAGAAATAAGCTTCAGCAGTTTAGGCAGAATCTGAGCCCTCTACCTTGTTAATTATAAAAACAATTTTCCTTAAGGTTTAAGTTACCTGGACATGATGAAAGTCCTCCTAAAATGAAAGCACTCCTCATTAACCAGCAATGCTTCTAATAAGCAATACTAATTAACACACATGTGAAAACAATTCTGATTAAGCAAACTATCATTTCAGCCAAAGAGTTCAAGATACCTTATTTAGGTTTGGTACATACTAGATAAAAGGTCCTGTTTAGACTGGAGATTTGCCCGAATTATAGCCATCAGTATAGCTATCCAGTGCAACATCTGGTGTAGATGGTTAAAGCTAGCTATTTGCAGCAGGCAAGCCTACCCATATTAAAAATTAGATGCAGTGATGCAAATAGTGCCTTTGCTTGTCCATTCTAAGGGTTATACCAGTACAGTTAAACTAATGTCAGGCCAATTATGGCTGTAATCAGGACAAATTTCCAGTCTAGACAAGGTGGAACTTATTCAGCATCCTGCAACCTAACAGATGTCTGATCCTTTGTACTCTGAAAAGGAAGGTTAAACCTGTAAGTGGAGGTTCTTCGAGATGTGTGGTGCCTATATGTATTCCACTGTGGATTAGACATGCACATCATGCGTCCAGAATCAGAGAACTTTGAAAATAGTATCTGTTGGTCCGTGCATGCACCCAGGCTCACCTCATGCTTCTGATCAAGGCATTAAGGCAGGGCAGATCAACCACCTCTTCAGTTCTTTCTCCACCATGAATCAGAAAGTTCCAAAGCAGAAGGGAAGGAGGGCAGGTAGGAATACAGACAGGGACCACACATTTCAAAGAACCTCCAGTCATAGGTAAGTAACCTCTTCTTTGAGTGATGATCCCTATTGTATTCCACTGTGGGTGATTGACAAGCAATATCTAAGTTGGAGGAGGGTGTGAGGATCTGGACAGTTGGGTTAAGCAGAGGCCCGTCATTCCAAAGGAGGCATCAGCAGCCAAGTCCTGCACAGAGAGCTAGATATCCAAAAAGCACTAAGTGCAACAATGTCCTTTCCGGTGCTCTGCCTTTGTCTCCATTACTGGCAACTGACTGACCCCACATTTGGTCAGAATGTCAGAAGCCCACTAACTTTTAGTGATATGCAGTATATTTTCACAGTGATTCAAGCAAAGACTGGACAGATGAGAGTGACAGCTGAACTAGCAGTGTTGGAATCATTCTGAAAACTGATGTGTCATTTTTATAGGGCTAATGAGCCAGCAGCGGAAAGAGCTTATGTTTGAAATTACAGACTAAAAGTTAAGTACCTCACTTCATATGTGAAAAAGTCTTAGCTGTTTCTAATTTGAGCAATATTAAAAAAA
Organism: Sternotherus odoratus; assembly: GCA_032164245.1. Taxonomy (NCBI): domain Eukaryota; kingdom Metazoa; phylum Chordata; order Testudines; family Kinosternidae; genus Sternotherus; species Sternotherus odoratus. The sequence goes on along the minus strand of JAVMKO010000011.1, from coordinate 31,442,280 downwards.
CATTCAAAGCATGACAAGTTCAAATTTACTCCTGCTCTTCTCCACTCTTTTATATCTCATTTACAAAGTCCATGTAATTTTTATATACGGTAGGTATTCCTTCCCAACATGAAAAAAACTATAATTTTTCCTATAGAACACTTTTTGGGGGAAAAGTGATGCCAAAAACCCAGAAACTCATCCTTACAAGAAACAACCTAGTTTGCACACCACACACAAAGAAAAAAATTAAGGTGATAAATGTTAGTTTCAGATGCCATAGATATTATAAACTATGAAGAAAAAGGGCTTTAGAAGTGGAAAATGATCAATGTCTGATCTTTGAACATGTGTCTGTATTTCTCAGAATAAATATTGGTAAACTAAATAGGTTTTAAGAGTATTTATTCAGCTACGACTAAACAGTAGCTAAGGAGGTTTCCCTGTGCTATGAAAGTTTTACTGCCACATGGTAAAAATTTAGCAAGCTATACACACCATTCTTAGTTCTAAAATATGACAGAAGAGGCAGGTGTGTCTGTCATACTGCAGCCAACTGAAGGAGGGCAATCCAAGCAGGATACTCATGACAGCACTTTTATGAAGTCTTACAGTACACATCTCCATCTCAAAAAAATTAGTTTGGTCCAAAGGTATAATAAATTTTAGCTTTTACCACTAATGCACTTTTAAATCTTACTGTATAAATAGAAATATTATATTTTCTTTAAGATGCTTACATATAAAAGTGTCAACTGCATTAGAACATATAAATATTTCGTTTGCATTAAAATACTTGTATTTGTAATTAATTTTGTAAACATACATACCTCCGATTCTTTATCACTTAGAGATCCCAAACTTCCAAAACTGTGATTAGAACTTTCATTATTTGTTGAGGCCTATTGAGAAAAATAATATATCATATACTATGTTCAGATGTATAAAACAGCTAATAAATTACAGTATTTGCAGTTATGCAAAGTAAGAGTAATCAAATGTCATGTTTCAAGACACATTGATCAATTGCAGAGACCATTTGACTTGCAAGCAGAATACCAGATTTGATGGACAAATGGTATGCTCCAGCACTGTAAATGTTCTTAATTGCTTCTAAAGCTATTCTGAACAATGTAGTTTGCTATCCTCTCTGAAAAGAATACACAATTTTTTTTTACAGGATAGACCACTAATTCGTAAAACAGTCACCTGTGAGGAAACCACTTAAATGATTAAGAGGTTAAGAATGAGGATGTGTCTATACTAGAGAGCTTAGAGCAGCACAGCTATACCAATGAAGTTGCACTGTTATAAGATCTCAATGTAGCAGCTCTATGCCAACAGGAGAGAACTCTCCCATCAACATGCTTAAACCACCCTCAACAAGCGGCGGAAGCTCGCCCACCGACATAGCTCTCTCCACACTACCCTTTATTCTGGTGAAACTTGTGTCACCGAGGTGTGTTTTTTTTTCATATCCCTGAGTGAAAGTTTTGCCAACATAAGTGGTAGTGTAGAAACATGGACCAAGAAGTATGTTAGATACAGAATCAATTATTTTGAAGGGCTTTCCTAAAAAAAAGTTAAACTTCTAGAATAAGTCACTTTCCTTCAGATTTATTTTAGACCAGCAAAGAATCTGATAGATAATGTTTGAAAGCTCTGACTCCAGAGGATGCATTTATATACCTGTTAGTGTTAGTAAATTGTCTAAGATTAGGATTCTGAGAGAATAAAAAAACCCACAAAATCTATATAATAGCCACATAACACTAGGGACCTTATCTTACCGTAAACCTTAGCTCCTCCAGTGTCATTGATATCAGGCAGCCCAGATCCTCTACTGATTATGGTCTCTCACTACGTCTGGTGGTACTTCTCAGTGATTGCCAACGCATTCAATATCCTCGGTCACTGGCTACTACTACTACATTTTCCCTGACTCTTCATTTTCTTTTTTCTCCCTTCTTTAATCAGTTCAACACTTGCTTAGCATATCTCCCATCTTAAATACAATGCACGTCACAATCACCTGAGGCTTTTTTTTTGTTTTTCTAGAATGTCCTGCTCTGTCAGTTCCCATACCCTCACATTTGTTATTACCTCTTTCCATGAAACGTATAGAATCTTTTCCAATCATCTGTGATAGGCAGCCTCCAATCTCTTTTTGTAAGCCATAATCATTGGCCAACTCTCTGCTTCATACGGTACCATTCTCAGTACAATTGCATGATATAATCTCATTTTGTGGGGAGACCTGTTTGATCAGATGTTGTTCATCTTTCCAAAAGCGATGCCTGCTTTTCCTAATCACATATGAATATCCTTATTGAAGCCATCAAATATCATCACGTTGCCCAAATAGTAGAACTCTTCTCCCTGTTTGATTTCTTTTCCATCCACTTGCACTTTTGTGCCTGTTGTCTGGCTTCCTACCTTCATGATCTTGGTTTTTTTTAATTCCAATCCAATTTTTGCTGCTTCCTATTCTACCTCTGATGTAAGAGCAACCATTCAGTTCCACATCATACTTAGTAAAGCAACGTTGCTGGCAAAGTCAAAGTTGTGCAACATCTCCACCCACCACCGTCAATGGTGCCCTATTATTACAGACATGTCTTGTTCACAGCTTGACTGTTATTGTATCTTTCACTGTCTCCAAAGCCAACAGGGTTTTTGCGTGATGTATCCACCGTAATTCCTACACCTAATACATTCACAAGATTGTAGTACCCATACCATCTTGCCCCTCCTAGTCCATCTCCTCTCACAGACATCAAGTATGTTCAGATCTTTTCTTTTCCCTTCTCCTGTATCCCGTGCCAGTTTTCCTGTACTATGCAAAGTAAACACATTCCACATATCTGTTTGTTACAAATTTGATTGTCAGGATTCTCAAGATCTCAGCTTCCTTTTGGGTTTTACTGACATCTGTCATATTTGGATTTTTGACCCATCATCTAACTTCCTCAAGTTACGCTTTGACTGAGATGTTTCTGTTGCAGAACATGTTTTATCAGACTGGGTTTCAAACCTAATGGCTGAACCTTCCTCTTTTATCCAAAAACTACAATTTATTGTCAATATTTTCCTACTCTTTACACAGAAATAGTTTTCCCAATAAAAAAGGGTTAGACTGCCAAGAAAAAATAATAAGTTAAACCATAAGTATCCTTGGGTTATAAAAATGTATGAAGTCATGCAGCCTGAGAAGTTATGTAAAACAGGACTTTTCTATGGCCTGGTTAATATCTATTCAGAGATCTGTTTGACAAAGAATGGCAACAAAGCCCTTCAGTGGAAAAGCTTGCCCTATTGCTAATGCATTTGATATCTGTTAGGCGGTCCATTCTCTACCTCCTTGATCACTGGATTGTTCTATTTTCTTCCACAAATCCAATATTCAAAAGCAAGGCTGTGCAGAAATAGTATGATCCAAAATTATAGCTCTTATCAAAGCAAGTGCTCATCTTGGAGACACTGGATCACTGAATTCTATTATTCAGCCAGTTTTCAGAATGAGACTGACCTCAGACTAGATCATGACTTGTGAATTCAAGTTCCTATTGAATCATAACGGGAATAAATAGAATTGGTAGGCTTTTCTCAGGGATCTTCCTTGTTATCTAGGAACATCTTCAGGTAGTTCTTTTTCATGTTAAATCCAGTGTTCCTCCGACATTTGTGTATCTGGTATTTGGACATAGAAACCAACCAGGGGCACTCATTTTAAGAACTATTATGGTTTTCACCTTACATTATGCAAACTTCAAACAACTATTTTGCAGCAGTTAGATAGAGATAATCTTTTCGTAACTGTTCTTCCCAGGAAATATGGGGAACTTTCACATACCTGCCCATCAAGAGAAGAAAGTTCTAGAATCTCAACCAATTAATTGAACAGGAAACACAGATGTACTTAGGTGCAACTCCTGTGTGTCTTGCTCGTTTAAGACAGTGGAAAAATGAGGATTTGGGGGAGGGACATATGTAAAGGAATACCCCTTCATTCACTCTCCCAGAATGAAAGCTGTCAGAGTCACATATCCCATTTTCTTCACAGTGACCCTTGCACATCCTACCAAACAAAAGAAACTTTTATAAAATATACTATGAAACCCATAAGCCAATGTTTTTACTAGAATAAGAGACCAAACAAGAAAATAAAACATGCCAACCTACCCAGGTAGGCTACAACATTTTCTGATGAGATCTATTGTCATATATGGTGTGTGTTTTCTTAAATTAAAATTAAATTAACATTTCACAGAGAGGTTTAAATAGCCACTCGATTCTACTTACTTTAGCTCCAACACTGCAACTTCCAGTACTCCCAGTGCTGCCACTCACTACTCCTGTAAATCTGGCCTCTAACAATTCTTGCCTTCTTGGGTCCAGGCTATGAAGCTCATCCATTGCACCTAAGAAGAAAATTGTAGTTAGTTATATTCTATAACAAACCTGCTTGCACAAGAAAGTTTCCAAATAATTTATACAAAATCCTCAATATAGTATAGACCAGTGATAGGCAACCTATGGCACAAGTGCCAAAGGTGGCACACAAGCTGATTTTCAGTGGCACTCACACTGCCCAGGTCCTGGCCACCAGTCTGGGGGGCTCTGCATTTTAATTTAGTTTTAAATGAAGCTTCTTCAACATTTTAAAAACCTTATTTACTTTAAATACAGAAATAGTTTACTTATATATTATGGACTTATAGAAAGAGACCTTCTAAAAACCTTAAAATGTATTACTGGCAAGCGAAACCTTAAATTAGAGTGAATAAATGAAGACTTGGCACACCAATTCTGAAAGGTTGCTGACCCCTGATACAGATCTTAAACTGCATGAAGTGAGGTCTCACACTCAGCTCTAGGGCATATCTGTCTATTATACAGTAACTTGTGAACATCTAACCCAATTCCAAAATTTCAGGGAATGTTCTATACTGAACCCGATTAATTTTGGTGAAAATCAGAAATTCAGAAGGGGAAAACAGGAGACACAAGGAGCCCCTTTATCATGTTAGCAGATCCAGCAACTTCAACCACCTCAGTAATTGTCTAGATCAAAGAACCAATTGATGGCAGCCATTAACACCTTCCAAGCATAACCCTCTCCAACAGCTCTCCCCATGGTCCAATACAACTTAAGTATATTGTTACCCTAAATAGTTGGTCTACCAGACTAAAAAGAAATAAGAATGGTGAGAATGAAGAGGGAATCAGAGTATGGGGAAAAACAGGGGCACACAGAGCTCCTGGCATGAGGGGAGACGAGGGAACAATAGGGGAGGAGGACATGCAGCACATAGTCCTTGCCATTATGTCAAAGGGGTGAATGAAGATATGGGGGAGCAGAGAGGGTTGGGGACGCATAAAAGCCCTTGCAGCGGGAGAACGGGGAACCCTGGCATGGGTGGCACAAAGAACCATTGGCAAGTTGAGGAGAGCTGAAGCAATGCTGAGGAGAGGGAAAGGGAAGAGATTTCCCTCATATGCAGTGAAGGGGGAGCACGAAGCATGAAGGACAGCAGTGGATGGGTTGCAAGGAGTCCCTGACATAGTTCCTGGGGGACAAATGGAGGGATGTGTGTTCAGTGATCTTGGCCTACAGAAGCAGCAAAGCATGCAACCCCCTAGGTTATGTTATAAACCACTTATGGATTTAAACCAGTGGTTCCCAAACTGGGGTTTGTGAACCCTGGGGATTCGTGAAATATTACAGGCGGTTCTTGGGAAAAAATTCCCTAATGTCGGACAGAGCTGTCTCTAGGGATCCCAGACAGCATGGGGCCAGCAGCCCGGTGCTCCTGGACTTCCAAAAGCTAAACAGATCAAAGCTAGCATATCTATCACACTGAGGAGATTTAAACTTCAAAACTCCTCATAAAAAACGGAGAGGGAGGTAGATAGATTTTGATGATTTTAAAATTAGATAGGCAGCTAGTATTGTTTTCAAAATGATTACAAAGAACAAGTTTAAGTTTTGTTATAACATGCGTTGTTTGCCTGGACTGCTCAAGACCTGAATGCTTGTGTAGGAGGAACTCTTTTCAGTTGGCTTCTTAAATACCTTCATGTTGTTTCACATCTGATACTCCTTGATGAAACATAGGAGCCTTGTCTTATACGAGACTTATTCAAAGTGATACAAACTACAAAAGTGAGATCTTGGAAGAGTGCTGCCATTTTCATAATGTAATAAAAATACTGTAATGATAAAAATGAAATAGTGTGTAATAAGCATGTCATAAAAACAAATTTGATATTTCCAAGATCACTGCTTTTATCATTTATAGTCAGGTAAAGGAGAAAATCCCTGGAAATATTATTTTTAGGAGGGGGTTCGCGAGACTTGGCATTTTAGTGAAAGGGGTTCACAGGTTGCTAATGATTCAATCTGACAGAGAAAGTGAACATTCCTAATACTCCGAATTTGCAAAGAATGATTTATATCATGCAACCGCTCTTTGTTACAGTTTAAACACTGGGATTGTTACATTTTCAAATGACATTGAAAACAATATAAAGTTTTAGTAAAGTTTGCTAAAACAAAGTTACATTGCTTCATATTTAAAACCATACATTTTACATGGCTTTTTATACAACCCATAGCCCAGTTAATCTTACAAGATTTTAAAAAGCAAATACAAGTACAGTATAATATAGGGCATCAGGGTGGACTGATTTAAATAAAAGCTATTTAAATTGCTGATTTTAATCATGATTTTAATCAGCAAGCAGAAAACCCTGATTTAAATTATTGAGGTTAATCTTATTTTGCATTTGTACTTTTTTTTGTTATTTCCCTGAAGAAAGGTTGTTTCTTATTAGTTAGTAACAATTAAAATAAGTTGATTTGCAACTAAATATAGCCTTTACACTAAATTTGGCACTTTTGCTAACCAGGAGGGTATGCTGTATCTACACATTTATTTCAGCAATTGTATTAGTTTAACATACATTTACTTAAGCGTCTTAATGTTTACCTTTTTATTATTAGAAAATGGTGAATGATGCATTTCTGATTTATTAGACTGATATTTCTACTCATGATTTCAGTCATGCTCTATTTGGATGGAAATTAGAATTCAATTAAAATGCTTTAAAAGCATAGTTTAATTGAACTAATTTTTTAAAATATCTTAAAATGTGATGACTAAATAAGACAAATTGTTTAACAAAACATATTTTGCTTTTAAGACTAATTTATTAAACAAAGCAAGTATCATCTGTAGTTAGCGAACTGAACTGATTGCTTTTGGTCACATGTCTTTCCAAGATTTTAGAATAAGATATTTTCACACATCTAGTTTTGAATAGGCCTGCTTGAATAACCAATTTTTTGGTTTGGTTGTAAACCTGAAAAAAAAAATCTGAAACAGATATTTTTGCTAACACAAACAAAAAAAAAAATACAGTTTTTTCCCCAACAAAATGAAGAAAAAAAAACATCTGGATCAAACAAAACACTTTAGATTGACCCAAAAAACTGTGTTCCAGTTGTTCATTTTATTTTGTTTTTGGGATTGGGGGGACATTTTGTATTTTTTTTTAAATTAAAAGTAGGTAAATTCCTAAATGAAGTTTCTTGCTGAAAAAAAAGTCAAAAAATAAATATTTTGAGATTTCCAAAATTTTTCTTCCTTTTGTTTCTTCATCTGAAACCATTTGCTGAATTCAATTCAAATATGCTAATAGTTTCGGTCAATCAGAATCTACATTTCATGGTGTGAATAACTATTCACATGAAAAATGTTACTCAGCTCTAGTTTTTAATACATAGATTGGAAGAGGAAAACAAGCTTTCCTGATTTTTCCAACTCCCAACTGGGTTCTTAACTTTGAATTAATTAGTTATTGAACTGAATGAGTTGAATAACCTGAAATGAAGAAAATATTCTCTCTGCATCTGCACTGTCAAAAGCCGATGTAGCACTTTCACAGACTCTGGTTCCAAGTACTTAGGCAGTGATGACTTTATCAGGAAATCAGGTTTTTGGGGATCTCCTTTTTCCACAGTGGGTATAGCTTACAAATTATCAGTATTCATATTAACTTGCCTTATCAAATTAAACATTGTTCTTGGATAGGTCTGTAATCATGGCAACATTGTAGTTTCCATAACCTTTAGTACAATACAAAAAGTGAATGTAGAATCTTAGTCATAAGATTTAAAATGTAAATATATAATGCAACAATTTTAAGGAAATACTTATGCCTTGTCTAAGTCAGAACAACAGGTTGTGTTTCATAATTAAAGTACCAAGATTGAGTGCGCATCCACACTACTCACCCTGCATTAGGGTAAGGTTTGCTCTTACCACATTAGAGGTGCCATACAAAGATTCAGGGACCGCTAGCTGTTACCCAATTGCCTATATACAAAGCATTCTGACAACATAGGATAAGTTATACAACTATGAACCATACTCCCAGAATGTCTTGTACTCATACCAAGCTTTACTGTGGAAACATCGTACAAGTAAAATTATTGTAACCTTTGTTGTTTGTATGTGCAGAATTTGTCAGAAGATATATGTTCTGTTGAGGCGTGTCAAATATGAATCGTGTGCTAGCTATAGTTAGTGTAGACATCTCTACAGTCTACTGACACTTGGAATGTTATTGTGTGCTGAGAACAGATTGTAAATGTCTCTATGGTCTAATGCTACGCTACCGTCTACTAACATTTAAAATGTACAAAACTCAATAAGAGAAGCAGTGTAAGGTCTTTGGAATTTTCTATCTGTCAAACAAGGGAAACATAAATAAGCGCCAAAATAAGCTCACAACTTGAAACAGAGCAAAGATGTAACTGCTGCAAACCTATTCTCCAGATTGGTAATGTATTAACCTTTTTGTATTATGCTGATCTTTGATTAATAAACTGATTGTGCATAGTTACATGGTATCGTATCAACAGAGAAATAAAACCCTCAGAGGATATATCTACAGAGCATACCTGGCTCCTCGGGCCTGGGGCTGTTTCATTGCTGTGTAGACTTCCAGGCCCAGGCTGGAGCCCACGTTCTGGGACACTCCCACCTTGCAGAGTCTGAGAGCCTAAGCTCCAGCCTCAGCCCGGAAGTCTACATAGCAATGGAACAGCCCCGCAGCCCAAGCCCCTTGAGCCCAAGTCAGTTGGCACAGACCAGTCGTATGTCTAGTTGCTGTGTAGACATACCCAATATGGCCATCAAATTCTAGCCATTTTTTCACACCCTAATTATTATTTGTAACATAGCAGCACCTCCTATAAATTGAATAAATTAGCAACTACACTAAAATAACTTAGGGAGTGGGGAGCCAGGAACCTCCATCTCCTTCAAATGCAAGCAGATTGTTGGGCTTCATTGGTATTGAGAAGACTTCCATTTATATGGGCGGGGGTGCATTGCAGATTTAGCAGTACCCAGATGGCAAGAGGCACTAGTCAGTGGCCTGAAGAGTAAGACACAAAAGGTGGAGGGAGAAACTGAAGGACAGAGAGGTAAAGTGACTTGGCCAAGGTTACAAAACAAGTCAGTGGCAGAGTCAGGAATAGAAACAAAGATTTCTGATTACAACTGGTTAGGAATTTTCTGATGGAATGTTTTTCCATCGGAAAATGCCGATTTGTTGATACTAATACATTTTGTGGAAGCATGTCAATTTCAACAAATTTTCATTTACAAAAAATAACAAAAAGCATTTCCATAATGCTGGCTAACATCTTAATAATGGAATGTTTTGATTTTTCATTTCAAAATGACCTCTATAATTTAATTGATTTTATATTTAAAAAAAATTAAAATATCGAAATTGGAAAAAACATTTCAATTGACTGAAAATAAGTTTTCCCCCAAAATTTTTGTTTCATGGGACATTCTGAAACTTTTGTTTTTGTTCCACTCAACAGAAACAAAATATACACATTACATTTCCACAAAACAGAAAATCCCATTCCTGCCCAGCTCCACTCCTTCCTGCTGAGTGTTAATTTTACAAGAAAAAAGCAAATATGCAAAAGGTGCTGCAATTAGCAGTATATAATTTTGCTATCTGAGGTCAATATAAAAATTTACAGCTACAAATACTACAAACTACATCAGAAGACTAACTTTAGATTTTGAAAATGTGCGTGGGGGGAGAAGGATCAGATGGGGTTGTTATTGTTAAAGATGAAATTAAGAAACAAAGCTTTCCATGTTAACCTGAGCTTAAGGCACAATTCGTTTGTACTATTTGCATATGTATTTAATTGAACTATTTATTTAACATTAGTAATCCCTGTACATACAACACAACCCTTTACTGTAGAACAATTAAACAGACTTTTCTGTCCTGCACCCTTTTGTGCCCAGGCTGCTCATTTTGATTAATCTATGCCCACTCAAGGTTGAATATTTTGCTGAGGTGGAGTGTGCGTCAGTGCAAAACCACAGCTGATTTTTGTTGACGGGGAATGTGCTGACATTTATTTTGCCAATTTGAATGGTCTTAATCTCTTCCTTGGTATTTTTCCTTCACTGTCCCAACATAAGTGTGTAAGAAAATATGTTGAAAGACCAACAAAAAATGTGATGTTATTATCTCTATTCTTTACTGAGGATTCTACTCTTAACTACATAAGGACACAAATAAAATAAATATTCCTTCATAGTACACATGGTTAACTTTGCATATGGGCTGAAATTAGACAGCCAGGAAGCAGACACATTCAGGAAGTCTGTTGTTGGCATAGTCTTACAAAGTGCAATAGATATGTGAAGTAAATCACAAGTGTTTTTTCACCAAACATGTACACACAGAGCCCATTTTTGTTGGCAACGGTGCAGGAGAATACCATAATTGGCTTTCTAGCAGTTATAGTGCTGCCTCAGGAATTTACATTATGAAAGGCCCTTTATTTTGTTCATATTTAACATCATACTGGGCCTATAAAATCTTCTCTCTATATTCTCCAAAAATATCCCTACACTGTTTAATCACCCTTTTAAAATGTAACACTTTCAATTTTCACTTAAATTTACTAAAAAAGCTGTTAAAAATTCTTCTCAAAATATTTATTGTATTTCTGGCTTGATTTTTCAAAGGTGTTGAGCACCTAAAACTTAAGCCGATTTCAAGTAGCATCTGTAAGTGCTCAGTATCTTTAAAAACTACACTATAATGTATTCAGTTTACAAAGCAAAACAAAAAGGCACATATTTTAAGAACATGGTAATTTAAACAGATTCAGGAACATATTTACAATGCAGGATATGGAAGACCATTTATAAAAATGATTTTGAAGTTCTATATATTATAGCAATCTGGTACACCGTATATAAATCTGAATAGTAAAGACAACTTAACCAATTTGCCTCCTTGGAAGAATAACATTGACTTAATACTTGCTATTTGTAATGAAAGCTATACCTGAGAAAGACCCGTTGGTCACAAAAGCTGACTTCGCTCCCTTCTACCCCAAAAGCAAACTCACTAAAAAAGGTAAGTATCTTTAATATATTCAAATTTCACTTACAAGATTTTTACCAAGTTTAACTGTTCACTTTTCTAACACGCTACTATAAAAAGTGAAATATGTAAGAAAAGTGAACTATAGCTTTACAATAATACCTTTTATCAAGTCTTTTCCACCAATACATCATATCCCATCTAAAACTTGTTCAGCTTTTAATTTATTTGCAAACACCACAAACTGTTAGGAAACTTGCTTCTCTATTCTCTAAGATAAAACCTATCTAAAGATAGTTTTAATTAAGATACATTATAGCTCAAAGATATCTCATCATGGAATAGAAATTATAAATTCTAATTCTAATGTATGGGACAACATATTAATGTAATGTCTAAGAAAAGTTTTGTAAATTAGTTCCAATAATTCATGGATTAGGGACCCAATTTTATGGAGTTCCAGTGGCTTCTGTATAGATTATTTAGCTTAATCTTTCTATTTCCCCAATGGGACTCAGTGCTCAGTCTAGAAGAGACCATCAGAGATGCTTTGTTTTTCAGTTCTCAAACTGTGGATTTGGGTCTCCAGGGATAACATGCTTGTTAACAGCAAAAAATGTTTTTAAATAAATATACAGATGTGAGAAATACACCCTATTGTCCCTCTGCAAATTTGTGTACACAGCATTAATCCCTTACTTCTCTCTAAGAGTGCAAAGTTTCAAAAAGTTTAATGAATTGTTGGGGTGGAATACATCTGGACATGGACCAGAAGTCTGGAAATAAATGTAAGAAGAGAGGGATAGGCAGTAGAAACAAAAGTGAAACTGAGCAGCATATTACAGATGTCTTGAGGTCTGAGTGTAGCCTTCATTGATTTGAAATCTACCATATCATTTGCTCACTAGAAGGGAAAACCTATAATGGTAGCAAGCCAGAAAAGAGACCCAGTTTGGAAATATTTTAATTAAGTTCCTCTACCTGTGGGTAAGACAGGTATGCGTGCAAAATGCAAACCGTGGAACAAAGGAATGCAAGACCTGGTTGCCCGAATGAAACAACAACATGAGAAGTGTTCTTTCTCAGGAGAAGCCGTGTTGATGATGAAAGGAACATATCTGAACATGCAGGATCTTCAGGTTGGTAAACTTTTTTATTTCATAATTTTTCTTAAGGATTCCCTGTCTTCCTTCTGGACTATTCTTGAATTCTCATGTCTGGGCAAAACATAGAGTTGTTACTCTATGGTACTATCATTTTAGATACAGTTGTGATAAAAAATAAAGAGCTGAAATAGGCAGATCTTCCTTTTACAATTTCACCTTTAAAGTACTACTGAGTGTCAGTGAATGCAATGAGTGATACTAAATTAGCACTATGGTGATAATAATGAAATAACTGCATTGACTTATTTGTTAAGACTCCATCCTCAACATACAGGATTCCGAAGACTATCTACCTTCAAGATCACCATCATTTTCTAGTTTCAGAGTTTTTTGCCAATTATAGTGTTTCAGTCACATAATGTATGTCACAGACACAATATATCACCTGTAGCACGAAGGAAAAAAACTCTCCATCATCCAGAAACCACCATGGATAAATTTGTGATAGGAACCAGCAAAAGAGGTAACTGCCAAAAAAAATTGCCCAGTTTGTTTATGCAACAAACTCTCCTTTCCATATGACTTAGCACCCACAATTTATTAATATGGTTCAGTCATTAAGACCAGGATATAGTCCACCCAACAGAGCAGATGTCACAGGCAAATTACTGGATAAAATGTATGAAAGAGAAATTGAGCAGTGTCCAAAAGGTCTAGCGGGTGAAATTATTAACCTGAGTCTTGATAGGTGGAGCAATGTCCACAATGATACTGTTGTATATGCTTGTGTGACAACAGAAGAAGGGAATGTCTTCCTTACAGAAACAATTGATACATCAGGAAATGCACACAACAGAATACTTACAAGAAGTAGAAGTAAAAGCTGTAACAAACTGTGAAAAACACATTCAAATGTCTAGTACAGGGATCTCCAAACTTTTTTGATCATTCGGGGAAGGGATTGGTATAGGGACAGGGAAGAGGTGGGAAAGGGGCGGAGCCTCCTGGAAAGGGATGAGTGGGGCGGGGGTCAGTGATGCGGCCCTCAGGCTAGTGTGCTAGATCTCATGTGGCCCTCTTGGTCATTTGAGTTTGAGACTCCTGGTTTAGATCCACTGGATAATTTAAGAATCACTACAAAGTTCAAAGTAATTATGAATACCAATATAATCCTAATAATGATAATACATTAATGAGCAATGATTATATTATGTATACAAGACATTAGAATATCCTTATTTTATTATAATGGTGTATTTGGGGCTTTTTATATGAGGTATACAATGCTTGTAAGGTATTAAAATATCTGTTAACCACATGCATTTAATTGCATTGTCCTGGCAATGAGAACTACTAATTGGTAGAGGATGAGTCTTCCACACCACAGAAAATCACACCCAATGTAGACAAGCACAGGGGTGGGCAAATTTTTTGGCCAAAAGAACCCTCCTCCCACACCTGTGATCACTCTTCAGCCACAATGCCCCAACTCTTACCTAATCTACTTTACTTCCTCCTATGTCTTGCTCCTCCACATGGTGTCACCTTTAGGTCATATGACCGTGGTTCCCAAACTTTACCAACCTGTGAACCCCCCCTTTCATTAAAATGTCAAGTCTCACGAATCCCCTCCTAAAAATGAATATTTCCAGGGATTTTCTCCTTTACCTGAATATAAATTATAAAAGCAGTGATCTTGGAAATATAAAATTTGTTTTATGACATGCTTATTACATACTATTATTATTATTACAGTATTTTTATTATGGAAACGGCAATTAATTGCACTGTTAAACAATAGAATACCAACTGAAATTTATTAAATATTTAGGGATGTTTTTCTACATTTTGAAATATATCGATTTCTATTACCACACAGAATGCAAAGTGTACAGTGATTGCCTTACATTATTTTCTATTACAAATATTTGCAATGTAAAAATGAAAAAATAGTTCAATTCACATCATACGAGTATTGTCGTGCAATCTCTTTATCGTGAAAGTGTAATTTACCATATAGATTTTTTGTTACATAACTGCACTCAAAAAAACTCAATGTAAAACTTTAGAGCCTCTTACAAGTCCACTCAGTCCAACTTCTTGTTCAGCCAATCGCTAAGACAAACAAATTTGTTTACATTTAAGGGAGAAAGTCATCACCACTAGCCTGTGTATTATTTTGATTGTGTACTCTGTAAAAGAGGGGACACCAGCTCTTGGTTCTACAATCTAATACATCCCTAAAATTATATGGATTAAAACTGGTGGTGGTCAAATTGGTGCTCATTAGAAATTGGCTGATTTGTAACAGAATGACCTGTTGACTTTGATTTGATAAATTCTCAAACATTTTGATGTGTTTCAGTCTCTGATGGAATACACTATGATGATGAAATGGTAGATTATTGCTGAGAAAAAGGAGTTAACAGGGAAAGACTATTGATTTCATAAATTTCCTGTACAGTCAGAAAACCTATCAGTTTCTGTAAATTCAGAATCCACAAATCTGAAACTAATGGGCGTGTCCTCCAAATATTAAACTGACAGGCAACAGGAACTGTTACTTCTCAAATCCAAAAAACTTCTGCAGCTGATTGAGCTAAACTATTCACTACTGCCAATACTGACTTGTGTCAGATGAGGATGTGAAAATTACTGTTTTAGACATATAAATGCAAGACAAAAAACAACAACCCTAAGCTTGCAGTCGAAGCAATGTTCACCAAATATGTGATACCAAATATTATTTAGGGATTCTATGTGCAATCTAAACAGTATAATGAATTTGTGGAGGCAATCTTATTAAAGGGCTGGACAAAATCTAAAGATTAACAACTTCTCCATGCTTGATGCTTTTATATAGGCAGGGCTGGTAGCAGCACCTATTAAGGTTGCCTGACAATCGCCATTACAAGACCATGTTTTCAGTTGCTTATAACTTTGTCAAACTTTAACCATTTGGGCTGACTTTTCCCTGCTGGACATTTGCCTCAGGCTGAATGAACTGTTGGAAAATTTCAGTCAAAATGATTCAGATATTTTCAAGAATGAAGCTACGGGAAAAGATGTGGCTTTGCTCTTAATAGCCCTGCCTCATTCAGTGCACAGACTGGATTTGTTCTGAGAATGAAATAGTAAAAGATGAAGATACAGTAGTAAAGAAGGTTGTCAGCTGCAGGACTCCAGCCCCAATTGCTGCAAAAGTTGAAAGATATGCAATGCATGAGGCAGGGGATTGCAGAAAGAGAAAGGATGTTCTTATGGTAAAGGCAGCTAGCTGCCTGTGCCACAGAGTTCCTGTGTGTGTATGTGATGCTAAGCAAGTCAAAAACAAGCTTTTCAAAGGTGGTCACTAATTGTGTCTTCCTCATTTACCAAGTGCCCAGCTTGAGACTGTGAAGTCTGATTTGCAGAAGTGCTGAGCACTCACAGCTGTAACTAAAGTCAATCAGAACTTGGAAAGAACACTGAAAAATCAGGACCCATGGTGGCTCAAAATGGATCCCCAAAATCAATGAATATTTTGAGTATTAATCACTCTGTGCCTCAGCTTCCCACCTGTAAAATGGGGAGACCTTGTTTCACAGGATTTATGAAGATAAATAAATAAATGTTTGCGAGGCAGCTACTACATAAGTGCTATAGACAAACCTGGAAGGGAATTAATAATTCTGTCTTTTAGGAACAGTTTGAATAGTGTGCAGCAAATAAGGTCAGAGGATCACACACTTTTGTACTGGTGGGTTTCAAACACTGGGTCTCAAACTTTTGTACTGTTGACCCTTTTCACATAGCAAGCCTCTCAGTGTGGCTCCCCCTTAAATATATAAAAATGTTTTAAAATTATAACACCATTATAAATGCTAGAGGCAAAGTGGGGTTTGGGGTGGAGGCTGAGAGCTCACACTCCCCCATGTAATAACCTCACAACCCCTTCAGGGGTCCCAACCCCTAGTTTGAGAACCCTTATGATAAAGTATCAGATAGCTGCTCATAAATTCTGTAGAGTCCATCCTCAATTAGGCAAGGGCCCTGTGGAAGAAAATAGCATTTGATCTTGTAATTATAGACTGTGTCATAGCATACATACAAATGAGCCAAATTAAGGTTTCTCATACAACCTTAATTCTGGCATTTCCTAACTGCTTGACTTGGCAACCTTAATACTGTTTTTGTCATGTAGGTTTTGTGTGTAATCAACAACAAGATGATGAAACTAACTTTTTAAAAGTCAAAATGAATTCACCATTACCACAGCCCCATTGCTGCCTATAACAACAATTTAAAAGGTATTTAGTAGTCCTGACCTCATTTAAAAAAATTCAAAAACTAGTCTTCATTGACAAACAAAATTTACGCAGATCAATGACTAGAAAAACAAATGATAGCTCCCAAGTTTCACTGCACTTCATTGGTGGTGTTCACATGATTACAGAGAGCATTATTACAACAAGCAGGTAAATTATCAACTGCTTTTAAAGAAGATTTAAAAGGCATGCTCATTCTAACCACCACCAAACAAGCACTTATGGTAAACAATGGTGGCAATGACAGTCAATTCCAATTCTGCCAAAGTTTCAGTCACTTCCATTAGGCAGCTGTTTCTGAAAACATTCTGGACAAGTCAACTTGACAATCTCTCACTTCAAAGTGGTTCTCTCTCTCATGCATGAGTCGAGAGGTCCATGTGATATATAAAATTCTTAAAATATCTACTCATGTTTGGGTGTCAGAGAAGAACTGATGATTATCTGTTGTAAACATTTTAATATTCCTGACTATTTATCTATACCTGCCTCTGGACACTTCCACTGCTTGCATCCGACGAAGTGGGTATTAGCCCACGAAAGCTCATGCTTCAAAACTTTATAGTTAGTCTTTAAGGTGCCACAGGACTTTTGTTACCTCTGCTATTCCAGACTAACACGGCTACCTCTCTGATTCTTAATATTCCAGTGTTACTCAAACTCTGAGGCTGCCTTCCCTAAGGAGGCTTGAACCTCTTTTTGAAACTTGAAAAAGTTTTGGGGGAGACAAGGGAAATTTAGAGAGGAATAGCTATTCTGTTCTCATTATTTATTTTTGAGGATTTAGGAAAACAAGAATCCAATATTGAATACTGGCTATTACTACTCAATGTTGAATTGATGGTTCCTCATTTGCCAAGTACAAAGTTGAAATAATGCTAACAAGGGGAAAAAATTAACTGATGTGCTGCAAAACATCCTGGAAACTAGCTCTAGACCCATTTTATCTCAATTCCAAAGACTTATAAATAAAATGAGTATCTCAATCAGACTTGATTTTGGAGTGACCTATGTTTAACAACAGATGCAAACAGAACACAACTTTACAAGCAATCCTCGCTATGCTGAACCACATACTAGGTCTGACACAATTCTGCCACAGGACATGCAATCGCAAGCAATCAAGTCTCTGTTGTACATGCACATTTGGAGGCTTCATCCTTAATTATACCATGATTGGTGGTATCTTTAATAAGCATCAACCTTGCATTAAGAGGTGTGATCCACAGAGCTGGGTCCATGTAAACACAGACACCCAAAAAGAAACATAAGGTGAAAACCAGTGCAATCAAAAGCATACATTTGACCCTGCTTTACACTTAATACATAGTCTTTCCTGCTGTGTCCCTCTAACTAGCATTTTGATCCAAGGGTCCATGCCCTACAATTAAATCTCTTTATAGTCCACTATAATCAAGTGGTAGCTTTGTTCAGTGACCTAAGTCAGTGGTCGCCAACCTTTCGGACCTCAGGGACCACTAAACTCACAATTTTGAATCCCGCAGACCACTAACATGAATTTTTTTAAAAAGGCCCGGGGGGGAGCGGGGAGGGGGGGGGGGTGTTTAACTTTTAAATGACTTTTGTGTTATGCCTTTTCATATAACCTTGTTTTAGAAACTCTGTATTGAACTTTGGTAATCTGTTATAGCCCCCAAGGTAGTATAATTAAGGTAAAAGAAAAATGTCTCTGCTAGAAGTAGAATAAGATCTCCGCCCCCCCCCCCCACTTTATAATCAAGTGCCCTGTTGAATGAATGAGGTGTGAATGAGGAAGGAGAGACAGATCAAGGACAATCAAACTTGTCAAGTGGGCTAAGAGCAGACATAACCCTCAGGGGTTAGCACCAGACCAGAGAGAAGCAGCAAAAAGGAGCAATGGACACAGACCCAGATTTGCAGGAGAGGGAAGCTGCTATAAAATAGCAAACTTGGCAAAATTTTTACCTTGCGCCTCTGCCTCCCGCCCCCCGCCCCCCATTCCCTTTTCAAAATCGCTTTAGGTCCTTGTTTGGTGGTTTTCTCTTCCTGGCACACAACTCATCTAAATATCACTACTCTTTCATTTATTACAGAAAAAAGTTTTTAAATACCCTGAAAACTATTTAAAATGCAATTTGCTAATTTAAAAATAGAGATGATGGTAGCTATTCCCTGCAAAGTGGGAAAGCACCCTGTTCCCCGGCAGGCATGCGGGGCTCCCGCCACTTACCTCCCCCCCCCCTCCGGCTTGCCTCCTCTCCCCTCCCAGCTCCGCTCTCGCTCTTCTTCCCCCCCACCCCCTCGCCTCTTCTCTCCCGGCCCCGGCTCCGTCTCCGGCCCCGCTCTTCTCCCCACCCCCTCGCCTCTTCTCTCCCGGCCCCGGCTCCGTCTCCGTCCCCGCTCTTCCCCCCCACCCCCTCGCCTCTTCTCTCCCGGCCCCGGCTCCGTCTCCGTCCCCGCTCTTCCCCCCCACCCCCTCGCCTCTTCTCTCCCGGCCCCGGCTCCGTCTCCGTCCCCGCTCTTCCCCCCCACCCCCTCGCCTCTTCTCTCCCGGCCCCGGCTCCGTCTCCGTCCCCGCTCTTCCCCCCCACCCCCTCGCCTCTTCTCTCCCGGCCCCGGCTCC
Organism: Sternotherus odoratus; assembly: GCA_032164245.1. Classification (NCBI taxonomy): domain Eukaryota; kingdom Metazoa; phylum Chordata; order Testudines; family Kinosternidae; genus Sternotherus; species Sternotherus odoratus. The sequence continues at coordinate 31,422,838 of JAVMKO010000011.1, read as the reverse complement.
GTCTCCGTCCCCGCTCTTCCCCCCCACCCCCTCACCTCTTCTCTCCCGGCCCCGTCTCCGTCTCCGTCCCCGCTCTTCCCCCCCACCCCCTCGCCTCTTCTCTCCCGGCCCCGTCTTCAGCCCCGCTCTTCCCCCCACCCCCTCGCCTCTTCTCTCCCGGCCCCGGCTCCATCTCCGGCCCTGCTCTTCCCCCCCACCCGCTCGCCTCTTCTCTCCCGGCCCCGGCTCCGTCTCCGGCCCCGCTCTTCCCCCCCACTCCCTTGCCTCTTCTCTCTTGGCCCCGTCTCCGTCTCCGCTCTTCCCCCCCACCCCCTCGCCTCTTCTCTCCCGGCCCCGGCTCCGTCTCCGTCCCCGCTCTTCTCCCCACCCCGCTCGCCTCTTCTCTCCTGGCCCCGTCTCCGTCTCCGCTCTTCCCCCCCACCCCCTCGCCTCTTCTCTCCCGGCCCCGGCTCCGTCTCCGTCCCCGCTCTTCCCCCCCACCCCCTCGCCTCTTCTCTCCCGGCCCCGGCTCCGTCTCCGGTCCCCGCTCTTCTCCCCACCCCGCTCGCCTCTTCTCTCCTGGCCCCGGCTCCGTCTTCGCTCTTCTCCCCCTCCCCGGCTCGCCTCTCTTACTGACCCCGCCCCTCTCCTCCAGCTGCGGCTCCGCGGACCACCCAAATTTTCTCGCGGACCACCAGTGGTCCGCGGACCACTGGTTGGCAACCGCTGACCTAAGTCACCCTGAGGTAGTCACTAATGTGACAGTTTCCAAAGTTGAATGCCCAAATAAGAACTTCCAGAGCAGCCCACCAAGTCAATCTAAACAAGAAAGATACTCCACCATTATTCACTACTAGCATAAGTGCCCGGCGTTGCTCGGGTCAGTCGGAGGTGGGGAGGGGGCAGACAGCTGACACCCCCTGACCAACCCCAACACCCACACCTCACCCCTCACCCACCCCGACACCTTCCCACCCACCCCCCGACCAATCCCAACAACCCCCAGCTCACTTACCCCCCGACCAAACCCGACAACCCCACCTGACCCCCCCAAGCAAACCCAACACCCCCACCTGACCCCCCAACCGAACCCGACACCCCCACCTGACCCCCCGACCGAACCCGACACCCCCACCTGACCCCCCAACCGAACCCGACACCCCCACCTGACCCCCCGACCGAACCCGACACCCCCACCTGACCCCCTGAGCAAACCCGACCCCCCCACCTCCCCCCCCGCCAGACCGAACAGTGTATTTAATAATCTGTGTGCTACACAGTGCACCGTGAGCTGGGGGGGGGGGGGTTCGGGTTTGGTCTGGGGGGGTGGGAAGTTGTCGGGGTGGGTGAGGGGTGAGGGGTGGGTGTTGGGGTTGGTCAGGAGGTGTTGCGGTTGGTGGAGGGGTGAGGTGGCGGTGTCGGGTTTGATCGGGGGGTAAGTGAGCCGGGGGGGTGTCGGGTTTGGTCTGGGCACCCACCCCGACACCTTCCCCCCCCCAGACCAAACCCAACACCCACACCTCACCCCTCACCCACCCGGACACCTTCCCACCCCCAGACCAACCCCGACACCCCCCGGCTCACTTACCCCCCGACCGAACCCGACACCCCCACCTCACTTACCGTCCCACCAAACCCAACTCGGATCCGTCGCAGGTGAGGAGGGGGCAGAGCCGAGGGATTCCGGGGACCTTCGCAGGTGGGGGGGGCAGAGAACTGAGGGATCTCTGGGGTTCCGTTGGAAGGGGGGAGGGGCAGAGAACTAAGGGATCTCCGGGGTTCCGTTGGAGGAGGGAGGGGTGAGCTGAGCGAGTGAGGTGTCTGTTGGAGGGGGTATTATGACATCATCACCACCTAACCGCCCAGCTGATGTGATTGGCCCTGAAAGACTTTCACCCCTGGGGGGCGTCAGACGTGAGATCCGAAAATTTTTCGACCCTTACCAGCATCTAGACCCCAAGACCCCTCACTGTACCAAATTTCAAGTCTCTGGCTCAAACGGTGTGGGAGGAGTTCGCTGTCATACATACATACATACACCACTTGAGTTTTATATATATAGATATACACAAAAAACTATTTTTGGCCTTTAGAGCAGCTAGCCTCAAGTCAACCTATTTTCATTTCAACCCCCCTACATAACAGTCTGAAAACCATCTCCAATTAATGTCTTCATTTCACAAGGTTACCCTGTCGCCACCTCATCATGGCTGTCCTGACATGAAGAAAAGGGGTTGTGGAAAAGACCCCTGTCTCTTACCATGTCTGCACATACATTATAATCAAACCAAAAACAGCAAGCAACTGCGCAGTAGTAGTGATGCAGTCCTTACACACAGTGATGCCTTCTTAACAGGCTCACCCTAGACAAGGAAAACTACCTAAATGTAGAATTAGAGCTGGGAGAATAATGGATTTTTATGGTTCCCTGGCAATTATGTTTCAGAGGTTACAAGTAACTACGGTATGAACTACAACTATGGATGACAATGGATAGTCCAGCGGTTCTCAAACTGGGGGGGTTGCGATCCCTTGGGGGGGTCGCATCCCATTCCCAGGGGGTTGCGAGCTCCCAACGCCGCTTAAATGCCACCAAAGTGATTGCTTCCGCTGTCAGCGGCATTTCGGCGAATATACCCATGCACGAGAGCATGTCCGTTGACAAGCTGCCAATGTGATTGTTTTCGATTTCGACAGACACTGTGATGCGCATAGGTATGTCCGTCGAAATGCTGCCGAAAGCAGAAGCAATCACTTCGGTGGCATTTCGGCGGACATACCAGGGTTCGTGAACATAGGCTGTATGTGGAAAAGGGGTTGTTAAACCAGGAACTTTGAGAACCACTGGGATAGTCATTAGGCCAGGAAAAGAACTGAGAATGACCCCACAATCTGGTGGTTATAGAATTCACTTAGGATGTGGGAGACCCAAATTCATGTCCCTGCTCCAAATGACTTATTAATTATTTATTCAAAGTGGAACAGCTTCAACAGGAGAGATTGAAAAAGTCCCTTCTCTGACTATTCCATAGCCCACATAGCCCAGTGGTTAGGACATTCTCCTGCAATGTGCAATCCTCTCTCTACATCAGGCCTAGAAGTTGTCTCCCATATCCTAGGTAAGTGCCCTAACCACTAAGCTAAATCTTTTAAGAGGTGGCAGGGGCAGCACCGCTACCTCCGCTGGTTGTTTTGTGAATCTTAACTTCCTTTGCTTTTGTCAGAATTCCTAAAATCAAAGCAAATTTTTTTTGACTCAGGTCTAAACAAAGTACTTTGTTCTGACATTATCAAAAATTTTCAATTTTTTTTTCATTCAGTCAAAACTACATGGCAAACAACATGAATTCATGAAATACGAGTGAACCAGCTTAACATTGTTGCAAATAAAGCAAACATTCTGGGATGTATTAGCAGGAGTGATGCAAGCAAGATGCGAGAAGTAACTCTTCTGCTCTACTCCACGCTGATTAGGCCTCAGTGGAATATTTAGTCCAGGTCTGGGCACCAGATCTCAGGAAAGATGTGGACAAATTAGAGAAAATCCAGAGAGGAGCAACAAAATGATTAAAGGTCTAGAAAACATAACCTATGAGGAAAGACTGAAAATTGGGCTTGTTCAATCTGGAGATAAGATGGGACATTACAGTTTTCAAGTACCTAAAAGGTTGTAAACAAGCAGACGGGAGAAAAATTGTTCTTCTTTACCTCTGAGGAAAGGATAAGACACAATGGGCTTAAATTGCAGCAAGGATGGTTTAGGTTGGATATTAGGAAAAACTTCCTGTAAGGATGGCTAAATATTGGAATAAATTGCCTATGGAGGATGTAGAATCTCCATCATTGGAGATTTTTAAGAGAAAGGTTAATTAGACAGGAGCAGGTCAGTGGTGATGAAGGAAGGAATAAACCTCTAACACTTCTAACTCCAGGGAATTATTATGGATGAACACCACATGCAGAATGCCAGTAGACCAATACTGAGGAAAAAAATTAAAAAGCAGTCCCTTTATGTGAGTTCTCCTCCCCTTGCCTTCTGGACAGCCATCCGCTTTATATTGTTGTCTCCATTTTGACTGTAAAAGTTATCAGAGGGCAATAGTCAGCAGAAGTTATTTCATAAAGTGTTTACACAGCCATAATTGATCTCCCTCATCCTTAGGTCTTATTTCTGAATCTGACAGTTCTTTTCCCAAATGCTGAATAAAAGAACTCTCACATTTCTTCATGGCCAAAAACATTTTGCATCATTATAGTAACATCAACTAATTGAGTCAAGTGACTTCCATGCACAAGAATAAAGAATAGACTTATTTCCTACATTTGCCTAAGAGACATGCATATTTAGTGTCAGTTTTCTAGTCATGTTCTTACCTTTTCTTAGGGTAGTAGATGATCATTGTTCTAAAACATTCCAAGATTTTCAAGAATAATGTAATTTTAGTACTTTTTCCTTTCATAACTTCACTGGCATCCCCTGATGTGGCTTTTCATTCTCTAGACACTCAAAAAGTAAACTCAATTGCTGGCTTTTAGAGCTGCATTCTGTCCCATTTTCTACCACAAAACTACTTTTTAGTTTAACAGTCACAAGATAATATACATCTTTTTCTCCAGCCTCCGCTCTTATGTCAAGAAGAGGGGAATAGAGGAAAGACATAATACAAAAACTATAAAAACAAATCCAAATGCACAGAATAAATACCCTATAGCTACCACACTGAGAGAAAGCTGATTCTAATCCCACAAGAGTGCAAAATAACTGTCACTTCAATTTCCACCAAGTCTGCTGCTCTTTTTCTAGCTTGCATTATTACATGGGATCATAATCTTCTGCATACTTTGATTTCAGGAGTCAAGAATACCTTATTTCAGATTTTGCACACATTTCTCCACTTCTTCTACACTATATTGAAAGATAAGCACTGAACCAAGTGGCAGGACCATCATGAAAGTAGGAAGAATAAGGCTAGCCCCAGCATCTTTGAAATAAAAATTCTGATCCAGTACCTGATGATGTACTTTCATGAACAGCACATAGAAGAAATGATTTTAAGACTGAATCAGACTGTGGTTGGTGGTTCTGAAAAATATCAAGTGTCTTCCGGAAACTTTCATAATTCATTGAAATTTTGAGCTAGTGTGCCTCATTTAAGTGATATTCCTCCTCTATGTAAAAAAAAAAGTCTACTTTTGTTTTGGTTTGGTTTTTTTAGCAAGTGATTCTGACTAAAAACTCAAGTCAGTTTTTAGCCAGACACTCCTTCAAGCTGGCTTTTTCTACAGACATTGTTCACTGAGCATGCTTTCCTACCCCACCCCTCAAATTACTAAATCATGTTCCACACTTCTTTGCAATGGTTTGGCCATGCCAATAAAAGAGACCGCAAAGAAATCAGTAAGCATAAAAAGGTTAATACAGAGACGATGCGGAAGAATATAGAAGATTCAACATTATGTGTCTGTCTGCCCTAATCCCAAACTTGAAGGTGCCTCTTTTTGCAGCATGCACAGGAAGCGTTAGCATAGCAAATAATGCTATGAGCAACAGAACCACGACAAGGTCCTTCCTGAGTCTGTTGAATAATGTTCAGCTTGGACGCATGAAAGTTGATTAGAAAACTATAAAGACAGACTCGCATAACATCAGTAACATGCTATTTCCACAGAATTGTTGCCCCTTGATAAAACAGAAGACATTAGGTTGCATTACAAAGATCAAAATTATTTGTACTTTTATCTTTCTCCACTTTTATAATTGGACTAGAGAAGAGACCAACAAATCATATCCTGGGAATAGCAGCACAATAAAGCATGTGCAATGGCCAGAAGGGAAGAATGATCATAGTGTGTGTAAGACTGCCAGTCTGGACTTGACTATTTATCTATATCTGCCTTTGGACACATCCACTGCTTGCATCCGATGAAGTGGGTATTAGCCCACGAAAGCTTATGCTCCAATACTTTAGTCTTTAAGGTGCCACAGGACTCTTTGTTACCTCTGATATTTCAGACTAACACGGCTACCTCTCTGATTCTTGACTCTTGAAAGTGTTTCTATTTGTGAAAAACTATACTGAACTGAGGCAGCTGTGAAAATTATAAACAATGAAACATTTGCTAAAAATATATCCCTCAATTTTAGCAGATTTTTGGCTACATGGTACTTTTGAATTAGTCTAACAAAGAACATAAGAATGGCCATACTGGGTCAGACCAAAGGTCCATCCAGCCCAGTATCCTGTCTACTGACAGTGGCCAATACCAGGTGCTCCGGACTGAGTGAACCTAACAGGTAATGAGCAAGTGATCTCTCTCCTGCCATCCATCTGACAAACAGAATCTAGGGACACCATTCCTTACCAATACGAGCTAAGAGCCATCAATGGACTTAACCTCCATGAATTTATCCAGTTCTCTTTTAAACCCTGTTATAGTCCTAGCTTTCACAATCTCGTCAGGTAAGGAGTTCCACAGGTTGATTGTTCGCTGTGTGAAGAACTTCCTTTTATTTGTTTTAAACCTGCTGCCCATTAATTTCATTTGGTGGGCCCTAGTTCTTATATTATGGGGACAAGTAAATAGCTTTTCCTTATTCACTTTCTCTACACTACACATGGTTTTGTATACCTCTATCATATCCCCCTTTGGTCTCCTCTTTTCCAAGCCAAAAAGTCCTAGCCTCTAATTTCTCCTCATATGGAACCTGTTCCAAACCCCTAATCATTTTAGTTGCCCTTCTCTGAACCTTTTTTAATGTCAGTATATCTTTTTTGAGAGGAGGACACCACATCTGCACACAGTATTCAAGATGTGGGAGCACAATGGATTTATATAAGGGCAATAAAATATTATCTGTCTTATTCTCCATCCCTTTTTAAATTATTCCTAACATCCTGTTTGCTTGACGGCTACTGCACACTGCGTGGATGTCTTCAGAGAACTATCCACGATGACTCCCAAGATCTTTTTCCCTCGATTAGTTGTAACTAAATTAGCCCCCATCCTATTGTATGTATAGTTGGGGTTATTTTTCCAATGTGCATTACTTTACATTTATCCACATTAAATTTCATTTGCCATTTTGTTACACACTTAGTTTTGTGAGATCTTTTAGAAGTTCTTCACAGTCTGCTTGAGTCCTAACTATCTTGAGCAGTCTCTGCTTTAAAGCCCAGAAAGCATTATCTAAAATGTTATATCTGTTCTGCAAACTTTGCCACCACACTGTTTATCCCTCTCTCCACATTATTCATGAGTAAGCTGAATAGGATTGGTCCTAGGACTGACCCTTGGGGAACCCTTTGTTCCCTGTCTTTTAACCAGTTCTCAATCCATGAAATGATCTTCCCCTCTTATCCCATGACAACTTAATTTACTTAAGAGCCTTTGGTGAGGGACCTTTTCAAAGGCTTTTTGGAAATCTAAGTACACTATGTCCACTGGATTCCCATTGTCTACATGTTTGTTGTCCCCTTCAAAGAATTCTAATAGATTAGTAAGACATGATTTCCCTTTACAGAAACCACGTTGACATGTACCGAACAATTTATGTTCTTCTATGTGTCTGACAATTTTATTCTTTACTATTGTTTCAATTAATTTGCCCGGTACTGACGTTAGACTTACCAGCCTGTAATTGCCGGGAACACCTCTAAAGCCCTTTTAAAATATTGGCATTACAGTAACTATCTTCCAGTCAGTTGGATTTAAAGGACAGGTTATAAACCATAGTTTTGCAATTTCACATTTGACTTTTCAGAACTCTTGGGTGAATGCCATCTGGTCCTGGTGACTTGTTACAGTTAAGTTTATCAATTAATTCCCAAACCAGCTCTAGTGACACTTCAATCTGTGACAACTCCTCAGATTTGTCACCTACAAAAGATGGCTCAGGTGTGGGAATCTCCCTAAAGTCCTGAAGCAAAGAATTCATTTAGTTTCTCAGCAATGACTATGGTCTTTAAGTGCGCCTTGTGTACCTCAATCACCCAGGGGCCCCATTGGTTGTTTAGCAGGCTTCCTGCTTCTGATGTACTTAAACATTTTATTGCCTTTTGAGTTTTTGGCTTGCTGTTCTTCAAACGCCTTTTTGGTTTTCCTTATTACATTTTTACACTTAATTTGGCAGTGTTTATGCTCCTTTCTATATACCTCACCAGGATATGACATCCACTTTTTAAAAGATGCCTTTTTATCTCTCACTGCTTCTTTTACATGGTTGATAAGCCACGGTGGCTCTTTTTTAGTTCTTTTGCTGTGTTTTTTAATTTGGGGTATACATTTAAGTTGGGCTTCTATTATGATATCTCTGAAAAGTGTCTATGAAGCTTGTAGAGATTTCACTTGAGTCACTGTACCTTTTAATTTCTGCTTAACTAACCCCCTCATTTTTGCATAGATCCCCTTTCTGAAATTAAATATCACAGTGTTGGGCTATTGAGGTGTTCTTCCCTATTGTTATATTCTTATTAGCACATGGAATTACTATCCATAGAGGTTCTATGGAGCATGTGGATTCATTTAAGATTTTTACTTCATTTGATTCTACATTTTCTTTCACATATAGTGCCACTTCTCTCTCTCCTCTCACCACACCCCCGGCCGCCGCACGACCTGTTCTGTCCTTCCGATATATTTTGTATCCCAGAATGATTGTGTCCCATTGATTGTCCTCACTCTAGCAGGTTTCTGTGATGCCTATTATGTCAATATCCTCCTTTAACAAGGGGCACTCTAGTTCACCCATCTTATTATTTAGACTTCTACCATTTGTGTACAAAACACTTAAAAAAACTTGTCTGTTTCTTTGACTGCCCTTTTCTGATGTGTCAGATTCTTTTGTGTGAATGTTTCTCGTCTGATCTGACCCCTATTTGATTCTCTTCCGTACTCTCCTCCAGACTAAAACCAGAGAATCTCTATCAATAGACTCTCCTCTATGAGAAGTCTCTGTCCAATCCATGTGTTTCTCTGCAGCAATCAGCTTTCTCCCATCTCTTAGTTTAAAAACTACTCTGCAACCTTTTTAATGTTAAGTGCTAGCAATCTGGTTCCACTTTGCTTTAGGTGGAGCCCATCATTCCTGTATAGGCTCCCCCCTATCCGAAAAGTTTCCCCTGTTCCTAATACATCTAAACCCCTCCTCTCTACACCATTGTTTCATCCATGCACTGAGACTCCGAAGCTCTGCCTGCTTACCTGGCTCTGCGCGTGGAACTGGAAGCATTTCTGAGAATACCACCACAGACGGAAGGGAACACTATGAACTTGTATAAACTAGATACAACACACCCAGGGCACGTTTTCCACAAGCAGTGGCGTCTACGGTGTTCTTGGAATTTGCGTTGTAGTTTAACAGCTGATGTCATTTTTTCCCCCACCCACTCTTTCATCCAGATTGCTTACCTGGAGCAGTTTTTTGGATTATTATGCACTGCCTACAACACAACTAGGTAACTAAAGGGAGAAACTTTCTAATTTGGCACAAGGACTTAAGGTGTATTTTCAGCATCAAGGCATACAATGGAATGGCAGAGACTAGCCATGTCTACAGAAGGGAAATATGTTACAATGTGTTAGCTGACAAGTCAACATGTTTAAAATATACTTAGCTCCTAGTGTAGTCAAAGACACCGATGACAGAAAGTTAACCTCCAGTTAACTCTCACTATCTACAGGACTTATCTCTAAATATTTATGGAGTTGAAATGAAATTGAGAGATTTTGATGAACATTCTGCACCCTCAAAGAACATCTCACTGTCTATTTTAATAATAGCATAAGAGCAGAGATGCTGATGTGATGCTGAAGGAAGAAGAGGTGTCAAGTGTCTACTCTGACCAAGAACTTCCAGGGAAGTCTTTGTCAGGAAAGTTCTGGCAGCAACTTGGGAAGTACCAAGAACCATGGGGCTAGGGCACTGGGGATGTCCATGACCATTTCATTTTCTGTGTTCTGTACAATGATAAAACATCTTCCTCTCAGGTCCCTTGTTCAAGTAAGAACAGTCATTTCCATCTGTGCTCCTGCAATGAATCTCCTCACACAGGAACTGCATGCTAAGTCTCTGAGGGTCATAACTTATTCCTGAACTAAGAACATCTTCACTTTATTTTGAGTCTACAGGAACACTTGGGTAAAGGTAATTTACTTCAGAAGCACTGCTACAATGACTATACAATTTCTATATGGCTGGGGTGATTTAGTTGGGGATTGGTCCTGCTTTGAGCAGGGAGTTGGACTAGATGACCTCCCAAGATCCCTTCCAACCCTAATATTCTAGGATTCTATGACTGTACTTAACTGAGACTAGACAGATTAGGAAAGGACATCACAGCAGAAAATGAAAATGAGTGTACCCATTTTTGAGTCTATGGGACATGACAGCCTCTCAGGGAACTAAAAAAGTCCAGAAAATATCCTTAGTTTTGTTTTATAGCATTTCATATATACTGAAGCAGTAGTGTTGCATTCCACTCACCACAATCAGGAAGAAGTATTTTATGGGTTATTTTTATGACGCTCACCAACAGAGTATCTGAGGATTCAACAAACAATGAGTTTACCCTATAGGGAAGGAACACATCCCCATTTTGCAGATGGGAAAGTGTTACAAAAGAGGAGAGACTAAGGGACTTTCCCACGGTCATACAGCAAGTGGTGGCTGAACTAGGAAAAGAACCCAGACCTCCTGAGTCCCAGTCCAATGCACTAGTCACAAGACCATCTCAACTGAGAAGTCAAGACTTAGACCTATTCATTTAGGCTTTTTGGGGGGCTGTAACGTATGTCACTATCTGTCAACATTGAATTCATCATCTGTCCCAATTTCTATTTGGATGCTGAAAGATTTTTAATCCAGAGCAATGCTGACAGCAGAATGACTATCTGACCAAAGGATCATTGGAAACCACTACCAGCCAGACACATTTTATGTACTAATTGTAAGGATATAAGTCAAAAGCTTTGAATGTTCAAGTCAGTACTTATCACGAAATACTGCTCTGTCAAAATTTAAAATGGCAGAGGCCCCATGTTCATGTCCTGTCTAACAAATACAACAGTGGCTCCTTCTCTCAGAAAAGGCAGATGGGAGAAAAGAGGTTATTTGGCAAGCAGAAGGAAGGAGGTTAATGTCATAAAACTTTGATATGTCTAGGTTTCCTTACAAATATTTGATCCTACTCAGGTGACTTAGGCTCACAGGGATCGGTCTACGAGGCTGTAAAACTGCAGTGTACACATTTGGGCTCTGGCTACAGCCTCGGCTTTGGGGTCCCAGAGCTCAAGCTTGAGTCTCAGCCCAAATATCTACTCCACAATTTGCATGAGCCTTGCAAGTCAGCTGACATGGGCCAGCCAGGTGTGTGTAATTGCAGTGTATACCCAAAGACAATGAAATTTGCCCTTCCTAGTTTGGCTCCGGGTTTCAGCACTCATAGGGTTTAATATTATTTCACAATCGTTTAATAACATAATTTAATTACAAAGTAGTTGCTTCATTGAAGGACTCAGTCCAGGTAGTTGATAGGAAGAATTAAAACGAGGCTGGGCTTGACACAAATACTCAAATTAGAATAATGAGGATTTAATGGGCTCAGAAAACATTGCTAGTTTATAATTTATGTAAAAATTCTGAAGATAAATATATTTTAAACCAGGGGTTCTCAAACCGGGGGTCCAGACCCCTCAGGGGGTCATGAGGTTATTACATGAAGGACCGGTTTGTGAGCGGACAGCCTCCACCCCAAACCCTGCATTTCCTCCAGCACTTACAACGGTATTAAATATATAAAAATGTGTTTTTAATTTACATGGGGAGGGGTTGCACTCAGAGGCTTTCTATGTTAAAGGGGTCACCAGTACAAAAGTTTGAGAACCACTGTTTTAAACATTAAACTGCACTTATTTATGATTTAAAATAATAAAAGTTATGAACAAATATTTCTCATACTAATTTTACGTTCCTCAATACACTGGGTTAAGACAGTTATTCTGAAAGCATAACCTGATATTCAGTACTAGATTACATAGCACATCTGCAAGATAGCTTTTTAATCTGCTGCAGAGTATATTCCACATGCTAAATACATTTGTGAATGCTGATGCAATATTAACATAACCAAATGGCATCTAAATCTATAATATGGCAGCCATTTGTAAGTCTTAGTTTAATTAATGGTTGCCTTTTTCTTTTTTTAAAAGGAGAGCAGCAATCAAATGTATTTCTGTGAATAAATAGATGCCAATTAATTTAGTAAGAATGGAGTTAGCTATAGACAGCAAAAGAAATACTCTTCATCAAGATAAACCAGCTGCCTAGAACAGTACCTTCTATTTCTCCAACTTATAAGTCATGCCATCACCTAAAGTACAGAAAAAACAGTCAAACTTCTCTTGATGGACCTTAAACATACAAAACCAAGGAGGTGGCTGTAGAGAGTTCCCTGTTCAGAAAAAAATTACAAGTGTGATCCTGAGGGAGAAAAGGAGATGGTGCATTTTGGCAGTATATACCATGAAACAACAAGTACCTTAGTAATTTCACCATCCTGGTACATCATTTCAACTTAAAATTCAGCTAAAGCAGACTAGTCTATTGACTATTCTATTTACGGTAGATGCTTTGGTTTATGACAAATCCTTAGGAGAGAAGATTCTAAGAATAAAAATGTTTCATTTTCCTTGGCCTTGTTTGAGGTTCCCAAGGAGGCCAGCTTCAGTTTCAGAAAGTTGTAAATACGTATGCCTTTCTTCTTAAACATAGGAAGACAGCGCAAATTATATTTAAAAAGGAACTTGTTTAGTCCCAAGTTTACCTTTCCTTGAAAATTTATTTATTTTCAGTTTATTTCTCAAGAAAAATGCAAACACAAAATGTAACCACCAAGATGACATTTAGAAGAATACAAAAGTTACTCTACTGATTTCAGAACAAAAGAATGCAAACATACAGGTACATTGCTTTTAGTCTGTCCTCCCCTAAAATTTTAACAAAGGAAAGAGCCCATACATGGCTATATGAGTAGTGCATAGTAGTTACAAATATAATTTAATAAAAAGATGTAATATGAGCCATGTTATAGCACAGATGCATTTATACATCTGTTTGATTACAAATGCTTTGTGTATTTTTCCATAATTTGTTTCCAATAGACTTAATATCAAATGCTGCTTTGAAAGAGAAAATTATTTCAAACATTTAAAATAAACTGGAGTGAGTGATTTTTTGTTTGTTTGTTTTAGTTCTTAGTAGCCAACATATAAGATGCACTGACTGCCAGAGGACCCAAATGCACTTTAGTTGGAGCACATTAAACACCTGTGTGGATGCTCTCACTCAGGAGTCAAAGTGGCCTAAGTTTGCTGCAACTTGGAGGAGAATAAAGCTACAGGGAACTAAGGCCATTTTATTTCTGAATGAAATAATTCACACGTTTTTTGGGGGGGCATGGGAGAGGGTGGAAGTTTTAAAGCACTAATTTATGTGCATTTATTTCCTTTTGATTCACCTTAACTTTCCTGAGTGTCCCTCATGAAGACAATCCCTAATAAGAGTTTAACATCTTTTAGGAATACTGTATGGGGATTGGTTTTAAACATATAAAAAATGTCCCTATTTAAAAAAAAAAGAGGTTACAAAATGGGTCTCAAGTTTACTATTTTACTTATCAAAAATTACATTAGCTTTTTTTTGGGGGGGCGGGCGGAGGGAGGGCTTTTAATGTCACTTTTATTGATGTCTTTATATATCACATCTTGATTCAGATTTATAATCCAGAAAATGCCATATGTTTTTTAAATTATAACAATTTTGTACTGTAGCATAAATTGTAGCTCAAAAGAAAAATGCTAAGCTTAGCTCTCATATTAAGAACTTTTATTCTGGCCATTCTTAACAGGGCCAAAGCGAAGAGAACTGTCAATGGTTGGGGGGTTTTTTGGTTTTGTTTTGTTTTTTTTAATTTTCATATAAAAAAGTGTCTGTAACAAAGTAATTTTGGCTGTTTAAAAGAATTATTAAAACATCTAATGCAACAACAGAAAAAAATCTTTCACCAAAAAACATTTGCAAGAATTTGCTATCAATTTAGCATAAAGTTTTACATGCCAATTTAGAGATACTATGACTAAAATGCATTCATTATCCATCAGCTCTAATGCATTTTGCAAAAAGGTAAAGAACCTCCAGTATAATGGCTTTAAAATATATTTTTATATACAAGGTTTGAAGAAATATTTTCAAAGTATGTTAAAAAGCAAAACTACTTCAAGAGTTATTATACCCTCATAGGCTAAGTACAGAAGGGGCCATCAAGTCTGACCTCCTGCACATTACATGCCAAACAGCCTCACCCACTCACTCCTGTAATTGACCCATAACTTCTGGCTGAATTAAAATCATGATTTAAAGACTTCAACCCTTAAAAGATGCAGAGTAGATATGAGATTTGTTGTGTTGTTTAAGAGAATGGATCACCTTACAGTTTTGTATAAGCAGACAGAGTAATTACAATGATGTAACTTACAAGATATTTTGTGATGTTAAATCACCAATGCCAATTAAGCCATCTTACAATATTCACTTGCCTGCCTTACACAGTGAACTCCCTTTTCACTATAATGTTCAATTATGTTTAGTTTAATTAATCTTAAAATAAAGTTAAAAAGAAAACTCTGGGATACTTTATTTTGTTTTTACTGTGTTACCTGGTTTGTAAAAAGCTGCATCCTCTCCCATTACCTGTATTTCGAATGACTTGGAGAGACAGAATTCGGCTACCGGTCATCCAGGGCAGGGACCCAAATCACTTACGAGCCAGTAAAATATATTTGGGGTTGTGAGTGACCAGATGGAGGAAAGTCTCTGGGTGTGGAAAAGAGCATGGCCTAGTGCAAGACTGAGAAAGGAACAGCAACCTAGCATTGTAGCTTAATAGATAGGGGGCTGGAACAGACTCAGTGGAACTGCTGAGAAATAGAAAATCTAGTACAGAGGCGAGGGGAATCGGAAAAACGAGTAGCAGGCAGGGAGGTAAGCCACCCTCAGCCAAAGAAGTGTAGGGAGCAGAGTGTGGAGCATAGTCTGTCCTTCCCAGAAGCAGAAGCCATTCAGTAGTGGGCATAGACCAACAGCTGAGTGGATGGCAGAGTGACAATAGAGGAGCCCCTCATGCAACCATCGGAGTATCAGAAGCACCCCACCACCAAAGCTAAAAAAAAGGACTACTATTTCTCTCTCTCCGAATCATGTGGGCTACAAGCAGCAGCTTGGGCATATAAGACAAAGAACCTTTGGTATCCTCCATTTGGGTTGCCTTTACATATGTATTCTGGAAGTTCTTTCCTTTCCTTTTATAATTAACCTTTAAGATTTATATTTAGGGTATGTGCATCCACTCTCCAGCCAGTCATAGTGAACAATTCTCCTGTAGCTACCAGAAGCATGTGAATGTTCACTGGGAAGCCACCAAAAACTAAATTTGTTGACCACAGTGCTTCTGGAATGTCTATATCTTATGCCTCTGAGGCCTGATTTATACTTGAAATTTTAAAACAGAAAAGCTATGTTGGTCCAGGGAAAGAGGGATTTTTCACTGACAGCTTTTGCTGATATAAGCCTTAGTGTAGACACTCCTAAACAACAAAAAAGACACCAACAAAGGACTTGTTTAGAGGACTTATACAAATTATACTAGCAAGCCCTTCCTACTGTAGAGAAGGCTCAGAAAATTACCAAATATCTAAAAGGATTTGGGATAATACAATACTCAGTGACCTCCTCAATGAGGTTAGTTACAGTATTACTTCGAGCAGATTATTGTGTCAAGCATCCATTAATGATTTTTCTTAATTTGAAAATGCCAGTAAAGTGCGTGCTGGACTAATACCAAGCATGGCCCACTAGTACACAGTATAATTGGGCTTTGTTGACCTTAAAAAAAAATAATGTGAAATTTAACTTTAAATTTACATTTTAACTCTGTGTTTGGTGGCATACAGAATGCATAATATAGTTCTCAGGATTTTTCATTTTAAAAGGTATTTGCAGCTTATGTTACCTTTAAAATAAGTGGTCATCTGTAATTAAGTCAGTAGAAGAAAGAAAAATGTTCCCCTTCACTGGGAAAAAAAAACCCGATAGTACAATGGAGTTTAAGGTACTGACATCACAAAGTTCTGTTATGACATTCTTATCCTTACATTGTGTTTCAGAAAGCAAGAAATATTTGTGGTAGCTAGTACATGAAGGACAACCGAATAGAGCCACATCTACACAGAAAGGTTGTTCCAATTTAACTGTACAAGTATAAAGCACTACAACTCCTTAGCATGGGTGCAGTTATATCAGTATGAAGGAGCGTTTATAACCTCTAGAATGGACGCAGCTGTAGTGTTATATCAATTTAATCATTTTGGTTAAAAAAAATACAATATCAACCCCCTACCTGAAACAGTTAAGCCAGTATAAAAAGTGTGTGTAGACAAGGCCTAAGTTTTCAGTTAGTGATACACTTAAAATTAACACTGAGCAGAGGATACGACAACTTAGAAGCAAATTTATTTTAAGTGTATATTACCATTCTTAAGTGAATCCAACACTTAATACTAAAGTGGTTACAGTTTAGCTCAGATGCACATCACTTTTAATGATGTACAAGGTGCTGTACTAATAAAATTATCTGGTAGAATATAGGCCAAGAATGTCAATTCAACTACTATTTAAATATTATGTGCTAGATTTTAGTTACTGTATAAGAAAAACAGCATCAAAGTTATAGAGTGCTCTGTACTGCCAAGTTTTTATGTTCTACATGCAAAGAAGGAAAAATAGTAGTCTAGAATAAATATGAGGCAAAGTTAACATAACTTGTCTACCTTCAGTATGAATTTCCATAGTTCCAAGGTTCGGAATTTTGTAAATTTCCTGAGTTTTTCTGAAGTTTGTGTGTGTAGGAGTAAAACTAACATTCCTGAAAGATAACAATTACTCAAACCAATGATGTGTACTACCTGCAGCCTTATCTTCATCTCAATGAAATTTCCTATGAGTGATTAGTTTTTTTTTTTTTAATTTTTGTACAAATTATATTAAGTGACACTGGATAAGAGCCCTAATCCTGGAAATCCTAGAAGATCCATAAAAGTGAAGACCCAATCCAACAGTCCAGAGAGACATTATGGAGGAAAGGGTAAGATGTCTCCTTGGTCTGCCGGCCACACAATATTGAATACTTATGAAAGTCTCCATCTATATCCTGTGGAAGGGGATCTATTTGGCAAAAACCGAAGGTCAACAAAAAGAGAGCCCCACACTAGCAAACTTATACAAGTACTCAAGATACTTACTCAAGATAGGGGCTTATTTCCTACGGAAAGGACACAAATGTAGCTCCCTTCGTTTTGACTTCCTAAAGTTTGACGTGTCAGTACTTTCCTCCAAAGGTGCACAGAAAAGGGGAAAGTGTAGCTGGCTAGAAGTTGGAACCCAGCAGAAGCAGAGGATATGGTCAGGTAAGAACTCCTGCAATATGCCTGCCATACCCCACCCCCATAAACGGCAAAGATACAAGTGATTTCAGTGACCTTTCCCATTCCTCATTTTGTGCACATCATAAATCCACATAATATGGCATGACTGTCAGCTTGTTAATGGGAAACCTACAACAAGAAGCTGAGCATGCTGGTAAAGATATGCAGGAAAGGATAAGCCAGTACTAACATTAAACCTTTTCTTTCATGAGTGCTACATTCATTCACATTTTAAAACAAAGTAAAAGCAAAGTATCACAGTGAGATCTGAATAACCTCACAGATTTCTTGCACTGCCTTATGTCAATTAACTTCCATAAAACAATTCAGAACTCAAAACACATCTCCCACTAGATGTCAAGAAACAACAAGAGACAGTGGATTTGCTAAGAATTTACCTGTAACTAATTTGCAATTGTTGAGTTCTACACTTCACACAAGTAATGATAACAGGAAAAAAAATCCCTTAAAATTGTCGAAGTATACATGTATTTAAAATTTAATTTAGACAAGGAAACCGTATGAACAGGCTGCCTTCATGTTCGTACTTATGTATGTAGCATGCATAAGGCAAACCTGCATTTGGGAATACTGCCCAGATTGGGTACTCTTCAGAGCAGAGACTGAGTTTTCATGTTTGTACAGACAGCACCTAGCATAGTAAGGGTGCTATAGAAATAAGTATTAATATTTATCAAGAAACTTCTAGGAAAAGAATTGCCAACGTATGTCAGTATTTTTTATAGGAACTCCTCAAATGACTTTAAATATTTGCAGAGTTGTATCAGTTTAATACATACAAAACTTACATTTCTTCCTAACTAGTAATCATGTGCATTAAATTCTGGGCCAATTCTATTTGCCTATACTGGTGATTTTCAGATATAAACACATTTATACCACTGTAATTTAGAGCAGAATCTGGCCTTTTGTTTTTTACTGAAGTTTTCACTACCAACAGCAATATTTGGTAAGTACTTAAGTAACAGACATTGAGTGATACACAAAAAAACAGCAAACATAAGGTATTCAAATACATTCCATCACCCTCAGCCTCTGCCTAACTTGTAGGCTATAACTTGCACAACCAAGTGTCTCCTTCTTACATACCTAGTAAAGGGCACAGAATAGGGTGTTCCAACCAAAACAAAATATATTTTTTTAAAGAATGCTAGTCGTAGCCACAGCATTAAAAAAATAATCCACATTTCCAAATTTAAGGTTGTATTGCCACCTTAAATATCTACTGGTTTTACGCATTATGGCACAAACTTTGGTTACACAATCACATATGATATCTAAAATAATAGTTTTATATTTTTGAAGTGCATCTTGTAGGACTCCCATATATATTTTATCAAGATCTCACATACAAGTTACAGTAATACACAGCAATATATAGTACTAGAAGACAGTATTCATGCCTATCAGAAGTGGTAAAAAAGTTGTGATATGTGATATTAAGAAATAGCACATACCAATTAAAAAACTATAATGCATACATACAAGAGATAGAGATAAGCTTTCATATATGTAAATAATATACAACTACAAGTACTGATAACACATATGCAAATAGGAAAGGGCGATGACAGGATTTTAGAGGATCAGATCCTTAAATGTAAGCATGACTTTTAAGATATCCCTAGATATATCTTCAGTTAACTATGTAACATCCCACAGAAGAGAATTCAAGTTTAGTTTAATTTCTGTTTTAATTTGGTCTTGTCTTCTCTACACAGTTGCTCTTGATTACTAATGAGATGCTCCTACTTCTTAAGAATTTCTTGGGACATAATTACATTTAAAAAAATTTCATGCTGCAGTTTGTACAAGAGCTTCAGAGAACATTTTTGGAACTTCCCAAGCCGGATTGTCACTTCTTATTATTATTTTGTTATTAATGAAGTAGACACTTTAGGAGCCAGTGCATGTGATTTGGGCAGGCTCAACTTTCAAAATGAATCATATAGAAGAGGTTGGATAAATCATAATATGAATGAGGTATCCAATAAAGGCCACTTGATGCCTTCAAGTGTATAGGCACAACTCTCACTTGGATTGGAGTTATATCAACATATCTGAACTGGACCCAAAGCTCATTTTAATATTGAGTGCATCATACCCGATAGTATCAGCCAACCTAAATTATTATTCACGCAAACATATACAAAATGTAAACAGACCCCTTAACCTAGTATGGACATACAGGTTCAGGCTCTACTTGAGACAAGCAAATAGGACTGGACTAGATGACAGGGGACTAGATGAACTCTCAACATCTCCTCCAGTTCCATGATTTTATAAGTAACTTTAATTAACATCACTGGGAACTACAAGTACTAATCGATAGGAGAACAAACAGCTATGAATCTATTACCTAACAGATCTTTCAAACCATCACCATTTATAGAGCTTAAGGATATACATAAATGGAAAATAGTGCAAGACCATTGTTAAATAGCTGATTTTTATTTTATGGGACATATTACCTTGAAGTGAGGTACTTTTGACATGCAAGTTTCCTTTGCGTTAATGTAAGATGTAGCCTTAATGCCCAACGGGTAGAGATTTATATAAAAAAACAACCCCAAAGACTGTTTATATCTCATATTCTTTTAAAAGACAGAAATAATTCGGTAGCTCTACAGTAAATAAGAGGCAAAAGCAGGGTTTTCTGTTTTCACACGGGGATAAATGATATTAATATAGCATGTAAATACACTATGTTTAAGCACAGAGCAGGTTTTGTGGTTGCTCTCTAACCTCTGAACCGCACAGCCTAAATTATTGAAGCCAGAAAAAATAGTAATATTGTTAACTCAATTTTAAATGATAAACAAATGTAAAATTATGTCTCTGTGTATTTTTTTTTGTCAGGGCTGTTCAATCAGCACTTCTTATGCTGCTCACTCATTGACAAAAAGAATTACAAACTTAACACTGCAACAGTAATTCAAGATTTAAATTATCCCAAGTATCCCAATTATGACAGGTGAATAAATGCATCCAAAAATATATTACATAAAATAATTCACAAAGTAAAGTATGTACTATTCTAAGCCTGGTAAATCTAGTCCAAACTTATTAATTATATATATATAATTATATAATTATATATATATATATATATATAATTATATAAATATATATATATATATATATATATATATATATATATATATATATATATATATAATTATATATATATATAAATAAATAAACACAAACCACTGTCTTCTCTTATTAAAGATTCAGCTTGAGGAGGCAAGAGTACAAAATGCTTGCCACTTTACTCAGCATCTTTACCATATGCCATACATTCAACCTTTCCATATATCTTCTGGGACGTATTCATGCCAATCTCAGATCTAGGAGCATGTGCAAAAGTCACAAGGAATGATGCAAGTCAAACGACTACAGGCATGGATACTGAGAACACATTCATTCTTAAACATTTTCAATGGGCTGAACACATTGTCAAGTCTTTAAATTGTTCACTGATAAAACGTGTAGTACTTCAACTTGTAGTTCTGCACAAATGTCCTCTAAATGAAGCTATCCAATTTCTCCTTAAGACTTTATTAGCCTATTTTAAGTTTGAAAGTTTTGAGCATGGCTACCAGTGTTCTCTACACAAGACAACAGAAGCACTCGATATTCTGAGGCCATCAATACTGAATAAAACACCCCAGTCAAATTATACAACTGCTTAATATGTATATTTTCCCCTTTACAAATATATGCATTTGGGTATAAAAGTTCTCTAGCAGTAACTGGTATACAGCAAGCAGTTATTTTAGTTAAAAGCACCGAGCATTTCACTAGCTGTATAATTGCTACATCTTGTGGCAATGTATTTCAAGTGCAAGGAAGAAAAATGGACAATAACTGAAACAGAATAAAAAGAGACTTGTTTGCACGTAACCTTCATACAGATATTCCCTGCAAACACCCACAACACCCTGCTCTCACTGTCGGTATAACACAAGAGGGGAGGAGCAGGGGAGGGAGGAGAAGAATATTATCATCTCTAAGATGTGATGGAGGAAAGGAGAAAGTTGCAGTCATTCTGTGGTGGTTTTAAGGTGTCGAGTCACTTTTGTCTTCCAAACTGGCTGCTCAGAAAAGTGTCTCCCCGATGGGAACAAATTCCTTGATCTCGGTCTCTTTTTCTACTCCACCTCCATGATGCCAGAAGGACCCGACCCTTTCCATTAAGCAACAACAGCTACATTCACCCAATACATCCAACAAATCACTTTTACTTTGCAATACTAGGTGGAGAATAAAATTTGGAAAGGAAAGGAACGGAGGATGCAAGTCTCGGCCATAAAAATCCCAGAGAAGGGATGAAAAATTAACACGTACACTTAGCCGCTTCTATAAGGGCTGTCAAGAAAATGAACAAACATTAATCAATCCCCCTCCGTAGCCCTGGAAAAGGCGGGGGGAGGAGAATATCAAAACGCTTTTACTGCTAACAACCAGGGATGGGGGAGAGATTGCTGGATATCAGGACCGGGGGTGTCCCCCGATTGTCCCCCACGGCAGGGTCTGGGGGTCTCCCTTGTCCTCTTTGCAGGGGTGTTTCCCCCTCAGTACAAGTCTCTCGCCTGCCCTCACCCCCATTCACCGCGCACCCGGCCCTACGAGCCTGGGACTGGCCTCCGGCGCCGGCGGCGACTGGGCCCCTCCCCGAGGGCCGGGCCCCCCTCGCAACGCCGTGGGCACGGAGCGCGCTATTTACCTTCCTTGGGCGGCTTGCCGGGCGGCGCGCTGTGCGGCAGGGAGGCCGCCGCCGCGGAGCAGCCCTGCAGGCTCGGTGGGGACGTGGAGAGCCGGGACCAAGATGGCGGCCCCTCCAAACTTCCACTGCTACTTTGGACACTCATCAAGCTACTTTCCTGGAGCCCGGCAGCCGCCGGGGGCGGCGGGGGAGGCGGCGCGGCGGGGGGACACCCAGCGCCGCGCTCATGGCCGGGTGGCCGGCCCGACACCGGGGAGAGGGGGCCGCGGCGGGGAGAGGGCTCCGGAGGGAGGCGGGGCGCGGAGGAGACAGGGCTCAGGGCCGGCGCAACCTGCCCGCACCTCTGCACTGCGTCGCCGCGGCCGCCGCCGAGCAGCAGCCTGTGTCTGAGGCTCCGGCTAACCTCCGCCGCCGGGGGGGAGGGGGCGGTCGGAGGGGGAGGGGTCATGCGCAAACACCACCACCAGCGAGCGCCGCGCACCTCCGGCGCGCCGGGCAGGGCAGGGGAGCCCGCACGTACACCTGCCCCCGCCGGCCCTGCCCGCTCCCACCCCGCCGGCAGGGGCAATGACCCCCACCCTCCACACAATACCCTACAGCCCCGCACCCCTCACACACACTACACAGACCCTTACCGCCCTGGCTACTGCACTTGACACACACACACCATGCACTGACCACTCACACTACAACCCCTCACACTGCCCTGCCTGCTGTACTGACCAGCGCCTCACACACCGCAACCCCTCACACTGCCCTGCCTGCTGTACTGACCAGCGCCTCACACACCGCAACCCTTCACACTGCCCTGCCTGCTGTACTGACCAGCGCCTCACACACCGCAACCCTTCACACTGCCCTGCCTGCTGTACTGACCAGCGCCTCACACACCGCAACCCCTCACACTGCCCTGCCTGCTGTACTGACCAGCGCCTCACACACCGCAACCCTTCACACTGCCCTGCCTGCTGTACTGACCAGCGCCTCACGCACACTACAACCCCTCACACTGCCCTGCCTGCTGTACTGACCAGCGCCTCACACACACTACAACCCCTCACACTGCCCTGCCTGCTGTACTGACCAGCCCCCCACACACACCGCAACCCTTCACACTGCCCTGCTTGCTGTACTGACCAGCGCCCCCCCCACACACTACAACCCCTCACACTGCCCTGCCTGCTGTACTGACCAGCGCCTCACACACCGCAACCCCTCACACTGCCCTGCCTGCTGTACTGACCAGCCCCCCACACACACCGCAACCCTTCACACTGCCCTGCCTGCTGTACTGACCAGCGCCTCACACACACTACAACCCCTCACACTGCCCTGCCTGCTGTACTGACCAGCCCCCCACACACACCGCAACCCTTCACACTGCCCTGCCTGCTGTACTGACCAGCGCCCCCCCCCCACACTACAACCCCTCACACTGCCCTGCCTGCTGTACTGACCAGCGCCTCACACACCACAACCCTTCACACTGCCCTGCCTGCTGTACTGACCAGCGCCTCACGCACACTACAGACCCTCACCACCCTGCCTGCTGTACTGACCAGCGCCTCACACACCGCAACCCCTCACACTGCCCTGCCTGCTGTACTGACCAGCCCCCCCCCCCACAACCCCTTACACCACCCTGCCTGCTGTACTGACCAGCGCCTCACACACACTACAGACCCTCACCACCCCGTCTGCTGCACTGACCCCCCCCCCCCCCCCCCCACACACACACTACAGCCCCTTACACCACCCTGGCTGCTGCACTTGACACACACCCACTACAACCCCTCACCGCCCTGCCTGCTGTGCTGACCAGCCCCATGCACACTGCAGCCCCTCATCAACCTAGCTACTGCACTTAACACCCGCCCACACACACTACAGCCCCTCACACCATCCCGCCTGCTGCACCGACTGACCAGCCCCCCACACACACACTACAGCCCCTTCTTCTGCACTGATCCCCCCCCACACACACTACAGCCCCTCACCACCTTGGCTACTGAAATTGACACCCCCACATCCACACTACAGCCCCTTACACCACCCTGCCTGCTGCACTGACCAGGCCCCCCCCCCCACTACAGCCCTATCTGCTGCACTGACCTCCCCACACTACAGCCCCACACACCTCACACAACCCTGCCTGCTGCACTGACACCCCTCCCCCCCCATGGGCCAAATCCCCGAGTCCTGCCTGCTGCACTGATGCCCCCCCACACACCCTACATCTCTTCATACTGCCCTGCCTGCTGCACTGACCCACACCCTCCCATAGCTCACACTGCCCTGCCTGCTGCACTGACCCACACCCTCCCATAGCTCACACTGCCCTGCCTGCTGCATCGGCCCCCACTACACACACACAGCCACCCACACCTCACACAGACATGCCTGCTACATTGACCACCCACGTCCACCTAATAGCCCTGCCTGCAGCGGCCCCACTCAACTTACATAGCCCTGCTTTCTGCACTGATCCCCCCCTTCCATACACACCCTAACATCCCTGCCCCCTCCACCCCCACACATAATACAGCTGTGTCTGCTGCATGGACCCTATTACCTCTCTACCTAACACAGCTGTGTCTGCTGCACTGATCCTGCACAGTGCAGTTGTGCCTGCTGTATTGACACCTCACCACTACATACACACCTCACCACTATCTTGCCATATGCCCCTAACACAACCCTACCTGCTGCATTGACTCTCCCATACACAGATCTCACCATCACCACCTATCCACATATGTGCACAGAATTCCATCTCACAATGCTACAACATTCTCCTCCTCATCTCTTCTCAAAACCCATCTCTGCTTCCATGCCTATGAAAAATCAACCAGTTACCAATGGCTTGAGGGGCAGCTACAGATAGTGGCTACTTTTAAAGATTATAATAATAAAGATAATCCAAATGTATCCACAAATTGCATATATTTGTTTCCCTTTCCTCAGGCCTTTTATTTGTCACGTGTATTCTTCGATTCTAAATGCTGCAGGGCAAGATCCATGTCTGATGTTTGTGTAGCACCTAGAAAAAGGGAGTCTCAATCCTGTTGAGGCCTCTGGTGCTACGATAGTATAAATATTTAGCAACAATCATGGTCTGGTATAGTAGGTCAGTACTGTTTATAATTTGTAGATATGATTTTTTTTAATCTATGGCTAATATAGTAGTAATACATTTAAAGATATTGAGTAGTATTAAGGTAGCTATAAACATAAGGCCTAATTCCTCATTTCCTACACACCCACAACTCCCAAGGACTTCAGTGACAGTTTTGGGTAGATAGGAAATTTAGTGTTAGTAGTTTCTACTTTGTAAATGCAACTTACTGATGAGGACAGCTTTGATTATTGTCATGATTCTCAAGTCTACCATGCCAGACACAGACAACCATCTTCACCTATGAAGCAAGTTTAAAGAGATTGGGACTGTTCACCTTAGAAAAGAGATAATTAAAACAGGATATGAGATCTATAAAATCATGCATGGTATGAGAGAGATCTATCAAATTATGAATGTCACTTACCCCTTCACGTAACAAGAAGAAAGCCTCACCCATTGAAATGAATAGGCTGCAGGATTAAAACAAAGAATTGGAAGTACTTCACACAACACCCAGTCAACCTATGGAACTCATTGTGACAGGATGTTGTGGACACCAAAAGTATAACGAGGTTCAAAAAAGGATTAAATAAATTCATGGAGGATAGGTCCATAAATGGCTATTAGCAAAGATGGACAAGGATGCAACCCAATACTCCTGCTGTCCCTAAACCTCTTACTGCCAGAAACTGGGACCAGACAACAGAGGAAATTGAAATTCCCGTTCTGTTCATTCCCTCTGAAATGTCTGCCACTGTCAGAGATGGCTTACTGGGATAGATGGAACATTGGTCTGACCCAATATGACCATTCTTATGTAACCAGGCATGCAACCTCCAGTTTCATAATTTCTTCATAGTTATTTTGTAATTGTTCCACAAATGTGTGAAGAAGTCTTATTTCCTGGTCCTCTAGTCCCCATCCTAGTTACTCTTGTATTTGTGAGGCTGTTTATATCCAGTAGGAGGTGAGGAGTATACTATATATGTAGCAAGTTTGATTTCATATCTGTAGACCCAGGGACATTACATGTGTTTTCCCCTCACTTTCTAAGTGACACCTCATGTCAGCACACAACAGAGCTGCAGATTTCTTAAGGATGATGTATTAATCTGAAATAAAAAGTAATGTGGTTTCTTGGTACACCAGGACTGCTCCAGGACATATACTCTTCAGTAACATCTGGAAAAAAAAATTTTCTTCAGAAATAGAAGTATTCTGACATTTTAACAAACTCAAGCTTAAATAAGTGACCATATAGTAGATATACAGTAAAACCCCGATTTAACGGACCCCGATTTAACGGACTTCGGATGCAATGGACAAAATTTATGAGCAAGTCCGATGCATCCCAAATCTGTTTTTCGCGGGCTGGCTGCCGGCTCCCGGCTGCCGCCCGGGTCCAGGCAGCGGGAGGGCTAGCTGCCGGCTCCCGGCTGCCGCCCAGGTCATGGCAGCGGGAGGTCTGGCTGGCGGGCAGGCTGGCTGCCTGCTCCCAGCTGCCGCCTGAGTCCCGGCAGCGGGAGGGCTCGCTGCCGGCTCCCGGCTGCCGCCTGCGGGCGGGCGGGCTGCCGGCTCCCGCCTGCGGGCGGGTGGGCTGCCGGCTCCCGCCTGCGGGCGGGTGGGCTGCCGGCTCCTGCCCAGGTCCCGCTGCCGGGACCCG
Source organism: Sternotherus odoratus (assembly GCA_032164245.1). Classification (NCBI taxonomy): domain Eukaryota; kingdom Metazoa; phylum Chordata; order Testudines; family Kinosternidae; genus Sternotherus; species Sternotherus odoratus. The sequence continues at coordinate 31,395,793 of JAVMKO010000011.1, read as the reverse complement.
GGCGGGCTGGCTCCCGGCTGCTGCCCGGGTCCTGTGGCGGGTGGGCTGCTGCTCCGACAGCTCATTTTTTAAAAAATTTATTATTAAATAACGGACTTTCTGATTTAACGGACACCCCCTCGTCCGAATTAGTCCGTTAAATCGAGGTTTTACTGTATATTTATATTTTCCCTTTAATGAGGCTGATTGTAACCTAAAATTATTAACATGAATACACAAAAAAGTTAAATAGCAGTGCTTACATGCAGCTAGGCACCTAAATCTAGTATTCAGGGAGTCACCTATCTCTGCTTGGGATCCCCAATGAGGAACCCATCTCTTAGAATCAAGGAGCTTAGGCACCTAAGCTATTTCTTGCAGGAATGAGTGAGGTGCCTGCCTAACTCCACACAGAACAGCCAGAGGAGGATAAGGAGATGGTGTGATGCTACCACCTCCTGCCTTAGAAAACTCACTTGGGATGCCGGAGATAACCCAGACTCAATTCCCCTCTCAGCCTGATAAGGACAAAAGAAATTGAACAGGCGTCCCCCACCCTTCCTGAGAGCACCCTGGGTTATGAGATATTCTGATGTGGGTCTCATCCAGTCCTTCCTACTGTTTCACTGTAGATAAATAATTAAAGACTCACTGGACCAGGGGTACTAGACGCTTGGGGTATGTCTACACTGCAATTAAAAACCTGCAGTTGGTCCATGCCAGCCGACTCAGGCTCATGGGACTCATGCTAAGGGCTTGTTTAGTTGTGGTGTAGATGTGAGAGCCCAGGCTGCATCCCAGGCTCTGAGACCCTCCTACTTTGCAAGGGTCAAGAGAGAGACTTCATATGGAGGCAGCAGAGATGTTGGAGAAAGCTTATGTAAGTAGAAAAGGGGATTTTTCAGATCTTCACCAGGATACCCTTAGTACTAATTAATTATAATTTTTATTAAAGTAACAGAAAAAACTGAGGATCTTAAAATATCACTGACTCTAGGCTGAGTGTGGCTATTAAATCATACTCATTCATGTGGGATTGGGGATGGGGAAGAAACATTTCTGTGGCAAGATGACAAGATGAGTGATTTTTTTTTAAATGAAAACTATTGGGAGACTGTTTAGAGTTTCGGAATGTAATTAGCTCTGGCAAGGATGGATTAATAGGACTGGAGGTGATCATGTCAAATGTATATGATATATACAGTTATTAACTAGTTTGGCAATTTATCCCCACTTTCATTATATATATTGCATCTTTTCCTTACCCATATTGGCACACAGTCCAGAAATTAGTCTCTTCCATCTGCTCTATGGTCTTGAGATCAGTTGTTCTGCCCTCCATGCTCAGGTTCTTCTTAGGGTTTCTTTTGGGTGCTTCCTCACACCACTTGGTTTCCACTTGATAACTCCAGTTCTGAATCTGTGTGTTGGCATCTAGAGTACATACAGTACTAACTCCAGTAGTTGGTGGAGCTGTTAATTTATCACAACTGGCTATTTTCCAGCATAGAACACCGACTCTGTGGGTGCTCTGGGGCTGGAGCACCCAGAAGGAAAAATTAGTTGGGTCTCTGCACCCACCATCAACCAAGCTCCCCTTACCCCTTGCCCCCTCACCTGAGCACGCCACGTCCCTGCTCCTCCGCCTTCCTCCCAAGCATTTCCCACAGTTGTTTGGCGGCGTTAGCAAGCTCTGGGGTGGGGAGTGGGAACATGGCGCACTCAGAGGAGGAGGCAGGGAAGAGGTGGTTCCGGGGATGGGGATTTGGGGAAGGAGTTGGAATAGGGGCAGGGAGGGGGCGAAGTTGGGGGGGAATTTGAGGAAGGGGTTGGAATGGGGGTGGGGCAGTGGTGGGAAGGAGCAGGACCTCATGGAAGGGATAGAGTAGGGGCCGGGCCAGTGCAGAGGCAAGGGTCGAACACCCAGGAGAAAGAGGGAAAGTTGGTGCAGTTAAAAAGAATAAAATGAACGGTTTCCAGAGATAAAAGACCTAGGATTTTGCTAATGGGCCTTGGGCTCATGGGTTAGGGTGAAAGACTTGTGGCCCTCATGGGCCAAGGTCCTCACCCTTCTGTGTCCTCTGTCACCCTTATGCCCGATTTGCTCTTAGCAACACAAACATAAATTTACAGTATTGGAAAACTTGCTAAATGCACTTTATTAAAACTAGTTTAAACAAATTAAGCACACTATAATGCTGATGGACTATACTTACACTATATAAGTAGCTCTATAAAAAAAATTCTGATTTATTGACAGAATTTGAATAATATAATTATTTAATTTTGTCATCATTTTATTGAAAAGTTCTATAAAGAGATATTGAAACATGAATTTGTTTTTAATTAAAAGCGATCTTTCTGGCTTTTTTGGCTGCAAAATCAGTAATAATGTCATCGTATGACAAAGACAAAGTGATGTCTTGTTCGATTGCAAGAATAGCAAGACCAGTCAAGCATTCCTGACACATTGTAGAGTGAAGATACTTTTTAATTAGCTTTAGTTTTGAGAAACTCTGTTCTCCTGATGCTACTATTACAGGAATTGTCATTACAATACAAGAGGCAATGTACATATTAGGATATGTCAACAAGTTTGCTGGTATGAATAAATTGTACAATGTCCATCACTGACTTTGCATATAGCAATATTGATTATAATGTACTCAATTCTTTGTACAGTTCAAGTCCATTTAAATCAAAACTATCACCATGGTTCAGGAGGCTCTCTGGGTTCTTGCTCTTTGTCATTAGCTGCTCTTGTTTTCCTATTTAATCAAGTTTAGTTATGGCATACAAAAATCCAAATTGTTCACGGTGTACTTGTAAGGTATTAAACTTTTAATCAATGGCAGATATTGCTTTATCCATCACAACATTAAAAAATTCAACCTCTCTCTCTTTTCTGGATCTTCTATGGGCTCATCTGGTCCCTCATATGCCACTTGCAGTTTTTTCCTCAAAACTCTTGTAACATTTGGACATGGAAATTTTGGTTCCACACTGAGTGCCTCTGCAAACTCTCTTGCTATAACCTGTGCTTCTTTGAATTCATTTTCTCTGTATTTCACTACAAGTCTTGTGTGTTGTTCAGTACGGTAAGTTTTTAATTAAGCGGTATCGCCGGATTCTGCATTATTTTGTTTACACTTGAGATTTTAACAAGAATGTCATATCAGATGTTCGAAACTTGAAGCTCAATATTCCAGAGGCAATGACTTTGCTTCACTTTTAGATTTTGGATCTCTGGCTTCTTCCGAAATAGCAACCAGAGCTTTGTAAACTTCTTCAGATTGATATCTCAACATTTTTACACATTCTACTCTGCTCTCCCAGCATCTCCCAGATAGAGACTTAATGGTGATACCACTGACATGTGCTTTGAATATCTGCCATCATTAAGTGGAAGCCTAAAAAACCATGTAAATATGTTGCAGCAAACCAAAAAAAGAAATAGCCTCTACAGAAGACTTGGCCATATCACACAAAATCAAGTTAACACTGTGGCGTGCACACAGAACAAAAAAGTCTCGTGGATTTTCCACCAGCAATCTAGCTTGCATGCCAGAAATGCATCCCTCATATTGGCGCCAATATCGTAGCCTTGTCTTCTAATGTTCACTATGGACAATCTCTTTCATTTTAGTTCATCAAGGAGAGCTTGAGGAAGTCAAAAACCTGTCTGATCTTCTACTTCTAAAAATGTGATAAATGATTTCTTAACTGTAATCTGTGCTGAATCACTAATGATAACAAATCTCACTACTACTGACATCTGTTCTTCATGACCGATGTCCGGAGTGCAATCTAATTATGGAAAAATATTTTGCCAAAGAAACATCTTTGCCTCTCACTTTACCACTCATTAGCATGATCAGTTCATTCTGAATTCTTACCAAATAGTGATCGTGTATTTCATTTTCAGTTACTCTTCGGAGATCTTCATTCATCACTGTGTCAAATTTTCCCAGCAGTTGTACAAGGCCCATAAAATTGCCATTTTGGGGCTGGTATAATTTCTCAGCACTTCCTCTAAAAGCAAGATTGTTTGTCGATAGATATTCAGTATTAGATAACAGTCATTCAAGAACACGACACTGATGCTGCTTCTCCGACTCCAGCAATCTTTGATTTTCGGCAACAAGAGTTTTTTTGATTTTTTAACCTTACCCTCAGCTCACACCATTTGTGCATGGATGTGTCTTTGGAACTGACTCATTTCAAAACCCACTCCACTCAACTAAAATAATGAACTGACAATGGTACATTGATGGAAATGACTAGCCACGTGGAAGAAGTTATATTACAGTGTTCAAGAACACAGTTTAGTTAATGTGATTAGTTGAATTATCTCTGAAAGCACAATTCCACTGCCCTGAATTTGATATGTATTCTGAAATCAAAGTATAAAGATTTTTAAAATAAATAAGAAGGTACAGAGTATTTTATTTTTTATGGATTTATGATTAATTGGGTTAATTTAAAAAGGGGATAAAACCAAAGGGACACTTGTAAATAATATATAAGTTTTTAACAAGTTAACAAGTTTTTAACAAGTTAATATATAAGTTTTTAACAAGAAAGAATATAAGGGATACATAAAGTAACTAAAAACATCCCATAGGAAAACTGTGAATAAGACTATGTCAACACCTCAGGATTATGATGATATCATAAACCACATGAGCTTTACTCTTCTGATTAACATGCTGTCATCAGAAACCCTCAACTTTATATACAGTAGTGTTATATATCAGTTACCGGTATTTAGATAATATCAGTCTATATACATACACACAAGCCCAAAGTGTCAAAGTATAGTTGCAGTTTAGATGACAGGTTTATCCTGATACTCTTTTAAAGAAACAAAAGCACCACTGAGTTGAAGCTTTTACACTTACCCTTATCCCAGATTTCAAACCTTTGTTTTTTCATAAATGGCAAAAGGTCATTTTTTTAGTTATCCAACCATGAAAGAGAGACTATTCCATTAACATTTTTAAAGATTTTCTTTATGACTTCCCAATAACCCCAAAATGGCAAGGCTTTGAAACCTGGAGCTTGTAGTAATTTCCAAAACACACTGTGCCACAATAGGTTTTTAATGTGTTCCAACCAACATTCGAATCATAGCTCAAACCAAACCAAACCACTAAATCTAATTCCTCGTTATTTGGTCTTTCATCCTAAATTTGTACTTAGTGGGATACAAAGAGACAAGAAGACAGTAAATAGAGGAATTCTAATTCAAAACATCAGATGTGTGGCCACATACAATGGAAAGGTCCCAAATATCAATCTGTTTTAGTTACTTGTGCAGCAGAATCCTACAGAAGAATTCTGATGAGCCTTGACAGGCTGGCGGCTTACTAAATTTTGTCAACTGTTAAAAACAAACTAGCAACTCCCCTCCTCCCCCCCAAATAACTTAACCAAGAACAATATGGACCTCAGATTATGCTACCACATCTTTTTATAGCCATGTAGATGTGTGTATTTCCTGAAAGCTGGTATTAGGCACAACTAGTTAAGTGGAGGCAGAGAAGGAATTTAGCAAAGCAGTAAGACAGAAAGGAAAATAATGTTCCTAACCTTTCATAACTGCTGTTCTTTGAGATGTATTGCTCATATCCATTCTATGCTAAGTGCATGCACAACATGTGCACAGTTGCTGGAGATTTTTCCCTCAGTGGTATGTGTAGGACCAGCTCTAGTGCCCCCTGGAGCCAAGCATGTATGCACTGGTATAAGGGGTGCCACCGGCCCCGCACCCTCTCAGTTCATTCTTGCCAGTAACTCCGAAGAGAGTTCAAAGAACAACAGTTATAAAAGTTAGTATAAGGCAGGGGTTGGAGTTGCTTATAAAACTCTTCCCTTTTCTTTTGTAGGGCTGGAAGGTGCCGGGAACCTAGGAGACTGCTGGGGCCTCAAATGCTTCCTGGAGGCAAGGGGCATATAAAGGTCCAAGGAGCAAAGGGTGGCCCTCGAGACCTTGACGCCATGAAGCTTGGAGTCTATCTGTTTGAAGAACAGGGATGTACCCTCAAAGTCCTGGACAGACTGCTACATTTCATAAGGGAGGCTCAATGATTGGAGCCATGAACAGCACCTCATGGTGACTGCTGACGCCATACTCCAGGTTGCTGAGTCAGCCGTATTCAGAGCCACCTGGAGAGAGGTCCTGGCCACTGCCTAGTTCTCCTCCAGGATGGCCGTGAACTCTCACAGAAGGGAATCTTTATATGTGGACAATGAGACCCACAGGTTAAAATTGTACCTCCCCAGTAGAGGCTGCTAGCTGGAGATATGCAACTAGAAGCTATCTGTCAAATAAACTTTGTGTCTGTATAGGTCCAAACTCTTTATTTTTGGGGGTAGCACTCGACTGCCCCTGTCTGTCCTATTCATTCACCACTCGCACTACCAGGGATCCAGGTGGGGGTGGGATGCGAGTAAAGGTACTCAAACCCAGTGGCTGGGACATAGTACTTCTTCTCTGCCCTTCTGAGGTGTGGAGCAGAGAAGGAGTCTGCCACAGTGCCCTAACAGGTCCCATCACCACCTTGTTAACAGGCAGGGCCACTCTGGAGGGAGCCGCTGGAGCCAGGATGTCAACTAGGTCATGTGCAGACTCGTTGAGCTCCTTGACTTCCAGTCCCAAGATTGCAGTGACCCTTTTCAGGAGCTCTTGGTGGGTTCTGAAGTCATCTGATGGGGGGTGTATTACTAGAGCCTGCAACTGCCTTGTCCAGGGATGATGAGGAAGAGGCCAATACCGGAGGAGGGGCTGTCTCCCCTCTTCCTCCACCTGCACCATGTCCACTGGGGCCATTTCTTGGACATCGGCATTGGGGCTGGTACCAGAGTCAGGGTCTGTTGCTGGACAGACGAAACAGTGGCTCACTTCTTGGACACCACTGAATATGAGTGGTGGGAAGGGGGGCCTGGTGCCAGGGGAAACCCCCACGAGTTCCAATACTGCCACTGCGTTGGCCAGTGGCCTGGTGGGTGGTACCAAAGTCCAGGGAGTAGGTCAGATACCGGTAGGATTTAGATGGAGCAAAGGATTTCTTCAATAGAATCCTCTTGGGAGTCTGAAGACCATGGCGGCGCAGTACTCACATCTGTCTCCGGGCAGTGCCGGAGACCTGGGGAACGGTGGCAGGCTGGAGATCAGTGTATTGGGACCATGGAGGATTTTTCCCTGGACAGTGCCATGATAGACCTCACTGCCCCCTGTTCCCTTCCATCCCCGGTCAGGGCGGGGGGGCCAGGATCGGGAGGGATATCAGTTCCTTTGCCACCTGGAAAGCCTATGGGGTTGAAGAGATCCACAGGCACATGGTCCCACAGCTGCTTCCAGGAGTTGGAGGCAGGTCCCAGACGGACTCAGTGGTCTACACAGAGTTGCTGGTGCCAACAGTGACTCTGGGGAGGATGAGTGGCCTGGCGTGGGTCTCAGTACACAGGTCACTCCCCCTTTGTCCCTCTTCAGCATCAGAGAGCACCGTCTCTTGGTGCGCTATTTCTTATGCTTCTTTCTTGACATGAGGGATGGAGAATAGTGCCAGGAGCATGGAAGCCAAAGTGCTCGGCATCAGTTCAGAGCAGCTCAGCTCCAAGATTGGTCTGAGAGCTGTCTCCATGAGTAAGGCCTAAATGAAAGTCCCTGTCCTTTTGAGTGTGCTGTCTGAATCCCCTGCAGAACTGGCACTTCTCTTTAATGTGTTTTCCCGAGGCACCTTAGACAGCTAGAGTGCAGGCCATTCACTAGCATCAGCTTGCCACAGGAGGTACTAGTTTGAAGCATGGGGCCTGGTGCCTGCCCAGCCCCTGGGACAAAAGTCCCTCAGTGATAAAGACAACAATTATCATTACTCTATGCACTAACACTAAGAACTATATACACTAACTACAATAACTATACAATATATGACAGGAACATCCAAATCACTGGGAGCAAGGATTGTTCCAGGCAATTTACAGGCAGTAAGAAGGAACTGAGCAGGTACAGGGCTAATGGGGCCCCTTATACCAGCGTATATGTGCACAGCTCCAGATGGTGCTAGAGCTAGTCCTACGGATACAAATGGAGAGAAAAATCTCTGGTAACTGTGCACGCAGTGTGCATGCACCATAGACATGAGCAAGCGCTCGAAGAACATTCATTTCCTCTCCCACTGGGTCACATAAGCAAGGCTATTGAGTAGGAGGCCAGTTTTAATTTCCAAATACACTACTGCACCCAGGATTTATAAGTGCAGTAATGTGAGAAGGTTTTTCAGAAGTTTCTCTGGCAGACTCCAGGTAATTATTTTTTCACTTGCCTGGACTGGATTTTAGTTTATCTGTGTGCTAGAATATAGGATTTTTTTCAAGCTTGTTTAAAAGATATGGAAAAGCAGACTCCAACATAAAACAAGACGACATACTAATAACATAACAATATTATTACAATAGTTACTCTAACAACTATTTGGGGAAAATGTCAAAGGGAACTACAATAGCTTCACCTACATTGTGCATTTGTGCATGCAAAAATCATAAGAAAATAGGTACCAGTTTTTGCATACATACTAAATGATAATCAGTGCATACAAATACAGGTTCTTGTGGGTGTACAGACTTTTAAAATTGCTTCCTTTTAAACCAATTCAAATTGTAATTGCATTTTGGGTTCCCCTCCTTCCCACACCTGCTCTAGGGATGAGTTATATTGTATATAGCCTGGAGTGGCATCACAGTGGAATTGTTTGTCTCTCATCTTTCACCAACTCATTCTCAGTGTGTCCCCATAGCTATTCCTGCATCTAATTCACCAGCAGGAGCTATACAGCACATTAATCAGAATTACATCCGTTTCATTCTGCTGCTTCTGGTCAGCAGAGGCAGAGGCAAAGATGCAATCCTTGTGTGTAAGACTGGCCAGTAGTGGAAAATGCAACATTTCCAGCATCCTGCATCTAACTTAAAACCCAAGCTAACAGGAGTGAAATGTCTCAAGGCTAACCCTCTGCTCCATTGAAGAGTTTATTGAATATCCTCTCTCTCTCTGTTTACTTCTCAACACTAGACTGGGTTAGAGCTAGGGAGAGTGAAAGCCTTGAGAAGGGTGAGAGGATTCCTTTTTTGGGGGGGACACATGGCTTCTTCTCTGGTTTGTTCCTGAGACTGGCATCCATTTGCCTCTATTTTACCTAGTACAGATGGGAAGAAAGAGATTAAGTGGGTGTCATCTATGGCTCTCCCTTGCTTACTTTTGGAACTAAGTATCAAGTCAGCCCAAGAAAAGCAGTAAAGAGGTTGGGCAAAATCCAAACATTATATACATACAAACTGGTCGTTTGGGATAAGAAATCTACTGGATGGAAGACATTTTTGCCTCTCCCATCACTCCAAGATAGCTTCAAAGTAATTATATTTCATTCAAGATGCTGTTGAGTTCCTGAACCATTACCTTTATTATTACAGCTTTGGGTTAGAGCACTACTTGTTATTAGTACGGCTGAAAATAGGGATTTTGTGAATACAGCCTTGACTATAGCCAGAGGATAGCTCATATTGTGGTAAGAATCTGTAAATAAGGTCATAAGTCAAGGACTCAAATTTGCAAACTTACCCAGAGAGCAAGAGCAGATATTGGACACATGCTACAGTATGTAGGTGCCACTGACTTTTACCAGCACCTAATCACAGAGGATCAAAGGTCAAAAGGGACTCATTCATCTTTCATTTTTAATTTGCTTGATGGCTGTCCAGCAGTGTTTCATAGCAGCCTCAAAGCAAACAAAGTGAGGCAAGAAGTATCACATAATAATAATAATACAAATTAGAGATGGAAAAGACCTTATAGGTCATCCAGTCCATCCCGACTAGTGCAGAATTTTTCAAATAATATTTCCTACAGTTTTGTGAGGTTTCAATTAATGGGACTTCTATTCATTCACTTGGAAGGCTATTCTGCAGATGAACAGACTTTATGATTTAGTTGGTGTTGGTCCTGCTTTGAACAGGGGATTGGACTACATGAGCTCTTGAGGTCTCTTCCACAGAATCATAGAAGATTAGGGTTGATTCATCACTAAGACATTTTTACTGATATTCTATCATTCATTGTTAATTATCTGTATTTTATCCCTTTGCTCCTAATACCTCATCCTTAAAATTCTTGCCTCTTCTTGGGGTTTGCTCCATTCATTTATAAGAAAGTTATGTTGCCAAATAGCTGCTAGAGTCCCTGCTGCTTTGACTATCATTTACCCAAAGCACTCACATGTCATTCTTTTAATCTTGCCTTGTATGTCAATCCTTTATTGTCAAGAATCAGAGAGGTAGCCGTGTTAGTCTGGAATTGCAGAAGTTACGAAGAGTCCTGTGGCACCTTTAGTTATTCTTTAAGGTGCCAAAGGACTCTTTGTAAAATCCTTTTTTGGAACTTCTCTGAATTCACTACCATTTGTTGACAACATTCTAATAATGAGGTGTCCAGAATCAATCATTCTAAGTATGGTCTGAGACAACATTTGTGCCAGGAATAAATCTAGTGCTGTGTGTTACAGACAGAGGAAAACACCTAAATTGTGTATGTACTGAAAATTGATTAACAGTCAGCTTGAATCCATGAAGCATTTTTGGGACAATTAATTAAAATATTGCCTGTTTGTATAGGAAAATTTAGACTATTCAGTACAATATATAAAAGCCAAAATTTGAGGATATTAAATATTCAGGTGTGCACTAGAACACTAAACTGAACATTTCTGAATCCTAACCTCCGTTAAATGAAAATACATTACAGATGAATTTGGCCCATTCTTGAGGAGAATCTCAGGGTTTTTTTTTTAAAGACTCAGAAGCCAATGACATTCTTCATTACCCGAATCTCTTTGTGCTTTCTAAAATTTATTCAGTTTTGACTAGAAAATTATCCAGTATTCCCCTTTTCTCAGCTTTCCCCACCACAACCCAAAGGTGGAGCATTCACCGTTTCATGAGCTGGAAGGGAGAATTTCCATTTGCACTCACGAAAGCTTTAGGTTCTTGAAGTGGGTCACCACAAAGCAATTCAGAAGCTAGTTTTATTATGAGCCTTATTTCATCATTTACAGTGACATAACAGTTCCCTAATGTAGATAATAATCACAGCCAAGTTTGATGCCACAGGCAACAGTCAGTCTTAAAATTAACTGATTCCAGCAATATAATCAAAGACAAGCTAAGAAAAGCTAACACTGATGTATAGGATTCTCCATAATTTGGAAGAAAACATAACAGTACATTAAAGCACCCATTATAGCTGTTATTGTGGCAGTGTCTCAGAGTTCAGCAGGAGGTAAAGTACATTGCTGTTGCAGCAAACACCAAAACAGCATTCAGAGAGAAAGAAGAAGTGCTTCTCAGATCATTAATTCAGCTGAGAGGAGCAATGAGAAGCACGAAGTAGAAGTCCATTTTTGCCAAGGGTGGATGACCTGAATTTTGGAATTGGATTGGATGGGTTGGATGCAATTATTGCAATAATGGGTTGGATGCAATGATGAGGTAGTAGTAACTGCTTCCAATTAGCAAAACCATTCTGGCAAGCCAATCACACTTTTACAAGATTTCAGCCTCAATCTCTATGGCCACTTTGTCAACTTCCCTTTTTACCTTATGTTGATGTCTGCTATGAAGACTTGAGAATATCATTTTAACAACTCCAAATCCCATCCATTGACCATTTGCTTCATTAACCACTCTTCCATTTTGAGGTTATTATCCATATTCTTGTTATATATGCAAATTGTGCACTCAGTTAAAAAATGAACAGAGCATTTCCATGTCCTCTAAACAATAGCACCAGGACCATGTCGGCTTTGCCATTTGAGATTAGTATCATGTAAGCTTATCTACATATTTGCCACCCTCTAATCTACATTATGATGATGAGGGTATGTCATGGGCCCACAGTTAAGATTTCATCTTGGACCATATTCTTATTTTCATCCACCTAAATTACTAGCAAGAAATCCCCTTTTACCTTGAAAATTGGCCTGGTGGGGTGGGGTTGTGTCTTATTTTCCTCAAAGTCTGAATAAATTTGATCAAAACTGGTTTTGAAATAAAAGCAAATAAAAATGTACTAGTTTAAAAATTTAACATATGTTTCTAACTCTGTTTCTGTAAGTCACAGATGAGTGACTGACTTTTAAAACAACAAACTTTACATATTGTTAATATTCCTGGAAAATGAGGTCAAAGCTAAATCATCAACAAACAGGCAGAGTCTGAGAATGACCGCACCAGCCAGAACATCCACAGTTAATACCAGGCATTGTGTAGTGAAGTACATATAGTGTAGGAGGGACATATTCTGCATGCTTAGAAGGGGCATTAACAACCCCGCCCAGTGAAGGCAGAGCCTAATGATCCCAACTTTCTGGAAATCCAAACAAGCTAAAGAACACATCATACAATAAGAACAATGATTTTTGTTTTTTTAGATTGACTAGCATGAGCTGCTTCAGTACTAAAACATTCTGTCTAATACGATGGTTAATTCTTCAGATGTTTAACATCACTCGGGCTCTCCTGGAAAAGTCTGCAAACTCACCTGTGAGGCTTAAAATGCAAGAAGCCCGAAGCTGTCATTGTTCATGTTTTGACATGTGGAGATTTTTGTTTAACTTTGTATTTATTCACTTTATCTAGGAATACAAAGAATACTTTTCACTTTTATAGCACCTTTCATCTGAGGATCTCAAAGTGCCTGACTAAAATTAATCAAAAAGTTGCAGCAGCTTGAAACAAGAATGCTAAAAGTGGCATGATGTTTCAGAAATATAGTATGAACATAGTATGTGCATCATGATCATACAAAAACAATGCTACAGATAAATCATTTCACTTCACTCTCGTAGACACTTCGAAAACACATTGAAAACAATACACAGTTAATAATTAGCAATATTACCATCAAGTAAAATTTTGGCTTATACAAATAATTTTTTTGATTATTTGATAGCAAAGCCAATTCAGGAGAAAGAGAACAAACATGAAACAATGGAGGCCATAGCATAATGTAAATAGTAACACCATTACTTTACCAGGTATTTTCTTGGAGATGACTTCTTTGCATTTTTTTATGCTCTCCCTAGTAATAGTAATATGGAGTTGATCTGAAAAGCGGAAAAAATACATCGATTAGTGCATTTTTTCTTCTTTATGATATATGAAGAAAGCCTGTAAGATTTTTGACAAGTGTTTGGACAATTTCTGCTCATTTTTTTATTTGATCATCCCTAATTTTGCTGCTGAGGGTTTCAAAGAAGCAATTTAGAAGTTTTCTCAGCCCACAAATTAAAGGGATGTTGAATATTTTAAAATAAACATATTTTCTCCCAGAGATTCTCTGGCATTTGAGTTAAAAAAGTATTTATGAAAAACCAGAAAGAATTTTTAATAGCGTTAATAAATAATCACTTTCCATCTAATTTTATCAGGGTCCATTTCCTTGGCTGTGATGTCATAGTACTTACTATCAGTTCTCCTGTGACTTAAATAGTTTTGCAGGATAGACAAAGCCTAAACTCCTAAAATAAAAAACACGCAAGGGGGAAAAATAGCCAATTTTTTTATTATACAAGACTTTCTGTCCTTTTACAAATAAACAAGCAAAACAGGACACAGACCCATTTTTCCCCCTTGCAATAAACTTTTAAATGAGAGATTAACAAGATTAATTTTTGAAAAATCTCACAGGTGAAATAAAATCTGTCTCTCTTATTTCTTCAACTTTCTTTTCTAAAATACTTTGGGAACATGTTGGTCCAGATTTGGATCATGATTATGCTGGTGTAAGTCTGGAGTATGTCCACTGACTTTACTGAGAATCCTTTGGATTTACATTGGTGCAACTGTCAGAATTTGGTCCAAAGCCTTGAAAGGGTTTATCTTTGAAATGAACCTTTGAGCTCCCCTTAAAGACACTAGGCTTTTATTATTTCAAAGCAAAACAAATATTTACTACTTTACTTTTTTTCTCCAGCCAATTGATGCAAGGAGGAAACACTTTGGTTTAGTACTTGGTTAAATATCTAGAAAGATGCAATAATTTTTAATGGATTGCATGATGTCTGTCATTTAGTTTCCTTTTAGCGGCTCTCATTTATTCTGAAAATAGGCACATGTAGAAACAAATAAGGTTACAAACAAGGCTTCTGCTGAAAATGTCTACTGATTTCTCATAAACTTCAGTAAAATAAAGTGTAGACTTTATTGCCAATGTGATTTTGTATTTTATTTTCTCTCTCCATGAGCACGTGAGAGTTTTCCAATTTAAAAATAGACCTTATTTCACAGTTTGGTAACTGTCATGACCTATGAGGAAAGGTTCAAAAAATTGGGGTTGTTTAGTCTGAAAGAGAAGACTAAGAGGAGACATGATAACAGTTTTCAAGTACAGAAGAGGTTGTCACGAGGAGGAAAAAAAATTGTTCTCCTTAACCTTCTAGGATAAGACAAGAAAAAATGGGTTTAAATTACAGCAAGGGCAATTTAGATTGGACATTAGGAAAAACTTCCTAATTGTCTGGGTGGCTAAGCACTGGAATAAATTGCTTAGGGAGGTTGTGGAATCTGCTTCATTGGAGATTTTTTGAGAGCAGATTAAACAAACACCTGTCGGGGTGGTCTAGAACAGGGGTCGGCAACTTTTCAGAAGTGGTGTGCCGAATCTTCATTTATTCACTCTAATTTAAGGTTTCGAGTGCCAGTAATACATTTTAATGTTTTTAGAAGGTCTATTTCTATAAGTCTATAATATATAACTAAACTACTGATATCTCTAAAGTAAATAAGACTTTTTAAAATGTTTATGAAGCTTCATTTAAAATTAAATTAAAATGCAGAGCATCCCCACTCCCCGACTTGTGGCCAGGACCTGGGCAGTGTGAGTAACACTGAAAAGCACCTTGTATGCCGTCTCTGGCACGCGTGCCATAGGTTGCCTACTCCTGGTCTAGAAAATACTTAGTCCTTACCATGAATGCAGGGGACTAGCCTCTCAAGGTTTCTTCCAGTACTACGATTCTATGATGATCAGATAGACCCTGAGCATGTGACCAAGATCCAAAGTCCATTTGCTAGATCTCACACAACATAACAGCACTGTGAGTCCAAAGATGCAGCTCACCTATTTAAACGGCACTTGCTGTTTGGAAGGAAACAGAAACCAGAGAGTCTTGACAGTAGAGAAAAAGAAAATGAATGTTTGCCTGCACATCTGAATCATCCAACACAGACAGCTTCAACTAGGCATAATTAGTCAATTGCACATACATTTATCAAATCAACTTTCCTTTTTATTCCCTTCACTTTTGAGTACTCTAAATATCTATTTATGGTGACATTGTGATAAGTCACAGGAGAATGAAGCTGACAGTTATGTACCTCTTTTCTGCACTGTACTGAATTTGTCAACTTACATAGACTACTAGCTGCTATATAGACTACCTGTTGGAATATAAAGGAGTTCACTTCTATTTTTTTTAAATGGTGCTTTCCCCCCTACCTTGATTCAATAATGTTTGCTTAGAAATTACCCTATAGCATCAGGCCAATGGTATATCCTGGCTCTGATGTTGGCTGGTACCAGATACTTTAGAGAAAAGTGCAAAAAATCTTGTACAGTATTAGAAAATGATGAAATAATCCTGCCCTTAGGAGACATTTCTTCTTAAATCCAACAGTTAGTGATTGGTTTATGCTCTAAAGAATGAGGCTTCATGTTTCTAATTATTTTTAGCCTAAATAATGTAAATTCACATTTTTCCATTCTCCATGTACATGTAGAGTCTCCATTTTTAAAATTCATCTGAGCTCCTAGCCCCAATAATATCTTGTGACAGTGAGTTTCTCAGGTTAATTGTGTGCTACCAAAAAACAATTCCTTTTATTACTCGAAGTTTGTTGCCTTTCAATTTGATTAGTTGTTCTTGTTTTATATGAAAGGGTAACTAGAAACACCCAACTGACCTTCTCTACACTAAGCACAACTTCATACACCTCTATTGTGTTCCTGCTTATTCATCTCCTTTCTAAATTAAAAAGTTCTAATCTTTTTACTCTGTCTTCATATAATGTCTTTTCAGGCCTCTAATAACTTTCACCATCTATTACTGCTATATCTTTTTTGAGATCTAGAGACCTGAACAAAACACAGTATTCCAAATGAGCCATACCCTGAATTTACATAATGGCATCACAATATTTTCAGTACTATTTTTATCACATTCTTTATACATCTTAACATTTTGTTTGCTTTTATAACTGCTAATACACACTGAGCAGTGGTTTTCATTGAGCTGTGCATAAAAATATCCAGGTCTTTCCCCTGTGTGGTTACAGTTAATTTAGAATGCAGCAATGTGTATGAATAGCTCAGATTATTCTTTGCAATATTCATTACCTTATATTTGTCAACAGTGAATTTCATTTGCCCCTGAACTGCCTGTTTCACCTAGCTTTTCTAGCTCTTTCTCAATTCCTTGCAGACATCGCTAACCTACATAATTGTGGGTCATCTGCAAATTTTGCCACTTCACTGCCCCCTCCTCCAATCTTTTCAATGGCGTTACATCAGTGATGCCTTTGGCTCACAGTGAGCTAAATGATGTGAACAATACAAGGTTTTGTTACACAGACATTAGGTTTAACACTCCTGAGGGATCTTGAGAAGTAAGGCCCTTTGGATGTGTCTCTCATTAACAATGTTTCTGTTTGGGTTGGCTGTTGTTTCTAAAAATAAAAATGCTGAAGATATGTTCCTGCCAGAGAGAACTGTATTAGAATCCCAGTAAGGCTCAAGGACTGTCCAGCTGTGATTTCTTTTTAAACAATTTTTTTAGTTTATATATGTTCACTGCAGTTCTGTGGAACAGATGAAGCCAAGATTGTGAGGAACTTCAAGGTGCTCATCTGCACATACAGCATTGACTTAAATGGAACATGTGGAATACATTTAATTGTTTTACCTTAATTCAATAAACATAATTAATGTGTACCGACTTCTGTTATTTTTTGCATTAGTGTCACAGGAGGTTAGGACTTTAGCATCTGCAACTTCACAGTTCTACTTGAAAAACATTTTTTTCCAAGGCAGAAGATTAATCAGGTATATCATAAACCTTCCTGCAGTTTTACGAACACATAATATTGCACATATAAAGTACAACAAATAAAATATTCCATATATTGAAATACATTGTGATACATATGGACTAAAGCAGGGGTCTCAAACACCAAGCCCTTCCCTGTGGCCCGTGAAGCTCCCCACGCCCCCCCTCCCCCTTCCCCAGTTGTTTTCTGGGGCCGCTAAGCTCTCCGTCTCCTCCCTCCTCCTCACACTCCCGGTGCTCTGCTTCCGGCTGCTCTACCTACCGCCAGGCAGTTCTCCGGAGGCACAGCAGTTTCCACGAGGGAGGGGTCAGGAGTGGTAAGTCTCACGCAGAGGGGAGGAGGCCCCGCCAGACTCCCCATGGCCCCCCACCCCACTCTGCGGGTGGCTTGCCTCTCCTAACCCCTCTCTCCCAGAAACTGCTATGCTGCCAGAGAACTGCTTGGTGGTAGGTAGAGCAGCGGGGAAGCGGGAGTGGGGTGGGGTGAGCACAGCTTGGCAGCCGCAGAAAACAACTCGTGGGGGGGGGAGGGTCGAGGGCTGAGGAAAGTTTGTCCCCTCCCAGACACCCAAGCCCGTAACATCCCTCCCTGCGGTGCTGCCAGCACCGGCACTCTCGGGCTCACTGCTTTCCACCGGCAGGGAAACTTCTCCCCGGGGCAGGCTCCAATTCCCCTCCAGCAGCTTTGTCGGCTCCAGAACTGGCTGCAGCCCTCGGATGCTCTCCAGTGCAGCTGCAGCTCGGGCAGAGCAGCATGTCAGGGCCGAGCCCTCAAGTTGCCTGGCAGTGGGAAGGAGGGGGTCGGGTTTTCCTGGCTGTCTGCAGCCCTTGGACGCTCCCCTGCATGGCTGTAGCTCCGGCAGAGCAGCAGGTCAGGCCAGAGCCCTCACAAAGGAGGCTGCCTGAGGAGGAGGGGGAACAGGGGATTTCCTCCCCTCCCCTGGCAGGAGGGAGATTCTGGGAGTGGCACACTGCAGCCCATAGCCTAGGGCCAGGTACAGCTCTCCAGCATAAAGTGCTTTTTTTAAGTGCCTGTATATGTCACTGCTTTAATTGCTGTATCAAAGCCTTGTGCCAAGGAAGAGAGGAACAGATAAATAGTTACAAGGCTAAAACAAATGCAGCAAACATGATCCTACAGTGGGTAGCTGAGAACACTGTCAGGAACTGAATCCTTATCTCTTAATTCTGCTGCAGACTCACTGTCCAGCGACTTTGGGGAAGGAGTTTGAAGGGAATAAGGAAGGGGTTGGAAGAAGCAGAGCAGGAGTGCAGCCCAGTGCAGGGGTGAGCTTTAACAGAAGTAAAGAAGTTAATAACAAAAGTTAGTAAATTTAATAGCACACTACAGTAAAACCTCGATTTAACGGACTAATTCGGGCGAGGGGGTGTCCGTTAAATCAGAAAGTCAGTTATTTAATAATAATAAAAAAAAACCGAGCTGTCGGAGCAGCAGCCCACCCGCCACAGGACCCGGGCAGCAGCCGGGAGCCAGCCCGCCCGGGTCCCGGCAGCCCGCCCGCCCGCAGGCGGCAGCCGGGAGCCCGCCCGCCCGCAGGCGGCAGCTGGGAGCCGGCAGCGAGCCCTCCCGCTGCCGGGACCCGGGCGGCAGCCGGGAGCAGGCAGCCAGCCTGCCCGCCAGCCAGACCTCCCGCTGCCATGACCCGGGCGGCAGCCGGGAGCAGGCAGCCAGCCTGCCCGCCAGCCAGACCTCCCGCTGCCATGACCCGGGCGGCAGCCGGGAGCCGGCAGCCAGCCCGCGAAAAACAGATTTGGGATGCATTGGACTTGCTCATAAATTTTGTCTGTTGCATCCAAAGTCCGCTAAATCGGGGTCCGTTAAATCGGGGTTTTACTGTATATTACTCTTCATTTTTGGCTATACTTTTGTATCATTGTAGGTGTAACACTGAGGCTGAATATGAGGCTCCAATTTGGTAGGCGGTGGAGTAGTTCACCTAAGGCAGGGGTCTCAAACACCTGACCCACAGGGTTATTTTCTGTGCCCCACCAAGCTCCCCGTGCCCCTTCTCTCCCCACACTTGATTTCCTGCAGTTGCCAAGCTCCACATGCCCCCCTGCGTACCTCCAGGTGTTTCCCACTGCCAAATAGCTGTTGGCAGTGTTTAGTGCTTTCTGGGGGGAGGAGTGGGGAGCAGCGCACTCAGAGGAGGAGGCAGGGCAGGGGTGGGTTCTCATGGAAGTGGTGGAGTGGGGGCGGGGGTGGGGAGGGGTGTGTGTCAGTGATGCGGCCCTCGGGCCAATGCACTAGTCCTCATGCGGCCCTCGTGGTCAGTTGAGTTTGAGACCCCTGGACTAAAGGCAAGGCATATAATATTTCACTATAAAAGTCAAAAGATAGTTGTGCCCAAGGGGGAATATGCTTTGGAGGTGGGTGAATTTTTAAAATTAATTTTAGATAATAGCTCGCTGCTTTAGTATTAAAATTCATTCTCTCTCGCTCTGTCTTCCCTCACCCTCAAATGTATGTAAATACAAAAAACCTATGTCAAAAAATTATTAAGGTTGTAGAGTCAAGCACTCTATGCAAGGGTTGTCCATACAACCTTACTCTAGCTCCCTTGTGCATATGCATCATGGTACACTTCCACTAAATGCTCACATACTACTTTTTCCACAGGACAGTATTCACACACAGAAGGAAATGCTTTCCTTGTGTTATTGGACTCCCTGTCACCTCACTGGGCCTGATGGGTTTTGTTTACTCTCATACGATGAGGTGGGCTTTGCTTTTATAAAAGAGAGGCATGTTGCTGCTGCTCATTGGAACTGAGATTTTCAGCTGTATCTGTTAAGAAGCAGGACACTTATGAATTAAAGTTAATTATTAGAAGGTGTTGGTTATTTTCTCTACCTTTACCTGCCTTTTACACTTGTTTGCTTGGTAACTTTGATGGTGTTGGTCCTGTGTGATACTGAGCTTTTATATCTTTTTTCCCCCTCTTATCATGTGGTGCATGTGGAAGCTGGGCAAAAACTACATCCCACTAATAAAAACCAGCAAAAAACCAAAGTCTGATTCTAGACTGTTTGTGAACACAATGAATTTGGTATTTTTACTACAATGTTTTTGCCATGGCAAAACTGCTTTATCTTCCAACAAAGCACCTTATCTGTTCCCATTGGCAAATTTATGAGGCCAAGGACCAAAACTGTGCTGAAACACAGAAGCTTGTGCCTCTTAAAAAAGGACAATAAGCATGTACCTTATGAAATGAGCTCAGATTTCAAGAGAGCAATTCTATTGTTCCAATTATTATTCTTTTTCTATAGTAGGAACATTCTGTACGTTACACCCTCATTTTCCTTATCCCTGTAAACTAACTAAACCATTCTTAGGGTTGGTTGCACTTTCCCCTATAATTCACTCCGTGGTTTCTTTCTGCCTCCTGTTGCAACCATTACATTGGACCCCGCTTTGGCAATATTGGTAGCATCTGCTCTCAATACCAGCACTAGAGTATTTGTGAATATTTAGAGACTACATCCTCGATTATTACTTTAAAAAAATTAAATTTCATAAAGACAAGACAGAGTGTTATACAGGTTAAAGAGTTTCCAGTTTACATCTGGACAGAACATCTGCCTTCTTCCTATGGCCGTCAAGTGATTAAGAAAAACTAATCTCAATTAATCGCACAATAAAAAAAATGAATCGCATGATTAATCATGCTATTAAACAATAAAATACCATTTATTTTAAATATTTTGAATGTTTACTACATTTTCAAATATATTAATTTCAGTTACAACACAGAATATTTTTACAAATATTTGCACTGTAAAAAAACAAAAAAAGTATTTTCAATTCATCTAATACTAGTACTGTAGTGCAATCTCTTTACCATTAAAGTTGAACTTATAAATGTAGAATTACATTTAAAAAACTGCATTCAAAAATAAAACAATGTAAAACTTTAGCGCCTACAAGTCCACTCAGTCCTACTTCTTGGTCAGCCAATTGCTCAGATAAAGAAGGTTGGTTACAATTTGCAGGAGATAATGCTGCCTGCTTCTTGTTTACTATGTCATTTGAAAGTGAGAACAGGTGATTGCATAGCACTGTGGTAACTGGAGTTGCAAAATATTTATATGCCAGACATGCTAAAGATTTTGTCCCTTCATGCTTCAACCACCATTCCAGAGGACATGCTTCCATGCTGATGGTGGGTTCTGCTTGATAAGAATACAAAGCAGTGCAGACTGATGCACCACTGAAAATGAGGCATTTAATTTTCATTATCTGAGTCAGATACCACCAGCAGAAGGTTAATTTTCTTATTTGATGGTTTGGGTTCTGTAGTTTCTGCACCAGAGTGTTGCTCTTTTAAGATTTCTAAAAGCATGTTCCACATCTCGTCCCTCTCAGATTTTGGAGGGCACTTCAGATCTTGGGTCGAGTGCTGTAGCTATTTTTTAGAAATCTCACATCGGTACCTTCTTTGTGTTTTGTCAAATCTGCTGTGAAAGTGTTCTTAAAATGAACATGTGCTGGGTCATCATCCAAGACTGCTATAACATGAAATATATGTAAAATGCAGGTGAAACAGAGCAGGAGACATGTAATTCACCCCCCAGGGAGTACAGTCACAAATTTAACTGACAAATTTTTTTTTAAATGAGCGTCATCAGTATGGAAGCATGTCCTGTGAAATGATGGCCGAAGAATGGAAGGGGTATATGAATGTTTAGCATATCTGGCATGTAAATAGATTGCAACACTGGCTACAAAACTGCCATGCAAACACCTGTTCTCACATTCGGGTGACACTGTAAATAAGAAGCAGGCAGCAGTATCTCCCGTCAATGTAAACCAATTTGCTTGTGTTAGTGATTGGCAGAATAAGTAGTAGGACTGAGTGGACTTGTAGGCTCTAAGGTTTTATACTGTTTTGAGTGAAGTTACATAACCAACAAACCTGCATTTGTAAGTTATACTTTCATGGTAAAGAGATTGCACTTCAGTACTTGTATTAGGTGAATTGAAAAATACAGTGGAACCCCGCAATACCACACCCCGCGATAGCGTGAATTCGCTTATAACGCGGGGCACATGAGGCTCCCGACAGCGGCAGTGGGCGCTGCTTTGATGCGGTGGAACTCCGCAATACTGCGACCCCACATTTACCGCAGTATATTTTTTTGGACCCCAATCGTCGCAGTATTATGGGGTTCTACTGTACTATTTCTTTTATCATTTTTTACAGTGCATACATTTGTAATAAAAATTAATATAAAGTGAGCACTGTGCACGTTGTATTTTGTGTGTAATTGAAATCAATATTGAAAATGTAGAAAAACATCCAAAAATATTTAATACATTTCAATTGGTAGTCTATTGTTAAGTGCAATTAATTGTGATGAATTTTTTAAAGTTAATTGTGTGAGTTAACTGCAATTAATTGACAGCCATACTTATTCTATTCCTCCCCTTGTCAATTTTTATAACATTTCAGACTACTCTGATAATTTATTTTTCCATTGGAGTAACCACAGTCCCATACTTACCATCCTATCCCTATGACTTCTGAAACAGCCACCATTCCATACTCCAACTGCAATGGTTGGAGCAGAAACAGCCAATAAGTGAAGCCTGTATTGTTACAGGCCTTAAGAGAATTCAACTGATCATGTCAAAAAGGCAAGTTTTTGTTTCATCTGGTGTCATATATTTGTTAAAACTAGAGAGAGAGAGAGATCCTATATCCATTATCAGCATACCATTCTAGGTCAGAATGCATGGGTTTTTGTTAGTCTGAACCTACGGAAAAAATCCATGTTACTCGCATACAAACAAGACCATAACATTCTCTGGAGTTTAACAATGATCACCACTACCATCACTAGGAACGTCCACCACTGAAAATGCTTTTTGTTTCAGCTATGCATAGAACTAGCAACATAGTGTAGAAAGTTAATAGAATGAATTAGTTGATGTGTATTTATGTTTACTCTTTCCTAAACTATGCAGATTGTACAATAACCTAAAACCTGTAGCCATATTTAGGGACTGGAGGAACATAGTGAAGTTTTAATCTCTGACTAGAATTGCAGTGCAGTTTAGTTACAGGCCTGAATCATGCCTTACGTTAGATATTGCTGACTTGAAAGAAAAATAAAGAGCTGCTTTACTTTAAAACAAAACATCTGAAATCAATGGGAGCTTTGAATGTACAAGATATGCAGGATCAGGATCCCTAATGCTATTTATATGTGATGCTTATCAGATTTTCTTAAAAATAAGCTGGTCCTTAACACTGTCAAGAGTAATATTCTTACACTTCAAAACTTCGCCTCTCCTGCCAAGCAGGTGGATAATGATTTTGCCGTTTTAGAAGACAATCATTTTTCTTTGTTTTGTAGTTAATATCTGACAGAAAAACGATGATGCTAAAACAACAACATGCTTACCTGTCAAGACAAAAATCAAAATGGAGAAAGAAGAGATCTTAGGGACTCCATTGGCTGGATGGCATTCAAAGTTACGTGTGTTCAAAACCCTTTTAAAATATCACTGTTTGCTTATTCATTCACCTGCTTCTTGCCCTCTGTCACGGAAAGGATTGGTGTCTATTGCTTTAAATACTAGTTCAAGTGCTTGTATCTCATGGTCTGGATTTGAAAAGCACCTGCCTTTCAGGGTATTTTTTCTTTTTAAAACCACTTGAAATGTTTGTGTGCTCTGTGAATCTTATTTCTCTCTACAGTGACGATCATATTGCTTTGTGTCTGAATTCTAAGACATTGGCTGTGGGCTCAGAAACCCATCTCTCTTCTGTGAATAATGAAAGGATATCCTGGACACATCTATTACACTGACTTTACTGTTGTTTACATTACACTATTGTGATAATACATCATACAATGGGTTTCTCTATTTTGCATCCTTCGGCTGTTTCTGATTCAGACCAGGAGAAATAAGCAATTTTGGCTGCAATATGCTCCCCTTCACCTACATAAATGGGGAACTGCTTATTTGTGACATTACTTTCTTGTGTGATTTTCAGGTCACCACCTAAGGAGCTTTAAACATATTATATACACTACAGTTATTATTCTATCTTTACATGACTTATGATCCTGTTGATTATGACCTGCAGTTACCTTTAGGATTCTTGGTGTTATTCTGTATTTTAAAAGCAATCAATTAAAAAAGTTTAATATTTATTATTTTGAAACTAAACAAATGTCATTAACATAACAAAGATACAAATTTTTGCCTTATAAATAGCATATATTTTGCAGTTCTGAATTAATATGATATATTGGTAAGGACTACATTAGATCTGGATACATCTGAAGACATGGAAAAGAATTTTCTGCACTACAGTCTAATAAACTGACATTACTTTAACAGGACGTGTGATCCATCTCTCATTCAAGGATGTTCATGGAACACTTAGAAGGAGTCTCCTGAATATTTGTCCTTACCAGACTGAATCCAAAAAATCTCTGAAACTGGACACATACTGTTTCGTCACCATAAGTCTCCTCCTGGGTTTGAAAGATGAATGTATAAGGACTAGATACTACATCACTGATTATAGTTTAAATGTACAACACATGACTAGTCATCCTTTAAAGTGAAAAAAATATTGTTTTAAAGTACATTATAAATCTAAATTTTAAAGATTATTAGATCATTTTGTTTATTTCACTGTTAATCATTCAACCAAAAGACACTTTCCCATGCTCTGGATGCCCTTGCAACAATTAAAAATTACATTAATATTTAAAAACCAATAGATATCATATACTAATTTAGTGGAGTGCTCATCCCTCTACGAATAAGATCAATAAACTTGTCCGGCCAAAATAACATATTATACAGTTAGATGGATTATGCCAGTATTATATTATGTTGATCTGTTGCATTTTTAACCAATTGGTCTTTTGCATGAGGTGTCCTGAAGTGCTGACCAGCTGTGGTCAGGAAAGATCTCACACTTTTTGCAGTGGTGGGGATGTTAACCCTCCCTGTGTCCTGGTTTCATGCAACAACCTATCCGGTTGTATGAGGGAGACCACACAGTGGATTACTTGGCCCAAATGCCACACCTGTGTGCTCAACTGCCACCTGCAAAAATCAACACAAATCTCCAGTACGCCCCCAACACAAAATCAACCACCATTCACAACCAGCATACATAAGAACAGTCATTGCCCTTCACTGAAGCACACACCCATTCACCATCTGCATAAATTAACATCTCCCAGCACAATGCTCCCAGACACGAAATTAATATTATTGTTCAACTATTCAAATCAAATAATAAGGTCATTGAGATATGAATAGGTTAGTGCACAGCCATTTTATTATGTATACAAGCAGAGACGAGACATTTTTCCACATCGCTTCTTAACAACAAAAAAGTACACTGTTTTAAAGAAAATGTTTCAGTTCAACATTTTTCCTGCCTTTTCAGCAGTTAACACAGGATCTAAAGGAAATATATATGCACACACTTGTTTTGGTCTCTAGGGAATACTATATATATAGCTATGAGGGTGCTATATATAGCCTATTGGTGGCTATTCTGAGGTGGCTGAAATGGTTTTTGGAACTTGCCTTGTATCCAAACTCGCTGCATTTTCACTTTCTTCTTTCTGTTGACTTGTAATCGTCTATCAACTAGATTCTGCACTTCAACTAACCCAGCCAGGGTAAACATGTTGTGGACCTCATCTGTTCCCCAAATGAGAAGAAGAATTACTATAATTAGAAAACAAACTGATAAATTGGTAAATACTTTAACTGGCTGCAAGACATATAGTTAATCGGAGCTGGAATCAGCTCTGCTTTGTCATCCGATAACCCAGAGCTAGAGCAGTCCATGAGAAATCTTTCTGTAAAAGAGAACACCTTTGTGGCATCACTGAGTTATAATATAAAATCTCACACCTGGGGTCCAGAACATATTGCTCATAGTTTATAACAACCTTGCTTCAGAGCTCTAAGTTACATTAGATTTGAGGAAGGCAAATATACAACATTTTGATAATTCTGGATACATCTACACTGCAACAAAAAACTTGCAACACCAAGTCTCAGAGCCTGGGTCAATTAACTAGGGGTCAGGGTCTTGGGCAGCAGGGCTAAAAATTGCACTGCAGACATTTGGGCGAAGGCTGGAGCATAGGCTCTGACAATCCCTTCAATGAGTCTCAGAGCCCCACAGCCCGAGCACCACAAGCCCGATTCAGATGACGTGGTGCAGCTGCAGGTCGTTTATTGCAGTGTAGATGGACCCTTGGTTTCCACAGTCAAGTATAAGAACCATTGTATAAAACTACCTTTAACATTTTCTGTGGTGAGTCCCAAATGCTAATGACAATGTCATTCTCTGTCACTGCACAACCTTAGCTAAGTAATGTCTTCTAATGATAAGCAGGTGTTACTGATCTGGCTGGGCACCCTCAGACTTTCAGCCACCTGCTGGACTGCTGTGTAGGGAAAATAAGCCTTTGTGTCCCTGATCCCAGAATGTTTTAAATCCATGGAGCCTAGCCACTGCCACAAGGCATGCTCTCTGTGTCTACATTGCACATTCCTTTCATCAGACATACTTGGATAGCTCCCCCAGCATAAGTAACAGCAGCAGAATAGCCAGTGAGGCCCAGTGTAGGCAAGTGGAGAAAAGACACTCCTGAAGGCGTGGGTATGTATGCTCTCAACTCACCCCAGCCCTGCCTCTCCAGCTACACTGCCATTTTAAGCAATGTGATGTCCCACTACTGGAACCTTTCCACTCTGCATGAAGAGACTTCACCAGCGGAGAAAGGCTCTGGCAGGGGAAGGAGGTGAGGAAAGGCTCCACCAGCTCCCTGCTGCTGGAACCGTAGCCATTTGCCAGAGTCTCTTCCATGAGATGAGGAAAGATTCTGGAAGGGGGAAGGCAGCAGAGAAAGGCCCCACTGCCATGAAAGGCTCCAGCAGCATGGAAAGGCTTTGCCAGTTCCCTACTGCTGGAGCCTTTCCCACAGTAGAAAAAGACTTCAGAAGGGCGGGAAAGCTCTGACAGAACCTTTTCCCACTGCCTTCCCCCTGCCAGAGCCTTTCCTTGCTGCCTCCTCTCTGATACAGCCTTTCACTGAGACTCTACACACCATAGTGTGGACGCAGCTTGCTTTCTGCTGAGGCAAGATGTTTATTCACCCTCTGTTGGTCTGCATGCAAATTAAGCACTATCGGTTAAAATTAAGCACTATCGGTTAACACAAAGGGAAGTAATTTACATACAAATTCAGAGGGGAGGTATTAAGTCAGCAGGAAGACAGTGCATCAGAGAATAACCTATGGTGGGGATTGGCCAGACTCTGAGATACAAGTAATGAATTTTAGATAATATAAAATGAAGGCAAAGATGACACCCTTTATCCTACACCTAGGAAGTCATCAACCAGTGCAATTGCATTCATGAAAATGGATCCCAACCAGGATTGGTTGCACTGCAAAGGACATCTGGGTGAGATAAATTTATTTAGATTGGAGATTAGCCTATTAAATTTAGTCTCTCTGGATTTGTATTATAAATTTGTTTTATATAGCCCATCTGTTCCCATTATTCTTACTCACTACCTCTTAAATCTCGATTGTTGATGATAAACTTATTATTGTTTTCACTATAAATAAATCTCAGTGTTGTACAAGGAGCTGATCCTGAGTTGAATCATTCAAGCTGGTGCGCACACTGTTCCTTAGGAACGGCAGGACTGGTTCTAGTCTGGGTGGTCAGTGGATAAAGGGTTGAACACTACAGGGGAATGCTTCAAAAGGGATCAAAGTGTGCATCTATGGTTAACCGGCAAAGAAAAGTAAGCGCTAGTACAGCCCAGAGGAGATTGTTTGGGTGGCTAGTAGACGGGAGGTGTCAGGGAGCTGAGAGTTAAGCACAAGCAATTCTCCCTATCACTGGTGGCAGGGAGCTAACTAGGTGGCTCATAGTCCTGGATATCCCAAGAATTATCATAAAGGTACCTAACTAGTTAAAACTGCTAACCTCCAGTAGGAAACTCCTCCCAGGACAGACCTATGTCTTGCTAAAATTGATCAACCTAGTCCTAGAAATTTAAAAAGAAAATGGAAAAAATGGACAACACACTTTTTACTGGTCCCATAAAAACAATTGTGTGCTCCCTCTGCCAGCTCTGTAGCTGTCATTCATTAATCTCAGATAGTGACAGATATAAAGCAATGAGGCTAGTGGAGAAGTAAGTTAAACTACTGTTAAATTAAAATAGTTAAAGTATGATAACGTCAGCTTTAATGACACAACTGAGGAAGAAAATCAAAGTCTGTTGTTGTAGAAGAAAAAAAAGCTTCACGTTTTTGAAAAATGGAGAATTAAAGGGCTATTAAATTACTTAAATGGCTTTTTAAGAGCCTTTGTACCCCATGTGATCTAAAGAGATACTCAGAACTTTTCTATATAACTGAAATTTGTTTTACCTTTCGTAAAGAAATAAACTCTGGTACCGTCCCCTCGTACATAAAAATTCTCTGACAAACAGTGGCCTAAAAGATAAAAATTGTGAATAGAAAGATTGTGCTGTCCCTTTAAAGATATGCAAAATGAAAAATAAAGAGTAAACAAAGGTCTCTTAGGAAATACCTTTTTTAAAACGAAGCTGTGATGTATCATATCTTCCATAGTCTCGAAACATCATCATTCCTCCAGGTTTCAACAATTTGGCCAGTCTACTTACAACTCCTTGCATCCTTAGAAAATAAAACGTGACACTGGTGTAACCCCAAACATTGCTTTTCTCTCATCACTAGGTCCAACATGTAGTTTTTGAGATTTCAGTGAGAAGGGACTGTCTTCAATCATGTAAAAATGCCAGACACTAATGAACAGCTTCAGTAGGAAGAACAATTTTTTTTTACAAGATGCAAAGGCACAAAAACGCAAAAGGAAATTTTATTAAATAATGTAAAATGGGGAGAGAGGGAATGAGTCCCTTCCTCCTCTTTAGCAAAATATCAAGGATGGATTAAAGTAATATTCTTGAGATCCGATCCTCCATGAGCAGAGGAAGCCTGGATCTGCAGCGAGTTATAGGCAAAGCAGCAGGAGTTGCGTGGCATACAGCTGAATGAACAGCTACCAAGGTAGGATGGGTTGGGCTACCTGCTAGGATAGGGTGGATTGGGTCTCTCTCTTGGCAGGAAGATCAAAGATTCTGGAGCAGGAGGCAGACAAGAAGCGCTCTCTCTAATCCAGCTCTCTATCTAGGTATTTATACCATACACACAACAGTGGACTACGAGTGCCTATCCTAGGGGAATAAAAGGAAGAATTTGAGATTTGTCGATGGAGGGGAATTTGGTAGGAGAAACTTGTCTGAAGATACAGGCTGGAAGCAGAGAGAGGAAAAGTCTAGCATCCTCCTGCCCTGAAATTATGGTGGATGTGGGCCTTGTCTAGCATTAATCTACTCTTACCAAAGATCACCCAATCATTTGCGTTTACTGTATGAGTAAATGTCACACTCATGAAAAGGCCCTTTGTTCTCTCTCTCTCCTTTCTTTGGCTAGTTTACCACAATTCCTGCTTGTTATCCTGTTAGTACCACCTTACCACCGCCTCTTAACCTGTTAGCACCACTTTAGAAGGACTCAGAGCAGTAGCCAGGTTAGTTTGTGTCAGCAAAAACAACTGGTAGCAGATTTGCTTCCAGTGTCTGTCACTCCATGTATCTGTTGAAGTGGGTTTTAGCCCACGAAAGCTTATGCCCAAATAAATTTGTTAGTCCCCAGGGTGCCACAAGGACTCCTCGTTTTTTTTCTTAGAAGGACTGTGTTTTGCAAGGCAAGGGTAATCTGACAGGAGTTTAAAACTGAGCAAACCTCAGATTAAAATGTAAAACACTCATCGGTTAGGGCTCAGTTGTGCCCTGGTCTTCCACAGCTGCGCGGGGTAAGGTTCCCTAGACCCCTACAGGCCACAGAAGACTCCCTCACAATGCAGCTCCTGGCATGGGGGCAGGGCAGTATCTGAATTTCTGACACCCTTCCATCTCACAAGCAAGTGGATGGAGAGTGCGGGAACAGTGGCTCCTCTGCTCCTCCTACCAACCAGCCAGTGGACCTGGCTGGGTGCTAGGTGGGGGAAGGCTTCTGCACCCTGAAAAGAGTTGTTGTGATTTACCTCCTCCTCTAATACAAGAGATGAGCACACAGAGGCACTGCACCTCCAAGGGGTGTCTTTGAGGTACAGTGCCTCCTGGGCTCCTCCAGCTCACACACTGGCTCATGCTTACGGCTACTCCTAAGCTCTTTTGCTCTAGCAAAAGAGCAGAATCTAGCAAAAGAGCAGAAGCCCAGTCTTGCTCCCACTGACTTTGAAGGTGCAGGATCAGGCCCTAGCTCAGCAGAAAAGGAGAATTATGAGCTAAGAGAAACCATTCAAAGAGGAAAAATGTACTTTTAAAGGCAATCCCGTGTTTAAATTCAGAAATAGAGGAAGACAAAGATTTCAAAGGCCTCTGTTTTGTTCAGACACAAAATTTGCAGGTTTTTGCCCAAGCAAAAAAGGGGCAGCTGCATATACAAATGGGTAAAAGAGTTCTCAAAGCAGATAGGTGGGCACAAAATTACAAATTCTGCACTCGAAAATGTGTGTTCTGTGCACTCACATGGAGATAGTAACAAATTCTACACACACATGAAGTAGGAACCCTTTGAAAATTTGGCCCAGTATAAATACCACATGGCATGGAGAAAGGCTAATGGCTTCCAAATTTTCTTGGTTTTGAGAATATAATTTCAAAAGGGAGGCTGCTAGCAGAAAAGAAGGGTGTTGCTTCATAAAGTAAAAGAACAGCAACTGTCAAAACTAGAACACAATAGCTAACAACATTAATAAACCATCAAGTAACAAAGGTGCTGAATGAGAATGTATACATCCCAGAAACTTACATTTCCCAGGCACCCAAGTGTTTTTATTTAAGTCTCTGCCTTATTATTCTCTTGGTATTTCTTATATTTCAAGCTGTTAGACAATGGTTATAAAAATCAAACAGGGTCTAAGATTACAATTTTATATTCAATTACTTTATTTCTAGGGGATATTGTAATGAAATAAGTATATTTTAGTACTTAAACTTTTGGAGACTGGATTATACTGCATAGGAATCTACACCCAGAAAACTTATGCATATACACATATAAATGCCCATGTCAGCATTCATTTGGCTAATCTTGGTGACGGGGGAGGGGAATTGTACTCGTAAGGGTTACTGGGAAAAACATCCTCAGAAATTTTGTCTGTGAGCATTTTATCACTGCTCCCATGGACAAAAGGTGTGATAAAAATACATTTTGCCTGGTATCCTCCCCACTGCATTGCTGCACTTACACAAATTTCAATCTACTGTCTGAATTGTGTTTGGAATCTGCACCCAGCTTAGCAAAACACTCTTCTGCACATGACTCATATGCTCATCTTTGCACAAACAGGAAGGAGAGATTCTTTCTGGGAAAAATCATCTTTCTGCAAAAGCTAATGATTAATAACTCAGCCATTCAGGCAAGAAAACAGTCCTCAAATGTAAAACTGACTCAGGTGAATACTGTTCTAATGTTTGCTGAGCATGGATGGCCATATTTAACGCAGTTCTTAAAACAACACACTTACCATTATATGTGCAATATGCATTTCCTTTCGTACGGTCTGGTTAAAGGAGCAGTTGAATAGTAAGCATGAATAATATATACCCTTTAGTATTTTTCCCCTGGGAAAGAATATTCTTTCAAAATTTGTCAGTGTTAGCTGGTTCTTTAGATATTGAGAGTTGCTTCAGTAATACAGCTAATAGCTCCCAACCCAATATAGTACAAATTAGATTAATTTGCCTAATTCAAAAAAAGCCAGAAACTCTAAGTGATCTTCTTCATAAGAAGCCAATATGTATGCAATTGTGTGCTACTAATGAATCAGTAGCCTGGGTCTTCATCAAACATTTGTAAGATGCTAAATCAAGGATATTTGTTTTTGATCACTAAGAATAATTTCCCTCTGGGAGACTAGTAGCCTGTTTCTGAATTTGTAACTTTCTTGAAGCACTGTCACTTTTAATAGGTATATGTCTTGCAAGAGGAGGTTCATTTCGTTTTGATGGTGACAGGAGGCTCACTAATGAAGTAGTCTGACCAGTTTTTCTCTTAGATTCTGAAATGGGGAAGGTGGCATTTAAAATGTCCTGCATTATACATAATGTAGCTTACAAAATAATAAATTCAAGATTCATCATCTCACTTGCATATTCTTGAAAACTACTAGTGATAAAAGAGCTTTAACAGATTTGCTTTGCCCTTTAGTCTTTGCCCTTTGCCATTTACCGGTCAGGATGAATGGCAGACATCACAAAGACAAGGAGAATGACATCCAGGATCTCATCTGGAAAAGGGTAGGGTAAGGAATCATCACACACATCATGAACAAAGGCAGAACACCACTCTGAATTGTAGGACAAGTGTGACTGTGATGATAAAGATTAAGAGAAACAGTTAGTCAATTTACCATGACCCAAGAAACATTTTTCTGATTATTCAGTTTTGTAAAACATTTCACATAAAGCTGATTCTGTTCTGAGAACTTGCTCAGAGTGAGAGACAGGCCCACTGGCGGCACTCATTCCTCTCTCTGCAGAGAAGGACTTCGTTCTTTGGAGTATTAAAAACTCCAGTTCAAAGTTGTCAAAGCCACTGTGCTCCATTTCACAAGAATGGCTTCTTTACAGCCTTCTGAATGACAAGCTCATGGGACACACCACACTTTCTCAAGTGAACACTTGAAATACCTTTACTAGCTCCACTGCTCCCGACGCAAAATCACAGCAGTACAGAAAGGCTCCAGGGGTATTGCTATGAACACAAAACAAACATCAATTAAAGAACTGCTATTGTACTACCACATGCAGCTATTTGGGGTACTCCACAGGTTTGATCAAAATCCGTTTCACTGGTCTCAGCAACAGGCCTTATATTGTCCAGCACTAAGCAAACAGGCCAGAGCTGTAGGAATATCTGACAACAGTTTGTGGGGAGGGAGGACACCAAACTAGGAAGAAAGGGGAAGTGAAAGTAAGGGAAGGAAGACACCACTGGAAGGAGTCACAGAGAGCCATCCAATACTTGTGACAAGGCTCAGGTGCTGCATTGCATCAATATGCAATAATGGGCCACAATTTCACTCTGCAATCATTTTATGGGTTTCTACAACTCCACTCAGAGATTTTCCGGCACTGGTCTATGCATGTAATTTAATTAGCAGAATGAAAAATATTTATTTCAGCTCCAACAGAGGAAATTACTTAACAGTTATTTACTGTTCTGAAGACATTTGGGTTCCCAGGTGTCATTTGTGCTGGCTGTGATCAGATTATGTGGTTTTGATTGTTTCCTTCTATTACCCTTGACCGTTTTTCATCAAAAGACATGTTGGTTTCCTGTAGTGTTAACTTCCCTTCCCCTCACATTCACTGCAAAGCCAGTTGCAAATTTCCCTCGCATCAGAACATCAGATGTCAGGAACCCAGGGTAGGATTTTTTCAACTCTTCAACAATCAGTGTAAATGAGGGCGAATCAAGCAGCAGTCCCACTAATTAAGGAACAGGATTAGCCCTCAGAAAAACCATCTCTCCTAAAGTGCTGGAGATTTTGGAAGGGAGTCTGATCAAAGAGAAAATATGTCCCTGTGCCCAGCAGACTCTGCTCTATACCCAGCTCAGCAGACCATATCTCAAAGGGGGCTAAGCAGGAGAACCCTCTTGGACCAAGAGTAGCCCATCCTGATCTCACTACTGAGCAAAACCCTCATCAGCCCTGTGAATTCTTAAGAGATGTATTCAGGCAACCAGTGGAATTACAGGTCCCAGACTGCCTATGAAATCTTGTGGAACCTGGAACCCCTAGCATGACTGACGGCAAGCAGCTGGGTTTTTGACTGACCTAGTCCTACTTATCCAATTGACTCACCAAGATGTATAAACTACCTACAGACACTGCCATTGCAGCTCCCATTGGCCGGGAACCACAGCCAGTGGGAGTTGCGGAGCCGGTGCTGGGGGCGGGGGTAGTAAGCGGAGCTTCTCTGATCGCCCCTGTGCCTAAAAGCCAGAGGGAAACGCCAGCCGCTTCTGGGGGCTGCACAGAGCCAGAGCAGGCAGAGAGCCTGACTTAGCCCCGCAACACCACTGACCAGACTTTTAATAAACTCGTCAGCCTCAACGTAGGTTCCAGTCAAAAAAACAAACACCTGGCAACCCTAAGCACTAACTCTGTAAAGTACCAACCCTTTTTATTTTTAATTTTGGATCATTAAAAAAAAGTATTCCACAAAAAAGGGGAAGGCTTTCTTTCAAACGCAGTGTGAATCTACATTGTATTACTATTCTTTTGTGCAAAGGCAATTTTACATTGCCAAATACAGTGTGAATTGTGCTTAGATACAAGATGTTCCTTCCAATAGATAATAGATGTTTCCATCAATTCAAATATGAAATCAATGCATATTCTTAACTGCAACATATTCTTAACTGCATCCAGATTTCAGTTACACCTTTATGTTTTAAATGCTAAATACTATGTAGTTAATGCACCGATCTGGTCACATGGAGGATTTGCAAACTGAGATCACTGAGTAAAATACTGATTATTAGAGGACTCTTAATTATAACAAATTTTGCAGTACAAACAATGCCTCCTGTATAATACACACCAGTTTTAGTTTTTCCTCATAGACGTACCTAATAATGTCTTTTCTCCCGCACAACACTACTTTCGGTTGTTTTCATTGATAATGCAGCTTTCTCCTTTTGCAGTATACTCTGATGTTTAGGTGAGAAGGATTGTTTCAGGATTAAGGCCTGGTAGTTTGGAGACTGGATTCTTTTGCTAACGCTGCAACACTCGTTCTGTGTGACCTTGGCACACCACTTAGGGTATGTCTACATAGCAAATGGGAAGGTGCTTCCCAGTGTGGGTGGGCAGACAGACACACACCAGCTCTGCTTGAGCCAACAAGCAGTGTGGTGACAGCTCAGACTACCCTGCTTTCATCTACTGTAACATATACACACATACAATCCTATGTACCTGTAAACTGAAATAATAAAGCCTGAGCCAAATTATAAAAGCAATGCACCAATTTAGTTAAGCTTTCTCTGCTCTTTCCCTTAAATTAAGAAACATGACATTGAAATTAATACTCTGTCAATCCAGCATTTCTCATAGCACAAGACTAGCTTACAACTTTTTCTTTTCCATTAATGTTGGGAATATATTTGGGGGGCTGATACTGCTTACCTTATAACTTTCAAAATAGGAAAAGCACTGTTTCCAGCACCACAACCAACCTGGAATTAAAGCAGAAACAATTTTTTAACTAACCCATCAAATAAAACCTGTATTTCAGGGGTTTAGTCCCAAATTAACTGAAACCATTATAGTAGTTAAAGAGGCAAAAAAAGGGGTAAATGGCTTGTTGCATCTTATACCACAACTCTCTGAAGCACTGACTCTTTCACTATTCTGATTCACCAGGATCAGGTCCTACCCTCTCTCCCATGCCCAGAAAAGATTCTTTTCCCAGGGGCAGCTGCACAGGAAACTGTAAATTTTTTTGTACAATTTTTCTATTTTGTCACACAGCTTTGATTTAGACAGAGCAAAATATTTTAAACTGGGATTTTCAGACAGGCCTAAAGGAATTAGAAGCACAGCTCCCAACGACTTTCAATGGGAACTGGGCATCTAATTTTCTTACGTCCCTTTGAAAATTTGAGGCCCAAGGCAAAAGTAGTGTTATGAACTCTGAATAGTTGTTGCCTTGATAATTATTAAGCAACCACTATATTTGAAGCCACCATTTGGAGTTGTAAATTATGTGTTGATTGTCTGCAGTAAAGTACCTCTAGTATTCTGTAAGTAGCATCGCTGCCAGGGAAGGATTCTTGCTTCACAGGTTCTTGTTCACAGTTCTTAATATGTTTGCTGTCAGTAAAAGGTTCTGCTTGGCTTTTGATGTGTGTGTGTTCTTGCACAGAAGTTAAACCATCCACCAAATTGTTCTGGCAATAATCTTGGCCTTCTTCAAACATTCCAGGAAAGTCTACATTTGTGCAACTGTTTGTCATATTCAGTTTTACATAACAAGATTTTTCCTCTTTATTCATCTGATCTTTCCTTCCTTTTGGAAGTATTTCTGGAAACTCAAGAAACAGCCAATTACGATCCTTGAAGAAGTTATTCTTATGAGTCTTGTAAAATTCATTCCAGTATTTATTAGCTTCTCTTTCATATTTATCTGGAATTAAAAAAATGGGTGGATGGGCACTTAATTGTCATAATAAACAATACGATATTTAAAAATGAAACTAGATAATAGCAGAGATAAAGGTTAAGAAATTTGATGCTTTCCACATGGTGTTGTTTAAATCAAATAAGTCTTCAGGCCCAGTCCTTCCACCTGTGTTCAAGGAACACTCCTCCTACTGGATTTAAAAAGGATTTTACTGCATTAAGACTATAGAAACAGGCTTTCTGCATCTTTCATTCTATTTTTGTTCAGTTGTGCACAAGGAGAATGTCACCAAAATGCACAATAACCTGCTTACCTACATTTTATTTCATATAAACCTACTCAATACTTTCATTTTTATAAATAAGAGATATATTTAATTTATATTAACTATAGGGTAAGATATGTGGGCCTCTGGACATGGGTTGCAAAATGCATGTGTGCAGCTATATTGCAGACAAAGTTATTCCATGTAAAATTACCAAGCAAATATTAGAACATTAGGATAAAATATTAGTTTAGAGCCAAAAATAAATATCACTAAATTTGGTCGATTGGCTTTAATATTATCCCATGCAAAAAACCAAAAGCAATATTATAAAAGAATCTAAATACCTACTGATTTTAATGCACAGATTTGCAAACCTGCTTTCATATACACACATACAATCACATGTACCTGTAAACTGCTCAGGAAATAATAAAGCCTAAGCCAAATTATAAAAGCAATGCATCACTTTAGTTAAGCTTTCTCTGCTTTCCCTTAAATTAAGAAAATGACATTGAAATTAATACTCTATCATGACTTATGAATTTATATGAACAATTGTAAATATTTTGCTAACTGCAATTTTCTCTAAATATATACTATTAGAAATCCACTCGTTCAGAGCCATATTCACTAATCAGTGTTATTGCATGGTGGCCAATAGCAGCCCATTCTCTCAACCATGCCACTGATGTGCCATAGAAAATGACAGCATGTGCAGGAGTAACAGGAATGCTTGTTTTGCAAACCCTTTAAAGAGATCTGCTAAAAACTGGCCCTTTGTGTTCAAGAATTCAGATTTCTCAGTCAATTTATCTAATATCTAGTACATGATTTAACAACTATTCCATACAATATATTTATACAGGACCACTAGTTCTTTATCACATCTCCCTGGTCATTTTCCTTTGTATCTTAAAAAAAAATTGCCTACAATCACCCCAATTTTTCAAAGTTAAATACAACTGAGAAAACTGGGGATGTTTGGATTAGGAGGGGTAGTGAGACATGCAATGGGGTGACACAATTCGGTGTAGAGTATGAGAGATCTGCATAATCCTTTATTAAAGGACAAGACCCAGTGAGTCTCAGTAATGGTGCAGAGTCGTTTTACACTGCAAGTAGAGTTAATTGAGGTAATATATACTGGATTTCAAAAGTCAATGTCGCACTTGTATAGATACTTGATGAAAAAATGCAAAACCAAGCCTCCTTCTCAAAAGTCTTAAATTACTTTAATCTCTTTGTTAGATTCACAATTTCCCCTAAATGTCGGATCAAAACACAATTTTAAAACCTTGCATTTAACTTCCCTGTAAGATTTCTAGATTTGATAGCTTGTTTAATACAGGAGCACAATGCTTAAAATTAAAGCCTTTAAAATTCAGGTTCAGTAGTAACACTAGTTTGTTGGCCAGTCCTTTTTTTTTTTCTTTTTTTTTTTACAAAAACATCCATCCTTCACTGGATTGTGTTATTGCCGATTAGTTTTCCTATCAATTTGACAGAACCCATCATTATTAAATTAACTCATTTAACAATTTCTTTATAAATTGATCGGAAAAAGAGTGTATTACTCATCCAATTCAATCTTCAATGCTCCTGCACGACTGTCTCTCCTTGTGATTCAGGCACAGAGACATGTAATGCCATTTCCAATGTAATTAAATTATTAACTTTCCTTTCTTAATCTCTGAAAATTTCATAAGAGATGTCAGTCAGCCTAGCTCTTGGGTCATGGTTTTTACTCACTTGCGTTTATTTTATCAAGCTGCCCAATTGTAGCGCCTCCCAAATCTGCTTCTGAAACTAGGTGCACTGAGAGCTTCTGAAACTAGGACCCTGCAGAAATTGGTTACTTTGCCTTATTTTTAATGGACTCTTTTGTGCAGTAACCCTGCTTAAGAAGAAACTGAACATGCTAATAAGCAACCAAATGTCCCAAAGTGGTGCTATCAGTCTATTCACTTTTGTATTTTGCATTGTATTGAGGCTTGTCACAGCTATTTTATTTTAGTGATATTACAGTATTGTAGGAAACTCATTTTTTCCCCTTACTGCAGTGTCTAAGGCACCAAAATATCTGCTCATCAGCTTCAGTCTAGTTCATTGTTAATATAAATAGGCCAAAATGTGATGCCACTTGCAGAACCAAGCTGGAGTTTTTGGGTAAACACTACTGGCAATGCTCGCCTAATTCAAGTATTAAACAGCGCGACATCCATAGAAAATGTCCTTGGATTTTTACATTTCTTGGCAATAAGCAAACACGTGCTTATTTGATTTCTAGCAAGTTCAAACTAAATTATAATTGACTTTAGATGATGAGTAAGAATGTCACATCAACCACATATGTATACAATTAAGTTTTCAACCAGGGGCTCATTTTCAACTGTTTTCAATAAATAGATGAAAATATTAAATGTGAAGTTGAAAAGATAAACATTATCTTTGTGGATTTAGATAAAGAATAAGAGAATGGAGAGAATGTAAAAGAGCAGGATGACAAGAAGGCCCTAGAATAGGATCATTTTTCAGTCTGGTGTGCAGAGAATCACTCCCATTCACCATGATGGGAAATGCATGCCCTATTCTCAGGGTATTATGCAGCAAAGAAATAAGTGTCAGAAAAAAAGCCGCAATCACAAGGATTAAAAGTGATGAAGAAGAC
The DNA here is from genome assembly GCA_032164245.1 of Sternotherus odoratus. Taxonomy (NCBI): domain Eukaryota; kingdom Metazoa; phylum Chordata; order Testudines; family Kinosternidae; genus Sternotherus; species Sternotherus odoratus. The sequence goes on along the minus strand of JAVMKO010000011.1, from coordinate 31,356,393 downwards.
ATGACAGAAGAAGTATTCACAGGTAATTCAAACACAGTCCAATTTGAGGTGCTGTCAATTAAAATGTGTGTAGTATCATGACACAGTCTAGTTGACAAAGTTCAAGACCTGTAACCCCCATTGTTACCTTAATGCACACAAAAAGAACTGTTCTCAGAATATCCTGTCTAATAATAGAAAGAGTATCAACATCCAAGATTAATGGTCCAATAGTTTTAATGCCCCAGTTCTGGCAATGTACAAAAACCAAACAGAAAAAACCTAGGATTTGTATTTCTTGTATATGGAGACTTTCCTCCAATTTTCCCTGATCAACACTGTCCATTTTACCAGGTGCTGCAATAATCTACCTTGCTGATTTTTTCATCAAAATATGCAGTGTAATCTGCCTTACTTTCCCCTCCTGCATGCCAATGGTTCAGAAATTCTGTGGTATGTTCACATGTGGTAAGGAGTGCTGGTTTTCAATTGTGGGTAACAGGATCATTCGGGATATGAATTCAGTGAGATCCAACTATGAGTAGAAATTCCACTATGATGATCCGCCGGTGTGTGTGTGTCACACTCTCTGCTTACTTCACTAAGAAGGTATTGTACAGACAGGACAGAGCTGTGACATTTTTAATTCCTTTACTCCCCCAATTCATCATCCTTCTGAAAGAGGGAATATATAGCCAGCTAGGGAAACTCCTTAGTTCACAGGAGTCACCTTTGAATGGTGAGAAAACACTTCTGCCCAGGGACTGAGCACGTCTTTCAGCGCTTCTAGCTCAAACCAGGAATTCCTCTCAGCTCTTCTGAGAGACCGCGCTACGCACATCCACCAGCCCACTGAGCTGATCTGCAACCAAATTAAAAAGCAAATGTGAAAATTTTACATAAGAACTTTAGATTTTATCACCCCCAATGATTGCAAATTCACTCCCTTTCCCTATGGCAACAGCATAAGCAATGATGGGGTCTTTAATTTGAAGCATTGTAGAGGTCGGGATTCAAAACTCTGGAAATCACAGTTTTCAGATTTCATCATATTAGGCTGAGACCTGTTGCTCTGGAGAAAGGGAAAATACTTTAAAGGGATAATTGAATAGCTAGTGTGGCAGGGTGGGCCTGACCCAGCCTGCCGCCCCTTTAAGAGGGAGAAAAGCCCTCTGCAAACCTCCCTGCAGAGAAGCCTAATCAGCCACCTGGGCTGCAGAGCAATCAGCCTGGATGGGTTGCACCTGGCAGCCTCCTCAGGGGGATAAAAGCCTGCCAGGCAGGAAACCCAGGGTGGTAGTGTGGAGGAGTGAGATAGAGAGAAAGAGCTAAGCTGTAGAGCTGTGTAAAGACCTAAGCTGTAGAGCTGCGTATAGAGCGGTGTATAGTAGGTGGTGGGGTCTGCACAAGCTGCACTGTAAATAAAGAGCACTGTTTGGAGCCAAAGAAGAGTCTCCTGCCTGTGTTTGGAGTGGGGGCGAGAAGGCGATCTGTTACACTAGGTAAAGATGAATGCTTTTGTACAAGTTTGTTGTGGTTAATAGCACAAAGGTAAATGAGCAAAAAGTGGATTTAATCAAGGAAAAAACAAATAAAAAAAGAGCATTCTTGGACCATTAAAACTTCTTAGGAATTATGGATTCATTACCTTGATCTTCTGGTTGAACTCGCACAAGCGAGTTCTCTGTTGCTTTTTCTCTAGCTCTTTCTTCTTCCTCTTGTGACCACTGCATGTGGTCCCTGAAAAGAAAGTTGCAGAACAAGTTTTTAATATGATTCCTCCATAGCCTTTTGGAGGGACTGCTTGCAAATTAACTACATTGTATGTTCCAGTGTCATATAAATACATTCTGGTGCAAGAGAATGCGTTCAGCTGGTCCTGATGCAATCTGGAGCTCCTACAGTTCTTATGTTTAGTTCTTTTGCTTTGTTCTGAGTTCTGGCAGCCTCTGTGCTGACAGCTAATATAATGTCCTCTCCTAGCTGTACGTCCTACTAGCTGATTATCTGAATGACTCTGTGGCATGTTGTCTTTTTGTTACTCTCTTTGTGAGACTTTCTGTAGCTATCCCTTTGCTCAATGATTTATTCTCACATTGGCAATGGTAGAAATTGTAGTGCTGCTTTCTTTATCTTTTTGTAATTTAAAAAAAGGCTCTCTTGCTAGCTTGCACTTGTCTATGTTGTCTTGTTCTTGTATAAAGTTGATTCGTTATGTTGGAGCGATATATTGTCGTTCCCACAAAAACAATGTGTCACCTTAACTTTTCCTCTGAGTTTATAGTTATACAATTTGGTATCCTGGTGAGCTTTGAAATATGTCCTACAGAACTGTACTTTTCAGAAACAACAATTTAATACAAGAATATATTTGTGGAATTGGTGAAAGACATTTTCAATTCCATGTATACTTAAGGACTACAAAAACATAGATACAGGATCCAGAAGGGTGGTGCTATAAAGCAAATAAAAGCCAAACATGAACAACCAGAGAGGAATAAAGATTCAGATCTCCTGGCCATTTAATATGTTGCAAATGTCAACCAGACTAGAGTTAATGAATACTGGAGCCAATGCCCTACCATCACTCTATGCCTACGTCTGTAAAACATACTTTAATTTTTTACAATGTGAGCAAATTCCCAGGAATGATGCAGATTCAAACCTGGGAGTTTGTAGGAGTTAAAAAATATAAGCTTTTGTGTGTTACAGATAATGATTAATCACTAGTGACACAGAGCTCAACCAGAAGAATGATCAAACACAGACTTCCAAGTGCAAATGAGGCAAAATAATTGGCATTTTGTTTTCATCCCAGGGTTTAGCATGCACCTGGCAAGTTAATTCTGTTTATATGCATTTATTTTGTATGTCACATTAGATGTATACTTGACCGAGTCTTGGCAAATCTATTAGCGCAGATTCTGATCCAAAGAATCCATTTGTTACTAATGTTTATCATGTGGAGGACCAAAGGTCATCTAGGTAGGAAACTAGTCACTGCTAAGACAGGAAACACATTTCAATCCAGAAATTCTTACAGCCTATATGGAAGAAGGAAGAGTAATCAGTTTCTGAAAAAAGGCAAGCTATGCTGCAATACTCTGTGGTTCCGCAACGCGTTACTATGCTTGTGTAAAATGGTGCACCCTGATCATTTAACAGATTCATATCATACCTTAAATGGAACAAAATAAGGACCTGACCTTGACAAGTGCTGAACTCTGGCAATTCCTATTCACTCTAATGTAGCTCTCAGATCAGGCTCTAAGGATCTGCTAAACTCCCATTTACTTTAGCATAAGCAGGATTGGGATCTATCTTGCTTACTTTAGCTCCTAAGATGGTTTTCAAACTGTAAGCTTTTGGGGGCAGAATCTTCCTTTCTCTGTGTTTGGAAAGCTCCTAGCACATTTTGGGTACTGCCACAATATAAATAATCATCTCAAATACACAACAGCAATAAAGGTTAATTTTATTTTAGCTTTCACACTGAACTTGAACAGGGCCAAGTTCTTCTGCTTTAAAATGCACTGGACTTTGTCTTTGAGCATACTGTATTACTAACCAGGCTACATTTATTTGGCCAACCCCTGCCAGCTAAGTTACTCCAGAAATCAGCAGCTTCAGACATGTTTTTCACAATAGAAAAAAAAAATCTTACGTTATGAAGGGGACGTGTAAACTGAAATGAAGAGCAGGGGGAAAGGAATAAGTCAGGCCAATTTCTGAATGTGAAACATAGAAACTAAAAAACATAAAAAGACTTTTGACAGTTAAACAGCATGTTCACATGGAATATGGCAGACAGACACTGATGCAGGCAGCATTACATAGGCAGGTTTCCAGATAAAGATGATCAGAGGCTAAGATGTGGACAAGCCTGCTGTCATTAACAGTTATACATTTTTTCTCTCTCTCAGTTGCATGCTTGCTTTAACAAATATTTGTCATGAGCAAAGCAAGAAAAATCCTACCCATGTCTGATTTTGCTGTGTTTCTCTTAGAGTTAATGATGTAACAGAGCATGTTCCACACCTATTTGCAAAATGTGATGTCCTTATGCCACAGTTTGGACACTGAGGACACTCATGGTAGGTAAAGATATAGAGTGTGACCCTTACTCTATTGCATCAGTGTGAACCATAGAGAAGAGGAAAAGCAAACATCAGAACAATGGAATAGGTGACATCTGGAACATCAGTACAACATTACTGTTCTCAGGTAATTCTCCCATGCTTTCATAAGCCAGCTAGTTCTTATGCACTAAGGACTAAATTCTGCTCGCAGTGACATGAGTGTAACTACTAGTGACTGCAGCAGGAGTTATACATACAAAATTTGGTATTAAGTGTAAGTAGAAACTTTGTCTTATAAGCAATGAATAATGTTTGCAGTCCCCTAATAAAATAGAAGACAAGAATTGTTCTTTAATTGAAATCACTGGCCAACGTGCAACTGGCTGCTGAAGTCCCAACCATACACGGGCATCTCGTTCTGTTTTGAGGTTCGTCTTTTTACAAATTTTAATTCAGCCAGTTTGCCCAATCTGCTGTTCACAAGCTTCAGAGGAAAATAAGAGATGTGCATGTAATATATAACAACTAAAAAATAAAATCTGGACTCCTAAAGAAACCCAGCCAGTCAGCCATCTGTATCCAAAAAGGGGAAAGGAAACTCCAGCACTCTGGTGGTTCTTAGAAGAAGAGAAAGTATTGACAATCAGGAAACTTTGCTCATTCTCGAATAGTTAATAGGTCAGACTAGATGATCAGCCAGTGGGGGCTGCAGGAAGCAGTGCAAGCCGAGGGATGTGCTGGCAGCCACTTCCCGCAGCCCCCATTGTCCTGGATCGGCAAACCACTGCCAGTGGGAGCTGCGATTAGCTGAACCTGCGGACGCAGCAGGTAAACAAACTGGTCCATCCCGCGAGGGGGCTTACCCTGGTGGACTGCGTGCCAAAGGTTACCAATCCCTGGTGTAGACCTAACCTAATACTTAAGAGTCTGGCTTAAATTCTAAAGCATGAGGCATAATACCCATTCCATGTTCCCTGTCCAATCCATTTTTGTTTCTTATTAAGGCTCAACAACTTCCCGACACACTGACTTGCAATTTACTTACACAATAGTTTTTCATACAATTTCCACCCTTTTTTATTTCAGTGAATGTCCCCATGTTCTTGTGTTATGAAATGGGGGAACAGAAGATCCAGACCTCCCTTTTCTAGATCAGTCATTATTTTATATACTTTTATCAGTCATTATTTTATATACTTTTATCATATCACCTCTTATTTATCTGGGTCTTAAGGTAAACAACCCGAACCTCTTCAATCTCTCTTCATAGATAAATTTTTTCCAGGCCTTTGATCATTCTTCTCACCTCTTTCTAAACCTCCTCTAATTCTGCAAAAATCTTTAGAGATGGGGTGACCAATATTGCAGACATTATTCAGATGAGGCCGAACCACTGATTTACATAAAGGCATTGTGAGGTTTTTTATAATATTTGCCATCATACTCCTTGTCTATATTGTTTGCTTTTTTGACCACAGCAGCACACTGAGGACAACAGAGTGGATACAGTTAATTTGAACCCTGTAAAGTATATGAATAGTTTAACTTTCCCTCTCCAATGTGCATTACTTTGCATTAAGTGACAGTGAATTTCACTGGCCACTGTGTCATCTATTCATCTAGCTAGTGTGGCAAAGCTTTGGCCTTCTCCCTGTGGGTACTGCACTTCCAGGTGGTTTGTGCTAGCCTCAGAGGCTCACTGTGATTAGTTAGGGGAGGTAGAAAGGGGGGGAGCCCGGGCCCACCCTCTACTCAGGGCTCCAGCCCAGGGACCCTAATAGTATCAGCTAAGATGGCTGACCTTTTAGGCACCAAACACAATACAATTCTCTGGGCTACTTCCCCACAGCAGTCCCCGCTTCTTCACACTCCACTTCACCCTTACCGCAGGGCCTCCTTCCAAACTGCTCTCTGCTCCAACGCCTCCAAACTGCTCTCTGCTCCAACGCCTCCAAACTGCTCTGCTCCAACGCCTCCAAACTGCTCTCTGCTCCAACGCCTTCCGGACACTCACACCCACCTGACTAACTAGGAGGGTTTTTAACTGGTTTCAACCAGTCCCTGATTGGCTTCAGGTGTCCCAATCAGGCTAGCTATTTCCACTACCTTCTAGAACCTTCTTAATGGCCCCAGGTGTCTTGATTGGCCTGGAGTAGCCTTTGTTTGGCTATCCGGGAACAGGGACCTGTGCATCCTGAGGCTGCTCCTCGTGCGGGTCTCTCCTCTGCCTGGAGAAGCAGACAGGCCTGGCTGCTGGGGAAGCTTCTCAGCTACCTGGTAGGAAGCAGGGCTGGGGCAAGGCAGGAGTTTCTGGAGAGGCTCCTGCCTGGAAACCCCCAGCCCTCAGGGCCTAGGGGAAGGTCCACAAGGGGTTCTAGGGGTACAGGGGCTGCTGCTACCATCATCCCCCCCTGGAGCCCTTTCCTTCCCCCTCCACCTGGCCCCACCACCGCTACTGCCAGGACTTTCCTACCCCCACACACCTACTCACCCCCACACACCCCACTGTTTCTTTGTGGCTGCAAACACCACCTTCTGGAGCTCCCCCTTCGGACTACTTTGTCTTTTACCAGCTGGGTTGAGCTCCACCCCCCCCCACTTCCCCCCAAAAAGGACTGTTGCTGAGAGGGGGGGAGGCCTGCTGCCCTGCCCCCCCCACTGCCTCTGGGGGGGGAGGGGCCCAGACACCACCATCACCACCATCACCACCACTACTACCACCGGGCCTCTCCACCGACCTGCTGCTCACCACCATCCTGAAGCTGCTGCTACCGTCGAGGAGGTGAGGAGGGAAGACTTCTATCAAAGGACTTTTGTGGAGGGGGTTTTCTAACTGACTGAGTAACTCTTGGGGTGGTGGGATTGCTGCTACCAGGGGGAGTGTGGGGGAAAGGCACGGAGCCCTCCCCCTGTCTATCTGCTCCCCGGACCACCACCCCCACCACTGCCCCCTCCACCAACCCACCACCATCTGGACCTTGCCCCTCGACGGGGCTGTCGGCTTCTCTCACCCCTTAACCATCTGGGACTGTGAGCAGCAAAGGACTGTGTGGTGCACAGGCGCCTGTGGGCACGTGCACCCTACCCTGGACTTTTTCCTAATCCCCCCCGGCTGTGTTTGGCTGGTGGGGGTCCCCCCCTGCCCTCCCCCCAACCATTTTTCAATCCCTTTTTATTTTTAGTTGCTCCCTTCCTTTAGTTTGCCCCACCCACCCCTTAGTTTCTTCCGGAAGATCATTTTTCGGTCAGCCCTTCCTCCCCTAGCCCTCAGTTTTATTCCTGGCCCCGCCCCAAACTTTGAGGTTTCAGTTTCCCGCCCTTTTCAGCCTCCATTTTGTGTCCCCATCCAGGCCCTTTTTTTCCTCCCTAGTTCCCCACCTCCATTGTGTGGGCCCACTTTCCCCTTTAGGTGCCTGTGCCCCCCCCCATCAGTCTCACCTTCACCCCCCACCTCATGATTTTGTAGCCCCCCCTCCTCCTCCCAGTGCAGCCGGAGGAGCCGGAACCTTTGTTTTCTCCCCCGTGCCTGCCCTTGACCCCTGCCAACACCCTCCTCCCCTGCTTCCAGCCTAGCGGGGAGGAGCGGTTGCACCCCCTTCCCCCCTCCCGTGCCTTTGGGGTGCCCTCCTCTCCCGCTTGCAGCCCCGCGGGGAGGAGTGGTTTGCCCCTTCCCCGTTTCCACCCCCTCGCCCATTGAACCCTCCTCTCCTGCTTGCAGCCCAGCGGGGAGGAGTGGTTAGCCCTTTCCTTCACCTGCCCCCTCCGCTAGACCCTCCTCTCCCGCATACAGTCCAGCGGGGAGGAGTGGCTCCCCCCCCCAACTCTATTCCCATAGGGCCTCCTCCTATCCCTTATCGTCATGGAGGAGACCCCTACCCCCATTCCCGCCCCTGCCCCTCCTCTAGCCCCCACTCAGCCAATCCCTGCCCCTCCCTTGCCATTACCCCCGCCCAATCCTGCGGCCACCCTCTCGACCGGCCCCTGCCCGGTCTCTGACGCTGCCGCGGCCACCCCATCCACCAGCAGGAAGGGCCAGGGGAAAAAGAAGGGGAAGGGCCCCGCCCGAAAACCTACACCCCCCGCGGGTGAAGCTGCCCCTATGGCCGCGGCTTCAACATCTGCCGCGGTCCCTCCTTCCCCAGCCATCCCCTCCACCAGCTCTGCGGACCCTCCGGCCCGCAGAGCGTATGCCCAGGTGGCCGCCGCCCCGCCGCCCGCCCCAACCACTGCCTCTGCTGCCATCTCCGGGGGACGGGGCCCTTTCCACACGCTTACCAGGAGGCACGGTATCCGTTGCCACCTGGTGCCAGCCTCGCCTAACAGCGAAACCTACGCGCGAGCGCTGGCGCGTGTGGTGGGGCCCAGGAATATCGTGGCGGCCTCCAAGATGTACGGGAAGATGGTCTTCTTCCTGGCATCGGAGGCCGCCGCCCAAGAGGCGGTGGAAAAGGGCATGTCGGTGGGGGGCGTGTTCGTACCATTAGAACCCCTGGAGGACCTGGGCGTACGGGTGGTTTTAACCTCCGTCGAGCCCTACCTCCCTAATGCCGCCCTGCTTCCCGCCCTCTCCACCCTGGGGAAGCCCATTTCCGTCATCACCCCTCTCTCCTCAGGCTATAAGGACCCCGTCCTGCGCCATATTCTATCCTTCCGCCGGCAGGTACAGATCCAAGTATCGCCGGCGGTAGCACGTAGTGGAGTACCCCTGGAGGGCTCCTTTATAGTGCCCTACCAAGGGGCTTTTCACCGGGTCCACTATTCGACGGGGGAGGCCCGGTGCTTCCTCTGCCGGGCGACGGGGCACGTCCGGAGGGACTGCCCCCTGGCCCGGACTGAAGGGGAGCCCGGGACCCCCGAAACGCGAGAGGGCACCGGCCCTGTCAACGCCGGTGGCCCTGGTGGCCCGGTCGTCACCGCTGCTACTGCCGCCCCTCCCTCCACAGGGGAGGCGGTGACGGGGTCCTCCAGAGCCGAGGGGGAGGGCACGCCCCAGGGGGAGGTTTCCCCTCCCTCTGTTGACCCAGTCCAAGACACGGACCCTTCCACCCCTGGCCCTGCTCCGCCAGACCGGCCCTCCACCTCTACCTCCACCTTAGAGGGCTGGGTACTCGTCCGGGGGAAGCGCGCTGCTCGCAAACCGCGAGCCCGCTCCCCTCCATCTGATGAGGAGGGAGCTGTAGCCCCCCGAAAAGTGCTGCGGGGGGCTAGCCCCCCACCAATATCTGCTGCACCCCCGGATGAAGCCCAGCAGGCAGCACCAACTGCTATGGCCACGGCAGCGGCCAGAGACGAAACAGTTTCTTCTGATCACCCTTCCTGTGAGGGGGCTGTTGCGGGAGCTCCTTCGGACCCCGCACCATCGGCCCCCCCAGCCCCAACCACCACCGACACAGGGGTGCTTGCCACCCCGGTGTCCGGGGGGGAGGTCGCTGAGGCCACAGAGCCCGCCCTCCCCCCCATTTATCATGAGATCGAGGCCCTGGGTCTGACCCCATTTACCCAGGGGGAGGACGACCCTTTGCCAGCGGGCCTCGACATGGGCGGTGCTCTGCTCCCGCCGCCCCCTCCCTCTCCTTGCCCTTCTCTCCCAGAAAACACCCCTGCTCTGGTCCTCGGGGCGCCCCTGACCCTTCCCACCTGCCCGGCTGCTAACGGCGACATGGCAGAGGCCGCCGGGCCCCTCGGGGCGACGGCCGATGCCGAGCAGCCGGGCCCCGGGCCAGTGGGTGCTGAAGGGACCACTGGGCCCGATGCCGTGGCTGCGGGTGACGCACCTGTTGAGTCGCCTGCACCCGGCATCGAGGTAAGCCCCCCTCCTGTTTCCAATTCTCCGACCCTACTCATAGGTCGAGAGGAGCCGCACCTGATGTCACTGTCGCCCCCACAACCTCCCTTGAACCAGACCCAAACTTGACCCCTGTCCCTACCCTAGTCCCTCACTCCGAACCAGCCCCATCCACCGACCCCGGTCCCGGTCCCCTCTCTATCCCTTCACTCGATCAGGATCCAGCCCCCATTCCTGCCCCAATCCTTCCCCCCGCGCCACTTACGGACCCCGACCCCACTCTTGTCCCAGCCCCGAGTCTGGTCCCCACTTCGTCCTCTGCCCCTGTCCCTTCCGCTCCCACTGTTATTGCCGCCCCCGAGGTCGTCCCGCCATCAAGCCATCCGGACGACTCTCGGGGGCGGTTCTTGAACCTCCAACCCCCATGGTCTTTGGGGCTGCATCACCTCCTCCGCCGCCCCCTTCCATGCCGGGAATGGGGAAGGGTCGCCCGGCGCGATCGCGCCGGAGTTCACAGCCTTCCCCACGCATCACCAAGGGCCACGAAGTCCCTTCAAGAGCCCTACCGGAGGGCGGCAGCCGCTCGGCTGCCATGTCCCCCTCAGAGCTGAAGGAGGAGGTGCGCCACTTCCTAAGAGACACTTGTGGCTCTAGGGAGAAGGTGGCACTCGCCCTCCGGCGCTGGGGGGATTTCCATGATATCCTCCGGGCCGTGAAGGCCCTTTTGGGGGAGGGGATAGGGACCGGGAGGCAGAACATATTGGCCTACCGGCGGGCCCGAACATTCCGCAACTCCCTGCTCGCCTTTGGGGTCGCGCATGGGTTGTTGCAGGGCCCGCCGGGGGCCATCCATCCTTCTGCCCGTGAGGATTCACCCCAGCCCTCGCAATGAAGTCTACCATCTTTGCAACATTAAACACCCGAGGCTGTAGGGTGGGTCTCCGCAGGTGCCAGGTGCTCTCCTTCCTTCGGAACGGGGGGTACTCTGTGATCTTCCTGCAGGAGACCCACACGGCTCCAGCCGCCGAGGCTAGCTGGCGGCTGGAGTGGGGGAACGGGGTGTACTTTAGCCACCTCAGCATCCGTTCGGCTGGGGTGGCTACCCTGTTCTCCGCCGGGCTACGGCCTGAGGTGCTGGGGGTCGCCGAGGTCGTGCCAGGCCGCCTGCTGCACGTCCGGGCCCGCGTGGAGGGCGTCACTCTCAATCTAGTTAATGTGTACGCCCCGAACGCACGCCCGGACCGGGTGTGCTTTTTTAGGCAGGCGGCGGCCTTCCTCGGCACCTTGGATCCTCACGAATGCCTGGTCTTGGGCGGGGACTTTAACACCACCCTCGAGGACCAGGACCGTTCAGGAAGAGAGACATCCCATACGGCCGCAGACGTCCTCAGGGAGATCATAGATCGGCATTCCCTGGTGGACGTCTGGCGTGCCCACCACCCGGACGACCACGTCACCTTCACTTATGTCCGGGTTGGGGAAGGGCAGTCCATTTACTCCCGGATAGACCGCCTCTATTTTTCCAGACTTTATCTGGCGGAAGCCCGCGCCTCTGGCATCCGGCCGGCCCCGTTCTCGGATCACCATCTGGTGACCGTGACGGCCTCTCTGAGTTTGGAGAGGCCAGGGCCGGCCTATTGGCATTTTAACAACAGTATGCTGGAGGATGCGGGCTTCGTGGCGGCCTTCCGGGAGTTCTGGCTGGCCTGGCGGGAACAGCGGCGTTCCTTCCCTTCCGCGAGGCGGTGGTGGGACGTGGGGAAGGTGCGCGCCAAGCTCTTCTGCCGTGACTACACCCGGGGCGCCAGCCGGCGGCGGGGTGCGGTGATAGAGCAGTTGGAGCGGGAGGTTTTACAGCTAGAGAGGCGCCTGGCCTCCGGCCCCGAGGATCCACCCCTCCGCGCAGTGTACAGGGAGAAGCGGGAGGAGCTCCGGGCTCTGGAGGACCACCGGGCCCGGGGCGCGTTCGTTCGATCCCGCATCCGTCTCCTTCGGGAGATGGATCGCGGCTCCCGTTTCTTCTACGCCCTGGAGAAAAGGAGGGGGGCCAAAAAGCATGTCACCTGCCTCTTGGCGGCGGATGGCACCCCCCTCACGGATCCGGAGGAGATGCGTGGAAGGGCTAGGGCCTTCTACGCAGACCTCTTCTCTCCGGATCCGACCGAAGCCGAAGCCCGCAGGGTGCTCTGGACCGAGCTCCCGACGGTCGGCACGGGCGACCAAGACCGGCTGGAGACGCCTCTCTCTCTGGCCGAGTTCTTGGCCGCCCTCCGTCTCATGCCCACCAATAAATCACCAGGCATGGACGGGCTGACCGTGGAGTTCTACCGCGCGTTCTGGGACGTCCTCGGCCCGGACCTCGTCATCGTCTGGGCCGAGTCCTTGCAGTGCGGGGTGCTCCCTCTTTCGTGCAGGCGAGCCGTACTGACCTTATTGCCAAAGAAGGGGGACCTCCGCGATCTTCGGAATTGGCGTCCCGTCTCGCTCCTCAGCACGGACTATAAGGTCGTAGCGAAAGCAATTTCGCTGCGGCTGGGGTCCGTGCTGGCGGACGTGGTCCATCCCGACCAGACCTACACGGTCCCGGGCCGTACCATCTTCGATAACCTCTATCTGGTCCGGGACCTCTTAGAGTTAGGGCGTAGGGATGGTCTGTCGTTCGCCCTCCTGTCCCTGGACCAGGAGAAGGCGTTCGACAGGATGGACCACGGGTATCTCCTGGGCACTCTGCGGGCGTTCGGCTTCGGTCCCCAGTTTGTGGGGTTTCTCCGGGTACTGTACGCTGAGGCGGAGTGCTTGGTCAGGCTCAACTGGACCCTGACCGAGCCGGTCAGCTTCGGGCGGGGAGTACGGCAGGGGTGCCCCCTCTCGGGTCAGCTGTACGCTCTGGCGATCGAGCCCTTCCTCTGTCTCCTCCGACGGAGGTTGACGGGGTTGGTGCTTCGGGAGCCGGGGCTGCGGCTGGTCCTGTTGGCGTACGCCGACGATGTACTTCTCGTGGTCCAGGACCCGGGCGACCTGGTGCGGGCGGAGGCCTGCCAAGCTGTGTACTCGGCGGCCTCCTCCGCCCGGGTCAACTGGGTCAAGAGCTCTGGCCTGGTGGTCGGGGACGGGTGGCAGGTCAGCTCCCTCCCACCCGCGCTTCAAGCCATTCGGTGGAGCGCGGGTCCGCTGCTCTATCTTGGCGTCTATCTCTCCGCCACGCACCCCTCTCCGCCGGAAAACTGGCAAGATTTGGAGGGCAGGGTGAGTGAGCGGGTGCGGAGGTGGACGGGACTGCTCCGGTGTCTCTCCCTACGTGGGAGGGCGCTGGTTTTAAACCAGCTGGTCCTGTCCATGCTCTGGCACCGGCTCAACACCCTGAGCCCGGCCCCGAGGATCCTGGCCAGACTCCAGAGGCTCGCCCTGGACTTCTTCTGGCCAGGACTCCACTGGGTCTCTGCAGGGGTTCTGAGTCTTCCCCTGGAGGAAGGAGGACAGGGCCTGGTCTGCTTGCGCAGCCAGGTCCATGTCTTCCGCCTCCAGGCCCTGCAGAGACTCCTTTATGGTGATGGTAGTCCGGCATGGAGAACTTTGGCGCACGCCTTCCTCCGCCGCCTCCGGGGGCTTCGCTATGACCGGCAGCTCTTTTTTCTCCACCGGAGGGGTCTTCCGCGAGATCTCTCGGAGCTGCCGGCCTTCTACCAGGACCTCCTTCAGACCTGGCAGCTCTTCGGGGCGACCAGGTCCTTTGTGGCCACCGAGGGAGAGGATCTCCTCGCGGAGCCCCTGCTACACAATTCGGCCCTCCGTGTGCAGGTGGCGGAGTCTCTTTCAGTGCGTCGGAGGTTGGTTCTGGGAGAAATCACTAAAGTCGGAGACCTCCTGGACTACGACAGAGGGGACTGGGTGGACCCCCGTGCGCTCGCTCGGCGCATGGGGCTCTCCACCCTTGTGACCCCCCTGCGCGTACTCCAGGAGGTGAGGACCGCCCTGTCTCCCGTCTCTCTCGGTTTCCTGCAGCGGGCCTTGAGAGAGGGTTCTCCCCGCCCACCCCTCACCCCGAGCCCTCCGGAAATGGTACTCGGGCCTCGGCTTCGTGAGCCCTCCCGGCCTCTCCACTCCCACACCCCGAGCCGGCTGCACACCTTGCAGCCGGTCTCGTTTCGAACCGCGTCGAGGAAACAGCTTTACACGCTCGTGCTCCACACGGTACATCTCCTCACCCTCGCGTCCCGCCCCGATACCAAGTGGCGGGACTACCTACCACCGAACGAGGGTGAGCAGCCCCGGTGGGACACCTTCTATTCCACACTGATTCCACGGCCCACCGGGGATATTAGCTGGCGGCTCCTTCACGGAGCCGTGAGCACGGGCGTGTACTTGGCGCGGTTCCTTCCCATGCCCGACACCTGCCCCTTTTGCGGAGTGAGGGAGGACCTGGCGCACACCTACCTCGAGTGCGCCAGGCTGCAGCCCCTATTCCGGCTCCTCCAGAACCTCCTATTGAGGTTCTGGCTGCACTTTTCCCCACACCTTTTTCTTTTTGGACACCAAATCCGTGGCCCCACAAAGTCGCGAGACCTCCTCGTCAACCTCCTCCTGGCGCTTGCCAAAACCACCATCTATAACACCAGGAGGAGGATGCTAGACGAGGGGGTACAGTGCGACTGTGGGGCCTATTTCCGGTCACTCATTCAGTCACGCATCCGGGCAGAGTTCCACTGGGCAGCGTCCACTGGCTCCCTCGACAGCTTCGCGGAGCAGTGGGCGCTGTGTGGGGTTCTCTGCTCGGTGTCCCCATCCTATACCCTTGTTTTAAACCTATAACCCTCACGCACTCCCTTGTCCTTTTTTCATTAGTTGTCCCCCGTAATTAATTGGCCCCGGGTCCAGTGTCCCTCCCGCCAGGCTGGAGGAGGGACTTCAGTAATGGACGGGCTTAGGCCCGCCCACCTCCTGGGTAAACCAAAAGGTGCACATCCTGAGACTGATATACCTGCCTTCCAGCACTCTCCTATACCCTTCTGGTCTGACTCCGTCACACTAGCTTAGGGCTCTCTGAAGTTCCTCACAGTACTCTCTGGTCCTGACTAACCTAATAATTTTGTGTCAACTGCAAATGTTGCCACCTATTTACTCACCCAATTTCCAGATTATTAATACATAAATTAAACAATACAGAATCTAACATGGAACCTTGAGGCACCTCTCTGATAACCTTTTGCCATGATGAAAATTGGCCATTTAACCTTACTGTTTGCTTTCTGTCACCTGGTCAGTTTTTGATCCATGACAATATCTCACCCCATGACTATTCTCTAATAGCCTAACAGAGTACTTCATAACTTACAACATCCACATGAAGGTTAAATTATCAGATTTCAAGTTTGCTTGCTCCTGGCCTCTAATTCTATAACTGTTACCCCTTTACACACACCCGCACCCATTCCAGAAAAAATGGTTATTTACCTTTCTGTAACTGGTATTCTTCAAGACGTGTTGCACGTGTCTATTTCACTGTAGGTGAGAGAGCACCTCCTGAACAGTTGTTGGAGAATTTTTTCCCTCATCACCACCCATCAGAGTGGCCCATGCACTCTCTGTTGCTACACACCACTGAATGCTGATTTAAAAGGGCAGAGACATTCCCAGGCCCCCTTAGTTCCTTTGTACGGAATAGACTCAGAGAGGTTGGTCGTGGTATAGACATGTGCAACATATCTTCAAGAACAACTGTTACAGAAAAGTACGTAACTGTTTTTTCTTCTTTGAGAACTTGCACTCGTTCATGCCATTGTAGGGGATTCACAAGCAGACAAACGCAGAGGTGGCCTCTGATTCTACCTGACCTGTGACTGTAAGACAAAACCCATCGAAAATTTGCATTGTCCTTGGAATGACAGGAAATGGCTTAATACAAAACAAAAGTTGGACAGATGATCAAATTGCTACTTCACACATGTCTATGACAGTACTTGTGCCAAGAAAGATGCAGATTTTGCCTGCACTCTAGCAGAATGTGTCAGTACCCTAGCTGGTGGGGTTATATTAGCCAACTGGTAGCATAAACAAATGAACGAAGAGATCAAGATTAACATCTTTGGATTAGACATTGGTTTGCCCTTAGTTCTTTCTACAATTGCAATGAACAACTGAGGATTAAAGGTTTTAGTACGCTCCAGATAGAAAGCTAGAGCCCTTCTCACATCCAGCAAATGCATCTCCGAATTTCTAGGAGCATGATGTTTCGGAAAGAAAGTCGGCGAATAGACTGCCAGGTTAACGTGAAAATTAGAGATACCTAAGTGAGAAATTTTGGGTGAGGGAGAAGATAAATCTTATGCCTATGGAAAACTGTATAAGGAGAGCCTGTTACTAAGGGTTTCAACTTTTCTACTCTTCTGGCCAAGGTAATGACCATTATAAATGCTACTTTCATAGACAGGTGCAGCAGAGAGCAGGGTGCAAAAGTTTCAAAGGTTGGTCCAATCAATTTTGCTAGGACTAAGATCAGATCCCAAGGAGTGATGGGATTTTGCATGTGTGGGTATGATCTGACCAAACGCTTTGAGTCTGGTGATGATAGTTCTGGAGAAAAGGGATCTACTATCCACCAAGACGTGGAAGGCCGAAATAGCCGACCAGATGCACTCTTGTAGAACTGATAGCCAAACTCTGTTTTTGATACAGAATACAGTCCAGCATGAGGTTCAGGGAAGCCCACCCTTGAGATGTGGGCTTTCTGATGGGACCAAAACACAGATATGTTTCCACTTAGCCAGGTAAGTGCTCAGAGCTGAGGGATTTCTGCTATTCCAAAGCACTTTCTGAATATCCTTTGAGCAGGATCTCTCAAATGGTGTTAACCACGAAGTACCCAAGCTATCAGATGAAGGTCTGAGTCCTGGGAAATTATGTCTGGATCCAACAAGAGAGACAACAGAGGCTTGATAGACCTGGCTAGTGGGACTGAAAACCAAAGCTGATGAGGCCATGTTAGTGATATAAGGAAGAGACATGCATGACCTTATTTGACTTTGTTAGATGTTTTTCTCCTATCCTGGAAGAATTCCTTCCTGTGTGCCTTCCCACCACTTCCTTTGCTGCCCAAGTTCTTATTCAGTGAGCCTCATCTTAGACTTCCCAGAGCACAAACCTAATGGAATTTTCTGTTGGTTTTTGTTGCAAGGAGGTCTCAGGGAGTTCCCCAGAGCTGGAAAATGGATTTGGCCATGTCTGGGCACAACAGGTAGTTGTGGTGGTTGGAAAAGGACTTGCCCAGATGATGCGTTAATGTGTTCTGTTTCCCTGAAAGGTAAGCAGCTCTAAGATGAATTGAGTTGTTTATGCAAAAGTCCCAGAGGCAAATTGTCTCTTGGCACAGTTGGGTTGATCATGCTCCTCCCTGCCTATTTATGTAAAACACAGCTGCCGAGTTTTCTGTTAGAATTAATAAATTCTTCCTTACTACGTGAGGGAAGAAGGCCAAAAAGAGGTCCATCCCTAGACATTTTGGTGCCCTACGTTGCCCCCCTGAATGGGGGGAGAGGGGGGGGACTGTCCTCATGCCTCCACGGAAGGGACAGGAGCAGGCTTGGGGGGAACAGGGGGAGAAAGCGCCCCGAAGAAAGAGCCAGCGAAGCAGAACAGGTTGCGGCCAGGTCGGTCCACTTCCTGCCGCCCAGTGATTGCAGGATGGGCCCGACCCCGTGCTCACGGGGCAGCGGGAAGTGGAGCGACCCATATCCACTGCTCTGCTCTGCTTCTCTGGCTCCCAGCCCTGGGATTTGGGGAGGCAAGGGGGAACCGCCCCCCAGCACTCACAGGCGGTGCGGCTTGGAGCCGATGGAGCAGAGCGGGCTGGGACCGGGTCACTCCACTTCTCACCACCCAGAGAGTGCAGGGAACACCCGACCCCTGCTGCAGTCCCCCGGGATGTAGCTCAGGGGAGGGAGTGGAGGGGGGGCAGGGCTGGGGCGAAGCAGGGGCTTTGGGGAAGAGGCAAAGCAGGGGCGGAGACAGCTTTCCAGGCCAGCTCGGCCAGCCGGGGGATCGGGCTGGCCTCTGGAGCAGCACGCAGCTGCATAGGGCACCAGGAAATTTGGTGCCCCATATTTCCTGGTGCCCTATGGAGCTTCGCAGTTTACATATGGGTATGGATGGCCCTGCCAAGGAAGCTAGAGGTACTGCTCTTAACTCCCCAACATTTATGAGTCTTTAGAACTTAAGACAACCAGAGACCCAGGGTCTGCAGCAACTCCATATGAGCTCTCAAACACCAGGATGATGCCTCGGTGACTAAAGTGACGGTTGGTAGAAGGGGGAAACAAAGGATAAGTGAAGTTACACCTTAGATTCTTCATAGAAATACGGTTATGATATGAATATGGCATAACTAAGAAATACATGACCCATCTTGCAAAAAGTAAGGTATCATTGGAAAAGTTATAATTGACTGAATGTGAATATCAAATTTGTAAGCATGTATCATTTCTGTATCTAAAGTTAGGAATGTTGACTATATAACAATTACATCTGTGTGTACACTTGGGAAATGCCCACCAGAGAGTAAGCAATCAGCCTTAATGGACCATGAGAAAAAGACAATGAGTCTTTGACGATGTGGATCTCCAGGTTGCCTGGAGTTCCTTCCTGTGAACCTTGCAAATAAACCTGATTTCATATTTGCTTTGACACTGCAAGGTCAGGTGATAAGATCATCTGATATTAAATACCACCTTGGACACTGCTGGTACTTTTCCTCTCTAGGGAGTGGGGGATCAAACAAAGGTTTCCCACCTTAGGTAAATCTTCTTTAAGGTTGGGAAGGGGGTTAGTCTGTACTCTCCTTCATTGCCTACCCAAGAAGAAAGACTAATGGAAGTACCTGAAAGGACAACGGAACTAACCTGAGGAGAAAGGCAGGGGTGAGTCCAGACTGAGACACTGGTCCAGTCTGTAAGAAGTAACTGAAACTCTAAGCTACAGAAACTATGCATCCTATCTAATTCAACATTTAGGGTGAGAAATTATTTCTTAAAACCAGTCTCTTTAAGAGCTTAAGCTTTGTATTCATGTTTTGTTTTATTTGCTCAGTAGTCTGCTTTGTTCTGTTTGCTATCCCTTATAATCACTTAAGATATGCCTTTTATAGTTAATACTTTTTATTATTATTAAACCCAGGTTTGTACACTTTCTAACTGGGGGACGGGGCAAGAAGTTGTGCATTTCTCTCTTCACATTGAGGGAGAGGGTGAATTTTTATGAGCTTGCGCTGTGCAGATCTTTCTATACAGGGCAAGGCAGTATTATTTTGGGTTTACTCCCCAAAAGGGGTGTGCACATGGATGAATCCTCTCACACAGAGTTGACATCAGTCAGTGTCTCCAAAGAGAGCTTCTTCCCTGAATGTTAGGAAGAGTCTCTGCCTTCCCTTGGCTTCAGTACCAACACACTCGATCAAGGTACCAAACTTAAGAAAGGCCTAAGTCTTTTCTTTGATATCAGCAAATGGACCCAAGAAGCTACAGATATCTCCGCTGGGGCACTCCACACTGAAGCGGATATACCTGGGTCGCTTTCCCCAGGAGATGACACCAAAGGAGGGCAAAGCACTGCCTCCCTAAATAAGCACTCAAGCCTTGCCAGTCTGTCTTTCTGTGAGCAAGGCTTGAATCCTTTACAAAAGCGACATTTGTAACTAATGTGGGATTCCCTCAAACATTTGAAGCAGGCCTGGGGAGGGTTGCTGACTGGCATAGGCTTAGTGCAAGTCCAGTAGGACTTAAACTCTGGCAGGTGAGACATCGTTTCAGTACTAATCCTTCTAAAGATCCTGGTAATACAAGGTAAAGCGTGGTCAAAAAAAGACCTGAAATGAAAACCTAGTACTAAAATCTAGCTAAAACTAACTTCTAACAAAAGAGTGAGGGAAACACTTGTCATGAGTCTGGAATCGCTCTGACAACCATCACAGGCAGTAAAAAGGAACGGGAGGGAGGAGGGGGAGTTGGGGGCAGCTCTGCCCTCTTATACCAGCATGCAGTGGTGAACAGCAACAGAGGACACTCATACCACCATGACGGGTACCTCTGACAGTACACCAGTTGACAGTACTTCTCCATCACCTGTGCACAAGGTGCACACACAATTACACGTTGGACATGTGCTATACATTTCAAAGAAGTGTTATGAATCAGTATCAAACATCAAGCTTGAATAGGCAACTCACCACATGTTATGTTCAAAAACTTTAGTAGGATCAGTTAAAATCCGTGACCCAAGTGGAGCAATTGGTCGTCTGTTACTTTGGCACCTCTGCTGCAACTTGCTTTTCCTCATATATGAAACAGAAAGCCTTTTAATGACATTCATTTTGATCAGAGACCTGTAAAAACACAATCCACTGAAATTACAGCTTTGCTAGAACTTAATCGTATATGCCACTTACAAGAGACTTTGGTTGAATAGTCAAATTGCAACATGGGCTTTACCGATGCAGGTTGTTTTTTAAAATAATTTAAAATGCTTTTTTAAAATGTTAACATCTTTCAGGAGTCCTGGAAACCCAAGTAACCCAAAATGTGCTACTGCTATACAGGAAGCAGAAAGTAAAATTTGCTAATCTACTGTACTTTCAAAGTCCTATTAGACAGTGACAAAAAGCCACACACACGATGGTGAATCAATGCATTCATGTGTTTTGTTTTTCCATTTGGAAAATGTTATTAGTAATCAAGATTAGAAAATTATTTTTGGATTATTTTGTTTTTATCTTGATACTGTCCCTTTAAAAAAATAATCAAGAAGTGATCAGAGAATAAACCATTTGTTCTAGTTGAAACAGTTATTCTGCTTGACATTTTTCACCTCACTCACTAGGTTACAGTCTTCAAAGAATTTTATTCTAAATCTGTTACTGTGGTTTCACTCTTTAAAATAGAAAGCGAAAGATTCAGAAATGTATTATATATGGTATGCACGACAGCTTTCAAAAATGTCTACGGCGTATTATAGTAATCTGACACCGAATACAGATTTGTTTTCAGATGTTAATTCTACATCCATGTGAATTATAAAGCGTTCAAGATTTTTCTATTAAACATCATTCTAACCTAGCACCTCTGTATTTTTTATGTTATAGTTACTCAAAAATGTTAACTCTGAATTTGTTCAAACAAGTCTAATGAGCAAAGATGAGAAGCACGCTGTTGTTAGTACCAGCATCCTGTCTTGTTGGGGCTTTCCCGCCCCCCTCCCCCCCCCCCCTTCCAGTTGATGCAAGCTCTTTTTTTTTTTTTTTTTTAGTAAAAATGAAATGCTCCTCCTCCTATTTTTACCCTGACGTGCCTTTGTTCTTTTCTCTTTCAAGTTCTCTGCATATTACAAAAAAAATGCTACTAAGTCATTATTTTTAGAGTGCTCTCTCTGCATAAAATGTCCATATAAATCTAATGCATTTAGCATTGAGAACACAAAATTTAGTTACAAAGAAGTAGGCACTATTTAAATGCAAACATTATTGTAAAACATTCTCTGCAAACTGGCTAAAAATGAAGACTTTTATCTTAAGGAAAAAAACAGTAATGCAGTATAGAAATAAGTAAGTAATGCCATATAAAAAAAAGATTCACTTGATGTATGATTTAAATCTTTGTAGAGGAATCAGTTAAATAACTTGAACAATTCCTCAATTAAGATGTGCTTCTGAATGATAAGTACTTTAGAAATGCCATTGTTTATTAATGTTAAGCCTTTAAGAAAGAGAGAACAAGATTAACATTTCCTTGTATTTGTCTGAAGGCTTAAAAACATATTTCTAGGTTTCCCATGTCAAATATAACAACTGGTACATTAGGGCTCCTGTACCTGTCATATAACAGCCTCTTTGCCAACACACAGGTGCCCCCCTTATTGTAACACAAGGTGAAGATGTAGCACTTAATCAAATAACAAAACTCTTTTTTGGTCAAAACCACTTTTAATTTTGATCACTTCACTTGGCAACATATCTGGGTAACTAAAATGACCATTCCAATTTACAATAAAAGCACCACAATAAAATCATTTAGGCTCTGATTCTGCAAAGACTTATGCATGCAAGTTGTAATATTTCTTCATTGGGATTATTCATGTATAAAGTTAAGTATGTACATAAGTATTTGCAGGATCAGGGCTGTACCTAATTTATTTTATTTACAATAAAACAACAGATTCACATCCTATCAGCTAAAGCTACAGTACAGCTCTGCAACAGCATGCATATAGATTGCACACAAAAAGTTATTATAAATGATTCTGTACAGTTGCTAGGATTAAAAATTAACATACCTACTGCTGCATAATGTAGGATTTATATTACATGAAATTAATACTATTTTAAAAGATACAAAAAACAACAAACCAAACACCAAAACCAAACTGCGATCTCAAATCATTAACAGATTATATAGATGCTAAGAGGCAAATTATGTTATTACATTACATACGGTTTCAAAACAGCTCCTCCTTCATTTACCTTCCAAGGCCTGAATTCATGCCCTGAATTTCCTTTGCTATAATTGATGTTCAACATAAAATAATAATTTGATGCTAGGCATAATTTTGGTTGGCTCTCTATCTTATTAAGAACATGAAAAGATGCACAGATGGGATATACAGACAGGTGGCTAAAATGATTTGGCATTAGTAACAGGTGAAAAATCAGGATTTGTATGAGAATTTGACCTTTGTATGAGAATTTGTAGTGGACTAATTGCTGAAGTCTGCACTATTCAAACCATTACAAGGATATAGGGAAAGACAAGTGAAATATGGACGCTGGAAGTGATAAGAATGCAGAGGAAAGCCCTGGAACCAGGCTTAGCAATGATGAGCTGACGGAACCACTGATCATGTGATTAATGGGCAGTGTGGCTACTAAGCATAAAATTTCAAAAAGCACCTAAGTGACTTATGAGCCTAAATCGCATTTTTGAAAGTGACTCATCACTGCTTCTTTACCTGATTTTTTTAATGATCTATTGAAAGAGGTAACCACCTCTCTACCAGCTATCTGCACACAGTGGAGTTGACATCAGGGAACGTTGTCTGAACGTGTTGGTTATTTGGTACAGAGCCCTAGCCAGGAATAAGCACAATGACTATACACTTAATTATTATAGCAATAATAATATGGCCTCCATTTGAAAACCCTTCATCTTCCCAGAAATTACCACCCACAGGATTTACATAAAAAATTACCAACCACTGTAAGCAGAGCCATTTATCCAGCAAAAACTCTGGAGGAATAACATGCTAGAAAAGGAGTGGAAGTTGTCCATCCTGTGGAGTGATGTGGGTTAGTGGTAAGATGTTCTATTTCTAATTATCATCTTGATAACCACAGACTCTGCCTCTGCCTCAGCTGAGCTAATGGAGGCGACTTAAAAAGAAAAGAAAAAAAACCACACACACAGTCACACCACACAGGGGTCAGACAAAAATCAAGTAAAGGATTCTTCTACCTGAAAATCTGTTTCCAATAAACTATGCCAAAAATAATTAATTGTTTGGTAGCTCTCTGGACTACAAAACTACTGATTAATTCTATCTACAACCATTGGACCTGCTGCTGTTGTCACTGTTAGATTTATAAGGAGACTAACAGGGCTATATTTGTAATAATTTGGGCTACTCTGTTTACCTTCTTATGAAATAAGATGTGCTGAAAAAGTTTAACTTCATACTATTACTTGGCACTTACAAACTTAGTTGTACAAACATTCACAACTCTCCTGTGAAGCAGGTACTATACTGCTGTATTTTATTACCAAAATGCTACTGAGGCTCAAAAGACTTAACTATGCAAATCATTGACAAAAGATAGAGGCGCCAGCAGACACAAGGTGGAAGAGTCAGTCCTGGAAAAGACCTTCCAGAACAGAATACTCTGAGATGGTGGTAGACAAATTACCTAACATTTGAACACTGATGTTTCTAAGATGCAGATATTAACTGAGAAGAGCATTAACCAAACCAACAAGAATAGACAAAATGGACTTATAAAAAACAGTCAGTCGCCATAGCTCAGGCATTGCAGCAAAAAGGTACCGTATATACTCGAGTATAGGCCGACCCGAATATAAGCCGATGCACCTAATTTTAGCACAAAAAGCTGGAAAGTTATTGACTCGAGTATAAGCCGAGTCCCCCCTGCCGAGGTTCCCCCTGCCGAGTTCCCCCTGCCGAGGTTCCCCCTTCCCCGCCGCGGGCGGGCTGCCCAGGTTCCCCCCTGCCGAGTTCCCCCTGCCGAGGTTCCCCCTTCCCCGCCGCGGGCGGGCTGCCGAGGTTCCCCCCTGCCGAGGTTCCCCCTTCCCCGCCGCGGGCGGGCTGCCGAGGTTCCCTCCTCCCCGCCGGACCAAAAAAAAAATGTGCACCCCGGTTCCTCCCCTCCCCGCCGGACAAAAAAAAAAAAAAAAAAAAAAAAGCCTCGCTCTCCCGTCCCCGCCACGCGGGCGGGCTGCCGGGAGCGTCCCGGTTCCCCCCTCCCCGCCGCGGGCGGGCTCCCGGCAGGGACAGGACGGGTCGCGCCCGCAATGGCCGGGGCTCCCCCCGTGACAGGCCGCGGCACGGAGCCGCCGGGCCCAACCGCCCCGGGATCCTCCCGAGCCAGCCCTGCTACCGCGCAGCGGGGGCCGTTCCCCCCCCGAGCCCGCCGCCCGGGCCGGGCCCTGCACTCACCCCTCCCCGGGGGGGGAACGGCCCCCGCTGCGCGGTAGCAGGGCTGGCTCGGGAGGATCCCGGGGCTGTTGGGCCCGGCGGCTCCGTGCCACGGCCTGTCACGGGGGGAGCCCCGGCCATTGCGGGCGCGACCCGTCCTGTCCCTGCCGGGAGCCCGCCCGCGGCGGGGAGGGGGGAACCGGGACGCTCCCGGCAGCCCGCCCGCGCGGCGGGGACGGGAGAGCGAGGCTTTTTTTTTTTTTTTTTTTTTTTTTTACCGGGGTGACTCGAGTATAAGCCGAGGAGGCTTTTTTCAGCCCAAAAAGTGGGCTGAAAAACTCGGCTTATACTCGAGTATATACGGTATATTGATCTCGCCTTGAGCAGTATGAGGGGACAGATATTACAGCCTCTCTGGATCTTCTTTCCCATAACAGGGACAACATGACGAAGTCATGAACCTCTTGTGAAAATAAAGCTGCAAAAGAATTCACAAAAATTGGTGGGTTAGAGAGCTGGGAAACAGTGTAGAAAATCACATAAAGAAGCTAGAAAATAAAACAGATAATTTGGAAGGAAAGCAAAGGCTTTGCAGCTGGTATATTTAAGTACAGGGATTTGGAGGAGAAAAATGGAAATGTTGGAATACCACACGAGAGGAAACAGAGGAGTTCTGGGAATCTTTAAAGGTGAGAAGGGAGTGAACTCAATGGGCTTTGAGGGGAAAGTTATGTCACAAGTATACAATGAGGGAAAATATCTGATACATATTAAGTGCTTTTAAAAATTACTTGTCAGGCACCATTATTGTAGTACCATCAGACAAAACTGAAAAGGACAGACTTTAATTATACTCTGTGATTCTACTTTGAAAAGTCACTCTAAATGTGGCATTGTGGGGTTCCATATCCAGTCTCTCTCAATGGTATGAGAATGTGCTCAATTTGTAAGTAAAATGATATTTTTCTAGCTGTCAATCCCGCAAACAACCTGGAATCAGAGATTCAAACATAGTACTTTCCTTCTTATGCACCACCATGGGCACTGATAAACGCCAACTCAGCCCCACAGGGATTCCTGTGAAACCCCTTGCCTTCCAAGGGTTTGCACAGATTTAACTATGGGAAAACTTTCAATCAATGATTCTCTTTCTATATAAGAAGGAATATAATCCAAGTCTCTTTCTCAGCACTGCAGGATCAATACAATTAACTGAAGAAATAAAAAGTTATTTTTGTCACTAAGGTCAGCAGATATGACTCTGAATACACACAAGGAGCAGATTAGTTGAGTTTAAGAAGGCACCATTTGTACAGTCACCTTTCGGAGTAGAACTGGTCTTTAAAAGTAGCTTTTGGAAAGAGGAAATGTTCTGTACAATGGGTAAGAGATCTTATATTTTCCTGACCATATCTCCCTAACCGAGAGCTGTAGGAAGGAAATGTGCCATATAAAACAGCCTTTCTAGAAGCAAAGATTTGCTAAAGCCATCAGCTGAACCATAAGGAATACATTCTTCGGGGTAAAAATTCTGCAGCTACTGTCAGCTCCTGAAAAAGCAAGACAACAACTAGCACACAATAATGTCGAAGGAGTAGTGAATTAAAAATGTTTAAGATTATGAAATGGCCATACTGAATTTGGAGGTGTTTTTTTTTTTTTATTTGATCCTCTTTGGCATTTTTGGAGATTTGTTCCTCAGTCACTATTCTTTCTCTGTAGATTCCTGTTAAAATTATTCTGCTAGATAACTCAAGTCTGTGATAAAGTGCAAAGCTATAGGTGAAAAACAGTAAGATATTAATATTCCTTTGCTAAGAAATAAGTCATACCTCCATCAAAAGAGAAATCTATTTTATTTAATAATGTATATGAATTGAAGTGTAAATTGTGTGATGAATTTTTTTTTAAGGGAATTGCTCCAAATTATCCTTTGTAGCACTGAGGGAATCAAATGTGTTTGTTAAGGATAATCTATATATATAAAAGTCAAATGGTGTATGCATGTATGCATGCGTGCGTGCGTGTATGTACGTTCCCTTACTCCTTCCACACAGTTTGAGCTAGAGACTTGAAATTTGGTACAGTTATAGGACCTAGGGTCCTAATCAGGGTAAGAGTTGAAAATTTTTCAAATCTCACCTCTGACGCCCCCCAGGGGTGAAATTCTTTAAAGCCCATTCACATCAGCTGGGCAGCAGGTTAACACCTGCTGTTCTCTGTGACATAGTTATGATGTAATAATACCCCCCCTCAAACGGACCCCACACTCGCTCAGCTCTCTGCCCCTGCCCCACCTCCAACGGCCCCGGCACTCGCTCAGCTCTCTCCCCCCTCCCCCCCTCCAATGGACCCCACACTCACTCAGCTCTCTTCCCCCCCATCCAGGGCCCCCCACACTCACTGAGCTCTCTCCCCCCTCAGGAAAGAATCGAAAATTTTTAAAATCTCACCCCCCTCCCTCCCTCCAACGGCCCCCGCACTCGCTCATCTCCCCCCCCCTTCCCCCCGCAACGGACTTTGCACTCGCTCAGCTCTCTCGCCCCTCAGGTAAGAATCAAAAAATTTTTAAATCTCCCCCTCCTCGCCCCACTCCAATGCCCCCCACCCACTCGCTCAGCTCTCTCTCCCCTCCCCCCCTCCAACGGACCCCACACTCGCTTCGCTCTCTTCGAGCAACGCTGAGTCCCCTTCCCTCCCTCCGACTGACCCGAGCAATGCCGGGTATTTCTGCTAGTAAGGAATAAGGAAAAGTTATTTACTTGTTCCCATAATATAAGAACTAGGGGCCACCCAATGAAATTAGTGGGCAGCAGGTTTAAAACAAATAAAAGGAAGTTCTTCTTCACACAGCGTACAGTCAACCTGTGGAACTCCTTGCCTGAGGAGACTGTGAAGGTTAGGACTATAACATGGTTTAAAAGAGAACTGGATAAATTCATGGAGGTAAGAAATGGTGTCCCTAGCCTCTGTTTGTCAGAGGGGGGTGATGGACGGCAAGAGAGAGAAAGCTATCAATCGATATCATAGCTCTTGGCACAGGGTTTGCTAGTTAATTTTTTTCCCCCCTGCTTCCTGGTGCTACAACAGCAAAACAAAGCAAAGTTAAGTTTATACATGAACAGTGGCCTTAAATCAATCACAGATCTTGAGTAAATGAGTATTAAGAAATGAAACACTTCATCCAAACTATAATAATAGTAAAATCGAATGTGAGGACTTTTGAAGTGATAAAATCTATTTAGAATATTTCTGTTTTGCAGATAAAGATTTGAACTCTTCACAGTGTTCATTTAAATTACTAGAAATCCAAAAACTACAGAGTCACAGAACTGGTCAATATGTTAAACTAGAATTATGCTCATTTTAACTAGGAGTCCAGCTCTTGACTTGTAACTTAAATGCTCTTAGACGTTCATTTAACAAAATATGATTAAATCTTTAGATTAAATGTTTTAGTTGTTTAAAAGTTACTTTGTTTTATAAAACAGACATTATGGAAGGAATAGTTTGTCTGGCAAAGTTTTAAACAGGCAGTTGTCCAAACACAGGCTAGGACACGTTAGCTAATCCATGGAGGGAGAGGAAGGGAAACTGAACTTTTCTCTTACTGCTTTTAAAATATAAATTTTTCTTTCTTAACTAAAGCAATCAAAATTTACATTTGTGGGCAAAACTACTTAAAAGCATCCCTTTCACTTGACATTCTCTTCAGTTATTTCTTTTAACGGTCCTTTATATTTATTGTTATAGGCCCAACTTATGTATTTATTGTGATTTGTTAAAAATGCCTATATACCGTATGTCTTAAGATACATATATACCTATATACAATGCCTATATATGGGCAAACCTTTTAGTGGGCCATGAATGCACACAAAATTGGGGTTGGGGTGTGTGGGACTATGGCTGGAGGTGCAGGCTCTGGAGTAGGGCTTGGGATGAGAGGTTTGTGGTGCAGGAGGGTGCTCTGGGCTGGGACCGAAGGGTCCGGAGGATGGGAGGGGGATGAGGAATGGGGCAGGGATTGGGTCATAGAGGGGAGAGGGTGGCTCAGGGATGCAGGCTCCGGGTAGTGCTTACTTTAAGCATCTCCCAGAAGCAGTGGCATGTCCCCGCTCCAGCTCCTACCCAGAGGCATGCTTTGCTGCATGCTGCCCTGTCCACAGGTGTCACAGTTCCCAGCTAATGGGAGCTGCTGGGGCAGCGCTTGGCTGCCCCTATATGTAGAAGCCAGAGCGGGGACAGACTGCTGCTTCTGGGAGCTGCACGGAACGGTTCCCGACCCTGGCTGGAGTGTGGCAAGTCCCATACCCTGCTCTCCAGCAGAAGCTTGAGGGCCGGATTAAAACGGTTGGTGGACAGGATGCGGTCCATGAGCCATAGTTTTCCCACCCCGTTCTAAGCACTTATAGAAAGCTAAACAAGCAAACAACTAAAAAAAAAAAGTCTTAACACAAAATAAACTTTTGTACTATACCTAAAACTTTAACAAATCTTAATGGAGTAATTCATCACTAACATGAAAACCACAAATTACCTAAAATTTATATTTAAGAACTCCACTGTTGGCTACTACAAATCCATCAGCCCATCTCTCCAAGAGAACCCCGAGAGTCTACATGGGCCTTGTCCATGCATAGCATATGCTGAAGGCCAACCTCCCCTCCCCCCACCACCTCTGACAGACCAGGAGTGAGTTCCAGAGCTGATCACCACTCATGGAAAAAACCATCAGGAACCTTTCACCTTAGTCTGAGCAACTACCACACTGATCATGCATTTAGTTCTCTTCATTAAATAAATAATTAAGCTTGAATTTTTCTAAGTATTCAGAATTTCATGATTTAGGGATAAATCTCTTTTTATAGCACCAGCTAAACACAGTGATCCTTAAAACTTTCTACATCTAAAACTTAGATCCACCTACCTATAGCACTCAGGGGTATGAAAAATTCATAATTAAACCATCTTGATGCCTAGTGTAGACAATGGCACGTCAAACAGAAGATTTCTTATGTCAACCTAGCTACCACCTCTCAGAGGGGTGAATTAACTACAGTGATGGAAAAACCCCTTCCATAACTGTGGCAAGTGTCTACACCACAGATGCTACAGTGGCACACCTGCAGTGCGATAGCTGTGGCACTGTAGTATCTGTAGTGTAGACATAACCTCAGTGTTATTAGCATTAGTCCCTCACTGGCAGGTGTGCACCTGAAACATACTTTCCTCTCACTAGCCTGCACAACATGAATAGTTTGACTCTCCCATTTGTTGCAGGAACACTGCACTATCACTTGCGTTTGTTCATTCATTCACAGCCATTCCTAGGGCTTGGCCTGAAGGCAACTGCCCCATAGACATTCGTGGCTGCTACTTCATCTTCACTTGGCCCTCAAAATATTTAAAAAATTTTAAGATAATTTAGTACTTGTGTAAAGTCACCAGTGTATTTGACATCCCTAAAGACTGAAGTCCACTATTTTGCCTCGTAGACAGTGGTAGCATAAGCTTCCACACAAGCCTTACTCCTGATCTGCAGACCTCTTCAGGCAAGAGGATGATTACTATGGGTTTTCAGCCCTCAACTTCTCTGCTGACAATTGCTATTTGTTGTGGAAGCGTGATCTGTGATATCTATCAAGAGATGCAATAAGTAGTCCCACACGTTGAATGTTTCAGGGAACTACTACCGAGAAGAAGTGCTTTATATTTCTAAGCCGATAATCCTGAAAACTTAATATATGTCAATAAGTATTTCTAGTATTGGGAACTGAGTCAATACAAATCCTGCTCTGTTCAATAGTGACCACAATTCATTACCTGGTGGTGGTAGTTCAATGGTACAAATACAATGAGTTTGTGAACTCCATTACTTCCATATGTGCATATCAGACAAATCACCAACAAAACCAAGTCTCCATGAAGATTCAAATTACCCTTCTAACCTTCTGTATCTGTTATACAAAAAAAAAAAAAAAAATTAAGTCTCCATAGTTTTCAGTCCAGCAACTTTCATGTCCCCAAATTTATATTTAAAAACAAACAACCACTATCATCACTGGCATATCACTAATGAGCATGACTGCACAGAAGAGGACAGTTTCAGTGAGTTGCACAATATAACTGCCCTGCAAAGATTGCTGAATATTATTGGAAAGTAACCATGCAGAGTAAAAAGAGACTTTTCTTCTTTTGCCCTGCTCAGTTTAAAGGTATTTTATTTTCAATGAGGAAAATTAAAACAAAAAAATTGGAAATTCCCACCTAAATATCTTGTCTTTTGACTCCCTTTTGTTTTTTTTAAATAAATGCATGATAAAATGCCTTCAATTAGAAGAGGTAACAAAGTCCTGTGGCACCTTAAAGACTAACTATAAAGTTTTGAAGCATAAGCTTTCGTGGGCTAATACCCACTTCCTTATGCTTCAAAACTTTATAGTTAGTCTTTAAGGTGCCACAGGACTTTGTTACCTCTGCTATTCCAGACTAACATGGCTACCTCTCTGGTTCATTTAGAAGGTGTTTTTTTTTTAATATGACAACATATGTGTACTAGTTATAGTGTCTTTTGCCAGATGTATGGAATCTCATTATAGGAAAGCTTGGAAATCATTATAATGAAATATTAAGGCCCTAATCTTGCAAAGATTTACCCATATGCTTAACTTTTGTGCACACAAGTAGTATCACTGATTTCAAGGGGGGGGGGGGGGAATCGACTGCAGATACGCAACTCCAACTATGTGAATCACGTAGCTGAAGTTTGCGTATCTGCAGCAACTTACCTGCCATCCTTACGGTGGTGGCAGTCGGCGGCGCGCTCCCCCGTCAACTCCCGGCAAGCTAGAGTTCCGGAGTTGACGGGGGTGCCGCGAGCGATCGATTTCTCGCATCTTCACCAAACTCAAGAAATCGATCGCTAACAGATTGATCGCTACCCGCCGATCCGGCAGATAAGCAATGCAAATGTATACGGAGGGAGCTGTGTGACTGAAATTCAGAGCCTGCTAGTTTTCTCTAAGGAAAACTCACTGACAGGCTCTCTGCACAAAGAAAATCCACTCCTTCTCTCCCTCCGCATACACACACAACACGTTCTCCCTTACCCCCATTTGAAAAGCACGTTGCACCCAGATGAATGCTGGGATAGCTGCCCATAATGCACCACTCCCTGTGCCACTGCAAGTGCCACAAACGTGGCCACGCTATACCGCAGGTGGGTTTCAGTGTGGACACGCTATAGTGCTATCCTTATTGCTGTACACGGGGACAGCTATAACCAAAAGTGCTGTAATCCTGTAAGTGTAACCATGCCCTGAGACTATTCTCCTATAAAGTTAAGCAGCTGCATAAGTCTTTGCATGAGCAGGGCCTATATGTGTGTACTTAACTTATTCTCATTTACACCAGCACTGCAAATTTTCATGATCTTTATAAATTAAGGCATTTTGCTTGCGCTGAAGAGCGGACTGTGGTTGATTTACTGAAAAGTGCCATTAACAATTTAATTACCCTACCCCACCCCCAAAAAACCACATACCTTCAAAATGATGTTCTAGTTTATAAAGAGAATCCTTTAAAATAATCAGGGGGTTTTACTCGTTTTTCTCCCCGGCACTGCCTCTCTGGACAGCTGCTGGGGACGGGGTAACAGGGAAGTACAGTAGCACACTGCACAGGGCTCACAGGACCCCTTATTTCCCACTCAGGCGCTCCACAACTTTTCTACCTAGCGATGTCTAGCGCCCTGGACTGGGTGCGACAACACGCTCCGGGAGCCACGCACTCAACAGGGCCGGCAGCGGGGGCTCCGCTCAGGGCCCGGCTGCTGGGGTGAGACTCTCCGGCAGCGCGAAACACGCGCCCGGAAGGGGCGCGCTACACGTGGCAGGGGGCAGCGCTATGGATTCTGGGAGTTGTAGTTTTGGCGCCTCTTGGGGAGGCGTCGGAAAACCACCCTCCGCGGCGGGAGCGAGCGGCGCTGCTGGTTGGCCGCACAGACACGCTACGGACTGACGTAGAAGGAAGAAAGGGCTGCTGGGAAGTTGAGTCCCCCCCTCCCCCTTGCAAGGGCGGTGGTACGTTCCTCCTAGAGCCCTGCGGCGACGTCCCGGATCGCTACAAACCGCAGGGAGAGCAGCGGGGTCGGGGCGGCGGCTGCCGGGCAGGCTGGAGTGTAGCGGGGGCTGCGCGGGCCTCTCTTCCCCGGCCTGTTGTGCCCTGTGCCCGCGGAGGGCTCGGGGGAGGCGAGAGGGAAGGATCCGCCCGGGCGGGAGCCCATTGAGAGACGACCCGGCTCCTGCGTTGTGGTCTCCTCGCCTCGGACAGCCCCGCGCGTGCTGCCCGAGCTTCTCCCAAGAAATAAACATGTCTCGAGGTTCAGCCGCTTCCTCCCGCGCTTTTAACCGTCACGACGTCTGCCGCCTTCTCGCCTGGAGGTCTCGCGGATTTTATACAAAAGATGCGGGTGTCGCCTACAGAAAAAACCTGGGAATCCTAAGAAAGCTCGTGTGTCAGGTAACCGCTTCTCATCTCGTCCAGCGGCGAATCCGGCCTTGTTTGGAACCGGATTTCTTCCGTCCAGATGTGCTGAGCTCCTGTCTAGTGCAGGAATGTGGGTAACCGCTGGACCAAACTCTGAACAAGAGACGTTTGTGAGAGAGCAAACAGCTGGAGTTCTTGATTAAGGATGAGAGAGTTAGCAAAGCTATTAAACCTACCTCAAGAAAAATCTGGAAAAGAGGCAACATCTTTTATCATTCAAACCTGAAGAATATCGGATGGTGGAAAAAATGGGATTACGATTTGTAAATCCAATTTTTGTTTTACATGATAATGGTGTTACAGTGTGGCTCTTTTTAAACTCCCTCGTTTCTTAGTATGGGGGTCTGTTATTGTAGACAATTATATAATACTTAATATTAAAATTATAGTAGCAATGTAAGGGACATCATCAATTTTAAATGTGACCTTAATACATGTCTACATGTGCAGTGGTGCAGGCTGCTCCACTCTCTACTCCTGGTGGAATTCTGTGCCAACAAATTAAAAATTCTGCACACAATATTTTAAAGTTCTGCATATTTTATTTGTCAAAATAACAATATATATTCACACCAGTTTCAATTATTTTGGTAATTTATTTCAAAATACATGTCAGCAAGTATGTCTGTAATAATACAAACAAATTCAGGATTTATTTATT
This sequence comes from Sternotherus odoratus, assembly GCA_032164245.1. Lineage (NCBI taxonomy): Eukaryota > Metazoa > Chordata > Testudines > Kinosternidae > Sternotherus > Sternotherus odoratus. Next base: position 31,322,657 of record JAVMKO010000011.1, on the reverse strand, counting down.
TTTTTTGATAGATTCCTCACTGGGCATATCAATAGAGAACTTTGAGTAACTTATTTAAACTACACTACAGAACTATATTTCCTCCACCCCTCAGAAGCAGTGCAAAGGCTTGGGGAGTAGGCAGGGGTAATGGAGGTGCTGAGGTAGAGGGAAAGACAGAACCTGGAGGGTTGTTGGGTGAGAGCAGGAGAAGTATGGAACAGGGGTTTTTGTTAGGGAGTAAGGGAGCCAGCCCCATGCCGCCCCTGGGTGTCCCCATGTGTCCCTGCATCCCCTACCCCCTCTTCCCCATGTGGCCCTGCAGCAGGGGTGCTGAAACGGGAGGGGGAGCCCCTGCTCCTTTTACCAACCATAAGGACGAGTGACAGGGATCAGAGGAGCAAGCAGGTGGTGGGGTCTTGGGGGAAGAGGCTGTCTAAGGGCGGGGTCTTGGGAAAATGGTCAGGGCTTGGGAAGAAGAGGTGGTGTGGGCTTGCAGGAGGGCCACCGTTTGGGTGTTTGTGCTGCCCCCACTCCACTTTTAGGGTGCTTCTGCTGCTTCTTCCCTCCCATTCAGTCCATGCTCAATGCTGTCACCCCACTTGCCCTTCTGAACACCAGTCTATGACCTACCCACCTCATATCTCATAACTTTTAACTGGGCTCTGTGAGCAGAACACTGAGGAATGCAGCCAGCTGCTGGTTGCTTCTGACCCTCACCCAGCTGCTGGCAGTTCTGGTGCACAATGGCCCCTGGTGGGCAAAAGGCAGAACTGCAGAGCCTCTGGCATGTATTTTCTGCAGAGGGACATGAATTCTGCATGTGTGCAGTAGCACAGAATTCACCCAGGAGTAACTGCAGCACTTTAGTAAAGACTCCACTACACCAACAGGAGAGCTTCTCCCGTCGGTATAGTTAATCCACCTCCACAAGGGACGATAGCTATGTCAGCAAGAGAAGCTCCCATCAACACAGTGCTGACTACATCAGCAGTTAGATTGGTATAACAGGAATTTTTCACATTCCTCAATGATGAAGTTATACCAGTGTAAATTGATGGTGTAGATCTGGCCTAAGTGCAACACAATTGTTTCCTACAATTAAAAAAATAAGTAGTTTTCTGTAAACAAATAATCATGCCTCCAAAGTGGAAACCAAACATTGCAGCATCGGGAAACTGAAATTGCAGCTGATTATAAACCAAAGTGAAACTGATTTCAACTTTTTTTTATTGCCCAAACAGAGAGAAATGTAGAAATGGCACACCTAGAAATAAGTAAATTAGTATTTAAAAATTACTTTAGTTTTAACAATCTAAGGTGTGAGGCCCTATTAATGCAACCTTTGTGTGAAGCGGGATCCCTGCACACACACACACACACACACACACACACACGTAGGGCCCCACTGAGGCTAATGGGGCTTTGTCTGACCATAGCCTATCTGCATGCATCTCATAGAGAATTGGGGCTTTAATTAATACAGATAATTATTTACAACCCCATATCCTGATATCACTAATGCACATGAGTAACTTTATGCATGTGAGTAGTTCAAGTGAACTCATCAACATCTTGTGCCTTCTCCAAACACCAAGAGTAGGCTGGATCTCAAAAACCCGTGAATTCAGTGGAAATACTAACATATATATTTATTTTCCACAGTGCCCATGAATTGGTAAAGCATCTCTTTTCATTTTTTTGGCCCTAGTTTTCTTATAAAGCCTCATTCATAAATTTTATTACATTTTCCTCCACTGTACCCCACTCCAACTTTTCTAGACTTCCTTTTCAAATACTTGCCTTGCTTGCCTTGCTTGCCTTATTTCAATACCTACTGTATTCACACCTGGACGCATCTAGTGCACAATTATAGAAAGAAGGAAAGAAAAATTAAAAATGGCTAGATAACTCCAGAAGACTTTATTTTTTTATTTAAAAAGGCCTTTGTGTCCAACAGACTATGTTCAACTAATGTCAGTTATTAAGCGGTAGGAGCAAGTGAAATATTTTCCAAAACCACAGCTTGTCATAAAAGACCTTTTTTATTCATTGTCTATTTCAGAAAAGTACTAAATTTAAGAATGTTTGGACAACTCATTCCACATCTCCTATTGCTTATGAGCGTGGAAGAATTTATTTTGACAATTATCGGTGCTGTGTGAGCAGGTAATTATTTGATTGCTAAAAAATTGCCAGTATTCTTCATTTAAATACTCAGGTTCTGATCTTAGAAACTCCAACGAGTAGTCCTACCGAGTTGAATGGGTTTACTTGTATAAGCACAGATACCCATATCCCTAATTGTTTTCAGGTTTGGGCCCTTATTTTATTCTCTCGTAAGTGTTAGGCAATAGCTGTATTGCATTGCTTTTGGCAAGGTAAGGCCTGATCCTGTGAGGTGCTGCTTATGTTCAACTATCACTGGATGTTAATGGGACTTGAGGATGTTCAACACTGCACAGAATTCAAATTAAACAGACTGAAGACTAGTTTTATTTCTTGTAGTTGTCACCAGGCCTCAGTGGGTCACAGCTGAGGATGCCAAATTCAGGACAAACTGCTGGGAAATAAGGCAAACTCACCCTAAATTGGTGGTTATTCTATCACTAGATTATACCAAACCAGTAACAAAAGTAAACTTCTGTCTTAGCACACTGATTAACAAGAAGTAAAAGGTATGGTCTCTTTAGGCATCACAGCCTTTGTCTCACTATGCAGAGACACTGGACTCTATGGTGAGTGTTTACTAACAAATAATTTAATCAAACATAGGGTATTTCTACCCCCAAGAGATCAGGCACATAGGCAAATCAATGTATAACTGAGATTGCCATCAGTGTGATTGGGGACAATCCTTTAGTAACTATAAACTAAAAGTTTAATAATAAAAGAAAGAATAAGCGAGTTGTTAATGGTTAATAGATCAAATAATTGCAAAGTTCTTATATCAGGTTTGTAGCAATGATGGAATAAACTGCTAGCTTATAAAGTGTCTCAGGTGATTCCCAGAAGACTGGAATCCACAGTCCACAGAATCAGGGCAGGAAAGGCAAAGTGCAGATATTTCAGGGGGTCTTTTATATTCTTTGCCATGTGCCTGGAAGTTTACTGTCTCAAAACAAAGCTCACAGCCCAGTTTGTGGAAAGTTACTGGCTCAAGATGGAGTTCAGGATCACGTAAGCAAATAACATGTCCTTACCCGGCTTGATGATTCACAGAGGTAGGCATTGCCTATATTCTTGATGGGGCACCCACAGGAAGAGCTATCCGGGCAGAATGGGTTTCTTCTATGACCTATTGTTAGAGTGAAGTGTCTTGAATGGATCATCAACACATAGCTGATCTGGCTCTAATGTAAATTCTATCCGGTGAGTGTTACCCAATAATTCCACACATATTTAGAATTAGGGCTATCAAGTGATTAAAAAAAATAATAGCAATTAATCGCATGATTAATTGCAGTGTTAAACAATAATAGAATACCATTTAAATATTTATGGATGTTTTATACATTTTCAAATACAGTAAACCCTCGATTTAACGGACCTCGATTTAACGGACTTCGGATGCAACGGACAAAATTTCTAAGCAAGTCTGATGCATCCAAAATCCATTTGTCGAGGGCTGGCTGCCGTCTGCCGGCTGCTGCCCGGGTCCAGGCAGCGGGCGGGCTGGCTGCCGGCTCCCGGCTGCTGCCCGGGTCCAGGCAGCAGGCGGGCGGGCTGCCGGCTCCCGGCTGCCGCCCGGGTCCAGGCAGCAGGTGGGCTGCCGCCCGGGTCCAGGCAGCGGGCGGGCTGGCTGCCGGCTCCCAGCTGCCACCCGGGTCCCAGCAGCCGGGACCGGGGCGGGCTGGCTGACTGTTCCCGGCTGCCGCCCGGGTCCCAGCAGCCGGGACGGGCGGGCTGGCTCCCGGCTGCCGCCCGGGTCCTGACAGCGGGCGGGCTGCGGAGCTGCCACCCCGGCCCTGTGGCAGGCGGGCTGCTGCTCCGACAGCTCATTTTTTTTTTAATTAAATAACGGACTTTGATTTAACGGACTCCCCCTCGCCCGAATTAGTCCGTTAAATCAAGGTTTTACTGTATATTGATTTCAATTACAGCACAAAATACAAAGTGTACAGTGCTCACTTTATATTTATTTTTTATTACAAATATTTTGACTGTAAAAAACAAAGAAATAGTATTTTCAATTCACTGCCACTGTTGTAACCACCATCACAAGATATTTACATGCTAGATACACTTTAACGGGAGTTGAAGTTACTTATCTTGCAGGAACAGGCCCCTTTATAGCATGTGATTTCCAGCATGTAAAATGCCTCATGAACAGTGTCATTTAATAAGACCAAAAGAAGACGACAGAACTAGAGACAGAGTTCATTTCAAGAAACGGCTGTCGCTAAATTCTTAAACCGTGCAAGAATTCTCAGCTTCTGACACCCATGCCATGGAAGACACGATATTTTGATACAGTGGAAGAGATTCCTCCTGATAGTACTTAATGGGTCAAATTCTGCTGTCAGCTACACAGTGCAAGTCAATGAAATTACTCTAACTGTAACTTAGAAGAATTTGGCACAATAACTTGGTACAAACTAATAGCTCCCTCTCACCCCACGTTCTAATCTACATAGGTTCTTATATAACTCTCATGACTCTAGAATCTGAGCACCTTCTAGTAGTGCAATCATCAATGTGAGTAACATCTGTCATGTGTGCTTCATTCTTTTTCTCCTCCTCTCCCCAGGGGGAGAATTGTGCATGCTGTGAAGTATTTTGTTTTGATAGAGTTTTAATGTGTGTGTGTGTAATTTCTGTTTAGTTCTTTTTAAAAGTATGTTACTAAAGTAAGAATATTATTGGTACATCTAAAATGTTTACCCAGATGCAAAGTGATCTTTTTAATGGCATCTTATTCTGGGGGTTGGGGTACCCAAATTCTGAGAGTAGGACAGAAAGACAGTTACCAAAATAAGAATAGCCCAGCATGCTGGGAAAGTTCAGAATGCTGACTGCATGAGGAAGAGGGAATGATTTATAATAGTGCACAAACTGACCTGTTGACAGAGGTGGTTTATAAAGTAGACTGATCGTTTTAAATCTTTTTTCTCAGTATTGCACGAGAGCCAAGAATACTTTATCAACTGCCAAGATGTTCTAAATCAGAAAAAATAGAGGATGCATTATTATTGGAATGCCCATTGGTAAGGTTACTTTTTACTGAAGGAACTTTGAAAACAAAATATAGCAACTGTTTTAGCAGTGGAAGAACAGTTCACTGATAATGCAGACAAAATTGAAACCAAACATTTCAAAAAATGGCGATGATGTTTATTGCAAATTATGGTCAATTTCTGTCTTCAGCTAGCTGCATATGGCTCCCATTGAAGTTGATGGGAGTTTTGCTGTTACTTTGTGGATGAAGCCAAGTATTCAGAGACCATATTATCAACCTGCTCTTCTCTAACATTTTCAGTTAACCTAAATAACTTCAAAGCAGTATACATTAATGTATTATGCTCGTCTTTGCTTGGAGCAATTATTTAATGGGTCAGTTGCACTGTTTGTAACAGCATTCTTGTTAACAACTATCATAGTATTTGTCAGGAATGATGATCTTCACACAGTAGATAAGTGAGAATTTTGTAATGAAATGGGCTTAGACACTAGAGAAAAGTCTCTCTCCTCTGAGATAAGTAATCATCTTTAAAAAAATTCCATGAAAATACAGGGTTTGTTTAAAGTTTGCTGAACCTGAGATTCAGTCCGAGCCAAACACCTACACACTATTTTTAGTGGCATAACATGAGTCTGTAGAAGGGGGCTTTGAGACTTGCTGCCAGGGGTTTCTGCTTGCCAAGTGCACATATCCTTAATGACTATAGCTGGTCATAACTCTACTGGCATTTTAACCCACCGTTTTCATTTGCGCACAACTTTTTCTAAACTTTATTTTTTGACTGAAATTGTCATACTTTCAGACTAAAGGTGACTTTGGGGGAAACACTTAGCAGTTTTCTCATATTAAGATTTATTTGCATCTGGCTAACTCTTAAAATATGATATTTTGCATATGACAAATTCTACTTCGAAATAGTCTGGTAAATTTTGAGAAAAATTAGTAAATATTTTAAAATGTGCATTAATCAATGCAAACTACAACACTTGTAGGGTTTTTTTGGTTATTTTTGTACCATAGGCATAAAAAATATTTAATGCCTATGGTACAATAATATAATTCAACTTTATAGTGCCATATTTCTCAACCATGCTGCTCCTAGATTTCTGCCTCCTGTAAGGAGCTAAGTATGTTTAACTTCCACAGGAGATTTATGTTTCATAAGAACAGAGTTCAGTATCTATCTTTACAAGTCCTATTTGACTTGGGAGGGGTAGCATTCAGGTGCATGATAAGTGATCATAATGGACCTCTGCTCCACCTCCTTCCCTGAGCACGCCGCCCCCTTTGCTTCTCCTCCCCTCCCAGGCTTGCTGTGCCAAACAGCTGATTGGTGCCGCAAGCCTGGGAGGCAGGAGAAGTGGAGCGGCGGCAGCAGCGTGCTCAGGGAAGGAAGCGGAGGGGATGTGAGCTGGGGTTGGGAGCTGCCGCAGGGTTCCCCGAGCAGAGGAGTGGGCGGGGAGCTGCCGCAGGGTTCCCTGGGCAGAAGGAGGGCCGGGAGCTGCTGCAGGGTTCCCTGGGCGTGGGGGGAAGGTGGGGAGTTAGACTTCTAAGCCCTTGTCTGTGTGGGGAAAATTGACCAGCATAGCTGTTCTGGAATAACTAGATATTCTGATATAATTTATTTATTCTGTAATAATTCCTTGTGTGGATGCTCTATTCCAGAATAAAAGTGACTTTATTCTGGAATAATTACTCCACTCACAAAGTGAGTCCATATAGGGAGCTATTCTGGTATTGCTTATTCCACAATAACTTTGCCTGTCAATTTCTCCATGTAGATGCAGCCTAAGTGATATCAGTAGCACCTATGAACAGTTGTTTGTGCCTGCAAACTGAGTGTAAAAGGGAGGATGGTGTTGAAAATTCTGGCCTCTAATCTCATCTAGGCCAGATAGTTTGCTTTAAAAACTATAGAAAGTAGGCAATATGGCTTTCCTCATATACACATTCAAACTTTTTACTAATAACTTCTTTTTATACAGGGGGAAACACTTCCCAGTCCATCAGACTATAAATCCTCTCTTGCAGTTTTGACTGCTCATAACTGGCTCCTTCGTCTCTCTGCTAATACTGGAGAAATACTGGAAAAAATATACCTCCCACCCTACTGCAAATTCAGGTATTAATTTTTGGCTGGGTTTTCTACAAGTAATGTTTTAATTGGTTAGGATTATAGCAGTACTATAGGGGGAAATTACTTAATTTATATTATATTAAAGCTGTTTTGTTCTTACGTAGTCACAAAACTTTGTTTAACACTGTATTACTTTGGAAGGGCAGAATCCATATTTTTTAACCAGAGGTTTGTAAAATACATTCTTATGGATGGCATTTCTCTCAAATTCATGGCAGGAAAAGGATGAAGCCCAAAACTCATCAGCCAGTAACACCGTTCTTTTCATACTCTACACAGGTGCAAGTGGTTGAATAGCATGGAGGTGAACTGTCCTCCATATCAGAATGAAGGCATGTTGTTGGTGCAGTGAGTGACAGCCTGCAGTGCTGGTCCCATGCTGTACCTGCTCTATGGATGACTTCAAGGCTTTCAGTCTTGCATCTTTCGTGAGCACAGTTGCCACACAGAATTTTCTTTTGGAAAAGTTTTAAACTTCAGCACTATAAATGTTAGAGGCTTGAGTTTACACCTACATTTCCAATTAACTCATCTGGAAAAGCAAGAAAACCACAAAATCGGGCTATCACCGGCTTTTCTCTGCCAATTTTACAACTTTTAATATTGCAATACAGCATATTAGAATGTACCTTTTAAGATGTGCGAAGCAAACTTCATAAAACAAGAAGAATATCAATTCAAAAATCAGCCATTTTTAAACTTATGAATGTTCTTTTGCACAAAGTATCCATTTTGCCATTTAAGAGGAGGAAAATTGCTGCTACTGGAGAACTGCAAGTTTTTCTTTCAGTTCCCAGGGGAAATAACCCTTTTTATGTTGCGGTATCAAAAAACTTGTTTATGAAGGAAAAAGGGAAAAGTGCATTAGCCAGTCTTAATACATTAAGCCAGTGCTGGTCTCATTGTCCCAGTTAAAGTGAGCCAGATCTTAGCCCCCAACTCCATCATTGTTGTGGTAGTCCAGGTGCCCAAACACTCTTTACCCCAGATCATGTAACAAGCAGAGCTTGGCCAGGGATTGGGATCTTCTCTAGCACCCACATGATCTTACTTGTGTTATAACCTATATTACAAAAAGTTTTTTGTGTGAAATGGTGCATTTGTCTTAAGAAAGTCTAAAACAATTACTATGTTTAAAAATGTATTCTTATCACCAATAGGTATCTGAGCTGGGACACTCCTCAAGAGATTATGGTTGTCAAGTCAGCTCAGCATAAACTTCCAGCAGCAGCACAGAACGTAGGTTTACTCAAGCATTCTGTTAGATGAGGTATATATAGCCAAATATGTACAGAACAGGTCCAGAGGTTCAGAGAGAACTCTTTGTGAGCTGCCCCAGTGGCATTACCTATTGCAGGTATAGAAACACTCTCCTCTTTTATGTTACTAGAAGAAAAAACATGACTAGATTTGTGATTAGAGAACAGAACCGGGTCAAGAGAGACTTCCTTCTTTATATAGTTTTGGGTTCTTTGAGCCTCAGTCTCCCCTTGTGAAAAAAGGTGATAATCCTCCCCTAACTCATGAAGTGTTGTAAAGCTTTTAACAATATTTATCATGGTTTCATACTTTTAGATTAATGTCCTAGCATGTAGATAATGCCTGAAATACAATAACTAAGTTCAGTTTTACTGTTCTTCCCAGGCAGGCATCCATCAGTCTGTGATATTCTTTCTTGCTGTATTCAGAGTGCTACCTCTAAAATTTATTGGAATGCTGGAGATAAACAAAAAAGTGAGTTACTTTCTATATTAACTATGCTTCAAGGTTTAGTAATTTAAAAAAGCTTTGTGTTGCCTCATTGCAGATCCCAATAATGCAGGACTAATTCGTATAATGCAATGGCTCATTTCCCTAGCGAATGTATCAGTATCCCACTTCCCTTGGATAGAAATGACCACAGAGTGATTCTTCACGCAAGTGACCTGCTGGGAAAATACCAAGTGCACCAGGTCTGTTATGTAGGTATTAGGAAAGATTGTTTGAAACGAATTGCTCCTTAGAGGAAGAAGGGACTTGGGAATTGGTGGGTGTTTGTGAGCATTGGGGTTTTTAAGGAAGCTAGCTTAGTGAGAATATCCCCATCCACCATTAGGGGTGTAAACTGCAAATACTACATATAGTGAGAGATTTTTAACTTGTGTTTACATTAAGCTGTAGCAATAGTAGAAAAATAAAAATGTGAGTCTTGCTGTGCCACTCAAGAGGAAACATGTCCTATCTGAAATTTGTCTGTAATGCATGTGCATTAAGAGGCTATTGAGAGAAGCAGCAGTGAAATTTTACTATCAACAAACACCTCTGTCCATAAATAGTTTGAGTTGCAAGATAAAGTTTATGAATTAGGTGATGAACAAGTGGGCTAAAAATAAAAATGGCAACACTGAATGCACTGTGTCTAAATCAAAGTGGTGTTATTTTATACAAAACTATAAATTACTCGAGAGCCCATGTAAATTAATGTCTGAGACAAACTAGACATCTAACATCTTATATGCTAATATGTTTTTATTTAAAGTTTACCACAAAGCATAGAATTTGACATAATTGAAAACAAACCCGTGTAGGGAATTTAACGAAGAGAGTTCAACGGTGAGGGTCAAATTTGAGGTTAAACTAGATATGCCAAAAAGACTTATAAAGGAACCACTGGTAGACCCTGCCTACGGGCCCCTTTCTACACTTCTGAAATCAGTGGGAGTTTTGCCATTGATTGCACTGGGTGCAGAATCAAGAGTTAATGCAACTTGGCAAGTTAGTATTAGAAACTTGTGAAGTGCTGATCCATTGGTGCAGATGAGTATCCTTTCCCCATCTCAGCCATCTACATGGTGCTGAGGGAAGCTGAGACCTCTGAGGCAGAGGGCTTGGAATCAGAGCAAGCCCTCCTAAGCTCCGCAAAAAATGACCTCTTTTTCTGCTCTTCTGACTGCCGCTTTCACAACAAGCCCTAGTGCCAATTGTCATTCCCATTTTTTCTCCAGTGGCAGACTAGCCAGTGTGGAGGGCAGAGATGGCCTTATTCCAGTGTGTACTGTTAATGTAGCTCCAAGCAGCAGGGATTGTCTTATTTGTTACTTGTCTGCCCAAGCTTAGCACAGCAAAACCCCAGTTCTTGACTGGAATTCTTAGGCCCTACAGAATCTATATATATAAAAGTCAAATGGTGTATGCGTGTATGTATGTATGTGCGCTTATTCCTTCCACACTGTTTGAACTAGAGACTTGAAATTTGGTAGAGTTAGAGGTCTTAGGGTCCTAATCAGGGTAAGAGTCGAAAATTTTTCAAATCTCACCTCTGACGCCCCCCAGGGGTGAAATTCTTTAAAGCACATTCACATCAGCTGGGCAGCTGCTGTTCTCTGTGACATAGTTATGTCATAATACCCCCTCCAACGGACCCCGCACTCGCTCAGCTCTCTGCCCCCTCCCCCCTCCAACGGACCCCGCACTCGCTCAGCTCTCTGCCCCTCCCCACCTCCGACGGACCCGAGTTGGGTTTGGTCAGAGGATAAGTGAGGTAGGGGTGTCGTGTTTGGTCGGGGGGTGAGGTGGGGGTGTCGGGTTTGATCGGGGGATAAGTGAGCCGGGGGTGTTGGGTTTGGTCTGGGGGGGTGGGAAGGTGTCGGGGGGGGGTGAGGGGTGAGGTGTGGGTGTTATGTTTGGTGGGGGGGAGACATAGGGGTGTTGGGTTTGGGTGGGGGGGTGAAAATGTGAGTCGGGGTTGGTCGAGGGGTAAGTGGGGTGGGGGTGTCAGGTTTGCTCTCTGCCCCCTCCCCCCTCCAACGGACCCCGCACTCGCTCAGCTCTCTGCCCCCTCCCCACCTCCGACTGACCCGAGCAACGCCGGGTATTTTCGCTAGTTACAAAAATTAGAGCTGGGCAGAGAGGATTTTGACATTTGGTTTTGTTCCAGTTCAGAATGAAAACCCAAAATGTTGAAATTCTCTGTGAAAGGGAATGGACCCTGGTTCTAGAACAGTTTGTCTGGCAGGCTGCCCCGGAGCCACAGATCTTGGAAGCCCTGGGAATGTGGGCTGCCAAGGACTTGGAAGTGTGGGCTCCGCAGCATGCCCACAAGCAAGCTGGCAGGGAACCAGGCTGGTTTCATCAGAATCCTGCCTAGGTTCTGTCAGAACATCACAGAAATCAAGCTGTCTCCGCAGAACATTCTGATTTAAACAAATTGGCAAATTCCAATGAAAAAACATTTCATCAGAAATTTTCCAACCAGCTGTACAAATAGTGACTAGTTCTGTGGAGAGAGCATCAAACGAGGCACGTGGTTTCAGACCTAATCCCACTGATCTGGCCCCCTCTGACCTGTGGAGCAGGCAATACATGTGTTTCTAAGACAGCCAGAATCTGACAGCATGCATTTGGGATGTGGTTCCTGGGATGTGCTGTGGATCCAAGTGGTTTGGTTTTTTTATCCTACATATGGCCCAAGGAACATCTGATTTGATGCTTGTTTTGGTTTTTCCCCTCCCCCATTTTAACCAGATTTCCATAAAATATATATGATTAGAAGAGGGAAAACTTTACTCTTCATAAATGCTTTATAAATGTAGGAAGAAATGCAGCTTGGAAATGCATGTGTGGCCCATTAAATATCAGGAATAAAGTTCATCTGTTTACATCCAACAAAAGTTTGTTTGGATTTGTTGTTGTTTTCCTTAGTGGAGATGCGCGAGGCACTCTGGACAAAATGAATACTGCAATGTCATCAAAAGCTATAAGCACTTGTCCATGGACCTATCTAACTGGGTTCGGGTTCAGAGCTTAAACATCTAATATTGTGTCCTGACTGATGCATTAGTAACATAGTGAACTTTTCAGCTGTGTGCTGTCCTGGATTCCTGAGCAGAATGAACATTTGCCTCCAGTTATAGCAGCGAACCAGGATTCAGGATTAAAAGATTGTATTTCCAGCTCTGCTACTGACCTATCATGTGTAACCAACTTCAGCACTCTGTTCATTTGTAAAAACAAGATAACAAGTTACCTGTTTTAGAGGCATGTTGAGAATGAATGTTGGTAAAGTGTCTCTGACTTCAGATGGTACAGAAGTGCAAAAGAATAGTTGATTTGCAAAACCATCTAAAATAAAACATCTGTCAGCAATTTTGGAGAAGAAATGAGGAGCAGGAAATGAGACTGTAAAACAAAGCAAGTCAATTTTCTATGTCAAGCAGCCTTAGTGTTTTACATTTTGTTTTTAATGATCTTTTTCCTGATGGCATATTTTCTTTTCCTTGAGCCAGATATTTGGGAACAATGTGACAGATGTCGCAGTTTCTCATGGAATGCTGATTGTGATGTATAGCGTGGGTCTGGTCAAGCTCTATAGTTTCCAGTCTATCTCTGAGCAGGTAATGGAGCATGGATTTGACACACAACCTACTATACTGTGAGGAAACTGATTATTATTAATTTAGTACTGTTTATGAGTATGACACTTTATAATAGGAGAAATGCACCAAACAGAGGTTAGAATCTATGCTCTAAGAAAATTACAGTCTAACGTATGAAAGGGCACACTACCTTGCTAAACAGTTCTAATAGCACTATTCTCAAACTGTAAAATGTACAGAGTGGGTACTGACAAAGATCTTACTCAGACAGCACATAGCGATAGCTTACCAAAAGAAGTATCTGCAGACTGCTACCTGTCATGTCTGTCATAACAGGAAGAAGTATTGAGATTGGAAACCAATGGGCAAGGAAGACTCCTTGATACGAAATGGAATCAGAGAGAGTCTAGGAATAATAGTCCCAGTTTTAAATTTTGAAAAAATCAGTTGTAGAGCTGGAAGTGAATTTAAAATCTTTCAGCCAAAAAAATCTACTAGTACTTAGAAAACAAGATTTTAGGTTTAAATGAACCATTTGAGTAATACAGTAAACTAAACGGAAAATATATACATCAATAAAATCAATTTGTTTTGCATTATTTTAGTTCACAGAGCAGCAATTTGATTTGGGATGCAGATGCAACTGGAATGGTAAAGTTGGAATTGTAGGAAAGTATCCATTTGGCCTTCCTTGTAACATTAAAATAACAGGTATTTTATCTTTGCATTTTCGAGAGTGATGGCTGTTATGTTTTATCTGTGGATCTTTCATCATTGATAAGAACATTTAAAACTGCTGCATGTCATGTTGTGTTATAGTGTACCCCTACTTTTAGTTGGGCATTAATGTTATAATTGAGAATGTTTTCTGTTTTACTTCCAAACCCAAGAATTAACTAAATAGGACTTCTACAGAAAGTTAGAACAGGAGCATAAACCCTAAAAACTGTGCATAAACAGGAATCCCTTTACCTACTACTGTAATGCAGCCACTTCTGGGATAGAACGTGATAGCTGTTAAATTGCACATAGAAAAGCTACACAATGGTTAGGGCTGTACCAAATTCATGGTCCATTTTGGTCAATTTCATGGTCACAGGATTTTTTTCCAATAATAAATTTCATGATTTCAGCTATTTAAATCTGAAATTTCATGGTGTTGTAGTTATAAGGGCCCTGACCCAAAAGGGAGTTGTCAAGGGGGTTGCAAGGTTATTGTAGGGGGGATTGTGGTACTGTTACCCTTACTTATGCACTGCTTCTGGGGGCAGCACTGCCTTCAGAGCTGGACAGCTGGAGAGCAGCGGCTGCTGGCCGGGATCCAGCTCTTAAATCAGAGCCACCGCCTGCAGCAGCAAGGAAGTAAGGATGACATGATATGTATTGCCACCCTTACTTCTGCACTGCTGCTGAAGGCAGTACAGAAGTAAGGGTGGCAATACTACAATCCCCCTAAAGTAACCTTACGACACCCTTACAACTTGCTTTTGGGTCAGGATCCCCAATTTGAGAAATGCTGGTCTCCCTCATGAAATCTAGTATAGGATAAAAGCACACAAAAGACCAGATTTCACAGTCCATGATGTGTTTATCATGGCCGTGAATTTAGTAGGACCCTAACAATGGTATAACATAGGAAGTGAGAAACAGATTACGGTATCTAATCTAAACTGCAGGGAGAACTCAAGAGGACAGAATGTAATTGATCCAAATTGTAGTTTGACCATTCTAGCTTTCTATAGTGTGTCAGTCATATTGACCTTAAGTCTAAGTGAAAAACTAACCATTCTGCACTGGGTGGGGGAGAATTAATCTAAGATACGCAACTTCAACAACGAAAATAGTGTAGCTGAAATCGACATATCGCGGCATCTTCATGGTGGTGAGTCGACTGCTACCACTCCCCCATCGACTCCGCCTGCGCCTCTTGCAGTGGTGAAGTACAGGAGTCAACGGGAGAGCACTCGGGGATCGATTTATCGTGTCTAGACTAGACGCAATAAATTGACCCCCGATAGATTGATCTCACAGCATCAATCCCCGCTATAGTGTAGACCTGCCCTTAGAAAACAACTCTTATGTCCAGCTTACAAAAAGTAATAGTACAGAATACCATGTTTGTGTGTGTAAAGTTCTCAGATACAAAAGGCTTCTTTACACCAGTGCATCTGAGATCAGAATCTTAAGGTGGGTCCCAACCCCAGGAGTTCCCCATCTCAGAACATTAATTGTTTTTTCTCTAATTAAAAAAAAAAATCTAGACATTTCCTCCCCACCCTGCAAAAGTGGGAGCCTCCTACATTAATATTTGGACACAAAAGTGCTAAGCAGTTGCTAGCTCCCAGTACTGCCAAATATGCACTTAGAATACCAATTTTAGGTTCCCTTTTAAAAATAAAATCTTGGGTCTTCTGTAGTCAATATTTTAACAAATGATTTTCCATATAAAAAGTGCATTTTATATTTACATTATTTTTATTGAAGAATTTTCACATAGTAATAGCAGACAAAACAAACCAGATACTTCAGCCTAATGCAAGTAATTCACAAAGATATACTATAGAGCTAGATAATAATCTAAAGCTTTAATTATGTAACATCATATGAGAGCAAGAAATGAGACCGTATAATGATCATTGGATCAAGTTCTGCAAAGGAGAGGGAGTTTAGAAAATCTCTTTTCAGTTTCCTCTCTGAAGTAGTATACTAGTGTTGGATGCCCTGTTGAGAATAGGCCTGTAGGAGTTTTGAAAGGCAGCTTATAGTAGATACATTTTCACGGCTTGTGAATCATTAGAGTTTTGGATCATGAGTTTTAAAGACAAAAGAAAAAGAAACCTTTTTGATCTTGAACTTTATTCAAGAACAGTTTGTGGTTACGACATTTTCAGCTTCGGATGAACATTGACTACAACTGCTATTTGGAGATAGCATTCCTGTGGTTTTTGAGTTTTGTTTTTTTTTTATGAGTGAGATGGCTGACAGCCTGTTCAGTGACATTTAGTGCTTCTATGAAGAAGCAGCTGATCTTTTTGAAGACTGCAGAGTCTAAACTTGTGCCTGTTGAAACTTAACTGTTTGGGATGCTATGTGGAAGGCTTGAAAGCTATGGGGACTTGAAATCTTGTATTTTTTCCACAGAAAAACCACATCCTGGGCACAGGCAGATGCAACACATACTTCCCAGCATTGCTTTGCAAGGGTAATCCTGACCTGGAGAGACCACCTCCATAGATGACGGGGTAGAGTAGTCTCCATGCGTATTCAGTTCTTGGCCTCTCTGCCAAGACTGACGACAACATAGGTGATATGGACATCTGTCCAAAAGGAACTGCACAGAGATCAATAAGTAGTGCACATAGGTCACCAAACAGCTGTTGGCTGGTAATGATTACTACTACCCTGGCCAAAATTGAAAGAGAATATTTGGTAGTTTCATAAAAATGGAGAGGAAAATGTCTCGTTCATTCTTTTTCCATGTTTAGAACAAATGTACTAGTACCACCAGAAACAAATCAGGCTTTCCATTTAGATGATACTGGAGTATTTTGTGAAAATGAACTAGAAGCTCAAATAGTAATTGAAAATAGACATTTTTAGGAGGAGTTTTTAAGAACAATGACAGTATTCAAATAAATAGCAGATGGCTGGGTAATGGGAGAAAGCAACACATAAGAAAGAAAGGAGAGGTGAGAGATAGTGATAGAAGTTACTGTGGTATTGGAATCTGATCTTTAAAATTGTAGGCAAAAGACAACATAAGTGTAAAAAGGGAGACTTGGGAAGTCTATACTTTCTAAGGCTGTTGTGACACACGGTGCGCTCAGAGTTAATTTAGTCCATCCCCCTGAACTTTTTCAGGATTCTTAGTAGTAAATCTATATATATAAAAGTCAAATGGTGTATGCGTGCGTGCGTGTATGTATGTTCCTTCCACACCGTTTGAGCTAGAGACTTGAAATTTGATACAGTTATAGGCCTTAGGATCCTAATCAGGGTAAGAGTGAAAAAAAATTCAAATCTCACCTCTGACGCCCCCTAGGGGTGAAATTATTTAAAGGCCAATCACATCAGCTGGGCAGCTGCTGTTCTCTGTGACATAGTTATGATGTCATAATACCCCCCTCCAACGGACCCTGCACTCACTCAGCTCTCTGCCCCCTCCCCCTCCAACGGACCCTGCACTTGCTCAGCTCTCTGCCCCCCCCCCTCCAACGGACCCCGCACTCGCTCAGCTCTCTGCCCCCTCCCCACCTCCAACGGACCTGAGTTGGGTTTGGTCGGAGGGTAAGTGAGGTAGGCGTGTCGGGTTTGGTCGGGGGGTAAGTGAGCCGGGGGTGTTGGGTTTGGTTTGGGGGGGTGGGAAGGTGTCGGGGTGGGTGGGGGTGAGGTGGGGGTGTTGGGGTTGGTCAGGGGGTGTTGGGTTTGGTGGGGGGGATAAGGTGGGGGTGTTGGGTTTGGTTGGGGGGGGTCGGGGTTGGTCGAGGGGTAAGTGAGGTGTGGGTGTCGGGTTTGTTTGTGGTGGTAGGTAGGGTGTCAGGTTTGGTTGGGGAGGAAAGTGAGGTTGGTGTGTCAGGTTTAGTCTACGGGGGGTGAGGTGTGGGTGTTGGTCAGGGGGTGTTGGGGTTGGTAGGGGGTGGCGTGGGGGTGTTGGGGTTGGGTGGCGGGTGAAAATGTGAGTCGGGGTTGGTCGAGGGGTAAGTGAGGTGTGGGTGTCGGGTTTGTTTGTGGTGGTAGGTAGGGGTGTCCGGTTTGGTTGGGGAGGAGGTAGGGGGTGGCGTGGGGGTGTTGGGTTTGGATGGCGGGTGAAAATGTGAGTCGGGGTTGGTCGAGGGGTAAGTGAGGTGGGGGTGTCAGGTTTGGTCGGGGGGGGTGAGGTGGGGGTGTCAGGTTTTCTCTCTTCCCCCTCCAATGGACCCACACTCGCTCAGCTCTCTGCCCCCTCCCCACCTCCGACAGACCCGAGCAACGCCGGGTATTTTTGCTAGTACTTTTGTAAAGAAAATAATCTTCCTGTCAGGGAATGAGGTTTCGTGAGGTTTTCCTCTCATATTTAACCAATTCTATTTGTTATCAATCCTCTGCAGTGCATCTTATCTACCACATATTGCACTTCACACACACACCAACATTTATTATTAACCCTACCTTATTAAATCTTGCTTAGAAACTCCCTTTTTACTAAATGTTGGAACAGAGGCAGTCGTCTTCACTTCCTGACCTAACCTACAGGCTGCAGCTAAACAGCTGTCACTTTCCACCTCAGATGTGGCTTCATTTCCATGCTAGATAAAGCGACTCCTCTCAGAATAGCTGGCTGAGCACTTTGGGATCTTCAGATGCATGGGGAGGGGGAGCACTAGCTAAATGTAAGTTCAGATATTGGCTGCAGTCAGACTATTTCAAGCTGTGATTTTGTTCAGTCTCACAAGTTAAGCAGCATAAAACCAGGTCAGAATTTGGCTGAGACATCTAGGGAAAGCTCAAGCTGCTGCAAGAAGTACTGTGGCTGATTCAGTTGGTGGCATTTTTTCCCTAAAGCAGCACACAACCAATGCCCCCGCACAGCACAAGAGGGCACTTTACTGCTGTAAATTCAGCCTTTTAAAGGAGGCATCAAACTGAAGTCATAACCAGTTCTTGTCATTAAAAGTTTCACAGTATACGTTACAAAAGCAGAGATGTGGGCCTTATTGCTCTGGCCAAACTCCAGGTTGGGTAATTACATTCCACCTATTTCAATTCCCCTTGTAATTTCAAATAGTCTTCACTTCCTGTCAGATGGTTTTTGTAGTATTTCAGTGTGCTGTTAAACAGGGCTGTTTTTCAGCCCAAAAGTTGGGTCCATGTTAGTGGCTGTAGAAATTATTTGTAGGATGTTAGTTAGTAAAGATTTGTAAAGTTGCCTAGTATCCATTTAAATTAAAGTTGCTTTGTAAATTCCTTCTCCCATTGTTGCATGGTGGATTTATTTGAGTAGCTTATTAATACTGAATGTAACTAGCTCCATATGAGCTGAAGGGAGACATTAAGCACTGTAATGAGTTTTTAGAAGTTCTCAAGAATGAATAATGTAATTAGAATTCTACAGACCAATGGAATTATGAGGCTATTAATAATGATCTTAACATTGCACAATGTTTACAGATACCCCACCTTTGCTATTTGAAGTGTCTTCCCTGGAGAACTCATTTCAAATTGGAGGATACCCTTGGCATTACATCATCACACCTAACAAGAAAAAGCATAAAGGAGTTTTCCATATTTGTGCTCTGAAAGACAATGCTTTGGTAATATATTCACATAGCAGCCTCACTCACCCTACCATCTGAGTAACACTTGGAGCAATAAAAAATTTCATTCTCTCCTATAATGCCCTCTTACTGTGCTGATTGCCCCTTTGGCCAGGGAATGCCGTACTTAATGGGCTGCATCTATAGCCAGAAATTGCCAGAAGGATCAACACAAAGTAATGGAAATATTTTCTTCCCACCAGTGTTGCTTTTGGTGCTTCCTACCTTCCCCTGCACCAATAGAATTACTTCCTCTGTGTTCCCAACTCAACAGTGATGGGTTGAGCTGAGTCTTGAACCTATACCCTGCATGGTGCTGTGTTGTTTCCTACTATCTACAGCCATTTTACAAATAAGCTGCTTTGTTGTATGACATCTGATCCTTCTACTCCTGGGTGAATTCTGCGCCACTATGCACATAGAGTTTATGTTCCTCACAGAATCATCCCCCCCCCCACCTGAAATACATTGTTGGAAAGTTGCTGCAATTATGCCTTTCGCCCACCAGGGGCCGCTGTGGCACCAGAACAGAGCAGCAGCTCCCAGGCCAGCCCCAATGGCAGCTGCGTTCCTCACAGTGCCCTGCCCCAGGTTAGGGGGATGGACAGCATTGGGCATATGAGGATGCTGGGGAGGGGCTCACAGAGTGGACTTCATAAGAGCTAATGGCGCGGAGACAGATTGGGGCAGGGACTGAATAGGAGTAGAGGTGCAGGGACACATGGGGACAGGGTAGGGAAATGGCTGAATGGGAGCACAGGAACACATTGGGACGGAGGAGCAGGGCCACATACGGATGAGGGTGAGGGGGGCTGTCTGAGTGGGGGTGCAGGGTCCCCTGACTCCCCCAAACCTTTGCACTCCTGAGGCGGGGGGATGAGAAAAACAGTTCTGTATTGTAGTTTAAGTAAATTATTACTCAGAGTTCTGCATTATATGCCTATAAGGAACCTATTTGTCAAAAAACATTTTCTAAATCTTGTTTGTTGTCTGTATTGTTACAGACATACTTGTTGACAGGTATTTTGAAATAAATTACCAAAATAATTGAATTTGGTGTGATTATATTGTATCATTTTGACAAATAAAATATGTAGAATTTTGCAGAATTTTAAAATATTGTACACAGAATTCCCCCAGGAGTATCCTCTTTGTTGTTTCTCTTTCAAAAGGTTTTTTAACACTATGTTTATAATTGTGTACTTTTAAAAAAAGTATTAGCCACCATTTCATCATTTGCATGAGCTCACTTTTTCAGACTTTATTTTGACTTCCTTGTTCAGGGTAAAAACACATCTATAATATTGGCCTGCCAGCCAGGATTCTTCAACTGCAAAGTTTCTTATCTATGCATGTCCCCATCTCTTAGTCTTTTAAGACCAATGTCCCTTCCTTCCTGTCTCTCTTAATATCAGAATATACAGGTCTTCAGCTTCATGGTGAAGTACAGCTGTACAAAATGTGGTGCTTTTGCTTCACAGGTCTCAGGCAAATCTCTTTCTCCTGGCTTTATTTTGTGTGAGTTCACACCTACAAGAGTTTGTTACAAATTAACTCAAAACAAAACTCTCCCAAAATGCCTGAATTTTCCCTGGTTTGAGGCTGAAATCATAAACTTTCCCAATTTCAGAGACCTCAGTAAGTTTTTCCACATACCTGCCCAGGTCTTGGGTTTGTTATAAAACTCAATGCTAGTATAAAAGGTCTCATTAGTATCATCCCAAGTCAAAGCTCATTTTGTTTTGAATTGCTGAAGTGCTTGCATGCTAGGTCTTTAATTTTCAATGTGTAGTTTCAGGAGAATTAGGAACAGGTCTAATCATGTTAAAGGCATTGTTCATTAAATACTAAACAATGTTACAACCCAGTGTGATGGAATTTCTTTGTCTTGATGTTTCATAAGGGTTTGTTTATTCCCCTTACTGATTCAGCTCCACTGCTGCGTCAACTTTGTCTTTATGGTTCTACCTAGGACTGTAAATGTTCAGATGTAGATGGGTGGAAGATGAGCTTTTCCAGTTTAATCAGATCTAAACATAATTATTCTAAGCCTTCTCTTCCACCTTCAGGCAAAAAATGGTGCACAGGATATGAAGTGCTGTTCATTAGAACCCGACTGGATATATTTTCATCCAGATACTTCAGGTAGAATAATCCATGTGGGACCAAATCTGATAAAGTAAGTATGAGCACTAATTTTTTTCAGAGCTAGTTGTTTTCATTAAAGAGACTATAGGGTAACATCAAATTAGCATCCTGATTTTGGGAGATGGCTAAGAGTTAGATGGGGTAATTATGCGGTTCCAGGAGCAATACCATTGTTAATGTTCGTAGAGTCAAAGAAGCACATCTGTAAAAATGACATCATGCAGTTTTTTACAAATTCTCTTTTTCTGACTTTCACATAAATTTTTACATTAAATAATTAACACTATATACAGTTACAGAATGGCAAGCTGGATCCTTTGTGATACATGAGGTAGAAAGAACTCAGCTTACACGTCCATGAGGGAGTGTATGTATATATAATATAAAATTTATTACCTATGCAAATTTATAGTAATGGGTCATAGAATACCATTGGCTTGATAAACGGGATGAGAATAACGTAGCTCTTCCAGCCTTAGGGTGTTATGATCCCAATTGTAACTATAAAAATGACTCCATCTTAGATATGTTTGCTTGTTTTCTTAACATATATTTTAGTACTTTTAGCAATAGAGAGGCAGTGCCATTGGGAAAAACAAGCTAGATTAGGTTCTTCCTTGTATATCCTCCAGAACGTGACATTCTTTTGGAAAACTCTACTACTAGTGATGATAAAAGAATCCAGAAAGACCAGGATTTAATTTTCAGATACCAGGTTGAGTTTAGAGCACTATTAAAGGGCCATCTGCCAGAAAAGGAGCATTCTGGGAAAGGCTCCTATACAAAAAGTTAGTCCATAGTTATACTTAACAGTGCTCTTTACAACGAATAAGCTGTAATTCTTGTGTATGAAAATAGCTCTGAAAAAAATAGGAAACATAGCTGTGATTTTGCTTACATAGGAAAACTTTTCTTTAATTTGTATCTTGCCAATCTATGTAAGAATCCAGATGCTTTTTAAGAATTCCAGCCTCCACTATCACAAGTTCATTTACATGCCTTAAGAATAAATCTTTGAGACCCAAACCCTTTTTGGGTGCCTAAGCTTTGATCAACTAATGCTGTGCATTTTCTATTTCCTACCAGCAGATTTAAGGTGTAAAATAAAACAAATCTGACTTTATCATTCAGACCATTGACCTTTCTCTACTGTTCTGCAGTCCTCGCTTGCCATTGCTTCTCATTGATTTCCTCTCTGTACCTCGCCCCAAAGTTCATTTGTGGGAATTTCGTTCCAAAGTTTGCAAGTTTTTTGGCTTTGCACTGAAAGGGCACTTTTAAGTGTATGCAGAAAATTAACGTCTGAGGAAGCCAAGTAAGGAACCAGGCCAAATTTACTCTGAAAAGCGTGGAACTGGGCCAAATTTTATCCCCTCCACTACTTCTAAGATGATGTACAAATGAGCCCAGCATATCTGCCAGTCAGTTTACTTCCCCTTCCTGACCCATCAATTTTAAATTTTGTACACCCTGGGTTGTCAACTCTAGAATATGCACAGTTTGATTTGAATGTCTCGTCTTCTGAGCACACATTCAAATACTCAGTAACCAGCCTATGATACCTTACTTCCTAGCTCAAATATTCCCAGACTGTCCCCCCACCATGGTGAGCATGCAATTGCTTTCTGATACTCCTACCATGCTCTACTGACAGTCTGATAGATTCTGTTCAGCTAAGAGATCTTTGGCCCAAGCCCAGATTGCAAGAGAATGGATTTGGGATAGAGTGGGTGGGAAAGAGGACAGAACAATGTCTGTCTTTTAACAATGAAAATTGTGGTTATTAAACTGAGCACACTGTAAATAAGTGGCCTAGGCAGCCCTGCTCGTGGTCCCTTGCCTCATTTTCTCACTTGGGTTCCCATAAGTCCACACAAGCTTTTTTCTCTAGTCCTCCTACAGTTTATTAGCAAAAACACAGTTCAAAAGTCCCAAATCAAATGTCCCACAGCATAGGCTACATCAACCCTGTGCAAGTAATCTTTGAGCCCTGGCTTCCTTCTCACCATCCTGATGTCTTCTACCAGATGTGGACTCTTGGAGTCCTCCTCTGACCCTCCACCCCAGCCCTTTCTTCTAGGGCACAACCTACTCTTCCTAGGGGGAATTCTCACAGTCTTTCCACTGGTTCCTCTGGGACCCACCTCTAGCAAGGAGACATCAGCAGGTAAGCCTCTCTGCTTCTCCCCTTCCTGCAGCCCTCTCTGGCTTTTGGCTTCATCTCTCTGGCTTAGAGGCAGAAGGCACTTCCCTCTGCTGTTCCTCTGGTCTTCAGCCTTCTGCCCAGCTTGGGGACACTGGCCAGCAAACCCCTCTTGCTGCTCTCTCCCAGAAACCACCTTCTCTCTGGCAACTCTCATCTCCAAGTCTTCTCCCAACAACCAATGGATCTCACCAGGCCTCTTAGAGTTCTCCAAGTGCTGCTCCACCCTATTAATTACCCCAACTGGAGCACCTGGACTGGAACAGGAGAGCTGAGACCAATTTCATTTGAAGGGCCAGCTATCCTGGTATGCACACCAATGACAATCTTATTCCATACATTTCCCCCCACAAACAGAAGATATATTTTAAGGAGACTGCTTAAGTACTGGTTCTGAAACTTTAGTTGATCATGTCTTGACTTTTTAGAGTTTAAAATCTCAGCTCTCTATAAAATGATGTAACAAAGCTTTCTCCCTATCCCCAAAGGAATACGTTTTCAAACTTAACATCATTCATGCAAATGTATTTGGGGGAGGATGGGGTATTAATTTTTGTTGCTTGACTCTATCTTAAAAGTTACATACCTGTATTGAAGTACAAAATGTTTTGGTCATCTCTCACAACTATACAGCAGTTCATACTCTAGAAGACTTATTTACATTTTAATTTTAAAAATATTTTGAAATCAGGACAAGAACTAAATTTTGTCACAGGGAAAATATAGTCAAGGTTGTAGTTTTGAAGCCTATTTCAGGAAACAGCTAAACAACAAAGGCAGATTTCACTCTATTATTTCCTGTAAAGGAAAAAGACTAAATTCTACTTCTGTATTTGTCCCTTTCCCTAAATATTATGTTACTGTGGCTCATTTTATCAAATTTTAAAATAATTCATTTGATGAATAAAGTTGGGCATATTTCTGTAGGGAATTACTGTTCCCTAAAGGCTAGTATGACTTATTTTCTATTACGGAGTGGTCACTATTTGTTTTGTGGTAGTGGCTAGAAACCCCATTAGAGTATCATTGTACTAGGCAATGAATACACACATATCCCATCCCCAAGGAACTACAGTCTTAGTTATCATATGTTGCTTCCATCAGTGGATCCTGAGCTGGTTCAACAGCTTTGTAAACATGTAGGAAGAACTGTAAAACACTGATAACTAGTGAGGGACCCTAACTTAAAGCCCATATCCAAGCCCTCTTCTGAACTTTGGGAAAAGTCAGACTCAAATTTCAACTGGGCAGCTCAGCTCCATAGCTATTTCTGAGGTTCTCTCAAAGGAAAACTTGCATATTGAGTGGTCTAAGTAGTATGCATTATGGAATTTTAAAGTTTAGTGACATAATTATGACCAGCCTTCCCCTATATGACTCCAACTTATGCTGAGAAGTACTAGACCAAAGAATTACCACCAACCTATAGCATGTGGAGAATTTATAAAACATCCAGCATCAGGAATTCGAGAAGAAACATCTGCAGACTTCCACTTGGTGGATGTGAGCAATGGTAGAATACACAGGAAACATACTGTATATCCTAGAACTGATGTGCTAATCAGATGTACTAAAATTGCATGGATAAATATGTTACAGTAATAACATCTTTCCAATGTGGTATATATGTACTCTGTACTGTATTTGAAAGAAGTTTCTGACTGTAACTTAGCTGTGCTATTTTAGTACATCTGATTTTAGAAATCACAGCATGTTAGATTTTAACATGACTTATTTTATATCTCCTTTTTTTTTAAGAGTCTTGAAGCTGAAGGAAATTGAAAATAATAAATACCAGCAGGAAATTGCAGAAGATTTTGTCATCATGGCCAACAGGCAGAACAATGTGAGGCTATAAGAGGAAATTCTTAATACAAACAATACGTTTTACTTTTGCGTGATTATATATTGTATGTAGGTGATTTATATGCATATGTATATCAGTGTATTGTGTGGATCTGATCCAAAGCCTATTGAAAGACACTTTGACTTCAACAGACTTTGCATCCAGGCCTTTGTGAGAAGAATTTCAAAGACAATTACACTTTCGAGGTATCTCACTGAGACCTTCTATCCATTTTCAGGTTCCTGGCATCTGTTGGGGGTGAACAATGCAAATAGTTGCCGTGGGTGTAAACCTTAAGTACCATACAAAGATGGATTTTTTTGGCAAGGAGGTGTCACTGACTTAAGTCATAGTTATATGCAAATTTGATAGCAATTAAGTTCAAATGGCTGAATAACGTCAAGCCCAGTGAAACAAACATTTGTACAGCATATCAAATGGGAATGCTAAAAAGACCAAACTCCTCTCTGGTGAATGTTAGTGAAAAACCTGTTGACTTGACTGATATTTTTAACTAACCTAATTTTTCTGTAGAAACTTTAATTTACCTCGAGTCACTAAAAAATACTCCAATCAACAAAAATAATTGAATCAACAAGTTTACACCAGCTACGTGCTAGAATTTCTACAGTTACAGTAGGTTCACTTGGCATATCAAGGGATAAAACAGAGGAAGAACATGATAGCGAGGGAAATCTTTACGATGTGAAAGTATTCCTATTTTGTCAGTAGGGAGTGGGGAACGAAATAGTTTTAAAGCAGGAAAAGTAGTTTAGTGCTGACTTTTCTACCTTTTATTATATTATATCTTTATATAGTTTTAACCTCAAACAATCCTAAAATGCTTCACCAACCACAAGGAACAGGGATCATCTTTTTGCATTTCTACAGCGGATAGCCATGACTAGGGCTCCGAGTTGCTATAGTACTCACCAATAATAATAATAAACCCATAGAGTGTGATTGAAATCCATCTTTGGAAGAGATGGTGCTATCCAGCTTGGGCATAGCACAGTAGTGGAGCCAGCTTCAAGGGAAGTTTGGCAAAAGGACACAAGGGAAAGGATACCCTGCTCTTATGAAAAGTGCTGTGAAGTCTTTAATGTTCTCTCAGCTTAGACAGGAAATCAAATTTTTATGAGGGCTGTAAAATGTCTCAGCTAAAACAGTGAATGATGCTAAATAAAATGATTGATTTTCTCCTGTACAGACTGTCTAAACTTTCTGTTTACTAAAGATGGTGCTACCTTTTAGTCTTTTTAAAAGTTTTACCAAATTTCAAATAAAGAGGCTATACTGCTAAAAAAGTATATACATCCTATATTATTACCTGTCATTCAGACTTACTCTCTGTCTCTCATTTTTAAATTCTGTCTAAGGTGAACAATTCAGTAACTGTAACCGCATCTGGTCGAGTGGTGAAAAAGCGTTTTAACCTGCTGGATGATGACCCAGAACAAGAGGTAATTGTGATACAGTGAGCTAACAAGGACCAAAAGATTGGCCAAGGAATTAGGGTGACCAGATGTCCCAATTTTATAGGGACAGTCCTGATTTTGGGGTCTTTTTTCTTATACAGGCTCCTATTACCTCATGCCCCCTGTCCCGGGTTTTCACACTTGCTGTCTGGTCACCATTCAAGGAATTGACCTATCAAGGCATATAAGCTTTACATTCATTCTTTATTGGCTTCCTTCTGCTGCCTTCATTTGCTTTTTTCCTCACATCTTTATCTCTTTCTTCTTCTTTGTTGCTACTGGTGCCTGAAAGAGTCTTCCTCATGTAAGGACTGATCCTACTCCCATTGAAGTCAATGGCAAAAAACTCAGTGACTAGTGGTACAAGATTAAACCCTTAATGTGAGAACTACAAACATTCTCTCCATTCCAATCTCTCCTTAAAACATTTCTACTGACAGACTTTTCAGCAGTAAATACAAAGAAAAAAAATCTTAAATTATACTTTTGCTTTGAGACTGGATTATCCAATCCCCAGACTCTGGTGTGCTGTGTCTGAACAACATTGCCTCCCCACTTTACGGTAGTATGTAAACTCAAGCCATGGACCATCTCTTCCTCTGCTTTGTACAGCATTGAGCACCCACACATACATTACTGACTGTGAATAAAAATACTGTCACTAGTCACTCATTTTTTTCTTTGTTTTCAATAAAATTGAAGATTTTTTTAAAAAGTGGGGAGTGGTGGGAACTCCTGTGACGTTACAATTCAGGTTTAACCTCAATGTGGATATATAGAATCATGGGACTGGAAGGGACCTCAAAAGATCACCTAGTCCAATCCCCAGCACTCATAACAGGACTAAGTATGATTTAGACCATCCCTGACTTCCTGTTTGTCTAACCTGCTCTTTAAAATCTCCAATGATGGAGATTCCACAACCTCCCTAAGCAATTTATTCCAGTGCTTAACTGGAATATGATAAACATGCAAGAACACTACACAGCAGGTCTGATCCAGATCCTCAGATTAACCATGATGTATCCTTCCTGCTTGCTGATCTCTTTCCAGTTTTATTTCTTCTGTGTTTCATTCATTCAGTCTTTGCATTTTGTTCCAACATGGACAAGAAACAAGTATGGGAATTACTAGTTTACAAGGATGTAGTTTGCCCCTGCTCATAGTCTTGAAGTGCAGAAAAAGAGGTGAAAATCTTCAATCAGTCTTCTTTTTCATTTTGTTTGTTTATATTCATTTTATTTTACCCTGGATATAAATAAATTATAGTCTTGAAGACTATGAAGACCATTCAAGCCTGCTGTGGCTTTGCCACTCCTAAGTAATGCAGCCATCAAAAACAGGGGGGCGTGAGAGAGTGAGAGACTGTTGGTTGAATCCACCAGGATTCAATATGAGATCATTTTAGCTAACGAACTTCAGCTGAATCTAGTCATCTCTTCCCATCCGCACAAAGCTAAGTAAGGAATGAGCCAGAAGACTTTCTCCAGTTATCTGAACAGCACTTTTCTAAAATAGGACTATTATATCCACAGTTAAAGAGAGGACCTTGATATGTCCTTAGAGATGATAGGTTGTCAGATGAATAATATTTGGATAGTTTAGGCTACACTGCTATGAAAAGAGGCCTGAAGCATCTAATTGGCCAAGAGTGTTTGGGTACCCATGTAAACTGCATAGTTCACCACTCTTTGGTCAGGTTAGCCTACCTCAAATTTTGATGCCAATGGATTATGACTAGAGGGGTTAGTCAGCCATTTTGGTAAATTGCAGGGAAATTATTTAAGGGGTATTTTTTAGCTGAATGTTTTCAAAGTAAAAACACTACATTGCCAAGATCTTCACATAGTGTTTGAGAAAATAAATAGATCTCAGCTAGGACTCAGTTGAAATTCACACTGAAATGAAAATTCTAATTCCTCAATTTCTGGCAACCATTTCCACTCTTGTTTCCATGGAAATCTGTGGTTGGAAGGATGCCTATGGCTTACTATCTGGATGGCAAAGATTTTCCTGATGATGATAGCAGATCTGTGAACTGGGACTCCTTCCATTTCTTTCCTTTCCCCTTCCTAAAAACCATATGTAAAGTTATTTTAAAAATAACTGTAAAAGTCTATTTATTAGCTGGTCAACTTGAGGTTTTGTTTTTTCATAAGACTTTCAAAATTGTGGACTATGAAGATGAGCTGGATTTATTATCTGTTGTGGCAGTTACTCAGATAGGAGCTGATGGGAAAGCTCACCTTGACTTTCACTGCAATGAAGATGGGATTTTACTTAAGAGTATTCCATTAGTGGAGTCTTGGGATGTGGTGAGTATAATCTATAGAATTCAGTTTACAATAACATTTCCCTTTATCCACTTGACACACCACTTTGCATCCAAGTAAGTGTCCTGTTCAAATTTTTGAGTCAGATGTACAATACAAATCCCACTGGCAATTCCCATGTAGAGTATCTGTGGCAAAAATTACTCAGTTGAACTTCCAAGTATTCTGTGATACAGTAGTTTATTTATCTCAAAATCCCCATAATCTTAAATCAGGATTTCCCTCAATGTGTATCAGTTGCATTGAAAAATATCTTTTGACAGCTATATGAATCTAAGCCTTGATCTCACAAACACTTGTATTTGTGCTTAACTTCACAACCTTTGAGCAATGGAACTTCTCATGTGCTCAAAATTAAGTATGGGCCTAACTATGGGATTTTAGGTATTTAGACACCTAACTCCTATTGATTTTAATGGGAGTTAGATTCCTAAATACATTTGAAGATCCTGTCCTTGCTTTATCTGAAAGACCAATTATCCACATATGTTTTTTGTCATGTATACTAGGAAAATGAACAGTGTTCTGCTGTAATTTTTTTAATCTGTTTTAGGAAAGTTTTATTTACATGGTTCTTACACTGGCCTCTAGGAAATGAAGCTGTCATTCAAAATTATTTTCTCATTGCAGACTTACAATCATGAAGTTTACTTTGACAGAGACATTGTGTTACATATAGAACAAAAGCCTAACAGGATCTTCATCTGTTATCTATACCAAATGATCTGTGATAGTCCAGAGGAAGATGCACATTCAAGCCTTGAAAAAGTGGAGAGAGTTTTTTGTAAAAAAGGGGAGAGAATTTTTGAATGTTTTTAAGAGAAAGACCTTCTGCATAGGCTTCACCCTACAACAATATCCACGAACTTGGTCTCTTTTGTATAATTTTGTATAATTTTTTTAGTGCACTACTAGAAGGTGCTCGATACTACTAGAGTGATGAATGCAGTATAAGAACCTATCTAGAATAGAATTTTAATCAATAATATGTAGGCTCTATTCTGAAATAGTAGCAGTATCAATATAGACATAGCAATCCTGCAAGATGCTAAACTATCTCAATGGAAGCCAATGGGAAGTAATAAGTAAGAGTCATTAGTGAGACCTGGAAAAATGTCACATGGACAAAGGAAAGAAAAACTAAAAAGATATTTTGTAGACAGTAGACCAGTCTCCCAGTACCCAGAAGACTTACATCTCTGTCCAGGGCAGTTAAGAGTTACATAAGGAGTATTTAAAAATCCCAAAATGTAAATCTCTTCCCCTTTATTGGTTAGTCAGCCACCTTCTGAAAGATAGTAAGATGAGCATCTTTCCTTGAACTCAGACTTTAGTTTTGTTAAGTCAGTCTCTAAAATATTTTTCACTTTTATTTGCTTGTATCCACTTCCTGCTTTATCCTTTATACTTGAATTCACTTAAAATCTCTTTCTTTTTGTTAATAAACTTGTTTTACTTCAAATAAACCAACCCAGTGTGGTATGTGATTTAAAGTGAATACTTACTCCAGTTAATGTGGCGAGCTGCTCGGTGTTGTATCTTTAAAGGAAAAAACAAACATTAATATCGCTGTGAATGGTCCAAGAGTGGGCTGGACATTGCACAGCAGATGGTTCTGGAAAATTCTGTTGGGGTCATTGCACCTGGTGTAGCCCAGAGTGTGACTGGGGTGCAACAAGCAGGCTGCTGGAATGAGAGCTGCATAAAACACAGACACCTACTGCATGCTTATACGCTGGTTGGGAGCATCCAGACAAGGGAACTACAACAGCAAAGCGTTTTAAGGCACTCAGGGTTACAGGGCAAATAGTGACCCAACCCCCTACTGGTATGGATTGCATCCTAGAATATGACATTCATCCATTACTGTTTTATTAAAACATTTTCTGCAATAAAATGTGCCTTCATATAACTTCACTTTATCGTACACACAATGATAGGATGATATCAAATCAGACTAAAATGAGACAGACTCATTCTGAGTATATGATAGAAGCACAGAGACATGGAGAGTACTCTTCTCTCCCTCAGTGCTGACCTGAGCAAATGACTGGCACAGAGCAGCCCTTATTATGCCTACCTGCACTACATGACCAGCAGTAGTAGTCATGCAGCCTACAGCTCACATGTGGCCTGGGACAATGGACAATGTCAGGCCACAACACCCATGTGTGTTCATGTAATGCTCTGTCTCCTATTCACACAGGTTAGGGAATATACACAGAAAGTAGAAATGGTTGCAGTGATGTATTTTCTTTTTGTCATTTTGCTTTAGTGGCCATTTCTACTGCCTTTGCTTCAGTATCCCAAAAGTACACAATCACCAGTTCAACATGACAGAGGCAGCTGTCAAATTACCATTTGTTAATATCCTCATAATTTTCCTCAGGGTAACAAAAGGAGTTAAGCACATCTGGCACAGCAGCAGTGCTGTATCTCTGGTATGTAATGAAAAGGTATTCTTGCATATCCCTTCCTGTACAATCTTTAATTATTCAATATAATATTCTAGCATCATGAACCTTGCCAAGCCATCCAGTGTTTGCATCCATGAAATGCCCTCTGTAGTCCACCACAACCTGATCAATGAGTTCTGAATCTGATTAGGGTAACAAAGAATTGGAAAATGAGTTCCCTGAATGATTCTAGTACAGTTTTGGGAAGCTTCAGCATTGTTCAAAGACATCCATTATTTCAGGATCACTCATAACCTTAATCGCACAAGTCTACAGCATTTACTTCATTGCACTCCACTTCTCCAGTCCAGTGTGGTCTTCTATATGCCAAGGAACATCTATATATATAAAAGTCAAATGGTGTATGCGTGTATGTATGTGCGCTTACTCCTTCCACACCGTTTGAGCTAGAGACTTGAAATTTGGTACAGGTTAGAGGCCTTAGGGTCCTAATCAGGGTAAGAGTTGAAAATTTTTCAAATCTCACCTCTGACACCCCCCAGGGGTGAAATTCTTTAAAGGCCAATCACATCAGCTGGGCAGCTGCTGTTCTCTGTGACATAGTTATGATGTCATAATACCCACTCCAACGGACCCCGCACTCACTCATCTCTCTGCCCCTCCCCCCTCCAACGGACCCCGCACTCGCTCAGCTCTGTGCCCCTCCCCACCTCCAACGGACCCGAGTTGGGTTTGGTCAGAGGATAAGTGAGGTAGGGGTGTCGGGTTTGGTTGGGGGTAAGTGAGCCGGGGGTGTTGAGTTTGGTCTGGGGGGGTGGGAAGATGTCGGGGTGGGTGAGGGGTGAGGTGTGGGTGTTGGGGTTGGTCAGGGGGTGTTGGGTTTGGTGGGGGGGTAAGGTGGGGGTGTTGGGTTTGGTTGGGGGGGTGAGATGGGGGGTCGGGGTTGGTCGAGGGGTAAGTGAGGTGTGGGGGTCGGGTTTGTTTGTGGTGGTAGGTAGGGGTGTCGGGTTTGGGTGGGGGGGGAAAGTGAGGTGGGTGTGTCAGGTTTGGTCTACGGGGGGTGAGGTGTGGGTGTTGGTCAGGGGGTGTTGGGGATGGTAGGGGGGAGACGTGGGGGTGTTGGGTTTGGGTGGGGGGGGTTAAAATGTGAGTCAGGGTTGGTCGAGGGGTAAGTGTGGTGGGGGTGTTGGGTTTGGGTGGGGGGGTGAAGTGGGGGTGTCTGCCCCCTCCCCCCTCCAACGGACCCCACACTCGCTCAGCTCTCTGCCCCCTCCCCACCTCCGACTGACCCGAGCAACGCCGGGTATTTTCGCTAGTAGTATATGTTGGGGCTAGTTCCCAGATACCTATGACACCTCTTGTCAAATGCACCATTTTATGGTGTGAGCTAAGCCTTTGTAAGGAATTCCAACCACAGCTATCTCAGCTAGTCACTGTCAGTCCAGGAGTCAGAACATTGTCCCAGCAGTGAATAGAGTCTGGTCTGGCTCAGAGTCTTCACTCCTCACAATTCAGTTCAGCACGTAGATGAACCCAAATCTATACATATCCCCTTGTCTTCTTTTCAGGTATCACCTTAGAATGCTCTAGATACTGTTACTATTTCTGTTCTGCTCTTCCTCCAGTATGTCATGCATCAAAATTCAGAAGTTGGAGGATGCAACTATCAGCAGTGACAAAAAGGTCTCTGGTATCAAGTGGCCACTGTGACTCCCTTGGAAGAAGATTATGGGCTTTATGTAAGAAATCGTATAACCCTAGATAGAAAGAAGGAGTGTTGTGGAATTACACATAGGACATGGTACTGGCAGCAGCTGATAGGGCATTATGAGAGATATGCCCAGAAAGTCCTAGCATGAACTGCTACAAAAAGGCAGAGAGCTGGGTGTGGACATAAAAACACAGTTGTGATAGAAGAAAACATTCTGTTTTCACAGACCAACTGTGTAACAACATAACTCGTTAAGGTGACCAATCCCATAACTGTTAACATACTCACAATCCTAGCTGTGGTCTGGGTGCGATCCACTGGAGGATTAGAGCCTATAAATATTTATAGTCCCCAATACACCAATGGAATCTGATTGCATGGGCTTTCATGCAACAGACTTCAATTTTAAAGAAAAAAAAATAGTCTTTATCATTGCAAAAATAACCTTATATGTGAGCCAAATGTAAATGGGTAAAGTCCTGTATATTGACAGCCCCAGTTCATTTCTGGTTAAATTCTGAAACATAATACCCAGCCACCAGAGAAAGGTGACATATTGAGCCACTGTCATTGAGCCCAGTTTTGGTCTGCGTTCAATCTTGGTCTATTTTCATTTCCAGCAGACTCAATATAAAAAGCACTAAAGCACTTCTTTGGTTGCTGCTCTTTGGTGAGGCCAAATTTCTGTGCAATCTCAAACTAAGCTGAAGTCTGAATAGATATATGAAATCTGGCCTATGGGCCAGGAGTCTGATACCTATATACCAGCGCGTGACTGTGGAGAATTTACCTTTCTCTCAGTTATAACCAGTGTAAAATAGATACTTGGAAATCACTTATATTAACTGCATTATTCAATATGCTAAACAGTAAGAAATATGAGTAAAGTGGAAAAATTCTGAGGATTTCCATATGGTTCCGATTGCAAGAAAAAACACATTTGATATCCACATGCTCAGCATAATTGTCTCTTTCAACATCAAAGTTGAACATTGGCACAAGGAAGAAGGAAGGAAATACCTTTGAAAATTATATGTAGCTGTCCAATACATTTGAAATAAAGGGGAATCTTTTATTATTTTTTCAGTGTTGCTCATTTGAAACTAAAATCTGCATTTTCTTTCCAGGCAGCAGTTCAATGGTTGAAGATCAGGAAAGTTGCGGTTTTAGCCCAAGAAGAAGAATTGCCTGGACTTACAAAGAGTGAAATGCTAAGCATCCTTAATTCCTACTCATCTCAATGTGAACTGTAATTGTTCAACATCTCACAGGACCAGGCCCTAAGTTCTATCACTCTATGAGATTTTCAAATAAAATTCAGACCGTCAGGAATTAGAACAAGGATTGATGCACAGCCACATTGATAGAGAAGTCTGCACTGCCACTCTTTGGGCCGTATGGATAAACATGTGACTTTTACAAGCTCTATGTTCAATGACATTTGTTTTTAAAGTCAACTTTAATATAACACTCTAAACTGACAGAGTATTACTCACCACTATGCTTCTCAACCTTGCAGTGCTATGACTCACAAATATTGTATAGCATTTTGTTAGTCCATCCTTTCTATCTTTGTCCTTTCTATTAACAGCCTCTTTCTTTATTCATGTTATCCCCATTCTTCTTCATCTCTTTTCCTGTTCATAAGTAAAATGCTGCTTATGTGACTTTAATTTATCTATAATATCCTCCCATTACAAACAAAACAGTACGTTATTCATGACTGCAATATCTACAAAGTTATCTTGCCTGCATGTGCTGAATCCTTTTTTTTCTATTAGCTTAACAGGCCCAGAGAAATTACATTTTTATTCAATATATTAACTATCTTATGTACTTGGTTTTCTTTATAGAAAATCTCCATATATCATCCTAAATTCCATGGACCTCTTTTTACATGTAAACTGTGTCACTGTCTTTGGTACAACTAGCCATATCCTTTTTTCTCTATAGTTTGCATGCTGCTACCGGTATTATCTGCAGCGGTTAAATAAAGTAGGTCAAAAAAGACTTAGGGAACAATTTTTAAAAGCATCTAAGTGACTTAGTAGTCTAACTCCAGCACAAGAAAGTCAACACTGAGGCTTTGAAATGATTTCTCTTATCCACATTATTTTGTATTCAAAATACTTTTAAAAGATAGTCTTACAAAAAGAATTATACCCTAATATTTACTTACGCATACTGAAAAAGCTAACCATCAGTAAAACAGAATGTGCAGGTATTTAAAAAGGGAAACTTTTTGTAAATATATTTCATCTTCAAATTCATCCAGACATGGCCACTTGAAGCGCCCCAACTCCGGGTTTTAGCATATACCCAATACTTCTATTTTATTGAAGTCACAAAGTAATATCCCATGTAGCCATCAGGAGGGCCCAACATAATATGGCTACCAACCTTTTGATATGCATTATTTAAAGAGAAGCAATTTCTTGGAACAGTAAAATTTCTTGCTTTGCACAATAAGGAAACAAGCACTTGGCTGCAACCCCTCTCCCAACCCAACCCCCCCACAACCATTATACATTCTTACAGCACAACAAATGATGGTAGTGAAGCAATCGAAAGAACTGAGCTTCTTGGCACAGCTTTTGCATAAACATCATAGTTACCAACATGTGAAAATGTTTGTCAGCAACAATTCCTCTCATAGGCTGAGGATACCAAATCAACTGGGGATCCTGTGCAGGATCCTGGGAATCCTGGTGAATTTTAGGCTATTTTCTTCTTAGTAGGGAGAGATGAAAAAAGCAACTGGTAGGAGGATCCTAAAATTCACAAGAATGATCTTTCCACCAGTCCCAGGTCCCTGGCTCACTTGTGGAGTTTTTTCTTGAGAAAAATACTGCTCATCATCGCCCTCCTCCCCAACTGACCTTTTTTCTTCATTTTTCTGATTGCAGGCTCACCAGGCAGTCCTCAGTGTGGGCTGCCTCATCCTCCCCAGGAACAGGATGGAGAGAGCAGATGGGAAGTGACTAAAACCAGAGATAGTCAGTAGAGGTAACAGAACTCCAGGTACCGGCCTATCTGCCTATTTCCACTGGGTGTTCATGGGCACCTGCATACCCTGATCCCTGCTCACAAACATAGTTGCCAAGCTTTGTGCAGCTCCATGTTTGAAATGTATGCAGTTTTTTGTCTAATTTGCATGTCTGCAAATAAACTTCAGCTTACAGTCCACAAATCTTGCTCCATGAAATGGTGCAGGTCAGGCAAGGAGCTGCACCAAACTCATCTGCTATAGGTGGGGGCAGGAAAGTGTCTGCAGTGTTAAGGTACCGGAGATGAGTGGTGGAAGGTGCCTAGGGGATAATTGTCTGCTGAGTAGAGTGGGAGACTTGGGTTAATGTGGGAATTGCATAGCTGCCAACATTTGTGCAGGATACATTTATATAGGACCATGAACTTCAGCTGAATGTCAATATGCCCTACCCCGGCATGTAGCTGCACACACTTTAGCACCTGTGGCTGGATGCTGAGGTGTGTGCAGGGAGCAGGCAGGTGCTGTGTGAGGACTATCCAGGAGCAAGGGCTGCAGGGAAGCTGGGGTTGTGGAGGGGTGACTGGGTGAGGAGTAGCTACAGGGAGCTGGGTTTGTGGGGAAAGAAAGGGAGACACTGAGTGGCGGGAGGCTGGCTGAGGGGTTCCTTGGGAAAACTGGGCGGTAGCTGGGGTTATGTGGCAAGTAGTCACCGGAGAAGAGGCTGGGCTTGTGACACCTGCGGCTCCTCTCCGCCCCTCACTTACCACTGCTGCCTCCACAGCAGCTGCGGCTGGTTCCACTTGCCTGCTCCTCCCGTTTGTTGCCGCGCTAAGATCCAACAGGGGGCGCAGCGAGACAGAGGCCGCTTGGCATCCTAACTCAGCAGCCTAACGGCGCCCTCTGGTGGGTCAGACCTGCAATCGCAGGGCATTCCTGCCTTTCAGCTGTGCGGGACATTCTGCCTGGCCGCGGGAATGCGCCTGTCTGTGAGTAACCGTGAGATGCGAGACATTTGGCAGACCCGAAGGTGAATGTGCTTACTGGGGAGAAACTTGGGGGCATGCTGTCTGGGATGTCAATTCCTGCTTAAATCAACGCGAGCTGAGGGCATTCAGAACTTTGCAGGATTGGACTCATTGAATAGAATCTGGCACAGAATAATTGTATGTTATTGTTTGCTATTTCATCATTCTTTACACAGGATCATTTGCTTTTCCCTATTTGAAATAAACAAGCACTAGGAAAAGTGATGCTTGAGCTATGTCACATTTTTTACAATTATTAATAATTTCAACAGATAT
Source organism: Sternotherus odoratus (assembly GCA_032164245.1). Classification (NCBI taxonomy): domain Eukaryota; kingdom Metazoa; phylum Chordata; order Testudines; family Kinosternidae; genus Sternotherus; species Sternotherus odoratus. Next base: position 31,285,286 of record JAVMKO010000011.1, on the reverse strand, counting down.
CCAAAAATATCAGAAATAAATGTTCTGTAAAAACAATACATGTACTTTGGGAAAGTAATTCTATATACCAAAGACCTTTCCCCCCGCCCCCCTGCCCAAAAAAGTAAGTACGGATGAGTTGCACAAAGAGCTTGAAAATGGGATTCATTATTTGTTTTCAAGACTCCAACATTTTTTTAATCTAATGCTTTTAAACCACTCACGATTTTTGAGGGGGGTTGACTTTTGATTTTATTATGGATTGGGTTTTCAATACATAATGTTATTATAATTATTTGTGTTGCCTAAGAGCTCTCCTTATAGGCACACTCTGCTAGGCACTTATGTGAATTAATTTCCTTTTGTGTGTTTGTCTCTGATTATAAAGTATCGATTATACACCGTGTTAAAAATATTATAGGCATACATTTGAGATGACCTGCATCTCTAATGAGAAAGAATTTGTGATGATGTGCAATACCTGCAAGTTTATTCATGAGTAAATTCATCCCAAACATATGCCAAACTAAACCTTACCATTACATTACTCACTTTGTTTGCAACTGTTCCTCAAACTTTTGAAAGTTTAGTACTCCTTCAGAAAAATAAAATTGCATCCTCCTTCAACCCAGCCATGTGTTGTCAAAGGTCTACTCAGATTTTATAATTTAAATAAAATGCAACTGTAACTTAAAATATGTTCTTACATTTTTATTCAAGGAATGCTGTATATTTAATATTGGATGTTAAGAAAAGTTTGAATAGATGTTCTTTCATTATTTAAAACTGAAACAAAGTATTATTTCTCAACTTTAAAATAGTATGATTTAAGTGGCATATAGTTGCTATTGCTAAGTGTCAACTTTATTTTCTGCTAAGAAAACATCTCATATCCATGAGCTCCACTGGGGCCTTCAGATTTGGCATCTCTTTAGCAGGGCTTAGATATCCCACTGGGCTTTTCAGCCTGTCTCTTTCTCAACTGGGGAAAAAAGTGAGTGGACATATCTCCCATGTGTACCCACTGGTGGCACAAAATGAGTACAGGTTGTGTAGATCTTCATCCTTTCGGTTTCCTATATGCTTTAAGCAGGGAAATAATTAACCCTGGCATTTAAAGTATCATTGTCATCTGAGTTAGCATCCACTGAAATGATATGCCAATTCATACCTCAGAACTATTGTTTCAGGTTCCCTCTGACATCTGGAAGGAAGAAAGAACATTCTTTATCCTATCGGAGGGTTTCCTTGCTGCTTCTCTGATGCTCTACTCCTTCCCTGATTTCTGAATCCTCCTCTGTAATTAAGAGCTCTAGTGCATACCGCTGCTGTTGCTCAGAGCTTTCCCAAGCAGCAGCAGCAGCGGAGTAAAAATTATTTAGTTCTTGTCAGACTCACTGTTCCCATAGCGCATCCAATAAAAACTGGAAAGACACTGATCAGTTTTTGCTTGGGGCAGCTTGGGAAAGCAACAAGCAGATGCAGAAACACAGAAGAAAACTGCAGAATTAGGAAAATAACTTTGTATACATTTACATTTTGTTCATGTTTGGAAGGTTATTTTCACAGCCACAGAAGCTAGAAGCCACCAATTACTCAGTGACATACGGGTCTCCTATTTTGGAAAGCTCTATAGATTCATCCACTGCCAGTCTCTAAGGGCATTTCTGGCAGGATAGGGGCTAGGTGGAGAAGAAAGGATCAGCCCAAGGAAGTGGTCTCTCCTTTACAGTACAGTAGCAGTAATGTTCATTGGACAGGAGGAGTCATTAACAACACCCTAAATAAAAATTCAGCAGATATTCAATCACAGTGTAGTAATCTGGTCAGATACTATCATTTCCCCTTCCCTCCATGTGTCTTTCAAGCCCAGGATGCCTGAACACAAGGCATCCCTTATTTCCTTGGCTCTCCTGCACCCACCCCCAGCTGGCACATATTCTGGTTGCTTTAATCTAGCTAGCTCAGATACTGATAGCAGTGAAACTGTGGTACTGTGTGCTTCAGGAGTGACTGTAAACCCTGGCTGGAATGCTCAGTAATTATTTGGGCAGCTAGGCCACACTGAAGCCTGTGCTGCCACATCTTAATTGATACCAGTATCTAAACTAGACAGATTAAAGCTAGCTTGGGTATGTCTACATAAGCAGCAATCACACCCTGTGACTGCAGTTTCCGCATATCCTTAAGTATGTCCACACTGTACACTTAGCCTGAGCTCTGACTCAGGTTTGAGCCCAAACCCCCTGCTGTCTATAGTTGTCTTTAGAGTCGGCCCCTGAATGCTTGTAATCTGCCACCCCAGCAGACTACCTCGCTACAGCGACCCTATGAAACTGGCTGATTCCTACCAAATACATCATCAGTGGCTATGAACCAGAGAGAAAGCACCAAACCCCAAAGGAGGACAGTGCACTGCAATCTGAGAGACAGATAAACACTTGGTTCGCCCCTGTCCAAACTGGGAGGGACTGAGAGAAAAGTATTTCCTCCAGATCTTAAACACAATGAGACTTTTCATCACAAAGCCGGGCAGAAAAGCTGGGGGAAGGCGGGAGACAGCGACGGCAGCCCAGAAAGGGACCCAAAGGAAAGCGGGATAATCACACAAGTCTAAGCCCCTAGGTGGGGCAGGCGGTAAGTAAATAGCTCAGTCACCAGGCTGAGCTGCTGAGAGCCGCACACCCGGGGGGAGGGGAGCCTGCGGCTCTCTCTCTCTCGGGGAGGGTACGCGCGGGTGCCTCCCTCTGCGCGGGCAGCGACTCTGCCCCCTTCCCACTTCCCCTCCCCCTGGCGCTGGCCCGGCTGCGCCGCCCGACGGGAGGGGACGAGCGCTCGCGCCTGCCCGTGAGCGCGGAACATGGAGGGCTACCGGCTCTTCCTCGCGCTGCTGGTCTCGGCGCTGCTGCTCGGTTTCCTCTCCGTGCTCTTCGCCCTCGTCTGGGTCTTTCACTACCGGGAGGGGCTCAGCTGGGACGGGGGCTCGGCGGAGTTCAACTGGCACCCGGTCCTCATCCTCACCGGCTTCGTCTTCATCCAGGGCATCGGTGCGTGCGGGGGCGCCCGGGCTGGGGAGCGGGGCCGGGGGGACTGTGCGGACCCGCTGGGACAGGCCGGCGAACAGACTCGTGTCGAGGTTGCTGAAAGCAGCTTTGAGCGCCCCGCCCCCCCAGTCGGACCACGGGGCTTTCGTCAGGCGCTGGGGTTGCGGGATGTTTTGCGCTGGGGGCCACTATTTACCCGGCCTGGCAGCCCCGTGCGCCCGGGAACGCGGCGCGGCGTTTCTGCGAGTTGTGAGAGTCAGTGCCAGGGCTGGCGCGTTACTCGACTCCCCTTCCTCGTGCTGGGTTTGGGTCCTTGAAGCCCGTGAGCAAGCAAATCAGGAGAGAGAAGGGAGGTTCTGCACCCTGCAGAGCAAACTGCAGCATCAGAAATGCCATTTAAAAAGCGATTAGTCCGCCTGGCTTCAGTGTAAATCACCCCATCAGGCTTCCACTTGTTTCATTTCATTTTAACGCTACATCCTAAGTATCGTGAAGTGACCAGGACGGGGAGGGAGCGGTCTTCACTGACTACTTTTGATTGCATAGTCTTCACACTTTCAGTGACTTTCAAGCGCTTCCTGTTAAAACAGCTGCACCGATCATATTAACTATTTCTTCTTTTCATAACACACCCTTAGTCCCTGGCATCTTTGTTCTAAATGCAGAGGTTGCTCAGAATGGGCTATTAGTTACTTTACATTTTAGCCTGTGATTTAAATTTTATTACTTTCAATGTTTGCTAGCTACCGTGTTTCCCCGAAAATAAGACAGTCTTATATTAATTTTTGCTCCCAAAATTACATTACATTATATTACAACGAGAGGCAAAACTGGAAGTACGTCTTATTTTCGGGGGATGTCTTACTTTCGGGGAAACAGGGTAGCTCCCCAGAAACAATGAATAAAGACAATAATATAGTTCACAGTTGTATCTTTATGTAACATGGGGGAGAAGGGGAAAACCTGCAATTCTCTTATTAGGCTAAACAATAGAGAAAGTGGTAGGAAAGCTATGGGTCAGTAATCTAACTGATATTCCAATCTATTATGTCTATGATTAGGTCCAAATTGAGATTGAAAAGTGCAAAATAAAGGCATTAGATTGCATCAGAAAATACGGACGTGTTGGGCGAAAACAAAAGGGATAGAATAATAGAGGAAATGGGCACAGAACAATAATAGAAAGGTGTCCAAGAATCTGCTCCCATTGCAATCTGGCAAAATTCTTGTTGGCTTCAATAGGAGCAAAATCAAGCCCTACATTAACAAATGACCAGGTGCAGTGCAGAAAAAAACAAACACCAGATTATTTTACTACTTTTTTCTTTTTGTTGAGCATTTAAACTTTTTTTGCAGGATGGCAAGGAATCATTTGTAGCCCTTTTGTTTGTAAAAAAAACATCCAATATAAATGTAAATCCATGTCTCCCTTTTTTCACTTTATGCAGCAGTGGTTAATTTAGGAGGTTATTTTTGACCACTTTAAATATCAATTTTTTTGTTTGGTTCACTGCTGAATGATGTTTCAGATTCCATCCAGTGAGCTCACTAGTCCAAAGCATCTGAATATTTCACAGGAAACTTCTGCATGAACATTCCTGCGCTAGTAAAGTCAGGTTGCATCTACACTATGGGGCTATCTGTGTCAGCTATGTCCCTTTGCAAAGTCCATTTGGATGGAAGAAGTTTTTCTTTCAGAGTGGCAACACCACCTGCCCAAACAACATTATCTACATTGAAAGAAGCACTCTACGCTGTGGGTTGTTAGCCCTGACCAACACCGCTAGTCTGATGTAACTTTTCAGTGTAGACATAGCCTCAGATTTAAAGTCAGAACATAAGGGTGTGGTTGGCCTTTTAATTTTGGTTCGGCCAGGGAGTTGTGATTTTAAAAATAAAACCCCAAACTCATTCCTTCAGTGGGGAAGTAGTCCCAGTTTCGTAGCTTAATGTAAATGTATTTCTTTTTTGTCCATTTCTGATAGGTTCAGTAGATCACATGACGTGCAGTTTTAGGGTCTGATTACACTTCTAATGGTAAAACTCCTAGTGACCTCAATAGGAGATGGATCAGGTCTGTGACAGAGTGAAGGAAGGGTGAGGAAGAGGCCAGAGAGACCCTTGTGATAGGACTCACTAGCCCCACCTTTCTGGTCCTGTCAGTCATACACAAGAGGGAGGAAGGCTGAGGAAATTGCAGTCAGCAGGGGGGAAACCGCAGGATTGCCCTAGGCCAGTGGCTCTCAACTTTTCCTGACTATTGCACCCTTTCAGGAGTCTGATTTGTCTTGCATACCCCCAGCTTTCACCTCACTTAAAAACTACTTGCTTACAAAATCAGACATAAAAATACATGTGTCACAGCACACTGTTGCTGAAAAATTGCTCTCTCATTTTTATCATATAATTATAAAACAAGCCAACCGTAATATATTGTACTTACATTTCAGAGTATAGTATTTAGAGCAGTATAAACAAGTAATTGAATGAAATTTTCATTTGTACTGACTTTGCAAGTGCATTTTCTGTAAAACTAAGCAAATATCTAGAAGAGTTGATGTACTCCTGGAAGACCTCTGTGGACACCCAAGGGTATGTGAACACGTGGTTGAGAACCATTGCCCTAGGCACCAAGCTGTAGGAGTGACTCCTGATACTGAGTGAACTCCTAGCTAGGAGACCTTCATCACTGAGGAACATACAGCAGACTCCGAGGGCAAGACAGACAGATTGAGTCAGTCACAGAGACTTAGCTGGAGCAATTACCCCAAACCCATTACCTTGGGATTAGATTGTTAACAGCACTGTAGATTCACTACCTCCCTTTCCCAATCCCTTTTTCTGGGACCTCATGGAGAAAGTATCCCTAAAGGTGTGGAGGTTTGTGACTTCCATTTTGATCTCCCAACCAGAGAGACTTAAGGAGGCCCACAAAGGTCAGACCACCACCTGCAAATAGTATGGAAGTGGGGCTAGTGTTGTGACCACTTGGTGTAAATAACTGGGCTTCGTCAGGTTCCCCTACCTCCTGAGGGAGGAACCAACAAGGACTCTGTTATAAGGCCCTTAATCAGTCTGCATCAGACTAACAACTTTTTATTTACAAGCAGGAGAGTTTATTTTGCACAAAGTAGACAAATTTCTCTCTACAGACCTTTCCTCCAGCACCACCTTGAGATTTGGTTTGCCCTTCTGCTGTGACCAACGGCTTTGTTTAAAGCAATATTTGTACAAAGGATTTTTTTTAAAAGTAAATAAAAGGTCCTCACAGATCAGAGGAATAAGCATAAAAATAAGACATTGGTAAAAGAATTATCTGTAATATTAAACTCTGAGTATAGTTAATATTGTCAAATAACAGAAAAAGCAAATGTGGAGAATGAAAAGAAGATTGTGCAAGAAATTGGGATTAATACAAAATAAGAAACATAAATAAGATTATGGACCTGATCTAAAATTCACTGACGTCAATCAAAAGACTGCCATTGACTTCAAAGAGATTTGGAATTGGATCAGCCTTAAAATAGGGCACCCCTTTGTATACATTCTGTGAAAAGAAGTAAAATTTCAAAGTAATTAATATTGTATTAGACTGGAATCTCAAATTAACTGTGGGATATGAATGGGTAACCAGATCACCACAAGCTAAGAACAGAATGAGCACATGTGGTTATTTAAGGGTGGGAAGGAGACCAAGAGGGTGGAAAGTTACAGAAATGCAGAAATGTGAGGTATGAAAAAAGAAGCACAGACAGTGGTTGAGAAGTAGACTTGTAGAATGACCGAGACAATCTAAATTCAGTCCAGGAAGATGGGAGAAAGCTGGTTATATTGCTGTTATTTGTAAGTGACGAAAGAATAAGCATAACTGGAGATCAGATATAATAAATGAGCTGTAAAAGAAAAAGCTGCATGGGCCCCTACACAGAGGTAAAAAAAATCTTTATTGCACAGCACCAGCTCTATCTCCAAGATTAGTTTTGACACAACAACATGTACAAGGATGAGCAGTTTCAAAGATTAGCACACATATTTAATGTAGCTAAATGAAATGTTAATGAAATTATTAATTTTCTTAACAATATAATTTCATAGCAGTTTTTAGAAATACTCGTCACTGTTCCAGTATCTTTATTTGGTAAATGGGCTGAATGGAGGATTGTGCAGGATTGGAGAATGTCTCAAAGCTGTATTCCTCTTTCTTTTTTGTGTCCACCTCAAACTGCTCCCTAGTTACCACAGTGATGGGCATGGTGCTAGTATATGAACATAAACAGAAAATAACTTAGGTTCCTCCATCATGAGTGTGAAAGGGGTGGTGAGTCCTTAATCAACTGAGTTTTAAGGGCACCGTTTAAGGGCAGCAGTCTTTCCCAGAATGGACCAAAATAGTTTCCTCCTGTGCCTATACATTTCTGGAACATCTGATCTTGTACAGCCTGGGACATTCAGATAGGACTTTTCCATATGATGAAGTCCAGCTTAAAAACTGCCCCCTAGAATTACAATTACTTTATCCAGAATACCTGGATAATTGGGCTAATTTAACTTAATTAGCCTTGAAGCTACAAAGGTGGTCTTTGATATGGAATAAAGGGAAACCTACTCTATAAATTTAAGACTATGTGAAAAGAAAGTGCTGTCTCTTGAGGCCAGAGCAACACCTGATGCTACATGCTCCTTGCTTCCCTTGAAACACCTAGGTCATCAGTGATGCCAACCTTGACCCACTGTTGCTGCCAGAGAGAAGCTGCATGCTTTAAGTTACGAGCTATGATCACCTACTTCCAGTGAACAACTACTTCATGAGTAGAGCTGGGCAAAATTATTTTGGTGAATAAAAAATATGACCCCAAATGCATTTTTCAGGGCACCAAAACTATTTACGAATTCAGGTAAAATTTGGTGCCTAGTTTCAGCCAAAATAAAATGGATATTTTTTTTTTTAAAAAAAAGTCAAAATAGTCCGTTATAATAATTTTGAAATAGAATCTTTGGACTTTTCATTTCAGAATGTAATTATATTTGGGGGGAGGGAGAGTGAAAAACATCAGGAACCAAACAATAAAACCATTGTTAATCGAAAAAGCACCCCAAAACCTAAATGAAGTTTCCTCTCCCCCAACAAAGTTGTTTTGTTTTGATTTTTTTTCATTATTTTGGGTGTTTTTAATCTGAAACAATTTTTTTGTTTTGGTTTGATTTATCATTTTGTCAAGAAACTGAAAAAAAGCCATTTTGGTTTGAAGCGAACCAATTTTTTTCTGTTTGGCCCCCAAACCAAAAAATCATTTAATCACTCAGCTCTACATGTGAGTTAAAGATCATAGAATCATAGAATATTAGGGATGGAAGGGACCTCTGGAGGTCATCTAGTCCAACCCCCTGCTTAAAGCAGGAATCATCAGAAATGAAGAAATGTAAACTCTTTCAGCTGTTTATCATTTAGTTCATGAGGATTCCTCAAAGCTCCTGTGCTCTGAGTATGTGAACAAATATTGTGTTTATAGGTCACAACTCTAATACTCTCCTATCCTAAATAAAATCCAACTAACCTTAAATTAGCCAATAACTCTCCAGAGTTAAGGCGTAATATTCTGGAACTGGAGTATAACTTTGTAACTTAGTCATTTTTAATTTGAAATATTATTTTGTAAAATATAAAGGACCAAATTCTGCCCTCAGATACACAAAAGCGACTTCTATTATTAATGGGTATTGGAGGGCAGAATTATGCTCATATTATTTTCAGAAAACTTTGGGAATAATTACATGAAAATCTTCAAGAAGTTGTTTACGATTATGCTATTTAGTTTCATTCATAGTGGGACAAGACAAGGCATTTTCCTTCTTGTTAGACAGTAATCATGAGACTGACATGCTGAACTGTAGCAATCTTTGTTATATCATGTGGTTTGACTCCTGTCTAGCGGTCTTGAAAATGAGGCTGCCATCGCTTTTGAGTTTGAATATTGCACGCTTTATTTGTATTCCATTCCTGAACAAAACCCCATAAAATACCTAAATGCTGTGTGTATGCAGTTATATTAACAGGATTTTTTCATTCCTGTATTATGCTTCCCATAGGATGTAGAAATCTACATTGATCTGAGACCTGTTCATATTCAAGGACATTCCATTGGTGAACAGATTTCTCTTTGTGAATTGTGTAGTGAAATTCTGTAATTTCTGGCATGCATTGTACCTAAATAAAATTCCAAATGCAGAAATAGGGCCTTAAAAGCAATTTGACATTCATTATTATTCATCCAAACATACACAACACATATTTTCTTTCAGAATTCCTATCATATAATTTCATTAATAATGCTAAGATTATAGCGCAGCAGTGAATTTAAAGCATGAGTGCTGTTTCTTTTCCTAAGTAGTGATTTTATCCTTATATTACTGGGGAAAAGTCAAGACATACACTCCATTCCCCCTTCCAATGTACATAATAATGCATTTGTGCTCCCTCAGAGCAGGAACATTCCATATAGCTAGGAATATTGTCTTTTGTTTTCAGCATAGTTAACTATATATACTCAGCTTGATCCTAACAGGTCTGAATGCCAGTCTACAGCCAGAAAAATCAAATGAGGATTTTATCAATTAGCTCATTGTTAAGAAACCGTGGCTTTGGTTATTGTGAAAGGACTGTCCCCTCCAACCACTAAATGATTTTTGGATTTTTTTTTTTTTTTACATTAAAGTAGTAAATTTCTGCCTCTCTTTATTCAATTGCTTTTCTTCTCTTCATTGATATTTCCTTGAAAGGGAGGGACCCATGCTCATAATCTGGTTTTTTCTTATTGGTGAGCAGTTAAGATAATACTATTTCATCCGCAATCCAGTGTCAGATGCAGCCTCTCCTTTCTGTAAATAATATAGTTTAAGGGCCGACAGCTGTGTAAAAGAGGTCAGAGCCAAAAAAGACATGACTTGTGTACATTTAGTGGATTCTCAATTAGTAAAAACAATTGCACAGAAATTCATTCCACAAATTTTCTCAGGAAGGGGCATGTGGTATCTAAAAAAAATCAGTACTTGACAGGAGAGTAATACTTTCAGACTTAGACAAAATGTACAGTTTGCTAGTATTCTTTTGCAATATGCATATTCTAAAACCTATATTGATACAAGAATAAGTTTTTGCTGAACTCCTTTGGGTTTTAGGGCCAGATTTTGATTCCCTCTCATGAGTAGCATCTTACTCCATACATAGTCTCATTGAGGCAATGGAGCTACTTATGGAATAAGGCACTATTTAAATTGAGTAAAGGCATTTGAATCCGTTTTTCCAGTAGATGATCACATAAAGAAATGAATTAGGCCTCAATCCTGCAATCTTATCTGTAAAAGAGGACTTATTTGCCCTGTAGGATCCCACACAGATCAGGCTTCAGGACTGAGGCCTAACATTTGTTTGCTGTTAGTTTTTAACCTGCTTAGACAAAACTTCTACAAAAAAGTTATAAGAAAGTTTCTCCCTAGAGGTTATACTTTGGCCTGAATTGTGTGTTGGGAACTAATGAGATTACATGTAACACTGAAGTGGGAGGAAAAAAATCTGACTCCTCTAAAGTTTTTCCTGTTCTGTAGTTTACACTGGAATGATTTGGATTATGCATGATTATCAAAATCCTTATAGAAAAGAGATTTACTATTAAATCTTGCTTTTATTCCTTCCTCAGCCATTATTGTGTACAGATTGCCCTGGACCTGGAAATGCAGCAAACTCCTGATTAAATTCATCCATGCTGGGTTAAATACCATAGCAATGATTCTTGCAATTGTTTCTCTGGTTGCTGTTTTTGATTTCCACAATGCCAAGAACATTCCCAACATGTATAGTCTGCACAGCTGGATTGGACTGACTGCTGTTATATTTTATACTCTGCAGGTCAGAATTTAAGTACTGTATTTATAAATAAGATATAAAGCTGAAGAATGTGTTCTATAATTAATTAAAGTACAGTAGAACCTCACTAATTTATATTAACTACAGGAAGACCTATTTTGATTTCCTGAATTGTGCAAATGTGCAAATAAACACACAATTTAAAAATGTCAAGGATACTGTATCACAAAATGTATTTTGTTCATTTTGCTTTGATGTGAAAATAGTAGTATCACCCTGGTAGCATGGGCAAGGGTGGCAGTGGTGTGGGCTAGTCATCCTGAGTGTGTACTCAAGGGGTTCAAGTGGGTTTGTACTCAGGAAAGTTAGCCTGTACTATCCTGGCTGCACAACTATTTTTTGTGTATTCACTCAGATAAGAGTTAATACAAGAATGTGTACACGACCTGGGAATCACATTCATTGCTTGTTGTGTTGATGTACCCTACAAGTTTAATAGGAGTTATTTTCTCTACCTTCAGTTTAGTGATTCTGCATTTTGAGCTGAAGCCTGTACAATAAAAAGATGTCTTGGTTACCTAGTGGTCAAGAAGAAACACAGAAAATGCCCACTCCTGAGCTTTGTCCCTCACTCCCCAGGCTGGCAAGAGCAGGAAACCCTGTGGAGTCAGTGTGTTCGGAGATTGCACAGGGGGGAGCATTTTGTATCGCTGTTCAGCATACTGTCTATTGCTGACTAAAAGAGCAACAATTACTGGCTTATGAGGGTCCTATTGAAATATAAAAAGTATTACTCTCATTAATAGATATTCCACCCTTACCCACCATTAGATATGTCTGTGGCAAAGCAGTAGTGCCTAAAGAAAAAAGTTTTAATATGATAAAAATAAGTTTTTACAAATTAATAGTCTAAATAATTATATTTCAGTAGAATTCCTGAGACAATGCTCATATCCAATACTGTAGCTAGAAGATACTCTGTTCCTATGGATATGGTCCTGTAACCTGCCCTATTTGGACAAAATGTATTTGGATACAGAGAAGTGAAAGGTAATTTATCTAGGAATAGAAAAGAATGCAGCCCATCCCTATAGAATGGGGTGCTATCCTGGAAAACGGACTCTGAAAAGTACTTGGGGGTCTTAATGGACAAGTAACAACATGACCTCCCAATGCTGGTGCAAAACAGGCTAATGCGATCTTTATATATATATACAGGGGAACAGTGAGTAGCGAGGTGATTTTATCTTTGTATACACCACTGGTAAGACTGATACTGGAATACTGCATCCAGTTCTAGTGGCTGCATTTTAAAAAGGATATTGAAAAACTGGAGAAGGTGCAGAGAAAAGCCATAAAAAATATTTGAGGGCTAGAAAAAAATGCCTTAACATGAGCAATTAAAGAACTCAACGTGTTTAGTTTATCAGAAAGAAAACTGAGAGGTGACTTCTTCACAGGAAGAAAATGAGAGGGCTCTTTAATCTAGCAGAGACAGGTAGATCTCTCTAACAAGAGCCACTGGCTGGAAGATAAAGCAGGACAAATTTAAATTAGAAAGAATATGCATATTTTAAAACAGTGAGTGGGATTAATCACTGGAACAAACTACAGAGTGAAATGGTTTTGCCATCTCTTGATACCTTCAAATCAAGACTTGATGCCTTTCTGGAAGATATGCTTTAGTCAAACTTAAGTTACTTGGCTCAATACAGGGGTATCCAGGTGAAATTCTATGGCCTGTCTTATACAGGTCAGATTAGTTGATTAAGTGGTTGCCTCTGGCCTTAACTGATGAATGAATCTGTGAAGTTGTGGGAAGGGGGAGAAATCAAAATGAAAGAGGATATGGATAAAATAAAAAAATAATTTTCACCCCATACAGTATTATTGACATAGTTTTTTGAAAATGAAAGCTTTCCTGTCGGAAGACAAGATACTGGGCTAGATGGATCTTTGGTCTGACCCAGTATGGCCACTCTTATGTAATTTAAAATGGTGCTTTTCACTATGCAGTTTGGTTACTTTTGACCATTTCCACTTAGTTTGGACAGTGGTAAAAGACTGGTTTATTTACAATCAATGTCATGGACTGTTTCTTAGGTACTAGCACAATATTGTCTTTGGTTTAACATTATAGAGCAACATATTTAAAAATATATTCCTAGTCCAATTAGGTTTGGACCTCAGATACTTTAAAAATGAACCTTTTATGGTGGTTTCAATTTTCACTTAAAAGTGCAGATTTCTTTCACAGTTTTAATGCTGAACCTGTATTCTGTGTTTAGCTTGTCTTAGGTTTTGCTGTCTTTCTGCTGCCCTTTGCTCCAGTTTCTCTTCGAGCATCTCTCATGCCAATACATATTTATTCTGGCCTCCTCATCTTTGCAACAGTGATTGCAACAGCTCTCATGGGATTAACAGAGAAACTTATTTTTGCTCTGTAAGTACTATATTCCATAATTTCACTCTTCCATTTGTTTACTCATTAAAGTGAACCATTGAAAATGATCATCAAGTTTGCATACAACCATGTATTCTAGTAGTGATTCATTGTTTATTTTTGACAACATGAATAGTAGTCTTTTTTTTTTAGGTAACTTTAAGACGATTGTCCTTAAAACAGTTCTTTTTATGTATTTTTTCCCTCAAAGGAAAAATCCTGCATATAGCACATTTCCACCAGAGGCGATTTTTGTCAACACTCTTGGTCTTTTGATTCTAATCTTTGGTGCTCTTATTTTGTGGATGGCAACAAGACCCCACTGGAAGCGTCCACCAGAACAGAATTCTAAAATTCAGCAACCAAATGGAGGGACACCGGAAGGCACAGAAGAGGAATCCACTATGACAGACTGCAGCAATACAGAAAAATCTGATGTGGAGTTCAATAGTGAAGCAGCAGCAAGAAAACGAAACCTCAAACTTGATGAGGTAGGGCAAAGGTCTACCATGTAAATGCAGTACACAAAATTGCTGAAGTCTTACATTATAAAGAAACTGTTCTTATCCAGCTATTAATTACATCTGGTATTTAAACAGGGAATTTCTATCAGGCTGCCTTAATGCAGTTCAATTTTTCTACACAACTAGTATGAGCTGAAAAGATCTTTAAAATTCAGTAAGACCCACATTTATCATGACATTCCTTAGTGTATCCTCTGTTTAAAAGAATTGAGGACTGGGATGAAAAATCATGTTAAGATTTATGCCTTTTAATAAAAATGTAGCATATCTGGAATAAGGACGGAGTTGAAAAAAGCATCTAATGGGAAAATAATTTCTACATCACATCTTAGCTTATTGATTGTTTCTACGCAGTTCACTAGTTTCTTTAAGCAGTTATTGTGACTGGGACAAAATACTGCCCTGAGTCATGCTGTGAATGGGCATGAATGAGAGTTGTATATGCACAGCAGAGTGCAGAATTTATCCATTAGCACATGCCTATTTTTTTTTAATATAATATTGGTACACTTTCTTAAGGGCCTCATTCTCAAGCATTTTTCAAAATCACATTGTAAATATTTTTTGGCCAAAAAATTTGAAATTGGGAAAGAAATTAAACAAAATTTTTGTTGAAATTTTCACTAAAATGTCATGGTTTTGACCATCTTTTTCCATTTATTTTTTGAGAGTTCATCAACATTTTGAATTGGTTTTAAACCAGCTCTGGTAAATGTATAGATTTATAGCCAGCATCCGCCCTTGGATACAGGTGATTGCTAATGAAATCCATGGGAGCTACAAGTAGACATCTGCGGGCAGCATTTGACCTGTCTTGAAATCTATGCAGTTTTTACATTCACTTCATTAATAGAATTACAAAAACTATGTATTGGGTCATCAAATCCATCCCTTTCCCGTGGCCTCTGGAACCAGTACAGTATTGTTCTTTATGGTTCTATTTTATAAGCTAATATTTTGAAGCTTTTTTTTTATTTTAATCTGGAAGAGTAAGATGAGGAAAGCAGTGTCCAATAGTTTAAGCACTGGAGTAGAAATCAAGAAATATGGGCTATATCTACACTTCAGTTAGAAACCAGTGGCTAGTCTGTGCCAGCTGACTTGGGCTTGTGGGGCTTGGGCTAAGGGGCTGTTTAATTGTAGTGTAGACAGCTGGCATGGGCTAGCGGCAGGTTTTTAATTACAGTGTAGACACACACAATGATTCTGTTCCACCTCTGCCACTGGCTAACTCCAATCTTAGGCAGATCATATAACCTCCATCTTACTTTTTTCATTTGTAAATTGAAGATTTACACAATTCTTAACTTAGGCAATTAATTTAACATTTGTAAAAGTGCTTTGCCCTTTTATAGCTCCTTTTGACAATAAGTATTAATGCATTACTTTTATCTAAAATCTCTCTCCGATATAATAATGGACATTGCTTTTACTTACTTGCATAATTCTAGAAGAATGGAAAACTACTCTCATAGAAAAATTATAATGTATGGCTTTATGTGATTTTAAGTGTCCAAAGTGATTAGCCTCTCTCTTGCAATCTGCTTGTACGGGTTGCCAAATTTACTTTTGTAATACTAATGTCTAGACCTAAAATCGTTTTGATAAGTGGCATAACTACTTCATGTTTACCACTATTCATGTTGCCAAGAGCTATGAACTAGAGCTTTGGGCACTACACCACTTTCCATTTCTTCTGAAGACTATTTTCATTTTGATTTATTTTTCAGCTTCTCGCATATATTTAAAAATATTAGGATCCCACAAATATTTAATCTTTCTAGGTCAAAGTGATGCATTGACATACATAGTTTTGATTACTTATTGTTATTTTAGGTCTCCTTTGAGATAATAAAGCACCTTGGGTCACAAGCTTGGGTTTGTAATAACATTGAATCATTTGAGTACAATACAAGAAAAGCTAGTATATTAATTCTTAGGAATATTTCTCTACAGTTCTGTTTTGGTAAACAAGGTTATATCCTAAGTTTCTATATCACTTACATATGTCTGACAGCTTAGTGTGGGCTTGATCTTAATGTAATTGTTTAGAAAAAGATTTCTACACACATTGTTTAAAAATGTGTTTAACATTGTTTTAAAAAAATCATATTATTGACATCTGCGGTTTCCTCTTAGAAAACATATGCCCTTAGGAGATCAGAATCTTCTACACATTTTAATGTAGAATTCAGATATGAGAAGGGAAAATACTTTCTTCCATTGCCTGATCAGACCTTCAGTCCCACTCTTCGGGTTTGTCTACACTACTCACCAGATTAGCAGGTAACGATCAATCCAGCGGGGGTCGATTTATCGTCTCTCATATAGATGTGATAAATCGACCGCTGAGCATAATTTGATCAACTCTGATACTCCACCAGAATGAGAGGTGCACATGGAGTCAACAGGAGAGCGTCAGCTTTTTACTTACTGCAGTGCAGATACCTCAGTAAACAGATATAAATATGTCACTATTCACGTAGCTGAAGTTGCGTATCTTAGATCGACACTGCGCGTTAGTGTAGACAAGCCCTTAGTAAAAGAGAGGGCTGCTGCTTCCATCTTTTTAAAGTGTACATTAGGTGTGTCTATATTTCCCAAGACAATCTGGATTCACTAAGAGTACCTCTCTAGTCTGAGACTAAAATCAAGAAGGCACTCTGCATTTATGGTAATTTTTGTTAAGATGAAAGGAAAAGTGAGGAAAATTAGAGCGCTTGTCAAAGTTCACTGTGACCAATTTATATGCCCTTGAAGTTATTGCATCCTATTATAGCTGTGCAAGTTACACATTAGAAAGGAAGGATCACCGTAATTTACACAATGTGCTAAATTGCACCACTTTTTTCCTGTTATTTTTTTCATAATCTGTTCAATCTACAGTGTTTTTTGAAAGATTGACTCAAGGAGCTCCTGATACCTAAATAAGGCTCTTAACAAAACAACAAAGATGTGTTAGTGCTAATAAAAGGTTCCATCTTAAACTCTGGAGGCTGTATTCCTCTGTTTATCTATAGAACAGGTACAGCACAGGAAGCAGTAGTTTAAACATCTACAAATTTGCCAACTATTGTGTCTTAACTACCTGTGGAAATATGCAATACATTTTTAATATCCATTTAATTCTTCATGTGCTGCTGAGACTGCTAATAAATGTGGGTGTCTTATGTGCAAAATGGACACCTACCCAGGAACTGGCCTAGAATAGACTCGTTTCACAGGGGACAGCCCAGTAACTATTTAATCACTTCTAACTTGGGCTATGGTGGAACCAGAAACTTATAGGTGAAAAGTTTTGCATTCTGTTAACAGTGCCTTGCGTTATACTAGTCATTATGCCTTTTATTTTCTATTTGCTACCTATACTATCCAAGATTAACTTGAAATTAGTTGTACTGATACTGTTTAAAAGGGCAGTATCACATTTTTCCCTTCCTATGAATACATAAAAAAATCTTTCATTCTAAATTGATAATATAATAACATTTCTATCCCAATTTTCAAAAAAGCTTCTTTTAGTTCTGATCTGGAAAAATATCTTTAAAATAAAACTGCTCTAAGGACTGAAGAAAATTTTTTCACATTTTAATTAATTCCTAAAAGGCAATGGAAAGCTAACATCCTAATTTAAATTATTACACTGTATGTGGAGCAGGTTAGCTTACCTCTCATCATAGGGTAGAATACGTATTTCTCAAAGCAATTTGTCAAGAAATATGCATTCACAGACATGTTAAATCTTACATCAGATAAATAAGCTGCACATATTCTTGCTCTGTTTCAAAAACGTTGTAAATGTGTAACGTGTATTACACCTCTAGTAAAATGTGATGTTCAAAAACAAGTTCAAGTCTTGTAGCAATGTGGAACCCGAGGGTCATTTTCAAAGGCACAAATGGGAGTTAAGACTACAGCTCCCGCTAACTTTCAATTGGCCTAACTGTGCATCTGAAAATGTCCTTTTAAACTATTAGGCTTTTAAAGGACTTAGATACTAACTTTGGATTTGTGTAAAAATATATATAATTAGGGAGTGGGGAAGGTGGGAAAGACTACAAAACCTAAAATAAACAAGTATTTTCTTTTAAAATGATTGAAAACAGGATAATTTTTTTCATGTATTTAAATGCTTTCCTGCATTACTGGCTGGGCACTGAGACATGACAGCACTTTGTTCCTCATGAATGCAACTGAACAAAAGGGAAACTGAGAACTAAATTCACTCTCCTGAGTGAATGCTAGCAATCGACAGCAACGAAAATTAGATTTAAAAATAATTTTTATTTTGAATATTTAAAGTGGTGGTAATGATTTTTTAAGCTAAAATGGAGTTGAATAAATCCAAAGAGCTAAACGTACAATAAGTACATGTAAATTTCTCTGCCACAGGTAATGAAGACAACTGCATATGATATTGTAAATAAGGATTAATAATGTACATGAAAATTATAACCTGGGATTTTAGTGAGATGGTAAAAGAATACTACCAAAATATTTTCTATTTCATAAGATTTCTTTACTCTATTTCAGCCTTTTTATAAAGAACTGAAGCAGCTGAATGCTTTATCATTTGCAGTGCTTATTTGTAGGGGAAAAGAAAAATGTTTTATTACAATGTATATTTCATTACTCATTTTTGTATGTCAATAAAAAATATTTTTGAAGCTTGCGTAGTGTAATGTAAAGGTGTATTCTGATACTAAGTCTCAAGCGTTTGAATTTGGTAAGAATTTAAATTTGGGTTTTAATTACAGTGTATACAGTATATTGTTATAGTGAAGAGTGCTAAGAAAATTCAGTAACTGAAGCTGTAAATATTTTCTATAAATGTCATGCTGAATACTATACACGATACAACATTAAAAGATTAGATGATAATCATGGTATTATAAGGGAGAAATATTGCATATTCACCACCTCATGATTTCAGTGGAAATTGTACAGACATACTGGAGAAAAGAATATGACCACAAAGCTGTTTGTGGCAGGGAGCCTGTTAACTCCCAGGCTGAGTGGGAGTTAGGCTCAGCTGTGTGGCCACGCCCCAAACTCTCAGGCTGCATAAAAGCCTGAGAGGTAGCACAGGAAGCAGTCAGTCTCCTCTGTATTCAGAAGGAGACAGGGTCTGGCTGCAGAGAGCAAAGTACCCGGACTGGGACTGGGACTGGGACAGGGCGTGGGCGAGGCAGCTGGGAACTAGGGAGCGATGAAGCTCTAGGGAGAGGGCCCCAGCCTGCTGAGCCTAGGGAAGGCCCGACCCACGGGGTACTGGGGGTTGCAAGGGGGCGGCCCTGGGCTAGATGGGAGCAGCAGGCCCAGCCCCTCCTTGCCGGTGATGAGTAGCCATGAGACTGCAGTCAGCCTCAGTGAATCGAGGCAAGTGATGACAGGCAGTGACTGGATCTGAGGCGAGTTGGGGATAGTGGGTGGTGTGTTCCCCAGGGAGGGGAGACCCTAAGACCAGCGGGGTACTTCAGGGGTGCAGCACCCTCAGTAAGGGGCTCCGGGGTCCGGGAGGGACACGGGGCCAGAGTGTAAAAGCGGACGTCGGCCGGCAGAGGGCGCTCCGGGGTCAAAAAGAGCCAATTCCCAAGACGACTAGACGGGGGCGCCGCCGGATGAGGGACCAACATCGCTACACTGTTATATTCTAGAAGACTATTATTCCTCTCAGAAAGTGACAGAGTCTTGTAACACCTTATAGACTAACAGATTTTTAGTTAGACAGCCATATTGCAGCAAAAAAATGTCAACACCAGACTTCAAAGAGAAACTGCTGAGCTCCAGTTCATCTGCAAATCCGACACCATTAGGTCTGGACTTAATATTGACTGTGAATGGCTCGCCAATTACAACAGCAGTTTCTCCTCTCTAGGTTTTCACGCCTCCCCACCCCCTCTGATTCAATTTACCTTGCTCTCTTGCCTGCATATTTATACCTGCCTCTGGAGATTTCTACATCATTCATCTGATGAAGTGGGTCTTAGCCCACGAAAGCTCATGATCCCTAAAATCTGTTAGTCTGTAAGGTGCTACAAGACTCTTTGTCGCTTCTGCAGATCCAGACTAACACGGCTGCCCCTCTGATACTATCTCCCTCATAGTGATCTTTTCCACCTGTTCTGTAGAACTGCCACCTTCTTACCTCATGACAGGTTCAAGAATAGCAGCCGTGTTAGTCTGTATCCGTAAAGAAAGCGAGGAATACCTGTAGTACCTTAGAGACTAACTAGTTTATTTCAGCATAAGCTTTCGTGGGCTATAGCTCACTTCATCGGATGCATAGAATGGAACAGAAGTAAGATGCATTTATACACACACTTAATTTCCCTAACACAGAAATACATTTCAAAAGGGTTTTTTTCTCCTACTGATAATAACCCCTCTACATTTAACAGCCTCTTAGAACTGATATGCTAATGTACAATTTTTTTTCTTTTCTTTCTTTCTTTCTGTGTGTATAAATGCATCTTACTTCTGTTCCATTCTATGCATCCAATGAAGTGAGCTATAGCCCACGAAAGCTTATGCTGAAATAAACTAGTTAGTCTCTAAGGTGCTACAAGTATTCCTCACTTTCTTTACCTTCTTACCTGACATTGAGGCAGAGTTACCTTGACCCCAAGAATAATGGCCACCAGATACCAAGTTCAGTTTGGCCTAAACTAAAGAAGTCTTTATTTGCAGTTTTACAAAGAGCTTTTAAGACAAATGACTATGGGTAATCTTTTATAAACTGCCTAAATCCCATTTTTCAAAGTCACATAAATACTTAGGAGCCTTAATCTCACTGAAATAATAAGAACATACATAAGAACGGCCATACTGGGTCAGACCAAAGGTCCATCTAGCCCAGCATCCTGTCTACCGACAGTGGCCAATGCCAGGTGCCCCGGAGTGAGTGAACCTAACAGGTATGATCGAGCGATCTCTCTCCTGCGATCCATCACCCCCCTCTGACAGACAGAGGCTAGGGACACCATTCATTTATTATTTATCAATAAATAAATAATAAATGGAGATATACCAATCTCCTAGAACTGGAAAGACCTTGAAGGTCATCGAGTCCAGTCCCCTGCCTACACTAGCAGGATCCGCCTGCCTACACTAGCAGGATTGAGTACTGTCCCCTGACAGATTTTTTGCCCCAGATCCCTAAATGGCCCCCTCAAGCATTGAACTCACAACCCTGGGTTTAGCAGGCCAATGCTCAAACCACTGAGCTATCCCCCCACCCCCCATATTGCCCCCCCAAAGTATATGGGAATTAGGCTCATAAATCATGTAAGTGCTTTTAATTTTTTTTATTCCATATTCACACCTACATGAATAATAATAGGAAAGTACTGTCAGACTTAAATTTACAGAGTACAGTAAACCCTCGATTTAACGGACCCCGATTTAACGGACTTCGGATGCAACGGACAAAATTTCCGATGCATCCGAAATCCGTTATTGGGGGTTGCCGGCTCCCGCCCCAGGGAGCCGGCTGGGTTGACAGCTCCCGCCCGGCTCCCCGCAGCGGGGACTCCTGTGGGGAGCCGGGCGGGAGCTGTCAACCCCCCCGCCCGGCTCCCCGCAACGGGGAGCCGGGCAGGGGGGCGTTTGAGAGCTCCCGCCCGGCTCCCCACAGCGGGAAGCCGGGCGGGGGGTTTGACAGCTCCCACCGGGCTTCCCGCTGGGGGGAGCCGAGCGGGAGCTGTCAACCCCCCCCCCGCCCGGCTCCTCGCAGCGGGGAGCCGGGCGGGGGGGGGGGGTTTTAAGAGCTCCCGCCCGGCTCCCCGCAGCGGGAAGCCGGGCGGGGGGTTTGACAGCTCCCGCCGGGCTTCCCGCTGGGGGGAGCCGAGCGGGAGCTGTCAACCCCGCAGCCCGGCTCCTCGTAGCGGGGAGACGGACGGACGGTGGGGTTTTGAGAGCTCCCGCCCGGCTCCCCGCAGCGGGAAGCCAGGCGGGAGCTGTCAAACCCCCCCCCCCCTGCCCGGCTCCCCGCAGCGGGGAGCCGGGCGGGGGGGAGGGGGTGGGGTGGGCCAACTCACGGCTCCATATAACGGACTAATTCGGGCGAGGGGGTGTCCGTTGTCACCCGAAAGTCCGTTATTTCATAATTTTAAAAAATTATTAAATAACGGACTTTCGGTTTTAACGGACACCCCCTCGCCCGAATTAGTCCGTTATATCGAGGTTTCACTGTATAACAAAATTATCCTGTAGATTGGTGTGAAAAAATATCTTTTGGTATTTTCCTGCCTCGGACAGGCACAGCAGAAAAGTTCTCTTTTTTGGAAAAGAAACTCCTCCAAAAAAGAGTTATGAGCTTTCATTTAGCACTTCCATGGACCCTGCTCACCTGGCTCAGAATCAATTTTCCACACCGTGGCAGGGAGCCAGGTTTCCCTGTAGCCTGCTAAACTGTCTCAACATCAACCTCACTCACATGTTCAGCTGCCTCTGTGTGGACCTTGTCCACCTAACAGTGAGAATAATGGAAACCAGGGAAAGGTCCCCCCCCCCCCGATACCCTTGTTCTCCTGTAGGCATGGGACCCTTATTCTCACAGTTTTCAGAGCAAGCAGGAAAATTTCAAACATGGTATTCTGTGAACTTATCAGGCCTCCATCTCCAAAGTCTCCATGACCCTCCTCCTCTGGTAACAGTGGTGTTGTTGCCCTAGTGACTGAATCCAAACATCCTAAGTTGGTGGAAATGCGTAAGTTAGATGTGAACAGAGCCTACAGGTGAATATAGTAGAGTGAATCAAAGCCTAAGGTACAAATCCTCTCATTACTCTGTATCAGTGAAAGCAGCAATTTTGTGGGTGGAGTGATCTTTTACCTTCTGAGGAGAGCTGCACAGCGCCTATAGTCAAGGCCGTGTCCAGGAGTGGGCCAGAAGAGGGATTGTTTGGCTACTCATCGGGTGTGGGCACTGAAAACATTTTCTGTCCTGGCCAGCAAAATGGCTAGGGACATTTCTGCCTACAATGTATTCCATACACTCTTTTCTCAAGAATCAGAGGTAGCTGTGTTAGTCTGGAATAGCAGAGGTAAAGAGTCCTGTGGCACCTTAAAGACTAACTAAAGTATTGAAGCATAAGCTTTCGTGGGCTAATACCCACTTCGTCGGACGCAAGCAGACTTGCATCCGACGAAGTGGGTATTAGCCCACGAAAGCTTATGCTCCAATACTTTAGTTAGTCTTTAAGGTGCCACAGGACTCTTTGTTAACTCTTTTCTCAGATACTTTAGCATGGACATCCTCACTCCTGCTGATACAGCATTTTGTTGAAGGGTGTTACAGAACAAGGGGCCCCAGTAATCCATAAATTCCTTTTCAATTCTCCTCTTGCCCTGGGGATAATGTACTGCATTCCACGTTCCATCATGAAGACCATCTGACATGAAGGGAATTGAGAAAGGAAAAATTCTGTCTTGTGAATTTTCAATCTCAGACCCTCCATGTCAGACAGTGTGACCCTCCCTCAGAAGACTACATTATATCCAGAGTTTTATCTAACTATTGCTCACTTGTTTAAATAGTTTGAAAGGGAAATAAAGTGTTCCTACAGGAAATTCCAGCTTTGCTGCAAATAGTTTGAGTTGAATAGCACTTTTATAAAGGTAATATTTTTCAGCTGCTCTACAGTTCTTTCTAAATTATAATTCTAAAGGCAGTGTGGGAGCACATATCTGGTCTGTCTTCAGTTGCCACGAAAACTGGGAATGCCCCACTATCAAGCTGTCTGACATGAAGAACCCTAGATGAAAATTCACAGGCAAGTCAGGTGATATTCAGTGGCTACAGTTTTGAATACATTTGAGGCACAAATTATACTGAGTACAAATTTTACTGGAGAGGATCTTTTAAGACCAAAATATTTTTGTTCACTGCTTTCAACAACAAAAATCACAAGAGAACACACTAAACAAAACAAAACAAAAATCCGGTTAGCCTGGGAGTATCTATGATATATTTAACCCTTATCTAAGAACTTCCATGCTTTTATAGTTCACTGTTATTCTAAAATACAATATTAAGCCCTAATACTGCAACAACTTACACAGAGGCTTAACTTAATGAAAATGAGTAGTACTGTTGAAGTCAGTGATAGTAAGATCTGGTTTTTGTTTTACAGCTATTATACTTTTGTGGGTAGTTCCACAGTTGATGAAACTACTCACGTGTGTAAATGTAAACACATGCACAAGTTTTGGTTCACTGCCTTATTTGGTGCTTAATATTATGAAACATCAAATGTTAGGGACCATTTATTGACAATATTCGAATAAATTGGCTGATATCCCTAACTTGATGCAGCACATTTACAAAACAAGTAAAATTTCACAATGATTTCTGCTTTTACAATACCACATTGTCTTTTTATATTATCTGCAAAGAGAGACACATGACCCTGTGCCAAAGAGTTGATACAAAATAAGGACTAGGACCTGCAACCCTTACCTACAGTGGTACTCACATGGTCAGCAATTAGAGGTGAGCTTCAAGGGACACATCTAACTCTCATTGAATTCAAAGGCAGTTTTGTCCTTGACCTCTATGGGAGTTGGAAAACCATAAGTTATATTAAATAACACCACAAATAAATTTACATTATTGTAAGGCTGCTAAATGCAATTCAAAAGGTAACATGCCATCTACACATCTGCAAAAAGTTCACAAACACCAAAGAGCATGGAAATCACTAGCAAAGTTTGCATAAGCAATTCTGAAACCTATTTTTAACATTCAGTTCACATACACCATTAACACACAATCTCTTACGTAGGGTGTTATCTTTGATTCAGCCCTTTCTTTAGTTCCTCACATTCAGGCCATGTCAAAATCTCACTCCTTCCTGCATAACATCTCTGGTGCTCGGCTGTCAGGACTGGCTGACTACAGTGGAATCAAACATGTCCTGGCTTGCTGCACAGCTGGCTCTCCTGGTCACCTGTGGCCCATCCTCCTCCTTCTCGCTGTTCATGGTAGGGGCCTGTGGCTCAGGCTCCTCGGACGTACCAGCGGTGCCAGGGCCGTCTTTACCTATGGTGATGCCCTCCACAGCCTGAGCACCTGCATGCCCCCTGCAGGGGGAGTGGCCGCTCAGCTGGCAGTCTGGCCCCTCCACAAAGAGGGGGGATGTTCCCTCAAGGGCTGCAGGGCCGTGAGGGCAGAAGCTGTTGGGGGGCAGCAGCAGATCAGGGAGGCCTAGGACAGCACGGGAGATTAGCGGGGGGGCTGGCGCTGGCAGCAGGAGTCAGGCTCTCCCCCCCCCCCCCCCGCTCCTACACTCACTCCTGGCAGCGGGAAGTGGAATGACCCGACCCCAGCCTGCTCTGCTCCCCCAGCTCCCAGCCCTGTCGCTTGGGAGAGGAGGCTTGGAGGAAGGGGTCAGGCCTGCCCCTGCACTCACTAGTGGTGGCAGGAGGAAGTGGAGTAACGCAGCCGGGATCTGGTGGAGCCGAGCTGGCTGGTGCAGAAATGGGCCCGACCCCTTCTGCCAGCTCCAGTACCTCTGCTAATCCCACGGGCCGCGTGGAGGAGAGAGTTGGGGTGGAATGGGGGCAGAGTGTAAGGTTTCTTTCCACTGCCATAGCAAAGAAAGAGCCCTTACAAAGAGTCCTCTACCCCATGTGGTAGAACCTTGCCAGTTTCACTGCAGATGGGGTCTTCTGTTTCTGCAAAATGGGAGGCAGAATTTGCCTCTCAGTGAGGTTGCAAGTGTGTGACAACAGAATTTGGTTTTGGGTTCCCTCCCCCTTCTTTAAGGAGTCCTCCATAATCCTCTATTTTAACCTCTCAGAGTTTCTAATCCTTGCTTTGGTTCCAAACCCAAAAAAGGAACATGGGCCATAGAAATTACAGTACTGGATCAGACTGCAGCTATGCACATTGAGCATAGATCTAAACTGAGCTGTCTGCAGTAATGCCCAATCCTTTCCTGAGTTGATATGGTTAATTTACAACCCTGTAGGTAAGTGAGTACACGTGTAGTTCAAATTCTTCCCCTCAATGTACATTACTTTGCATTTATCAACATTGAACTTAATCTGCCTTGTGTTGTCCATTCACCTAAATTGATTACATTCCTCTGAAATTTCTCACTGTCCTCTCTGGTTCTGACTAATCTAATTAACTTTGTGTCACCTTCAAATTCTGTTATTTCATTGTTTATCTCCATTTCCAGATCATTAATAAACATATTGTGCAACACCAGAACTAATAAAGAGCCTTGAGACACTCTGCTGTTAACCTTTTGCCATGAACTGTTTGCATCAGACACATACATACACCACTTGGGCATAAAAAAACCAAATAGTCCTATGCAGCCAGTCATCTACAGGGGTCAAGACAGAAATTTGTTCCCCTTGATGTACTCTGTGTTTGGTGGTGATTTTGTTTTTGAGGTGGGGGTTCCTCCTTTCTTTGGAGCATCAGAGATGGCCATGGCTGGAAATGTGACTGGACAGAGTGAGGGGATACACTGAGAATTCTCTCTCAGGTGCTTGGCTGATAGGTGTTGCTCATGTGCTCAAGGATGTAACTGACTCCCATATTCGAGACTGCTAAGGAATATCCCCCCAGGTCAGATTGGCTGGAATATTGGGTTTTGTTTTCTCTCTTCCTTTTATTCTGCAGCACTGGGGGGGGGGAGGGGGGACAACTCATTTGCTAGAACCGTCTGAGTAAATCTCACTAAATCAATTCCCTCCTATTGCAGGGGCCTTGGGCATAGGTGCACCTTAGTTCCTCCTGTTCTCTGCCTGTGGCTTGGAACAGTTTCATCTCCTGAGGGCTGTAATCAAACATGCCAAACCTGTACACACACAAAACGCAGAAATTGGGCTTATTTTTGGCTTACTTGGCTTGTGAGTTGCTTGTTGGCTAGTTTTTGGCTTGCAGCTTGTTTTTTTGTTGGTTTTTTTTGATCGACAACCAGGGACAAGGGGGGCAAGCTGGGGTAAGGAGGGAGAGAATCGGGTGCACAGAGGGCCCACCACAGTCCCAGACTGCACACTATGGAGATCTAGTCACATAGACTGTTGGGGTTCTTAGGTATTGGCTTGTTTTGAAATGGGATTATCTTGATTTTTGTCTTATTGTTGGGGTGCTTATTTACCGCGTGAAAGCTGGCAACTGTGGCTGTAATACTTTAATCTAATTCTAATTGTTAGCTTGTGATATACAGGAAGTCATAGTACATAATTAGTTTAAGACTCTTCTGGTCTTAAACTCTGAGTCTAAATTGGGTAATGCCACTCTGGTCATTGTGCAGTAGGTGTTCTACCTCCTTAGTAAGACTGGGTTTAAACTCAGTATAGTTAAAGTAAAGTTCTTATGTGCTCTATTTCATCATTTAGGGAAGAACCTCTAATTTTTTAGTTTAATCATCTATGAACAATTACATTTAGAAGCTTACTCCCCCTCAATGCTAAACTCACACATAGTTCAAACTCCCCTGTGCTCACTCCATCTGTTTTCCTCAGTTTGTAGCCTCTCCTCACCCACGAAGATCCTCCCACTGAGGAACACTGAACTGTAAACATATTTTTGCATCTCAATATTCTTTATATTTTTCATAGGTGCTGTAAGGTATGCCACAAACAATAGCCTGAAGGCTAACTGCAGATGATTAAACATCACACAGGTCTGCATTATAAGCAAAATGTTTTTCCTCTATTTTATCATTCAGAGCATGTAATCTAAAATCTAAAAACACAAAAAAGACCATACGCACAACAACAAATTGCTAAAATTACTGTAATGATGCACAGTTCAACAGTGACTCTTTTCTCTTCGAGGAAGAACCCTGCATGCAAGCCAAAGCTCCATCTGGCAAATTCTAATGGCAGTCTTTCTTATTTATACATACATTACACAATGCAACATGGTTGGCTTTAAATAAAAACACTATGCCACTTCCATTATGGACTGGCAACTGGTAGAAATGGAGTTATGCTAAAATACACAGGGTTTTTTTGCTAATCTCAGACCTTGGGTCCAGGCCAACAGCTGTCCTGACTTTTATTAGTTGCAGCAGAATCCAAAATAGAGGATAAAAATAAAATAATTGAACAGAACTACAGCTCCAGATAATATTACCTATGTGCCTCACACTCTCATTTCCTTTTTGTCTCTCCCTAGGAGGAAAGCAGTTATTCTTCCTCATGCTAAATCCAGTTGCTCCCCACAGCAATCACATAAATCTTGGCATCCATCACACAGCAGAATGAAAAGTCAAATCAACAGGAATCTTTCACAAGACAGCAACAGGCAGACATTGGGGGGAGGGGGAACCCAAAATATCCTCTCAAACTGTTCCACTTTTCTCCTAAAATTTCTAGTCACTAAAAACTTGCAAATATTCTAGTGATTTAAAAAAAACAACAAGGTAATGTGCATTCAAAGGGTAACAAGAAAACATTCTACAAATACATTAGAAGCAAGAGGAAGACCAAGGACAGGGTAAGCCCGTTACTCAAAAAGAGGGGTGGGAAATAATAACAGAAAATGTGGAATTGGCAGAGGTGCTTAGTGACTTCTTTGTTTCAGTTTTCACCAAGAAGGTTGGTGGTGATTGGACTTCTAATGTATTGAATGACAGTGAAAATGAGGTAGGATCAAATAGGCTAAAATAGGAAAGACCAAATTAAAAATTACTTGGACAAATTAGATGTCTTTTAGTCACCAGGGCCTAATGAAATGCATCCTAGAATACTTAAAGAGCTGACTGAGGAGATATCTGAGCCATTAGTGATTATTTTTGATAAGTCACGAAAGACGGGAGAGATTCCAGAAGACTGGAAAAGGGCAAATATAGTGCCCATCTATAAAAAAGGGAAATAAGGACAACCCCGGGAATTACAGACCAGTCAGTTTAACTTCTGGACCCAGAAATATAATGAAGCAAATAATTAAGCAATCAATTTGCAAACATCTAGGAGATAATAAGGTGATAAGTAACAGTCAGCATGGATTTGTGAAGGACAAATTGTGTTAAACCAACCTGATAGCTTTCTTTGACAGGGTAACAAGCTTTGTGGAGAGGGGTGGGGGGTATGTAGTAGACGAGGTATATCTTGATTTCGTTAAGCTTTTGATACTGTCCTGCATGACCTTCTCATAAATAAACTAGGGAAATGCAACCTAAGACAGGTGCAAAACTGTCTGGAAAACCATTCCCAGAGAGTAGTTATCAGTGGTTCACAGTCATGCTGGAAGGGCATAACAAGTGGGCTCCCACAGGGATCAGTTCTGGGTCCAATCCTGTTCAATATCTTCATCAATGATTTAGATAATGGCATAGAGCAGGGGTGGGCAAACTACGGCCCGCGGGTCACATGTGGCCCGTCGTCCCTTTTCATCTGGCCTGCAGAGGCCCCTGGGCCAGGGGCCGGGTCAAGCATGGGAAGCCACGGGGTCCCGCCCTCCCTGGCTGGAGCTCCCTGGCTGGGGGCTGGGTCGAGTACGGGGAGTCGCTGGGCCCCTGCTCCCTGGTCAGTCCCACCCTGCTCTCCCTAGCTGGGGGCCGGGCCGAGTGCGGGAAGCCACAGAGCCTGGCTGGGGGCTGGGTGGAGTGCTGGGAGCCGCTGAGCCCCTGCTTCCTGGCCGGGGGCTGGGACAAGCGCAGCGTGCTGCGGCTCCCTGCGCTCCCTGGCTGGGACACCCCACGCTCCCTGGCTGAAAGCTGCTGAGCCCCGCACTCCCTGGCTGGAGGCCAGATGGAGCGCAGGGCGCCGCAGGCCCGGCGCTCCCTGGCCGGGTGGAGTGCAGGGAGCCCCCCAAGGAGCACCCGGCGGACTAAGGGAAGCGAGGGAAGCGGGCTTAGGTGGTGGGGTTCCCCGGGTGTGGGGATCTCGGGAGGGGGCAGTCAGGGAATGAAGCAAGGGGGCATAGTTGGGGTGTGGGCTCCCCAGAGGGTGATGGTTATGGTGGGTGGATCTCAGGAGGGGGCAGTCAGGGAACAAAGAACAGGGGGGCTTGTATAGGGGGTGGGATTCTGGGGAAGCAGTTAGAGTGGGGGGGTCTCTGAAGGGGGCGATCAGGGGACAAGGAGTGGGGGTTGGATGGGTCTGGAGTTCTGACGGGGGCAGTCAGGGGACAGGAAGTGGGGGGGGGGGGGGGTTGGCCAAGGGGCAGGGACAGGCTGTTTGAGGAGGTACAGCCTTCCCTACCTGGCCCTCCATGCAATTTTAAATGCCAATGTGGCCCTCGGGCCAGAAAGTTTGCCCATCCCTGGCATAGAGAGTACACTGATAAAGTTTGCGGACAATACCAAGCTGGAAAGGGTTGCAAGTGCTCTAGAGCAGTGGTCCCCAACCCCCGGGCCGTGGACCGGTACCGGTCCGTGGATCAATCCGTACCGGGCCGCAGCCGCTTTCCTTTCATCAGCGCCGCGGGGAACTCAGCACCGCCGCGATCGCTTCCACATCGGAGGAAATTTATTCAGCGGCTTTTTTGCGGACATACGACTGGTCCGCCGCCGCTTTCCCTCCCTCAGCGCCGCGGGGCACTTAGCGTCGCCGCGATCGCTTCCTCATGGGTGTCAATGTGTTCGGCGGCTTTTCGGCGTACATGAAAGGGTCCGCCGCGCTGAGGTAAAAACTTAAAAGGGATCATGGCTAACCCTCCCCCCGGGCCGCAGTAAAATTCCCCGGCACTGAGCGGTCCGCGTGGATAAAAAGGTTGGGGACCACTGCTCTAGAGGATAGGATTAAAATTCAAAATTATCTGGATAAACTGGAGGAATGGTCTGAATAAGGACAAATGCAAAGTACTCCACTTAGGAAGGAACAATCAGTTGCACACATACAAAATGGGAAATGACTCCCTAGGACAGGGGTCAGGAACCTTTTTGACTCCGAGAGCCATAAAAGCAAAATATTTGGAAATTTATTTCAGTAAGAGCCGTATAATATATTTTAAGACTGAATTCAAGTAAATGTGAGTATAATAAGCCTCTGAATTTATTCTTTTAAATCAGGGGAAGGGAACCTTTTTGACTCAGAGAGTTATTTAAAATTTAAATAATGTTGTTATAATTATTTACCATTAATGCGACTTCTGGTGCTGCATGGATTTGCTGATGGCTTTGCAAACGGCTTATCTCTGCTCCCAGCCCTGCCTCCCCTCCATGCTCCCTTGCAAACGGCTTATCTCTGCTCCCAGCCCAGCCTCCCCTCCATGCTCCCTTACAAACGGCTTATCTCTGCTCCCAGCCCTGCCTCCCCTCCATGCTCCCTTGCAAACGGCTTATCTCTGCTCCCAGCCCTGCCTCCCCTCCATGCTCCCTTGCAAACGGCTTATCTCTGCTCCCAGCCCAGCCTCCCCTCCATGCTCCCTTGCAAACGGCTTATCTCTGCTCCCAGCCCAGCCTCCCCTCCATGCTCCCTGGCAAACGGCTTATCTCTGCTCCCAGCCCAGCCTCCCCTCCATGCTCCCTGGCAAACAGCTTATCTCTGCTCCCAGCCCAGCCTCCCCTCCATGCTCCCTGGCAAACGGCTTATCTCTGCTCCCAGCCCAGCCTCCCCTCCATGCTCCCTTGCAAACGGCTTATCTCTGCTCCCAGCCCAGCCTCCCCTCCATGCTCCCTTGCAAACGGCTTATCTCTGCTCCCAGCCCAGCCTCCCCTCCATGCTCCCTTGCAAACGGCTTATCCCCGCTCCCAGCCCTGCCTCCCCTCCATGCTCCCTTGCAAACGGCTTATCCCCGCTCCCAGCCCAGCCTCCCCTCCATGCTCCCTTGCAAACGGCTTATCTCTGCTCCCAGCCCAGCCTCCCCTCCATGCTCCCTGGCAAACGGCTCCCCCCCCCCCCCGTGCTTACTTGTTCGCTGGGTCACGCTGCTGTGACCCAACTCCAGCGAGGGAAGGAGAGGAGCGACACGCCCCCCAGCCTCGCTTTCAGAGCCGCGCCACACCGCCTCCCCCGCCCCCCAGCTTTGCTTTCAGAGCCGCGCCACACCGCCTCCCCCGCCCCCCCAGCCGTCACAGCAGCGCCGCGAGCCAGATGACAGGCTCAAAAGAGCCACATCTGGCTCGCGAGCCATAGGTTCCCGACCCCTGCCCTAGGAAGTAGTATTGCAGAAAGAGATCTGGGGGTCATAGTGGACCACAAACTAAATATGAGTCACCAGTGTAATGCTGTTGCAAAAAAAGCAAACATCATTCTGGGATGTATTAGCAGGAATGTTGTAAGCAAGAAACGAGACGTTGTTCTGCTCTGCTCTGGGCCTCAACTGTGTACAGTTTTGGCACCACATCTCAGAAAGGATGTGGACAAATTGGAGAGAGTCCAGAGAGCAGCAGCAGCAACAAAAATGATTAAAGGTCTAGAAAACGTGACCTACGAGGGAAGGTTTAAAAAAATGGGTTTTTTTAAGTCTGGAAAAGAGAAGACAGCAAGGACATGATAATAGCTTTCAAGTATGTAAAAGGTTGTTACAAAGAGGAGGAAGAAAAATTGTTTTTCTTAACCTCTGAGGATACACAAGAAGCAATGGGCTTAAATTGCACCAAGGGAAGTTTAGGTTGGATATGAGAAAAAACTTGCAGGATGGTTAATGTAGGAGATCCGCTCTTCCCCCACGTCACACCAGGCAGGAGACTCTTTTGTGGCTTCCAACAGTGCTCTTTATTTATAGTGCAAACCCCACCACCGATATACAACTCTACACAGTTCAGCTGAGCCCCAGCCCTCAACCTGGCTGGTCTCTAGAAGCAGTCAGCTCTACAGGCTCCTAGCCTCAGCTCTACTTCCCTGCTCTATGTCTCTGTACCTCACTCTGTCTCCTTCTCTCTCTCTCTCACTCCACCACACCACCGCTCTGGGCTTCCTTCCTGGCAGGCTTTTATCCTCTGAGGAGGCTGCCAGGTGCGACCCATTGAGGCCTCTGTAGCTCAGGGCTACAGCCAGGTGGCTAATTAGCCTTCCCCGTCAAGGAAGGCTTCTAGAGGTTTTTCCCTCTTAAAGGGACAGCAGGGCTGGCACAGGCCCACCCTGCCACATTAAGCACTGGAATAAATTGTTAGGGAGGTAGTGAAATCTCCATCATGGGAGACTTTTAAGAGCAGGTTAGACAAACACCTGTCAGGGATGGTCTAGATAATTAGTCCTGCCACGAGTGCAGAGGACTGGACTGGATGACCTCTTGAGCTCCCTTCCAGTTCTATGATTCTATGAAAGAATAACAGTTGATGGTTCAGAAAACTTTCCATCCTTCCATTTCAAATCAACAAATCTATAAAGGGAACAAATTGAAGTCTCTGTCTCACTGTATTTTGCATATAGCCTATACAGTCTATCTTTATCAAAATGGGTTCCACCTCAAATTGTTGATCTAAATGACTAAAAATTGTTAGCATGAGGTTTGAGGGACATATTCTCTCTCTTTTACATCAAGATGGAATCTATAGCCAGAAAAATATTTTGAATCCAAAATTCAATAGATTAGACCAGATAATCAAAAGCCCACATCTATAAGACAGTATTATATATTCAAACCATTTTTCTAGTAAATCAGTTTTAGATAGCTTTCTAACATTCTGAAGTATAGAAAGAGTGAATATGATACAAGTATAAGTGAGCTATTTATATACATATATCAAAGGACATTATGGTAAATTTACAAGAGTTGCAGGGGGTTGTGGTGTCATCTAAATTCCTACATATTGTACTGTTTTATTCCTTGTTCTTCTGTGATTTATTTTCCATATCTGAAGGATTGCACATGGTATCTTTAATAAGAAACACATTTTTAAAATTAAAATCATATACAAAATGTCCTTTTGTCCTGCTGTAGGTTTAATTTTTGGGATATGCTGTTAGGATCTGTCACAGGGTGAGCTACCCCTTTAAGGGGGCTGGACCTCAACGTTTTCTGTGACAGGTTTAGTCCATCTCCTCAGGTTGGAGACAATGAGTACAAGCTCATATGGCAGGAGAATATGTGACTAAGAACCAGGCCTGCTGATAGCGATAAGGCTAGATTTCACAAAGTCAGAAGAGAGACTATTTAAGGAGAGCAGACCTGGAAATAAGTGGTTATTAGAGTAGGAGAACAGCCAGGAAAAACTAGTTGGGAGCCTTAGGCTGGTGTTCGTATCCTTATCTGACCACAACTGAGGCCCTTTCTCACAAGACTCAGTGATCCTCCCTCTTCTGACAGACTCCCTTGCATCTGTGGTTTTCTATTTAGGGGAAGTCTAATGACCTCTACCAGCTTTCTACGCATGGGGCAGGCTTTTTTCCTACAGTAGTATTTTTATGAGATATCTCTTGTTTTCTCAGAGTTTGAGAATTCTCCAGAATTTTGGACCTGGGAAGACTTGGGGCTTCTCACCTCTCTCTCAAATTCTCCTTTATTTCTCTCTTCCCCTTTGTCCTGTCTCCTCTCTTCCCTCCATGACATCATGAGATGGAGGATTGGAGCTTGGGGAGAACTGGGCCATCCTCACATTTCTCTTCTCCTCCTCGCCTGCTGATGGCTCAGTTTTTCAAAGTGGAAAAAATAAGGACGCCTGTCATAGGAGGAGATGTTCATAGACTCTTAAGGCTGGAAAGGACCATTATGATCACTAGTCTGATCCTGCATAATACAGACCATAGAATTTCACTTAGTAATTCCTAAATCAAGCAACTTTTTTTTGAGCTACAGTGTATATTTGAGAAAGACATCAGTCTTGATTCAAAAACTCAAAGTATAATATTTCTTTCTACATTATTACTATGGTCAATTACCCTCAGTGTCAAATTTTCACTTTATTTCTATTCTGAATTTGTCAAGCTTCAGCTTTCAGCTATTGGATCTTATACTTTGGTCTGCTAACTTAAAGAACCCTCTTCTATCAGTTCTTCTCCCCATGTAGGTACTTACAAACCATGATTAAGTTCCCTTTTATTCACCTTTGCAATATAAATAGATTACATAGGAGAAGGTCAGCTCCTAGACTGTTGCACTGGGCAACACAGAATGGTGAGGAGGTGAGCAGCCCTCAGCGGTGAAAGAACAGATTAAGGACTATTTAGAAAACCTGGACATGCACAAGTCCATGGGTCCAGATCTAATGAATCCAAGAGTGCTGACAGAGTTGGCTGATATGACTGCAGAGCCGTTGACCATTATCTCTGAAAATTCCTAACAATTAGGAGGTTCTGGATGATTGGGAAAAGACAAATATAGTACCCATATTTATAAAAGGGAAGAAAGAGAACCCGGGGACCTACAGCCTCACTTCAGTCCTCAGCAAAATCATGGAGCAGGTCCTCAAGGAATCCATTTCCTCTTAGAGGAGAGGAAGATGATCAGGAACAGTCAACATGGATTCACCAAGGGCAAGTCATGCCTTACCAACTTGATTGCCTTCTATAATGAGATAACTGGCTCTGTGGATATGGGAAAAGCAGTGGATGTGAAGTATCTTGACTTTAAAAAAGCTTTTGATATGGTCTCCCACAGTATTCTTGTCAGCAAGTTAAAGAAGTATGGATTAGATGAATGGACTATAAGGTGAATAGAAAGCTGGCTAGATTGTCATGCTCAATGGGTAGTGATCAACAGCTCAATGTCTAGTTGGAAGCTGGTATTAAGTGGAGTGCCCTAGGCGGACGGTCCTGGGGCCGGTTTTATTCTACATATTTTTCAGTGATCTGGATGATGAGATTAATTGCACCCTCAGCAAGTTCGCAGATGACACTAAAATGTGGGGAGAGGTAGATATGCTGGAGGCTAGGGATAGGGTCCACAGTCACCTAGACAAATTGGAGGATTGGGCCAAAAGAAATCTGATGTGGTTCAACAAGGACAAGTGCAGCATCTTGCACTTAGGAAGGAAGAATCCCATGCACACCTACAGACTGGGGACCAACTGGCTGAGCAGCAGTTCTGCAGAAAAGGACCTGGGGATTACAGTGGATGAGAGACTGGATATGAGTCAGTAGCGTGCCCTAATTGCCAAGAAGGCCAACAGCATATTGAGCTGTATTAGTAGGGGCATTGCCAGTAGATTGAGGGAAGTGATTATTTCCCTCTATTTGGCATTGGTGAGGCCACATCTGGAGTACTGCATCCAGTTTTGGTCCCCCACCACAGAAGGGATGTGAACAAATTGGAGAGAGTCCAGCAGAGGGCAATGAAAATGATTAGGGGGCTGGGGCACATGACTTACAAGGAGAGGCTGAGGGAACTGGGGTTATTTAGTCTGCAGAAGTGAAGAGTGAGGGGGGATTTGATATCAGCCTTCAACGACCTGAAGAGGGGTGCCAAAGAAGTTGGAGCTAGGCTGTTCTCAGTTGTGGCAGATGACAGAACAAGAAGCAATAGTCTCAAGTTGCAGTGGGGAAGATCTAGGTTGGATATTAGGAAACACCATTTCACTAGGAGGGTGGTGAAGCACTGGAATGGGTTACCTAGGGAGCTGGGGGAATCTTCATCCTTAGAGGTTTTAAAGGCCCGGCTTGACAAAGCTTTGGATGGGATGATTTAGTTGGTGTGGGTCCTGCTTGCAGCAGGAGATTGGATGAGATGACCTCCTGAGGTCCCTTCCAACCCTAATATTCTATGATTCTATGATGGGCCTCAAAATGGTGTGCCTGGAATTGTGAGAGGGGGGAAAGATGCCCACTTCTCTCTCGTGCACTAAAGAACTCACATGTATCTGACACTGTCCAAAGGGGGAATGAGTTGTTTAAAGGGCTTGATTAGAATGGGTTGCTCAGAACCCCTGGCAGAGGATCAATATGTAGCAGGCCTAGTCATGGGAGAGCAATTGATTCAGCTAGTGTCAATAATTTCTCTGTCTCATCTGGCCAATGGCTCTTTCTTGTAGCGATTACATATTTACAAAAAACTGGCATAAAACTGATTTTTGTAACAGAGACAGTGCTGCTTTTCAGGGGTAGATGGGTACTTTATTCCCTCCATTTCCTCCTTGTGGTCACTTTCATATATATACACATGGCTACACAACTAGGACACCTGCAGAGAGGCAGGAGGCCAGTTGCTGACAGCTCTTCTCGTCTCAGTCTCAGTCAGTTTTTAGATCCAATCTGTAATGGATCAGAGCGGCTATGTCACGAACGAAATAGTGAGCATTAAGTTATCGGCTTCCTACTTCCACCCCACACAGCAGCATGTAATGATGAGACACATTAAAACACACACAAAACAGATCAACTTAGCAGTGTGGCTGGTGAAACAAATACCAGCACTGTTTAAAAAAAAAAAAAAAAAAAAAAAAAAAGCAGAGTCCCAGTGAAAAGGGACTAGTTGGCATATATAACTGTGTGTGTGTGCTGGGTGTCTGACACTCCATTAATTAATACAGCTGAGCAATTCCCCATCAGACTCCAACTGCAAAATGAACTGCCTGTAGCTAGCAACCTGACAACAAAATATAAACTGATATATACTGTTAGGGTACCCTCTATGGCGTAATAGCATGTTGTTTCAGCCATTGTGTTGGTAAGGCAAATCTGAGTGTTTTATGGTACATGCTGCCTCCTGCCTCCCCTCTGAGCCTTGTCTTCCAGCTCACCAACCATGTAGCTCTTGTCTACATTTAAGAAATCAGTTGGTGCTATAAAAATTATTGTTTAACTGATGAGTATGGTCATCCTGCAACAGTTTAAGGACACCTGCAGTTTTGCTTTGCATCACTTGTGTATTCTGCATCTGGAAAAGTCAGATAATTTTCTGGGGCTTCTGTTGTCATATCAGCAAACAGTTCCTGGCTGGTAGGATAAATCTCATTCTCATCTTCCCCCTTCTAGTGCCCTTCTTCACCCAGACAAGGCTCCCCTATGAGCTCTGGCATTATCTGCTGCCAGATTGGATCTTTACTGGGGATTCTGTCCATGTCCTGGTAGAATGGATATATAGTAACAGGTAATGCAGTCATGCTAGTGACCATTGGTTGTTTT
This sequence comes from Sternotherus odoratus, assembly GCA_032164245.1. NCBI lineage: Eukaryota > Metazoa > Chordata > Testudines > Kinosternidae > Sternotherus > Sternotherus odoratus. The sequence continues at coordinate 31,247,517 of JAVMKO010000011.1, read as the reverse complement.
GTTTTTGTTTGTTTGGTTGGTTTTTGCACGTCTCACATCCTTCCCCTCTTAGCAAACAGCTGCTAAATCAAACACGAATACATGTTGGCATTGCTTTGGAAGTTGTCAGCTCTGCCTTGATATGCACCTCAGCTTAAAGGCAAAGGTACATATATCCTCAAAAGATCAACCATCTGAATACTGGCATTTCAGTGGGTTCTGGTTGAAAAGCTTTGCTATGAAAACGACCTGAAACTGTACTCTCTGTTATCCGGTCCGTCTGTTCCCCCCGCTCTCCCCACATCACCCTCTATCTTCATATCTCAAGACTAAAAATGCCCAGCTTTTTTAAATCTTTCCTCATAGGTTAGGTTTTGAAACCTTTTCTCATTTTTGTTGCTCTCCTCTCCAATTTGTCCACACCGTTCTTAGCATGCGGTGTCCAGCTCACTAAGGCCTCACTAGTGCCAAGTAGGGCAGGAAAATGACCTCCAAAAACTTACATGACACACACAACTGCATCTGATTGTTGACCAATATTCAACTGGTGATACATTAACTTCCAGAAATGTTTCAGTAGTACTATCACCTAAGCAGTTATTCCCCATTTTGTAGTTGTGCATTTAATTTTTCATTCCTGAGTGAAGTACTTTGCACTTATCTTCATTGAATATCATTGTCTTGATTTCAGACCAATTTTCTAATTTGTCAAGGTTGCTTTGAATTCTAATGTTGTCCTCTAAAGTGCTTACAAAGTCTCCTGGCTTGTTGCCATCAGCAAATTTTATAAGCATACTCTCCACTCCATTATCCAAATAATGAATGAAAATATTCAATAGTACTAGACCCAGGGCTGACCACAGTAGGACACCACTAGATACTTCCTCCCAGTTCGACAGCTAACCATTGATAACTACTCTCTTCCAACTAGTTATGCGCTCATCTTATGCTTGAGAAGTGTCAAAGACAAGTGTTGGAGCATGTCTAAAGATGTGGATGCTTGTATAGCAGAAGCCACTGCCACATACTGGGGCCTTCAGCAGCCTCTGTGGATACGTTGGACATCAAGCTTACTGTGAAGCTGTAGATGAACAGAACCACAGTCATATCAACTCTATTGTACCACAGTGAAATATGGAGGCTGAGGAAGACTAAAGAAGACCAGACTGACATTCTCAAGTCTCATCACCTTCATCAGCTGCTCCTTATAAGTAGCAGGACAAGATCAGTAATAATATCTGTAGCTGAACCTATAAACCATCTCCATCAGCACTGCTGAGGTTTTGGCAGTTTTCTTGATACTGACATATCAGAATGGAAGACCAAAAAATGCTGCTATGTTGTTGGTGATTATATGGGTGCCAAAAGCTTTGGTCACATAATAAGATCACCCATGATAGACAATGACTGAATATCCAAGCAGATGGTCTTCAGGACCTAACAAGGGACTGATCTGGATAGCACTCAATCTTCAAGAAGGTTATATCCCTTCAGGATAGGGTGCCCAGAGAGCAAGTGTGAAAAATCAGGACAGGGGGTGGGGGTAATAGGTGCCTATAAAGACAAAGCCCCAAATATTGGGACTGTGCCTATAAAATTGGGACATCTGGTCACCCTACTTCAGGATTTGCCATGATGATGGTCATGATGAGATAAAGAGTCTTCAGCTAATATCAGTTCACAGAAACTCAACCTACAAAAGCTCTCTAGCAGGATTCTGAGTGGCAACATGCTTAACCAAAGAAAAAAGACAGAAACAGAACAACAGAAGATTTTCAGTGAGCTGAATATACCTTAACAGCATGACACTCACCCAACAACTAGTCAGAACTGATTAACTTACTACTTAGCAGGACACTGGTACTTAGTAACTACTTGCATGTGCTATAAGTCAGTACAAAACTTGGCCTAATACACTCTGAAATGGATCTTTCACTTTGGAGTTCAATATAGCTATTTCTTTATGGATATTTCTGAACGTGAAGCTTTTCTAATTACAGTATGTAATATAAAAATATAAAGGGTTAAATTCTGAGTCTGAAATCTGAAATCAATGGAGTTACTGGTGTAACTGAGGACAAAATTTACTCCTCTAGCTCTTTGACTGCGAGGAAATGTGTTGCTCTTTTTCCCCCTTACACATCACATTATGCTCCTAGGCTTTGCTGAAACAGTATAACTAGCTTTTCTCTACTTTAAGTAAAATATTTCCATTGGCCCACATCACAACTTTTGGACGTAGACGACTTCCAGCTTTTTCGTAATTTAGGGATGTTGCAATAACACAATTTTTGAAAGTCAAAACAGGACTGTTTTGTATTTAGTGAAATGTTTGCATTCCTGAGGTTTTTCTCTGGAATGGATTCAGCTCCCTTGTGTACTTTGGAGCCAGCAAAGTCATTAGACAAGAAGTTTTCCACATTTTTTTCCTCTTTAAATGGTATAAACATTTGAAAAGCAATAAATGCTTTCTCTTAGCTTTTATTGTCTTGCTGTATTAGTATTTTGCAGTGCTAGCTTGATTACTGCCTAAGCATAGTAATGATTAAACAGACATAATTAAAAAATAATTTAGATCTCTATTTTACATATTTTAATTTTTTATGTCTACAAAAGACCAATCAGGGCAGCACCAAGTCAAGCATGGAACTATGCCCATCTGGGCGCAGTTCAGACATCTTTTAGAACAAAAGATTATTTTCTCTCCTCCCCACACAAAAAACCAAAACCAAACCAAACCAGAATCCTACTCTTGTAAGCCCCAAACAAAGCTACAAGATTTCCTTCACAGGCCTGTATTTGAGGAGTGGTGATAGGACTGTCTGTTGCTAGCTATTTTGGAAAAGGAAGGTAACACTCTACAGGCTGCTTTTGAAATACAGCTTCTGATTCTGTGGACTCATTTAACTGCAGGTGCAAATGTTGGTACCTAGATGGCTAGCAACAGAAATGTACTCAGAAATCAGGCAATCCGATAATATCATTAAGTGACTGGGACCCTAATGTGCTAATCAGGCAGTCAGATAATATCACCCTAAGCACTATATACACATACAATAAAAATACAGTCACTGCCCCAAAGAGTCTACAGTCTAAGATATCTATAGATGTCTATAGCTTACTGATTGTTCAAAATTGGTGGACACACTTAAGATGCTTTTATCTTAGCTGGATGTGGTATAACATCTTTTCTTAGTCTATTACGTATAAAAAATGGACATTTCAAATAGTACCTCCAACTACATAAGCAACTGTCACAATGTCTACCTCGCAACCCTCCTTTGCTATTTAAAAGTGTTTTACTTCCTTCTTGGAAGGAAGCAAAGCAGCTTTATTTCTATGATATGATCCTGCTGATAGATAGCTATTATATAAATTGTCCAGAAATATCCCTATACAGATTGAATGTATTTCTAGAACATAAGCCCCTGGATACTGAGTGATATACACATTATGAAACCCTTTCTCCACTGAAAGGTAGGTATTTTGCCACCAACTACAATGGAGCCAGGATTTTGGCCATTAGCCTCTTAACATTCCCAAATAAATGAAACACATGGAAGGAGGAACTGAGTTCAGAATCCTGTACTCCATTACCAAGTACACCAGTATATTGTGCATGACAACGGGTCTAGCAAGGGCTCTTATGTCATTCTACAGCAATTCTCTGCCCACCTCATGTTCTCTCCTTTCATCCAAATGTGGCCAGTATAACTTTCACATCCAGAGCTCCGGCTGACATCAACAGGAATTTTAGGTGCAAGCAGTGGAGGAATCTCACCTTTGAACTTTACCCATGCAAGGTACAGGATGCATTGTCCCTATTAATTATAATCACGACAGACATCACATTTTTATACCTATAATTAAGTATTAGTTATCATACAAATTAAGGAGAACAAGATTGAACAAATTTATTTTCTCTCTTGTAGTATCACAAAGAAAGGGGACAAATTTTAAGATCACTGTGAAAAAGGCATCACAGTGATTTTTTAAAAATATTTTTTTTTGCCAGTGGACATTCAGATTCAGTGTCAAAATTTTTAAGACATATAATAGAATCTGGATTTCAGTATGTGTTCTAATCAATAATGCCTTTTTTAACACATTGAAGTGCAATTTTATTCTGGCTCTACAAAATGGCAGAGTGGGGTTCCATATTTATTGTCTGTCTCAAAGGTTTATGTATCCAATGTACTCATTGTACAAGTAAAACAAATTTTCTAACAGCCAACCCTGCAAACCCGAAGTCAAATTGGGTTCTTCCATTCTCATGCATTAACACCTGTAATAAAGGTTGGCAGGATGAATGAGGCCGTCATTGACACTTGTGTACCCTATGTCTTCAAGGTCAGCCATCAGTGATTCTTCTTATAAGTACGCTGCCATCAATAAGTTTGCACAGGTAGAACCAATTTGTCCTGTAACTGGAAGTCAGTAAAAAATTCTGTTGGTATACAAGAAGGAATAGAATCCAGCTAACTTGCTCTTAGTTGTGTTTTCTTTTGAGTGTCCTCATGAAGACACTCAGGAAACTTAAGGAAAATCAACTAACAGGGTGAAGTCAACGCACGTAAGTTACAGTGTGTTAAACCCATGTGTGCATGCTCTCACTCAGGAATAAAAGTCTATTAGTAATCTATAAGCCAAGACAGAAGAAAATAATAGTATAAAATTAAGCCATGTCTACATAGGGGTATAACAGCGATATAATTTGTTTGCTCTAAAATTCAGTGATTTAACTGTGGTGAACCAAAGTTCACCCACAGCATTTATTATAGTGTACTTTCATTGTTAATCACAGTGTTCATACAGTTTTACCTAAGATTAAATTTACTGCTCTTCATTCTGGGCAGATATTTCATGGAGCACTGTTCCATTATTCTGCTCTCTGTTCTAATGTTTTTCACATGATACATCTGATACATGCCGTCAACTCCAGGAATACTAGGACTTGGTGTCAAACTAATAGTCCCATGATTTCTCTCCTGCCATTTATTCATTTTGCTGGTCCCATTTTTCAGCTGGTATCGGGCAGCATGGAGGACTCAGTACTGAGGACTGCGATCATGGTAATCATCCAAATGATGAGGATGATGCATGTGAATTTTGAGTCATGTAGGCAATGTATTTGGCTCTGTAGTTTCATTGGGATGTTGATGTTGTGGCAGTACAGCTACAAGGCGAGGAGAAGCAGGAGGATGAAACTGAGCAGTTACTTTCACATGCCATGTACCAGGAGCACCTGTACCCAGTGGTGCTGTTTCTGTGCTCGACCAACTAGTAGTTACTGATGAGAGAGGGTAATGATGCAGACCAGGGATGGCCAGCAGTGATGGCAGAACTTCAGGATGATAAAAGCAACATTTCTAAAAATCTATGCAGAAATCATCCCAGATCTGCAATCACAGAAGACTAACACCCTTCAGGTGAAGAAATGTGTAGACATCATCATCTGGAAGCTCACCATGTCTGATTGCTATTGGTCAGTAATTAACCAGTTTGGTGTTGGCAGAGCAACTGTCAGGGCTCGTGTCAGGAGGTCTGCAATGCTATGAAGAGGGCTATACCGTGCCATTTCATAAAGCGTGGCAATGCATGAGAGGTTATTGATGGCCTGCAGCTCCCAAACCATGTAAGAGCTAGTGATAGGATGGATGCATGCGCCTATTCTATGCCCCCAAACAGGCTTTATCAAAAGGAGAGGGTATTTCTCCATGGAGCTGCAAGGCATGCTTGATCACTGTGGAAGACTAAGCAGTAGTAATGTGCTGTGGTCTGGAAAGGTCCATGATGCAACTATGGTTAGAAAATCAAGCCTGTTTGCTACAGTGAGCAAAGGAACTTTTGTTCCTCAGAACACTGCGGACATTCACAGACGTAAGACTCCTCCATTCACTCTGGGAGATGCAACTTACTTTCTGCTTCCTTGGCTTATGAAGCCTTACACTGGACATTTGTACAAGTGGAAGGAGAGACTTATCTTTAGCCTGAGTAACTGAAGAATGTCAGTGGAACGTGCTTCTGAAAAGCTGTGAGGGAGATAGCAGTGCCTGGTGAAAAGGCTGTTACATGCCTTAACTTCAGTTGACATTGAATTAGGCCCCAATGTTTAGAATTGCTGTTTAGTTGACTGGGAGTTTTATGCCTAGAGGCTTCCAGGATTGGTCCATAAGTGATTACAATGAAAGTAATGTGCATGTGATTTCCCAGGCAGAAATACAAATACAATAGAATCTCATTTATTGGGCTCTCCATATTAACCAAACAACCAGTGCTCACAGGTCCAGAAGCAGGCAATCTCTCCTGTGACCACTAGATGGTGATGCAGCCTTGCACTCTCATTCTCTGGATTATCCAAATTTTTGGTTATCTGATCTGGCCCCAGTCCCAGTTACAGCAGACCTCCGTTTATCTGATCTATCTCTGCTGAGATAATCTCTCATTCACACATCATTACTCAACATCTATTACGTTATCCACACCCAGCCATTTGTTATCGAAAACAAAAATAAAATGAAAACCCCTATATATGTTTCACAGGGTCCGAAAGCAATGGAAATGATGTGCTGTGACTCATTACCATTTTCCTGGAAATACATGTAGTCTAAACAAGCACCTAAGATTTGATTCCAAAAGGCTTAGCTAATTAGTTTTCTCCTCTTGAATTTATGTTTACATTTCTTAGCTCCTGTTATTATAAGTTTCACATTTCAGTAAAGATTGTCAAAAGTACTTATTCCTGTCTTTTCTGAATTCTTTGGCACAATTTTGTGCTTCTGCTTTAAATAGATGGTCCACCAAAGGGTCTGAATTGTCCAGAAGCTCCACATAGGCCTGTCCACACACAAAAGTAATTTACTGACTTAAAGTTCAGTTGGTCCAAAAAAAGGTATTACCTCACCACTTTGGGCTGGTCTTCACTAGCAGGGGAGATCGGCTGTAGATACACAATTTCAGCTACGTTAATAACATAGCTGAATTCGGCGTATCTACAGCCGACTTACCTGCCGTCCTCATGGCGGCGGCGCGCTCCCCCGTCTACTCCAGCTTGCGCCTTTTGGCAAGCTGGAGTTCCGGAGTTGACGGGGGTGCCGCGGCAATTGATTTATCGTGTCTTGACAAGACGTGATAAATCGATTGCCAAAAGATCGATCCCTCCCCAGCGTAGTGAAGACCAGCCCTATGTCTCATTAAATCTGTTGAAGTGAATCTATAGTAAGTGTCTGCAACAGCTCAACTAAACCACTCTAAAATTAATTTAGTTAAACTACCCTGTTTCCCTGAAAGTAAGACATCCCCCGAAAATAAGACGTACTTCCAGTTTTGCCTCTCGCTGTAATATAATGTAATGTAATTTTGGGAGCAAAAATTAATATAAGACACTGTCTTATTTTTGGGGAAACACAGTAGTGAAGTTTTCTAGCCTAAACAATTCAAGAATAGGAAAGGGTGAGTTAGATAAGAGTTTACTTTGTGTGTGGGCAAAATTTATTAGGGTATTTTGTCTAAGTAGGAACTGCAGCACTGTGCAGGAACTGCAGCACTGTGCCTACAATATATAAAACTATATTACTGCTTTTCTGCTATTATGATACGCATGATATGTTATTACCAGGTCTGCCATATGCAACTATCTTGCAGGAGAAACTCCTAATATATAATAACTCCTAATTTAAAAAACAACAACAATCTAATACAAGTTTAAGATTAGCAGCCATGTTAGTCTGTATCTGTAAATAAGATGAGGAAGACTTTGTAGCACCTTAGAGACTAACCAGTTTATTTCAGCATAAGCTTTCGTGGGCTATAGCCCACTTCATTGGATGCATAGAATGGAACAGAAGTAAGATGCATTTATACACACAGAAAGCAACAAAAAGTTGTACATTAGCATACCAATTCTAAGAGGCTGTTTAATTTGGATTGGCCATTATCAGCAAGAGAAAAAAATACTTTTTGAAATGGAAGTCTGTGTCTGGCAGGAGATAACTGTTGAAGGTAAATTAACTAGGGAAATGCAATCAATTAGTGTAATGAGAGAACCATTCGCAAGTTCTATTTAGCTCTTGGTTTATTGTGTCCAATTTGAAAATTAATTACAGTTCCTCAGTTTCTCATTGGAGTCTGTTTTGGAAGTTTTTCTGTCCAATGCAGCACCTCAACAAATCTGGTCCATAGTTTTTAAAGCTCAGAAAGGCAGGGTCTAGTTAGTACTTTGATTGAAAACCTTGAAATAAACAAGAAATCTGAAGAGAGTGTTTTTGTGCATCACAGTATATTTCAAAGATCTCAGCTAGGACTATAGCTGACAAACTATACAGATTCTCTTTTAGTGCTACTGATTTTAGATGCAAATGTTCCCAATTCAATCTCTTGCTGAACTGTATTCCTCACAAAAAAGGATAATCCTTCATTTTTCACTTGGATACCTTTCTGTATTCTGCACTGTTCACATCAGACTTTGCAATTTTTATTTATTCTTGCCAGAATACATTTATGCATTGGCTGATTTTATTACAGTTACATAGTTGAAATGGCACTTTCATTTTATAGCCCCATTTTCAGTGGCTTAAAATAACTTTCCAAAACAATCCTCTGTGGACTGACACTTCCCAAACTTGTTCTGAGCCCAAATTTTTAAAAGGGTTTTAAAAGAACATACTTGGTAGGGTTGTGGGTCAGACAATCAAATATAAACCAATGAGTTTTACTAAATGTATTAGTCTCTTATTTTTCTTTTCAATTTTGTTGGGGTTTTTTTCCCTTGTGGTTTTTCTTTTTTACCACAAAAAAAAAAAAGAGTCAATTAGATTTAGTAATTAACAACCATGCAACATTTTTAAAAAACAAAAAGTGTTCTGATCTTTCCCATGTATCCTGTTCACTCTGTGTCTGTCTTGTTTAAATTGTAAGCCATTTGATACAAAGACTGGCTGGATTGTGTGTGTATTGTCTGTGCTTATTAAATAATGTTAATAAAAATGCTATTTTGACTTTTTTGGTAAAAATAAACTTACACAGAAAACAATCAATAATACATTCTGATTTTACGTGCATAAAAGTTAAACCATACCTAGTTAAAATTCCAAGAACAAACAATATTCTCCATCATAATACAATGCATTATATAATTATATGATCACCTATGTTGTGATATCAACATTATGGCCTATGTGATATAATATTCAGCAAATAATGCAATTTAATTATCTAGATTATCAGTTGTGCAGCCAGCGGAATCTGGCCCTGGAGACTAGGCCACTCACTCCCTGCTCTCAGTGCTGGGGGTATTACTGGAGCAAAGGAAGCATTTCTGTATTCTGCTGACCCACGATACTATTTTGGTCCCATGGGGCCAAGACTGGACTGGAACAGAGTTAGTCCAGGATTTGAGAAATGCAAAAGTGAGTTTTATGCCACCCTTCCATCATCCCACATCTCAACTTGTACTCTGTACTCCTCAGCCACAGCTGAAGATATCACCCACTATATACTTTAATTTTGGGTGATGAGGGACTCAAAATGACTATCCAGATCAGACTTTGCAATTCCATCCAACTTTTACTATGAGAGTTGTTTATTTTCCATTCAAAATTATATTCGTAGTATCCCCTGATTATCACGCTGACAAATTTCAAGCAAATTTAAATTCAGTGTGCATTAAGGAACTCTCATTTAAAGCAGTACCAACATTTCCTTAACAGCTATTACACCAGAACTTTACATCAGTACAGCACCTATGTAAAATATCTATTTTAAAATGTATTTCAGTCCAATGCAGCCACATTCATAACATAGTACTTTCACATCTCTCAGCCTTCTAGCACTCTGCCTTATAGTACAGAAACAATTCAAATGCAAAAAGATCACATCAAAATTTCATACGGCCAGAGATGTTTCAACAAATAAAAGGTGATGATTTTTCAGTGCTAGATGTGACGTTACTTTGCTATAACAAGAAACTTATATTCCTCATGAATTTATAGCACTTATTTTAATAAAATAAGTTCCAATATAAAAAATATTAATTTCCCTGTATTTATTTAGTGGGAAATTTTCAAATGCACAGTGATAGTTAGGCACATAATTCCCACTGACTTTCAATGGGAGTTAGGAGCTTGATCATATTTTCATTGAAATTAATGGTGAAACTCCCATTGATTTCAACAGAGCAGGATCAAAACTAGGCCCCTAACTGCTATTTGTTCCCTTGTTACCGTATTTTTCGTCTTATAGGACGCTCCGTCCTATAAGACGCCCCCTCGGTTTTTAATGAAAAAGCCCGGGGGGAAAAAAAAAAAAAAAAGCGCCTCGCTTTCCCGTCCCCGCCGCGCGGGCGGGCCGCCGAGGTTCCCCCCTCCCCGCCGCGGGCGGGCTGCCGGGAGTGCTCCCGGCAGCCCGCCCGCGGCGGGGAGGGGGGAACCGGGAGCGCTCCCGGCAGCCCGCCCGCGGCGGGGAGGGGGGAACCGGGAGCGCTCCCGGCATCCCGCCCGTGGCGCCCGGGGCGCGGCGGGGACGGGAGAGCTTTTTTTTTTTTTTTTTTTTTTTTTTTGGTCCGGCGGGGAGGGGGGAACCTCGGCAGCCCGCCCGCGGCGGGGAGGGGGGAACCGGGGCGCACATTCGCCCTATAAGACGCACCAACTTTTCCCCCCCCCGTTTTGGGGAAGAAAAAGTGCGTCTTATAGGGCGAAAAATACGGTAATATCCCCTTTATAAGCTAAGGGCTTGATCCTGCTCCTCATTGGCAGTTATGTTAATGATATCAGAGGGAACAAGACTGGACCCTAAATTACCAAATGCAGTTGTAAGATTACCATTCCATATATTAAAATTGAAAATAATGTGATCAATGCACCCAATCCTCCTCTGATTTGGCTATTTTGGAAGGAAAACTACGGACTTCAAAAGGAGAAATATTGAACAGAATATGTGTATGTAAATATAATTATAATCATATGTCATCACTCATATTTATCAAAGTAATCTGAGGGAGTTAGACACCCAAATTCCCCTGAGTTCAAGGGGAGTTGGGCATCTACTGTCTTAGGCCCCTTTGAAAATCCCAGCCTCCATGCACAACCACTTTGCATTTATACCAAAAATCTACACATCTTTTTTTTTTTGTGAAGCCAAAATTCTAAACATATATTTTCATATCTTGACAAAATGTTGATTTTATATATTACTAGCGAAAATACCCAGCGTTGCTCGGGTCAGTCGGAGGTGGGGAGGGGGCAGAGAGATGAGCGAGTGCAGGGTCCGTTGGAGGGGGGAGGGGGCAGAGAGCAAACCTGACACCCGCAACTCACCCCCCCGACCAAACCAGACACCCCCACTGCACTTACCCCTCGACCAACCCTGACTCACATTTTCACCCCCCCACCCAAACCCAATACCCCCATCCCTCCCCACTACCAACCCCAACACTCCCTGACCAACACCCACACCTCCTGACACACCCACCTCACTTTCCCCCCAAACCAAACCCGACACCCCTACCTACCACCACAAACAAACCCGACACCCACACCTCACTTACCCCTCGACCAACCCCGACCCCCCTCCTCACCCTCCCAACCAAACCCCACCTTACCCCCCCACCAACCCCAACACCCCCAGACCAAACCCAACACCCCCGGCTCACTTACCCCCCGACCAAACCCGACACCCCCACCTCACCCCCCGACCAAACCCGACACCCCTACCTCACTTATCCTCTGACCAAACCCAACTCAGGTCCGTAGGAGGTGGGGAGGGGCAGAGAGCTGAGCGAGTGCGGGGTCCGTTGGAGGGGGGAGGGGGCAGAGAGCTGAGCGAGTGCAGGGTCCGTTGGAGGGGGTATTATGACATCATAACTATGTCACAGAGAACAGCAGCTGCCCAGCTGATGTGATTGGCCTTCAAAGAATTTCACCCCTGAGGGGCGTCAGAGGTGAGATTTGAAAAATTTTCGACTCTTACCCTGATTAGGACCCTAAGACCTATAACTGTACCAAATTTCAAGTCTCTAGCTCAAATGGTGTGGAAGGAGTTAAGTGCACGTACATACATGCACGCACGCATACACGCATACATACACGCATACACCATTTGACTTTTATATATATAGATATATATTCAGTAGAATTTATCTTATAGCATCAAAAAAACCAACCACATTTTTAAGTACGTTTACTGGCAATTTTATAGTTTGTTGATGCACTTTAGTGTTATGAGGTGGATGAAACCTTTTTATGGGTTGAGTTAAAACTCCATTGAGATTGATAGGCGTAAACTCACCCTTCAATTAACATAACTGTAAGCATAAGCCAAATGTGGGGTTACCATACGTTCAGGTTTTCCCAGACATGACCTCTTTTTTGGTCCATCAAACCCCTTCTGGGCAGATTTTTGAAATAAGAGGAAATGTCTGGGATTTTTCCTTGTGGAGCAGATATTGCAGCTCAGAAAGAACCATCTCCGTACACTGATTGGCCTTCCACTGCATCTGCAACTGCTGGATTCCACCCACCCTGGCTCAGACCACCAGGTAAGCAGAGCTGCCAAGAGCCTCTTGGCTGGTCTTCCTGCTCCCATGGGGCCTCAGAGCCCAGTCAGGAGGGGTGACAGGGCTGGGAGAAGTGACAGGGCCAACCTGGCTCCCTGCCCTTGGGAGGGAGAGAGGCCCGCAGGGAGGCTCTGATTGATGGGCTGATGCTGTGTCCTGGGCCAGCCTGTGCTATGGTAACAGAGAGCACACTATCCCCCACCTCAAGTGTGAGGCGACAGGTACTCCTTCTAGTCCCCCCCATTACTCCTTTAAGCACCCCAAATACCTAATCCCAATACACACACACACCCCTCTAGCACCCCCCACCATCTCCTCCCAGTACACACACCCCTCCAGCACACCCCAAACACTGCTTCCCAATACACACACTGCCCTCCAGCACCCAACTGTATACACCCCCTCTACTTGGAAAACTGAAATGCAGAAACCTTAGCCAAAAGAAGTACATGAACTCACCTAAATAAAAGGAGCTTTTCCTGAGTTTTGCTTTGGGTGGCAGGATGGGCATGTGATGTGAGGTATGTGTGTGTGAAGGCTGAACAGACCAAAAAAAAAAAAAACACACAAAACCCCAAGGAAAGACAGACTGAAAGAGAGAGAGAGAGAGAGAGAGAGAGAGAGAGAACACGTGTGCCTGAAGGAGCTGCTGCAAGCACGGTGGCTGACTCTGGAAGAAACCTGGGGGGAGGTTTATGGATCAGGGTCAGGCTGAAAAGTGTTCTTGGTGCTACAAGCAATAAAAGCTGTTTCCTGTTATTTGATTCCTTCTGCATTCAGAGACATAGACTTTGTACATTCTTTGTAAATAAACAAAAATGCATCAAAGAAATACCTGACTGTCACCAATTTCTCCTCCCAAAGTGGAATAACCTACTAGGCCCCACATTTTTGGCTAGCCGCTCAGATCACACGGGGTAACATTTTATATTGTGGGTTTACCTGGTGCTGCTTTTATTTAAGTCAGTGAGATTATTTCTTGAGAGTAAGGTGAGCAGGATGCTGTGCATTAATTCTACACATTGTTTTTTAAAGGTTCAATATTCTGAATAATTATTTATTGGACCAGACCTTTACTGGTCAGAACTGAGGAACATTTTGTCAACTATACAATTATATGGAAAGTATCTGACTTCTTTAATAGAAAAAATATAATCGATTGAGTATTTAAAATGTACTAATATCAAGGAGTAATTAGTTATAGAGGGAATAGTTGCACTGAAACTGGCACCACTTTATAGTTATATGCACAATTCAAACAGGGGTAGTAGCACTATTACTCAAAATTCATTTAGATGAAACAATACGATAATTTCTTCTAAAAATTCACTGCCTTATACTCAACACAGTAAAGGATCAATTTAATCTAAAGGTGACTAGAGTATATACTACATCATCTGATCCAAAGCAGTGACCTACTTGATTCAAATGCAAAATGCTTATTCTTGTTGCAGATGAAATTCACCAAGACAAAATGTCCAACAGAAAGATTACACTTCCAGTGGGGCAGAAAGATATTTGCCAGTATCTCATTATGGCTTTGATACAAATATCCTGGATTTCAATCAGCACTGAGATAGAATGGCAATAATCCAGTAGTAAGACTCTAGCCAAAGCTTTGTTTCCTAAAACATTATGCAGGGTTTTTTTTTAAATCTACAATAAAATCTTGAAAAATTTCCAAGAGGAAAGAAATAGAAGGAAATAACCTTCTAGTCATTTTAGTGTCAGATATATGAGCATTTAGTGATGTCTGCCTGATAACTTTGCACCGGGAGGAGAAGGTGACATCATTTACATTTTTTCTAGCATAAATGAAAAGCACTGAATTCCTTGAACTGTAAGTGTACCATCAATTCTTCTTTCCTCACTGTCCCACCTCCTATCATTAACATAGCATACCCACTCTATCTGATGCATTTGATCCTTTCCTAAGAGAAGTAATTTGCCTTCTTAATGGAAATGTACGAAATTTGCTTTAACAGATTTTATGAGTTTAAACTAAAAGGTCCACTGAACATTTCCATTTTGAAAGAGGTAACCTTTTAGTCATAGGAGGCATGACAAATTTCAGTCATTTAAAAGGCTTACTTCTAAGTATTATTTTTAATTATCAGAGGTATTGTGGTTAGATCATGGAACCTGAGTCTTGGATTCTACTTCTGTTTCTCTCGAGATATCTGCGTCTAAGCTGTCCCATCTAAAATAATGGGGCTAATACTTGTCATACTTACCTCACAGGGGTGTTGTAACGCTTACTTTATTATTTTACTAAAAAGGCTGTGGGCTGGGATCCTTGAATAGAATGTTATGTAAATGTAAAGTTTGATTAATTTACTTATTTCTCTGTTAAGAAAATATCGGATACTGTACTGAGCATGAATCTAATTTTAACATTAATAATGTTTTACACTTCCTGTATATAGCTCCATTCAAAGAGCTTAACATGTTTTGCCAATCTTAATGAATTTAGCCTCATCTGTAAAATAGTATTATCACCCCCATTTTAAGGAAAACTGAGACCTAGAGAGAATAAGGACCCTGATTCTGCTCCCATAGAAATCACTGTCAAAACTCCCTTTGACATCAATAGGAGGAGGATCGGATCCTAACTCACTTCCCTCAGAAAAGGAAATAGGATATATGTCCTAGATATGGGAAATAATCCAGTTCTTCTGATTTTCCATTCTGTGTACTAATCACAAGACTGTCTTCCCTCCCATGAAACTGAGTTCTAAAAAACATTAAATTTATCAACAGAAAATAATAATAATAATTACTGAATTGTATAACTCCATTTTTGTTACATCCTTACCTTGGATTTTAAAAACATTAACGATTACAAATATATCACAAAGCTTATGCTGAAATAAACTAGCTAGTCTCTAAGGTGCTACAAGTATTCCTCGTGGATACAGACTAACACGGCTGCTATTCTTGAAAATATATCGCAGTAACTGACCAAAATCTGCCCTTGTATCTACGCACTAAAGGTCAAATAAATTATGTCCCTGCAATGAAAAGACCAATATAAAAACAACATAATGGGTGTAGGGCTTGAGTTTGGGTTAGAGGCCAGGAATGTTTCTGCTTTAATGACTTAACACCAGGATACAGCTCCTCACCTATACTTAGGTCACTTTTAACCTCAATTTTACCATAATTTACTGTAAAAACAATTAATTTGGACTAAAGGTGATCCATATAAATACAGAACATGTATATCACTATGGAACAAAAGTATTTCACTTCTGATTAACTTAAAATATTTGTTTGCACTTATTCCATTTTCTCAAATCTTGGGGCAAATTCAGTCAAGGGGTGAGCAGGTGTAATTTCCATTGAAGCTATCAGAAGTTGACCCCATTTATAACAGGACTGAATTTGGTGCCTTGTTTTCCATGGAGCAAAATACATTTGCAACCAAAGCCTTGTACTCGGGCGATCATTATGGGGGCTCTCCTGGAAGACCTACAGAGCAATCCATCAATACTCTAATACTTAGCATCAATGTACATATTCAAGTTGACTGGTAATAACACTGGGCTGCTACCTCAAGGCTGTTCAATAGGACTCTGATTTTGCTAATTGTAGGAATTTCATGTGATAGCTCAATAAAGCAAGGTTTAACAACTTTGTCCATCTCTAATGATGGCTTTCTGTTCTGGGCCTAATTCTCATTCTTGAAACTGAGAACTGATAAGACTGCAATGAGATTATAGCCCAATTCTCAATTCAGATCGTTGCACTAAAAATAAAAGCATCCTAAATTCTTTACTTTCTGGGAATGATTCATACCCTGGACAGACAACTTAATAATGAGATATGCTGAAGTCTCCTTAAACACCAGAGTAATTCCTTTATCATTTCTTCTCTCCTTTTCTTCCTGTGCTAATGTGAATCACAAAACAAACTCAAAATACTGCTCTACATTGTACTCTCCCAGATTCACACATGAAAGGGACCTCTGAATGCAGATCTCCCTCCTATAATGTAGAAATGGCCTCAGCCACCTCTGCAGCCATGTTCCACCTTTTCTCATCCTTGAAGAGCCCTCTTGTAAGTCCAGGTGCTAGTGGAAAATGGGTGGGAATGGTGGGAATGCATGTTATCTCTATTCTGATGCAAAGGAGAATCCACAGAGGAGATAATATCACCTCCGGAGTACAAGAGGAAAAATATAGCCAGGGAATTGTACCATCAAGAAACCAGCGTGCCAGGCACTACAGTTCATACAGAGGCACATGGACATCCATGCATTCCTTGGAGATCAGCCACACTTGGAGGTGGGTTTCTTGACCTTTTCTTTTGCTAGCAGGATGGGAAAGACTGCATACTCCCCTTTCTCTGGGTATTATGTTGGGGAAAATTTGCAAGGGAGTCATTGTGGAGATTTTCTCCTCAATCACCCACTCTTACAGGTTTGTCTATGGGAAACGATCAACTAGGCCAGGGGTCTGCAACCTTTACCACTCAAAGAGCCATTTGGACCCGTTTCCCACAGTAAAGAAAACACTGGGAGCCACAAAACCCTTTTGACATTTAAAATGAAATAACACTGCTCTTCTTCCCTCCCCCTCCCCTCCAGCCGTGCTCTCGCTCTTCTTCCCTCCCTCCCCCCCCTCCGGCCGTGCTCTCGCTCTTCTTCCTCCCCCCCCTTCCTCCCCCCCGCTCCGGCCGTGCTCTCGCTCTTCTTCCCTCCCCCTCCCCTCCAGCCGTGCTCTCACTCTTCTTCCCTCCCTCCCCCCCCTCCGGCCGTGCTCTCGCTCTTCTTCCCTCCCCCTCCCCTCCAGCCGTGCTCTCGCTCTTCTTCCCTCCCCCTCCCCTCCAGCCGTGCTCTCGCTCTTCTTCCTCCCCCCCTTCCTCCCCCCCCGCTCTCCCCCCCTTCCTCCGCCCCGCTCCGGCCGTGCTCTCGCTCTTCTTCCCTCCCCCTCCCCTCCAGCCGTGCTCTCGCTCTTCTTCCTCCCCCCCCCCCCGGCCGTGCTTTCACTCCCCCCCTCCCCCAGCTTGCCTTGCCTTGCCTCGTGCCCCGGCCCCAGCTCGCTCTTATCCGCCGCGCTTCGCCTCCTGCCCCGGCCCGACTCGCACTTCTCCGCCGGCTCCGTCTCGCCTCATGCCCCGGCCCCGGCTCCGCCTCCGTTCTTCTCCCCCCCCCACCCGCCGCTCGCCTCTTATTGACCCCGCCCCTCTCTTTCGGCTGCGGCTCCGCGCACTGGTTGGACAGTGCTGGCGGGCCGCATAGAAAACAGTCTGTGAGACGGTTAAAATTAGAACACACAGGGAGCCGCATCGGAGGGATGAAAGAGCCGCATGCGGCTCCGGAGCCACGGGTTGCCGACCCCTGAACTAGGCCATTCCATTTTGGTCACATGGATTTTAAATTCACTGGTCAGCATATTTCTCTTTATTGCATATTCAATTAAAAGAGATTATCTATAATGATTTTGACCCTGCTTTTATGTCATAACTTTCACTCCAAGAATCCAAAGCACTTTCAAACATTTGCCCTGATCCTGCAAACATTTCTGCATGTGCTTAACTTTAAGTTTATGAATAACTCCACTTTAGTCATTAAGCAGGGCCGGCTTCAGGCACCAGCTGAGGAAGCACAAGCCTGGGGCAGCACATTGTAAGGGGCGGCATTCTGGTTAATCTTAGGGCAGCACAATTCGGCCGCACACACACCCTTTTTTTTTTTTTTTTTTTTTTTTCCAGTTTGGCAGTTCAAGCAGTTTTTTTTTTTTTTTTTGCTTTGGCAGTTTTTGCTTGGGGCCTCAAAAAAGGTAGAGCCGTCCCTGTCATTAAGACTGCTTATTTGCTTCAAGTTAAGCATGTCAGTGCATGTTGTACGATCAGACCCTTTGCCTTATGTCAACAATTGATCCATCTATTCGGTCGGAATCCTCGACTTTGCCCATTATTTAATTTTGGATCCAATATTTTTAAAAATGTTGTAGTATGCAATAAGTTCTCTGTAACACAGACAACAATCTTGTGGATATTTTTTAATTACCGTATATTTCGGCGTATAAGACGCCTTTTTAACCCCCAAAAATAGCCTCAAAATTAGGGGGGGCGTCTTATACGCCGAATATATTAAACTCACCGGGCAGCTGGGGCGGCTGCAGGTGGCCCGGCGGGCGGGGCGGGGCTTCCCCCCCCGAGCCCACCTGCATGTGTTGGGGCCGGCGGGGAACGGGAGCAGCTCGGGCCCCGGGGCCCCTGGGAGCGCCCGCCCGCGCGGCGGGGACGGGAGAGCGGCGCGCTCCCAGCAGCCCGCCCGCGTGGCGGGGACGGGAGAGCGAGGCGCTTTTTGTGTGTGGTGGTGGGGGTTTTTTTTTTGGTTTTTTTTTTTTGTGTGTGTCCGGCTTTTTTATTTAAAAACTCGGGGGCGTCTTATACGCCGGAGCGTCCTATATGGCGAAAAATACGGTATATATTTGAAAGCCATAAGAGAATGTATTTTCAATACATTTTATATATCTAGTCAAAATATCGGAAAAATATATATTTTTACCACATGTAATGAAACGATATGTAGAATGTCTGCAAATAATAAATGTTTACTTTGTGTGAATAAGCAGAATTTTAATTGTAAAATACTAGAAATGTGCAGGAACTGAGATTTCCATTTAACAGTATATTCTGGAATTTCAAAATTTTATTTTGTTCTAATCAGGACAAAATGATGAGTATTTCCAAATTTACCACAAAATGAAAATTTAAAAAATTGTTTTTGATTTTTACTTTAAAAAATAATATGATTAAATTTAAAATGTAAACATCACACTGTGAAAATAATAATCAACTGCGGACCATTTCAGCAATATGCTTCAAAATGCTTCATTTCAATTTTTTTATCCAAACAAAATGTAATCAAAATATGAAAAGTTTTGATTTAATCAAAATGGCATTTGCCACCAAAATCTGTTCTATTAGAAATTTTTTAACAAGATCTATAAAATACTTTAATTTTTCATTCATTAGGGAGTTCATTAGAATAGACTATGACACATAAAGGAACAGCATACTCTATGTTCTATTGTTTGTAATGTATGTTGGGAAGAAGCGAGAAACTTGAGCACTGTAGAAAACATTACTAACACAATGCAAGAGTTTTTTAGTAGCAAATCTCTTAGAAGAATTATAAGGAGTTCTTAGTAGCATTTCTTGTGTTTAGATAGGCAAGCAAGGATGACTAGCTTATGGATGACCAAAGCCCAATGACTATCCTATTCCAATCTATTTTATTTTAAAGTCTATTTTATAGTCCTTTGCTTAAGAAGCTACTAACTATGCTCTCAAAATTACACACACAAACACTTACTTCATTCACTTGAAAAACAATCGATGCACCAAATCGTACCAGTCAATGAAAGTTTTATTTGTGTAAGGACTGCAATTTTGGCTTAAAATAAATAGATCGTTCATGCTTAATTTGGGTTGTTGACCAACAGTTGGTCAACTTTAGCATAAAGTAGGCCTGATTCTCATTTACATTATGGCTGCTCTCCATCTCTCCAGTAAAGGGTACCTTGAAGTGGGTGTAAAGGTTAAAGCTGTAGTTTTAAGAATGAGATTCAGCCCACTACTTGATTGAAGTATTTTATGTGTGTACAATTTTTGGTTTGTAATTTCAAGAATGAGAATTAGGCCCACTATCACCATCAATCCCTTCAGGTTAACAATTGATCTGCTATGCTAAATCTAGATGTACTACATCACACTTGTTGAAATAATATTTTAGATAATGTAGTACATTCCTCTCTAGCCACAGGCCATTGGGCAGTCCTCTATGAGAAAGGTACATCTTTGATGGCATATCTGTAATGTTTCTTTTATACTAGCACTTCTGCTCCAGTAACAACTCAAACAACAAAACACAATCACAAACTGTGATTCCATAAGACAAACAAGCTTATACATCTTATAACTGACATAACTTATGACTGACAGAAAAAACAGATTAGACTCCACAGGAAATTGAACACTGAGAACAACGGAGACCTGTGGAGATTACCCTTATGGTTAAAAGCATTTATTGGATAAAAATTTGCCAGCAGTAGAGAATCAACTTCTACACATACATAGCAGCAAAATACACCTTCCTTGAAGAAAATTGCACACTTCGCTCAGCTTTTTAAAAACTAAAAGCAGTATTTGTTTAAATTTCTAACATTACATGATTTGTGCTTTTCATTGTCTTATGATTTTCTTGAGTCTTAAAATCCGATGTTAAAGGATGGATATAAACTCATTTAACTCCACACAATTTAACACATGTATTCCATTGTATCAGAAGCATAAACGGCCTTTTTCAATTTTTAATTATTTTATTTATTGCTTTTTTGCATCCCAATACAGGATCCTTTAAAAAAATCAAGAATATAAAATGAAACACCCTATGACTCAAACCAGATTGCTAGGACATCAAAATATGAGTCTCTTGCTCTAAAATAACTTTATTCCAAAACCAAGCTATTTTTAAGGACCAGAGTACTTTATAGGAAAAGATATACAACACATTTATCAAACAGATTTGATTAGAGTCATTCAGAGTGGCAGGAGAAGTGGTGATAGCCCTATGGCTTAGGACTTCTAAAACTAGAGTGAACAACTGTTCTGCACAAAAAGCAGAGCAAGTATTTGGCATAAGCAGATTAAGCAATTGCTTAGGACCCCGAGCATCTCAAGCCCCCTCCCTCCCAAATAATTATTAATATGTGTTGGGGTGGGCAAAATTATTGCTGCTTAGGGACCCCAATGGGCTAGCACCAGCAGTGACAAGCAGGGAGATTGACTAGCTGTTCAAATACATATTTCCTGTCTAACATATATTATTCTTCCCTTTACATTATAAAAAGTTAGGAAAATATTCCAGATAAAGGGCTAAATCACATGAAGGTATATTGGTTTTACATTTAACTTTCAAAGGTTGACATCAAATTTGGAGAAATGCTACAAAAAAAAGCTGATTCAGAAACATTAAAATATGGTTCACTTACAACATCCTTCATTGACAGCCACCCAACTTTTGCACATAACAGTTGTGTTGATGAATGGCATCTATAACTGTCTGTTATACATCCCAAAAAGATAAAGAGCTTAATTACATCCCTCTTTGTACCCATGGAGACAATTGTGCCAACTGTGTTGTTGGGGAGTTAATCATATTGATACCATTCTGACACAACCATTCAACCAGAAAAGGGCAGTTTGAAGTTCTGGCTCAGGGTATATAAGAACCCTGACAGCAGAGGCTGCCTTGGAGATACTGTGAATTAGTACCTCTCCCTGATGTTATGTGTCTTCTCTGTGCAGCTATCTCCACCCATTTTTCGACCTGCACCAGTGAGCTTTAGGGCCTGGGTTGTTTTTTTGCAGTAAATAACCAGTTTTTACTTCTATCTTCACATTCTGGACGGACCTTCTGTAGGCAAGACCCAGGAGTATAGGTTTTCTGACGATGGCAGAACTGCATTTTCAACGACTTACAGCCTTGCTACTTATTTTAGATAGGAGGAATTTGTTTCCGTTTTAAGGCAAGTAAGAAAAATGTATGATGTAATGCAATACTGTTATTTACACATTTTCTCTGTAGTTTAACTGCACATCATCTTTCAGGATTTTGTCCATCACAATGGCAAGCCCCTTACTGAATCCTCAGTAAAGGGACAGATTATATTTTCATTTACACTGTTAGCTCCAGTTCTATCTGATATTTTCATAAATGACTTGAATAACAGAGTGGAGATTATGCTTATAAAAATCTGCAGATGCCACCAAACTTGAAGGGATTGCAAGTACTTTGGAGGACAGGATTAGAATTCAACACAACCTTGACAAATTGGAGAATTGGTCTGAATTCAAAAAGATGAAGTTCAATAAAGATAAATGTGAAGTACTTCAGTTAGGAAGATAAAAATCAAATGCACAACAGATGGGGAATAACTGGCTATGTGGTCATCCTGCTGAAAAGGATCTGGGGATTATAGTGGGTCACAAATTGAATCCAAATCAACAATGTGCTGCAGTTGTGAAAAAGGGTAATATTATTCTGAGTTGTATTAATATAAATTTTTTTAAAGACACAAGGGATAACTGTCCCACTCTATTTGGCACTGGTGAGGCCTCAGCTGGAATATTGTGTCTAATTCTGGGCACCACTTTAGGAAAGATTTGGACTGGAGAGACTCCAGAGGAGAAAAACAAAAAGGATGAAAGGTTTGGAAAAACTGATCCATGGGGAAATGTTAAAAAACATGGGCATGTTTTGAGAAAAGAAAACTGACAGGGGACTTCAAATATGTTATATATATATATATATATATAAATATAACAGTCTTCAAATATGTTAACAGCTGTTATAAAGAAGACTATGACCAATTGTCCTCCACGTCCACTGAAGGTATGAGAATAAGTCATGAGCTTAATTTTCAGCAAGTGAGATTTAGGTTAGCTATTACGAAAAACTTTCTAACTATAAGGTTTGTTAAACTCTGGAATATGATTCCAAGGGAGGTAGTGGGATCCCCATCACTAGAGTTTTTTACGAACAGGTTGGACAAACACCTGGTAGTGATGGCCTAGGTTTACTCCATCCTGCCTTAGCACAGGGACTGGAATTGATGACTGCTCAAGGTGCCTCCAGCCCTGCACTTCTATGATTCTACAAGTGTATAAATGTAAAGAATTATTATTATATCTTATATTTTATTGCTCTTTGTCATGTTTATTTCTTCCCATCATCTTACTGAACTTCTATAACAAGAAGTTTAAATCTACCTAAGATTAGAAACCTATATATTGTTCCCTGGTTTGTAGCTTTAAGATTAATGATTTTCTTTTATGTAATTTTTGTTTTTTTCCTCAAGTCATAAAACATTTTGCATGTTAGTAAATGGCAACTTTTATATGATGGCAAATAATACTGCTAACAACATTAAGAACTTATCATTGCAATCAATTATTAATCTTCACAAAATCTCAAAGAACATATTTTATCCTACAATTTAAAAACAAGTGTAAAAAAAATACATGACTGAAAAATGAGATGCTTCATATCTCCAGATTTATCCTATTAATTATTTTAATTAACAAAATGTATATAATAAAATGTATAAGGAACTCATATAGCATCTTCTAACAAACAGTCAGGCTTTTAGTGCCTACACATAATCCCTGTAAGGGTTAATGGGAGCTAGATGCACAAATAGAGAGCAGGCTATCACACAGCCTGTAGCATATCTGAAAATGGTTCTTTGTGTGCTGGTCTTTTGGCTGTGTTTTCATTCTGTCATTTAAAACCATTATAACTAGCAGAGGTTTGGGTGCATTATAGGGACCTTTAAGAAGCTTTCATTATCTCCCCTCTTCTTAATCACATAATAGGAAAAATTGAGAGTATAGTACATAGACCACACTGAGGAAAAGGAACTTACCTTAAATTTTTGAACTGGTATATCTATTTTCTATAATGCTCAGTGGTGAATCACTCTTAAGTGCTGGCCCATTCACCAGTATATGTGTTTAGTGCCAAAGGTTATCAGATTGCAAAAGTGTACTCATCTCTCAAGGGACTCATAATTCACCATCACCTTATTTTGACACTAAGGGGAAAATATGTGTATCAAGCAGGGGAAATAACAGGGGGAAAACCTTGTGTTAATGGTATAGGAAATCTTCCAAATGGAAAAAACATAGGTTAGAACAATAATAAAGATAACAGAAAAGTAATACTATCACATTATGAGAAAAGACTTGCCTGTCAGTTCATGCACTTCACAGAGTTCCCAAACTGAATTTCAGGAGTTTTTCTGGAATGCAAGGAGAATGAGACAATTAAAATGCTTACTTAAATTAGCAAAATCTGAACCAGGTTTACAATGACTCAAAGAAAAGAGACAACAGGATTTACTATTGCCGGAAAATACAATAAAAGTTTGACTAAAAAAATATTCCTGCAAGCTGACTGTCTAGATACAGAATATTCTCATACAGCTGTAGAGTCATCAGCACAGATCCCTAGGTCTGGCCCAGCTGTGCGAGGCATAGGAGATGAGGTGTGGGTTGGTCAACGGAAGCGAAAAGCCACCTTTACATTTCTCCAGTCCCAGGAGTAGACCGGGACAACTGTATTCCCATCATAAATTAGAGCAGCTTCAATCTAATTTACACAGGCTTGGAGACAGATGCTATTAGCTGGGGATCCCTGTTGTAGCACAATGTTCCAGCAACAGGGGGAGCTTAGAGATAGCTATGTTGGCTTCATGCCAGACAGTGTTTGCCCTATTCAAAAAAAATTCCCAGATGCCCAGTTAAGCAGTTTTACTTCGGGAATAGTGGGATGAAGTAAGGAAAATTATGAATTTATGCTAGCACTGGATCTGCACTGTATTTGAATTAACATTCTGTACATATTTATACACCATTGCCAATTTGCCCCAAATAAAACTAAATCAGGAGAAGTGGTTGTGGAGAAAGAAGAAAGATAGGGATTCTAATGTTAATAAATATTAACTATTATAAAATACTATTTTCAAATGTAAACTAATTTTATTAACTGGGCTTCATTAAGTACAATAACTATGCTGCATACTAAGAAATATGACCCAGTGTTAAAGAATTTAAGGATTAATTAATAAAAATCAATGAGCCAACTTCATCATGATTTTTTTAACCATTCCATATAACAATCTCTGCTTTGGACTCTCATTGCTAAGAATTAATGTTTTTCTCTGCATAGAATCTTATATATGAAGTATTATTTGACTCCTGTAACTTGTACTTTGAAAGTATTTGCAAATATTTCAAAATCTTACAAAACATTTCTAAATGACTTCTTTACTTATATCAAAATACAGAGGAAAAAAAGCAGAAAATATCAAAATATAGAACATTAAAGAAATAAAATTAAAATCTTGTATATTCCTGGTTTCAGGCACACACAATTTTCAGAAGACATACTGCCCTTAGCAATGAAATTCAAACACAGACAGATGTTTGTGGAAGTTCATTGTTGTTGCCTTCACATTCTCATCGCTGAAAGGCAGGTGCAGCTTCTTTTCTTACACATGAAATCTCCTCTGACAGTTTCTTTCAGAAGCATTTATATCCTCCCTTGAATGGTACCCCTTACTCTTATGAATAATACCATAAGTTCTTTAATGATTAGTAGCAGCCAGGACACAAGACATCCTTTCTAATTCCCCCTAAACATATTCTATCTAGTCAATTGTTCAGTGCTGACTCACAGAACAGACAAGTTATTGAATAGTCAACACTGCTTCTTGCAGCAACCTGAATTTTCCTTGGAGACATATGAGTCATGTACTAACCTGCTTAGAGTATGAAAGTGATCCTCAAACTTTTCAAGGTCACACTGGCCCCCCCCCCTTACCCTATACATGACTAGCCAGGGCTGGGGCCATGGGTTCCTGGGGGTAGGGGGAGTGAGGACAGAGTAAGGGGGTTGAGATGGGAGGTAGCTGGGGGCGGTGCCCGAGTCAGGAGCTGGGCCATAGTTGGGGGCAGGGTTGGAGCAGAGTAGGGCTTCCTCCCTGCTGCATCTAAAGGCTGACCTGGACCCCACCATGCCCCCCCCCCAAACATTCCTCCACCCCCAACCCCCAAAAGGGTCACATCCTACTGCTTGGGGTATCTGGTTTATGATACATAACAACATCACAGCCTGAAGTGGCATGAATGCAGGCTTGAGACTACATATCCTGAGAACAAAACAAGCCAATCAGGAGATATTGGAGCATTTCCTCAGCAGATGTAAATTGGCACAACTCCATTGACATCTAATGGGTTATGCCAATTTACACCACCTGAGGATTTGGACCAGAGCTAACTAACTCTAACTGCTCTACTGCTGTGATGTCCAATATGTTCACCACTAGCCACATGTGGCTAAGGGCTACTAAATTGTGGCTAATGCATGTGGCTTTTTATAATGTGGCTAATAAGAAAAATTCAAAACCACAGGTGTGACTAGCATTGAATTTCTATTAGACACTGGTCTGCTCTACTGCAATGATACTGACCTCAGGGGCCAAATTAGTGATTAACATTGCCCAAAAGAACTACAGTAGTGTGAAGTCATTGTTTCATTTACTGTAGTACTATATATTCATATTTAAACAGAATGACAGGAGAAATACTTTGTGTGTGTATAAATATATATATATATATATTGCTCAAAACAAAATGACTAACCAAATATTATGTTATCAACTACAATTGGTTAATAACATAGTACAGCCATCCTGACTGGTTAATAACTTAGATTGGTTAATGATTAAATCACAGTGTTTTCATATCATGTCCTGCAAAGGAGTGACACAGAGCCACTTCTGACTTGCAAGCCTCAGTCTGAATATCACTGTTCTACAGATTCAATTTTACAAGGTACTGTGCACTCTAGCCCTGATCTAGCAAAGCACTTAAGCATGCAATTAACTTTAAGCACTAGTCCATATTAATAACATTCTTAAAGTGTGTGCGTAAGTGATTTGCTAACTCAGGATCACAGGGATAAACATTTTGAAGGATCAAGCTCTGTACAAAGAGTGGCAAGGTTTCCTAATAGCTTTGGTTTATCCATCAGGAAAAAGGGCAGCTCTTCACAACAGTTTGCCCAGTGGCAACCACAACCCCTTATCTTTTAGAATATTTGTCTTAACCTTACTAACTTACTAGCCATATTATAAAACTGGGATTTCTTTGTGTGTAACTTCAGCACTAGCTTGGAGTTTGAATCAAAGTTGATTGTGTGTAACTTCACCCCAGCCCAGCACTGACATCGAAACAGCTTGTGTAAAACGTCACCTCCAGCTTAATACTTGCATCAAAGTGACATGGATGCATGTAATCTCATCTCACCCAGTTTGACACTCAGATTGATTTATTTGTGTGTAACTCCACTTCCAGTTTGGCACTCATGTCAAAGCCGTTTTTAGTGCACAGATTCATTCCTTGCTTGGCACTTATATTGAAGTAATTTGTATCTAATTTCATTTCTCTCCTCTTGCACAACCTAGTAGAATCAGCTATTTTGTAACTTCCCAGCTTGGTACTCACAGTGAAGTATGTGGAACTTCACCCTAGTTTGCCACTTACATGGCAGTGTCCTCCCGTATATCTTCATCCAGCTTGGTACATGCACTGAAACAGCTTGTTTGTGTAACTTCACCCACCTTGGTCCTCGCACTGAAGCAGTTACTTTGTCTGAAACTTGACAGCTGGCCTGGCACTTGCAATTAAGGGGCTTTGGTATCACCCTGCAAAAAAGCAATGACATTTCTAATAGCCTTGTTAAAATTGCTTCTTTATGAACCTAGTGGCATTACTGTCCCGTCACGAGCAGACATGTTAGTAAATGGAGGGTTATGCAGGCGATGTCCCTGTTTGTGTCCCTAGCCAGAGCAAGGTGGGAAATGTTTCTCCTGGTCCCTATCTCAACTCAGCCTGACTGTGACAGGGATGGGAGCTCTTGGGGCCCAGCAGAGCCATGTCCTCACACCTGCAGTGAACACACGTTGTCGTTGGGAGCTTTCTTAGTGACAAGGCGACACCGTGACCGCGCCCACCGCCCGCTTCCTACACTGCGGGCCATGGTTGCGTACGCTCTGAGTATGCCGATGTGTCCTTTTGAAACTACACGTCCCAGCATGCAGTGCTCCTCGCAGCCCCAGCTCCCGAAGCGATAGCTCCCAGAATGCATTGCTCCGTTCCCGGGGCTGCGCCCTGGCCGCGTTACCTGCTGGGAAGTGTTTAACCCTCCCGGGCCCCAATGCATGCTGGGAATTGTAGTCTCTTCGGCCATGGTTCCGTACTTGACGCTGTGGGAACAATGTCGGGTCTATTTTATGCCATTTAGTTGCTTCTGGGGTTCATCCCTCCTGGGCGGTGTCGGCAGCTTTTTGTGTACAACAGTTCCAGTGTATTCGTGTTCTGTGCCGAGAAGTGAATGTGTCCCTCCACGAGCGCCGTAGGGTTTGCAGCGCGTGCGCGTTGCGTCCGGAGAAGCTGGCATGTCCTTCCGCACTTGCCGTAGGTTCCCGGCTCGCCCGACGTTGCCACCGCCTTTGTGAAGAGGCGAAAGCGGAGCTGGGTGCGGAGCCTCCGAGCGGCGGTTTAAGCGGAGAGAGGCCCCGCTGTCAGGTTAGTCCCGTCCCCGACGTGTCCTGGGGAGCGGAGCGCCCCGTAGCCCCTGAACCAGGGACCCCTTCCCCCGCCTGCGCTAGCGGCAGGGAGGTGTCGGGGACCCCTTCCCCCACCCCCAGTGCCCCCAGGGGACGGGATGCGAGGCGGCCCCACATCCTGGGCAGGAGGCGGCGATAGGCCGGGACTCCGGGGGCAGGTGGGGACAGACAGCCAGTCTCAGGCAGAGCTGCCAGGCCCCTCGGGAGGCGCTTGCTGCCCTGTGTTGCTGGGGGAACTGGGTGAGGCCAGCCGGGCGGCGTCTCCTGCAGACCCTACGGGCTCCAGGGTGCGCCGTCGCCTTTGGGTGACAGCACGAGTCTGGGCGGCAGCAGCAGCAGCAACTCCTCCCCCGTGCGCGGGTGTCCCACCGAGTTCTCCCGCCCCCGTAGTTCGCGTATCTCCGCTATCGCAGCCCCGTTCAGCCGTCTCTGATTTACGCTGAGGCTGTTTGCAGCTGGTGATAATGGACCCGGTCAGGAAGACGCACCCAATCCGATCAAATTTTCATCTTCTTCCAGTTGCAGCGTTGCTGTGCCGCTGGTTTTCTGTATTGGAGCTACCACCTGTTATATCATTTATGCTTTGTAATTTAGTATTAAACTTCCAATTCCTTTATTAAAAAACTAAACAAAAATATGCAGTGATAGCATTCATTTCTGAAGTAGTTTTGACGATCTTAAAAACAAATCTATTGGCAAATTTAAGTTAAAAATATCAGATCAAAATTTACATTGGACTAAATATATGAAATTTCTGGTATGTTTCTTTTCTCGTGCACAAACATGCATGCATGTGAAAAAAGAAACAACTGTCAATCGTTTACAGCTTTTAACTTCATCATCTCTGGAAAGCACTGCTTCTGCAAACATTTGCACAAGTGCATAACTTCAAGCACTTGAGTAGTTCCATTACTTGGGCTTAGAGTTAAGCATGTGCATTACTGTTAGCAGGATCAGAGTTTAAGGGCATTCACAGCTACTCTTGTTCACTGTAGAACTTCCTCAGAAATAATTTAGATTTATTTTTCATGAACAAATTTGCTCTCTTATTCGTCCACCTAATACACATACAGAGCTTCTGATCTGTATTTTAATTTTTTGGTACCTTTGTTTAATGGGGATGAACTCTCCACTTCTACCAACCTGTTTAATTTGGGAAACCTTGCTGTGTTCACAGTAGAACATAATTGACCATGCATTTCTGAATCCACCTGTGTCTGCATCTTTCTTTTGAAAAAACAGTCCCTGACAGTGAACACCAGAGAAAAAAATCATAAAGAAAAATATTGAGTAATCTACATTTTGTGTAGTTCAGATTATGCGATCTAATAAATTATACTTACCTTACTTTGCAGTTCATAATAAAGTTGGCATTCCTCATATGATTCAGAATGTAGATTTAATACAGCTACATACTACAGAATATGCTATTTAACTGCAACATTTAAAATGAACTAAAATACAAAAGCGGTTTATTTGTTATTCTCCTTCCTACTGTCCTATGCCTGGATCCTGAGTGTAGTTGACTCTCTTCATATGCAGAGATGCATTGTAGGATTAGAGGCTCTCATCTTTTGGTAGCCAGAGGATATAGTGATGAGAGAAATCTGGATATGATGTAATGAATTTTTAGGTGACTCTTTAAGGCTTTGTTTCACAGCTTTGTTTTTAGTAAGCCAGATAAGTGTATTTTATCAAACTGACTCAGTTTTTGAAAAATGGTGGAAGTTCACTATGTTAAAAATACTTCGCTGTCTGTATTATATGACTTGTTTAATAATCAATTCATGTTGATCAGGATTCCAGCCATGTCTGACAAAAGTGAACTGAAGGCAGAGTTAGAGCGCAAAAAGCAACGCTTGGCACAAATCAGGGAGGAGAAGAAAAGAAAGGAGGAAGAAAGAAAGAAAAAGGAAGTAAGAACCTAATTTTATCAATATGAAAATTATCAACTATTTGCTTAGGTCTTGTAACTTGTCTTGCACTTAGTAATTTATTAATTTGCTTCATGTTACCTAAAGGTATGCTGTCAAGTAGGGTAGGGCTAAAACTTAAATGTGCAGTTTTGTTTTGTTTTGAAGGGGAACTAACACCAGTTTTGAGTAGAACTATTTTGATGCGAGTGTTGTTTCCCCCAAGCATTGTTAGAAATCCAAACATAATAGCATTATACTAGTGCACAAGGAACAGAAAATTGAAGTGATTAGTCAGATCTCCCTGTAGAAAGCAAACAAACCGCAAACTGTAAATTGTGAAAAGTTTGGGGTTTTTTTAAAGTACTCTCTTAAATGTAGTTCTCAACATGTCCCTCAGTAATGACTATCAGTGCTGTCAGAATATTGTGCCATTAGCCAACTCTAGTCTTCAACCTGCATTTTTAAGTGAAAACAATAATCAGGTCATATTCACCTACTCTGCATGTTAGATGATAGAATTAATAATCAGTCAAAAGAAATCCAAGCACTTGCTTAAGTGCACAGTTGGCAGTTGTACTCTAGAAGAGCCTTCTGCTGCAAACTTTCTGCACATTGGCACACATTCAACAAAACACTTAAGTATGTGCTTGAAATTAAGCATATGTTTAAATGCTTTGCTGTACTGGGGCCTTCGTTCATGTCTTTCCTGAGCTGTTAAGAATCTTAAAACAGCAAATTACTGAACATACCAGAAGCATTTTTCATTTGTAAAGAAAAGACAGAGAAATATAAACTATGTCCCAGTGATCACAGAAAAGTCTATTGACAGTTTGCACTTTCCAGGAATTGTATAATACAGGTAGCACATCACTGTGGGCTTGTTATAATATTTGGGAACTCCTTGATTTAGGAGAAATCATTCAATGGTTTGGAAATATTACATGTATCCAAGAGGAGTAGGTATTTATCTTTAACCATTAAATAATGAGAAAATTGACTTATCTAGGTTTCTCCACCTATTCAAAGGATTCCAGTTGAATGACCAGTTCATTTTTACAAAAAAGAATAATTGTGACAGAGTGCCAATGATTGTACTCTAATTATGTGACAGATAAATTTATCGTATGGTATGAGCAACTTGAATTTGAATCATATTTCTTAAAGTTAATAAATAAGACTTATTTGTTTAAACTTAATGAAGTGTTGTGGATCTTTCTCTCTCTAGAAAGAATCCCAAACTGGGGTTCGTGAACCCCTGGGGGTTCGCGAAATGTTAGAAAACATTCCCTACTGGTGGACAGAGCTGTCCCTAGCGACCCTGAGCAGCCCCTGGACTTCCAAGAAGGAAGATCAAAGCAAATATCTATGACACTGAGATTTAAATTTCAAGACTCCTTATCAGAAATGGAAAGAGATTTTTTGCTGTTTTTAAAATTAAATAGGCAGCTAGTGTTATTTTTTAAACGTATTATTCGTCATAATTTTAGCTTTATTGTAATGTGCGTTGTTTGCCTGGACTGCTCAAGACCTAAACGCTTGTGTAGAAGGAACTTTGAGTTAGCTTCTTAAATCCCTTCATGCTGTTTCACATCTAATACTCGATGAAACATAGGAGCCTTGTCTCATAACAGGCTCATTCAAAGTGATACAAACTACAAAAGTGAGATTTTGGAAGAGTGTTGCCATTTTCATAATGTAATAAAAATACTATAATGATCAATAATAGCAAGTAAAAAGCATGTCATAAAAACAAATTTTATATTTCCAAAAGCACTGTTCTTATAATTTATACTCAGGTAAAAGAGAGAATCCCTAGAAATTTTCATTTTTCAGAGGTGGTTTGCGAGACTTGACATTTTAATGAAAGGGGTTAACGGGTTGTTAAAGTTTAGGAACCAAATCTAGAATATCAGTTATTGTAGACTTTTTTAAGTGACCAGGTGGAAGATAGTTCATTTGATTTTTAACCTGAGGGGATATTATTGGGAGCTGAGTGTGCTTTAATCCTAAAATTCACTTGGTCCATACATTAAGCTTTTTGGTTATTATTTTGAATAATATGCTGAAGCGTTTGATTACTTGATTTTTTTTCTTTTTGTTTTGTGGAATGTTGCAAGAAACAATTTAACTTAAACTGTGCATTGCATCCAGAAAGAGTGTTTTTGCGTAAAGAAAGTGTGTGTCACATAGTTCTTTCACCCTTCCCTTTCTTTCATTTTGTGAATCCTATGTGATTGCCAAGAAAACCTAAGCAGCTTCTGTACACCCCTACCGACAAGTGGTTCTGAATATGTTCATGCCTGCTTGCACATGATCTATATATTCTCCTAATTAGTAAGCATTTAAATATTTTCCACATCGGCCAGAGTGTCCTGTCTCAATGTTGGCCCAGGTCCTGGCTGTCTCCTGGCTGTCCCAAACCCATAGTATTTTTCTTTATAACAGTTACTGCCATTCTAGAGGTTTTCCAGACCATTATCTCATTAAGGAACATAGAGCTCTTTGACTTTCCCTGCAAAAGGAGCTTGAGGATTACTAGATCAGACTTTTTCTAACTCTACTCATGATGTTTATTCGCTAAGCACAGAAAAATGAGTACTGAAAAATAACTAATGCTTTCTCACATATGAAACCACAAAATGTTTTACACCAACTATATACTGTCTCATAAAGGTTGTGTCTGTTCCTGAAATTATTTTAGACTGATCAGAAGAAGGAAGTTCTTCCTGTACAAGAAGAATCTGACCTTGAAAAGAAAAGAAGAGAAGCTGAAGCATTGCTTCAAAGCATGGGATTAACACCAGATTCTCCTATAGGTAAGAATACCAGTAAATGTTTCATCCCTCATATCCTACATTAAGAATGTAGCATTAGTATTAGAAGCATGAAAATTAAATGACTGACTCAGTGGTTGTAGCCTGCATGTGTTTCTTTTCTTTGGCACAGTTTGTCCTGCATAGTTCATCATTTGTCGTAAATGTCAATCCTAAATTATGTGCCTCAGTGCACACAATTAAATGCTCGACCTCTCTTCTTTTACAAAATATTGCTAGTAAAATGTTGAACTCTGCTAATCTGCTCAATACTTAAGACCATCTCTGAGAACTGGGATCTAAATTTAAAGTATCTTCAGCACATATTAAATAAAATTGAAGAATATATATCAAAAGTAAGTTTCCTTCAGCACGTAAACAAAAGTGAATTATTGGGAATCTGTTTTGGGCTGCATTAAATAACATACATTTTTGTTTTCCTCCTATTTTCCCTGAACAGTACATTGGTATTTTGTCCTCTGTCAACAGGCATGGTTTTGGCTAGTGACTGTCCACTTCTCCACAATCGCTGACCTTAATTACTATACATTATCAGTAATGCATCAGTTTGTGCATTTGTTCTGTTTCTACTACTTAACTTCCCCCCTCCAGCAAACACCTGCACAATCTTATGGGTGTTGGATTGAGGTTCACTTAATCAGCACATGGGTATTACAAATATTCATTAAGGAAAAACAGAGTAGTGATCAGTTACAAGTGGGAAGTTCATCATGATGACCTCATCAGTCTCCTCCAGCCCCAAACAGCAGCCTCCCTTTGTCACACAAACTTATTTATAACTTTTGGTTATATTTTCTTATACATATGTACTAGTATCTCAGTTCTATGTTAACTTGCTTCCCTATCTGTACAAGTTTAGAGTTAAATCAGACCAATCTTTTTTAGCTTTTTCATTATTTTATCTTGATTACTCTGCAATTTCTTACATATGCAACATTAAACATGATTATTCTGTAATTTCTTACATGTACATAGTTCTGCTTATGCTGTTAAATGTTATCAGAACAGAGTGTTAAAATCCACTGCAGTCCTCTGTCAGGCCTAAAGGTCCTTTCACTTCCAGTGGGAGTAACAGCAAGGTCAAATGTAAGTTTTAACTGTCTAGGAAAATATACTTGTTCTTAACTGGTTCTTTCGCCGTTTTAGCCTCAGCTCGTACCCCATTCTTGGATAGGCTTGTATATCAGGTATGTCTGATTGCTCAGATTTTGGCTTTCCTTAGTCACATCTTTCTGGGGAAAAAAATCAGACTGGAGAAGTATTTTGAAACTTCATCCTGTATCTCAGACACTTCTCTCATCACTAGTTTTTGAACATCCAGGATTTCAAGTTATCCTTTTGATTTGGGCTGTCACTCTGAATCTTTTCTTACAAGTATGAAGCACTCTTGTAGTTGCTTTTCCATTGTGGACATGATCCTTCTCTGACTACCTTGTTGCATCTGGTTTTGAAATAATCCCTATGTATTTTGAAAGCAACAGTGAGGATGCCATTAAAAACATTCTTATTCATTAACCTTCAGCAGTGATCTACAGTTTCTTGTGAGAGTAGAATCCTGTCTCTTAAATCATTACTCTGGCAATTGTACTTCACAGATGTTTGAGTATCTTTCTCTGTGCCTGCCATTCAGAGTTGGGTGTCTTTAGCAGTACAATATGTTATAAGCTATCCATTCCTCTCTGGGTATTTTTGGTAGACTAAAATTTTGAACATTTCCATACAGGAGAAATAAGGCATGATAGTTCTGCTGAACTAATATAAAAGACTCTTCAGAAGTCCACAAGCACATGCTTACTAGATGTCTGTGAAAGTCTGAAAGCCATGAACTGGTACATCTCTCTCAAACAAATTTGTGGGTTTATAATACGTAACTGTTCATGGAAAATTGCCTGAAATTCCATGTCCTGACAAAATTGGTACTCTTCAGGCAGGGAACCATTTGTCCAAAGCCTGGATCTTGCTTGCATGTGATGGTGGAGAACGCTCCCTTTCAGTGGCTAAATTTAACTTCAAGCAGTAGCATTGATCAAGCTCTAACTCAGGTTACATTAAGTTTCTTCAAAGGAAAGAGTTGTATTGGAAAAATGTATAAAGTAAACATGTATTGATAGTCTTTCCTTTCTATAGACTTCCAATAAGGCGGTTTTCCTACATCAGATATTGCCTTAATGATATAATATGGCATTCCATTTTTAAGAACTCCTCCTCTGATTCAGGTTTTCCTAAGTACTACCATATATGATGTAAGATGACATATTTGTAGTAGGAAGAGTCTGAGGTATAAGCCTTTGTGTTACAGACTTGAGCTAAAGTAGTGCGCAAGCTTTGCTAATACAGTAAAACCTCGATATAACGGACTAATTCGGGCGAGGGGGTGTCCGTTAAAGCCGAAAGTCCGTTATTTAATAATTTTTTAAAATTATTAAATAACAGGACTTTCAGCTTCAACGGACACCCCCTCGCCCGAATTAGTCCGTTATATCGAGGTTTTACTTGGCAGCCGGGAGCCGTGAGTAAGCCCGCCCGGTGGCAGCCAGCAGCCCGCCCGGGTCCCCGGCTGCTGGGACCCGGGCGGGAGCTGTCAGCCCACCCTCCCAGGTCTCGGCTGCTGGGACCTGGGTGGCAGCTAGCAGCCCGCCCGCCTGCCCGTGTTCCCGGCTGCTGGGACCCAAGCGGGAGCCGTCAACCCGCCCGCCCGGGTCCCAGCTGCTGGGACCCGGGCAGCAGCTAGCAGCCCGCCCGCCCAGGTCCCAGCTGCTGGGGGCGGTCAGCCCGCCCGCCCGCCCGGGTCCCCACTGCTGGGACCCGGGCTGCAGCTAGCAGCCTGCCCACCCGCCCGGGTCCCCGGCTGCTGGGACCCAGGCGGGAGCCCTCAACCCGCCCGCCCGGGTCCCAGCTGCTGGGGGCTGTCAGCCCGCCCGCCCGCGTCCCCGCTGCTGGGCAGCCCCCGAAAAAATGGATTTTGGATGCATCGGACTTGCTCATAAATTTTGTCCGTTGCATCCGAAGTCCGTTAAATCGGGGTTTTACTGTATAGAACAAAGTTAGCAAAAGTTAGGCTGTGAGCAAATGTTAGGCTTTGCTTGCTTGCAAGTTCACGGAATCTGACAAGAACAGGACTGATATTGCAGAAACACACATTTCTAAGAAGTGCTAGGCACGGAGTACTTATGCAAACACATTTCAGAAGAATGGTATAAAAACATCCCGATAATCAAGGATGGCACCATAATATTTTCCAAGGATAAAGGAACATGCTGATCTCTCCTAAAAGATACAGTAGGGATAATAGAGTGGTAAATAGAGATGTTTTAATCAAACCAACATGCGCAAGGAGATGGGTGATAACTAGCCCTATCGGGGCAGTAACTGACTATCTCATGGGGGCAGTATGTAATTTGTTTGTATCACGGTATAAAGAGGTATTTCTAAGGCCTACTCTACACTGGGGGGGAAGTTATGCAACTTCAGCTATGTGAATAACAGCTGAATTTGAAGTACTTAGATCTACTTACTGTGGTGGCTTCACTGAGGTCAATTGCTGATACTTCCCTGTCTACTCCACCTACGCTTCTCGCACAAGTCGAGTACCAGAGTCAACAGGAGAGCGCTCAGCGGTCGATTTATTACATCTTCAGTACACACGATAAATCGACCCTCTGCTGGATCAGTCACTCTGGAGACAAGTGTAGACGGGACCAGAGAGAGTATCTTGGTCAAGCCGAGGGGGGAATGAAAAGTCCTGCCATTCACATAGCTGTGTCCATTGTCACGGGCATACGTGTCTTAGTATCCTCATATAGTCTGCCAGGTGCTATTACTGTGCTTTGTCAACAATAAACCTAACCTGGTGCCTTCGTACCTAAACGGATCTTCTGATCATTGAGTGGGTCGCTCGAGGTCTGCTATATGCATAGAGCTCGGGTAGCACACAGGGAGAATGCACATGTGCAGCTGAACATCTAACAACCATACCTACTTAGAGAAACACAAAACTGCTTCAATAAATCATTACAATTTTATCTTCTAACAATCAAAATTAAGTATCCTTATTTGGAGTGTCTCATAAGATAATTACATATGCATTAAATAGGCATTGTCCTCACCAACAGGGAGACTTCGTTCTTGGAAATGACATGCTCCACAAGGGGGTATTGCAGTATCACAGACAAAACTTGAGAATGATATAGAAATAATACACTCTTTGTGCCAGTCAAAAGGATCCTGTGCACAAATCTTTTTCTCAACAGTTCTTTGATCTGCTCTTTGGAATTATTTTCCAAAACCCTGGATTAAATCTGCCATTTACTTCGGTAATGAGAATCTATTTCTTTAGCATATACATATTGTACTACAGATAAATCACTCAGCCATGCTGTACATAGCAGGTTGTTTTTCTTTTAAAGGAAACTTCATACAAATGCAAATAAACTGGGGGGAACAGAATAGGTACTCAGACTGACACTAGTCTTTCCTTTCTACCGATCTAGTGCTGTCTCTCTTTAAAATATAATTAATAAAGATAGAATTTAAATACTTTTGTGCTCTTCTTCTGTTGAACAAGAGAGTCCCAAAAAGAGAAAAGCATTTTAACTTTAAAGTATATTAGAAGGTCAAAATCTGTCCTGACTCAGTCCATATACAGTGGAACCCCTCAATACCACAATGATCAGGGTCCAAAAATATCAACTGCGATCACGGTATTGTGGGTTTGCGCTACATTAAAGCGCCGCCACTGCAGCCATTGGGAGCCCCACGCTATAAGCGGATTCATGCTATCACGGGACGCGGTATTGCGGGGCTCAGCTGTGGTTTCAATGTCTCTAGCAGGGTTGCATCATATGTAAATTGGGGCAGAATTTGGTGTAGAAAATCAGGGAATGTTCAAATGATTGTTTTCATTGGTTAATTACTTTCATGGCAGTGATTATAGAATCAACGTATACAACCCAAAATGCCATTCACCTTCTTGGCAACAAGGACACAGTGTTGATTCGTATCCAGCTTCTCTTCCACTGTAACCCCTAGGTCCTTTTCTGCAGAACTGCTGCCTAGCATTTGATCCCTAGTCTGTAGCAGTGCATGAGATTCTTCCGTCCTAAGTGCAGGACTCTGCACTTGTCCTTGTTGAACCTCATCAGATTTCTTTTGGCCCAATCCTCTAATTTGTCTATGTTCCTCTGTAGCCTATCCCTACCCTCCAGCGTATCTACCACTCCTCCCACTTTAGCGTCATCTGTAAATTTGCTGAGGGTGCAGTACACGCAATCCTCCAGATCATTAATAAAGATATTGAACAAAACTGGCCCCAGGACTAACCCTTGGGGCACTGCACTTGATACTGGCTGCCACCTAGATATAGAGCCATTAATCACTACCTGTTGAGCCAGACGATCTAGCCAGCTTTCTATCCATCTTATTCATCCAGCCCATACTTTAACTTGCTGGGAAGAATACACTGTTCTCTGTTTGCCAATGCCAACACTGCTCCAATGTCCAATGTGGCCTTTTTGAACCATGCCTCCTCGTTAACACACACAGGACAAGGATGATTCAGGATTAAGGGACAGGAGGCTAGAGCCAGGCTAGCGCACACTCAGTTAGCAGGCCTCTGGCCCCCACTCCCAAACAATCCTCAAACACACAGTCCCGTATGTAAACTTAAAGCAAGCCAAAAGAAAAACCTAACCGAAACAAACTCACCCCAAGAATTAGTGTTCGCTCCGTCAATGGGGGGGGGGATGTCCCTCACAGACTCCCCCATTTGTAGCCTCCTGTTCAGGGAACAATCATGTCGTGGTGGTTTTTTTAATTGATACTCTTACTTTTTTGTATCTGACTCTTTTGTGATCTGTGAAGTTTCAGTATAGTCAGCAGCTGCTTCCCAGGGCAAAAGAAATGTTGGAAAGTTAGTCCTTTGGATTTTTTTGGAGGGAGTGCGGGAAAGAGCTGCTCTGCTTTGGAGCATAAATGCATACAATTTTAAGTTGCAGTATACATAAATATTTTTAGATTTGGTTCTGTGATATTTAATGTCATAGTTCAGTGTTTGATACTTATATCTATTAGAGCTCAATCATTGGATTGCACATTATTAGGGCTCCTGCCAAATTCAGGGTCCATTTTGGTCAATTTCATAATCATAGGAGTTTAAAATTAGTCCGTTTCATGGTTTCAGATGTTTAGACCTGAAATTTAATAGTATTGTAATTATGGGGGTCCTGATCCAAAAAGGGGTTGTGGGGGGGTTGCACAGTGGTTGCAGGATTATTACCATTGCTCTGTGCTTCAGCTGGGCTCTGAAGGCAGCAGCCATGGAGCTTGCTACAACAGTGGGAGGTATCCAGAGGTGGGTCTGATTCTCTCTCCTCCACTCACCCCACCCCTACCCCAAACAAGCTGTGCAGGGAAAGAGGAAGTACCATCCCTCCCCAATCCCGCCAAGACTAGCAGCTGGAGCCCAGTTTATGGTAGGTCGGCCCTGCCCGTCTTGACCCCCCTCCAATAGCTAGATTTCACAGGGGAGAATTGATTTCATGGTCCATGACACATTTTTCACTGACGTGTATTTGACACAGTCTGAGCTAAATTGATAGCTTGGACATTGTGAATCCTTAGCTCTGTTTGTCTGTTATGTTAATTACCTTTTTTTAATTGAACAAGTTAGTGATAAAATCATGCAGTACTAGAGTGAATGGAGGGTTTGTAGGCAGTCATTCTATAAATTATCCAGCAGATGGCAATGACTACCCAGTAAAAGTATACCTGTAAAAAAACTATCTACCAACTCTACCTGTAATTTTTCGCTGTTTTGGGAGGAAAACCGAGGGTTTTTTTGTTTTTTTGGGGGGGTTGTTAGTGGTGGTTTTTTAACTCCAAGTTTAGGGAAGAACCGTGGCTTTGCATGTCTGTGTGTGTTACTGAAAAATAGAACATGCAAAGAACGTGGAGGCATTATTAGGCTGTCAAAAAGGTATAAAGCTGGGTTAGGCCATTTTTACAAATCATAATTTCTAGACTGGAGAACCACAGTTTTGCATGGTATTTAAATTGCATGATGTCACTCTTCATTATGCATCAGTTCCCAAAAGCATGTCGCTTTTTAAATTTTATTTGCATTCTTCGCCCAAAATACTTGAAGCTTTTAAAGGAGGAGATGTATATTTCAAATATAACCTCATTATTTTTAATTAAAAAGCAGCTATTCTTGTGTCTAAAAAGTGTTAATTATTATTATCTGATAAAGCAACAACAGTACAGGTTAAAACTTATTGTATGGCAAAGAACTGTTGCAGTTGTAATTGAAGCAAAGGCAAATTTAGCAGAATTTAAATAGTGCATTTTATGGTCTCTTTAATCCATGAAAACAGTTCTTAATGCTATACTAACAAATGCTTTGAAATTATTTGGAAATGACAAATTGAGGAAAATTGTCTCCTTTGAAAGTTGGTAACAGCATTTTGTAGAAATTGAGATTTAAAAGAATAATAATCACTAGTCATTTTCTCTTGGGTTTCTTATTTTTATATCTATATATATAAATATAGATATAAAATAAATCCCAGCTACATTAAATGCCATTAAATGCCAAAGAGTTGCATGAGTCTCCAGCATGAAATGTTAACATTGTCTTTTCCCCTCTCTTTTTACTATTCATTTTCATCCACGTATTTTTTTGTTTGCCATCACTTTTTTTTTTTTAATACTTCATGTTAAATTAATTTGGAAACATCCTAAGCTGTGCAACCTCTACGAGTAGTAACAGCGGATACCTGTCTGTTTCACTATTTAGTCCCTCCTCCTATGTCTCCATCTTCCAAATCTGTGAGTACTCCAAGTGAGGCTGGAAGCCAAGACTCTGGTGATGGTGTCGTTGGATCTAGGTATGGTAACTTTCTTAAAACATTAGATTGTTAAAATGTTGTTAGAAATGTTTGTATGTTGAGAAGTGCTTTAAAATAATATTGAATGAGTGTTGGTAACTTAAAATTTGTAAACATCCAAGTCCAATTTTATGTGTCTAAGTCATTTTAAGATAAACCGCATAACATTCCTTGTTCTAAAGCAATCAATATTTTTTACTCTAGTGATTATGTAAAACCATTTTATCCCCGATTCAGATAATTCTCTTGAATGTACACCTCTACCTCCATCGGTCGGCTCCAGGTATCAGCCCCCGAAGCACGTGCCTGAGGTGGCCAAGGTCGGGGGCGGTGTGCCGCATCTTTTGGCAGCATTTCAGTTGCCATAGCACCACGGCCCTGTTTCCTGTCGGGGCAATTTGGCAGCAGGTCCCCGAGTTGCGGCTTGTGGGGGCGTTTTTGTGTTTTGTTTTTTGTTTGCCGCTTGGGGCGGCAAAAACCTGGAGCCAGCCCTGACCTCGATATAACGCGGTCCTTGGGAGCCAAAAAATTGTACCGTAGTATAGTTGAAACCACGTTATATCAAGGTAAAAGAGTGCTCCTTTACCGCATTATATCAGAATTCACCTTATATCGGGGTAGGGATGATGTATCACTCATTTTGCATGCTCCATTCTTTGAAGAATGAGTGATTGCACCCCATTTATGTATAGTTTAAAATGTTGCTATTTCCACCATCCTAACTGTGTAAAATGTGATTATTTTCATAGCCAGTTAGTGTCATAAACAAACTTTAGGTTGTTGCTAAAAAGCGAGCAATAAGCAAAAACAGGAGTATGCAAAACATCACCAACATGGAGACACATTGCTTTCCTGACTGCTCGTGGACACTATACTTGAATGCTAATGTGTTAATATTTCATTCAGTCTGTGTGGATCAAGCCCACTTTTGATGTAATAAAATATCCAATAATATTGCCCTCTCTTTTAGTAACAACCAGATTTTAAGTAGTACAGTTCACATGTGATATGAGATCTGTGAATTGTATCATAATCCATTGGGTGGGGGGGTTATTCTCTGCTAACATTTTAATCTAAAATATTTGAAGATAAATATTACACATGAATGGAATTTAAATAGTGAAGCGTATATGAAACATGTTTGACATGAAACAAACTTCACGTATATTTTATGATGAATTCATCTCAAACTAATGAAAATATTATTGTACTCACCATTGTGTATTCTGCGCATATAGTTACATAAACGCATGTCACAAACTGTTGAGAGAAAGTAATACCTTGCATTTCTTTTATTTCATCTTTGTATCTCAAAGTGCTCTACATGTTAGGATTAATGGCAGTTTACAGGGTTTGGAAGTACAGTACAGCAGTTTTCCACTCTTGCAGGTGAGGGAACTGAGGTTTAGGTAAATATCCTAATTTGCTGAAAATCAAATAGTGAGTCAGTGGTAGAGAAAGAATAGAATTTAGAGCATTACATTGGGAATCAGGAGATCCAACCACCAAACTATACTTTCAGATAATTTAAAGTATTAAATTATGCCTCTATGTATAGTATATTGGTAAGTGTGGATTCTTGGTGAGACGCACTGGTATTTAAAAAAATCTTAAATTTGGAAAAATCATTCTGCAGGAATAGTTTAGTATGATCGCTGCTAGAAACGGTGCTCAGGAGTTAACCAATTTCAGAGGCCCATCAATGTGTCCATATCAGTACACATCAGAGTTTGGAATCTCGTTCTAAAAGTTTGTTACTGATCTGAAAATGTAAAATTTATCCTTTTTAACCCTTTAATCCCAACATTCCGCTTCAGGTGCATGTTGAACAGCTATGTGATCATATGATTACAGTGCTCCTCTCATGCAGCAACTCTGTTTACAAAGATTGTCTTCCTGGTTAGCTTAGCATGTCCTCTGCATTTTTACCTCTCCCTTATGCTGGCTGGCACAAAGCTGCAGTTCTTAACTACCTGATAAGCAGCAAACCACTGTTCAGGCCCTATGTCCACTGCTGCTATCAATTACCTGACTACTGCTTCTGTCCTTTTCATCAATGAACCATTTTGCATATCTGCTGCTTCTCCTTCTCAAGTTGCTGTGTTTATTGCAGCTCTTCTGCCTCTCTTTCCCACTCTCTCTGTTTCTCAGGAACATTCAGACTAAAAATACAGGGCTATAGAGAACAACTGAAATATCACATTTTGAAACTCAATATCACCTACTATTTTAACAGAGAATGTTAGAATACATTGAGGTATATAATAATAATGTACATTTACGCCAGAAGGATGTTGTGAGGCTTTAGTTAATATTTATGAAGTATTAGGCAACTGACTAAAGTTTAATGATTAAAGAAGATGGATAATTCATACTTTACAGCATGTTACAT
Organism: Sternotherus odoratus; assembly: GCA_032164245.1. Classification (NCBI taxonomy): domain Eukaryota; kingdom Metazoa; phylum Chordata; order Testudines; family Kinosternidae; genus Sternotherus; species Sternotherus odoratus. The sequence goes on along the minus strand of JAVMKO010000011.1, from coordinate 31,203,755 downwards.
ACTTAACAGTATATTATGTCACAGTCATCCCAAATAAAGGGCTGAACTCCAATCTCAGAATGCCATCTTAGTTTCAGAAGAGTGTTTCTGGTAAAAAATAATAATAATCCTCCAACAAAAAGTGTAAGGATTGAGACATTACTAATGAGAAATCTTAGAGGACATAATATTCCTTATACCAATGAAGAAACTGTAAAGAGTGTCAGGGAGTGAGTTTGAAAGAAAGAGAGCCTCTGAGAAGCTAGGTTTTATACCAGAGCAATATAAGTTTTCTGAAGACAACTTTAAAGTTGAAAAAAGTGAAAGAGTTAGAACATATTAATTTGCTTCAGCAATCAATACATCTTTGCAGAACTCTGATGGCATGTTTTATGTAGGAGAGGGAAGGAGAGAGTTACTAAGAAAAAACTAACTACACTCAAAACAATTTATTTTGGACACACAGACAGTACCTCCCATTCGCAAGTAATACAGACAATTTTCCAATGATTTGTAAAACTGTTGTGTCCCTACTTTCAGACAGTAAAACCAAAGCTTTGCATTTTTAATTAAACCAAAAATGAAAGGCTGGTACCTTTTTAACCAAAACTTTCTACTAGAACAACCTAGTACATAATTAAAGATGCATAAAATTTAATTTAATATTTTCACCACACTGTATTAAATTATTGGGAGCAACTATACATCTTTCTAGGAACTCTCCAGTTACACTGGAAAATAACTTCAGTCTTCCTAAAATAATCATATGGGAAAACCTTTATTGATCTAGCATACAAACATATTACATGTTCTTTATTTTTCAGATTCTCTTAGAAAATAATAGTAAAATTCTCTACAAAGCATGGTAGCATATACAAGCTTACTAAAAGCAGATGTTCTTCTGCTAATATTTCACGTATGTTTGTTTGAGATTGCCCTGGTATAATTAGAAGTATATATCAACACTAGATGAAATAGATTTCTCTCCCCCATCCAGGCAAGACTAAAATATAAAGAAGGTCCTATTTTATATGTGACCTGTAACAGATTCATTCCACTACTTATGCCTATGTACTGTGGTGAATACTCACTATTTTGAAACATTTTAATATAAAGCCCACTGTTTTCTGGGATACTGAATATCTTAAATTGGTTTTAAATCGGATGACATTTGTAAGCCCAAGGCAGTGCTTAACCCATAATTACAGCAGTGTCACATCTTGGAAACTCTAGCAGTTCTATATCCCAGTGGAAATGCATTTTGCTTCTCTACTAAAAAGTTTGTGTGTTGACTCATTTCCTTTACCAATATGACAATTTCCTGCACATATTTAATGCTTTGGGCAAGATTGCAGTACATTAACAAACCTGACTTCATATGACATAAGCAAATTTGTATAGCTTTAAAATGAAGTTTTAATAATTACTAAGCTGTTTCCAATGGATTTTTATTCATTTGACTTTCATTTAGGCTACTTTTGTCAGCAATTCTGCAATGCTTTAAATTTCCCATTTCTGAAAGAATTGAATGTCTCTAATTGCTCTGTATAGTATGTTTGTGTTTAACTGTTTTATACTTATTGCATGTATTGTAGCATTGAATTTCCACTAACTGACATTACATTTTGTTTCTTTTAAACAATGAAAAAACTGTAAACTTACACTAGCTTTAACATTTCATAGTATGTATTTGCTTCACTAATCTCTGGCCTCTTTTGCTAATGCTGCATGGTTGTTCAACCTACGGGATCAGGACGCTGCATTGGGATACTGATCCATCAGTTCTTCAGCTCCACTCTGAGTCCGATCTGGGGTATTTCATAGATTTTATATTCCCTCTTTTGTTTATTTATAAATATACAATTTTTATATCTATAGATTTCCAATATGAAAGCTCTTTTTAAAAAATGAACTATAAATTACTATTAAGGGAACACAAGTTCTGAAAGTAATCAAAGTTCATGCTGTCCCTGGGTTTAGTGCAACTGGCCTATAGTAAGCAACTTTATCATTTTTCCAGTAATATGTTTAACTCAACATTTTAACTACATTTTTTTCTTGGCAAGACCAACTATAAAATGTCATTCTATTGAAATAAAATAACTACACATTTAAATATATACAAAATCTGTCTCATAAGAAAAGATGGGAACTCATTGTTTTGTGGCTAATGTATCATGAAGTCTAGTATAACTTGTAAGCTTTTTCATTAAGACCCATATGTTATAGAATTGTGTTTGCCTTCCAAAAATTAGAGAGAGAAGGTGTTGAATGTTTCCTTAAGCCTGTTTAGTCTGTAATGGATTTTTAAGTGTAGGAGAAGATGATGGAAATATTAATTTTCACATACTATTTTTTATTGTGGGATTATTGGGATAGTGATTAATATACAAATTGAAGTTAATAGGAGTTTTATATAAAAGTTCTCCTGAGATGGGTCTAACTTGATATATATATATATATATATATATTGTGTGTGTGTGTGTGTTGCAGTTAGACCCATTTTGTCCATGTCAGTATTGTAAATGAGATCTTTTTCTCTTTTTCTTCTTAAATCTTTAAGTTCTTTAGTATTCTGTTCCAGGATATTATACTACTATTTAGGAACAGATTTACAGTTCTAAGACATAAATAATAGGTTTGGGGGAGCTAAGGAAATGGCCAGCATAATTAAATGGATGGGGGAAAAGTTATTAATTGCAAAACATAGTTAAACAATTTTGGAAGCTATGCAATCTTGGAAACCTGGTCCTGGAAATGTCTTTCACGTGAGCTAGGAAAACAATGGTAGTGCTCATAAGAGTTAGGTTTGTAAAACAGACCCTTTAGCCAGTGTAAAAAAGCCTCGTTTTACACTAAGATTTAGCAAGCCTTGAAAAACTGTTTGTGTAAAGTCAAGAAATCCAGATATCCTTGCCTTTTTTGCCTTTTCTTCTAGTCTACGTATAACCCAGTCACTTTTTAAAAAGAAATAAAGATAGCATATCATTAACATACATAGCATTTTTCAGATGATACATCCTTTGGATTTAAACTTGATTTTTAGAGTGTGGAGTGAGATGTTGCCTTGCACATCACAGCAGGCAATCTTAAACTCCTTATAACTTAGTCAGGATTGTATTAAAAATATCAATTGTTCTAATGTCTCTGTTCATTTTATTTAGACGTGGGCCTATTAAACTTGGAATGGCTAAAATTACACAAGTTGACTTTCCTCCTCGAGAAACTGTTACGTACACAAAGGAGACTCAAACACCAGTTATGACTCAACCAAAGGAAGGTGAATGTTAACTTATACTACTATTGCATGCATTTTTTCTGGTTATTAAAATGTATTAAGACTATTCTAGAAGGACAGCTGGAGATCAGTCATTTCTAATTGATGTTTTATATTTTACAAAATAAATGCAGTGGAGTCTCATCTTATGTTGGGGCTAGGTTCCAAAGTCAGTGCGTAAGGCAAAGATCTCGTATAGTCAAAATTACCCTTGAAAATCCCTTAAATTGCCCATAAAGTACAGTTTTGTGAAAACAACTTTGTACAGTACTATGTATAATGTACACACTAATGTACAGCATAGTATATAATAGAATACATATGCAAAATAATGCTACAGTATTTTTATTAACATGAGATTGAAGAATGAAAATAAAAAATGAAAACAGTACAGTACTGTAAACATGAACAGTCACCATTCATCCTGGTTATTCTTGCTAGTCTTGTACTGTACACACTCCAATGATTCGTCTTCCTCTTCCCCTAACAACACTATTGGGGGGTCGTCCGGGCTTGATCTCATCCAAGAGACGATGAGCCAGGCTTGGGTGATGGAGAGCGAGTCATAGACGAAGTGGTTGCCTCTGGTTCAGCTCGAGAAGAGGATTGTGTAGGCTCATCTGCTGCTGGTTGTTTGTTTTTTCTTGAAAAGCATGGTGATTGGCAACTGTCACAGTTGTCTCTTGAGCTCCTCAAACATTTCTTGGTACGGTCTCAAGTCATCCGTAATACTACCTGTGATTTTGAGGCTTTGTTTCATAGGGGAATCGTATTCAGAAATTAACCCATCGATGGGTCAGGCCAGCCAGGTCAATCAGCAGGTGCAGAGGCCCCAGGCCCCGGGGCCAGCACAATGGTACCACTGGGCACTGTGGCCCCCAACGCAGCCCCCAGTGGGGTCTCACTCAGTGACCAGAGCCTCAGAAAGGCCAACGGCCTCCCTCCTCCGTCCTCTGAGGAAGGTGTCGGTGGGACGTACATCCTCGGCAACATACCCAGAGACCGACATGGTGGAGGATCCTCTGGTGCCGGCGGACACACAAAGTACTGCATGAGCCTCCTCGCCCTCCTCTGATGAGGTGATTATGGTCCCTCCATTCCACAGGAGGACTCTGGGGCTCACAAAGAACTATTAAAAAGGATGGCATCAAGCCTCAACCTCCAAGCAGAGGAGGTGGAGGAACCCTTGGGCTCCCTGTTTAACGTACTGTCCTCCTCGGGAACAGGCAGGATGGCCTTGCCTCTCCATGAAGGGATGGCAAAAATTTCAAATGCCCACTGGCAAACCCAGGCCTCCTTGGCCCCATCTCTAAGAGAATGGAACACAAGTATTTTGTGCCAGCCAAAGGGAATGAATATCTATACACCCACCCTACCCCTAACTTCTGGTGGTCCAGTCGGTCAACCACAGGGAGAGGCAGGGCCAACCAACCCCTAATCTGAAAAATAAAGACTTGAGGAGGCTTAATTCATTTGGAAGGAAAATTTATTCGTCTTCAAACTTCCAGTTATGGGTGATGAACCACCAGGCTCTCCTGGGCCATTATGAGTTCAATCTGTGGGGCTCTTTGCCCAAGTTCGAGGACTCCTCCAGGAGCATGACAGGAAGGAGTTCAAAGCGCTGGTGGAGAGTACAGTGGCTGCCAAGGCAACCCTGTAGGCAGCAACAGACACAACCATGTGGTCCGTGGCTTCCGCGATATCCATAAGAAGGGCATCGTGGTTTCTGCTCTCTAGGCTGTCCAGCGAGATGCAGACCACCTTGCAGGACCTCCCATTTGATGGCAAAACTCTGCCAAACAAACTGATATAAAACTGCATGGCCCGAAAGACTCCCGCACGACGCTCCAGACTCTGGGTCAGTTCTGGCTCCGGCTAGACCTACGTTTAAGCTGCAGCAGGCTCCTGCCCAGGCCACCCACTCTAAATGCGAGTCCACTTATAAAAAGTCCTGGGACTATAACAAGTGCCCACAGAGGCAATCTCAGCCTGCCTGCCAGTCTGGATCCTCCAAGGGCAAGCAGGCAGGAAAACGGTGGTTTTGATGGGATGCCCCGGGGGCACCCTGCCAGTTCTTTTCTTATCAGGGATCCACGTGGCCACAATAAAGTTTCCTTTCTCCAGTTAGTTGTGTGCTTTCCTCCTGGAATGGTCGCAGTCGCAGCTGACCTCGGACCGATGGGTCCTCAACACCATCTCCTGGATTTACACCCTCCAGTTTACCTCCACCCCGCCCAACCGCCATCCGCCACTGCCTCTCCTGGGGGACCCCTCTCACGAAGCTCTGCTTGAGCAGGTGGTGGGGTGGCTCTTTGGCCTAGGAGCAGTGGAAGTGGTGCCAGTGGAGTTCAAACGCAAGGGGTACTACTCCCTCTACGTCCTTATCACAAAGGCCAAAGGAGGGCTCAGGCCCATCCTGGACCTGCGAGGCCTGAACCAGTACATGATGAAACTCAAGTTTTACATGGTCTCCCTGGCCTCCATTTTTCCCTCCCTGGATTTCAAGGACTGGTACGCCACCCTCAATCTACAGGACTTGTACTTCCATATCCATATATTCCTGGGGCACAAGCGCTTCCTCTGGTTCATGGTTGGGCAGGAACACTACCAATTTACAGTCCTCCCAGTTGGCCTGTCACTGCCCCCAGTGTATTTGCCAAGTGTATGTCAGTGGTAGCGGCCTACCTCGGGTGCCAGGGAATACAGATATTCCCCCAGCTGGATGACTGGCTAGTCAAGGGCAGTTCTCAGCTGCAAGTACGGGATCACCTGGTGCTCCTTCCGTGCACATGCACCACTTTGAGCCTGTTGATAAACAACACCAAGCCCACATTATGCGTCGTACAAGAACTAGAGTTTATCAGGGCAGTCCTGGACACCACGTTGATCAGAGCCTCCCTCCTACCAAACAGCTTTAAGATCCCTGAAAGGGCTCAGACAGGGTCACAGGGTTTCCAGTGACAACAGACAGAGCATGCCTACAGCTCTTGGGTCACATGTTGGCATGCACATATATGGTTCGTCACGCCAGACTCAGGATGAGGCCCCTCCAGCTCTGGTTGGCCTCTGCATTCTCCCAGGCCAGGGACCAGGATGGACAAAGTGCCTGACCTGGTAATCGCCTTCCTACGGTGGTGCTCTTCCCCAGAGAACATGCTCCACAGGGTCTCTTTCAGAGGGAGAGCCCCGTTGATGGAAGTGGTGTCCGATGCATCGTATCTGGGGTGGGGAGCTCATGTGGGAGATGTTCAGAGCCAGGGTCTATGGTTGGTTCAGGACTTGGCCCTCCACATATATGCCAAGGAGCTCAGGGTGGTCTGGCTGGCGTGCATGGCCTTCCACTCACACCTGGAGGGCCAGGTGAGCAGGGTTCTCATGGACAACATGGTCTCGATGTTTTGCATCAACAGGCAAGGCAGGGCCTGATTCTTAGCCAGGAAGTCCTCAGGCTGTGGGACTTCTGCATAGCCCACGACATTCCCCTACAAGACTACCACCTACCGGGTGCCCGAAATTCACTGGTGGATCACTTGAGCAGGTACTTCTCCTCTTCACCCGACTGGTCTCTTCACACAGGGGGTGCACATACTTTTCTGAGAGTGGGGAATTCCCCACATGGACCTGTTTGCAACTCAGCACAACCGTCATCGTTCCCTGTTCTGTTTGGGGAAGGAGGGGATAAGGGAGGTTATCTCTGATGCCTTCGTCCTGTCCTGGTTGGGTCAGTTCCTCTGTGCCTTACCCCCATTCCCGCTGATAGGCAAGGTCCTGAAAAAAATAGTTGGACAGGGAACGGGTCCTCCTGATTGGCCCAGCATGGCCCAGGTACTATTGGTACAGGACCCTCATGAGCCTGGCGGTTGCCCCACCATGGCCAATGCCGTCCCACCTGGACCTGCTTTCCCAGGACCAGGGCCGCTTCTTACACCCCGATCTAATGGCACTCCACCTCACGGCATGTCTGCTCAATGGTTAGGCTGGGAGGGAAGGACATACTTGGACGGAGTTCAGCACATCTTCTTGGAAAGTAGGCGACCCTCCATGCACCGAGCCTACTTGGTAAAGTAATCTCAGTTTTCCCAATGGGCAGCTGAGCGGGGTGTTTCCCCCGTGGCTGCCCCGATCCAGCTAATTTTGGACTGCTTTCTTCACCTTAGGGTCCAGGGCCTGACGCCGTTGTCCGTCAAGGTGCACTTGGCAGCCATCTTGGTCTTCCACCTGCCGGTGCAGGGCCACACAGTATTTCTCTCATGTTATGACTGGCCAATTCCTTAAGGGATTGGATTGTCTCTTCCCATACGTTAGGCCCACAGTGGGACCTGAACTGGTGCTGGCATGCATCACAGGCCCCCCGTTTGAGCTGCTAGCTCCTGGTCATACCGCTTGTGGAAAGTAGCCTTCCTGGTGGTGATCATGTCAGCTAGGCAGGTCTCAGAGCTCAGGGCCCTGATCTCCGAGCCCCGTACACTGTTTACACAAGGATACGGTCCAGCTCTGCCCACATACTTCATTCTTCCCAAAGGTGGTCTCTGCCTACCACGTGGGTCAGGACATTTTCCTACCAGTCCTCTGCTCCAAGCCCCATGCACCCAGCAAGGAGCAGAGGATGTGTATGTGATGCAGGATGCGACGCTGGATGTGAGACGGGCTCTGGCCTTTTACCTGGAGCGGACTAAGCTGTTCAGGAAGTCTGCGCAGCTGTTCATCATCTCTGCCGAGCACATGAAAGGTCAGCTGATCTCCATTTAGTGGCGCTCCAACTCATGTATCCATACCTGCTACGACCTGGTGGGAATCCCTCACCCACCCCCCGCTGTCAATTGTGCGGGCACACTCGACTAGAGATTGAGCTTCGTCAGCTGCCTTCTTGGTCCATGTCCTCATTCAGGACATTTGTAGGACCGCCACTTGGTCTTCAGTTCACACTTTCACCTTGCACTATGCGATCATCTCACAGACCAGGGAGGACGCCGGGTTCAGCAGGGCTGTGCTCTGTCCTTGAAAGTTGTGAACTCTTACTCACCTCCAACAGATTGCTTGGAATCACCTGTTGTGGAATACACATGAGCAATCACTCAAAGAGAAGACCATTACCTTTTCCATAACTGGTGTTCTTTTTCATATGTTGCTCATGTCTGTTCCACATCCCATCCTTCCCCCTCTGTTGGAGTTGTCTGGCAAGAAGGAACTGAGGTGGGAGGAGTGTGCAGTGCCCCTTATACCATGCCAGGGAGGCGCCATTAGTGGTCACTAGAGGTGCTCCCCCACAGGTACTGCTAGGGGAAAAACTTCCAACATTGGTGCATGTGGCAAGCATGCATACCTACTATGGAATAGACATGAGCAACACATCTCAAAGAACACCAGTTACAGAAAAGGTCAGTGTGTCTTATCAAGAGAAGATCTGTATAAATGTGAAAATTAGCATAGAATTACACTCAGTTTTTGCTTGAGACAGTATTTAGTAATATATTTCCTCAGAATCAGATGGACTTGGCTTATTTCAATAACTTATTGCATAGATGGGATACTTTTGACGTGTAATATACTTAAAAACTGGGAACTCCTTAATTTAAAATGATTGTATTCCTTACTCTTATAGGTTATAGAATTACAGTATTTGGAGTCTCTGTACAGTAAAATGCATTTATTCAAACCGCATCTAATTATTTCAGTTAACTGAAGATAGTATTGCTGCATTAGCGCCACACTGAGTATTTGTAATTTGTTATTGGTGACTTCTAACTGCTTAATTATTCATTTTTAAAAAATGCATAAAAACTTGTATGATAATTATTTGATTAAGACTGATTATTTTAACTCAGGTTTTACAAACATTTAACAATTCAGCAGGCCAGGCCTTTGAGTGCCATAGCAATACAAATACCAGATATAGTATTTATATATTCCAACAGTACTCTTTAAGAAATAGTTTAGTTTTATATATGCCTGTAGTTCCCAGTACATGCCATAAATATACAATGAAATACAGATGAAAAACTTAATAGGAAGACAACTTCATCTTAACAAAAGCCACCCATTTCACAGATGATTTAACTTTGATTAACCTACTCTGCAGCAACAGATTACTCAGACAACTGGAACTTCACTTTATAGTGTTATTGCAAGGTGCAGACTAATTTACAGCACTGCTTTTCTTTCCATCTCACCAAAATACATCACAATTTTGATGTTAACTCAAAGTAAAAATTCAGTGGTTCATTAAATCTGGTTTTAGCATTCATTGACAAGAGATTTGTCACTTTAAAAGTAACTGCTACTTTTATGCACTCTTTACTGCTTAGTTTATAACCTTAGATCCCCTGTCAGGAGAAAACATGGAGTTAACCACTTAGAATATTGTAATGAATATTCATCAATAAATTGATGTGACATACAGCCCCATTTCCCGTCTTCATGCTCCTGTGCAGTTTTTTAAGTTTTAACTGCTTTATCTTCATCTTGTTGGGGGGGGGAAAAGGTTAGCTGCTTTTTCTTTTCTTTTTAAATAACTACAAATTGTATCAGATGTATTGCTAACATAAGTGGTATAAACACCCAGCAGGTAAAGTAGTCCGTAATGGCCAGAGGGGGAAATTGAAGTAGAGAAGGTCATCTCTGTTGAGGCTCAGATCATAGATTTTTGTGATGGTCTGAGAAATAGTTTTTAAATGGGTACTTAATGCATTAGAAATGATAAACTGTGTTTCAACATTAGAACTTTTAATTCTTTTTAGTGTGTGTTGCTATTCATCACATTGTATCACAACCCCTGCAAACACTTAACACTTGGACCATTATTGTTAAAGTAAGAGGTGATTGAGTGGGGGGGAGAATAGAAGAGGAAAGGAAATTTTAAAAACTTAACTTTGATCCTTCCTGTTCTCCAGTGAATTCTGGTTCTCTCTTTAGATTGGTCCCTATCCAGAGAAACTTACATTCTTTTGTTTCTTGCAAATGAATTGTCATTTTGTTAAATTAATATACAACATTTTTAATATTCTAAGCTTTTATGTTTTAATTCAAGGTTCTTTACTAATCCATTTATAGGATGTGTGTGGGGGGAGGGGGTGTATAAGTAAATATATATTATTGTTGCTCAATGTAAAGTAACCGCAATAGAATTAAGGCTACAAGGCTTGTGAGCTAGGGGAATGTTTGTACATAAGTAAACCTAAAAATAGGACTGAGTCATCTACAGCCCTGATACCTTAAAGTATTGAAATGGTAGAGCAGCAATTATATCTAGGACTCAGCTGCAGCAGTAACTCAGAAGCGGACAACACATACAGGGTATGGCTAGACTGAAGATTGTAGCATGTTTATTTGTAGCGCTTCCCAATGTAGCGCAATTGGTATCCCGCTAGAGACTGTACAAATTGAAACTTTGTAGCGCAAAATAATGGCTACATTTGTGGTGCTTCTGCCGGCAGTAGCAGTTGCGGGATAGGGCAGGTATCCCAGCATTCAGCTGGGTGCAACGTGTTTTGCAAAGGAGGGGGGCAAGGGGGAACTGGGAAGTTGTTCACAGGGAGATGAGATCTGGCTGTCAGTTACTTTTCCTTAGCGAAAACGGACAGGCTGTCTATTTCAGACACACAGCTCCCTCTGCAAGCATTTTCACTGGTTATTTGCTGTGTTAGTTGTTAGAGAGAAACTGCAAAGCTACTTCCGCCTTTATAAAAACAAAACCTCACGTCATTTGCCTTACATGGCAAGTTCATTGTCTTTAATGGCTTGCTGATGGCCCTCAATGGGTTGCTGATAGCTTTCCATGGCTTGGAGGCATGCAAGAGATCCGATGGGTGTCCACATTCCCATCCTTGCGCTACAATGTTAGCGCAAAAAGGCTTATCCCTCTCGAAAAGGAGGTTTAACACTTGCGCTGTAAAAGGGGAGTCATTGCGCTAAATCTCCCTTTGAAGTGTGTTCAGTAGGAAAATTATAGCGCTAAAGGAGGGTTTTGGCGGTGCAAAGCACCAGTCTAACCATGGCCACAGAGAGTAACATGAAGGAATTTGGATCTCTGTATAATATACACTATCTATGATGAAACGTTAAAAGGAAGGAGCAATCTGCTACAAGATCTTTTCTATAAAATATGTAGATTATGAGGTCACTTAGAACTAAACAGCTGAACGTCTGCATTTGTTAGGAATTTGACTCCTGTCATTGAAAATAGTACTTAAAATCAGTGTGATACAGCAAAGTTAGGATGCATTTTCCAATTCATTACATTTAAAATAGAGTAGATGTCCAGAGTGACCAGAATCCAGGTCTCTAAATTTAGGGCATTTTGTTAACTGCAGCAAGATTGTTTGGGGAAACATTTTTAAATAATTAAATTTTCATTGTACGTCATTTGCAATTTGCTATTCTCAGTCATATCTATTAAATATAAATTTTATCACTTTTCACACCCACAGTGACTGGACATTAGACTTTCAGTTTGGCTTGAGCAATACAGTTTAGAATTGCTACAAGTTATACACTTTTCAGATTAATAGTCAGTTGTACATGCAAATCCATCTAAAAAGGAGCAGCGTCTTTCTGTTTCTCCATGTGATTATTTTGCCCAAAAAAGCTTTTTTTTTTTTAAGTAGCACAAAAGCTGTAATTGGCATGCTTTGTAAGGAAGTGTCAATGTGCAAGAGAGTGGAGATCACTAAGAATTCTTTTACGTGTTCTTTCCCCTTTGCACCACCGCCTCCTCAGCGGGGTCACTGAGATCACTAGCTTTTCTTGAAATGGCCATTTTCACTGGCAGGTGCATTATACCCTGTATTTTCAGATTGTTTTTCCATTCTGAATGTTTGGCAGGTTGATTGCTCTGGCTGCATTGACAGAGAAAGGGCTGACAAATGCGGTTGGGCTGGCTGAAAAGACAGTGATTACTGTTTTCCTTTGTGGCTGATTGAGGCCCTTGAAAGGAAAGATTTTAACCTTCACCATTTGGTTCAAAAGTATGAGCATATATTGAAATCATTCATGCCATTTATCCTAGTTCTGTAAACTTGTCAGAACGTAAAAATCGCTCAATTTCAAGTAATGTACGATTGGCATACGTCATTATCATTTTGATTAAGTTGGCGTTTGTATTATTGTGAGCATTATACAGTGTCACTTAAAGCTTTCTTTCCTGCACGTACAGTTATATTTTTATTGCCTGTACTATGGAGTTAGAAAGATATTCAGACCTCTCTAAACCTATCACTATGTGTGTGGTTTGGCAGCTGGTATGGCCTACAAGCTGTATTTTGTTTAGAGGGTAAAGGCTTGTCTGTGGACCTCCTGGAGTGCTGGTAATTGCACAGGCTTGCCATTGGGGAAAGACATGATTGGAAGCAGTGAGGCAGAAAAATGTTGTGCCATCCCATTGCCACCTCATAGCAGAGAGACACAATCCCAGCAGTACCATCTGGTTGTTGCTATCTAGTCAGCTGGCCTGGCTGCTGGGACCATGGCTTGGCAGCTGGTTCCCATCCCTTGACCACTCTTTTGTGTGTGTGTGCGCGTGTGTTTTTTGTTAGAGAACTTTGAACATGGGTCAGAGAAATGTCTGTGACAAACAAGTAGAGTCCCTGTTGAATACTGTCTCGTTACTTGTGATGAAGCATGCTGTAGACTCCTGCTGCCATTCCCTTATAGACAGATGACATAGCTGTTTAACCAATAAAAATAGTCTTTTCAGAAACTTGCCATAGAAAGGAGAGGAAGAAAAGACAGGAAATGCATATTCCACAACACTAAGTAATTTAAAGTTATTTTCTGGTTTACAGTATTCAATGTAAAAAGTGCTGTAAACCTTGTCAGTATTCGAGAAAATTAACATTTTATGTTATTCATTGCAATTAGGGAAAACACATTTTGCTTTAAAATTCTCATTGCCAAACATGATACAGATAATGAGACTTGCATTTAGAATGACAGAAAAGAAAATGTAATCTCTCAGCTATTATCTTTAGCAAAATTTGCTTCTCAGAATAGCAACCTGAAAGCTAATGTAAGTCATCTTTATGCCATACCAAGACCCATTAGACACTGATGGTTTCAGATCACAAGCAAGCAGCAGCTCTGTAGGCTATTTTAGACATTTGATTTTCTTTATTCTGCAGCATTAATGTGTCAGCATGTTACATAAAACTATGTGGTACTTTCATATTCTGTCTGGAATGATAAATGCTTGTAAATTTAGAGATTTCCACTGTGAATTCTCTACAATTGCTTATGTATTCTGTTTCAGTTTACACAGTTACGCAATTTGGTATGACTGTTGTATACTAAATAGTGGTGTAGATAATGTTCTGATTAATATTCCTTCACTTTAACCAAATGTTATCCTTTAAGGATTAAGTTTTAGAAACTGAATCAATTTATGTAAAATTATTCCATATGCACAAATGTATTTACTTTTGTATTGTTTGAAACTGGATGGAACTTTACTCGGATTCTCTAGGACTGTTATTAACTATTTTGCTGTATCATTTCTTTTCAGATGATGAAGATGAAGATGATGTGGTGGTACCAAAGCCATCAATTGAACCCGAAGAAGAGAAAACACTGAAAAATGATGAAGAGGAGGAAGGTACACCTCACTTTAGGACACAGTATTAGGCATTGTAAATAAAAGGATGTTTGATAAAAAAAACTATTACATTAAAATTACTAAACTGACATTTGACTTTTTAGCACCTTTCTGTAAACAAAAATATGAACAACAAAATCCTATTTAAAAATATTAAAATATAGGGGATATGATTTTTTTTAAAAAAAATTGAAAAACCTTTCATAAATTTTTTGACCGATAAGAATGAACTTTAGGAAAATCCAACCTTTTTTTCCCCCCCTCCAGCTGCCCCTCATGAGCTTACAGAAGAGGAAAAACAGCAAATTTTGCACTCTGAAGAGTTTTTAAGTTTCTTTGACCATTCTACAAGGATCGTAGAAAGAGCTCTTTCTGAACAGATTAACATTTTCTTTGACTACAGTGGAAGAGATTTGGAAGACAAAGAAGGGTAATGTGGGAGTATCGAGTGTTTTCTGTGTTTACTATATTTGTAATTGGAAAAGTGATTTTAGATTAGTATCCTCCTATTTGTCTGTCTTTACAGAGAGATTCAAGCAGGTGCTAAACTGTCCTTAAACAGACAGTTTTTTGATGAACGCTGGTCAAAACATCGTGTTGTCAGTTGTTTGGACTGGTCATCTCAGGTAAAAACAATATTTATCTAGAGTCACCTTTGCAAATACTTCAAGTTTTGTGCACTCAACTTTATTTGAACCATACATGCAGTGCTTTATATGTAGTCCCTAGAATAGCTCTGACACATTTTTCTATTTACATACTGCAATTGAATGTGATTGGTTTATATATTTTGAAAGAGATAACAGAAGTTAACTCAATGTTCTTTTAAATACAATCTAAGTAGAACAGAAAATGCCCAAGGCATAAACTTATAGGATTAACTCCAAGAAACTAGCCTCACCTAAATGTTTTAATTATAAAATGGATTCAATTTACAATACATAAATACTAAACACAATATTGTCTTGTATTTTAACACTATTTTTGACTAAACCTTGTATTTATACTTACCATGGTAATTAGGTAATCTAATATTTTCTGTTTATGGGACTGACTTATCCATGGGTTAAACTTAGTTTTGCCACTATAAATCAAAGATTGTAGGACTGACTGAACCATAAGGCAGTTGTTTATTTTGAATATTTTTCCATTAACTTCTCTATGACTAGTATCCAGAATTGCTTGTAGCCTCCTACAACAACAATGAAGATGCCCCTCATGAGCCTGATGGTGTGGCTCTTGTGTGGAATATGAAATACAAAAAAACAACCCCGGAGTACGTCTTTCACTGCCAGGTATGATGTGAGTTCCTGTCTCACCAGGCTCAAGATTTTATGTTGATTAATTTGGACAAGTGCCTTATTTATACTTGTCAACATAATGATTTCATTGGGTTGGCATGTACTTTAACCACATGTACTTGCAAACAGATGTTGATGGCTGAAGACTTCATCAGTTTGAAGAGATTCCTCTGTTGCAAAATTTCTGATATTCAGAATATTTAAATATGTCTGAAAAATCTGTTTCTTAATCCATTTATTAAAGAAAAACTGATATTATGCCTAAAGTACGAGGGGTTTTTCTGGAACTATGACGCAGAATGTACAACTAGACTTTAGCCCACTGAATAAAATGTACATAGCCTGAGGAATTGGAATAAAATAGATAAGTAAAAACACATGCTTCAAGTAGAAAACAGATGCAGGTTTTAAAAAAGGATTACTGAAAGGTAAAAATGTGCAAACCTTTTCTGTTTGACCAAACCTGCAATAACCATTTTCAAAATGTCATAATTCTGAAAAATCGCTTAGTTGAATTAAAACTAGTTTGTAATCTGATGTGGTCAGATTACTGTCAAGGCATAGATTGCAATGATAATCATATTATGATTGCATACCATAGTGACAACACAGTTTTCTGTTCTTCTTGAAAAATAACCACAGAATGTGTCTTATTACTGGATTCTATTTCTGTTACTACTAACTTCTAAGAAAGATATAAATCAAATGTATGCATATGGAGAGAGTGGGATTTTTATTTGTATTTAGTAAAAGTTGAGACTAGAAGACTGCCAAGGTTTTTAAGTAACCATTCAACTCGTGTAGTTATGAACCGTCATGTGTTTGGACAAAGGAGCAGAAGATAGTAAGAGCAATATCAAATGTAATTGAAAAAACCGCTCACTACCAGTAAATTGGTCAGATTTTCTATCCATAAATTCTTGATTTTAGTCTTAAAACATAAAACGGATCCTTTCGGATGTGTGTGTTTTTGTTTTGTGTGTGTCTCCTTTGCAGTCAGCAGTGATGTCGGCTACATTTGCAAAATTTCATCCAAATCTGGTGGTTGGTGGCACATACTCAGGCCAAATTGTGCTATGGGATAATCGCAGCAATAAAAGAACCCCAGTGCAGAGAACTCCACTTTCAGCTGCTGCTCACACGGTAGGGGGTGAAATGAGACCTAGTCACTATTGAGCCATTAACCCTTTGGGGTGGGAGAGGGTTTCCCCTGGATGAACAGTGATGATGTTTTAATACTTATGTCTGGGTTTACCAATAGTAGCACTGAAGAATTGTCTTTGTCATGCAGCTGTCAGTTTTATAGGAGCCTATCTCAAAGCAGGTGTTAACTTATTTAGCCTTTTAACATTGAAGTTTCATAGCTTTCAAATAGTCGAGTTAGTCAACTTAAACTGCTTTATGAAATATTCAGATTTGTATTTCACACTTGTGTTAAGTGAGTGTCTTTGAATTTGTAGTTATGGAAACTTTCTAATCTCTCTTCAGCACCCGGTGTACTGTGTAAATGTGGTGGGGACCCAAAATGCTCATAATTTGATTAGCATCTCAACTGATGGAAAGATATGCTCATGGAGTCTGGACATGCTTTCCCAACCGCAGGTAGGGTAAACTAAGAAAAGTGAGAGAGAGAGAGCTATAGATGAGGCTATCACTTACTCTCTTTTTAGCTCAGGTAGTCTGTACCTTGCTAAATACTTAGGATTCTAATATTAATTTCACCTGTTTGCTTTATGTGTTTATTTTGTATGACTTTGTAAAGTAGTATTAAGCATTTTGACAATATGCAGACATTCCCTGCTTGAGTAGTTGTATAGTACATTCTATAAAAAAAAAGTTCCTTTTTTACTGTAGTAAATCAAGTGTCATAAATTTTGGATTCTTCAGTACTGATGCTAAAGTTTAGATTCATGAAGAAGAAACAGCTCTTCCAAATGTAGAAAAGGACTTGAATAAAAATGGCTTGTGGACTAACTAGTACTAGAAAACCTACATGATTTCTGGTAAAAGTTAAGATGGCAAGTTTGAAAAATAAGTTCCTGCTACTTTTTTCTACAGGATAGTATGGAGTTGATTCATAAGCAATCCAAGGCTGTAGCTGTCACGTGCATGTCCTTTCCTGTTGGAGATGTCAACAATTTTGTTGTTGGAAGTGAGGAAGGTTCTGTGTACACAGCATGCCGCCATGGCAGGTGAATAGACACTCAAATTATTATTTTGTTTAAAATAGTAAAAGCTTATCAGGATTTTCCCCTCAATATAGAAAAATTTTGTTGAACAAGCTTTAATGTTCATAGCAGAGCTTCATACTTTTAAAAAAGATATAAAAAGGTAATATAATAGGAAATGTTAAATCAAACTTTTCAAGTTCAAGAAAAGGATCCACCATTGCTACTTTGGCTAGGTATACTTTTAATTATGAAAGGGAAGATAAACTAGTAGACTTCAGTTCTGTTCATTTGAATTGTAGCAGAACATCCCAAACTATCAGTTCTACGCATAATTGTACAGTAAAATCACGCACAAATCTTTAAATTGGCTAGCATTTTCCTGCTGTTCAATCTGTTTTCAAATTGTCTGGCTGTATCTTATCTTAGCTTTCTTAAATAAAATTGAGTGTCCAGTTTTCATCTCAAATGCACGTCACTCTCACAGCACAGCTCTTTGGTTTAAAACTAGCCAAAATTGTATCCCTTTTTTGTAACATCCTTTTTCCCTCCTCTCCATTGGGACTAAAGTTTGCTTCAGCTACTTACATGCAACTCCTGTTTAAGGCAATTTTAAGGAATTTCGTATCCATATTTGAGGACTGAATTTTGTTATCTGATCCAAATACACAGGACCTTCACTATAGTGCGGGTTCGCGTACAGCATGGTCATTGCCATGGATCCCAAATTTAAATATTTAAATTGGGATCCGTGGCAATGCGTCCCCTGCGTTAACGCAGTCCCTGAACCCTGGGCTCCAGTGAGGGTCCAGTGTATTTAACTATTACTTGAAGGGGTACCTAGTCAAATCTGGATGGGATAGCCTTGCCAAATGTTACTGTTTTCTATGGCATTATGTCTGCACTTAAATATAGCAGAATAGGGTTTTGGAAAAGAGAGGCTAATACACAGGATCATATTCAAAGCCACATTTCACTTCCCCTCTGCAGGCCAATCTACTTGGGTTCCATTGAAGCCCACTCCCAGTTTATTTAAAACATACATTCCTTATTGCTTCTGTGTGAAATATTGTTTCAAGGAAATTAACCTACATACTGTATTTTAAAACAGCAAAGCGGGAATCAGTGAGATGTTTGAAGGACACCAAGGACCAATCACAGGTATCCATTGCCATGCAGCAGTTGGACCTGTAGACTTCTCTCATCTTTTTGTCACCTCATCATTTGATTGGACTGTAAAGCTTTGGACAACTAAGGTATCTAAAACAGAGGTGTCTAACAGTTTAGACTTTGACACAAGGTGGTGCTATAATGTAAGCTATAGTTAACCAAAGTGTTGTCAAAGGTTTAGAGAAGCTTGTGAAGTTGACTGGGTGAATGGTAACATCAGATGAGTTAATTTATGTAGGTTAGTTCTCTTTTAATAACCTGCAAGAGCAGCACCAAGATTACTGTAACACATATGTAAATGTGGCTAAGTTAGTCTATTTCTGTTCCATTTTGCTCATCCTTTCAACTTTTGTTACTGCATTGGAAAGACCAGTGTAATGATTCAAGTCAGTTATGTTGTAATTCAGGTATAAGTATATTATAATTATGGTAATTTAGATATCCATTTCAGATCCTGGCATCTCCATAGTCCTCACTACAGCACACAATGCATTACCATCAACATGGTTTCTAATGAGCCTGAAGAGAGTCGCAGCCAAGAGCCATGACTCATGTCCTTTCTGTTGCTTGCTTACCAGGGAGCATGAAGCTGGACTAGGGTCAAAGTCAAGTGAGGGTCTCCCCCATAAACAGTGCACAAGCCCACCCTTAAGCCATCAGGTCAGCTCAGGAAACTTTACCAGAATTCACTCATATTTAGGTTGTCATACCAGCCTCTTATTGAAGTTATGTTGTAATAGCAGTAAACATGCTATATAATTCATCCAAACAGGGGGTTGGGGCCCCCCCACCCCCAACCTGCGGTTATTTTTTCGGCCTCTTTCTATGTAAGAAACAGTTTAATGAATTCTTTAAGCCCAGATTGTTACTTCATTTTAGGATTGATGCAATATGAACTGTACAAAAACTCAATATTTCACCTTCATTGCAAAAAGATTTTGCTTTCAGAATCCCAGATGTAAAGATTGTGTGGTGTAAAGTTCTATGTGGTGATTTGTTTCAGAATAATAAGCCTCTCTACTCATTTGAAGACAACTCAGACTATGTTTATGATGTGATGTGGTCTCCCACTCACCCTGCCCTGTTTGCTTGTGTGGATGGAATGGGTAGGCTTGATCTGTGGAATCTCAACAATGATACTGAGGTGAGGCACAAATAACTTACCTACTTCGAATCTGCCAAGAACTAAAAATCTTAGGCTTCTTCAGAAATGTTTATGACCAGAAATGCTTCATCATGGTTGGGCTATGTATTTCTGCTGCTGCTGCAGAATGTTGATCCACTTTACCATATCTCTAGCCTGATTCTTGCCTAAATATTTATACCTGCCTCTGGAGATTTCCACAACATTCCTCTGACAAAGTGGGTCTTCGCCCACGAACGTTTATGCTCCAAAACATCTGTTAGTCTATAAGGTGCTATGAGACTCTCTTTTGGGGTAAAACTTGTAAGCTCCCATCTCTCTCAATTCCCCCTTCCCAATGTATTGGACCAGTGGGGAAAATACTTGTCAGATCAATGTTTATTTTTTTCACCTTTTAAAATCTCCTTTTTCCTTAGGGAACAGTTGGGTAGAATACACTTGCGTATTATTATTTTTTTTAAAATAACTGAGGGGCATGGGCAGAGGTGATAATGACAGTTCTAGAAATGCTGCTAGTTTTAACTGTGTTCTAAATGGATACAGGTGCCAACTGCAAGCATTACTGTGGAGGGTAATCCTGCTCTTAATCGTGTGAGATGGACACATTCTGGGCGAGAGATTGCTGTAGGTGATTCAGAAGGACAAATAGTTATATATGATGTGGGAGAGGTAGGTAACGTGTGTTTGCTACTTTGTATTACACATGGCTTTAAAGCACTTTTCTGAATTTACTCTGTTGCTTCACTTTTTGACTTTCAACTTTCCTTCAAAACATTTGCCAGGAATAAAGGGTAATTCAAGATAAAGGTTCTAGTCCTCTTGCTGTTAGGATTAATTAGTTTTTAAATGTTTCAATCTCAGTTCAACTTCATACAATATTTTAGCATTTTAAAGAAACCTTGTGTTGTGATTGTGCAACTAAAAGTAAAATCGTCAGCATTAAGCTGTTGAAATAAAGAGATCTAAATTTACAAATTGTGTGTAATTTATACTGCAGTAGAAATTGCATGTAGAGGAGATTAGTAGTGGGTGTGAACAAGATTTCACCTTCTTTATCAGGACTCTGAATGCATGCCAGGTTGATTGTGAACAAAATGTACCGTCCAATGGCCATTTGAACGGTAAAGTGAGTAGTCTCACTTCAGTTCCTCCTGGGTAGTTGTCCATCTCTCTAAAACAATTACAACTGGTCTATATTTCAGGGATTGTTGGGTAAGGATACAGTATTACTCTCCCCTGTGGAGGGGTCTCTCCCGCCTGAGGTACACGGGCCAAGCTTATTACTACCCCTGCCATATTTGTTCGGTGCTTAAACACAGGACTTCAGTGTTGAAAGTCTGACAGCACCCTTATCAAGCACTGAATTTACTAGTTTTTTAAAGTTTACTAAGGCTTCGTCTACACTGGCAATTCATCGGAAAAACTTTTGTCATTTAGGGGTGTTAAAAAACCTCACCCCCAAATGACAAAAGTTGTACTGACAAAAAGTGCAGTGTGAACAGCACAAAGCCGCTGACGGGGGTGGACATTTTTTGTCTGCAGGAGAGCTCTCTCCTGCTGACAAACAGCAGCTATACTGTGTCCTTTTAGTGGCACGGCTGTAGCAGCCCACCCTGTGGCTAAAAGCTGTGTAATGTAGACATAGCCATAGTTACCACCATTTGTTGGACAATGCATACCAGCTGTATTTGCTAGTAAGACTATTTGAAAACTTTTAATGAATAAGGTAAGCTGTTATCAGCATAATTCATAAATGTGGGGTTTAGACAAGGTGTTAATGAGTTAAAGTACATTGTGTAGTTATCAATGGGTATAAATAATGTTCATTTCTCTATAGCAAATTGCTGTTCCCCGCAATGATGAATGGACACGTTTTGGTCGAACACTAGCAGAAATTAATGCAAACAGAGCTGATGCAGAGGAGGAAGCTGCAACCCGCATACCTGCCTAAGTCTTTCAAAATGAGTTAGTAGTAGAGTTGAGAATGACTTGTGTACGTTTTCAGAATAATAGCATGCTTCAGTCTAACGTAACCTGAGGAGAAATACCTGGAATAAACTGTGGATTCTGAAAATGTATAAAGATCACTGGAAATTAATTCTTTCAGTGTCACTTTTTTATACATAATTACAAGCACATTATTCTTGAATTTTTTTTTTTTAATACAGCTGTCCTGACTGCACAAAACATGTTTTGCTGAAACACTAACCCCGATGTATATTAGCTGTAATGCTATTGAATTTTTCAAACAGAATGAAGTTTCTTTCAGAAATAATAAGTTCCATTTCTCAAGCAGAACTTCCTATATTACACTGGCTAACTTTCATTAAATAGTTTATCTCTGAAGGATTGTTAAATATTAGCATATTAGAACTGTCCATGGAAGGGCATGCAACTGTTCAAAGTAAACCTTCATCCTGTTTTTCTTGCTCTTTTTTAATAAAAAAGCAAGGCTAGGGTTGTAGGTTAGAGATATGAATAAAATTTTTAGTCTGTAATAAACTTTATTTGGTCACTGAACCTGACTTTGTAGAATAATACATATTTAGTACTAGATATGTTAAAGTTCACTTAAAAGATGAGATTTCTTTGCAAATAAAGATTACACAAGCTTTTAGCACCAGCCCAACACCCCATTCCCCCCCCCCCCCCCTGTCTCAGTAGTAACATCTTTGCTCAGATGTACAAAATCATTAGGAACCACTTCTTTATAGTCAAATCAGTAAGATTCTTTCCTATTCCTCTCAAGACAATTCAAAGAAACAAGAGGTAACCAACTCCTGTAATAGAAGATTGGCTCTTACAGTATGATGGGGATAGCAGTGTCCTTGTTGCCACAGCCTGTACATAGAAGTAGATGGTAATAAAACATTGTCTGACTAACTTAACGTGTGCAAAGAACAGTGTTTTGGCTAGCGATTTCCAGGATTAGCAGCAAGACTCCTGGAGGATGTTGAAAAGCCTATTGTAATCTGCAAGATGAAAAAATGACAGAGTAGATGAAATTACTTAGAAAAATCTCACCTCATGCTATAGATGATAAAATTGCCACACAACTAGAAAAAGCAAAGAGATATATGCTCCATGTGTGCCAAATTCATGTGAGGCAGTAAAGGGGCTGTTGGAGAGATGTGACTTGGTTTAGCCTATCCTCTGCCCCATCCCATCCTTAATTTTTTTTTTTAAGCCAGTTTGTGTTGCAAGAAAGATCCCAGCGCAGTCAGTTTGCTCCAGCGCAGTCCGTTTCCCC
Organism: Sternotherus odoratus; assembly: GCA_032164245.1. Classification (NCBI taxonomy): domain Eukaryota; kingdom Metazoa; phylum Chordata; order Testudines; family Kinosternidae; genus Sternotherus; species Sternotherus odoratus. Next base: position 31,180,881 of record JAVMKO010000011.1, on the reverse strand, counting down.
ACAACTGTCACCGTAACTATTTCTAACTAATCCTGGAGAACTTAGCCCAGGTCAACATTAGGGTGCCAGAACCCTCTTACCCTCTTGCCAGAACCCTCTTACCCCAACTTTTCAACCTAGGACTGCCTACAAAGGCTCTCCATATTTCAGAGGTGTTTTTCTTTCAAGGATTTGCCAGTTTAGTGCAGCAGTATCACCAGTCTACTTTTATATTATTTTTCCTCTATCAGTTACTCCACTCTGTCCCTTCCTTTGCTTTGGCAGTGAGAAAGATGCTTTGCCCTTTGTGTAGAGAAGACAGTGCCTCTCCATTCTTGAACCAAGACTCTGATTAATACATCTGCTCTAATAAAGTCTTTTGTCTATCAAAACCAACATCACTCCTTCATACCTTCTGTGAGAGTAGGGACAGTGATTTTTAAAACATTTATGAATTCTATGCCCACTTAACTATCTCTGTGCTCTCTGTACAGAAAAGGCCCTAATTGAACATCAAAGAGTGCCTGACTCCTCCATTAAGAACATTTGTTTCTCAGAGGTTCCACTCTGCAAGATCACTTCTGTGTAGCTGAATGATGCTGCACAGGACTCCAAGACTGTCTACTTAGAATAGTCCTCCCATCATGCTGCCCCAGAGCCACCTTGGAGAGGAGGGGATCTCAGCTTCTCTTCCACCCCCCCCCCCCAAATAAAATAAAATTGGGCCCATTTGTTTGGCAAGTGACAAAAATGGGTGCTCTAATATCCAGCTGAAACTAGAAATGCAGAGCTGCCTGGCTATGCCTCTGCATAGGAGCCAGAGGGGAGACATGCCAATACTTCTGGGAGCTGCTTGAGGTAAGCACCACCCAGAATCTGTCCCTAGCCCTGATCCCCCTCCTGCCCTTTGATCCCCTTGGTCCCAGTGCAGAGCACCCTCCTGCACCCCCAACTCCTCATCCCCAGCTGGAGTCCTCACCCCCCCTAAACCCCAATCTCTTCCCCATTCCAGAGGGCCCTCCCCCCACACTCTGAACTCATTTTTGGTCCCACTCCAGAGCACTCACCCTCCCACAACCCAGCCCCCAATTTTGTGAGCATTCATGGCCTGCCATACAGTTTCCATACCCAGATGTGGCCTTTGGGACAAAATGTTTGCCCTCTATATCCTAGTAAAGAGAAGAGAATAGAAGTTGATAAAGTATAGGTAGGGACTGAAGAGAAAGTCAAATGAAAAAATCGCAGTCGCATCACATGCAGACAACTAAAATGTAATTTTATAAGTTCATGTACACAAATGCTACAAGTTTAAATATTAAGACGGGTGAATGAGGGTGGTGTATGGTATTAAATGAGGATATTGATATAGTAGGAGCACTCAAGGAAGATAAGGCCACAATGGGGAAGCTGAATGAATTCTTTGCACTGCTGTTCACTGTGCAGGAGGTGAGGTAGATTCACACACCTAAGCCATTCTTTTTAGGTGACAAATCTGAGGAACTGTCCCAGATAGAGGTGCCAGAAGAGGTTTTAAACAAACCGATAAAAGTAATAAGTCACCAGGACCACATGGTATTCACCCAAGAGTCCTGCAGGAATTAATGAAAATTTCAGAACTAACTGCAGTATGTTGCCTCTCACTTAAATGGGATCTTGTATCAGATGACTGAAGGATAGCCAATATGATGCTGATCTTTAATCAAGGCCCCAGAGGCAATTACAGGCTAGAAAGCCTAGGGTCAGTACCAGGCAAATTGAGTGAAACTATACTCAAGAACAGAAAGATCAGACACCTAGAAGAACAATTTGTTGGGGAAGACAGAACATGGCTTTTGTAATGGAAAACTATGCCTCACCACCCATCTTTAGAATTCTTTGAGGGGGTTCACAAACATATGAACCAGGGTGATCCAGCAGATACAATGCAATTGGCCTTTCAGAAAGCCTTTGACATGGTCCCTCACTAAAAGCTTAGGCAATGTAAGCAGTCATGGGCTAAGAGGAAAGGTCCTCTCATGGATTGGTAGCTGGTTAAAAGATAGGAAACCAAGGGTAGGAATAAATGGTAATTTTTCAGAACGGAGAGGTAAATAGTGGTGTCTGCCAGGCATCTGTTGTTCATCATATTCATAAATGACCTGAAAAGAGGTTGCAAAGTTTGCAGATGATACAAAAGTACTGACAAGTCCAAAGCTGACTGCATAAATATACTGCACCTGTAATTTTCACCCCATGCATCTAAAGTGGGTTTTTTAACCCAAGAAAGCTTATGCCCAAATAAATCTGTTAGTATTTAAGGTGCCCCCAGACTCCTCTTTTTTGTGGCTACAGACTAACACGGTTACCCCTCTGATACTAAACAGTCGTTGTCCCATTATGAGAGAGTTAAAAATGTAAGTATTGTTCTAAACTACAGGGTCATCTGAGACGGAGGGCAACAGGGCAGTTGAAATTCATTGTAGACAACTGGAAAAGAAGGCAGCTCTTTAAAGCTATACTGCAGCATTCAAGGACTCAGGATTGGTCATCATCTTAAAGACTATCAAAACCAGAAAACACCTGGAAGAGGACACAAAATGAGTCCCTGCTGCAGAAGTCTAGACAGAGGGGAAATTAATAGGAGTGGGACTATTTAATCTTAGTACTTTTAATCTCAAAATGTTTCTTAATCATTTGGAAAGAGGAAGAGGAATTCAGCATTTTGAATGGTATAAAAGAGGTTAATCATGTAGTTCAGTTTATCACTTCCTATAGTGCAAAGGTGAAATGACCTAGAAGACAAAGATCACATTGATTAAGGGAAATACCTTTCTGGGCAGCATACACCCTGTGGAACTAGCTGTTGCAAGGTATTACTGCAGCAATATCTTAGTAGCAAATGTTTAGAAGCACTGTACACACAAGACTTAGCAGGTGCAATTACACTTACTACATTAACATGCAACAGCTTTTTATTTCTTATGCTTCAGAGCATACTCTAGTATGGTATAGTGGAGTTAGGAAGACCTTTTCCCAAAAATTTAGTACGGTATGTCAAAAATAGATGTACGATCACTGTCAGACACTGGCCATGGTAAGGGATGGGACACTGTTTAATCAGATCAACTACTGATCTTGGCAGCTTCCAAAGTAGCCTGAATAGGGTGAAAAAAAAGTGTTAATAGTGCATCTTGCAGCAAAAATGATCATGTTCAGAGGGGAGCCCTTTTCCTAAAGAAACTTGACCTGTGCTCATTCCGAAGGTGGATGAAAGCCTGGCTTTCATTTCGAGAGCAAGTTGCCCTTCTGGAGTAACTTATATTTCAAACAAGACTGAATATTAGTAACTCTCCAATGCTAGAGACCCTAGGAAAACATAAGCTAAATTCAGGCTAGGAGGCACACTAGCTTCCAGAGGCATTGACATCCACCTTGCTGCAGGGCCCTGACAGTGGAAAGTCCTCTGGATGGAGGACACTACAGTAGCAGAGAGCAGTTTTAATCACATAGAGGAGGCCCAGCACAGTCCCACAAATGGGCAAGGCTGGGCAGAGCATGGGGGGGGGGGGGGCATAGCAGGTAGAAAATGCACTGATTCGGCACATCCTCTTGGCAGCCTCCCACAGTCCAGTCCCTACTCAGCACCTGTCAGAATTTAAAGCTACTCAGGGCAGGCCGTGACATCACTTCTGCCTCCAGGTGCATGGGAAGATATTTTACACCCTCTTGTTTCAGCTTCAGCACAGAAACCACCCTTCAAAACAAAAACAAACTTGAGACTGAGGATTTAACAAAAACAGAAACGCCAACACCGGAACCAACCTTAGCATGACGTGGGCTTAAAGAACACAAATCTCAAGTGTTTCTCTGTCTGATTGTGCGTTTCAGATGGGTGGTGCTCCCACTACATGCACAGGATAGCTGCATCTTACCGCACTGTATTTTTTATGGAAATCAATGCCATGCAGCACTGGATGTGCTAATTATGTGTCTTTGTGTCTATGGAATGAGATGTAATCCAGCACTAAAAGCGCTTCTTTATTTCAGTGTGCATTAGACATGCACAGAGCTGGAATGCAGCACTGCTACATTCAAAATATTTGACAGAAAAACCAGAGGTGCTCATACAGACATGCAGGGCTCCAAAAGCAGCAAAGCTCACCCACCCACTAAGCAGGGAACTCCAATGGCCCAGGATGGGAATCGCTCTCCTCTCCCCCACCCCACCACAGACTTGTTCCATACATCAGTGGTAGCATCAAAAAGATGTTTTAAAGGGAGGGCAGGGCCATAAGCAGTGGATGCTCAATTATGCAGCTCCCCTAGTTAACTCTGCCACATTTGGGCTGGAGGGGTCGATCATAGAAGTTACTGCAGTCCACAGGCTGCAGCAGCAATCAATGCAGAGGTCTCCCCGTGACCAGAGTGCCAGCTGAGATACTAAGTCCATTTGTGCTGTGGCAAGAGCTGGGACCAGACTGCAAATATGCCATGATTTTTAAACAACTTAATTTCTAATCTAAATCACGTCAAAACACTTCAGTGGTCCTTGTTTGAGGGACGACTTAATCCAGTGGGAGACTGAAGTTTTAAAGTGAATCCAGATGAATTACCCAAGAGGAAAAAACATCTGACTTAACTGCTTGCACAAATCCTCCCCCTCCGCCCCCATTTCACTCTGAAAACCTCAACTTAAAAAAAAATACAAGAACAAGGGAAAAATACAAGAACAAGGGAAACATTAGGAACAAGGAAAAAAATACAAGAACAAGGGAAACATTAGATCCCAAAGATTCCCCTCCCCCCACCCAGCAAGTTTCAACTGCCTGAAAATGGGCACATATAGGGAGAGTGCTGCGCTGCCTTCACCTTCAGTAGCTTTGCAAAGCCCTGTGCTAAACAGTGGAGCTGGCTGGAGAATGACAGTTTCACAACTTGTGAAATTTTGACTTTTCTTTTTGTTCCACACAGCACAAAACATTTTGGCTTCATATGTTGACAAAACACACACACGACATATTTAGCTGAAAATGCTTTGACTAGCTCTACTATATGGGTGAAAATCACCCTCTGTGCATTAGCACCGGAGAGCATTCAGAGTTTATTTAATCTCTTCTTCAATCCTACTTCTTTGCCAGGAGAACCATTTCACAGACTTCAGGATAAGAAATGGGTTTATGTTGCTATTTAATCTATGCTATAAACAAAGTTCTCTTACCTATTCTTGGTATTAAAAAAACCCTCATTCTATTATAAGCAAAGCTCACATGGAGATTGGCTACTGCAATCAGAATTATGTCTTCAGGAGGTTATCTTCACTCAATAGATTTGAAAGTGAAATAACTTCAGGCTTCCATCAGCTTTGCCTTGTCAAAGTACCCCCTCTATTTTCAATCCAAAATCATGCTGTTCAATTTGACATTTGCCCTGTATATTTTCACCAGGCTTAGGATAGTAGTTTTCTGTTCAGTTGAGACACACAAGGACTGCATAAAAAACAGGCACATCATGTGATGATGTCTACCGTCCAGGCATGGGAATTTTTAGTGAGCAGAGCACAGCTTTGCAGTTTCTGCTGAAATTTAAATACATTTTAAAGGAACTTTTCCCTCCCTCTCCTCGATGATTTCTTCTAATTCTAGATTAAAATTTCCAACCACACAACAAACTAGTTCTGCTCCAGAGAACTCCTAACAAGTACTAGGTATGAATAGGAAACTTGGTAGGCTTCAGCATGGATCTGGATTAGCAGGGCAGGTATCATTTAGGGAAACCTATTAGTAAACGGAATCTAGCTTCAAGCAATTTATAACCACTTTTATTTTTCCTCCCAAACCATATTTGCATTGAAAACCTCTCCCTCTCTCCCCCCAAACATTTAGAGAATGAAAAGAGGAGAGGGTGGGTGGGATTTCTTTAGACAATCCCATTGCAGCAGTTATGGGGGGACCAGCATGCCAGTCACAGGATGCTGGATAGTATAAATGACCATCCCAGGAGCCTCACTGTCCAATCACTATTTCGGAACTCAAGTCAGTCAACAAGCTGTGACAAAGATTAAATGCCAGTGGGTACCAAACATTTTTCTACCCCTCAAGGAAGCATATTCTTTTCTTAGAGCAGAACACAATTTGAAGATACAGGAGTGCGAGCTGCTTAAGAAGACTATGCTAAGCAAACTGCGTAAACAGACACATTCTCTGACCAAGGACTGGGAACTGGATGCCCCAGAATAGCCTTGGTTCCATGCACTCAATTCCTGCTGAAGTCAAAGGTTTTGCTCAAACATTAAGGGCTGATTGTAGTTCTGCAGCTACAAAAAGTTACCATCTTTTGGACAGTGAAACACAGGGAAGATTTGCAAGTGTTTATTTGGCAGAGACAGTAAAGGCTGGACATTACTATTCATTTTTTTTTTAAAAAGCTCCTTCCTTAACTTCTCTCTAAAACCTTGGCCTTCACCTGTTGTAAGATGAACTAAAATATTAAACAGACTCAAGGCAGGGCAATTCTAGTTGGGGAGAGAGAGAGAGAGAGAGAGAGAGAGAGAGAGAGAGAGAGAGACAGAGGTGTGTGTGTGTCCTGGAGGCTGCGTAACCCAACCATGACCCAGAAACTATGGTGTCTGAAACTGAAGTTGTAGGATAGGTCGTGTTCTCTCCCCTGCTTATAAAAACCCTGGACAATGCCGGTCTTGTGGAATCAACAGCTCTCTCTTCTCAGTATTACAGTTCTTTACAGTTTCCTAAGGAATTGCAAACCTTTCACTGTCACCTATTTCAATTAAATAGCTGCCTGAAATTAAGTGGCAACCAAATTGAGCTCAGGAGCAATCTTACCTGTTATTTGGTATTTTACTGCAGTTTTTAAACCCAGAACATGGAAGTAAGCCATTAACTAGGCATTCATTTAGCAGTCCCCACCCAAGTCAGTTTGTAAGCATAGCATGGCTTCTCCCCAGTTTACCAAGCATAAACGGTCAGACCCGGTCTCCTTTAAATAGGTTTATTGTCTAAACATAAACAAACAGAAAATAGTCCTTCTGCTCACCCTTTATCCAAGCCTTTCCTCCCAAAGGGCTCTGGTAATTCTGCTTCTTGCAGCTTCCCAGCTCTCTGCTCAGCCAGTCCTCATTCAGCCAGCTCCAGGGGCTCTTCTGGAACAGCAGCTCCATGGCTCTACCACAGAAGTGAACTCCACTCCCCTGGGGTGCCAGGTACAGCCTGTCCCAATCATTACTCCTTACAGCCCCAGGTGTGGCCCTGCCTCCTTTAATTGACTCAACCGGGCCCACCTGCTCTGATACGGGGCACTGATCCTGCACAGCTTACAGGTCCCAGCCATCCTATGACAGGAGGGTGATCGATTACAGCTAGGAGCAGGACTCTTGCTTTTTCCTGATAGTCTGGCTGGAATTTTGCATTGTTTCAAAAGCAAATTACCCCCCAGTCAAAAAGGGCTTTTAATTTAGCAAACTTGAGGCAAAAATTCTACACATTTTTTTCTTCAAAATACCTGGAAATCTCCTGGGAGTTCAGCGCCCCTTCTCTGGAACTCAACCAGGTGCCTTCATTTTATTTTTTTCTGGAATTTAGCGATTTTGTAGCTTTCTCCCTCTTGTTTTCCTGCTACCAAGATGGAACTTAACCCCTCCCCGAGCAAGTATTTTCAAGTGGATTAATTTTTATATACCTCAAGCCCACAAAGCCAGGAGGGCTTGCTGCTCCCAGAGCTGTCAGAAGTCATTCTTCTAAAGCTACAGGAACCTCCTGTGCAGACTACAGAGCAGCTTTGTAAGTCTGCAAGGCTGCACTCAAAGATGTTTGCACACATTCTCGCTGTGCTACAGATCAGATGTTAACCCCCTGGCAGCAGGGATAGGATTTCCCAACGCTGCACATTAATCCAAACTTTGTACTGGTGCTGAAGGCACAATCACAAGAAAATGGAAGCTGTGTCTTTTAAACAAAGAAATTACAGCAGAATTCAGGAGATATGAATATTCACCAATCCAACCTCTGGGTGACAGATTTCCTAGACTACACAGGGAGCCAAAATTTATCTCTAGGCAATTCCATTGAACACAACAGTTACATCAAAGATGAGTTATTACAAATATGACACTTTTGGGACTTGCTGGCAAACTAGCAGTGAATATCCTGGCAATTATTTCATCCGAGTATGCTAAAACTAAACCCTGGGCTTATTTTACTTGCTCTTCAGATATGTACATTTATAGGATGAATGTGTTCAAGAGTGCTCATAAGAAAATCCACTTATAACTAACTGGTAAATACAATCTCATTACATTTAAACATGATATGCTGGAATTCAGAATTACCAAAAAGTTACCAGTCACCATTACCATGAGTTCTCGGTAATTCCTTCACGTACACACTCATAGTTCCTATGCTGTAACTTCCTATCAACATTGCCTGTTTATGCTTTTGCCTTTATTAGCTAATCACCTTGATTTTTTCCGGAGGACAAGTCGCGCTACACTCTAATGGGCCCTTTCTGGCCTTAAATACACCAAGTATCTGATGGTTTATTTTTATATATTACACAAATTAAGAAAATGAAATGACTTTAAATATATTTTATTGTCACATGATTCTTAATAAAAACACCTTCAAAACATTCTGTACATTTCAAACTGCTTAGAACTGCATACCCATTATATAAATGTAATCGTATATAGATGCCATGATGTCTCTGTACAAAGATGTACAATATGTACAGTAACATTAAGTGCAAGCTGTGCAAAGCCAAGTCAAGGTTACTGATTCATGCCACTGGTTAGGGGGGAAAAAAATGTCTGCAGAACTAAAGCTTCAATCCGTTTCCTGTATGCAAATGATTAAACAAATAAATGCATATTGTATATCATATAGAAAGGAGTGATTTAACTTAAATTCTCAGTTCAGCAAGAGCAACATGCAGCTGACTGGATAGATACAGTACTGCGCTCAAACTTTTTTTTCATTGTGTCATTATGTTAGGCTGAAAGGTCATCTCAGGATTCAGCTGCTACTTTTGGTAGAACTAAAGCAGCATCCGGAGATCGAAATTTTGGAAGATAAAGCCCAAACTTGTTTTCTATGCCAGCAAATGTAGCTGTAGCAAGTCTGTATCCACCTATGTGGTCAGGATTAACTGGTGGAAGGTCTGAGATCCGAGATTTTGGGGTAGGTTCTGATCCAGAGGGTTTGCTGTTTGAGGAGAAAAAAAGGAAAGATTCAGGAGAAACATTTTAAATAACAGAACAGAATCTATCGTAAGCTAATACTAAAAATGATCATCTTTCTACAACATATAAATCAACATAGTTAGAAGTTAATTATTCTGATTAGTTTTTAAAACAAAGGAAGCTTACTTTAAAGGTCACTATCAAATAGTTCAGGCTAAAATTTAGTTTCTGGATATTTTAAAAGAGAAATATTTTAATGAAAAAAATGAAAAAATCATTTTTAAATTATTTAATTAAAACAGTTTGAGGGGGATTTAATCATCTTGCAGTGTAGGAAACCCAAATACAGCAGTTTTGTGCAGTGCATTACAAAAAGTGAAATTGACATACTTCATGTTGCTTTAGACAGTGAAATAGTACAAATCAAGTCAATTTGATTTGTTTACGCTCTTTCCATTTTAATACCCAAAGATGTTACTAGTAATATAAGTGTTTGGGTTTTTTTTGAGCAGGGTACAATTAAAACAAAATTCTGGCCTTTGATTTACAGCTAATCAATATCATTAAGTTTAACTACATGTGTTTCAACATTTTCTTTCCATTTTGTTCTCTGAAGGCTCTGTATGAATTGGCAGACCCAGTTTCCATGATAGTGAGCAAATGTTTGCACTTACATTCCTCCAAAATCAACATAGAACCATCGCTGCAGAAGTTCATAGGTCACTAACGTAACACCAAACTGAGGTGAAGATCTGAACACTCGAGCTGTTGAATATTACAAATAATACTGTAATATAGCAATGTTAGATCAAGAAAGATGGTCTTAGAATTTCAAATGAACCCATGAATTACAATACTAGGGCCCAATCCTGCAAATTTTACTGCTGGGAATAATCCTGAATAAAGTAACAGAAAAAATTGGCAGGATTGTAATCTGACTTAAAATATAAAGAACATTCCCTACCTATCGCTCCCTTCCAAAAAGCCGAAGGGCCTTCTTCTCTAAGTATCTTTCTAAAACAGTCAATAACTCCACTGTATGTTGTCTGACCAGCACGAGCTGCCACTTGCAGTCTTGTCTTGATGACATCAGCAGGGGTTACCAAGGAAGCAGCAGGCACACCTTTTAGAAGAAAACAGCATTTAATTTACACAAAGTATCTTGTAAAAGATAGAAGTATTTCTAATGTCAAAGAACATACCTGCAAACGTTGTTTTTATGAAATCAAAGCTTATTAAAAATGTAAACCCTGCTACTAACCCGCCCTGCTACTAACGTAAAGAATTCAAAATAGACTTTTACTGCAGCGAGCATAGCACAATCCTTCTAAATGTCTCTTCAAAATCACGTTAATTTTAATAGAGATGCTAACGAAAAATACTATGAAAATGAAGCCAAGAGAACTGCAAAAATTATGCAACGATATTAACAGAACAATTCTCTCAAGAGCTCCCCTTTGAGTTTTATCATGTCATTTCAAATACCTTTCATTTTCCCGTGTTTAAAGAGAAGCAAATATTTCCAAGTATAAAAGTTAAAACTCTCTCTCTCTCTCTCAATATAAGGGATTAAATATTCCTGACACAAATTAGTGGTGCTCTCAGCTGATTCTAGGAGCTCTGTCAGCCTTTGTGAATATTAATCGTTCTACTCACCTATTGTATGTACCAAGTACTTTGTAACAGTATAGCTGATTAACTGCTCTGCAAACCTCTCAGTACTATCGTTCCAATCCTTCAGATCCTTTTCTTTAAAGGTGTAAATATGCAAAGTGATCATTTAGATGCCATCTAGTTTACAGTGTGAGATTTCTGTGGTGCTCAGTTCACTAGCAGAGCACAAGTCTACTTAAAAAGTAAACTATAAAGAAAGGGTAACAATAAAGGCATTTTTGGCACAGACAGTATGGTAACAGCTGTCAATGATGGTACAGTAACAGTACCCCACCCCAAACACCACCACTGGTTTCTTATTCAAATGAAAGGGAAACTGCACAGGGAAAGTACTCTCATGAAGGGACAATTATGGATGCTGTTAGAATATTTATAAAATTTAGATGTAAAAATCTAACTCGCTTTTCATATCATGAATACTGACTCATTTCAATTACTTAACCAAAATCAAGAATTCCCTTCCAATTTGGAACCTGAATGTTCACTTTCAGCCTTAACAGTTGTCTTCATAGCACTTAAGTGAGATTTATCAAGTTGACAGGTCAGAAATTTAAGAAAGTTACAGTAAACCATCCCAAAACATCCTGCTGATCAATTCAGTACGTTTTATAGTGAAACAGGAGCAGCAAAGCCAGTGTATTTGCTAAAGCTAACTATGCGCTATTAAAACCCTACAAACTTTCTTTGAAGCCACATGCGTACCCACAATGTTTGTCTAAGTTATGCTTATCTGATCCACTCCTGTTAAACAGTCATGTGAATTTGTAGCTCAGAATGAAGGATTCTTGTAGGCTACATTTTATTTCTCATACAAGATTTATAGCCATTTCTATTGAGCTCATTGCATTAAAATCCAAGTGTCCGATAAACATTAATGAATGAAGCTGTGGTTAAAAAACAAATGGCAAGTCTTATTATAGGATATTAGCCCCCACAGTATATTTTTTCAGATACAATGGAACAGATTTTCTTCTCATTTCTGGGCCCTTTGTACCGTTCAAGAGCAAAAGGGCCCAGACAACTGTCACATCTCCCTGCTGGATAACTCACAGCCAAGGAGGCATACCCAATTGGGAAAGAGCAGACATACCCGGGTTCTACACCAACTCCAGTTTAGGTGGCAGGCCTCAGCACACCTGGATAGCTCCAAGGTTGGTCTAATAAACTACACATAGGCCAGCACCGAATGGGCCCAGAATCAAGGAACTGCAAACACCATCTCTGCATTACATACAACAGATACTGGGTGCAAAAGAGAAGTTGACCCAGTATGTCCACCATTAATTTTTCTAGCAGTGCATTTTTAGCCTACTCACCATCATCACATCTGGGCCTAATTTTATCATACTACTAACCGAGATAAGAGGCCATTATTACCAACAAACCAGTTACACATTCTGTTCATACCAAGTGTAGCCAATGATTTTAGTTTTTTGTTTATTCATTGGGTAATGTTATGATTTACTAACGTGTTATGTTACATAGAATCATAGTATGCTAAATAGAGTTAAATTGTAGGATTATAGGAATACAAGATTGATCAGTAGTTAGAAGGGATAATTATGTATTTGAAGCCTGTAAGATTTTAGCTTACCCATACAAGACCATAGGCTTAAGAAATGCTTGACAGAAGTAAGCGACCAAAGAATGACTTTATGCCACAAGATTACCAGAAAAGATGCATCAATAGGTAATATTGGAAAAATTTAACAGTAAGAGTAACGTTTTGCTTATAAGATGCTCATTAGTCACATTTTTCTAACATGTGCCCTAACCGCAGGGTGCACAACACGCATAAATACTAATTGAAGTACAGTCAGAATCACATTATAAAAAGAGGGTGCCCAGATTAAGAAAACTGAGCTCCTTAGAGGAAACTCCAGCAGGAACCATCCCTTTACTGATGATCAAGCCCATCAGACCCTAACACTATCTAGGAGGACGTGAGTACAATGAAACCTCGATATAACGGACTAATTCGGGCGAGGGGGTGTCCGTTAAAGCCGAAAGTCCGTTATTTAATAATTTTTTAAAATCATGAAATAACAGGACTTTTGGCTTTAACGGACACCCCCCTCACCCGAATTAGTCCGTTATATAGAGGTTTTACTGATCACGGCCGGGAGCCGTGAGTCAGCCCACCCAGCGGCAGCCAGCAGCCCCCCCTCCCCCCCCCCCGGGACCCCAGCTGCTGGGACCCGGGCGGGAGCCGTCAACCTGCCCGCCCGGCTCCCCGCTGCTGGGACCCGGGCGGGAGCTGTCAGCCCGCCCGCCCGGCTCCCCGCAGCGGGGAGCCCGGCGGGAGCTGTCAACCCCCCCCCGCCCGGCTCCCCGCAGCGGGGAGCCGGGCGGGAGCTGTCAACTCGCCCGCCCGGCTCCCCGCTGCGGGGAGCCGGCAGCCCGCTCGGCCGCAGGCGGAAGCCGGCAGCCGGCAGCCAGCCAGCCCGCCTGCCCGCAGGCGGGAGCCAGCAGCCAGCCAGCCCGCCCGCAGGCGGGACCCGGGCGGGAGCTGGCAGCCCCCGAATAACGGATTTCGGATGCATCGGAAATTTTGTCCGTTGCATCCGAAGTCCGTTAAATCGGGGTCCGTTAAATCGAGGGTTTACTGTATAACTATATAAGTATCTGGTGCATAGGTCTTTATAGAATTTCTATACGCTTAGGTATTCATATATTTGATTGTCACTTAGACATTGTACTTACAAATGTATGTGTGGTCTCTACCCTTGGTCTTTGTGTGTTCCTAGAGACTTTAAATCTGAAGCAAGAATCAGCGGCGACTTTCACCCTGATAAGCCTGAAACAGTAGCCAGAGCCAAACCCGTGTGGTGTAATACCACATTACAAAATTCACTTTAAATATAAGAAAAGACTACAGAAGTTATTTCTAAACCCTAACTTCATGTGAGTGGGTTGAGTTTGTCCCATTATTACTACAAGGGAAATCTTGATTAGAAACTCTTTAAAAAAACAAATATGAAGAATATGTTATTTCCTATCCTGTCCCGCTACTGAACAGTAAAGGCACCTTTAAATCCTTGTTTTGGAATTTACCTCTGAACTGAAAGTTTCTTCCCCAGTTGTTTAGAGCCCTAAGCTAGATAAATCATTTTCTTTTTAATTCTTCTTAGTATATGTTCATCAAAGATTCAAATTAGCCTTCAAGTCAGAGAGGCTGGTAACAACTAAAACCCCATTGAGACAGACAGATCACATTTGGCTACAAGTTGCTGAGCTGCATTAAGCTGTTTATCCACATTATGCAAATGTAATTAGCTCTCATCAAAATTACACTACCTCCCACCACGGATAAAAGTGATCAAATTTAGATTAAATCAAATACAATGGCATACTACCTTTCATGTACATGGGACTGATGAACGAATATTAAATATTATCTATTAAGAGGGAAAAGGTTATTTCTAGAAAACATATTGAGAAGTTACCTGCAATGGCACCAGCTGTAAGGAGATTAAGCCCTCCCACGTGGCCATTTTCATCAGCAAGCATCAGTTTACTGTGAGCATAAACAGGAAAATAGATTGCAGAAAAGGGAATGTCTCGGAGGAAACACGCTTTGGCACCCTGTCACACAAAAAGGAAACATAATACAAACAAGTTATATAAATAGGGTTAGAATTAAAGACTGACAAAAAGCCCCAGGCCACTGGGTATAGACTGAGCCAACATTCTAGAGGGATCTACCAGGTAACTAGGTAAGTAGGGAATGTAGTATGGAGATCTGATCATCAAAAGAAGCAGTTAGTCATTCAATGGTCAGCTCTCAGCTTCAGCATTGGTTTTTAACTTTAGCAAGAGACACTTGGCAATTAAGGGCCTGCCATCAAACCTTAGATAGATCGTTTCTCATACAGAAGTGTAGATGAACATTTAACCTGCAAAAAAACTTCTCTTAGCTAATCCTGCTGGCCTGGTGATGGGGAATGTACTGCCACACAAGAGTCGACTGAGTCCCTTGCTTGCCACCTGCTCCACAGGAATCTGGGAGCATTAGTGAGCATCTCCACTGACCTTCTTTGGCTTCCCAAAAAAAACACACTGCAGGGCTAGCAACGTTTGCCCTCTTTCCCCATGGGAAAGTTGCCACAACATGGAAGCTCAAAGCACGGGAATGTAATACGGAGACAAAGGACGGGGAACTTGAATTACTCTCTTGCCAGGAAAAAAAAGTTATTCTTGGTTAAAACTAAAGAGTCCCTCTACATCTTGACACATGCTACAATAGCTATGGAGGTACTGTTAAAATACATCATGTCAAGAATCCTTATTAAAATAACTCCCGAGTTATTTGTCTGATACTGGGTGAATTACCACCTGCTGCACAGAGCTCATCCTGAGGGTGAGCCATGGAGGCTTCAAAACTCTCTCCTCCACCCACCACTCCAGTCTACTCTGTGCCAGAGTAGTGGCCACTGACTCTCTGGGTTTCCTACATATGAGGCTCTGGGCCACGGGCCACATACGAGTGATTCCAGGGCCTTGGGAGGTCACCCATTTTGAAAAGTTCCCCTCCACGCTGACTTATTTGGAGCAAACAGAGAGCCCTCCGGAGGGGATCTGTGGGGCTTAAGTGGTATAGATGGTCTTGTGGAGAGACACTATGCTTGGATGAATTTCACTCACTGTGATTACATATTTTAAAATTAGTCCCCTTTTGGTATTTACTCCACTGAGCTTTGTATTCTTTTTTTCTTTAACTTAATTCTCCTAAACCTCCTTGAGATGACTGTGCAATTTTAAAGAAAGATAAAATTTGTAATAAAATAATCTTTCTAGCCACCAAATGATTACTACATTAAAATTTTGCCCTATGTACCAAAACATCAATGATATTTAGGGAAACATTATAGCTCTGTGAATCTAATTTAGTAAATTCACAACAAAAGCTGTAGCTACGGAGGTAAATTTACACATTTTTACAGTGTTACATAGCTCCATAAGTAAATCAGCTAAACCAATATTTTGGAAGCTCACAGTTATCTATAGCTGTTAAATTTACGTATTACTCCTTGCACTGGGAAAGGATACATGAAGAAATACTCTTCCTTGTTTAAGAAAACTAATCGCTTCTGCACCATTACATCTCATCTGTAATGATGGTCGTAAGTAGACCTACAGGGAAGGAATCTGTTGACTGGCATTCTGGTAAAGTACAGTACAGTACAGGCTTTTTAAAAAAATTGAATTCATTATTGACAAATCCCACCACTTAACTTCTTAAAGATCTGAATCCTACTAAATTCTACTACTGTTTCACTGCTGCCAAATTATTAAGACAAAAAGAGGATGCTGCTGTGAAGATAACAATAGAGATAACTGAGATTCAAAATAAATGTAAGACCATTTGGGCTCCTAAACAAACACAAAAGGAAAGCTAAAGAAACTTTTCACAAAGCCTCCAAACGAAATGATCCATGCCAGAAGCCAGCAGGTCTGCAGTACAGGACTCCCTGCAGCCTGATATAAAAGCCCAAAGGATAGAACAGAAGAACATTTTTATGTATCCCTCTTCCACTAATATGAGTATAATGGCAAGTCTACACTACGAAATTAAGTTGACCTAAGTTATGTTGATGTACAGCCACTGCAGTAATTTAACTGCTTTTGCACGTCCACACTATGTGCCTTGTGTTGGTAGTGCACATCCTCACCAGGAGCAGTGGCACCAATTTAACTATCAGGGTGGGGCACTGCGGGATGGCTCCTGAAAGGCAGCAATAGTTGATGTTACAACAGAGTCTACACTGACGCTGCGTCGACCTAATTACATCGACTTAAGTGCTTCTCCTCTCAAGGAGGTGGAGTTATTAAGTTGGTGTAGTAGGCAAGTTACATCAGCGGAAGCTGCATTTTACTGCAGACGCTTACAGATTTAAGTCGATGCAAGCAGTCCTACATCGAACTAACTAATGCAGACCTGGGCTAAATGTGTTTTTTCCCCACTTTTCTACCAAGGGGCTGCCCTGCAGGAAGAAATTATTTTTTAATTTGAAGAGATTTTTGTTTTTCAACAATGTTTTTGTTTTAAAAATTCTTTTAAACTTAGCATAAAATGGTTTAAAAGTGGTGTGACAGGAATGCTCAAATACATACCTTATAAAGACCAAAAATTCCCAGGTCTTTTAGAACAGTAAGGGCACTGACTCTGGGTCCTGTAGTGATTTCTCCTGCTACCTGCAACCGAATCTTTACAATCTCTAGTGGATTAGTGAAGATGACCTGCGAACCTCCTGCCTGCAAGACCAGAGAAAATGAGTTACAGTGAATTCTATCTTTATATCACACCACTAAAAGAGTCCACTCCTGCAAGGGGCTGAGCACCTTTGGCTCCCATTGAAGGAAAACAGGGCCCTATTACATTATATGCAACATGGAATACACTGAGTAAAATCTCTGTCCTGAAGTTTCCCATGCTTCTGCATAAAAACGTGCTTTTTACAGTAAATTGAAACTTAGACACAAAGGCAGACTGCTATAGTTCTGTATGAGTTTGTGCTTTCTATTACAGCAATTCATTCCATTTTTCTTCTCCCTCTGACATCCATTTTTCTAAACAACCTAAGTTGTTTACTGCCTAAAAACTTATTAACTTTCATCCGTATTAGATATCAGGTTAGGTTATTCATAATGCTCTGCAGTCCAAGGCTCAGGAGAACAGGAACAAAAGAAGTCGGCTCTGATTCCCAGACGAAAGTAGAGTATATCTCAAGTACAGTTTTGCCACAGAGATGAAGAATAAATATTAACAAGGGAAATTTAATTGATCAATATTAGGAGAACATGTATGACATTTACAAAATGAGGTGACAGCTCAGAAAAATGGATATTTTAGTTGCCATAACTCTACAAAACTAAAAGTTATGACATTCTGTACAGTTGTATTTTATATGCAGTATAATAGTTGGGTTCAAAAAATGAAAACCGGCCAACGTGTTAAGGTGTTATTTGTATTTAGTGCTGCTGCCTTGGGGAAATAAGCTAACAAATTTATAACTGAGGCTGTAATTTTAAATAAGGGTGGTCAGTGGTCAGATTTTGTGTGGCGCTTTAATTGTTCTATCTGGAAAATTAAATACATAAATGTAAAAAATAGACATCACCATTTCCAAATTTGTTACACAGGACAATAAATGGCAGGATACAAACTGGCATCCATTTCACTGACCTGACCATAATACAGATTTAATAGCTGGTAAATTGTTTTTACATTATTAACAAAGCAGAAGCACCAATATCTGCATGAGCTGTTCTAGAGATTCTGCATTTTAGCCTAAGACTTTCACAGAGCTGCATCTCAAATTTTACAGAGAGATTCAACATGACAGTTTATCCCAGAAGCATGTAAATGTACTTGAAAGTGACATGTTTAGACTTCTCTTTGGAATGCTGTAGGCGACACCCTTCACTTCTGGCAAAGTGCATGGTCCATCACAAAATGGATAATTTGTCTTTACGGCCTACCCCAATGTTCCTTTCTCTCCTCTCCCCCTCTTTAATATTTTAATTAAAACCATTTACAAATTTAATTTAAAACATGTGGCACTGAACACGCCCTTTTATTAATTAGCCTTATATTAATTAGTGTTTTCCTCTCATTTTAAAAACTCTGAATCTCTTCCTCATAGCCCTTTTACATTCACCCTCACCTGTCAAAAACTTCACCTAAGGAAAGGGAGACTACCCCAAAACAGCTTTCTTTTTATAATCCTGGAATTCAACTGCCCCTTTGCAACCATAGTGGAAAAATGCAGGAACTTGCTTCTTTGGACAGCTATCCTATCTCCTACAAAGCACTCAAACACAGTCTTTGAGTACCTACTAAAGATTTAAAATTACTAAACTAAAAATACAGTTCAACCAACTCACCTCTCCTGCCAAGCAGTAGCTCATAACCAAATCCAGACACACCCAAAATTGAAATCTGTGTTGAGATTTGCCAGGGCTACACCTCTTCTTTCATGTGTAGTCATGCTGGCAGGGGTGTAGCAGCATAGTCTACAAAATTTCATTTTCTGTGCAGCATGACCTCCTGTGCACTGTGCGCGCAAGATCAGGCTGGCCAAGGGGAGCATCACACTCTGCAAAATGTCATCCTCTGTGCAGCATCCTCTATTTGAGCCTCAGCATCATTTCTTTACAAATTAAGCACTAGATGCACCCATATATTGGGGGGAAGGATAGTTCAGTGGTTTGAGCATTGGCCTGCTCAACCCCGGGTTGTGAGTTCAATCCTTGAGGGGGCCATTTAGGGATATGGGGCAAAACAACTCTGTTGTATAATGTAATGGGGGGATCGGCCCTTCCTTGAACAGGGGGTTGGACTAGATGATCTCCTGAGGTCCCTTCCAACCCTGATATTCTAGGATTCCATAAACTCCCCACCTCTCTTCAAAGGCAGATGTAATTAAAGGGCCATGAAACATGGTGTGAAAGTTAGCAAATCTGGGCTACTTCAAACCAGGGACAGGATGACACTTCAGAGCCCCAATTTATCCCTCACCCCTTCTGTTATTAAGGGCTTGGCTTCACTTGCAGATGTAGAGCACTTTGATTTAAACCAGCCTTCAGAGAGTGCAGTAGGGAAAGTGCTGCAGTCTGTCCACACTGACAGCTGCAAGCGCACTGGCATGGCCACATTTGTAGTACTTGTAGTGGCATTGGGAGCGGTGCATTATGAGCAGCTATCCCAGCATTTAAATGGCTGAAATGTGCTTTTCAAATGTGGGGAGTGGGGTGGAATGTGACAGGGGGGGTGTTGTATGTATGTGAGGGGAGAGAGAGTAGGTTTGTGGGGTGCTGAGTGTGTCAGCGTGCTGTTTTGTAAGTTCAGACCTCCCCTCCCCCGTCTCTCGCACTCAAAGCAAGCAGCATTCCTTAGTAATGGTTGCTTTGTCGCTGAGCAGATAAACATGCCAGCTATCAGAAATGGAGCTTCGAAAGAGCATATCTGCATTCCTACAGCCAATACCAAGACAATGACAAGAGTGGCCACTTGATTAAGGGTATGGTTAGACTGGCGCTTTGTAGTGCTAAAACCCTCCAGGAGCGCTATAATTATCTAACCCTACACACTTTCAAGTCACATTTTGCGCAATAACTCACCGTTTAAAGCGCAACTATAAAACCTCCTTTCCGAGGGTAATAAGGCTTGTTGAGCTAGCGCTATAGCGCAACGGTGAGAATGTGACCACCCATGAATCAATCATTACGATGTAAGGGACCTCTGGCACGCCTCCGAGCCATGCAAGGCAATCAACAAGCCATTTAAGGCAAATGACGTATAGGTGTTGTTTGGAAAACGGGAGGAAGAATGCGGAAGTACCTTTTCAGTTTGTCTGTTACAACTCACAGGAAATAACCGCTGGAAATGCTGACGGACTGAGCTGTGTGATTTCAATGCAGAGCCTGTCAGTTTCCTCTACGGTAAAGTCACTGACAGTCTAAACTTGTCTCCCTGCGTACACGTTCCCCGTTCCCCCTCACTCCCCTCCTTTGCAAAGCACGTTGCACTCAGCTGAATGCTGGGATACCTGCCCTATTGCGCTACTCTCACTGCCGCCAGAAGCGCCGCAAATGTATCCATTCTTTAGCGCTGCAGGGTTTAAATGTACACAGGCTCTAGCGCAAAACCTATTGCGCTAAATGGGATGTGCTACAAACAAACACGCTATAATCTTGTAGTCTAACCTTACCCTTAGGGGAATTATGGGACATTTCCAGAGACCAGTCAAAGCACAGTAATGCAACACCTTGTTCACACTGATGCTGGGATGTTTCAGCCAAGGAGCAACAAGTGTTATGCTTCTTGTGGAGGTGAATTACCAGGAGTGCTCCAGCTACAGAGTCCAGGTGCTCTAAGTGCCTTGCCAGTGTGAACGGGTTGTGTGTTGGAATGGATGAGGCTGCTTTATTGTGCTCTAACATGCAAGTGTAGCCATTCCCTTGGAGAGGGAATCAAACATCAACTCCTCCACTGATCCCAACTGTAGACTGCACAGACTGTAAATTATTTCACTTATGATCTAAGTTTGCAATGAAGGAGAATGACAACCCTGACAATTAAATGGCCATTCTGCTTTGAGTCAACAACCCTGAACCCAAATAAGGGCAGATCACATTTCTCTTAATGGCATAGTTTCCCGTTTGTCATCATCATATTGGTTTACTTCTGGATAACTTTTTGAAGGATCTCTCAGAGGAGTTAAGTCTTCAATTTTACTTTTCCTGGAGCACTTGATGCAACCATCAGGAAAGTGCCAACTCACTGAGACCGCACAGGCCAGCTCAATTTGACCCCAGCTCCTCTGTGATGAACTATATACAGTAATGTGTGGTTAGTCTATAAGGTACCACAAGTATTCCTCGTTTTATATACAGTAAGTTGTCCCGGTGCAACAATGCCACTAGTATCCAGACCTAGTTTTCTTCCTTCCAGTCTCTCCCCCCATTCATGTGCACTTAAAACAAAACAAGACAAAACAATGGATGATGCCCTGCAGAAGAAACATTTCAAAGTTTCAACCTAAACACATTTTATAAAATTACCAGCTGGCAAATTCTATTAAATTATAACCTAATTCATTTTTTTTTCATGTTGTATTAAACATCAAACCAATTTGAAAACTTTATGATTTTCCTATATTCATTTATTTCAAAAATTGTGGTAGCAGTAATCTTCGGCAGAATGCTTGCGTTATACTGCAATTTGTTACAAAAACAATCCTCAAAGAAACCACAAATTTAGATGTGGAAACCAGAATTTCAGTTCTGCTAGACAATTTGTTAACTGCTCATTAAATGTGCATACTGTGTTTACATATATGAAATTCTGGTTTTTATTTTTAATCAGCCGTAAATTAGAATGTCCTGCAGGGCAGGCAAAATAACTGTCCCTCATTGGCTAACACCCAGCACAGAAACACAAACAGACCAATTCATAAACATTTCTATTTTCTACAAAAATCCAATCTTCTTGTAATTAACACTCTTTCTATCTGCACAAGTGGCTGGGTCTCTGTTAAACCCCAACAAAAGCCTGCTTCTGAAGGGGCTGAGTTGGACAAATAGGACTCTAATTCACACAAAACTCTAACCATTTTCTATTAAAAATGTGTGTTTTGATACACAGATAGCTGCATAAAACACATCTACTCAGGAAGCTGTAGAAGCCCTAAGATACACAGGCTTGTGTGTCATCATTAAAGTAGTATTTTGAAAAGTGCATGAGTAGTACCAACCTCATTAACATTTGGCACACACAGATACTGATGGACTCCGATAACAGGCACACTTGTCACAAAGGTGACTTGGGAAGTTTCACAATATTTTAAAGAATAATATAACAACTACAACCACAACTAAAACCCATTTTAAATGCTGCTCTTTACGAATAAATTTTCTTGCCCAAACATTGATTTCTCAACACAGCTTTATTTTTCATCCAGTGTAATAGGTGTGCCTGCACCTCTTCAGGTCTCTAAGGCTATGTCTGCATTGCATTCTAGCTCAAATCTACTTAGAATGGCTAAAAAAACCCACAAAGATGCAGTGGCACAGGCTTTAGCATGGGCTGTACAAGCATGCTGGTGATCCTGGATATATGCTTGCATTGTCAGTCTGTGCCATCTTGTCTTCACTGCTATTTTCAGCAATGATAGCTAAATTATAGCTAGTGCACATTTGCCAGCTAAAGCACAACCTCTTACTACAGTGTAGAGACACCCCACTTTCCCAAAATGTTCTTACAATCCAAAGCCTGATACTGCACACACTTTGGTACATGAGTAACTTCACATTTCAAAGTTTCAATCTAAACAAATTTTATAAAATTACCAGCTGGCAAATTCTATTAAATTATAACCAAATTCATTTTTTCTAGTTGGCCAGATTGGTTCCTTGAACATATAATTTATGAGAATGACAAAAGGAAGGAAGGCAAGACAGAAGACATTTATGGAAAACAGGGGAAACACAAGTTAACATTTTGGCAGTGTATGCATTGTAAATTTTTTTATTTATTTTTAACAATGTATTGTTTGTTTTAAAGATTGTGAAAAGAAATAAGAAAGAGGGGAGACTAAATTGAATAGGATCAGGGAGGTAAAGTTAGGCATAGGGAACAGTAGTGAAGATAACAGAGGCAGAAAGTAAGGAAGTGTTAATGGAAAGAAGTTGGTGGAGTGCAGGCACTGCTTGTAAATCCTCAGTATTTGTTTGCAAATTGGTTGTGCAAATATTCATAGATTTTTCCTTTTTCAAATAGTCCTATTTATTTATTTGTGTGTGTGACAGAGTATGCGTGTGTGTATATAAACAACATTGATTTATCTATATATATAAAAGTCAAATGGTGTATGCGTGCATGTATGTATGCTTACTCCTTCTACACCGTTTGAGCTAGAGACTTGAAATTTGGTACAGTTAGAGGTCTTAGGGTCCTAATGACCATAAGATTCGAAAATTTTTCAAATCTCACCTCTGACGCCCCCCAGGGGTGAAATTCTTTAAAGCCCAATCATATCAGCTGGGCAGCTGCTGTTCTCTGTGACATTGCTATGATGTCATAATACCCCCTCCAACAGACCCCGCACTCGCTCAGCTCTCTGCACCTCCCCCCTCCAACGGACCCCGGAATCCCTCAGCTCTCTGCCCCCTCCCCACCTCCGACGGACCCGAGTTGGGTTTGGTCGGAGGGTAAGTGAGGTGGGGGGTGTCGGGTTTGGTCGGGGGGGGGGGGTGAGGTGGGGGTGTCGGGTTTGGTCGGGGGGTAAGTGAGCCGGGGGTGTTGGGTTTGGTCTGGGGGGGTGGGAAGGTGTCTGGGTGGGTGAGGTGTGGGTGTTGGGGTTGGTCAGGGGGTGTTGGGGTTGGTAGGGGGGTGACGTGGGGGTGTTGGGGTTGGTAGGGGGGTGACGTGGGGGTGTTGGGTTTGGGTGGGGCGGTGAAAATGTGAGTCGGGGTTGGTCGAGGGGTAAGTGAGGTGGGGGTGTCGGGTTTGGTCGGGGGGGCGAGGTGGGGGTGTCAGGTTTGCTCTCTGCCCCCTCCAACGGACCTCGCACTCGCTCAGCTCTCTGCCCCCTCCCCCCCACTCCAACGTCCCCCCCCACACACACTCGCTTAGCTCTCTTCCCCCTTCTCCTCCAACGGACCCGAGCAACGCCGGGTATTTCTGCTAGTTTTTAATAAAAAATTGTCCTTTTGCACCTAAATTACAATAGACACGTTAAAAAAAGGTTGACAAATTTATTTCTGAATGGAGATTATTCACACACATCAGAAACAACAATAATAAAAGCTTCTATTTAACCTTAATGTCACATAAAATAAAAACTCCACAAGGAGCAAATGAAGGAACTACAATTGACAGCAAAGGTTATGAGAGAAAAGATGTAATTTGAGATCCCACAGCAAACACCTCATGACATGCCAAAGCCTGAAGGAAATACACAAATGACCCTACAACATGAGACCTCTTGCCCTTTCCAATTCCACCCCAGAGGCATATGCTACAAAGGGGGAGATGTCTGCTCCAAGCCCTTGTTTACTTCCTATTTGGAACTTCCACATCCTGAACCAAAACTATTTCCCCACTCAACCCACTAAAATAAGAATATGTTTTGATGTTTCTGAAGTAGTCTGATTTAAAGAACTTGCACTCACTCCCAAGTCAGGGCTTTCATTGTTCATACACCCACAGAAAGCCTACTACAATATTATTAAATGATACAACCCCTCTACATTTAAATACGTATGTTTAAGATTGTAACAGAAATCAAAGCAATTTCAAATCGTAGCTGACTTTGCCCTTAACTTTCCTTGTACTTCCAACAGGCAAAGACATGAAAAACATGCAACAGCACAAGTAAAGGCAAACGATCATCTCTAATTCTATACTTCCTGCATTTTTCCTCTTTGATAATTAAAAACAATTGTTTAAACATTTTATAACTTCTTTCGGGGGTTTTTTAAATTGAAAAATGCCTATTTTGACAATTTAGAAGGAAATGCACACAAAACCCCCCATGAAAATTGAATAATTTTTTTTAATAAAATCCAAGAAGTGTTTCAAGACTAGACAATATCATATTTGTTCTTTTAGTTAAATACACAAAAAATGGTTTCAAAAAAAAATTTAGGGTCAGTGAAAGCTCCACATCTGCTTCAAAGAAAGAATTTGGGCCTTGGGCTTCCTGTGTCTCTTGCACCTAACATCCTCCTCCTCCTCCTCCTCCCTCCAGCAGAGATCAGAAATCTCCTCCAGTTGGGACTGGATGCATCCCTGTCCCAAGTTTTAATATCACACTGTCTCTACTCTGTTTAGGAGGTATCCGTTTTTTCCTGTTTAACTCTAGAAGTCACAGGACACTGTTTCTGAAAGAGTGTGAAAGTCCTTTCAAAGCATTTATATGGCACAAGAGGTGTGCATGCGGCTTTACAGATTTAACATGAACTCTCTCCTCCTGACTGATGAACTGATTGTTTCAGAGAACCTCATGGGGCTCTCTCACCACAGTCTCATTGAACACAAAACCCAGGACGCCGAGTAGGAGGAAAGCGTGTAACTTATAGGTCTCCGGAAAATAATTTTTATTTATTTAATCCATTTATAAAGCAACTATCAACAAAGTGTTCGAGAGTCATACAATAAAAAACAAATTACAATACTTAACCCACCAGCCCAAATACAAAGCCTGAAAAACACAAATAAATTTGGCATAGGAGAGAATCCAACTAACAACCCGCCATTCCCAATTACCAAAAATGGATTAATGGGCAGGGAGAGAAAGGTGTGTTCCCAAAATGGTCAACAGGAGGCCAAAGAGCCAGGTGGGACTTGAAATGTGTCCTAAAGACAGACAAGGGACTGTAAAGGAGTTCACAGCAGATTGGTTCAGAGGAATCCTGAGAAAACCCTGCCATGTCCTGGCCCTCACTGAGCCTAGGTACTGAGGGCAGACCTGTACCAGTTGACCATAACAACTGGGCAGGAACACATTTGTAATACTCTGCAGTAAACTGACATATTTGTAGACATCAGAAGAGAGAAGAACTTCTTCAGTCTGTACCCCAAAGTAGATGACATCGAATCACAGAATATCAGGGTTGGAAGGGACCTCAGGAGATCATCTAGTCCAACCCCTTGCTCAAAGCAGGACCAATCCCCAACTAAATCATCCTAGCCAGGGCTTTGTCAAGCCTGACCTTAAAAATCTCTAAGAAAAGAGGGTTTGCACAGAAGCTGACCCACACTGAGGGTGGGGAACCAAGGTTCAGGGTGGGATTCATAAAGTATCTGCAGCAGTGTTCCACTTCCAGCCAGCACTACTATTGAATATTCTCACTTTGAATTCTCCTGCCCTACCTTGCTTGGAACAGGATCCATATGTAAATGGTACTGAACATGTAGAGGGTATGCCGTCTTCCCCAAAAGATGGCAAAAGGGGAGAAATAGGACTACTAGACACACCATAATATACCAGAGAGAAGTAGTAGCCCAATGGCATGCCCCCCCAGAAAAATAATTACTGAAAAGACAGCCATTTGGAGGAGAGGGCTGTGTTTGGATAGCAATGTGGGGAGTCAGGTGCATCTGAATTCTTGAACCTTTATATGAAAATCAAACACACACTCAAATTTTCACATTTTCTTAAAATATGATAAGATCATCCTTCAGATAGGAAACTACTTATCAGAAATAGATATGGCCTTTAATGCAAGTTTTACTGTATGTGAAACATTTTGGTACAAAAGGATCTAAACATAGTAAATCTGAGTATCAGATTTCACAGCCAGATGGAAATTACAAATACTTTGCAAATATTTTTAACTTAACACATTGCAGGAGAGAAAAACACCTAATGAATTACACCATCTGCAAATACCATTTATACAACTGAGCCTTTGAGAAGAAGATTAGCATTTGTGGTTGATTTTTGCTAGCTACATATCGCAACTCCTTTTCCCCATTTCCACAAAAGTAAACTCTGAACACTGACAGGTGAAGATTCAGGTATGTACCATATTGGCAAATCTAATCAGGGAGAAGTATAAGTAGCCTATCTTCAGGGCTGCTTCTTTGAATTTAAATCTGGCAGAGGTCAACCACCTTATTGCCCCAGGTTGTGTGGCAAGCTGAGGAAGTTTTATTCCAGCTTGCCAGCCTATCCAGCTGGAAGTTATTAGGGTTGTCTGCTACAAAAGGATTCCTAAGCAGCTTTAAACATTCTATACTGTTACCAAATGTTGGGAAATCCCAGAAATGAAATTAGCCAAGTTACAAACACCAAAGTCTGTTGTCATTAAAAATGCAAACCAAGTTCAGATGCTTAAAGAACTACTTCATTTTCAGTGTTAATTCCATTTACTACTTTTACATGCTGCTTTTAGTTAAAAGCTGGAGTAAAATAACTCTAAAATTTTGTATAAAAGAATTTAAACAAACAACTCCCTCAGATCTGTTAACTCAAAGCCAATATATACTGTTATTCAATCTCCTTACATTTTTGTAAACAATCGATTAAGAGTTGCTGTCGTTGTTTTTAAACAGGAGATACCAAGTGAAGATGTAGGTTTAATTCCTTTTTGAGATTTACTTCAGGAAGTGGACTATCCAAGTCAGTTTTTAAACCCCTTTCTATGGGACTTTTTCTGGGAGGACCAAAGGAAGTTAATGATGATCCCTCTACTGTATTCTCAATGACTATTGACAATGAGCCGTCTCTTCCCCTTCACGCAAAGTATAAATACCATCCAAATGTGTCAATATCTATGGAAAGGGAGGAGAGCACCCTCTCTTTGAGACTGTGGAAACCCCTCCTATGAACACCACATCCCAGGACTCAGTCTGACTGAGCTGGGAAAGTATGGTCAGTCAAAGATAGGAGCAATAATAAGCAGACACTCCAGAAAGCAGGCTTCCATCGCAAATGTTAGAGTATTAGATTCACTCAGCAGTAGTGTTGCTGACAGCAGTATTCACTTCATCTCTGCAGCAGACGGTAACAATGAAGAGGTATGGAGGTAACAAGCAGCTTTGGCTGGGTCAGCAATACCAGCATTTCTCATAGGTTAGCTAGCTGTGCTGATAGGGCAGAAGGAAGCTAGGAGCAACACAGAGGGGCTATAATTCCACGCTGCTCTCCACAATTCATGAGACTGGACGAAGGTGTGTGAATAGATTTTAGGAAACTGGATCACTCTATATTTCCTGCTCCTTTCTTACAGCACTGAAACAAGCAGATAATGCCTTGGGCACTCCACATAGAGACCCACAAAGTTTCAGTAACTTTTCCTATGTTTCTGTGTGGAAGAGGATGGTTTGCCTGATATCATGTAATATACCGTATTTTTCGCCATATAAGACGCTCCGGCGTATAAGACGACCCCCGAGTTTTTAAGTAAAAAAGCCGGATTACACAAAAAAAAAAACAAAAAAAAACCACCACCACACACAAAAAGCGCCTCGCTCTCCTGTCCCCGCCGCGCGGGCGGGCTGCTGGGAGCGCGCCGCTCTCCCGTCCCAGCCGCGCGGGCGGGCGCTCCCAGGGGCCCCGAGCTGCTCCCGTTCCCCGCCGGCCCCGAACACATGCGGGTGGGCTCGGGGGGGAAGCACCGCCCCGCCCCGCCCGCCGGGCACCTGCAGCCGCCCCAGCTCCAGCTTCCCGGTGCTCAGGGTCCAGGGTTCATATATTCGGCGTATAAGACGCCCCCCCTAATTTTGAGAATATTTTTGGGGGTTAAAAAGGCGTCTTTATACGCCGAAATATACGGTACATTATACTTTATCTGTTATTCTGACTGGGCGGTGCAAGGGTTGGAATTCTCTCTTTTGGTTTTTTTTTTTTAAATAGGTATGAACAGCACAGAACTGATACTTACACAACTTCCAGCAAGGATCTCTGCGAATACTGGAATGAAACCATCTTTCTGAGTGAACTTGTCTCTGACAAAATCATTAACCTAATAAAAATATACAATTTATATATTACAAACTGTTTTCTGATCAACATACCGTACATTACATTTGTAACCAAACATAATGGAACACTAGTAAGTGTTCATCATTCATGCATTTAAAGGAAACAAAGCTCAGCTGCTTCTACAAACATGGGAATGCCAGGAAAACAGCCTTGTCGTTTATTACTACAAATCAGACAAAAATTAGTAAGAGAAAGAATTAAGTTAGAAATGGAGAAACTTACTGTGAGCTTAATGGCCTTTTCTGGAGCAACACCTATAAGCTGTGGTAACAAGCCTATAGAAACAGAGAAAATCATTTGGAAGCATTTTTTTCTATCAAAGAAAATACTACTTTTATAAGAGCCCAACACTGCTGCCTCTCCACAGGTGGGACTTTCTTTAACTCAATGTCAGTTCTGCACATAGAGCTTGCTTTAGCATTGCCTGCTGAATGTGTACTTATGCAACTGAATATTTTAATACTTCTGTTGAAATTGGCAATATAAAGGATAACTGGATTCCCCTTCCATAATCAAGTGAAACCAGAAATAGTGGTAAAAGGGGGAGGGGCTTGGAATATTTGTTCACACAGTGAATCATTCAGCATTTTCATTAATATTTTTAGCTTCCTTACTCAGCACCACTCTCCCATGATTTACTCGATGATAGCGTGAGGCTGAAGAATGACTGTCCAATATTTTCATCCTTGCAGTACACTGAAAGCAGACTGAGCTTGAATCTCTCCTCTACAGAAGTTTATCTTTTACTTCTGATGATGTTTCCTACCTTATTTAATTTAATCACATTAAACACATAATCATGCTCTTTGATAACTAAAACGAGTTTGGTAACAACCTTTTAAATTTCAAAATTTCCAACATAAAATAAATAAAATGTGTAAGCTTGAAAGCTTGTCTCTTGCACCAATCAAATTTGCTTCAATAAAAAAATACTACCTCACCCACTTTGTCTCTGAAATTAAAGACATCATTAGGCATCTAAGGAAATCATTGTTACACACTGCCAAGTGTTGCCATTACTTAGGTGACTTGTTTAATAAAAACTTTCCTTTGTCCAAATGACAATATACTCAAAAATATACGTTGGGTTTTTTTTCCTATTACTTACATAGATGAAATGGATATAGAGGATCAGCAATAAGGAGAAAAGTTAGTTGTAAATAACATTCAATACAAATTTGCTAGTTTCTGTACGCACACCACATGAAGTGGCACATGTAGTACTTTAACTTCTCCCGAGGTCCCTTCCAACTTTGATATTCTATGATTCTAAACCATCAAAGATGTTATTTGTTTACAAGCTACATTTTAGCATGCAGCAGTCGCCAAAGACAAACTAACAATTAACTTCTACACGGAGTCACAGGGCTCAATTTTCTAGAGACTACAGCTTATCCAAGACTTTAAACGATTTTCATTCTTTCAGTACAACATGGTAGTATGCACTTTAAAAATTGTTACCTAACAAATGATTTCTAGCCTGTCACGTGTGTGGTTAACGGACCCCTAAAACCTACTTTGAAAGGGCTGAGGGGGACTTTTTTTTGCTCGTAGACAGCCTGCAAATATTCTTGCATATATACTACTGTCAAAACCAAATCAATGACAAAAGCACATGACCTGCTCATACACCTTTCTAGGAGCAGACTGATTTAAAAAAATAAATCAGTAGATGGCAGTCTTAACTTCCTAACATCCATGATTAGATGAGCACTTGTTACTTTTAATCTAAATCTTCTGCATAATCATGTCATATATATATATATATCTCACAGTAAATATGCTACAAAACCTACATAAATAAAAGGTTACAAATTGTTAAAGTATTGATTTGTCTCTTTAATTATATCACTGTAGCTTTTATGAATATTAGGCTAACCTGCCAACAGTTTTGTCATTCAACGACTGGAACAACAGACTACCAGTTATAGGTGATATCAAATACCTTCAACACACAATACAACCACAGGTTTCCTACAGTCTTGCAAAGATAACGCAGAAAAAAAAATCTATGAAAATATTATGCTATTTAAATAATAAAGGAGGTATAAAGATCTCACACCACACTCAGCCCATTTAATTTACATAGCACCTTCGTCTAAGCCAACCCACCGAAAATGTGAACCTACACAGAAGGATCAGCAAATAATATATGCAAAGTCTTGTTTTCTTCCAACCCAGTACTTTCTGTGTGATTTACAGGCTTACTACACTGAGGAAAGGTACTTATTACATACAAAGAAAGGTTGACAATGTCAAAAAGAAACACTGCCCTCCCAGCCTGAATCTCTGATCCACTGTGAAAAGAAAATCCAGTTCTGCAGTGCCCAGTTTAAAAAACCCCACAAAAACTACTAGACAAAACACCACAAGACACACTTCCCACATCCTTTTATGTGCCGTTAAATACATGCATATACACATTCCGTAAATCTGTATTTCAGAGAGCCTGAGATTTGGTGAGTTCTAGCCACAGGAATTTAGAAAACATTTCAGAGTTAATTCTGGAACTGGGTGGCAGAACCCAGTAGCCTTATGACAGATAATAAAAAATAAAGAATTCCTGTAAGGGATCATTTCATTTCTATGTAATTTACATCTGCTCTGTCCTGTTCTATCTGATTACAATTAAAATTAAAACATTTATGCACACAAGAATCCACCTACAGATACACTGGGCATCTCTTCTGTGAATGTAATATAAATGTGAGCACAATTAAGTTACACCAAATAGTAAATAAGAATACATGAGTTGGTTAAAACACAAAGATTTGAGATGACCAGTTAGAAGGAACCCAACCATATGACTTGAAATAGTCTCAGTCCTTTGGAATATTCCTGAGCTCAGAAAAGGAGATGGAACACCTATATTTGGGTACATTGAAGCACCTAATTGATAAAAAGCAGTTTTAATTTCTCAACCTAGACTTTAGAATCAGTACTATACTGATAATCAATTTTACAAAATATGAGACACATTATTCATATTTAGAACTAATACAATAGTAGGCAACAACAAAAAACAAGGAAGGCTTCACCTAGTGAATGATGTTTAGTTTTTCCTAAGGAAATATTTAGAAATGATGCAGCAAATCCCATTTATCACTCATATGAAGAGAATACCGTATTTTTCGCCATATAGGACGCTCCGTCCTATAAGACGCCCCCGAGTTTTTAAATGAAAAAGCCGGACACACACACACAAAAAAAAAAAAAAAAAAAAAAAACACCCCACCACCACACACAAAAAGCGCCTCGCTCTCCCATCAGCCCGCCGTGCGGGCGGGCTGCCGGGAGCGTCCCGGTTCCCCCCTCCCCGCCGCGGGCGGGCTGCCGGGAGCGTCCCGGTTCCCCCCTCCCCGCCGCGGGCGGGCTGCGCTCCCGGCAGCCCGCCCGCGGCGGGGAGGGGGAAACGGGACGCTCCCGGCAGCCCGCCCGCGGCGGGGAGGGGGGAACCGGGGCGCACATTCGCCCTATAAGACGCACCATCTTTTTCCCCCCCGTTTTGGTGAAGAAAAAGTGCGTCTTATAGGGCGAAAAATACGGTAATTAAAAGCATGAGACTACTTGCTTGAGTATGATGAGCAGGATTTGACCCTTAGTTCAGACCTTACACTTCAAATGATTCTGTTTCTGTCTTGTATTATGTATTTCTCATCCTTCTCTAACGAATATTTGCATTAAAATAGGATCTTTGCTCCTTAGACACTCATCTGCTCTTGCTGTTTATCTCCCACCTACAATCATAATCCTTTGTTTGCAAGATAACAATCAAGTCCACAGCACCCATAATGTCCCAGAAAATTAGGACTTCAAGCAATGTAAATAGAACAAGAGGAACAAAGATCCTTTTTTCCAAGCAAGTGTTTATGATGGCACTGATCAAGGGAAGATAAATACTCAGTTCAGCTATGTGAAATAGAAGCAGAAATGTTCTGGGTTTTGGTGTTCCCATAAGGGGTTGGTTGTTGATGCACTGGATGATGAAAATCACTATAAACCTTGGATTTATTCACTTACCTCTGTAAAGACCAAAAAAGCCTTCATAACGCAAAACTTTTTTTAAACAGTCATAGCTGTTTTTATACATCAATTCTCCCACAACTGAACCAGAGGAGCGCTGATTCTGCATTCGTGTCTTCACCAGGTCTATGGGGTACACAGCAGTGGCACCCACAGCTATAAGCAAAAATTACAAAATATTATTTTTACAGTATCACAGGTGTGTATGTTACAACTGACTGTTTAAAAAAAAGTATTAGTTTTCTACAGCAATGACCTAAAACATGAAGTTCAGACGGTAATTCACATTTAGGGGCACTGCAAGGGAAAGTTGATGGCAGAACACGAGGCAGAAAAAGAAATCTTGGATGGACAAAGTGGCATCCTTGGTGGATCAAAAGAATTATTTAGCCACAAAGAGATTAGCAGAGGATGGTACAGAATAGGCTGTATGCGCTGTGAATAGTACCAAGTGAAGTTAATGAGACTACTCACATTGTGTAACAGTAAGCATGTGTCAGTCTTTGCTGGATCAGGAGTGTAATCCCTATGCCTCAGTGCCCCATCTGTGAAATGGAGAGGATACTTCCCAACCTCACAAGGATGTTGTAATGTGAGGGTTGAAGAAAGCAAATAATGATAAATGTTGATGCAGATATGTAAAGATCAAAGTATAAGATCTCCATTAAGAAAAATGATAGATAGTTATAGTTATTGTTTAATGTTAATGTGTATTTTAAAAAGGTTATGAAAATGTTTTAAATCAATCATGTAACAATCGGTTTTTGCACAATTATACAGTCACTACCTCATCAAAGTAATATGCTGCTATTGCATGTTCTGTGCACAAGCAATGCAACAATTCTGCAAAAAGGGCGCGAAATTCTGTCCAATCACGCTGTTCCTACCACGTGCCTGCCCCACGTGCGTAGTCTAAATCTGCCTAGCAATATGGGATAGCCAATCATGTAACACATAAAGAAACTGCGTAGTTAACCAAGACTATAAAACTGTAAGTTGGGTGTGGTTGGTGTGGCAGTTTCTTCACGCTTTTGGGCGGCTGTCACCTCGGCCGAATAAACACGTTTTGTTTTAAGTCTCATTGGTCTCCTTGAACTTATTACTGGTCTCCCTCAATAGCCTAGCGAACATCCCGCTACATCTTCTGGGGGCTCGTCCGGGATGTCGAGGGACGATCAGGAGTAGGTTCAGGGATAAGTCCATTGGGGACTTGCAGGGGTGAGTCTGCTTCGGGGGCCGGCTCAGAAGCGGTGCATCGAGAGGGGCCCCGTTTTTGACCGGTGGCCGCTCGTGGGCCGGTTCACCGTTCAGATTGCCTTTTTGCGCCAACGGAGAGGCTTTGAAAACAACCGTGGGGAGAGGGAGGGAAACTCCAGCCAGTCTCCGGAGAGGCAAGTATAAGAGGGTCTCTGGGAGGGATTTTCTCGTTGGAGTGACTGATTGTGTGTGTGACTGAGTGAATGGCCATTACGGTTCCTGTTGTCAGCCGTTGGAACGTCCGGTGACACAGGCTAGTGGCGATTGAGAGTAAACCTCAACCCTCCCACCAACCGACTCCCCCATCCTCTATAGTCGGTTGGGAACCCGTCTTCCCTATTGTGTCTGTTTTATCTGTTCTATCTGGGTGGAGAGGTAAATAAGAAAAGTAAAGACAGCTGTAAAGTCAGGCTAGTGAGGGTGCCCCAAGACCTAGTTTGCAAAATGGGAGGAAGCGGATCCAAGGAAGACCGCAAAACACCTCTAACTTGCATGTTAGAGCATTTTGGAGAATTCAAAAAGCGCATTCCCACCGGCAGCCGCAAGGCCGGATTGTTAAAGAAATTTTGTGAAAAAGACTGGCCAGCATTTCCAATTCAGCCCACGTGGCCAGCCATAGGGACTTTGGACATGGATATTATTAGAGATGTCCTCAATTTCACAGGACACCAACACCCCGATCAGTACCCTTATATATCTGCATGGTTTGATATAGTGGAGGAGAATCCATCTTGGTTACAAAGATACACCAAATGCCTAGTCCTTCGCACACGTACACAGAGGAGACTCAGGGGAACCCCGGAGGAATCGAAACCTATCTATCCGAGCCCCCCAGACGATGAGCCACTAGCCCCACCCCCTTACATGCCGCTACCCGTAGTCCCGGCCGCCCCGCTCGAGCCTATGCCTATACCGCAAGCACCAACAGTCCCGCCGCCAAGCGTAGCAGGCATGTCCGTCTCAAATTCACCAACTGACTCCGGTCGGTTAGGTTTACAGCAACTTGAAGAAAGTGTGGCAAAACTTCAACAACTCCTAACCCCTGGGAGGAAACCCGAGGATCATGATTCTAATCGGGATGAGAAAAGAAACATTACAAAGGAGCATTCCTATGCCCTCCGGAGTAGGGACCGCGATACCTCTCCGGTGCGACAGTTCCCTCTCCGGGTAGTTAACCAATTAATTCCTCCTCCCCCAGACAACCCCACAGGACAGTACCGGGTCCAGGGAGTGTATCAGCATGTTCCCTTCACTAGTAGTGATCTCCTTAATTGGAAAGCTTCAAAGGCACCGTGGACGAACGATCCCACAGCTATTGCCACCTTAGTAGAGGGAATTATTGGAACTCACTATCCTTCTTGGATGGACATCAGCCAACTTCTTCAAATGTTGCTTAGCCCAGAAGAACGAACCTTAGTTCTAAGCCAAGGGAGGGAAGAAGCCCGTATAGAATATGGAACAAGAGACCCTAATGGCCTCCTAGATTTTATGGAAAATACATTTCCCACTATTAGAGATCCAAGATGGGACCCTAACACACCAGACAGTAAAATTGCCCTTGACTTATACCATCGGTTACTTGTTAGGGCTCTCAAAAGGGGACCACCTAGAGTTGTAAACCTCCGGAAAATTCATGATTTGCTCCAAGATAAAGAAGAAACACCTGGCGCATTTCTAGAGAGATTGAGAGAAGGATATCGTAAATGGTCTCCATATGATATGGACAATGAATCAGAAGACAGTCCAGGGTCCCAAGCCTTGAAAAACAGTTTTATCAGTCAGTGTGCACCAGACATCAGGCGTAAGCTTCAGAAGGATCAGGGATTAGTCCACATGAATATGGGGCGCATTCTTGAAGTAGCTGCTCGAGTATATGCTGCCCGAGAAGGTGAAGAGGAAAGGAAAGCGGAAGAGAAGGTGAAAAAGAGAGCCCAGTTGGTTGCTGCAGTCTTCCAGGACAATTACAATGGAAAAGGAAGAGGAAATGCCCAGCGTGGTGGAGGAAGAGGGCGAGGCAGAGGTCGACTAGGATTCACCCAGTGCGCCCATTGCTTCCAGGTTGGTCACTGGAAAAATGAGTGTCCCAACAAAGAAAGTGAGAATACTTCAGAAAGTGAGAAAGGAAGAGGAGGGCCACACAATAGGGGAAATAAAAAGGAGTATGGGGCACCTGTCTGGTCCAAAGCAGCAACTGCTCAAACACTTGAGGGAGATACCTTTGGTATGGCAGTAATAGAGGATTGGGCAGGGAATCAAGATTAGGCCAGACCGGTTCCTCGGACCCCGACAGAAGTGTTTACAACTGGCCCCGGGGAACCGATGGTCTGTATGAATGTGGGAGGCCAGTTCATAGACTTTCTAATTGATACAGGAGCTACCAGGTCTGTGGTTAACACTAAAGTAGCCCCTGAGAGCCAACTACAAACCACTGTCGTTGGAGCAACAGGACAAATGAAACCTTGTCCCTATTTACAAGAAAGAGCATGTAAATTAGGAAGCCACGTTGTTACCCATAAACTTCTCTATATACCTGAATGTCCCATTCCTCTCCTTGGGAGAGATATGCTGTCAAAACTCAGAGCCACTCTCACCTTTGATAGTGATGGAAACATGAAAATGCAATTAGGAGAAAAGCCATCCCCAACTCAAAGCCTTATGTTAGCACTCCCTGTAGAAGAAGAATGGCGACTTTACACCTCTATGGAAAATAGACAAGATTGGCAAGCTTTCAATATTCCAGGTGTATGGGCAGAAGATAATCCACCTGGACTGGCAGTTGACATCCCTCCCATAATCATTGATCTAAAACCCATGGCAACTCCTGTCTCCATTCCCCAATATCCTCTACCTCGAAAAGCAGTAATTGGCATACATGAACATTTACAAAAATTATCAGACACTGGTATTA
This sequence comes from Sternotherus odoratus, assembly GCA_032164245.1. Lineage (NCBI taxonomy): Eukaryota > Metazoa > Chordata > Testudines > Kinosternidae > Sternotherus > Sternotherus odoratus. Next base: position 31,143,875 of record JAVMKO010000011.1, on the reverse strand, counting down.
TCGTCAAATGCCAGTCAGCCTGGAATACTCCTTTGCTACCTGTGGAGAAGCCTGATAAAAGTTTCCGACCTGTACATGACTTACGGGCCGTGAATAAAAGAGTGATTCCATTGCACCCAGTCGTACCAAATCCTTACACTCTTCTCAGTTTGGTACCAGCTAATGCCAAATGGTTCTCAGTGCTAGATCTCAAAGATGCCTTCTTCTGTCTCCGGATCGCACCCATCAGTCAGCCTATTTTCGCTTTTCAATGGGAACATCCTGATACTGGCCAAAAGACTCATATGACATGGGCACGTCTCCCACAGGGATTCTGTAACTCACCCTCCTTATTCGGACAAGCCCTAGCTCAAGACTTGGTGCCTCTCACACAAGGAGGTAACCGCTGGAACATCCTTCAATATGCTGACGACCTTCTAGTGGCTGCTCGTACCTACACTGAATGCACAGAGGCTACTGCTAATCTCTTAAAACATCTTTATCTCAAAGGTTACAAGGTTTCTAAGAAAAAGGCTCAGCTAGTACAACAGGAAGTAAAATATCTGGGATTTAAGCTCACAAAAGGAATCCGCATGCTGGACATTGAGAGAAAAGAGGCAGTCTGTGCCATTCCTACCCCTACAAACAGACGCCAAGTGCGCGAGTTTTTAGGAGCTGCTGGTTTCTGCCGTCTCTGGATTCCTAACTATGCTACACTAGCTAAACCCCTTCATGAGGCCACAAAAGGCGGGGCTGCAGATCCCTTTATTTGGACAGAAACACAACAAAAGGGGTTTGAAGATATCAAGTCTGCCTTGATGACAGCCCCTGCGTTAGGCCTCCCTGATTTGGAAAAACCTTTCACACTGTATGTAGGAGAAAGGAAAGGTATTGCAGTTGGTGTCTTAACCCAGACCATCGGTAGCTGGCCGCGACCAGTAGCATACTTCTCTAAGCAACTAGACACTGTCATACAAGGATGGCCGCCCTGCCTACGTGCCGTAGCTGCAGCTGCCCTTCTTGCTGAAGAGGCAAGTAAACTCACCCTAGGACAACCAATCTCCTTAAAGTGCCCACATGCTGTGGTCACCCTAATGGAACATAGGGGCCATCATTGGATGACAAACACCAAACTCCTCAAGTATGAAAGTATATTAGTAGACAATCCTTCTGTTACCATTTCTGTCTGTTCCACCCTTAATCCTGCAACTATACTGCCAGTAGAAGAAGATCCCACAGAAAAACATGATTGTCTTCAAGTCATGGAAGAAGTCTATTCTAGCCGACCTGACTTACTGGATACACCTTTAGCCACACCTGACTCTGTCCTTTTTACCGATGGTAGTAGTTTTATTGATCAGGGTCAACGTTTGGCAGGGTATGCCATAGTCAATGATCAAGGCACTATCTGTGAAGCAAAGGCACTTCCCCCTGGCACCTCCGCCCAGAAGGCTGAACTAGTCGCCCTCCGTCGAGCACTTGAACTAGCAATAGGGCAAAAGGTCAATGTTTACACTGACTCAAAATATGCCTTCCTAACACTCCATGCCCATGGTGCCATATATAGGGAAAGAGGACTTCTGACTTCAAATGGACAAAAAATAAAGCATGCAGATGAAATTCTGGCCCTTCTTGATGCTGTTTGGATGCCCAAACAAGTTGCTGTAATGCACTGCAAAGGACACCAACATGGTGAGGATCCTGTCGCAAAAGGGAACCGACAGGCAGACGAAGAAGCAAGGAATGCAGCGCGTCAACAATCTCCAGCTATTCATATCCAGCACCTCAACGTGGCTGAAATAATTCCTGCTGAAGTACACTACACTGCACAAGAACAACTTTGGGCTGAACAGGAAAAAGGAGTAAAGCGGTCAGGTTTATATGTCTTGCCAAATAATAAAATTTTTCTGCCCGCAGTGGTAGCTTGGGAATTGATTCAGGAATTACATCAACAGACCCATTTAGGTAGCACTAATCTGACTGAACTCCTAGACCGTGAACTGTACATAAATGGCCTACATTCACTCACCAGACGTGCTGCCCTACGTTGTCAAACCTGTGCAAAACATAATCCTCGTGTAGGACCTCTTCGACCACCTGGAGTCCAGCATATAGGATATAGTCCGATGGAATCACTAGTTGTGGACTTCACTGAAATGCCAAAGTCTGGGAAATTCAAGTACTTGCTTGTAGCAGTTTGTACATATTCCGGCTGGGTTGAGGCATGGCCTACCACTAATGAAAAGGCTGAGCAGGTTACTAAGGCCCTGCTCCGAGATGTAATCCCCCGATTTGGACTTCCATTACACATTGGAAGTGACAATGGTCCCGCTTTCGTTCATAGAGTCATCCGCTCTTTGTCAGTACTCCTAGGCATAACCTGGAAACTCCATTGTGCATACCATCCACAATCATCAGGAAAGGTTGAAAGGATGAATAGGACTTTAAAAGATGCCCTAGGTAAAATTTGCCAGGAGACTGACCTATCATGGACTGTAGCCTTGCCCATGGTACTGCTTAGAGTTCGATGCACTCCCACACGATCCTTAAAGCTCTCACCCTATGAGCTAGTATTTGGCCGACCACCGCTAGGGGTCCACCACTTGAAAGGGGATACTTACCTTCTGGGAAAGCAAGATCTTATTAGAGAAGTTCAGCTCCTAAGCAAAGTGTTAACTCAATTATCCACCTACGTTAGTGAGCTCAAGTTCCCTTTCCCCGTCACTGCTCTGCACCCTTTCTCCCCAGGAGATTCTGTATGGCTCAAGGATTGGAAAACTAACCCCTTGGGACCTAAATGGAAGGGCCCTTATACTGTTCTCCTTACCACTCCCACTGCTGTTAAATTAGCCAGTGTTAAGCCATGGATTCACTATATCCGTGTCAAGTCTGATCACACATCGCCTCCACCCAACTGGCAGGTCTCTGTAAAGAGCTCCAACCCTCTGCAAATCGTCTTCCGCAAACCAGCCCAACCACCTAGTCAGCAAGATGCTCAACCTACCTCTTGTGAGTCAGGTGACCAAGCACCACTCTGAAAACCTGCACTACTGTATGAACATTTGTTATAATGTATTCCTTAGAATATCTTAATCGCCTGTTGCCCCAAAACATTACTGTAATGTTTCTCAGGGAAAGGGGCAGAGGCGGGTTTGTTTAATGTGTGTAAAGTATGCTATTTTTTTAATATTTTTGTTTATAATAAGTTCTCTTGTTCAATCTTATCTTAATATGTTATATATTCTATATGTCTGAAAGGTAGTTTAGATCCTGTAATCTGTTATGGTCCAACAAAATAATGTTAATGTTTAAAATTCATCAATAACTGGTAATAATGATGTTTAGAGTGTTGCTAGTTTGCAATAACTAGCAACAAGAAAAAGGAGGGAATGTGAGGGTTGAAGAAAGCAAATAATGATAAATGTTGATGCAGATATGTAAAGATCAAAGTATAAGATCTCCATTAAGAAAAATGATAGATAGTTATAGTTATTGTTTAATGTTAATGTGTATTTTAAAAAGGTTATGAAAATGTTTTAAATCAATCATGTAACAATCGGTTTTTGCACAATTATACAGTCACTACCTCATCAAAGTAATATGCTGCTATTGCATGTTCTGTGCACAAGCAATGCAACAATTCTGCAAAAAGGGCGCGAAATTCTGTCCAATCACGCTGTTCCTACCACGTGCCTGCCCCACGTGCGTAGTCTAAATCTGCCTAGCAATATGGGATAGCCAATCATGTAACACATAAAGAAACTGCGTAGTTAACCAAGACTATAAAACTGTAAGTTGGGTGTGGTTGGTGTGGCAGTTTCTTCACGCTTTTGGGCGGCTGTCACCTCGGCCGAATAAACACGTTTTGTTTTAAGTCTCATTGGTCTCCTTGAACTTATTACTGGTCTCCCTCAATAGCCTAGCGAACATCCCGCTACAGTAAGACTAAATATTCGTATTTGTGAGGTGCTCAGATATTATAGTGACTAGTGTAAAAGCCCGTGTACACAGGCCAACGGTAAGGGCTCGCGGACCCCCCCGCCTCAGCTCCCTCCCCCCTCCAACGACCCCCCCGCCTCAGCTCCCTCCCCCTCCGCTCAGCTCCCTCCCCCTCCAACGACCCCCCCCCACTCAGCTCCCTCCAACTATGTCTAACTTTATATGTATAACTGCTCCTTGATGCTCTAGCTCCGTGTGAGTGAGGATCCCTCAAGCGGGCACACACGGCGGCCATTTTGTGCCTCTGAACTACAACCCCCAGCATGCCGTTCGTCTGGGCCGTGTCTACTGCGCATGACGGCTTCACACAAACTTCCCTAGGCTTTTATTATATAGGATGAGAACCATAGAAAAGTGAATAAGTAAAATAATCTGTTCTCCTTGTCTGAAATTTGCCAAAGATTGTAAGGACTGCAGAAGGCTCAGAAATGCAGTGTAATTTCATCTGTTCTGCTGCATGGTTGATGGGTATCTGGAAGAACACATTCAGTGGCTCTCTGAACCCTTTCTGCAGGCTGTGTGATGGATTCTACCCCTCCCAACCCTCGAGTAGTTCTCTGCATAATGATCATTTACTCAGGCAGTGTAGGAGTAAAAGGGGTTAAATTTCACCCCAACATACAATATGTCTTAAGCAAAAGGTCACTGAAATTAACAAACACAAAGCCTTCAAACACGATTACAAAAAAATGAAGAACAAAACCTAGTGACACCATGAAATCATGGATATTTTTTTAAAGGCATTTTAAAATGTTCAAAAACTACATTTAAGGGAAAATTGACAAAAGCTAACAAAATAAAAATAGTTTATAATTATGTAGCCAGACTTAGCAAAATCCTGTTTTGTCCCTCTCAGTTTTGTTCTTATGTTTTTGGTATCATCAATGGCGGTGCAATACTACATCCAGAAAGCCTATGTCATTATTAATGTTTTGCCTTGATGACTGTCTGGAGCCAGAGGTGCCATTGCAATGTTTTGCCAAGTCTTCTGATCATAGGTAAAAATAAAGAGCACAGAGCTCTCCAGTTCTTACCCTTTCAAACAATGAATTGCACCGTAGATGATCTCCATTAGTCTGGTGAGATAGTATTACATTAACCCAGCCTTGAAAATAGTACAGACATGTCACTCACCTCCAGCAACTGAGCCCAAAGTGAACCTGTAAGCAGACTCTGCTACTTGGAGCCAGATAGGCCTGCCCATCCCGCCGTAAGATTGCTGGGGGGGAAGAGGAGGGAGACATAATTTGGAAAACGTGAGAAACTGAAGCAGCCTATGAACTGGCATTTGTAAAATTAAAGAAAAAATTGGACAGAACAGCAGCTTTAGTTCAAGGGAAAAAAGACTGGATAATCCTCCTTTGGCATACCAGAAACAGCACATTTTCAACTAAATCTCTCATATAGTGCTACCTCCTATACTCCTTGTCTGACCAAAGAAACAGTTTGAAACATGATTTCTTTATGTGAAAAAGAAGGTGCATGCAGAGATGCTTTTAATTTATGATTTTTCCCTTCTATAGGGCTCAATCCTACGAGATGGTGAGCGCCCTCTATGCCCACTGATTTCAGTCTGCTTTGAGGACCTCAGAGACAAAGCTCAGCACCTCATAGGATCAAGAGCATCATCAATATAGTCCTTTTTTTTATCATTATATATGCATTAGATATCCATACTTAGCACATACAGCACTTTAGAGTCTCAAAAGAAGGGAAAAAGTGATCTAGTCCTCATAACACCCTGCAACGTTTAAGTTATAAATATAGGGTTGAATTTTGTTTTAAGTTATTATGATAAGCCTCAGATTTCACTGACGTATGCTTGAGTAACAAAGCAGTTCATGGCCTTGTACATTTGTTTAAGTCTATCACTGAAAAATTTCAACTGAAAGGAAAAAATCTACAGAGACTGATATAGTGGTGTCAACTAGTTAGAAAAAAGGTGCCAGTAGCAAACTTGTCTAACTTGTCCTGATGAGGCATTCTGCAAAGTACACAAACTAGGCCAAATAGAAATCAGTATGGTAGAGGAGAGTTTGTTCATTGAGTGTAAGATGAACTGCACACAGGAAGATGGCAGCAAATTAGCCCCTCCTCCAACTCCAAAAAGGGTCAATGATTCAAAATTGTGAATTGAGATCAAATGGAAATTATTGGGAATGAACTGTGTTCAAGTAATGGGAAATATAAGGTCTGGCATAGTAAGGGTGACATTTATACTTTGCCAGAGATATGCACAGTGCTGTATAGACATAAAAACCAAGACCCTGCCTCCCAGGCCTTACAAAATTAATCAAAGATAGTCATCGAAGTCCTCCCTTGCTTAACCTGTGGTTGTACAAGCAAAGGGGGAAAATATCAACAGGTGTATAAGTAAATCTCCTTGTCCCACTCCCCCCACTTTTTAAAACTATCTGCACCACGGCAGATAAACCCAACAATCCTGACAGTATATTTAGATCTTGCAGAGGGCCCAGGGTGTTACAGAAAGGTTTTGTCCTTTGACCACTCATTATGAACACATGAATACGCATTAGAAGATCTATGGCATTTTACTATATCCACAGGAGTATATTTTAAAGGATCTATCACTAAGGTTGCTTAAGCGAGTTGTGCTGAGCTTGTGCAGCACTGGGGAGCAAAACAGCCATTGCCATGCAGCAGGTACTGCAGCAAATTCATTTAAGCAACCCTATTGGTATTGTACCTGTGCAACAGAATATCAAACCTGAAGTTGTTGTACATTGGTATATTTTGCTGTACTTGATTTTATTAAATAACTGTGGAGAATACAGCAAAAATTGCAAAGATTACAGAATTTTGGGGTCCAAAATTCTTTTGCACTTTGATTGGGCACATTTATTTGTTTATTTTTGGAGGATATTAGGGTGTGTATTCCAATGGGAAATTTAAAAGTTCTCTTATGCATACAGTCCCAGGAAGCAACCCTTCTCATTGCTGGGCCCTGATCAGGCCAAGCAGAGGGAAGGTGCAGTTTTATCTCACAAAATTTTATGTCACTGATCTTTCTTAGCTTCTACTAAAATCTTAGCAGACAATCACTGAACGTGCTCAGTAGGTCCTTGATCCTGCATTGTGTAAAATGCTGCTTAACTGCTCCACTGAAATTAGCAGAGCTCATGAAGTACACGATACTATATAGGATTGGCAACTATGAGATTAAGATGAGCTCACTTTTTAAAAATATAATGAAACTTTTACACAGGCTTTCCACAATATACACAGCCATCAAGAATTTCCTTCCCCAAGATATTTTCTTCCAGAATGACTGGCTGAAATACAGCCTAATAGAGAAGAATGGAGACTATTTTGAAATCACATCACATATTTATCAAGTGTGCACATGGATTAAAAACAAAAAACCCTGTAAGATTACATCAGAAGAAAAATCTTTAGTTAAGATAAGTATATTTTCCCAATGGGTACAATGGAAAAGAATGATAAATCTGAAGAATTTCCCCATGCATCTCAAAAAAATTCATATTGAAAAAGGCAACACTAAATAAGTCCCAAAGTAAAACGGTCTATCGATTTATGTTGATAAAAATAGATAAAAGCAATGAACTCCTAAAAGACTTGAAAAGGGACTAGTTCTTTTATCCCTGCAGTTTTCTTCTGTCTTCAGCACACTTGCTTCTCTTGTTTAGCTTTAAAAGATGAAAGAGAGTCTCTTCCTTGTAAGCATCAGTCTTATCAAAACCAAAACATTATACTCAGACTTAAAACCGGATATTAATATTCAAATTCTTTGTGCAACAAAAGTTACTTTCATCCTATTAAATGAGTGTTCACTATAGTTTGTGGTTCACTTGTGTTCAAGTGTAAATAAGTATAATTAATGCTATAGCTTTCAGATCATGCATATAAATAAACAGAAAATTACTGAAGCTGTCATCCCCATCTAATCACTGTATACTGATATTTAACTACTAGGTTTTAAAAAGTCTTTAGATATGTCAACACTGAAAAAAAGGTGTGTTTTTAACATGGGTTAGCTAATTTGGGTTAGAATAGCAGTAATGACAAAGCAACTGAGCTTTTAACTCAAGCTAAAGCCTTTGGGGAGCATGGACTTGAACGGCTAACTTGAGTTAAAAACCGAAGTTGCCATGTCTTCATTGCTATACCCTAGTTCAGAACACACCTTTCTTTGCACTATAGACAAACTCTTAAATTAATCAAATAATCAGCAAACATGTCTGATAAACTAGGTCTTCTTCACGGAGTTGAAGTGCTGACTATAGGATTGTGAACTGCAGAGCATGAAGATTTGCACACAAACTCGGTACCTTTTCATTCTTGGCAGCAACAGTCACACAGGGCAGTTTATGCGCAACTCATACCCTTGTAGTCTATTACATTTCATTAATTTTATCTAAATTATCTAAATTATCTAAAACACACACACACACACACAATATAGGGGTCATTTAGAGTCACCATATAAACATTTCTATTTCTCTTCCCAAGTACAGCTCCCTTGCAAAGTATATACTTCTTGGACCTCATAGAATTTCTTAAGGTTGTAATGTATTTGCTTTTAACTTGCACAGAATTCTTTTAAAGTGTTTTCATTACTCAATAAAACTCTATTGTTTGGAAAACAATTTAACTTTTCAGTGAAAGCACCCACTTAGTTGTTATTTTACACTGACTCAGCTCAGGATCAGTGACACATACAGTGCATTAATCATAAATGTACAGTAAGCACTACAAAATGAATAGGTGTAGTCTCAGGGTTATAATTATATAATTATAATAAGATGTGCACGGATCTCCACACAATTTTAACAGGGCCCCAGACTTCAAGCCCAGGTACAGATTAGCACACCATTATTGTGGCTTGGTGCTAAAGTACTCTTTCAAAGCCTCCCTGAGCTGTATAACTCCACGCTGAGCTCTTTTGATACCCCTTGTGTCTGGCTGTTCAAACTCAGTAGACAGCCATTCCACCTCCACCCCAACCGTAACTTTCCCCCCTTGCTTCACAGATATTATGCAGGACACAGCAGGCAGCTAGAACCATTGAGATGTTTTTCCCAACTGAAATCCAGTCTTGTAAGTAAACAACTCCAGTGCCCCTTCAGTCTACCAAAAGCACATTCAACTGTCATTCTGCACCTGCTGAGGCATTCGTTGAAATACTTCCTGGTGCTGTTGGTATACAGTTTCATGAGCCAGAGGAATAAGAGGTAGGCTGGGTATCCTAGGATCACTACTGGTATTTCAACATGGTAATGATAAACCACTAGGCGGGAAAGAAAGTCCCTGCTTGTAGCTTTCTGAACCATCCTATGTTCTTAAAGATGTGAGCGTCATGCACCTTCCCTGACCTTCCAACACAGGTCAGTGAAGAATCCCTAGTGATCCTAGTAAAATAGCCCTTTCTGTTGATGTACTCTGTGGCAAGGTGGACTGGTGCCAAAACAGGGATGTGTGCCATCTCTTACTCCACCGCAGTTCAGGAACCCCACCGCTACAAATCCACCCACTATGTCCTGCACATTGCTCAGAGTCACAGTCCTACATCACAGATGATCAACAGGCCCCACAGTGGATTTTCCAACTCCAAAATGATTTCCCTCCGACCGGTAGCAATCCAATGCTGCAAATTTCCATAGTGCGATTGCTACTTGCTTCTCCATTGTCAATGCAGCTGTCCCTGTGCTGGAAAGCTGAGTGAGCTTGACATAAATATCCAGGAACATGGCCTTACACATCCAAATGTTCTGCAGCACTACTCATTAACCAAAACCCACATTACAATGTGATACCACCTTATTTTTCAGGCCCAGAAGCAGCACTCCACCATTTGCAGCTGCTCCATGAATGCACCAACAAGACTGAACTGGTTCTCATTATGTCTCACAGCAATCTGCCCACCAAAAAATTGCCATGTTCCCCACCGCTCTTCTTGCAGCTCATGCATAAGGATAAGATTATGTCATGGAGGTTGTGAAAATCACAGATTCCATGACTTTCAGAGACATCTGTAACATTATGTGCTTCAGCTCTGGAGTGGAGGAGCCAAAGTGGTCAATCAGTGGAGGCCCTGGAGCTCTCAGCTGCCATGGAGGGCACATCTCTCAGCTGCTGCTGGGGTGGAGGGGGGGGGGGGGAGAATAGGCCCATAGCTCCCAGCCACTATGTGAAGAAGGAGGACCCAGAGTTCTCAAGCCTCTGCAGGAGGTGGGGACATGGAGATGTCACCCATGGTGGGTGCTAGACACTTCCCCTCTCCCACAGGAGGGCTCAGGCTCTCATCCCCACCCCACTCTGGCTTCAGTCATCCCCATATCAGCCCCCTCAATTATTTTTAGTAAAAGTCAAGGACAGGTCACAGGCTTCCATGAATTTTTGTTTATTGCCCACAACCTGTCCCTGACTTTTACTAAAAATAACTGACAAAATCTTAACCTTAATCATGTGTCTTGTGCTTGCAATGCTCGTGACCATAGCGAAGAGCTGTTCAGGCTCCATGCTTCTGTCAGAGATGGCAGAAAGTGACAAGTCTCATGTGGATTTGTGGGATTCTCAAAATAGGCATGAAAATTATAGGGTAGAGAAAGTATCCAAATGGAAACTTGACCTTGCAGTCCCAGTCACCCATGCACAACTTGTTTCTGCTCCACCATGCACTGTCAAACTTCCCAAAAAAACAGTGTGCTGGATAGTGGTGAGTTGCACATGGGGATACTTACTCATGGTGTACTGAACTGTCCATCAAAACAAGCACTCCTGGTGAGTACATGCAGCACTAAGACAAGGAGCCAAGTACGTACATACACAAGTGAGATGCTTACTCCTGTGGCTTTATGATGACATAACTTGTAATGGCAAAAGTTTGTAGTGCAAACGTGCCTCGAGACCCCACCGCATTACTAGCTCAAGCATCATCAGCATTCACTTCAACCCATATCTCAGACAAGCCATCCAGCTCAAGTTTAAAACATCACTTAAGCTACAGATTTGTGTTTGTGCATAGGAGTTGGGTTCAGGGCAGTAAAGACTGGCCCTCAGAATCTAGGCTCTCATTTTTGAAAACATAAGAGCCATATTTTTCAAAAGTGCTCAGTGCCCAACTACCACTATTGAAAGTCAGCCCACTTCATATAATTACCTAAATGAGAATAAGATGAGCACTTTTGAATATCTCACCCTCAGAGTCTAGCTCTCATGGTTGTGAAAAATAACCTTCAAATTAGAAACAATTGTAAATTTAAGGATCCCTTGACTGCATGGTTTGAGTGTAACGTGCCTCACAGGACACAGAGCCTTGACTTGTAAAAACACCTACATCTAAAGCATATAAAACTTCCGTGAAAGGAAACCACACAAATCTATGAAGAAAGATCTCAGGTGAAGTAAAGAGTTAACATTCTAAAGCTGTATTTTCCATCCTTCAATTCTACATTTTTCATCAGTCCCACACAAACAGGATTCTTCTGTTGCTATGTAAATCACAAGAGCTAATGAGGATCAAATAACATTAGCAAGATTCAACGAGCATTCTAAACAAACCATCCAAGTTAATCACCATGGAAGATGATTACTCCAACTAATCTCTCAGAGGAGAGAAGACATTTATCAGCCCTACATGCTGTATATACAAGTACCTTCACAATATAAAGATAGGGCATTATTATGGAGATAAATATGGAAGTGTACTAAAAGAGAAACAAAACTCAAAATGTACTTCCAAGCTAGTATTTATTTAAGGATGGATTTTAACAGTAAATTCCAGATAGTTTCAGGAGTTAGTGGATATGTTTTTAATTGATTGATTAACAATAGTAGGAAATCCAAGTGTATAGACAGTTCAGGGAATTTAACAGTTTTGTAAGTATTTTCTCCAATACAAAAAAATCTAATATTTTTATTAAAAACTATAAGCATCTATTCAATGAATCATTTGTTTAAGGAAGTAATGTTTTAAAACATTCTTACAATTTCAGTCCAATTATAAAAAGCGTAATAAGAATTTTCCTTCAAAATCTAGTGCCTAGACAACAAGAACATCACTAATGTCAGAGGGATCCAACATGTTTTCTTTATGTTCAAGAGAGCAAAGAAAATCTGTAAAATCTGGGAACAGATTTTCTTTTTTTTAAAAACTATAAGCATAGTTTTGTAGAAGTCTTTTTAAGGCAAATAGTTTCAATTTTCATAAGAAAATATTCAGAAGTTTTATAAATTGCCAGCTTCTAAATGTTTCCTTCACTTTAGCATTTTCACAATTGACTGTACACTTGATATCACTCCTACCTACCTGCCGCTGGAGTTCTGCCAAGTTGTAAGGCAATGCACCTTCAGCCAGTGGTGTTATTCTCTCAATATCTGCCAAAGTTAAACGCCTTCAGACAAACCCAAGGAAAATAAATCATTGTTAGCCAAAATCATAAACAAAACCCAACAAGCACTGTTTCTTCAACAGATTAGATTATGGCTTTATATATCACTTGTTATATTTCAAGTATTCCTAAGCACTTTACGAAGTACTGTTGCAGGATCCAATCTTGGAAGTTATAAGCACTTTGCTGTCACTGTCCTCACAGTGGGAATAAAGGGAACGCAGTGTTACTCATGTTTGGGCCCTTGCATACTGCGCTCTTTAAATGCAGCAGCCATCACATGGCCCATAACTACTCACATGCTGTAATCTAGTCAAGACACCGCTCACACTTCAGGTTTACACTAGCAATCTGCATATTATAAGTCTTTTGAAGCAGGGAGTGTTTTGTTATTTTGCACCATATACTGATGATCTGATGACTGCACTATAGATACACTTCTACACCAGCACAGGCAGCAGTCAAATAATCCGCAATGAAATATATGTAAAACAAATCTATTTTAAAGTAAATATAAATAGGGTGGAAAGACTAATATGAATGATTATGATGGTTATAAATTACCCTGTAGCATTGTATAAGTCTGCAAGCTGGTAGAGAATATCAATTTCCAGTGGTGTGACTTGTCCAAATTTGATTGCAGCCTGGGCAAACTCCTCTGGATTTAAGAGGAAGGGGAAAATAAGGTATCCTGAATCATTTATCACATTTTCACTTTAAAATGTGTAAAAATAACTGTAAAATTAAAATCTTAATAACTAAATCTATCACTTGGCAGACTAATGAGGAGCAAAATCTAAAATAGAACAAAAGGAGCCAGAATTAGAATGACATCTATTTCAGAACAGCAGCTTCAATCTTACTTATGCAAGTAGCCCCCATTGAAATCTACAGCAATTCTCCTATCAGCAAAGTCCATAGATCAGATCCAATATTTTGGGTTCTACTGTAAAAGCAGACAATGGTATAATTTATGGATGTGCCAATCAGCATTAAAACTAGAACAATCATTTTAGTGTTCCTTCCTCCCCTAGCTCTCATTGTTCCCAGGTTTGGATAACTGCCTATTCGCACTACAAATACAATTTGTAACAGCCATGACACTCTTCTGATCAGTTACAGAAAACATGGTTTAGTAGTATCTATAAAACAAGTTTTTCACAAGATAATCACACGTAAATCCATATTGATGCATTTACATCTACCAAAATAGTTAGGTAGTGATGTATCAGTGCAAACTGGAGAACCTGGACAGGTGTCCCATCCTACCATCCAAAGACAGAGGGTGCCCAGAGCATATGAACATAGAGCAGTAATGCACTCTTAGATGTCTTACTTCATGAGAACTGGAAGGAAAAAGGGTGGGGCCAACCCAGCAGATATAGTTAGTGAGTCCCATCCAGAGATGGGAAATAGCTATGTTATGAAATGGATACAGAAAGCCAATCAATCCAGGCCACTGGCAATAGTTAACTTGCATTCTTGCTAACAGTATTAGCCTTGTTGTATGTGTGGAAACAAATTATGTTTACCGCACATCATACCATTAAACAGTTACAAATTCTGCTAAAATTGTGTGGAATGAGCTTAAGAGTGAATAACTGTTGCTACAGGAGCACACAGAAACGCTAAAAGGACACAGTTTCTGATGAAGTATTTTTGTTATTGTTAAAGCATACCCATATTCCCCTGACTTTTCTCTGCTCCATGTAAACACTTATCACTACAAGAAGGTCCACATTGCAGTGGTATCCCCAGGATAATCAGAACCAGTCAAGGCTCTTGTCAGAACCCGGACAACTCCTCCTTAATGAGCCAGCTAGAACCCTCTGCTGGCCTGCGAAGTCTGGAGTTGAGCAGGAGAACCACATTCAGAATCAAACTTGAAATACTTGCACAGCTGTGCTAACCCTCCATATAACTAGACGTACTAGTCTTAACTCAGATACAGTATCATAAAAGACACTTTATAGATCTGAAAATTAATAAAATATAGGAAATTTATTTTACCTTTTGTGACTTCAATGTCTTTCCTTGTACCTGCTATGATACTGTAAATCTTTCTAACGAGTTCCATGTTATTCAGCAGGGCATTAAAAGCATTGAAATAGGAGAAGCTGACCTGATGTGAAATAGTTCCACCTGCTACCTTAAAAATATAAATAAATAAGTAAGTAAGTAAATAACAAGGGTCCTGATATGTGGTCAGGATTCAGCTGATAGCCTTAAACCCCTTGACAACCCAAGAAAGCTTTACTGTAAATTAACATCCATCTGGACATACAAGAAAAGATTAAGATATATTTTTATCGTAGTAGTTATATTCTATTTTTTAGTGATAGCAGTGAGGTGGTCGTTTTTACATAGCCAGGGTACTATGGTTTCTGACGCAATAAAAATAATCAGGAAACAATTGTAGAATTACCATTACATTTTTTTGTAGAATGCATTGTTCTAGATTTTTCCAATAGTGAAATTTGCGTATATTTTATTTTAGATGAAGGAGTTAATCTTTACATCATTTATAGCAATAGTTAACAGTGGTAACAATTAACCTTAGAAGTTGAAATTAACACAAACCCTTACTCTCCAAATTAAGACACCGCCCTCTTCCAACAAGGCACTTAAGTGTATAAGCAGTCTCCATTGATTTCAATGGGACTTCTCATGTACTTAAGATTAATCATATGCTTAGTTTCTTTGCTGGACTGGGGACTTGGCTATGAAGAGCAGTGAGCCAAAAGATGGGCAAATTCTGACTCACATGAATAGTCCTATTATAATAGTAAATAGGACTACTCACATGAGTAAGGATTTGCAGGATCTGGGCCATATTTCATGTCTCTAGTTATAATACTGTTTACACTGCAAATTTCAGCTCAAATTTTTATTTACTTGACAGAGTATACAAACCCCATATAAGGTGGGAAGTAGTTAATGAGAATATCTGGGCGCAAGTAGCCCCATCCTGCCTCACTTGCAAGAAGTGCCAAGCTTAGAGGGCCTTAAAAGGGGAAATGTTCAGTGCAGGGGCTGACTGGGAAGAGAAGGCTTCTTGAAGGAAGGCCTGACTAGGACCAGGGCCTACTCCAAAGCTGTGGAGGAGTGCACCCAGGAAGGGGCTGGTGGAAAGCCCTAGAAGCAGGCCACAGTAGAAAGCAGTGGATACAAACTGGCAGACCGTAGCTGTTTATTACACGGTCCCTGGGCTGGAACCTGGAGTACAGGGAGGGCCTGAGTTCTCCTACTAACAAAAGTACTGGGGAGGCCCCTGTAGATAAGAGCTGGAAAGGAATTAAGCCTGTAGTTGGGATGAAAACCCAACATAAAGCCACTGGGCAACAAACATACGGAACTCTGTTTACCCCAGAAGAGGTGGGACCATACATAGCTGGAAGGCCAAATCATGTGAACAGCAGACCACTGCAGGCCTAGAGTGGCTGTCAGCACAAGGCACCCAATGAGAAGACATTACTATGACATGCCCAGTCATAAGAACGTGCACCAATGATGACTCACCTCACTGACACTTACAAAGAAGCAAAATACTCAGCTATTCATGACAATCTTGCTTTCAGTAATGCAGAATAACTTGTACTTTATCATTATTAGGGCTGTCAAGTGATTACAAATAATTAACCACAATTAATCATGCAATTAAAAAATTAATCGTGATTAATGTTACTGTTAAAACAATAATAGAATACCATTTATTTAAAATATTTTTGGATGTTTTCTACATTTTCAAATATATTGATTTAAACTACAATACAAAATACAAAGTGTACAGTGGTCACTTCATATTTATTTGAGTACAAGAATTTGCACTGTAGAAAAACCAAAAGCAATATTTTTCAATTCACTTAATACAAGTACTGTAGTGGAATCTCTTTATCATGAAACTTAAACTTACAAATGTAGAATTATGTACAAAAACTGCATTTCAAAACAAAGTAAAACTTTAGAGCCTGCAAGTCCACCCAGTCCTACTTCTTGTTCAGCCTGACTCCCAGACAAACAAGTTTGTTTACATTTGCAGGAGATAATGCTGCCCATTTCTTGCTTAGAACATCACTTTGAAAGTGAGAATAGGCATTCTCATGGCACTGCTGGAGCTGGTGGCACAAGATATTTACATGTCAGATGTGCTAAAGATTCATATGTCCCTTCATGCTTCAACTACTATTTCAGGGGACAATGGTCCATGCTGATGACAGGTTCTGCTCGATAACAATGCAAAGCAATGCAGACCAATACATGTTCATTTTCATTATCTGAGTCAGATGCCACCAGCAGAAGGCTGATTTTCTTTTTTGGTGGTTCGGGTTCTGTAGTTTCTGTGTTGGAGTGTTGCTCTTTTAAGACTTCTGAAAGCATGCTCCACATTCCATCCCTCTCAAATTTTGGAAGGCGCTTCAGATTCTTAAATCTTGTGTCAAGTATGTAGCTATCTTTAGAAATCTCACATTGGTACCTTCTTTGTATTTTGTCTAATTTGCAGTGAAAGTATTCTTAAAATGAACATGTGCTGGGTCATCATGCGAAACTGCTATAACATGAAATATATGGCAGAATGTGCGTAAAACAGAGCAGGGAACATGCAATTCTCCCCCAAGTAGTTCAGTCACAAATTTAATTAACTTTTTTTTAAAAAAAAAAACAAGTGTCATCAGCATGGAAGCACGTCCTTTGGAATGGTGGCCGAAGCATGAAGGAGCATACAAATGTTTAGCAAATATGCATGTAAATACTTTGCAATGCTGGCTACAAAAGTGGTATGCAAAAGCCTGTTCTCACTTTCTGGTGACATTGTAAAAAAGAGGGCAACATTATCTCCTATAAATGTAAAAAAACTTGTTTGTCTTAGTGATTGGCTGAACAAGAAGTAGGACTGAGTGGACTTCTAAGTTCTGAAGTTTACACTGTTTTGTTTTTGAGTGCAGTTATGAAACAATGAAAAATCTACATTTGTAAGTTACACTTTCACAACAAAGACTGCACTGCAGTACTTGTATAAGGTGAATTGAAAAATACTATTTCTTTTGTTTATCATTTTTACAATGCTAATATTTATAATTAAAAATATAACCTTTGATTTCAATTACGATACAGAACAATATATATGAAAATGCAGAAAAACATACAAAATATTTATTAAATTTCAATTGGTAGTCTATTGTTTAACAGTGCTATCAAAACTGCAATTAATTGCAATTAATATTTTTTTAGTTTATCACATGAGTTAACTGTGATTAATCGACAGCCCTAATTATTATTTCCATAAAAACACTACTTTGCATAAAAACCCTATGCGAGCAATGAATGGTACTGCATTGTCAGTATTGCTAATGAAGAGGAAGATAAAATGTGTTAAGGATTTTAGACATATAACAATTAAATTACAAACTCTCACTTGAATAGCACTTAATACAAGGCATTATTTGATTTACACTTACTGAAACTAGATTTTCTTCCACAAAAGGACTGAGCATATGTGAACGAATGGTAGCCATGATGTTACTAAAGTCCAGTCCAGTAATCATACCAGTTTTATTTTTGTCTTTCAGTGCAAAGGCTTGTCTTGCATGTTCTGACTGTAGCTCCTGAAATAAGAATTATAAATATCACCATAGGAATATGAGTCTGTACACCCATTGTGCATGGAATGCCCACTGTCTTCATCCACCTGCCTAAGAGCGTGCATGCAAATGTTATACTCTATATAAAAATATAACAGTAGTTTTAGTACTAACGCCTGACAAACTGATTCATCCCAAAAATCTCCAATCCAAAAACGAAAGCCAAAAAGTCTTCCTACCACTGCCAGTCCAAGGAGAACAAACAGAGTTTGAAATGTCATCAAATCTAGGCTTTGGTGAACTGAAGAACAAAGGACACTTCACAGTTAGAACCCAATGCTCTGCCTGCAGCCTCCTCAATGTTAAACCAAGGAGCTGTTACCAATACTCCTCCAATGATGTGTTATGCAGTACATAAAAGGTTGTTACAAGGAACAATTTTTCTCCCTCCTCTTCTTAACCTCTGAAGATAGAACAAGAAGCAGTGGGCTTAAACTGCAGCAAGGTCAATTTAGGTTGGACATTAAGAAAAACTTCCTGTCAGGACTGGAATAAATTGCTTAGGGAGGTTGTGGAATCTCCATCATTGGAGATTTAAGAACAGGTTAGACAAACACTTGTCAAGGATGACTAGATAATATTTAGTCTTGCCATGAGTGCAGGGGTCTGGACTAGATCACCTCTTGAGACCCCTTCCAGTCCTATGAGTATGAGATGAGGAGAGTGCCGATCTCTCAGGTATTCAGGACTGAACAAAAGTAGGGTTTTATAGGTTAAAATTATCACCTTGAATTGTCCTGAAAATAAAATGGAGGCCTGTGAAGATTCCAGAATACAAGTTTAGCACGCTCCCTGAGAGAAACATCTCTTTACAAGCGGGTCACTGCATTTTATACCATCTAATGTTTACAAATGAATTTAAAGAATAGCCTCATATAAAGCACACTGCATCAATCTAATCCCAAACTGACAAAAGTATGGATCACTCTAGTGAGATAGATATATATATAATAAAACCTGCATCCTTCTAGCCATGCATAATAAAGCACACACAACTCCCATTATTCCTAGATGTCTAGAAGCAGTTAGGAATCCAAAATATGCCCAGGTTATTAACCAGAGTAACAAAAGGCATGCAAAATTTTCCAGCTGCTACTCACTGAACTAAATCTTCTGGTTAGTTTCCCCAACCTACCAGTACTACCTGAGTTTTGTCCAAATTGAGTTGCAACCAGCTTGTCCTCATCCAAACTCTGATCTCAGCATATGACTGACTAAGCCAGCTGAATGCAGTAGCAGATCTGATAATCTGTCAGGGCTTGTCAGAGTTGAGCCCTGGCACTTCTAGGCTTGGCAATTCATAGCCCTGGTACCTCTGGGCTTGCTGCATCAGTTATGAATGTAAAAAAAATTGCTTAATCCATGACATCTTTCATTATAAATTAAACACTGGACAGAACCCTGCTGTACTCCCATAAGAAAGCTTCCTTGGGGCTGCCAAGGATACTGCTCTGGGTTACCTCAACAAAAATTGCCACTCAGGGTATGTCAACAGCGCAGGCTTGCTGTGCATTGTTGCCCGAAACCTTTATCATCCACACTCAAAGCCCTAAACACACACTTCTAAGGATGTACTGAACCCCAACTCACATGTTTGTATAAGGGTAGACTGGGCTGTGACCCACCACTCCCTTACCACCACTGACAGTGTGGGCGTAACAGAGCTATCTGGGCTTGCGTTTACATGGCACTCCACTGCCATTCCCACAATTCCTTGTACCACTATCTTCTGGCCTTCTACCTACTTACCTCCCACAATTTTACTGCATTTTTTCTGTACGCACCACGGACTTTAGAATCTACCTAATCAAACTCTATTTTTTAGAATGCCCTCAGTATCTATGTCCTAAATTATAATTACAAGCAATATAACCAATCTAATTCAACACCCAGTACTTTCCTGCAATTATTTCCAAAAACAAAGCAATTTAATTTCACAGGCCAGACCTGGAATTACGTTAGTTATGAAATTTTAATTTTCTTTAGGCCTAAAAAAATAACACAACAAATATATGAGTTGATCATTTTAAGTTATATAGAATTCAATTCCTTACATAAATTTTCAAAATATTTTTCTCTTAATTACAATGCACAGCTGTCCACATTCTCCTTTCCTCTTCTCTTACTCTCTATATCTTACAACTCCTCTCCCCCCCCCCCCCCCCGGCCCCCTCTAATGTTAACTATGGGTCTGGGAGTGAATAGGAAAACTTTGAAAGTAAGACTTCTGGCTTACCTCAAGTTTGGCACAAGGGTCTTAAACTTCTGAGGTGCAGTAGTGTGTATTATGGGGAAATGTAGCGTAAATAAAAGGAAAAACTTTATGAAGCAAAATGAAAAATTAATCAATATAACAAAAAGTGTCATGGGAAGCTATAGAGTAGCAGCCAATGGAGATATTTAGGGCTCAATCCTTTTCCCATTGAAATCAGTTTTGCCATTGAACTCCAATGGAAGCAGGACCACACACTCACACTCATCAATGAGGGGACGTTTTAGAAACAAAATTAATCCTGCCTTCCAATAGAGTGGTGGAACAAAGTCCTATGCACTATATTTAATTTTATTATATAACCTGTATGGTACAGTGATAGTTTGGCTGTGTTCTGATTAGTCTCTCACCACTATGTAATAAAACTAATTTATAATGGCATTAATGCAGCACAAGTGACAGAGCTGATGGCCAATTATGCATGGAAAGAAAAATAAATAACTGACCTGCAGAAACTGTGTAAACTCCGAGTAGGTAAGATTCTTCTTCCTGTTATGTCCAAAATGCAGTCGAATAAACTCACAATCCCAATTAAAAGGGATATGATGATGAATAATGGTCTTTCCAAAAATTTCTTTGACATTTTCTTGAGAGGGAAAAAAAGTCAAATGAGTTTTAGAATAAAATAATTCACCCCTGCCTAAATGTTCCTGGTAGAAAACAAGCGAAGTTTTATAAGGCCATTTAGAAAATGTTATAGTCTGGTCACTTTAGAGTAATTTCTAAGTTACATATTCAGAGCCACATGTAAGAACACATTTACTACAGAATTTAATACTCAAATTTGTACATTACTATGTAAAACCATGGAATTAATAATTTCACATTTAATTTTAATTAAGAAGCAAATTTATCTTGTGCACTATAAATAGTTGCTACTTTGTACTCTGATACAAAAATCAGTAGTAATTCCCCTTTTCTGCAAGGAGTCAAATTAAGCCTTTTATCAAAAGCATGAATACCTACATCACTGTCTAATGCAATATTTGTCATACTAAGTATGGTTTGATTGAGACTTGATTATTACATTCACACTAGCCTGAATATATCTATTGAAGATAGGCATAAGAAATGCACCTAAAGCATATTATTAGCTCAGTAGAAAGCACCTTATTAAAAGCTTCTGATAGTGTCATAAAATATGGCCCTGCCACAGAAATCAAACCCTATACAACATGATTGGTAGTCTCAGTTATTAAAATGTTTTAAGATAAGTGAAATTAAAGAGGTCACCTTTTAAATGAAGTAGAGGGGGGAAATAAACATGTTTTAGGGTATGGAATTCTATTGTGTGTAGTGTACAACAAATCAATGCCTAATCCTATAGCATATTTGTCCTTAGTAACAAAGCCTGATACAGAAAGATTATATGGGATATTATGTACATACAAGACTGGTATGTGTGTGCAAATGGCCAGCTGGACATTTGTTCAAATAAATTGAACACACGCAAAAAAGATTAGCACATATTTTTCTAAATTCAGCTCAAAACTTTTTAATCAATTCTAAATTTTCTTGTGAAACTAAACTAATTTAAAAGCCCACCACAGAACTTAAGTTAAAAGAGAAATTCTAAAATATTTTCTTTAAGACAGGAACAGCTTTCTTTTCTTTAACAATTTACCTATCTTATTTAACATTGTTTGAGTTTACATTTATCAGTAGTAGTAGAGGTATATTATTAGAGGACTCTTACCCTGTGATCAGTTATCTACTCTGTTTCTAAGGGGAAATTCACAGATGTGGACTGAAATATCTTCTGTCCATTTTTCCAATCACAGACTCTTTCTTTGATGGAAATCTGTTCCCTTCTCTACATTAAGTGATCAGTTGGTTTGTTCATGTTTTAAAGTATATGCTTTTCAGTTCTATAGCTGCCTTCTTTACACAAGTCAATGCTATTCCATAATTGTAGAGGCTTTATTGGTTCAGTGTATGAGAAATCATTGTGGGAAGGAAAGAAAGAGGAACGAATGGAAATCTATGGAAGGGGTCAGAGTCCCAGATCAATTAACTAATGCACAAGTTTGGGGTTTTGCTTATATCATTTGCTTCACATTATAGATTACATATTTTAAAGGAGAGATTGCTAAATGAGGACAAATAATAAAGTTACCAGAAATAGGTAAAAGCAGTCAAATAATAAAAACCAGGTTGATATAAATGTTCTTAAGAATTTTTGACTACTGTCAATGGGTGAAAGAAAGGGAACAACAATTATGAACAAAAGGAAACGAGTCAAACACATTTTGCTGCACTTGTTTCAAAGCTCATAATTTAAGGGAGGCAGTAAACCTACTACTTATAGCTGGAGACCAAACACCAGGAGACCTGGATTTATTCCACGGAACTCCCAGTCAAGACACTTAGCATCTTCATGCATTACTAATATAGCCAGGTCAGCATTGTCCCCTGCGGTGCTAGCAAAATGGAACCATGTTGTAAGTGGGACAGGGAACACTTGTGCTGTAACTGATCCACTGATCCAATTGTGTTTGCAGTGTAGATAATCCCTAAACTTGTGACTGTTTCCCCCCGTCTTGATGTTCACTTTTGATGGGTGATCAAATCTTCTCATGAAAGTGTGATGTAAGTATTCAGTTTCCCTTTGACTGTAATAACAAGAAAAATAAGTCTAGAAACAATGTGCTGAAAAAATCGGGTGATTAAAAATATTTATCCACAGTCCTCCAACTACTATTTCAAAACATCTGCAACTTAAAAGGAAAAATGAAAGGTAAATGGGTCTGATTTTATCACATGGAATTATTCACATCTCCTCCAAAAGAGAGCCTCCATACAGGTAAAACTCTGAATTTTAGTAAGAATTAAGCATTGACAAACCCTCACTCTCTGCAAAACTCTTCCTTTAAGCGTTTTCACCAGACACTACTTAACTCTGAGAATGAATTTCCTCCTTTCAATGTTTTCTATGAGGTTTTATAACAGGCTATCAAGAAATACTTTTTAAAAATTGGCCTGTTATCCAGGTGACTAGAGATTCAAATAGGTGCCTAATTCCCACTGATTTGGAAGTTGGACACCTAGGTACTTCTCAAAATCCTGCTAGGTACCTAAATACTTTTAAAAATCTGGCTCAACATTAATGCTATTTGTTTTAGGACTATCAAGAAGTACTAACAATTATTAGTATATATTGAATATCTTTCAGGAAGCTGGAGGTAGGAACCCACTTTAGTATCTTATATTTTGTTCCACATTGACTTTGTATATAACATTCGAGATATACTACAGAAGTAATTCATAGAAATAATTAGCAGTTTGAATAACTATAATGCTCAAAAACATATTACAGAGTCTTCAGCTATCATGGGAAAGGCATTAGAATATGAGACTCATTCACAATAGATGGAATTCCTATATCCTGACAATATTACCCTCTTGAAACACTATGTCAAGTATTGGTTTCTTATTTTATCCAGTTTTGTCAGTTCCTTTCGGACATGAAAGGAAAGTGCAATCACCAAATTCATGCACAACTAATAACAGTGCAGTGGCAAGGGAAGTTTCAAAAGTATAGTCATACTTTGGTGATTGAAGAAAGTGATGTCCATCAGCATATTTGTCACACTGTCCCATGCTCCAAATTTTCTCTTTAATCTGTCCTATCACAGCAGGTGCAGGTACTTACCTTTCTACATCTAAGATGACAAGAGTATTTATAGTAACAGAAATTGATAAAATCAGCTAATGTTAAGATACTTGTACTCCTTTTATTTCCCGAGACAGAAGTCAGCAAATTATCAAAGAAACTGCAAATAGTTCATCTCTCTCATAAAACCATTCAGATAAGAAAGATCAGACAGAAATGACTAAACTTAAAAAATTGTAAAACACACCATTTTACTACAATCTGATATAAGTCTCTCATTGTCCCCATCAATCCACACTGCTTATTTATTGAAGTCTCTTCCCTGCCTTGGCTAAACTTTCTGTGGTAGAATTACCTTTTGTTGGACGGATAACTTCCTCCAAGGAAGATATCAATGTAGCTCCATGATGCAACCTGGATGGGAGCTGCCATACAAATGGCATGGCCAGAGCATAGCCCTGTGATGCACCCAATCTACCATCAGCCCCAGGAGTGATAATCCTAAAGCCACATACAAACCCATAATTCCAGCATTCCAGTGCACTACCTCCAAATTAGAGGCAAATGCTTAGACAACATGTTTCTATGACTGCACAGAAATTTTCCACCTGAACATTTAAAGCAAATAATAACTCTATCTGATCATTTATTTAAATTATATGCACACCAGATTTTGTCCAATCACATTCAAATATTTTGAAGATAGAGCCAAAGTCAGCACCCGTGAGGCTCAGTAATTTTTTTTCCAAAAGAAGGTCCTTTTCAGACAACATTTAATTTCCAGGGAAGAGGCTAAATACCAATTCTGAGTTCCAGGGATGCAGATAAAAAAAATGAGGAGCATAATGTAAGAACCCAAACAGAACACAGGTACAATTGAGCACAACTATTATCCCCTTAACTCACCCACCCACAAGGGGGAAAGGGACTACGTTACTACAGAATCATAACAGTGCTACTCAATCCTTTTGATCTGAGATATAGTGCTGAAAGTTTTCTATTTATATGTTTTACTTTTATATACTGTACTTTATTTTTTTTAAACTGTGAACAAACAGGAATATCAGCTGCAACCAAGAATAACACTCCATGTAGTTGCTCCATGTAGCTCTAACACTGTACCTACACCATGACAATCTCTAACAGCCCTTATCTTTTAATCTTGGCTTTCCACTGAGCAGAGGGCTAATCAAGCTTAATTGTACAGCAATTTAGGACAGAATGGAAGTTAGTATAGTGCCTAGCATATTCTAGTTATGGCTAAGGCCACTGGAAATGCACACAATGGAAATTCTATGCTGCATTACAAATTTAGGTGGCATTTTAAATGTTTTCAGCAGAACATAAACTTCAGGACTCTGACTATGCTATTGCACATACATTAAAAAAAGGAAAGGCAGCAGCCTTCATCAACAATTTAACACTAGGGTAAGCAAAGAGACAAAATTGCCTGTTGGACATTGTGGCCTTTAGTTGTAGCCACTCCAAAATGTTTTACACAAAATGCTTGTACTTTAATTTGAAAAACACTGAAAATGAATTAAATTTCATCAAAAATTGAAGACATTTCCTTGGAACGAGGCGAAAGGAGTCATTCTGTAAGATGTCCATGAGGCAGGGTTATCAACTTTGTCTCAACTTTTCTGGATACATTGGATAGTGCACAGAATCAGGGAGGCCTTTTAATTGATCCTGGCTGGGAATCCTGGATTTGGAATTCTCTCTCCTCTTTCCCAAAATTTAAGACCTGAGAGTATTAAAGCTTGTAACTGAGCCTGAAACTTTAGGCTCACTGTGAGCACAAGTTCATCACTTTAGATAGGAAATACTTATAGTTTGTGAGGCCTCCATACAGCCCACGCAAAACCACAGCTGAGATTTCATAAAAGTTATACACTGTGCCAGCCTGCATAGCAGAGCTTGCAACTCCCTATCATCTCTCATGAAGCAAAAGGTCACACTAAAGTTACATGCAAAATCCATTCCACAGATAAGCTATATGAGCATAAACACATCAATGCTGGGGGGCGGAGGGTTAAGTGAGATTTTATTTATCTATCCAGGTTCTTTTATGGTCCCCGTCACTAAAAATCTAAGCACTAAGATAAGCAATGCATTTCTGAAGCGTTGCTATGATTAATTTTTGATATTTTTACGAAAAGCTAATTCCATGCACTTCCACCTTCAGGATACAAAACAAAAATCAAAACAAAAACCTGCTGTTATTTGCAAACAACCTAAAAAACAAAAGTCTGTCTGAAAAGCTCCCTGGGGATGTTGTGCAGGTGATGTGTTAGGGAGTAATGGAGGAAGGAAGCCAACGGTATGTCTATATAGCTACTGGGAGGGGGCTTCCCAGCTCAGGTAGACAGCCATGCATGCTAAAAATAGCTGTAAGGCTTCAGCAGCATGAGCAAGCCACCCCAGCTGCTGCCATTAACTGTGTGGCCACAGGCAGCATTTTTAATATAATCGCTCAGGCGATGCTAGCACGTCTGTCCATCCATTCTGGGAAGCACCTTCAGATCTGCTGTATGGCCATACCCCAAGTGTAACAAGTGCAACAATACGCCTGCTAGTGTTCAGGTGGGTGAGTGGGAAGAGGATGATGCATGGGGTGGATAGAAAGGAACTAAAATGAATGAAAACATATTTCTATTCCTATTTTAAAAGGTCAGGAACATTATTAGTACTGGTCAAGGTACAAAGGTATTGAATTAATCATTTTTGTGTAAATGAACACTTACAAGTCACAGCTTCCTCCGCTGCTGAGCTCTTGTTCTGTAAATTAACACTATGATGAATGTTCAAGAACTGTCCCTGGATTCTAAACTATTTACTATTAAAACCGAATGGGCACCTCTCACATATCAATAACAGATTATGCTGAGTGATTCTAGTTGTTAGAATGGAGAGGAGAAAGGGTAGTGGGATAGAAGAAAGATTAAACAGAAAACCACATGGAAGGACCAAAGAAAGAAGGGTGGCATTTCTAATTTCACAGGAACTATAGGGATTATCATAAATCACCAAAATGCATTGATGTGTCCATCATGTTCCCATATTCACTGAATGTACCAACGATATCACATTAAACAGAAACCAACCTCAGGTTAGGTAATACATGTACATTAAATTTAACATGAAGGGGTGTTGCTGTGCAATATAGAGCAATATAAACGTTTGCTCTAACCCAATTTCAGTTCAACTAAAAATGTATAGAAAAAAAATCTGTAAATTCTCTCAGCTTTGTAGCATTTGTTTTATAGCTTATTTTAAATATTTTTCAAGTTAAGAAAGTTCATCATCAATGAAGTAGACAGTTACTTACCTTCATCAATGAAGGTAAGAAAACAAAAACAAAAAACTGGCATCTTAGAATTACCTGACTAGGAAGAGTCCTGACTTGAAAGTATTCTAAAGGTAAACTGTGATTTCACAAATCTTTAGCATGTTTATCATTAAGGGATGCTAAATCCCTTTCTCAAAAATTGTTTTCTTAATTACAGCCAAGATTGAAACAGGAATGAATAGTTTAAATGAGGTTGTTCAACTACCGTGTTTCCCCGAAAATAAGACAGTGTCTTATATTAATTTTTGCTCCCAAAATTACATTACATTATATTACAGCGAGACGCAAAACTGGAAGTATGTCTTATTTTCGGGGGATGTCTTACTTTCGGGGAAACAGGGTAGGTAAACTGCTAAGCATTCCCCTCCACTTTTTCTTTTATTTCAATACTTAGATTTTAGACAATTCACAAGAATGTATAATCTCACGTTATTCACTGACAGTGGATCGTTCCAACAAATAGTTTCCATATAAAACATAAAACTGTTACCCTTGTCCTCACTGAGAGTTTAGGTGTTTCTGTGTAAAAGCTTTACACATAATTTAACAAACAAGTTACTCATTGGGAGCAGTACTAATGTTTTATCAAGAACTAGCACGAGGGACAGAAAGTGGGCAAGAAAAACAGCAAGAAGCCAAGATGGCCACATTTGTCATGGGTATATATGCAGGGTCAAACCTGGGGGTGGTGGGGAAGAAATCAGTGACGGCATCTGTCTATTGTGTGGTTGAAATGTAACCACAGTTCCAGATCTACAACCGTATACCGACTGTGCGCTCTAGTTGGCTAGCTCTATTCCATTTCAGTGTAATTTCTAATAATTCTCTCCTTTTCAAATATTTATACATATGGGACATGATATACATGCACAGAATCTTGTACTCTACACAGATTAATATACACAAATGTACTACAATTAAGTGTGTGTATTTTAGGTTAAGCAATGGGTAATAGCTTTGTTTATTCACACTTCTGATTGGCCAAGGTCACACATTACAAACTGAAGAAAACTGCCTTCCTTCCCTCACCCCACATGGAGTAAATATTTTGTAAGATTCTTGGAAGCAAGAGCCAAAATGGAAATGTCACACTTCACCATGATCTCGTCTCGTGAGGTCTTTGGAGAGTTTCCTAATATGACATAACTGAAATGGTCTCCTGTACTCTTATGAAGCTAACCTACTGTCTGATACATATGTGAAGCGGGGAGTGGGGAGACATAAACCAATACAGAAGCATCTCCTTAATAAACTTGTGAAGGTGGTTAAGTATCCCATTTTACATATAGGAAAGTTGCCAAGGGAAACTGCCAAGCAAGCAACAAAAGAAAGTCAGAGGTGCTGCACCACAAAACATGTATTATAAAGAATTAAAACATTTCACAGTACACCATTACCTATAAAATATACAAGTAATTGCACTATGTAAAAGTAATAACTTGGAGATAGTAGTATAAAACTTCCCTACAGCACTCTGCTATTAAAAGGAATACAGTAAAACCTCCATTTAACGGACTAATTCGGGCGAGGGGGTGTCCGTTAAATCCAAAAGTCCGTTATTTAACAAAACAAAAAAACCGAGCTGTCGGAGCAGCAGCCCGCCCGCCACAGGGTCACGGCGGCAGCTCCGCAGCCCGCCCGCTGCTGGGACCCGGGCGGCAGACGGGAACCGTCAGCCAACCCGCCTGCTGGCGGGACTCAGGCAGGAACCGGGAGCCGGCAGCCAACCCTCCCGCTTCTGTGACCCGGGTGGCAGCTGGGAGCCGGCAGCCAGCCCGCCTGCTGCCTGGACCCGGGCGGCAGCCGGGAGCTGGCAGCCAGCCCGCCTGTTGCCGTGATCCAGGCGGCAGCCGGGAGCCGGCAGCCAGCCCACCAGAAATGGATCAGGAATGCATCAGACTTGCTCAGAAATTTTGTCCCTTGCATCCGAAGTCCATTAAATCGAGGTCCGTTAAATCGAGGGTTTACTGTATTAACTTAAAAATTATAGTTCAATCTGAAAGGCTGGTTTTAGTTGTATTTTTACAACTAACGTTATAATAATTAAAAGAGGACAAATTTGCATCTATTTTACAAATTACCTCATGCATTTGACAACACTTTGTGTCTAGTCAGTTTCTCGTTTTATGATCCTTTAATACAGCAACAGAAGAGGGAAAACACCATTTAACAATAGGAAGCTCAGATCATAAAGCCACCAGAGAGACACACAGGGATACATGTACTCTGTGAAATTACCTTTAACTCATTTCTGGAACCAACTGTTTCAACTTGACTATGTTCATGTACATTTGTGAGAAATCAGGGCATCACCACTTTTTTTGGTGAGAATTAATTTAATGGATTGCTTTGTCAGTTTGACTGCGAGGTAGTACTTGAATTTACTGTTTTGTCTTTACAAAGTTCTTACATATTATTTCTCTTTAAGATGTGGCAGACCCTGAGTGCTTAATATTTGTACTATTTGTTAATCATGTCACTTTATATACGAGTAATAATTCAAGCAGTACTATATATATTTTTTCAGAAAAAGACTCATGCATGATTTGAATTTCACCACCACCTCAAAAATTGGTGCAAAAATTTTCAGAAACTGCTGGTACAGACAGTAAGTGGCTACAAATCCAAGAATAAATTATATTATCTTTATTGAAAGCTTTATTCTTTTGGATAAAATTAACATTTCTCACTCCATTTATTAAAATTCTCAGCATTAAATATTTTCTAATCTAAATATACATTTTAACTTAAATTAACATTAAATAACAAATCTACAATCTATTATAATTGATAAGATTTTACCTATTCAATAACATGATAAAATGAAAATCTTTCACCTACAAAATCCTGTTCAATTCAGTTTTTAATCAGTGATAAAAATTAGACTGGAACAATAAAAGTCTAAAAGCTAAATTCCACTCGTATTTACATGGGTTCAACTCAGGAGCTGTCCCCATATCAGATAGAGTAGAATTTGTCCCTAAAACAGGAAAATTAAATTCTTATTTTTAGAACATCTTCATTCTACCTGTAAACCCTATTATCTTATATAGTAACAGTTTTCCAGAGGTGATACATGGAAATCCTGAACTTCTTACAAAAACCCCTTCAGGAATAAAGGAATTCGTACCCACAGGTCACTGTTTCAGGACAGTCCTGCACAAGCAAGTTTTGCAGCAGCAATTTTAGGAATGTGCGTAGGTGCCAATTTCTCCCAGAACCGGTGGGTGCTCAACCCCTGCTCTTCCCAGCCCCACCCCAACTCCACTTCTGCCCCACCCCCATTCCAATCCCTTCCCCAAAGTCCCCACCCTAACTCCACCCCTATTGGACCTCTTCCCCAAATCCCTGCCCTGGCCCCATCTCTTCCCCACCTCCTCCAACGAGCATGCCATGTTCCTGCTCCTCCCCTTCCCCTTCCCTCCCACAGCTTGTTATTCAGTGAAACAGCTGTTCTGTGGTGGCAAGTGCTGGAAGGAGAAGCACTCAGGGCAGGAGGTGGAGGTGAGCTGGGGTGGAGAGCTTGGTGCAGAGCGCCCACCAATTTTTCCCTGGAACACCCACAGAGTCAGTGCCTCTGAGAATGTGTAAGAGTCAACGATTCAACAAAATATAGTAATTACATGTTTGGATCTTACGCTTGTTTTTAACCAACACCTTGAAAAAATGAAAACAAATTTTACCTATAGATACCCTTTTAGAAAAATCAGTATTGTATGTGCTGAACAATATGCATTTCCGGTTAGATTTCCAGGGAGTCTTGGCCATTTTCTTGCTATAGATACTACTGACCTTAATCTGTTAAAGTGCTTTCTGTGAATATTCTTACCAAATGTCACTTCTCCATTGCCACTCTTGTCAAACAACTGAAAAGCAACAATGAACATTGCATCTGGAGTACACAAAACTGACTCAAATGCCAAAAATTCTTGATAGGAGATCAACCTACAAAGGAAAAACAGCAGTCAAAGGCTTTAAAAGATATTCACAAGGGCCATGAAGGTTGGGGTTTGGTAATTTACACAATCCGATGATTAAGAACAGGCGTCAAGAAGCTTGATTCTGTTTTAAAAATGGGAACAAATGTGCTGTGTTGCCTTAGAGAAGTCACAACTCCTGTGACTCAGTTTCCAATTGCATTCAGCTCTGTGGACAACTCTCGGTGTGAACCTAGTATTTAATACTTCATGATTATTTTTCAAGTGCTATTCTGAATTTAGGAAGTGTGAAGTAACAAAGCATTTCTGCTTAAATGAAATGTGGGTAGTTTCCACTACAATATTGCTCATACACATGCTGTACCAGAAAAAATTGGATTTTTATGAACCACCCTACAAATGAGATTTTCCTTGCAAATCTATAAAAATATAAACACACCTTGAAATTCTTTGAAGAACACTGAAATAATACATTATTACTCTTAAATTAAGCAAGCAAAGTGTGCATAACTGCAACAGTTCTGAATTCCATATTACCATGTGTCTAGCAAAATAGTTGGACTTCATGCTATACTGCATTTTATTCACATTCCATCATTTCTTTATCTACTGTATTTTAACATCAGTTAGGTTTTTTTTATTTAATGGAAATCTCCAAAATAAGTTAAAACCACAAAAATGAACTGAATATATAGCGATAAAATAACATTCATAACATTTATACAGATTGTCAAGGTAAGAATTCTCAGAAAAATATTTATTGATTTGTATTTACAAAATATAGTCTTCCAGTACTCTTAATGCTAAGAGATGAACTCAGTGAATTAAGCATAGGAGTTATTTTGCACAGGGACTGTTAATGTATGAAGATGTCAATTGAACAGATGCATATTGTATGAAAGTTTAATGAATTAGGCCATACTAGCCCTTATACATACACTACTCAAAATATAGATCCTTATAACAAGATTCCTTAATTTCTATATTCCCACTGAATTAGAATCTGGAAACATGGCACCCACATTATGGCCACTAAACAGAGAAAAAAAATCTCAATTTTGATATCTCTATCATAGACCACTAGTCTAACAATTTACAAAAGTTAGTTTCTTCCACAAGGTGATGATTTTGGAAAAGTTGAAATCTAAGGGCCCTGGTTCTACTCATTAGATTTTAACCAAGAAAAATTAGAATGGGAGCAAGAACTATGCAATTACCAACACAGTTACATCCACCCAAAGGACAGACTACCGTCCAGTCTTCCACAACACACAATTTACTCCAGATTAAAGATAGACAAATTAGACTTTAGCCCCTGAGAAACAACATATTTTAAATAGGTTGATAGCCAAACTATGGGACAAAGTAAACAGGAAGCTAAACCAAATATACCCAACTTGCATTGTGCCCTGAAGACCATCAGTTCTGGATTGTGGGAGAGCATCAACTGAAGGACGTTTCAAAAGGAGTCCTCTACCAAGAAAGCTCAAATACTGCTGCTAGTGAGTTCAATCCCAGAAAAATAACAAGTATGAAACCAAAGGATAGATCAACAATTTTTTTAAAAAACCTTTCTAAGGTGCACCTAAAGTCAGCTGGTCTCCAAATACTCCATCTTTTTCCAGAACTGTCAAACTTTGGTTATTCTTGACCGATTTTTCTAGGACTGTTAATCCTTCTTGAGTTATTTAAAACTTGAGATCTTAATTTTTAGGGGCAGACTAGGGGTTATGGTTATTGTTGTTGTTAATGGTTATTCAGAAGACGTTGGTCCTATTCCCAGGTTTTGCCATTGATCTGCAGTGTGACTTTGGGTAATCGCTTTAGCTATCTCTGTGTACACAAAAGGGACACTAATACTTACCTAAACATTGTAAAGCAATTTTAGATCCTCAGAAAAGCGTAATGTATTATTACAATTTGGTTGTACACTAAAGTAATTAATAATATTATAAATGAAACTACCTGTAGAAATAATATAGTTATCAAAGATTGAAAATTGGTATAAGATGCTAAGACTCACAATGAAGGCTATAAAAGAATATGCTTCTGGAAAAAAAAATTCAGAGATAAACCTGATGATGTTACCACATAGGGATAGAATAAATCTTTCACATGAACATTCCTGACTAGAGATAAATACAGATCTGAAGATTTTGGAAGGCGCAGTTTCAGACAACTGAGTGTCCAAATATTTTGTATTCCAGATCACACGATAATAGTTCCCCATCACATCATCAGTTATTTGCTTATAATGCATAAAGTCATTTTATTTTTAATTGTACAACTAAAACTTCACATTTAAGTTGAAATTCACATCATCCTAGTTTACTAATAACTTCTAATTTTGAACAAAGTTATTTATAAAACCAAATTACTATTTCAGACGTCCCTCACAAGCAAATATGATGTATAATCATATCCCTATTTTTTCTGTTCCCTAACCATATTCATTTCTAGATAAATTTTGTGTTTTTAACTGTGAGGAAATAATGCTTTGGTACTAAGCATGCAGTAGTCTGGTACTGTGTGAATTGTCACACATAATTCTGAAAATGCAACTCAATCTTAGCCTAGGGAAATCCTATTTTAGTTATGCATTTTCCTGAACTGAGACTACTGATCAGATGAAACAGTATTCTGCATCTGAATCAGAACTAGAAACTAGGACAAAACCAAATGCCTTTTAGTTTGAGACTCTTTTGGGATCTGAACCCAGGACTCCTAAGTAAATCCAACTCTGAGTTCCTATCTCCCGCCAATTTTGGACGATGGCAACGAGAAAAGAAACACTTTTTTAGACGCTTTCAACTAAGAATCTCAAGGACACAACATGAATTGCTTACATGAAGAGAAGGAGGTATTAAAGAAAGCATCCAAAAAGAATTTTTAAATGCCTACAAGTAAATTTGAAAAAAAAAGATTAGTTTTATGCAAGTAAGATTATTTTAATCACGTTTTTTGTATCCTGTTAATCTAAAATAGATTTGAGAGATAATTTTTGCCCTCTAATATGCAACATGCTTCACTCTGAACTTTGCAAAAATGAACCAGGGAGCTCTTTTTCCAACGTGTAGACTGTCATTCTGGAGAGCAGGCTCAAGACTCATAAAAATGAAAAAGTAAGTGAATAGAAAAGAGAATATTTCATTAATTTGTAAATACCAATCAAAATTTAAACCATATTTTACAACTCAGTCATATTTTGAGAATGTTTTGATATGAAAACTCTCAACTGTGAAGGTGAAATAATAAGATGTCATAAGTACTTGCTCTTCTGAATTTTAGAGCAACAAATTTCACGATGAATAGATGTAAACTACATTTATTGCATCAAGTGGTCAAGTTTTTGCATCTTTACAGTAGGCATATAAGGCTGGAAATATCGGCTTTTGCTTATGGCGGGTGCTAAAATGACCATTAGCCAATGAGCAAAGAAATGCTCAAAAACTGGGAAGGTAAGCTAAATCTGACAAATTAAAGCTCAATCACCTTGATCGCCTTCCAGCTTCTTCTGTTTCTGTAAAAATCCAACCTTTGAATAGTAAGTTGCATATTATTTCATCATATTTTATCACCTGCATGAATACACTGATCTCACTCTGAAGAATAGGGTACAAACAAAAAGCTACACACGAAACAGAAAGTGGCAGAAAACCAGCAATTTTTCAGTCTGAGGGTCTGCTATAAGAAGTGAAAGACACTCTTGATTCCTAACTGTACAAAAAGTCCTTTTATAAAACCACTTCAAATAAACACACTTCTAAAAGATGACCAAAAGGTGTGGGAGAAAGCAAAGTATTACAGATTTGCTTGTTTACTGATGATTTCAAAAAGATACGTATCTTCAGCCATGTTGCTGATGATACATCCCATTACATCCATATGTTAGAGACAGTAATGTAACCTCTTTGGGTTATCAAATCCCTCCTAAAAGTCCAAGAACAAATGTTGCAACCTTATTTAACAAGCATTACGTAACTATATAACAAAGGGTAAATTCTATCTTTGCTATTTAAAACAAATTATATTCATTTCATAGAATGATAATTTTATTTATCAAGTACAGATGCCAAACCTTTTTGATCAGGGTCCTTGCAATATAAAATAAAATATTCTTAAATACTACAATAAAGGAAACAAAAAAATCTAAGTACCACCCAGGGTCAGATTTACACTTACAGAATAAAGGAAAATAAGAGGCTTTCAATTTCAAATAAATGAAAATTATCTATAAAAAATAGATTGTATTCTATTTTAAAAGCTGCCTTCCATCTCTTCTCTACCAAATGCCCTCGCCGATGGTATTTTTGACCTTTGCTCTGATGCTTCTTAACATCTTGGCTCCACTTTAACACCATCCATGCTTCTTGCTACAATACAATGCAAAACCTGGACTCCTACATGCAACAATGGAAAAGGGCAAGCAGGTAAGGCTACTGGGAACAGAGTAGGTTAAAAAATAACATACATCTCAGAAGACTGGGCATTTTGTAAAATAGTTTCAGAGAGCAATTTATAAACAAGTATGACTGTTCATAAGCAATGATTAAAAAACTCTATGCAGTCTAACCTTATCTTGATTACGTTATACTTTTCTTCCTACATAAGCAGTGTTTGGTGTCTCTCTTGCCAAGATGTTCTCAGTGGTTTGATCTGTATATGAATGGTGGCAGTGAGGTATTATAAAGACCACACACTAAAGAAATTGCATGACATCTATTCTATTTTTCCAAGCTGTGTTTAATTATGAATACTAAAGACCAAGGATGGGCAAACTTTTTGGCTCGAGGGTCACATTTTGGAATAGAAATTGCATGGCAGGCTATGACTGCTCATGGAGTTGGGGTGCAGGAGGGACTGAGAGTTCTGGTTGGGGGTGCAGGCTCCAGGGTGAGGCCAGAAATGAAAGGTTCCGGGTACCAGAGGGGGCTCTGGGCTGGGGGAGTACGGTGCCGAGGGGGTGGGGTGGGGTAAATGGCTCCAGCTGGGGGTGCGGGGTGGGGCTGAGGGGTTTGGTGTGCGGGGGTGTGTATGTGCTCTGGGCTGGGATTGAGGGGTTTGGAGGGCAGGACGGGAATCACAGCTGGGGAAGGGGGTTGGGGCATGGGCTCTGGGTGGCGCTTAACTCAAATGGCTCACGGAAGCAGCAGTATGTCCCTTCTCCAGCTCCTACACAGAGGCGCGGCCAGGCGGCTCTGCACACTACCCCGTCCACAGGCACTGCCCCACAGCTCCCATTGGCTGCAGTTCCCAGACAATGGGAGCTGCAGGGGTGGTGCTTGGGGCGGGAGAAGCATGCAGAGCGGGAGAAGCATGCAGAGCGGGTGGTGCTTGGGGCGGGAGAAGCATGCAGAGCACATAGGGGCTGGAGTGGGGGCCATGCTGCTGTTTCCGGGAGCCACATGGAGTGGCTCCTGACCCCGCCCCCCGGCTGGAGTGGGGCAAGACCTAGACCCTGCTTCCCAGAGGGAGCTCGAGGGCTGGATTAAAATGGCTGGTGGGCCAGATCCAGCCCATGGGCCGTAGTTCGCCCACTCAAAGTCTCTACAGTTGCTGATCATGGACCTGAATAAACTGAGAATGAACTTCAAGGCAATCATGAAAAAATTGGTGTATCTATTTTAACCACAAATGTAGCTATTCTTTTAGGCATACACAATGGTCTCTGGCTAAGCCCCTATATTAATAACCTAAATACACAGAACACTTGTTAGAACGCAGGATTTGGGATCCATGCCAAGTCCCGCGTTCTAGTGGGGACCTCGTTACAATGAAAATTAATGACCTTTACTAAATTTGGGATCTGTGACCGTGACTGCATTCTATCGGAATTCACATTCTATAGACGCACGTTCTAGCGAGGGTCCGGTGTACTATGTTAACCCCTGAGTTAAAGCATCTTAAAAATTGTTATACTCTATATTCTCACTAATCTGAAACAAAATTATCTATTGAATTTGAGAAAAATCGCATTATTTAGGTACACAAACAAGCTCATAGCGCTCAACACAAATACTAAGATATTGTTTTAGGCAATAAAGTAACCAGAAGACATACTAAATAATTTGCCAATTATACGCTTTTAATGCAAAGCAAAATTCTCACCCATCCTTTGTTTGATCTGCTACTCCTGCCAATAGTTGCACTGTTTTAGGATTATAATTTGGGTCTGTGTATAGTCCTAGGTATCTTTGCACAAAATCTCCTGGTGTCATGTAATGCTCTCCATCTTTCTCAACAGTGGCATACTAGAGTAAAAGAGAAAACAAAATAATACAATTTGGATGCTGATTAGGTTATTGAATTGGTACACTTAGTCAAATATCAACTTTAAAATCATGATAACACTGTGTAGAACAACAACTGCTTTGTGATTTAGGACTTCTATTCAAACAGTCAAAAAGGATCAGCAGGCTAGTCATTATACAACCAATTAGATTATGCCTGAGGAACAAACAATGGATTCACATACCTGCCACATACTTGAACAAAAATGCAGATTACAAATTTGCATAAATGCTTGTATATTTGCATAAATTCAGACAACCCATTAGAACCACGAATCAGAGAGGTAGCCGTGTTAGTCTGGGATAGCAGAGGTAACAAAGAGTCCTGTGGCACCTTAAAGACTAACTAAAGTATTGAAGCATAGCTTTCGTGGGCTAATACCCACTTCGTCGGATGCAAGAAGTGGTCTTTAAGGTGCCACAGGACTCTTCATTAAAACCACAAAACTTCTCATTTAAAGATATAAAAGGCCATAATTTTCATGCTACCTTTTCAATATCATCATTATGAAGATGATTAGGAATAAGTCCTTAAAAGACAGAAAGATTGTATTATCCCTTTATTAGCTATCTAACCCTTGCAAACCAACAATATAATAGGAAATGCAGAATAGTTCAGCCATTTTCAATAGCTGTGTACTGGCAATAGGTGGACTGGTCCATAGGTGGATAGTAGAAAGTCATTACTGTGGTGTGTCAAGATTTGGAAGTAAAGTACAACTTATTCAATTCATGAATCTAGAACTGGTCAAAACTTTGAATCTTTGTTTTGTGGGAAATGATAAGATTTCAAGATTTGTTTTAATTCAAATCAGAACAAAAATAAATCTTTCTGAAATTTCCCATCAAAATTTCCAAAACATTTCAGTTCTAGCAACTTTGTTTCAGAATTTCAAAATATCAATTCTAAATTTTTATTTTATGGCTTTTTCACCAGGGGTGTAGCCAGGCTCACTCAAATCATGGCCAGAGTCCCCAGAATCTACAGACTCATGGGGCTGAACCAGACAGGGCGTGTGCCTCATGAGAGTGGGTCTGGGTGGGACTAGCACTGGGACCAGAGCAGCAGTGTGCGGCCCTGGCAGGAGCAGGACGCGGCTAGCCAGAGAGATGGACACCGAGCTGGGATCAGGAAGGGCAGGTGGGGCTCCTCTGCCCCATGGGATGCCCTGCAGCCTGTGTGCCCTGGGAAGTCTCATCTTCTGGTGAAGATACATCTAAAGAAAAGCATTACTCAAAGCAGCTCCTAAGGACCTCATTTCTACTTTGTACAGGGGTTGCTTCATATTTTGTGGGGGGAGTAAGGCATGGATGTTGCAGCTTCTTTTTTTATGCATTAACACAAATGCATCTATTTGTAATATACAGAAAGATGACTGTCCAAGCCTCTGGGCTCCATATCATCAATAAAAAGATCCTTCCTTTCCTTTTTCTTAGATCCAGAGTTGAAAAGCCTCTGAAAAAATAAAAGTTATATTGATAACTTGTGAAAAGACAAAACTCTGGTGCCCAAGAGATTTTAATATTTCAAATCTAAAACCCCCACTAACTTCAAACAGAGCAAGATTAGAGAATGAATGTGTGGAAAAACTGAAACAGCATAGTTAGCCAAGGAAGTACCAAAGCATTTGGGCAGGGAAAAGAAGTTGGCTAACTTTTCAAAAAAAGTTATATTCAATGTTTTGAAGTGTAAATCTAAAAAAGGTCTAAAATATATACAGTAAAATGTGAGGTAAGCCAGAAAAACCTTACACAGACTTCATGAAAGTCAGCTACACCTCACATATTTCTCTGTATTGAGTTCTGGCCCTAGATTTTCCATATAAACAGAACACAAATGTGGTAAATCACAAATTCTGAAATTAAATAAACTTATCCTTTAGTCACACCCCCATAAAACACCTGCCACACATATATGAATTCATTATTACTTTTCATGGGCTCAAATGCTCATATTAACCTATATAGCAGTATGATACATCTAACCAAAATAATAGATTTCTAAGGGTGGAATGTTTTCTGTTTGTAGAAAGAGGATTTTTATGCAAGCCTTTTAGAGACTTTAGGTCAGAAGGGGACATTATGATCCTCTAGTTTGACCTCCCGCACAATGCAGGCCACAGAATCTTACCCACCCACTCCTGCAATAAACCTCTAACCTACGTCTGAGCTACTGAAGTCCTTAAATCATGGTTTAAACTAAAGACTTCAAGGTGCAGAGAATCCTCCAGCAAGTGACCCATGCCCCACCCGCTGCAGAGGAAGGCCAAAAAAAACCCAAGGCCTCTGTCAATATACCCTGAAGGAAAATTCCTTCTCGACCCCAAATATAGTGATTAGCTTGACCTTGAGCAAGACTCACCAGGCAGACACCCAGGAAAGAATTCTCTGTATTAACTCAGACCCCACCTCATCTAACATCCCTTCACAGACTACTGAAGCTGTGTCCCTGAATATGGGGTAGAACACAACTGTGTCTGGAGAAAACTGTTTAGGTTTAATTCGATTTTAGCTATAGTCTATAGATACTCGTGTTAAAACTTAGTTGTAAAAAAATACACTAATTAAAATTGAAAAAGTTAAACAGTTTACATTTCATCCTTTATACTGTTTAATAATTCTTTTTCTTTACATGTTGCACTGCATACATATAAATTTATCTCATTTTCTGGTTTTAATATTAGTGCAATGTGCAATACAAACACTGCCGGCAGAGATGACTGGAAATATTACTATTGGTTTTCTCAAAACCTGAATTTCAGGTTAAGTATACTCTTACAGTATCCTTATAATATTTCAGCATTCCCAAAACACAAAACATTGTAGCACTCAAATTCCGTGGAGATATCCTGTGTTTACAATTCATTTACATGACAGAATGTTCTTTTGACCTCTGAATTATCAGAATACAGCTTAGACAGGGACTGTTGATTACATAGTCCATCCTACTTATACATATGTAAATATACAAAAACCCACAAACATTAGCTCCCTATATAGTCTTTTGAGGGTTATTTATTTTGCAGGATG
Source organism: Sternotherus odoratus (assembly GCA_032164245.1). Lineage (NCBI taxonomy): Eukaryota > Metazoa > Chordata > Testudines > Kinosternidae > Sternotherus > Sternotherus odoratus. The sequence continues at coordinate 31,103,391 of JAVMKO010000011.1, read as the reverse complement.
TTTAACCCTTTCTAGCTATTCATCACAGTATTTTTATACTACTCTGATGTGCACACACCATTTCAGAGAAACACTATAGGCCCACTTTTACGCTGAACCTAATTTCTGCAGCAAGACTCCCATGCATCTACAGATCTCTGGCTGGCATACTGGAAATTCTGGAGTCACTCAATTTAAAATAATTGAGTGTTTTGTCATACTAAACAAAGTGAATAGAGCAATAAATACTGTAGCCCTAGTGTTTACTGTTGTTACATTCAAATCACTGTAAGCTGTGGTCCACCTTTTTAGTCTTTAATGTTTCATAGTTTCTTGCACTAAAAATATCTTTTTTTCTTGACCATCCATAACTGCATCACAGAAGCTGGAGGTCTCAAATCTGAGAAAGAGGAAGACATGGCTTTTGGCTCCGGAGAAAGTGTGGGAATTGTTTGGGACTGTGGGATAAGAATAATAATAGATGAATACTGAGGTTAAAATTATCAACAGTGACATGGTTAAAAGCTAACATTTAAATTTATTCCCTATAATAAAAAAAAACCCCAGCTTTAAATGACTCCAAACCTATAATTACTATATTCATCGTCTTCTATTTATTTGTTACGTCCACTTGTGTCTTATCTTAGACTGCAAAGTTTTTGGGCCAAGGACTGCATCTATGTATTTTATGAAAGCTAGCAAAATGGGCCCTTATTTTGACTGACACACGTGGGAATCACCATATGACAAACAATAAATGTCTTAAATTTAAAAATTAACACTACATTAAAATGAACAGGATAGTTCAAACTTTATCAGAGGTATTGTTTCAGGGTTCCTGCATGTTTGTAAACTCAGGCAAACATCTTTGCAACACCTTCTTAATGTTCCCTTTCCATTTTAAAATAATAAAAGCTTAGATTATGAAGCATGATTCTGCTGTAAGGAGTGCATTCCACAGTAAACTCTGCATATGCAAGATCACAGAACATACAGTGTACTGAAAATATCCACAATAGCAGCAGAATTCAGTTATAAAAGAAGGAGCACGCGGTCCAGGACACAAAAAAAGACAGTAAACATTTAAGCATATAATACCGTACACATAATTTCCTATTTATTTAAAAACAAACTAATCAAAATATATTTATTAAATTGTGAATTATTTTACAATGAAGAATCTGTTCTGGAATTTATTTTTGATACAAATGAAGGAAAAATTATCTGACAGATTATTCTCAGCTCCATATGAGAAGGTCATGATATTTAGAAAAGGCGCTGGCAAAAAGCCAGCATAATAAGGAGTGACAAAGAAAACAAGCTTTTCGCTTTTGGCATGTATTTATAAATTCATAGTATCCGGCCCTAAGTGACCTTTCTGCGATGCAACCTGTAAGGCAAGTATTTCTTAGCATGAAAAAAAATAAAAGGTTTGACTAGACTCTGATATATATACTCTCTTATATTTATCTATATTTTATTAAGAAGTTATTTAATTTATCTCAAAATTAAAATAAATGTACTTTATTACACATTAAACTTTATACTAAAATTATAAATGGATTCTTCAATTACAAATTATTTCTTTGCAAAAGAGAATTCTTATCACACATAAAAAGGATCATTCGAAATTGAGCATTTGATGAATTTGAACATCTTGTTTTCTACCACCACAACATAACACGTCTAAACTAAGCAGTCTATTTTTTTAGCATACAGTTAGATGTCATCACAGTGGTTTTCAGCCTAATTTAATATTTCCTTTAGCTCTCCAAACTTTATCCTTGACAGAAGAAAAGAAATTCACAAATATCCCTCTCATCATTCTCATTTAACCAGGTGCAACAGATTTTAGAAAACTGACTTTTAATGGAAAAAATTATACTGTGTTTTAAATAAATGGAAAAGGGTAGCATATTCCTTTTTCCTTCTTGCTGGTTCAGTTTCTGGGTTCAACAGACAGGGACTCATTCAGTCAGATACTTCTCACATTTAACTGCACCTCCTCTAGGGAAAATAAATGGAGGTTCACCAGGAAATTAGATAAACATTGTCCTAAAGAGATCTGTGTCCCTGCTGCTCTCCATTTCAACTTCTTCTTTGTTTTGTTCCTTTATGCTTTTATACTCTAAAAATAAAAAGATTTTCTGCGAACACTTTAATAATTGAAATAATAAAATCTTACACCAAGCTTTGGAAATTCTAATATATGCACAGCATATATACTAATATATTCATGTGAATTGGATGGCAACATTTGGTAGAATGCGGCACGTGAACAAGAGGAAGGATTAGGACACCCTGTACCACAGTGCAAGTGAACACATGAACTCTATTCCTCTTCATGATCCTCATAGTTACTTGTGTCTATTTTCAAGGGAAGCCAAACTTAGGCAGGAATGCACGCCCTTTAGCTGAACAACATGGAACAGACTTGCACCCTCAGCAAAGAGCACAACATATTTGACCCACGAAATGTGTTGTAACACTTACAATATTTCTGAACAAAGTTCTATTAATTTTTGTGGGGAGGGTTTCTGTTGTGATTAATAATAATAATTATAAATGTTTATTTATAACCTACCAACATAGCATGAACAGGATTTCAAACTTTTTGATAATTTGGAAAATTACACAAGAAACAGAAGATCTTTCTATGCCCATAACTTTTTCTTAATTTGATGTACCTCTAAACAGTAGTACAATTTAAAATGGTTAAGTACCTATAGCTTTTTTATTGCAAGTTTCAGATATTCAAGAAAAGTAATATGGCATCCACTACATCTTTGTTTCTCACGTGCACAAAACAAAGTGGTTTGCATATCTGTTGTAGAACTTATGGAATGACAACTTTTTAAAAACAATAAACTGCCCACCGCCAGTAAAATATTTAAACTTCGTATGAATTTACAGATTTAGCATCATGATAAGAATAAAAATACTACATACACGAAGTAAATTATTTGAAGCCCTTGATTTAAGTCATTTTAGCAACAAAAGCTCCTACTTCAAAATACAACATAAAACAAGAATCACATATGCTATGCATTATGCGAGGCCTTCCAGTTGAAGAGAATAAGATTATGCAAAAAGTTAAACCCACACATTTCAAGTCTTGTATGACTTGCAAAATGCCTTTTTTTTCCCTGATGGTCTGTTTAATTACTAGAGGTCCACAAGCCAATAAAACAGCTTTTAGCTATCTGATAATTAATTGAAAAACAAATGAGCAACCTATTTTATTACTTAAGACTAAATATTACACCTCCAGTTTATGCTTTTATGCTGGGAAAAAACTTTATATGGTATATCAGATGTTAAAAAATAAGATAATCAATTGAATATAACATTGCAATTTTTAGTACCCACTCCTGTATTCAAATTAGCCATCTATGAAAAAATGTGATGGTCAGATATAATTAGTTCTCTCAGTCAACAGGGTCTCTTGGCTGCTTATCACATCTGGGAACTTGAGAATACAGCATCAAAGGTAATATGTCAAGGGTGACAAAAAGTTGACCTGTGTTATTACTGTTTTATTTCCAGGGTAATTCCTTAATTTAAAATTACTTTCATTTCCTGTTTTCTAGCTAGTGTTTTAGGTGAAAATTACTGAATGTAAGGGAAATATCCTTTTTACATAGAAAGATATTTAAAATATTAAGGGCACAATCAAAGACACTGCCCCACATTTCATTTCATCAATCTTGTTACAAAGTCTTACTTTCATAATTTTGTGTTTTCCTTTTAGAATTATCTTTCTGATGGCTTCAAGGAAATCAGAGAGGAGGGGAGAATTTTTTTTCGAGTAATTCAATATAAAAAATACCAATTTGAGCACCCTATACTAAGAAAGTGACATGATGTAAACAGACAAGTAAATAAACACACACACAGAGCAAAGTTGTAACCTTAAGTTACCCTTAAGGTAACAAAGAGTCCAGTGGCACCTTAAAGACTAACTAAAGTATTGGAGCATAAGCTTTCGTGGGCTAATACCCACTTCGTCGGATGCATACTTTAGTTAGTCTTTAAAGGTGCCACAGGACTCTTTGTTACCTCTGCTATTCCAGACTAACACAGCTACCTCTCTGATCCTTAAGGTAAGATTTACAGAATAAAGCCACTTTCAAGGTAGAGCTTTTTTATTATCTTGAAAAGTATAACTTAAAAAAATAATGCAGCTTAGGGCTTGGGGTTTTGTTTTTGTGCTATAGAGGAAATGTTGTAACTATTTCAAAAATATTTGAAGGAAAGGAGTCTTAAACCATAACTTGTTTCAGTATCAGTTTATCTAAATGCCACTCAAACCTAAAAGGGCTTTTAGATATACAACATAACCAATGTGAACTTTAAAGATCTTACTGAGTGTGACATAAAATGTGTGTCACATATTTTGACATACCAACCGCCCTCCGCGGTAACCACTATCCCTAGCAACTGCCCCTCCCTAGCATATCAGGGCATATCAAGAGTTAGGCCTTGTCTACACTTCCACATTACAGCTCTGAAACTTTTTCACTCAGGGATGTAAAAAAACATCCCCGAGCGATGTAAGTTTCAGCGCTTTAAAGTGGCAGTGTAAAAGTGCACAAGCGATGGTAGTTACTCACCTCGTGAGGGTGGTTTTTTACAGCATGGGGAAAGCACTCTCCCAGCGCTGGTGCAGCGACAGCGCTTTAATGTTGGTAGTGAAGACATACCCTTAAAGAAATAATTGTCAATCAACTAAACCAGTTTACCTGCAAAAATATGTTCCGTAGCTCATTGGGATCCGCTCTTTTGGTTGTTTGCACCTGTAAAGCCAAGAAAATAAAGTTAATGCTTTACTAGCTGGGTAATTGACTTATAGTGTAGAGAATCCTCTTGCACTCTATGCTGATAAGGATAATAAATGTCAGCTCTCTTATCTAACTGATAGATTTTAATGTTTGGGATTCTGTTTAAGTTTTTATTGCTTAACTTTAAAACAAATTCAGGGAGTCGTGATAGCTGTCAAACTCAGTAATTGTTGTCTGAGAACAAGGGAGACAGTGAAACAGGCCCAAATGTCAGAGGCAACAGTATTTCCAGCACCTCAAATGGTAGAAATTGCCCTTAGCAGAAGAAGTTGCAGTAAATCGCCAACTTGTGAAGTATCTCTGCTTGCATTTATAATTGTCTTAGTTAACTTGAATTAAAACACAACCACGCTCTAGTTAAGACAAACAATTGGGAAGACCTTGGGATGCTTAAAAGTTCAAGCACCTGCACCAGCATCCAGTCTACACCTGTATGCTAAAAACTCACTAAGCAAACGCATTTAACACTTTTGGCTTGACTATGTGCAACAGAACATACACAACAAGAATCATCAATATTTTTCTAATGAGATGCACTGTTCTGAAAACTCCCCCACCCCAACTGTACTCCCCCTCTCCCCCCCCAGCTTCGGACTGCTCTGCAAGCGCCTGCTGTAAAACTCCCATCTTCCTAAAGAGCTCCTCTATTCACCCTCAATACCCCCCCCCCCCGAGCTCTCACACACCTCACTGCCCATCACAGGACCCTTCCCCCAAAGCTGCTCCCTGCCCCCACCACAGGATCTTTCCATCCATACCTGCTCCCTCCCATCCCCCAACCACAGGACCCTTCCCCCCACAAAGCTGCTCCCTTCTTCCCACTACATACCCCTGCCCCCGCTCGGGGGACTCGCTCCCCCCATCTCCCTCACACCCCATCGCCCCCTTCCCCAGGGTTGCTCCCCCAACCCCTTGTTCTCTGGAGGCCGCTGCCGGGTACCAGGCCCGCAGTAGAGCAGCCGCCGCCGCCGGTTCCCCGCCTGGCCGCATAGTCCCGAACAGGCGGCTAAGGGGCCGCTCGCAACACCCGGCTCCTTATGCAACAAGCGACGGAGGAGCAGAGTCACCTTGACCGCCATGCTGAGCGCGGGGAGGGGGAGGGGGAGCAGCCAGCCCGGCGCTACCACCAGCCAGCCGCGCCGCCGCAGCCCGGCCCTATGCTAATGAGCCCCCCCTGCTGGGACCCTGAGCCGGCAGGCGGCGACGGGGGCCCTGGTGCTGGCCTGGCCGCGGCGGCCGGAGTCGGGGCGCCTGAACCTTGTGGCCCCACTAAGCGGTCCCCGTGGAAGGAGGTGGCCGGACTAATGCGGGCGGCCGGGGGGCATCTCCCGGAGGAAGACCCTGGTCTGGGGCGAGGCAGGAGAGCCGACCCGCCTACCCCTGCGGTTGTGACCACCCGGCGCCTGCCAGACAGGGCTGTGAGGACACTGACCTAGGTCAGAAGCTGGTAGTCCGGGAGGGGGGGTGCCAGCCAGGGTGACCAGATGTCCTGATTTTATATGGACAGTCCTGATTTGGGGTCTTTTTCTTATACAGGCTTCTATTCCCCCCACCCCAGTCCCGATTTTTCACACTTGCTATCTGGTCACCCTACCAGCCTTTGGTGCAAAGACCTTGTTATAGATCTTGCCCACTAGTGCACAACTTCCAAATCTTTGTGTGACTCCTCTCCTCTCCTCACCTACCAGAGCTCTGAATCAGTGGTTCTCTGCCTTTGCAACCCCCTTTTCTAAAAAGTGACCACCCCAGGCAGGACGCCCCTGTTTCTACCGATGTAGAAAGGTTAAGATAGTCTTGACCTCCTGACATCTGTCCATAACTCCCAGATTGAGAACTGCTCTGTGGGTCTGATTCTGTACTGCCTTACACCTCATACAGTCATTTACACCTAAGCAAGATGCAGTGCAGAGGAAGCAAGGTCTACTAGGTAGAAAAGACTGACTGGGAGTCATATTCCTGGCTCTTCCAGTGATTTAGCAAGTCACTAATCCCTACATATTTCATCTTTAAAATGGATATAACATTGCCCCTCTCACAGGAATGTTGCATAAATTATTTAATAATGTTTGTACAGTGCGTGAAGATCCTTATTAAAAGCACTATACAAATTACAGTATAAGTAGATCTAGTAAAAAAAAACCTTAACTTTTGACAAATACTGCCCATGTCCCCCAAAAAATCTTTTTGCCAGCTCTAATTATTGTTATTATGTTGCACGTATGATTCCAGCAATTATAATTAGTACTTATATTTAGTAGCATTTCATATCTGTAAAATGCTGCACAAATTCATTATTGGCATAACCAGATGCAGCAACTCCACTGAAGGCCAAAGTAATTACACCTTTTTATGTCAAGTGGTATATTTGGCCCATAAACTAACACATTCTAGCAAGATGATCCATGCAAGGCAGAAAAATATTACTATCCCCATTTTATGAATGGGGAAATGGAGACACAAAGTAATCAGTGGAGATGTGATAGGAATTCAGAAGCTTCTGGTTAGAAACTGTCCTGTGCTTTAAATACTAGAGTAACTAGACAATGCTGCCTGCCTCTCTTTAAACTTTAAAGAAATATGCAGGCTACTCATTCTCAAGGAGGGAGACAATAGCACTATGTTTGGACAACTTGTTCACAATCTGCCTTTGGGAACCAACTGTTTGAGAATAATGCACATCAGACAATGCTGTCTGATATCCATCATTCCACTTGAAGTGGATACATTCACTTCCCTGTGTGGCCTTGCGACTCACATCATGAGGTTGCTATAGTGTGGTCCCAATACTCCCCATTCCAGACACAGACAATGTATGCTTCTTTACCCAACCAATTACCAAATGTTTGAGAATAGTGCACTTTTTATTTTGCCATAAAAAATTTCAGTGACCAACAAGATCTCTTTGCAAAGCGTATATGACTGCTTCTGTTTTAACACCAGATAAGATACACACAAATATTTCCAACTACAGTAGATGAGAGTTTGGGGGTTTATAAACAGTGTGTTACAGCCATAGGTCCTCTGCTGTGATATAAGGGTTATTTGGGAAAGTAGATTTACTTTTATGAATGGTAGAGTGGAACTTTGTTCGGCTACAGCTCAATGAAAAATTCCCACAGCCTACTAGTAGTTCATTACCATTTTACCTACTTACTGGCTGGCAGCCAAGATAATCTTTACAAAATCAATTGCTCAAATATAATGCCAAATTTTCTACTGGTGTAGGTAGGTACAGGGCCTTTGAAGTCCAATAGGACTTCTTGAGAATCTGTTCATTAGCACACTGATCACAAAATACCTCATTTACCAAACCAATCTAGCTCTTAATTTACTATTAGCATGGGAAAAATGGGAGTTCACATTGATTTGGGATGTACAGTATTATGGAGTTGTGGTAGTCTCTCTATATTTAATATAGAAATTAGCAGCCTATGGTAAGCCAAAAATTTCAGCTTCCCCACCCTTTCAGTTTATCAAAAATACATTAATTATCCTTCTGAAATCTCACATACCTTATGTCCTGGCAGGATAGAGCTTTTCTGGGAGGACTGAAAAAATTCAGGGGAATATTCTTAAAGGTATGCTGTTTAAAAAAGTAATCCTATTCTTAATTTTATAAACATTTTCCATTTATTGTGTGGTTCATATTTTTAAAATGACTTGACTTACAAACTCCAAATTTGTTTTATTTTCCTAAGTTAAAATGTCTGTTCAGCTATAGGGGAAAGGCATTTTCCCCTCATCGACATTTGCTATCACAGGTCTTTAAGAAGCTTGTAACAGTATGATTTTTGGGCCTGATTCTGCTCTCACTTACACCACTTTAAATCAGAAGTAGCTCTACAGATGTCAGTGGAGGTTCACTGGTATAAAAGCAGAATATGAGAGGAGAATAAGGCCTTCTTTCTTTAGTTAGTAGTCAGATATATTTCAAGATATTGGAAGCCTGGGTGAGGGCTCTAGAGTTGCAAGGCTCATTAAAGATCTGCTGGCCATATTGTCTAATCCATCCCATTGGGAATAGATGATTAATTGATAAATTTAAAAGAAATCCAAATGCCCGGGTATGGAAATACCCAGGTATGGCATCCAAACAACCTAAACTACACCCCGTAGGGATGCCATGCAATAACCATGCAAATATTATTAATGCATAATAGTTTTTGTAATCTCAGATTAGATTAAATTAAAATTATGTAGGCACATTAAATTTTTCCAACGAAGTGGAAATGCATGCATCCGACGAAGTGGGTATTCACCCATGAAAGCTCATGCTCTAATAGATCTGTTAGACTATAAGGTGCCACAGGACTCTGTCACTTTTACATTTTTCCCCTCACATCAGTTGTGCTAATATACCTTGTGTCAGATTTGGAGCTGCTCTGTAATAATTAATTAACACTGTATGTTGACCTAGTTATTGGAATGCTTACTGTATTAATATTTTAGGATCACTCAGGAGAGGGCTATGTACAGCTTTACCGCCCTGGACACGCCCGATCCCGTTGGATCTTGGAAGCTAAGCAGAATCGGGCCTGGCTAGTACCTGGCTGGGGGACCTCCTGGGAATACTAGGTGCTGTAGCCTAACACCTGGCAGTAGGTATAAACTGCCTCCAACGACAGGTGGCGCAACGCATCGGTTGAAGTATACCCTGGTCGTATCACTGGTCCTGTCCGAGCTCCGAATGGAGGCGGATATGCTGACCGAAGCGGACCCTGCCATAGTGTGGGATTAACGCTAAGAAAAACAACAACACTCAGGAGAGGGCTATCTAGGTGAATGAGTCAAGAAGGGAAAGTAATAGCTCAAGATAGATAGCCACTTCTCAGCAAACTCTTGGCAGTTGTAAGGGACAGGGCCAGAAGAGTTTAGTCACTTTGTGCAATAACTAAGGTTCTTCGAGATGTGCTCCACTCTGGGTGTCTTCAGATCCCTGTGCCTCAAATCAGGTTGAGTTTTGCCTCCTTTCCAGCCAACCTACAAAACTGGTTTTAGCCAGGAAAAGTCTATGAACACAGAAGAACTCTGGCAGTATGAGACAAGACCGTCTCTGAGGAGAGGGGAACTTGTTCAGAGGAACCTGACAGAGACATACAAACCCTGCTGAGGGTGCCTGAAGAAGTTAGGCCTGACTAGGTTACCATCAAAGGGTGATAAGATTTTAGTTAAGAATAGATGTGTGTATACTTTTTTATATTAAAATCCTTTTTCTTCCCCTAAAAGCTCTATTTATTTTGCTAAAATAAACAATACTTTGATTTTAAGAAGACATGTCTGATCAATATGTACCATCGGTCACAAACTCCTGAAATTAAGACTGCAGGTGCCCGAATTCAGTCAGACCTCAAGGTAAGAATTGGTGGGAACACATATAAGAGATGTCTGTTCCGTGTGAGGAATTGATGCAAAGGACACTGTGTAGCCCAGGTTCCAGTGTAGGAGTGGGGAAAGTATGCAATTCCACCTCAGGATAGGTAAAGGCATGAGACGTAATATCTGAGGGGGTCCATTCAAAGACCAGGAAGGGGAAAGAGGTATAGCTAACACTGTGACTGTGGAATATCTGTTAAGCAAGTTTTTTTCACCTGAATGTGCAGGTTTTTAATATAGAAATATTAAATAGAAAAAAATATGCCATAATTTTTTTAAAAGTATTGAAATGGAGGCAGTGTATTTCACAAATGTCTCAGCAGTGACAGAATGGGAACAGAAGGTAGTGAATAAGCAGCCTAGAAAAATAGCCTTAGTTGGAGGGTGTGAAACTGTTAGGAATAGAAGGTATTGGAAGGGGAGTCTTGTGTCCACAACAAGAATGAAGAAAGGAGAAAACAAAGAGCATAAAAAAGAGGTTCCAAATCAGAGGGCATAGGATGGAGAAAGTAGGATTTGAACCATGTTTGGAGAAGGCCAGGGAGAGAGGAAGTAAACACACTAGGATGTTGCTGTAAGTGTGGAGACACCCTGTGGGAGTGACAAGCACAAAGAGGAAGAACCAGCTAGACACCATATCTGTTCTACAGCATCTCCAGCCAAAACCAGGGCTGTACAGGGCTGAGCATTTACAGTACATTAGGGTTGCCCACCCTCCAAGATTGGCCAGGAGTCTCCCAGAATTGGAATAAATCTCCTGGTGGCTACTGAAACCAATCTGGAAGATTTTAATAGGCCGCTAAAGTGGTGGGTCTAAGGCAGGCTCCCTACCTGCCCCAGTCCATGCGGCTCCCGGAAGTGACCGGCACGTCCCTCTGGCTCCTAGGCACAGGGGCAGCCAGAGGGTCTCTGTGCACTCCCCCCACCTCAAGCACTGATTCCGCAGTTCCCATTGGCCAGGAGCTACAAGGGGTGGTGCCTGCAGGCAGGGGCGTTGAGCAGAGCCGCCTGGCTGCCCCTGAGCCTAGAAGCCAGACTTGCTGGTCACTTCCGGGAGCTGCTTGAGTAAGCACCAACTGGCCGGAGCCTGCACCCCTTGCCCCTTTCTGCACTCCAACCCCCTACCCCAGCCCAAACTCCCACCCAGAGTCTGCACCTCAAACCCGCTGCCCCAGTCCTGACCCTTCTCCAACACCCCCTCCTGCACTCCAAGCCCCTCGGCCTCTCCTGTATCCAAATTTCCGCCCTGAGCCCAACCCCTGGTGAAGAGCCTGCACCCCATCCCACACTCCGCCCCCCAGCCCAGTGAGGATGGGGGAGAGCAGTACCAAGGGAGGAAGGATGGAGAGGTGGGGCGCCAGGAAGGGGGCGGTCCAGGGCGCGGCCTCGGGGAAGGGGTGGGGCAGGAGTGTTGGCTTTGGGGCATGAGGAAGATGGCAACCCTCGCTTATGTGAGCGTCCCCAAGCCCCAGGGACTCATAGAGGTGGGAGCACGCCAAGCCACAGGGATTAGGCAACAGGCCCTGGGCTGTCAGGGAGCTGGGAGATTTGAATCATGGGTGGAAAGTGGAGACTAGAGGGAGGCGGGATTATGTAAACGTAGCAGGAGGGAGAGTTCGTTACCATGCCGTTGGAGCGTACTGAGCATGCGCACTATCCATAGTCTCCTGTTCCCTTCCCCCTTTGCGCCCTGTAGCTGTCGGCGAGCGGAAGCGCGTGGCTATGCGCTCACGTCCGGTGTGTGGGCGCGCGGGTTGATTCGGTCTGTGTCCGGGTGACTTGGCTGCTGCCGCTGCTCCCAAATGGCGGGTAAGTTGCGGTGGAAGCGAGTTGTGGCGCGAGGCTCTGTCGCGGCTTCGCCGAGCGCGGTGCAGGGAGGGATCCCGGCTTTTCCTCGGGCCCAGGAGGATGGGGCCTGCCCGGTGTCGCTGCTCGCGGCCGTGGAGGGGCTTCCTGCTCCCCGCGGCGACGGGGGGACCGGCCGCTCCGCCGGCCGCCCTCACCGTGCTGTTTGGGTGACTGGGCAACGGCGTGTTTTCCAGTCCCCCGGGTGCGGTGCTTAGTTCCTGTCACGCCGCCTGCCGCGTCCCTCGGAGCCTGGGGCTCCCGGAAAGCGGCTCCCTGTGTCCTGCTGCGCGTGTCGCTTCCCCTCGCTGCGGCCCGGCTTCGCTGGGCCGCTCCGAGGGGATCCGGGCTGCGGCGTGGGAAGAGACGCGCTTACTGAGAAGCAGAGCCCAGAAGACTCGCCCGTTAGGAGCCCATGAAACTCTTTACCGGGTGGCTGCACCCTGCTTCTGGGGAAGACCAAGGGCAACATGACTCCGCAGTGGCTCTGCTCTATCTGTAGGCCTTGGCCAAGGATACATTCAGGCCTGTTCAGTATGTCCAGGTGTCTGCCCAGTCCTTAAATACACAGTAGCCTGTTAAATTAATAAAAGCGAACTTTACAGATGTCTGGATAGGGTAATGCTATTTAAAGGGGGAAAATGCTGAGACTCTGACATTCAGCATGCTTATGCTAATGTTATGGATCCCCAGAAACTAATTAAACTGCAAAATCTTTTGTGTAAACGTCAGCTGATTTATGAGATGGGTCTTAGAAAACTTCAAAAATTTACTTTTTAAACTTTGTAAAGCTGTGGTCTAAAAATAATTTGGTTTAGAAGTTTCCTTTGTTGTAGTTCACAGTCCTATGTAAGGTCAAGTGCATATGCCTAGATACTAAGATGAGCACACTAAAAATGTGTGAGATGCATGGGTAACTAGATATCTGAAATTAATGTTTGGGAATTATTTGCTTCACATTATTGAATGCTTTGAGAGTTAGGCAGACTTTTCTGAAGTTTTATTGGCTAAACTGCCGAGTTTAAGGTTAGTGGTGACTTGCAAAAGAACAACTGCACTTGTGTCATTAGTTCTTGATCTTTTTTGAATGCGTGACACTTTTTCAAATGCGTCTATTTGTACTTTATTTTGGAAATTAAGGGCTGGTCTGTCTTAGGACTCTTTGAACAACTTGATATAGCCCCACTAGTTTTCCAAAGTGCAAGGTATTAAAATCCTGATTTATTGAGAAGAGGAAGCTTTTTTAATCATTTAAATTGTTTTTGTTAATTGTTTAGCTTACACCATCTCTCTCCTCATCCTTTCATCCAATAATTTCTCTTAGAGGACCAGACGGCAAGTATGAAAAATTGGGATGGGAGTGTGGGGTAATAGGAGCCTACATAAGAAAAAGACCCAAAAATCAGGACTGACCCTATAAAATCAAAACTTCTGGTCACCCTAGCTCAGTGGTTCTCAAACTGGGAGTCGCGACCCGTCTGGGGGTCGCTGGCCGTTTCCAGCGGGGTCGCGTAGTCCCAGCACTGCTGACATGATGCCGAATTGATTTCTTCTGCATTTGGCGGCTTTTTTGGTGGACATGTGGCCTGCTTCATAGTGGCCGCCAAAAAGCCGCAGAAATGATTGCTTCCAGTTGCGGCGGACGCTGTTAAGCGCTCATTCGGCGGCATTTTGGAAGACATGCAAGGGTTGCGGTGCCAGACAGGTAACAAAAAAAGGGTCGCAGTTCCACAAAGTTTGAGAACTGCTGCAGCCTAGCTTCTCTCCTGTATTACCTTCTCTGAACTTTTTCAACACACTTCAGTGGTAGTGAGCATCTTTGTCCTATTGATTGAGGTTATTGTGTGTAGATTACCCACTGTTAGGTGGAGTGGAGAAAAAATGGTAAATTAACTTAAACTGATTTTATTTTTTATTTTTTTTTAAATTTATAAGTAGTACATTTAAAAAACGATTTAAAATTAAATTAGAAATTAACAGCCTACGCCTAAACTTAGTGAAATCTATTAAAATAATTGAAATTTTAAAAAATTATATTCAAGCAGTATATATTTGCTGCTGAAGTTGTAAAAAAAAAAATGATGATGAACTGGTGGAAGTTTGTCGAAGTGTTAAACCTCCTCTGGACAGCAATAGCCTCGTCTCCAGGTGTAGAGAGAATATTTTCTTCATTTCAGTTTGTTCAGCTTTTTCAGTTGAATGAGTACTCCATTGCATGTTGAGACATTGATTGGGAATTGAAAAAACTGGAGTTTTCTTCTTTCAGTCTAAAAATGAGGTGTGAGAGACTGAGACTTATCAGTTCAGTTCACTAAGTACAGACAATACTGCCTTTGTTTAATATACAAGTTTAAAGGCAAGGTTTTGATAAACTTATTTCTTATGTATTCAGCATGTTGAAAATAGCTTTATTTAACTAATAAAAAACTTGAATATGTTTTTGTGCATTTTTAATTGAATGATAGTTTCCGTCCAAATTTAATTTGACACAAATCATAAGTGGAAAAACAAAAAATCTAATAGATAAGAAGCTCATCATTTGCTCACACAATAAAAATGTAAACATTAAGAATCTGAACAAATGTATGTATTTTTGTAATATAAGCTAATATTTTTGTAATATAAGCTATAAGCTTATTATATTAATTTTTGTAATATAAGCTATAAGATAGTAAAAAGCAGCACCAGGTTTAGTGTAGAGGCTATATTTAGTTGAAAATCCAGATGTATTAATGATGATGAGAATTGACTTCTTGAATTATTTTTGTCAAAATAGTACAAATGCAGAAAAAGATTAAATTATGATTAAAATCGGTGATTTTAAATCAGTCCACCCTGGAGAGTTTCATATCCTCGGTCTCTATAATAGAGTCTATTTTATTAACACTAGTGCTATGTTATGCACTGACTTTAAAAACTAGGAGGGAGAAAAGCCACCTACTATCTCATAACAGTAGCATTAGGTTCAGAAATGTATAGATTCATAGCTTTTATGACCAGAAGAGACCTTCATGTTCAGTGGTTCTCAATGTATTTACCAGTGTGGGCCTTATCTAATTCTCAAGGCCATATAGGTAGTATTAGGATATCACGTGGGCCTCAGCTGTGTGCTGATTGGGTCACAAGTTGAGAACCACTGATCTAGTCTGACCAACTACACATTGCAGGCCAAATAACTTCACCCACCTGATCCTGTAATAGACCCATAACTTCTGGCAGAGTACTGTAGTCATAGATTCTGAAGCCAGAAGGGATCACTGTGATCATGTAGTCTGACTTCCTGTGTAACACAGGTCATAGTAAATAATTCCTAGAGCATAACTTTCAGAAAAATATCCAATCTTGATTTTAAAATTGCCAGTGATGGAGAATCCACCATGACCCTTGGTAAATTGTTCCAATGATTAATTACCTTCAGTCATAAAAAATTAATGTCTTATTTCCAGTCTGAATTTATCTATCTGCGGCTTCCACCCATTAGATTATGTTATAAAGGCTCCAGCCCCAGGTAGAGGGCTTGTAACCTAGCCCCACCACCCTTGGGCTTTGGCTTTGGTTCTGGGCCCCAGCAAGTCTTAAGTCAGCCTTCTGGCAACCCCATTAAAATGGGGTTACGATCCACTTTGGGGTCTCAACGAACAGTTTGAGTACTGCTGCTTTAATCATTCTTGTGGCTCTTCTCTGAACCCTCTCCAGTTTATCAATCTTCTTGACTTGTGGACACCAGAACAGGACACAGTACTCCAGCAGTGGTTGCGCCATTGCCAAATACAGAGGTAAAATAACCTCTCGCTCCTACTTAAGATTCCCTCGTTTATGTATCCATGGATCACATTAGCCTTTTTGGCCACAGCATTGTACGGAAGTTCATATTCAACTGGTTACTCATCCTACCCCCAATCTCTTTGAGTGACTGCTTCCCAGTGTAATAAAGCCCAGGTGCTAAACCACACTTCTTAAGCCTTTGGTGTAATCCAATAGTCCATGAGAAGTCCCCCTTAGTGGTGTAGTTCTCTCTCCACAGGGCACACACCTTTCACATATTGGTCTTTTGTTTCAAATAATTGTTGCGTACTAACTAAATGTTAAAGATTTTTGGCTTATGCAGTTACTGATCTATTTATTTAAAATAAGATCCATGTCAACACTTCAGTATTCTTTTTACTATTATCCTACTCCTATTTCATAAAATGCATCAAGTCCAGTCTGAAAAAAATTTGAGAGAAATACAAAGGAACCTACAGGAAAGTATTGATTCAACATCATGCCGCAAAGCCATGTTTGATATTTCTTGATTCATGATTATGTGCATTTAAATAAGTATATACAGCTGGTGTAAATTAGCATTTGAAACCACTTTTACTACAGCATGGTACATTTAAAAACAGTTGAGTTTGCTATTCTCTATATGAGGCTTTTGTTCTTACCTAAAGAATGAAGGCCACACAGCTATAAACTACAATTTGTCCAATAGACACATTTTTCAGTGGATGCTGGCGGGGTGTATGTCAGCAGAGCTGCCTCGTCCAGGAGTATGGATTTACACCTCCTAAGCGACTTAGCTATGTCAGCTTTCTTAGCCGCTCAACTTTAAATAAAAAACAAATGTAACAAAAAATAATGCATAACTGCTAATAGTTTCTGTTTAATGTGAAGTTTCACACTTTTTGGTGTCCACTGATGCAACTGTTGTCAGGAAAACCTTTACAATATTTCTATTTGTATCATCAGTGTTCAAAAATGAACTGAACACTTTGTAAAAATAATTCTTGGCAAAGAACTTTTACAGTATTTTAAATTTAAGCCAGTAGCATATTTACTACTGGCTAAAATTTAAAATACAAGTTCTTTGCCAAGATTTTTTTATTATTATTATTATTTTTTATTTTTTTTACAAAATGTCAGTTTTCTTTTTTTAAACAATAAAAAGAACAGGAATATTTTAGCTGACTTGTTTGCATTTTTAAGAGGGCTGTATTTTTTAATTGGAAAAAATGGTAGCCCGTTGTTCAAAAAATATGAACTAGGGTATTTCTGTACCCTCTGAAGGATTCTTGCCACTCTGATACACAGAGTAATTCTGTATATTGAATATATATATATAGAGAGAGAGAGAGAGAGAGAGAGTAACTCTGTATATTGTAGATTTACATACCCTGTTTCCCCGAAAGTAAGACATCCCCCAAAAATAAGACGTACTTCCAGTTTTGCCTCTCGCTGTAATATAATGTAATGTAATTTTGGGAGCAAAAATTAATATAAGACTGTCTTATTTTCGGGGAAACACGGTAAGTTACATCTCTGAAGGGTCCTGTTTAAAAATGGGAGGCCACATCTGTAAAGAGATAAATTGAAGCGTTTTGGATGTGTGTTTATTTCTTTACTTCTGTAAGTTTAAATGAGAATCTTATTGTTTTAAACATGTTCCCTTGGAGTGTGGCAATATGTAGTTTAAATGAAGATTTGTATAAACTTTTTTTTTCCCCGCAGGGCTCAGTGCTATGGAGAAGAAGTTGGCTGAGTTCAAGTGTAATACAAATGAAGCAATTCAACTGAAGTTAGGTAATTTTGTTTTCAGATTTTCAGGTTTTTGATACTGTAGTATGTTGCCAAGTATTTTAGAACCATTGCTTGATATTTAAAGTTTGTCTAAGAGTTTTTTCACTTCTATTCACCATACACTATATGAAGTGTAAATATAAGTGTATTTTAACAATGTCTAGTTCCCTGGGCTCAGTGGAGATAAAGTACATGAGTATAGAAATAGTCATTGAAGAACTCATGCAAATAAAGTGAGTCCCACCACCCCACAATGTGTGTTGAATAATCCTTTAGTTGGTTTCAGCACTTTAGTAAACCTGCAGTACAGTATTAAAATCAGTGATATGCTGAAATTGCTCCATCCCTTATTTTTATGTGGCATTCAGTACATGCTGATAATACTGGGGGCGGAGTAGCGGAGTGGTTCTGTTCTTCTAGTTCTTCCTTTCCTTCCGTGTCTTTGGTATTCAGCTCTCTTGAGGGTACCTTTGACCTCTCAGTGAATTTAGTGAATTTTTGTTAGTATTACTCAACTGTATATCTTTTCAGTTTCACAGTATCAAATATCCAATTTTGCATTAATTTTATACTATCCATTAATTCTTTAAATTACTCTTTTCAGAAAAGGAATCTTGCATTCTTTCTACTTAGTAAAATAGTATCAGAAATCCTGGTGGTGATCTGAAAGAAAATATTCCAGAAATAGTCTCTCATTTTCATTGACTCTCTGGATGGTATATGAGTTTTTAATGAGAACTTTTGGGGGAGGGGAAATCTGAATGAAAGTATCTGCAACTCTGGGTTCCACCGTAATGAGTTTACCTAAAATGACAACATCTAAAATGCAAAAAAGAACGTTAGAACTCTGCTGGATGTGGATGCAACATAGTTTAACTTAAACAAGCCTATCAGTGTCAATAAAAGGCTTGCAATAGGAGAACAATAAACCATATCTTTGTAACTTTAAATGTTTCAATCTGGGGGTGAGTGTTCCTCTGATATGACCAAATTGCATAGTTGAAAGGTACTAAGAGGGGGCAGGCTAAGTTTGGAAGAGGAGTAGCAGCAATCTTCAGAATACTGAAAGAGCTAATATTAAACTAGTGTGTGACTTTCAGGGTAGGAGAGTATTGCTGTGAGGACCAAGAGTATGTGAAATACTCCAGGTTAGTGGGAAAGAAAAGAGAACACTTATTCTAAAGTAGAACAGTTAACCAATAAAGAAACCTTCATTCTCTCTGTTTTGGAGAAGATGAGTATTTAATAAGATATTTTATAATTAAAATTGAATTAATAATATAAACTCACTTTAAAAATGTGTAAGCCAAAATTTTGTTCTAATTGAAGTAGTTTAAAGCTGTTGTAAATGTAATGGATTTGTAAAACCATTTTCCTCAGGAGTTTGATTTACATACACTTTCTTGAAAATGTCATGTTTTACCTGGATTTCATTTTCACTTTTGTGCTTTGAGACAATCTATCATTTCCTCCTTCATTTTTCAAAAGGGATAGAAATGATGAGGATGTATTTGAATTTTGGCTACCAATTGAATGAGCTTTTACATTAATATTAAAAAAATTCAAATCGCTCCCCTAAAATTAATAAATATCTCCATATTTTAGTCTTCTGTTTTATTCTCCTCTTCCAATTTGAGACTGAAGAGGAGCCTCAGGATCAACCACTTCTATTCCTACCCTGTTTCCCCGAAAGTAAGACATCCCCCGAAAATAAGACGTACTTCCAGTTTTGCCTCTCGCTGTAATATAATGTAATGTAATTTTGGGAGCAAAAATTAATATAAGACACTGTCTTATTTTCGGGGAAACACGGTAGCATGTCTGCAGCTTCTTCCTCCTCCTCAAAAATGTAATTTGTTTTTCCTGCACGTGTACAAAAGAGTATGAGTACATTACTCTTTATGAATCCTTGCTCATTTCAAAAGTGCTTTGTCTTATTAAAACTCCCTATGGGTTTGCCTCAGACAAGTTTTGTGTATCTGCTTTCTGAATCTAGCAATGGTTGCTGTTCTGTCCCCTTTTGCTATTGTAGATGCAGAGGCCACCTTCTATTCATCTGAATCTCGAAACTCTTAGTTTGCATTTCTTCCTTGTTGTGCTGTTGCTTTCTAGTCTTACGTGAAAATCTTTGTTTACACCTTAGTTTTCTCATTTTAAATGTAGAAGGATGCATTAAAGCAGTTACAAAGTTACATATTTGACTGCATGCAGGAAATGCAAAAACGAAGGGTCCAATAACAAGCTTAACTCTGCAGCATTATATGCATGTGTAAACACTATACATGTCTATTCATTATAACACACTAATCAAATAAGCAAGTTTTGTTGTCTTGAAATGCCTGCCCTTAATTAAGGGTGTGGGCAAACTGCCATTGTACACACTTTATACTTTTAGAAAACTTCATTTAACTTTTTTTTTTTTTTTAATATGGGTGTAGTAGATGTAGAGTTTTTAGATGCTCAGGAAAGAACTTCCATGAAAGTTGCATGATTCCTAAATTGGACAGGGAGCAAGAACTAATTTTTTTCCCCATCAGTTACATCTTTATCCTATTTTACTGTACAAGTATATATTTTAACACACGGGATATAAACTTATTTTTACAATGATTTCTGCAATTGCTAGCTTTTCACATTATGCCCTATTACATGTTTTTCCATCATGGAAGATATTGTTAAATGTCTAAAAGGGGGGGCAGTAAAGTGATGGGATGTAGTTGGGAGGGATCATTTGCTGTTATGGGGGAGGTAAGAGGTCCATCTTACATTTTCCATATCTGAGATCATCCCGTTACTCTAGGGGGCTAGTCAGCCTTGGCTAGAAAAAAAATTTTTTTTTTAATTGAAATTGTCCCTGAAATCAAATCACATTCAAAGTTCTATTTCTGTGGGGGAAAGGACTAGACTAATACTTGGGGGGGGAGAGAATTAAAGGAAGCTTTGAGATTCTGCTTGCTCCCAAAAAGTTAGATTAACCTAGCAAGAGCTAGCAATTCATAGTGCATTTCTGAAAAAATAACTTAATATTTCACTTAATAAAACTAAATGTTGATCCTGTGCACTATATCTTAGCTGGAGGAGTCCAGATTAAATTTTTTTTTCTTTGTGTGTGCACTACAAAGTGATGCAAATATGTTGACTTCTAGAATTCTGAAAGACAACTGTTTCTGAGGTGTTGAAACTCAGAAGCCCCTTATCCTAATCATTCACAATTTTCCAGAAAAATTCTGCCTCAACCGTAGACTTCACCTACCAATACTAAGGCGAAGCAGACTTATGATGGAAAGAAACACTGTTGTAACCTTAACTATTAGAGTAACTGCCATCATGCCATAATGTGAATAAAACACCGCTTTAATAAGCTATTGCGTTTGTGTAGATGAATCTATGATGAATATTTTTATATCACTGAAAAATAAAAGTAACAAGTTTGAGATAAATAGTATAATCACTTAAAATTGTTTCGGGACTGTTTCAATTTTTTTTGCTTACATGTGTGTTCCGGTTTTCATGTCATTAAGTGATAGAAACATTAGACTACATAACAAGATCTCTCTACTCCTTGCTGCATTATTAGAATCTCTTGCAACTGACTACATACTTTGCTTATTCACAAGTATGTAGTCAGTAGAGAAGACTGACTGAGCGGGGGAGCAATGTTACATACATGCTTATATGTGCAAAGAGATCGGTAGCTTGGATTTGGATTCTATGGGATTGTAATTTTATATAGTGACCCCAGTGATGCTCTATTTTAATGATTAAGTACATAAGTTTGAAAATATATCAATTTCTCATTGGAGATCTCAATTTTAAATAACAGCTGACTTGTTTTGAATGCATAACACTATAAACTGATGAACATGAAACTTTGACACTTAACCAAATGTTCTGAAAGGTACAGTAAAAACCTAGAGGTATCATTTTAATTGTGTGTACTTTGGTATAATAGAACCTTGGTAAACTCTGAAATCTATGCAAAACAGTGATTGTGCTGCTCTTAATAAAAATGTAAAAGCAGATGTAGGGAAGATTCACATTGCAAAGATTTCTTTTCTCATGGACAATACGAAGCATAAATAAAACTAAACTACAATTGTTACAAAATGTCCATTGTTCATCTCTTAATGTGGTGTCCTTGTTTTGTATTGTCTTTGCTTACTAATTGTTGGGGAGGGAGGGGTGGAAATCCGTGAATAGGCCTCCTGGTTAATTGTTAGTATAGCATTAGCAAGGTTTACTGGCATTCTAGAACTACTACTAGATGAAAAAATCTTCTAAATATTGCCCTTATGCAAATATACTACAAACAAATGGTTGTGTAAACTAACATTCTTTCCAGTTTAATGGTGTTACAGCTTGCCTGTAGACAGGCTGGATTTGATTTAAATCAAATTGAATCATCCTGACCAGTGATTTAAATCAATTTAATCATTGCTTTATACATAAAAATGCATTCTTGTTGGTTATTATAGCCTTAATACATATTCTTCACAACTCAGAGATGTAAGTTTAATTTTTAGAAGATACACAATAAACATTTTAAGTGATTTATTTTGAAAACTTTTCAGATTAGTTTTATAGCTATATCAGAAAATGAATGATTGGTTATTTCATTTACCAAAGGTAACGGAAGCAGATATTTATGAAGTCACTGAGAGGTGAACTATCTCCAATTCAACAGGTTAATCATTAATATTTAGAAGATTTTCTTGCCATGTTGTCTTAGGAGGAGAACATCACCACACAGACACTTAAAATGTTTTACTTAGCTAAAACAACAATGTTATGTATTCTGGATTTTTTTTTCAACAGCAAACCTATAATATTTTAACAAAACAAGCGTATGATTTTGAATGTAAACATTTAATGTTTTTTAAAATCAGATGTTTTTGTTAAAATTGTTAACTAACATAGGTAAATGAAATATTAAAAACAAAAGATTAGATCAGCTATATCAGCCAGGTCAACTTGAGAAACTTAAAATATTGGCTTCTGTAGCTAGCTCAGTCATCTCACCTTCATTTTCCTATTTTTTCGTAATCTGAAAAAGAAAACAAGCTTTCTTGCTTTTTGAGGTCCCAAATGATTTTTCAATTTGGAATGAATTTGTCCAAAGGAAGAAAATATTATTTCTGTACCAACAGAAGAAGCTACTGCTGTTAAAAGTGGGATGATCACTTCAACAGTCCTTGAATCCAAATGCTTAAGTGATTTCCATCAGTTCACTGGTGACTTTCTTTAAAACATCAACAAACATGTATTTCTTGACTGGTTCACCCTTAGCTCTGAAGTTTATTATAGTTGGCATTATGGAGGAACGATGCTGGATGTCCATGTCATAGCGAACTCCTCCTCTTCAGCAGTTAAGGTTTGACCCTGATACAGTATTGAGACTATTTGCAAGAAAATGAGCTGGAGATAGTGCTTGTCCCATTTGTTTTTTTAATGCTTGTAATTTAACTCTGTCATTGCATATTTCTCTCTTTAAGATCTCACTCAGTTCTTTCCAAATTTTCAACAGCAGCAATTTCCCTGCATTTTGTTCAAGGCTACAGAAATAGGCTTCAGGGTACTCAGCATGTATTCAACATTTCTTTTAAGCCCAATGTTGAGAACTTTGGCTGTGATAGTGCCATCTGTGTTTTCACTATTTTGTTCCCAAACTGTCATCAGATTAGGCCAGTTCTTAATATAGTGCTCATAAACAGTCCACTATTGAACATCTTATGGGAGAGTTAGCTTAGTTCCTCCCACTTTTTTTTAGAGTAGCTGCTGCAAAGTGGTTTTTATGGAAGTATTTTGCAGTTTCAACAAAATTAATCTTTATTTCTGGAACACTGAAGTCTTTGGCTAGGAGGTGCATCAAATGAGCACTGCAACTATATGTTGTTAGCTTGGGATTCTCTTCTAAATTTCTTCTAATCTTGTATACATTTGCAGCAGTGCCTAGTACAGGGATGGGCAAACTTTTTGGCCTGAGGGCCACATCGGGGTTCAAAATCGTATGGAGGGCCAGGTAGGGAGACTGTACTTCCTCAAACAGCCTAGCCCCACCCCCTATCCGACCCCCTCTGACTTCCTGCCCTCTAACTGCCCCCCTAGGAATCACCGACCCATCCAACCGACCCACCCAACCAACCCACTCTTGTTCCTTGACTTCCCTCCAGAAACCCCCCTCCTCTAATCATCCCTAGGACCGTGTCCCCTATCCAGCCATCCTTCTCCCTGTTCCCTGACTGCCTCGACCGCTAGCCACCCCCACCCCTTGACAGGCCCCCTGGGACTTCCACTCCTTATCCAACCCCCTTCCTCCCTGGCCCAGAGCCAGATAGTCTGCTGCGCTGATCCAATGGAATGCGCAGCTCCTTTCTCCCCCCCCCCCCCAGTGCTGCTTGCGCGGCATGCTGAGACAGCGGGGGGAGAGGGAGGATCTAGCCTCTCTAGCCTGGAGCTCACTGGGCGGGAAAAAATTAGCCCGTGGGCCATAGTTTTCCTACCCCTGGTCTAGTACATGGCTTAGTCACAGACATTTGAATTTTTCTTTCTACAGTTTGTTGCAGCTTTTACTGCTGCTACTTGTGAGTATTGTGTGCATTTCCTGATGTATCAATTTGTTTCTGTAGGAAGACATTCCCTTCTTTTGTTGCCATACAAGTGCATACAACAGGATCATTGTGGACATTGCTCCACCCATCAAGACTTGGGTTAAGAATTTCACCCTCTAGACCTTTTGCACACTGCTCAATTTCTTTCATGCACTTTATCCAGCAATTTGCATGTGACATCTGCTCTGTTGAGTAGACTATATCCTGGTCTTAATGATATGAACTATGTTAATGACTTATGGATTCTCAATCATTTGGAAAGGAGAGTTTGTTGCATAAACAAACTAGGCATTTTTTTTCATCGATTGCCTCTTTTAGTAATCTGCTGGTTCTTATCACAAACTTATGGTGGTTTCTGGATGATGAACATTTTTTTTTCTTTTTGCTACAGGTGATATACTGTGGCTAGGTGACATACATGATGTGACTGAAACACTATAATTGGCAGATAACTCTGGAATTATAGAAAATGATGGTGATCTTGAAGGTTGATAGTCTTCAGAATCCTGTATGTTGAGGATGGATTCTCCTAAACAAAATAAGTCATACTGCTCATTTAGTATTTACTCATTGTAGTCACTGACACTCAGTACTACTTTAAAGGTGAAATTTGTAAAAGGAAGATCTGTCTATTTTAGCTATTTATTTTGTATCACAACCGCATGTAAAATATTACCACAGAGTAACAACTATATTGTTTGCTCAAACGTGAGAATTCAAGAATAGTCCAGAAGGAAGACAGGCAGTCCTTAAGAAAAGTTGGAAATAAAAAATGTTTACCAACCTGAAGATCCTGCATGTTCAAACATGTTCCTTTCATCATCTTCAACACAACTTTGTCCAGAGAAGGAACACTTCTCGTGATTCAGAGAGGTAGCCGTGTTAGTCTGGAATAGCAGAGGTAACAAAGTCCTGTGGCACCTTAAAGACTAACTATAAAGTTTTGAAGCATAAGCTTTCGTGGGCTAATACCCACTTCGTCAGATGCAAGCAGTGGAAGTGTCCAGAGGCAGGTATAGAAAAGTAGGCAAGAACCAGGTGGGAGGTAAAAAGGTTAGTCCAATTAGGCTGAACCAGCTTGTTATCTCCGATCAGGGAGGGTGGGTTATTCTTCTAGCATTTGAATGGGGGGTGTGAACATGGAGAGAGGAGAAACTATTTCTGTAATTAGCAAGCCATTGTAGGTCTTTTGTTCAATCGAGATTGTTTGTGTTGAATTTGCAAATGAATTGTAGCTCTGCAGTTTCCCTTTGCAGTCTGGACTTGAAGTTTTTTGCTGCAGTATGGTGACATTTAAATCTGTAATTGTGTGTCCGGGCGTTGTTTCATTTGGGCAACCAGGCCTTGCATTTCATTGTTGTCTTACCCACAGGTAGAGGAACTTGATTAAACTAGTTCCAAACTGGGTCTCTTTTATGGCCTGCTTCCATTATAGGTTTTTCCTTCTAGTGAGAGAATGGCATGGTAGATCTCAAATCAGTGAAGGCTACTCCGAGAGACCTCAAGACTTCTGGAATATCCTGCTCAAACAGTTTCACTCCTGTTTCTACTGCCTGTCCCTTCCTTCTCACATTTATCTCCAGACTTCTCAATTCTTCCCCCAACAATCTTCTAATTCATTGAACTTTTTGAGACTTTACACTCTTAGAGAGAGGTAAAGGACTGACTATGGGTACACAAATTTGGAGAGGGACAATAGGGTTGAGTCTTATTTCTCACCTCAATATATTCATTTATTTTAAACATGCTTGTTAACAGCAAAATGTTTTATCTCTGGAGACACAAATCCACAGTTTGAGAACTGCAAAACTTAAGTGCATCTGATGGTCTCTTGAGCACTGAGTCCTATTGAGTAGATGGAAAGATTAACCTAAATACAGAAGCCCCTGGAACCCCATAAAATTGGGTCCCTAATCCATGAACTATTGGAACTCGTTTACAAAACTTTTCTTTAAACATTACATGAATATATTGTCTCGTACTATAGAATTAAAATTTATAATACCTATTGATGAGATACATTATAGCTGATATCTTAATTAATATTATATTTAAATAGTTTTTTCCTCGTCGTTTTACCATTTAAAAAAAATCATTGATTTGTATCCATCCTGCCTGTAGACATTTTTAAATCATGAACAGAACCACAAAGAATTCTTACATCTGTTAGAATTTTTCTTGCACACACAGTCAAATAAAGTTGTCTGTCCACAATGAGAAAATGAGTGTTAAACTGGTGTGGCATCTACAGTGTTTTAAAACAATTTTTTTAAAAAAAATTCCATTGTCAAATCACTGTTGCTTATAGTAAAATTATGCCCATTTTCTTTTCAGTTCGTTTTCCTGAGGATCTGGAAGATGACAGCACAACATTTAATCCAGAGTACAGCCATCAAGTATTCGGAGATGAGTAAGTTATCTAATCATTCGTCAGGACAGATTAATAGGGCTAGAAGGAAGAGGTCATTTTTGTTCTAGTTTTAGAAAATAGGAAATGGTTTTGTTTTTTTTAAACACTTTTTAAAATCATACAGAAAAATACTTAAATGTCTTAATGAAAGAAAGATACCTCAATGATCATCTGACACAGTTTGGGACTTTAGTAACTTTTTTGTAGAAATTTTGTCAGATTGTTGATGAATGCTGGGTCCGATTCTGCAATCAAAATTGCCATTTATTTCAAAGGGAATTCTGTTCATAGAACAGTTCAAAATCCTATTAGGTGACTTTCACATTAATGTGTGCCAAACTAACATAGACACCTGTAGACCCCTGCTGGCTGGCTAAATTTTAGTTTCTTAATCATTTTTTTTTTAAATCACATCTGTAAACATCAGGTTTCAGTTTAAATCCAGATCCCTCCTTTTAATACATGGACTGTTAAAATTTAGGAGAATA
Source organism: Sternotherus odoratus (assembly GCA_032164245.1). NCBI lineage: Eukaryota > Metazoa > Chordata > Testudines > Kinosternidae > Sternotherus > Sternotherus odoratus. Next base: position 31,076,288 of record JAVMKO010000011.1, on the reverse strand, counting down.
TTTTCTCAAATACAGTGGATTCCCCTTATTAGCTACCGCTGGGTTGCTAGGAAAAAGTTGCCATTATCTGTTAATTGCTAATAAGTGGAAGGCAGGTTTGTGAGGCAGCAGCCAGAGAAGGAAGCACTGGGACGTGGCTTGCCTGGTTGCAGTCCTGAAAAATCTTCCTGTGGGGTGTGGAGCTGTAGCTCAGATGTCTGGGCTATCTGTGAGGATTCTGGGGGTCCATGGAGCCACACGTTACTTCTCCCTTTCTTTCCAGGGGTTAAGGCTCAAAAAGTCCCAGGACTTTTCTTCCCTGGGTGCAGTCCCCAGCCAGGGTACAGCCCAAAGAGCATGGGGAGAGGTACCATACAGCTCTGGTATCTGGGCTGTAGCCACTCCTCACTGCTACTGCCTGCCCATAGCCTCTCCTCCCAGCCTGCAGTCCCTGTGTGCAGGCAGATTTTGCAAGGTTGCTGTCCCTGGAGGAAGCAGTGGGATGGGATGAACAGTGGCTTCAGCTAGGTTAGTGGGGCTGCAAACAAGGAAGACATGTCCCTGCACTTTCTGCCCTGGCTTCACTCTTGCAAACCTGCCTGCAACTTGGACCTTTCTTCCAAAAATACTGTGTTTTAATTGGCATACCATTGCCAGTGTCCAAATCCTGTTAGCATTATTCAGTGGGATGGGTTTGGTTTCTGGCAAAATGTTGCTATTAACCAGAAGTTGTACATATCTAGATTGCTATTAAGTGGAATCTACTGTATGTAAACTCTATACCTAGACAAAGTATAGAAACTGTAATTGGTGTCGCAATGTGTGTCAGTATATTTCAGTTTAAAAATAAAAAAGCTTCTGCATTATGGTTGAAATTTTAGCCCCAAAGGGATCAACAGGGATTTTGTCACTTACTTCACTGGGGCCAGGATTTCACTCATTTTTAATACAGTATTGATTACCTGTCTGTTCATTTTAAGTAAAAATGTATTATACGTAATAATCCTGTATTGACATGGCGGTGTAGTAGATGTAGTAGGGATTTTTCTTTTCTAGTTTCAGAGATTCCTTAAAGAGTATCCTTAAAAAGATCCGATTTTGAAATTGTTAGGAATAAACTGAAACCGTAATTGTAAAGTTATTACTTATTACATAACTTATTATGGTTGGTTAATGTATAGAGACAATCTCCCTTCTCAATGCTATTATGAGAACTTTCCAATCTGTCCTTTTAAAGTGATTCCCTTTCACTAATATTATTTCCCAAAGTTCTACTAGTTTTGGTGGCCTTTGGGGAAAATATGAATGAAATTGTCACTTTTTTCTAAATAAACATGGAAAATATATATAGTCAATATTGGTTTGTAAGTAACACTTGTGACACTGTAACAAAGTATTTCTCTGTTCATGAATAGAAATTCTCATAGACCTTGTACCAATGTAGTGGTTGTGCCAATGGTCTTCTGGGTATGTTCTATTACTTGAATAGGTAGTAGTAGGCTCAACACCCAGCCCCTACCCCCACATTTCACATAACCTCATTTCTGTTTTCAGTATTAGACTTCCCTGCATTTCCTTCACTTCTGTCCTAAGTCTGGTATGTTTCCTCAGAACCATCAACCAAAAGACAACCTACTTGAGGTTGCTATAAAATTCTTTTTTAAAATGTGTCATTTGCTGTAGTCTACCTGAATATAAAATCCATGTTCTGAAAGAAGGATCCCAGTAAATGCAATGTGCCTCAGTATCTGTCTGTGTTAAAAGGTCAAATTACAAGTGATTTATTTAAAAATTACTTCTAAGAGATCTTATAAAATGGAATGCATCTTATAAAATGGAATGCATCTTATAAAATGGAATGCATAGTTGTATCATGTGTCCTAACTTCTTCACCATTTAAATAAAGGTTATATTATGTATGTATACATTATCCTTTAAGGTCGGAGATGTATGCATGGTCTAAGACTCTCTTTTTATGAGTTGTCTTTAATTTTTTATGACAAGTTCCACAGATAATAGTCACTCCACTTCTTAGTTTAATATTGACAGATGAAGGAATTTGAGTGGTGTATTCATGGTAAAATATTGTAAGGAGTTATCTTCATTGTATATATTCTGATGTAGTATATGAAAATAGAAATAGAGTAGGTTCATACACTTAACTTGGAAATTAGACATGAATTTCAAAGCTTTATGCTAGACTACAGTTTACTGTGATGATTGTTTGTTTAATAGTCTAGGGTTGCTGATCACTTTATTTTTTTTCTCCCCCAGTGAAGTTGCCTTCGGTTACAAGGGTCTGAAGATCCTTTTGTACTACAATGCTGGTAACCTGTCAACACTTTTCCGCATCGGGTATACGTCTAAAGTTAATGAAAACTTTGACTGTGTGGAGGTAAAGTCAGAGCCAAACGTACACGTTCAAATCTTTGTAGAATATTTAAAATTCTTTAAAAAGCCATAATCAAGAGGTTTAGGCCCCACACTTATCTACTTCATAGTTAGACTTTCAGTTTTTAAAAATATATTCTCTTCATACTGTAGCTAATTTAAAAAGAAAAAAAGCTTGGAACCCACCTGTGTGTTGTGCCCTTGTGCATCTTCTGACAACAGTAGTCTAATGCATGCTGTTCCCAGAGATGAGCTGACATCAAGGCTAGTGTTCAAAAATAAAATAAGGGTGAAATTCCACGTTAATTAGAAGATAGGGAGGTGTTGAGTTTTCCAATTTTAAAATAATCCCATTAGATGGTAAAAAAAAAGTTCTTGTAAATAAAAGGTGTATGGTAAAATAGGAATACTTAAGAGTATTCTTTTAAATGGGAGGTGCGGAAAGCAACTGATACGGAATTTTGTTTTAAAAATAGAGCTATCCTCGTTTCCCATCCCAGTTATGTATCAATTATTCTGAATCTCATTTTAAAGAGATATTGTCAGTATTTATATTTTACTACACACACTTACAGGACAATATCTTTCCTGTCTGGTTATATTCTTTTAAATTTAGTAAACTATTTCTTCCACCCCATATGTCATTCATTATCAGGTTGACTTTCTTTTTGTGAGATAACATCAGTTTTTGAATCCATTGATAAAGCTTTTTAGCTGATTATTCAGATATGAAAACTGAAGCTGAACAGTCAACTTTTGATAGTCTTGCTTTTCCCTTCAGTGCTGAAGCATACCATATACATAGAATATTAATAATGTAGTTTTTAGTCTTGTTTATATAACTAGATATTAAGTATTTGAATAAGTGTCTACCTAGTTATTTAGAAGAAGCCTAAGATCTTGCTAGTGGTTTCTGATGCATTAAGAAAATTCATCATTGTTTGGGTTATTACTTGGCTACAAGGAAGAAAAAGTTGTATGGATTTTTTTTCCAAAAGTGCTATTGATTTGGTTATTGATGAATCTTTGAAATACTGCATAGAGTGAAAAATAGTTATGCATTTGCATTGACTTCTCATTGTACTGAGCCTGAAAACAAGGTTTACTATTTAGAAATATTTTTACCAGTAAGAAGCAGCCTTCCTTTCTATTTTTTCAAACTGAGTTTAAAGTTCCCCTTTTCAAAAGTGGACAAAGATAATTTAAATATGTTCAAGAAGAGTCATTTAATATTTCTAAAGAAAACATTGGATTAATTCTTTTTGGTGGGGGCTTTGCCATTTCTTTTCTAAGTTGCAGGAAAGCATATTTGTTCAATCATTTACCCAATGTTTAAAATGGTATCGAGATTAAGACAACATATCAAGAGACCTAAAGATCCTGCTCTGTAATCTTGTTAGTTTTCTAGAACTGAAAAGAGATGAGAAATGGCAGTCTCCAAAATCAGGATTATCTAGATAAACAGTTGAATGGGTTCAGCCCTTCTCTACAATGTAATTCAGAACTGTGGTAAAATGGAGAGTGAGGTGTATAATACCACAGCAAATTTCCATGAACATCCCGTTTAATATACGTCCACCACCAAGGCTTCCTTCCCTCTGTTCACGATGGGAGAATACTTGTTCACCTTTGTAGTTCCTGGGATCCTCCAGCTTTTTTGCTCACTCAGAGCTCTCAACTAGTCTCTCAAATCCCCATGGTGATATCTACCATCTTTCTGGATGAGAAAGACTGATCAGGACTCATTCAGAGCCTGAAGGAACAATCTTTCATCAGCTAGAGGTGTCATTATCCACTATCAAAGCACATCCTTTCCCACTGTGAAATACTCATGGCCCTTTGTTCATGTGAGAGAAATGTGGCAGATAGCTTGTTCTCTATCTTTGCATGACTGCACCACACCACATGCCCATACATGTGCACTATAGCCCTAGTAGAAAAAATAATCCTCCTCCTGCCATCACACCAGTCACTATTTAGGTGGACTATGAACTATCTGATCTACTTCCTGCATTCCACTGTATCTGGATCAAGTTGACTGGAACCCTTTTACCTGTACAAATAATACTGTGCACACAATTGAGCTTACTTGTGTGCTGTTTTCAGACACATGTTTAATTATTTATATTTATCTTAGAGGAGGCTTTCTTATGAGCATGCTGCAGGGATGAAGCAGATATACAGGCAGCCATCTACTTAGATTATAAAATCTTTGGAGCAGTGAGCATCTTCTTGATTTTGTATACCTCTAGGCACTATCACAATTCAGAGAGGGGGAGACCAGTGCCAGTTTTCAGAATAGCAGCCGTGTTTGTCTGTATCTGTAAAAAGAACAGGAGTACTTGTGGCACCTTAGAGACCAACACAGTTATTTAAGCATAAGCTTTCGTAGGCTACAGCCGAAGTGGGCTCTGTGAACTGGGTAGACAAGTGAGAAGAGGTAACAGATCAGAAAGGCTGTCATCTTGTTCTCTAAAATCTCATCTTTTGTTATAAATAAGCACCTCTATCCTTTATGGTTGTGAACTTTGGTGCTATGAATAGATGATGCTTTGGAGGAGACCACCACTTCTCCTCTCAACGTGATCTATGTAGCAAAAAATGTCAGGCAAACCTTACCCTTGAGGAATCAATCCTTCAGAGCCCAGTAAGGCATCCAGAGAGCCATGGTCTGCATTGATTGTGGGAAGGGAGCCATGCTGCTTCTTTCCTGATGACGGGGGCTGCTGCCCTTTCCTCTATACGAGGCTGTCTGCAAACTTGAGCAGATATTTCTGCCATAGTTTCTTGGATCGTGTGAAAAAGATCTTGAAAAAAAACATCAGTGCAAGAAACCTAATTTTTATATTTTTTTTTTAAGATGAGATTCTAACATCACCTGACTTTTAAAAGCTAGGACCTAACATAGGGGTGGGCAAACGTTTTGGCCTGAGGGCCACATGGGGGTTGTGAAACTATATGGAGGGCTGGCCCCTACCCCCATCCAACCATTCCCACTTCCGGACCCCTGACTGCCCTTCTCAGAACTCTCAACCCATCCAACCTCCCCCCATTCCCCTCTTCTTGTCCCCTAACCATCCCCTTCCCCGGGACCCTGCCCCCTATCCAACCTCCCTGTCTCCTGAACTGCCGTGACCCCTATCCACACCCCAGCCCCTAATCGCCTCCCCCAGGACCCAACTCCTATCCACCAGCTCCCCCTCCCTTGACCGCTCCCCCAAACCTCTACCCCAACCAAGTACCACCTACTTCCTGTCTCCTGACTGCCCCCCTGCGACTCCCTGTCCCTTATCCAGCCCCCCCCCAGGTAGCCGCCCCCTTACCTGGCTGCTCAGAGTGGCAGGAGCTCACAGCCATGCTGGAGCCAGCCACACCACTGCAACACTGTCTGGCAGGAGGGGTAGTTGACCAGAGTGCTGGCACACAGCGCGTTAAGGCTCTGGGGGTGGGGGAACAGCATGGGAAGGCATTGTTTGAAAAGTGTGTGTAATTTTTAACATCTGGCATGTTATTTAATAACACAACCTCAGATCACTTCTTCAAATGCTTCCTTATCAAAACTAATACAAATAATTTCTAAAGCAGGAGATGCATTTTATGTATCTAAACAAAAGTATAATCCTGTTTATAAGAAGCTACTTAGTTGGGAGTTATACCAGGAACCATGGGATTAATACCCAAAATGCTGTGCAACTGTATCATATAGGTCACGTGTGGATATGAAGCAGAGTGGCATAGCTAGTGTATACATCACGGGTAGGCAACCTATGGCACGGGTGCCAAAGGCAACACGTGAGCTGATTTTCAGTGGCACTCTCTCTACGTGGGTCCTGACCATCGGTCCGGGGGACTTTGCATTTTAATTTTGTTTTAAGTGAAGCTTCTAAAACATTTTAAAAACCTTATTTACTTTACATACAACACTAGTTTGGTTATATATTAAAGACTTATAGAAAGACTTCTAAAAACGTTAAAATGTAGTATTGGCATGAGAAATCTTAAATTCGAGTGAATAAATGAAGACTTGGCACACCCCTTCGGAAAGGTTACCGATCCCTGGTATACATGCTGCACCATTGGTTTAACTGACAAAGTTTCAGTTCACTAGCGTAGACAGCCCTAATCTCTCATATATATTGGATTGGGAATTGGATCCAGGTCTCCTGAGTATCAGTGTGGAAGCCCACATGAGGCTCCTCTTTCAGTTTTAATAGGAAAATATTTCTTGTGGAATTGCAGTAACTCTTTATTTTATTTTATTTTTATTTATTTATTTATTTATTTATTTATTTATTTATTTAAATTTTCTTGGTCTTCAAGAAGAAAGCATACTAAAAGTGTAGTCATAAGTAAGGGCAGGAGGAAAACTAAAATTTACAGAAAATTCTGGGATTATTTTCAGTTTTTCTGGATATTTTTCAAGGGTGGTTTTTTTTTTTTTTTTTTTTTTTTTTAAACATAAAACATTTTGGTGCTTGCACACATTTATAGGAGTTAGAAGTCCAGTGGGATAGTGTCAAATCGAAGGATTTCAGGGAGGTGACTCCTACCCTGAAATTAAAGGAAGCAATGGTCACTCCATGACACAGGGAAAATGATTATTTCGATTCTTGAATATGAGTGCTGCCATAAATGGATACACAAATTAGTACAACATATGTGCAGATTTAAATTACTAGCCGTGTGCTTGAACTAAAATCCCAGATATGATTATTCCTGAGCTTTCAGGCAGTTCATATCCAACTATAGTAAAACAAAATAGCTGAAAATCAGGACTTTTTACATCCACCCACCCCCCAATTGAGGATTATGAGTATTCCTTTGTAAGAGGTAACCTCACAAACTCCTAAGCAGTGTGAGGAATACAACTTTTTATTAAAAAATTACCTATTCTGTCTTCTGCAAACAAAATAAAGCTTTTCTAGTCATGACTGTAAATCTTATTTGTTATACAGAGATTGTTTAGATTTTTCTGTAGCTTTTTTCCCCACTATGGTTGTAGCTAATGAAGGCTCCCATAAGAAGTGTTGATCATATTCAAACAGCTTGATGTATCTTCATAAATTCAATAGGGAAAAGAATTGCAGTGTCCTCAACACCACCACTAGCCCAGCTGCGTGAGAAAGTTTGCTGATTTTCTGTGGAGTAAATGGGAGGGACCTCACACTCAAACATTCATGTTTAAGCACAATGAATCAACAAATAACTAATGGATCATACTGAACACAATTTCTTCTATTTTAGATTTCCTATATATAACCTTGAGTTACTGTAAGCATTCATTGAATGGACGATTGCGTTTCTATTTTGTGGTATTTTTCCAGAAATACAAAATAAATTTTCTTGTAAATGTTGACTTGCAGTTTTTTGTAATTTTGTCAGCTTGTGCAAGCATAAGTACTTTAATACGTATACTAGTTCACAAGGCATGACTACCATTTTATGGCTAGATAAATAGGTTGTGAAAAATGTTAACACTATTAATGTTAATACACACATGCTCTGTATTGTTCTTTTGTTAGTAACTACATTGCATTGATCTTTTAAAAATGCATAATTTTTGTTTTGCTTGATCCATTGTTCAGTTAAATTAATGGTTCCAGGGGAAAAAATATTTCTCAAATACTGCTTTAGAGAGAACATAAAAAGGTTCTAGTAAATACACTTTCTTTGTCTTGAGAATGAAATGGATGCAAAGACTGATGTATGGATATAAAATAGGCTCTTCGACAAAGTATTGTAGAGCTATATCTTAACCGGTTAATAGCTCTTTTTATAGATATAAAGAAAGTTAAATATAAATGTTGGTAGTACCAAACCATTGAGAATAAAACTTGTTTGTGCTGAACTCCATCCATGGTTTTCTGTCCTAAAAATCTAACTGAATGATGATAAAGTGCTATTCATTTGCAGGTGCATTACTTCTACTTAGGGGACTGTGGTTGAAAGGACAGGAATTAGTAGCATGTTGTATTAGCCTTTTGTAGTGTATTTTGTCCTAAGCATCTTAATTTCCCTGTTTTGAATGCTAAGTAGCAAGGGTCTTGGTTTAGAACTAATACCCATCATGCATGTAAACGGTGTGAAAGAGCTGCTTAGTAAGTTAACACAGTGTTCTTGTGTCAGTCCTTGTGGAAATAGATACAATACAAACATTACAGCTGAACTCACCGCAAACTCCATTAAGTAAAAACCTGGGTTCATTGTTCAGAGGAAAGTTTGAATAGAATGTAAGCTCATTTTGTTGAATGTAATGTCAGGCTTTTAGGGGTTGTATTGAGGGGTTAGGTTTTTGTTAAGTTGAGACCAATTCATTAAGTTTTATTGCCTGGTGAGAAGCAGTAATACGTTATTGTGAAACTTCATCAAATATTCATGGTTAAAGAGAAGTAGTAAATGTATTCAATCAAGTGGTCTTTGGGAGTTTGAAAAGGATTATGAAGTCTGCTCAGCTGATAGCCTCTAACATTCACTGTGGTCATTTAACAAAGGTAATTTTAATCTCTGAATTAAAATTTGCTCTCAAGACTCATGTCTCTCCCCTTCCCCCATTTTGAGGTTACAAATCCAAGCTGTTGAAAATTGTCCTGTTACATTTCTGTGTAATATCATTTTGTCTCAAATTCAATTGTCAAAAATATTTTGGCTAGGTGGTAGGCTCTCCTTCTTTGCATTTCTAATGATTATTGTGGTTGGTCCTTTAGGCATGCATTTCAAGTGTGTTTTTGTGTGTGTAAGAGAGTGAGAGCACTAGCTGCCACTCCCTCTTACTAGGACTGCCATTTTCTCAGTTACCTCCCCATGCCTTTTGCTGGCTGCCATTGCTTGGCTTGGAGAAAGTAGTATCATGGAAGAGCACACCACAGTTATTGCAGTTTCAAAGATTTGCCAGCTGAAGAGAGTCTTAAGGAACAGCAAGTGGAGCCAGCATCTTTGAAGAGTAATTGCCATCACACACTGGCAAATGGGAAAGCAGGAATTCCTGTGTCTCCAAGTTCACAGCCTCCCTTTTATCCCCCAGTCTTCATTGGTGTTGACTCTCTTAACAGAGTAGATGTTCAAAATTGGCCTATCCAAAAAATCCCTTTCTACCGTAGTTGACAGCTTTGAGCACTATCTCCCCAACACTTCCAGTCTTTTCCCCATTTCACACCATTAACCTTTGATGCATTATAGCAACCATGAGACAGTGACTGGCTCAAACTCCCTTTGGAGGCCTTTAATGCTGCTGCTTCATCAGCCAGAAGGGTCATTGTTAAGCAATGAAAAGTATTGCCCTTCTTCTCCTTGGTACTGAGCACTCTTCCTGAAATTAGACAGTCCTTAGCAACTTTTCTTTTAGTATTGGGGTACTTTTTCCAATAATTTATGTTTTCCCAGTGGAACTCTGCTTTCATAATATTACGTGTGGAATGCTAGCTTTTGATTTTTTTTTTCTCTCTCATTCTCACTCTTTATTCTGTAGGCAGATGATGTAGAAAGCAAAATTAGAAAAATCATCCCTCCTGGATTTTGCACAAGCACAGATGACTTTGTGTCTTTGCTGGAAAAGGAGGTTAATTTTAAGCCCTTTGGAACGTTACTACACACATATTCAGTTCATAATGAGGAAGCAGGAGAAGACATAACCTATCAGATATATCAGGTATGAAAAAGGTCAAATAGATCCTTTAGGAGAAACAGATCTAGCTTGGTTTTGTAGTGATGTATTTTTAGTAATTTGTTGTAACTGCAATGTATAAACATAATTATTTTACCAAATCTTTTTTCAGTGTGTGTTTAGTTGAACCAGAGTATTCTGCTTATAAATATTTTCCCACAGGAGTATTTAATTGTATTCTACCAGGCTTTCTCTTTTACCTTAGTGATGATTTTCACCTGACTTTTCCTGGCTTTTTCCCTAGGCTGACATGACATGTCCAGGCTTTCGAGAATATCATGAAAGGCTTCAGACCTTCTTGATGTGGTTTATTGAAACTGCTAGCTTTATTGACGTGGATGATGAAAGATGGAACTACTTTCTAGTGTAAGTACAGTTCTAAAGCAACAGTGGAACTTATTACCGCCACAAAGCCTGCATTTTAATTGTGGCTGGCCAATTATTGGGACAGTATAATGATATTTTTCCCAGGAAAGAAAAACCATTGTTTATCAGGCTTGAGTTTTTCTTCATTATGCTTTAGGAGACCTTGAGAATAGAGCTGAATTAAATGCTGTTGTCCGTTAGAGCCCTGAATGTAGGCTTAAACAGTAAAATGAGCTTTGCCTGTGTTTTCTTTTACTTGCCACCTATTCATCTTTATAATAGGCAAGTGCACTAAAGTGCTGTAAAGAGGCCTGATTTATCCAAGTTGCTGCACACCAATTAAGTGAATTGTATATTCAGAACATAGCAGGTGTACCCATTGGGCCCTCACAGAGTAGCTTGCTGACACTGAAAATTCAGTTGGAGAATGGAAAAGAAAATGGACACTGCATGGGAGCGCGACTGTAATTGACCTGCTTGGCTTTCTGTTTTATCTGCAGATTTGAGAAGTATAATAAGGATGGAGCTACGCTCTTTGCGACCGTAGGCTACATGACAGTCTATAATTACTATGTGTACCCAGACAAAACCCGGCCACGTGTAAGGTAATTGGCAGCATAACACGTGCCTTCCCTTTTATTTCAGAAGAGGGAACTGCTGAAGTTCCCAATACTTGTTTATAATGGTGTTGATTTGTTTAAAAAAAAAAAAACCCATTATTAGCTGGCTATGCACTAATTTGTTTCATTGTTGCCCTCTGTAGCAGGGTGAAATCTCAAACCAGTTTTGAATACTTTAGCAATTTTAAAAAAAAATTGTTGCATGTGCCCAAATCAACATAATTTAACTTAATCCTTAAATAAAAAGTTGATCATAACATATTTAAATGTTTGTTGTATTGTTTCCTAGTTAAGTCCCTTTTTAATTAAAAAAATAAATAAAATCCTTTCTGTCTGTAGCCAGATGTTGATATTGCCACCATTCCAAGGAGAAGGCCATGGTGCTCAGCTTTTTGAAACTGTACATAGATACTATATGTCTTCTCCAATGGTGCTTGATATAACAGGTATGTGAATGCTCGTTTTATTAGAGACGTTAAATCAATTAGACAAAACTTGGAGCATTTGTGAGCCTGCAGCCTAACTTTTGCATTCATCTGTCAGAATTAAATGATCTTTTGAAGATTTAGTTTATTTCAGGGTTAATATTACACTGTTTTGCTGAAGAACTGCACATAATGCAACTCTTTAAATCCTGTACTTACAGAGAGCAGCACACCAGGAAAATCCAATCCCTGGCATGAAAGGATTACCAGTTAATTAGCTATTTTATTGTGAGGTGTACAGCTGAGTTTGCCAAGGGATTGAGCTTTCTCAAATTCATTGATGAGCTTCTCCTTTTAAACAAAACAGCAAATCAGAAAATATACTGATGGTAAAATATTCATGTGATGGGCAGAGTCTTTCAACCACTGGAAATATATACAGCAGTCTGGTGTCCTAGGAGCAAGGGTAGTAGACTGATGGAATATCTGCATGAAATCAGTGGTGACCTTGTATGAATACCTGAAATATATTAATGGGATTGTAGAGTGGAGAAGAAAGAAGAAGAATATAAAAAGAAAAGCTTATAACAGGGAAAGGGATTGGCATATGAAATCACAGGAGAGGTACTGTATCTGTAGCCCACATACTAGTCCACAGTATGATAACTGTGTGAACAATGTCAAGTAGAATAACACTCCACTCTAGGTGCTACCTGTGTACAAATAACTTCTAATAGTGATATTTAAAAAAAAATATTCAAAGTAAAACATTAAGTACAATAAGATATATTTGCTTTCTTCTACACAGTGCAGTAGGAGTATCAACTAATACATATACGATATGGTCTCTGAACTTAAAATACAGGTCACAGAAACCTCACTGATGCATCACAAACACAATCCCCCCTTCCCCCTTTTTTTACTCTTATGTAAAATGAAGTGGAAAATTTTACATTGTAAAATGTATATCTAATTTCCTGTTAATGTAAAATGCTGTTTGTAGTTATACAACAAAATCTTTCATATGATCTAGTGAATTTGATTATGGCAAAGTGAATGAAACATTTGACAAAAAATGTTCAGGATAGCATTACATAAGAGATGGAACCAGGATGTAAAAGGCAGGTGACCAGTCTGTCCCTCAGTGCGCACAGTGTGGTATGTGTTCTGACCCAATAAAACTGTTCCAAAACAGATTTTAAATTGCCCTGTGGAATAATCAGCTAGGAACCATGGTGTTTTCTACACAGAGTTTCAAGGGTATAGAAAGATAAATTCATCTTTTCATTCATTTCTCATTGCCACTGCTGCAGAAAAGTTGGTCTGGACAGGCATAAGGTGGATAGGAAATTATGAAAATTAGATGGCATCTAAAGTTATAAGGTGGGGCCTCAAACTCAATGAGAAGCACAAGATAATGTGGATTTATAAAATTGTTGCTTGGTTGAAGTGAGTTGGAAGCAGTTAACTTGTCTTCCGTTTGCATATATATTTTACTTGGACTTGGCATTTTTTGTGAATAGTCCATTCCTACATTTAGTTTGTCATAGAAGCCTGATTCTAAGTTGTAATCCTGGCCCACATAAGTGAAATGTACTTCAGCAGTCCTCATTATAGAGGAATTACCCACCTCTTTTTGTCTTGCTCTAATTAATCCGTTTCACCTTTGTCTTTTTAAAAATCAGTCCCCAGTTTTTCTTTTTCATCAAAATTAATTCTGGGGCATATTCTCTTGCCTTCCTTGCAGGATAGGCTCATAAGGCTCACTATACAAGTGTAGACCATTAGTCCACCAAGTTGATATACTTTCCCTGGTAATGATCAGAGGCCTTCTCCCCTCCTGCGCCAAGAAAATAACTAGACAATTGTGCAGAACTGTGTGTGTGATGGAAAAACTCTCTCGACCCTGTTTGTGGTCAGTTTATGTCCTGAAGCATGACACTTGATTATCCTTAAATCACAAGCGTTAATGGTCAGACATTTACCAACCCTTTTAAAAATCCAATTATTATGTGAATCTGGCTGCGTGTAGCATTGAATTCCACAGGTTAGAGATCAAAAGCAGCTCCCAGGCTATGGGAGGGCCCAGTGTTTTTCAGATCAACTTTTTGTCAGAGACTTGTCTATGAAGGTTTAGTAAGGGAGTAAAAGCTGCTTGCAATGGTTTTGTAAATGTTTCCTGCTGAGTAGTTCAGAGGTGGGAATAAGTCTGCACAAATGACTCCATGCTGGTTTGCATTGTAGCTGATTCATGTCTTTTTAAGTTTTCTTCCCACTTCCTGCTCCCAGTAGCTCTCCAGAGCTGGGATTTGAATCGAGTTAATTCCTTTTGCTTACAGAGAAGCATGTATCATGATAGTCTATCAGATTCCAAATAAAATATCACTAATAGTGAGTCATTTTTAAATTAGAATCTCACAGGAGGTTTTTCCGTTTGCTATCCTTCATTGAAATGGAGTAGGTGTGCTACTGCCTTGCTCACTATAGTTTCCTGAATTACTCTATCATATCCTGAGGTATAATGAAAACAAACCCAATGCCGTTATGATTACATTTGTTGTTTTTAGATATTTATTAATCTAATAAGTTGAGAGAGCTTTTTAAATTTTATTGACCACTTGAGACCTGGTCTACACTACACAGTTCGGTCAACATAAGGCATCATACATCAACCTAATTATTTCAGTTTACACAGTACAGCTCTGTCCTGCCAATGTAAGTGCCCTACTACACCAACATCATAACTCCACCTCCATGAGTGGTTAGGACGACACCGTGTCCGTGTAGACACTGCGTTCCTTCCATCGGCTGTTGGCTGTCTTGGCCATTTCACGGTTCTCATCTCCATGCAGCTGTTATTATTTTTCTATAGCTGACATTTTATAATTAGTATATTGTGGAAGTTATTTTCACGTAGTGTTATCCAATTCTTATGATTTGTACTATAAGAACCACCTTTAAATCACCAAAAAATGGTAAGACTCCAGGCATTGGGAAGCAGAGGCCATTGAGTTTAAAGCAAGAAATAACTGACGTTAATATTTGGTCCAACCCATCTTTTAGTGCCTTACATATTCCAACTGATTTTATAAGAAAAATCACTCATTTAACTCATACAATAAAAGGAGAGTTAGATTTGAAATTAGTCTTAACCTCAGGAAAAAAAAACCAGAGAATTTATATTGGACAGTAGCTGAACGTATAAGGACATTGTATACTAGGTATTTTAGATACATTTATAAAACAAAATTTTAAGAATGTGGCCCACTGTGATCTTTTTTAATTGGTCTTATGTATATTTATATTATGGTAGTACCTAAAGTATGGGTGAATAATGAAGTACAGTTATGTATACTTTTCATTCTGTGTTTTAAGGAAGTTGTCTGTCCTTACTTTTAGTAAGTTTTCCAAAGTATTAGCTAATTAGATGCTTGAAGACTGAACAGATTACAGAAAGTTCATAGTTACTGTATAGTTATATATTCTTTTCAGCTGAAGATCCATCTGAAAACTATGTGAAACTCAGAGACTTTGTACTTGTGAAGCTCTGCCAAGATCTGCTTTGCTTTTCCCCAGAGAAGCTAATGCAAGGATTCAGTCAAGAAATGGTGACAGAGGCTCAACAGAAACTTAAAATAAATAAGGTATTTTAAATTTTTACAGATCTAGTGCTTAGTATTCAAGAGTTTTCACAAACACAGCTACTCTGCTCTTCAAGTTTCTAACACTCACTGGAGCGCTCCGGGAGGCGTGTCTGCACACTCCTCTACCTCAATATAATGTGGTTTCACCTGTACCGTGGTATGATTTTTTTTATTTTTTTTTTGGCTCCCGAGGACCGCGTTATATTGATGTAGAGGTGTACTGAGACCTAAGTAAAAAAGGAAAGTATACTCATATTTTACATATGAAAACTACATAGTGGAGTAAGGGGAGAGGAGAATGCAGACCTCTTTGTGTCTATGGGACATTACATTTAAATGTATAAATATTTAATATTTAAATAGAAACTCTGGTAAGCATGTAGAAATAAGCATATCAAAGACTCCATCTCTATTTAAAGAACATACAATAAAGGCAGAATACATTCTTTTTAAATTCTGAAAATATGTAACCTGATTGCACATATTTTGTTGCAGATGATTTGTGAGGGTTTGAGAGGTAGTATGCAATTTTATTAAACTATTCATTTTGAGTAAAGAAATTTTTTAAGAAAGGAGTTAAGTTAAATCGAGTTAATAAAAGTTAATAAATCCCATTAACATAACCAGAAATTTACTCTCTTCCTCTAAATAATGGTTCATTGCCCATTATTTCTAGAGACTGACAAAAATATTTTCATCTAGAACAATGTTCCCAAAAGCTATAGAATAGATGCAACAGAAATGTAATGGTGTAATGGCAACAGGATTTTTTTTTTTCCAAATTTGTAAATTTTGCTAAATACAATTGCATCACTACCTTGACTTGCCCTACTTTACTGGTTTGGAGTTTTTGTCAATTTCCCCTCCCCATCTCCTAAATAGTTTAATTTAAAAATTGCTGTCCTGTGCTTAGGTACAGAACTGTGAGGAGATGACTGTAAGGAAAGCAGCAAGTGGAGCAGCTCCAAATTAGCAGTGGAACCACAGTATTATGAATTGCCCGCCAACAGACCAGTCCCAAATTGTCTTTCAAGTCTGGCTGCAGGGTTTCTGCCAGTTAATTAAATGAACTCCTGTGCAGCTCATGCCTTTGTGACTGAGTGATAGAATCCTTTGCAACTGAGCAATGCTACTTCTGAAGTGCCACTGCAACTGGTACAAAGGTTTCTGGGGTACATTAAAGGCATTGGTTGCATGGGGGGAATTATTTTAGAAGAAACATAGGTAGAAGACTGAGCTGCCAAACTTGTTAGTTAGGAAGTACCAAAGAAGTAAGGAAGTGATATGGGAAGGAAAATCAAGTCTTTGTCACTGCCCTTTGAATCTCTCATGATACATGTATCATCTTGTGAAAATGCTACATGTTCGATTATTTTGTTCATCTTTTCATTTTTTAAATCATTCAGCAATAAGCTTGCAAATTATAACATTATTCATACTGTTCTCCTTTTTTTCCCTTTGATTAGCAACACACAAGACGGGTTTATGAAATTCTCCGATTGCGTGCAACAGACATGGGTGATCCAGAACAGTCCAGAGGCTATAGGTTGGATGTCAAAAAAAGATTGATTGGCCCATATAAGGTGTATATGACCTTTTAACACTTACTCCAGAACTACACAAACACGGTTTTTGCTTTTTCTATAAATACAGCTGATTCCAGTTGTTTCCAATTAACTATTGCTAGGTATGCAGCATGAAAGTGAACTATACATAGAGGATTTTTGTATTGTCTAATGGTATCTATTTGCACTGCCATGCTGAAGATCCCATTTTACTTTATATGCTAAAATCTGAGAGATCCACAAAATTGAAATATCCAGAAGTATTTCTTTCTTAACACTCAGTTGTATTGCATTATTTAAATAATATGTTTCTTCTTTGAGTGATTTCACATGTTCATTCCAGAGTGTGTGTGTGTGTGTGTGTGCGCGCGTGTGCTGTGGTCACATTTGTCACTAATTTTTCCCTCAGTGTGAGCACCCTCTGGCCCCTTCTGCCACTGCACACAGGTATAAAGGACAGCATTGCTCCCCGACACCCTTTCAGTTCCTTCCTACCACCAGTTACAATTATTGGAGCTTCAATTCTCATATTTACAAATCTTCCCCCTTTTAGCATATATAGTACATGCACTATTAGTTTAGTGTAGTATGTTTGTACATAGTTTGTACATAGTTAGATACAAGAGTAAATTCAGAGTCGTTTTTTCTAGAATTGGGTCACCGGTTCCCATTTGTGTACCAAGCTTTGTACTGGACTAATTCCTTGTTCTACTGGCACGACGGCCTGTCGCTCATATAGATGTTTGTCAGTGAGCAATCCCCACACCAGCTGCTTTAAATCTGTAGGAGAGGCCCATGTCACATTTGTGGAGAGTTCAAGCCCTGATCAAAATAGGACAGGGCTGCCACAGTCAAATACCTGCTTATGGAGTCTGTGCTTCACCCGCCGTTGGAACCTTCCCACTTGGAACAGGTACCTAGCACGTCCAGTTGCCCCTCTGATTTGACTGGGTCCAGAGACAGATCCTCGTCATCGGTATCTAAGAGGAGACAATGTAAGTCTCCCAAAGGCTCAGTACCGAAGCCTTCAAAATCTACAGTGGAGGCACTGAGTGGAGGCAGGGATTAAGAGATGTGACAAAGAGGCACCACCAGACACACTCCATAAACTAGCCGGGATTTCTGAGACTGGAGCCCAGGAAGGTCCACTGAGACCAATCCCTGAAGTGTTGGCGCACCTTTCGATATCTCAGTCCGGAGCCCTTTCCAGAACCATCTACACCTGAGGCTTCTGAAGCAGCTTGAGAGTCACTGAACTTGTTGGTGCTGGCTTCCCCCATGGTTTAGGACTCCAGTTTGGTACTGGAATGACCCTAAGCAGTGTTGCCAGATGTGGGGGCACTTTGGAGTTCCTCTTTGTAGAGAGGTTATCAGGATTATGTCTTGTATTAAAAGGCCGTCAAAGGAAACAGACAGTTATGTCTCAATAAGTGCCCCTGCCAAAGAGTAAGTAATTAAGTTAAACCAACATGTATTACACACCTTCCTCCCCTTCCACCCGCTTGTGGGGTCCCTGAAATGGAACTTTTTCTACAACAATGAAGTTCTTGTTTCTGCTCCTAGCACTGACAGAAGTCTGCTAGGAAGATGGACACCTTTTTCTTCAAGTGGGAAGTTCTTTTGCCTTCATCCCATCCATCTTTATTAGTCAAAGTTGCTACTGAAAACTGGTCTGAACAGGGCCACATAGATCTTGGTTTTCATATGTCAAGGCAAGATCTTTTAAAGCTCCTGAGTAACCAGAGATCTCCTGACTTGGGCTTAATCAGGCATCCAATCCAGAGATGCTTGTCGCTAAATCTAAAGATGAAGGGTGGTATTTTTTCAAAGCACTCTGTTAGCTTAACTCTGCTCCCATTGAAGTCCATGCAGATTTTATGCTAGTACTGTAGATTAGAATATCCCACCCTAAGAAGCTGAACGTTCTGAACTCTTGCCTACTCTAGGGATCTTGGAGAATTATCCTGAAATCTGGATGAGACTCTAAAACTAAGATTTACCACTTTATTATTCTGCACTTGCAGCATGGTGTGCCCCCTTTGGCATTAACCCTAAAAATATTTTTTTTAAAAAAGCTTTTGTTAAGGTACTCCAGGGTTGTTTTTGTCCCATTCCTCCCCCACTCCCAAAGGTGTTAGGTTCACAAAGGCTTATGTTCCAACTATTCATGTTGCCCTTTGGAGCTTAACCATCATCTTCTGGATGTTAAGGCTAAAAAGTACTGTCTGGACAGAACAAAAATCTTTTTGCAGGCAGAATTGCCTTTTCTTTTTTTATGGAGATCATGAAATGCCTGAAATCTTCAAGACCAGTATAGGAAGATGAGTTTGTTCTGCTATTCTTTGGGTCTCACAATCAGCAGGAAAACTTCCACTTCAAGAGCACAGCCAGCTATACCCATGATCGTGTCAGAAACATCATTTTAGAAGCTTTTCATGGCTGTGATCAGGTTGTTCCTGCTGTTTTTAGTAAGCATTACAAAACTGATTTCGTAGCACTGTTGGACTCTGCTTTCTGCAAGATGACCCTCTTCTTGTTCCTGTATTCTTTTCCTTACTGTTTAATTTCCAGATGGGCCAGGACTGGTGGATTGATGATAGTAAGAGAATGGAACAATTCCTTTCATTATAAATTGATCATCTACCCAGTCCATCAATTATTTTATTCTCTCCTTGAAGTTATTATTGATTGCTGGGCATTTATTGTTGGATTGGATATGTTTTGCGTAAGGTTTTGAAGTATCTACTGGGAGTATGTTGAGGTACCTCTTGCCTTTATAGACTGGAAATTGGTGTCTTGAATCTTCTAGAGAATTGCTTTTGTGACAACAGCTATGAGCTGGATTAGGTATATAGTGATAGGAAACTACCAGCTTGCAAGTAAGGAACTAAAATGTCAAATTACACATATTCAGTTGCAGTCCAAATTGTCCCTTCACTTACACCTGTGTAATGCCAATGAACACAGTGGAATTGCACAGGCATAACCAGTTGCACAGGTATAAGTGGAGGCAGAATTTGGCATGCAGAATTCAGGCATGCAGGGAGACAGTCAGAAAATAACTTGATGGGGATAACTCAGTGTGTTAGCTATTAAAGAAATAAACGTGAATAAATTTGATCTTAAAATAACTTCAACTAACATGGACCCTCATGATGCCACTTTAACAAAGTAACTATTTCCAAGTACAGCTACACTTTAAAAGGTATTCCTGCCTTTCTGAAGAATGAGTAATGTTAGGATTAAATTCATGGATGATACTGTTCCAATTAACTTTTAAAAAAATAGAATATGTAGATGTGAGGGGAGATTTTAATTTTTTCGACAGCAGTTTCCTGAAAGCTGCAAAGAATAGTGCGAAGAGTGAGACTGAAAAAGCACTAACAATTATACAGGTGAACTGGTGAATGGAAATGGACAACTGTTTTCCCTCTCTTCTTTCTTTTTTTAAAAAAAGCAAGATTACTTGAAAGTGCAGCTGGTCTGGAATTTTTCAGCTAAACATTTTTCATCAGAAAATGCCAATTTGTCAAAACCTAAACTCATTGTAGGAAAGAGATGGTTTCAACAAATTTCCCATATCAGATTTTTATTTTTTTTTTTTGGAAAATTTCAAAAATGTTGAAACCTCATTTTTGATGGCTTTGAAATGAAAGTTCAATTTTTCTGTTCAAAATTACTTTCTTTAGAAATTCGTTACCTTATAGTAAAATGTAAAGATTTAAATCAAAACAAAACATTTCAAAATTATTAAAATGTTTCAATTCTAATCTGAATTTTTTTCCTGTTTTGTTCACAGAAATTTTCATCTTGATTTGGTATGGGAAAAAATTTTGAAATCTTGAAAATTCTCATGGGATGGGAGCCCAGGTCTACTTGAAAGGCTCTACAATCAAAAATATTGTTCTTTTTCTGCTTTCTGGGAAATGAGTGTAAAAGCAATATGTGTGTGTGTAGAAGGGCTTTTACTTTGGAACTGAAATTTCTTAAGAATTTTTCATCTCTGTTTTACCAGAGACTATATAATTACATAGACATCACAAAGGGTGATTTATTGCTAATGTACTAGGCATGTAGGATGATGATTGTAGTGCTGGTGATGCATGAATACCTTCTTTTCAGCTAGATACTATTGTTGTAGAAGTACCAATGGTGGTATTGTGAGTTGGAGAGACAAAGCAGTGGTCCTATCTGAAGCAGAAATGAGAAGCCCATATGCACATAAATGGGGAGATAAAGACACTGAGCACATCTCTTAAAAGCATTGCAGTTCTGAATGACTTGCTTTTAACAAAATGTATTTTTCTCACATGAAACTTTTATATAGAACAGCATCTCTGACTTCTCAGACCTTACAGAGCTGTTGTTAACTAATGTAAAAATATTGGCTCATGAAGACTGCCCAAACTTGAACTGCGTCCATGAAGTTTTAAATAACTGACAGTTCAATACTTCTGGTAGCATTTAGACTTTTAACTATACATGTTTGATTAGAAGAAAATTGCTAATTGATGTATTTCCATTTAGAGCTGAGGAAAAGACAAGAACAGAAATAAGTGCTTGTTTTTCTTGGTGTTTTCATATTGGACATTAGGACACAGATCTGTGGAATCAGGATATATGCATTCATTAATAGTCTAACCGTGTACTGCAGTAGCTAGTTCCTTTATGAAAAATGTGTATGAACACTGCTATGACCCAAGTGGTGGGCCATTAGATACTGTAGAAAGGCAAGGAGTACTGTTTCAATCCTTTTCAGACCCACAGACTAGGAGGATGAAAGCTACTTGCAAAAATCTTAGATTGACAACACATACAGAAAAAGGGGGAATAAGTGAAAATCTGAATTCTCTAGTGACAGTGCAGTGGGAAAGTAATCATGAAAGTATAATGGAGTCAAATTGTTGCAGGGGCTCTCTGACATATTGATTATCTCTTTATTAGTCAGTGCATCTGAGCAATTACATCTTAAAAACAGGAATGGGGATATAGTAAACCTGTGAAGTGTCCTAAAGAGTATTTTGGGAAGAGAAGGCAGCGCAAGGAGTGTGTAGTAGGAGCAAACTGTTCCATTAGCAAACAAAATTATTCCTGTCCCAGAGGTGAAAGTATTGGTAGGGAGGTAATATGAGAAACAAACAAAAAAAGCGTGTCTTTGACACAACTTGCTGCCACTTTATATCAGTGGACACATTATGTTTGAGCTCAGCTGACCAAAATAATGACTCTCTTTTCAACATAAGACTTAGTCCCCCAGGTTAACTCCGGCTTCCAAGTAAGGGGTTTTAGGCTGTAAAATGTATTACCAGGAAGAACAGAGTGGCAGCATGAGAAGATGATGTCCCATCTATGCCACTTAAGACCTACTTGCATAGCCAAATGTAACACACAGGTGACAGTGCTGATGACTCTGACATACTTGCAGTTTGTTTCTATTTGAATAGGCTGGGAGAAGATCATTTAAGTGGAAAGTTCAAGAAACTAAGCTTTTTCTTACTGCACCTTTTCATATAGAGTAAGTGCATCTGCTACAAAATTGGTAACTTCTCATGGTGATAGAAAAAAATGGTACTGTCATCTTTACTTTAAAGATTTTCTGATAAAGACCATCCCCAAGGGACAGTAAGAAAATTTGATAACCAGTATGAAAGAAGTAAAGCCCAATTACAGATTAAGAACTCATTGAGATAGGAAAATAAATAGCTACGTCTTGATGGAGAAGAGGTTAATAGGAACAGGGATCATGAATAAGACTAGTGATGGTCACTATTGAATTTTTAAGTTGGTTGGGACAATGGTGGGAGACCTGGCAGGGTAATAGTGAATTGATAACATTTGTAGATGACATGCGTCAAAACTAGGAAGGACTTGAATTTAGAAAGAAGCAAACATAACTAAGGAATTGGGCAACTTTTGTTTGAAGTACAAAGTCGGCATTGGTAAGACAAATCATTGAAAGTAACAAGAATGCTCTTGTATGCTACTAGGTTTTAAATTAGTTAACATCTCAGGAAACAGACTTAGGCTACATATGTACTGCACAAAGAAGTCCACAGCTGCGCTCAAATAACGTTAGGCTGTTTTTAAGAATAGGCTAGAAATCATGCCAGTATATATTTGATAATACATCTTCACTTTCAGTGCTATGTTCAGTTTTGGTCTTCATCACCCAGGCACTAATGGAAAAGGACCAGAGAGAGGCAGAGAAAATCTCGTTTAGGGCTTCCATAGGAGGAGAGAATAAAAAGATGAATTAGAAGTCAGAGCTGGGAAAATGGGGGGTCACTTTGTCCATCCTTCCTGCTGATTCTGGACTGTTCTTGGTCTATTAGTGAGTGCTTTGTCCAGTCTAGTTTTTAAATAACACAAGAGATGTGGTCTTTTTTTGGGAAACTGTTCCAGGCCTCTTATTTTTCCTGCTATTCAGCCTATAGTTTCCATTGCTCATTTTCATCCCATCATTTCAGGCTATTTACTCTTGAGGTCAGCCTAAAGAATTCCTTCTCTTTAATATTTTTTCTATAAAGTTGGCAAAAGTACAAGAAAGGAGATGTATGTAAAACAGCATGTGGTCTAGAGTGAGCCAGCTGAGTGTGCCTTTTTACCCTTTCCCTGTAACACAAGAACAAGAGGCCGCTCTAAATTAAAATCTAATACTTTTTTTCTAAACATATAATTAACTTGTGGAAATAGACTGCTTCTTGGTAGCATTGAGACATTAGCTTACTAATATTCATAAAAGGAACTGACAGACATTCATAGGAATATCATCTGCAATTTAAAAACCAAAAGGCATTTCAATCCTTGGGCACAGTTTAGGCACAAGTTGACGGCAGAAATTCTCTCTTGTCTGCATTCATGCTACAGTTGCAAATTAGGTCCATTTTGTGGGGGTTTATCACTTGCTCTGAAGCACAACACTTTGGGCAGAGGTTACTGGATTACATGACACCTCCTCTCTTCCTCTATAGCAATTCCTTTATTTCCCTGGCTTTCCTAACTGGAAGTGGACTGAGGACATCAGCACTGAGGGTTTACTTAGTCCCATATTATCTTTAATCAATATTTTACATTCCTAATAGATTTTGGGGAGGGGGGTTGGTAGTAGTTAGGTATAACTTGTTGATGGGTAAGGGTATGTGGAGGAGCTTACCAATTAGTGAGGAAACATTTTTGAGGTGCATTCTTAGGTATATTGCCCTATATATATCTCATAGAGCTGGAAGGACCTTGAAAGGTCATCAAGTCCAGTCCCCTACCTACACTAGCAGGACCAAGTACTGTCTTGTCCCCTGACGGATTTTTTTGCCCCATCCCTAAATGGCCCCCTCAGGAATTGAACTCACAACCCTGGGGTTTAACAGGCTAATGCTCAAACCACTGAGCTATCCCTACCCCTCTCCTCGTGACTGTTATATTGTGCAACAAGAGACCCATTATGTGTTTTCACTTATTCTCCCTTGTTAGTGTTTGCATGGGTGGGTCTGTTTTACTGCTGTTCCCAAATATGATTTTTATTTTTTGCATCAGATATAATTATTAGGACTTCTTTGCTTATTTTCCAAGTAGGGGGAAGGATGGTTAAAGTTAGTTTTTAGTAGCTGTTAAATATATTGTGGGAAATATAACAATTTGGCAGAAGATCAGCATAACAGTACATAGGTGTGGTTAATGCTAGTTGAAGAGTAATATATAAAGTAGTATCAAGTCAGGTGGTTACCAAAATTAAGGTCAATATAACTTTTTTTTTTTTTCAAAACCAAACCAACAACACACACAAACTCACCTGTGTGGCATAAAGAACAAATAAGTAGTACTACTCCCAGTCTCTTAGCTTCAGGAAAAAATACAGAAATCTGGATACTACTTTCTTTTCTTTATTATTGACCTAATTGTGTAGACTTTCAAGGGAAAAAGTGTTTTATCAAGAGAATTTACCCAGCCTCCCGCTGCTCTTGTTTAAAAGTAGGGACATTTTTGGAAGAAATACTAATTAAAGAAATATATTTAATCAATAAACCTCTTTTGGATGAGTCTTTAGACTCTACTGCTGTTCACTTCATTCTAAAAATACAAATATCTGCCAGTAAAGGTGATGACATTGTTTTAAACCTGTTTATTTAATTGTTTAGAAAAAGCAAAGAGAACTTGCCAAGATGAGAAGATGTCTGAGACCAGAGGAATTGACGAACCAGTTGAACCAAATAGACCTAAATATGCAGCATGAACAGTTAGAAGAGAGCTTCCAGCAACTTGTTTCAGATTACCGAAGGGTCTTAGAACGACTTGCTCAAGCATGAGAATTCTACCTTTCTGTACAGGAACCTTGCAGATTTCTATACATTGTGTTGTGAAGCACATTCATAATTGCTACTTAATTGCAAAATCTCATGTGACGTTTTAATCACATTTAAGATGACTTTGTGTGTTTTTTTTCTGTGCATTTTGAATATTTTCTATTTTTGTGTTGTAGTTTTAAAGATGGTTGTACTTAGGTTTTGGGGCACTTATTGCTTAAATAAACAAGAATGTAGATTCTGAGATGCACTATCACTGCAAGTGTTTGGGTCTTCTGTACGGTTTTGTTCAGAAGCTTAGTTAGGCTTGAGATGAAGCAGATTGGACTACAGTAGGCTGAAGTATTGAGATCGTTAGTGACTTCTTAAATACTTCAGTTGTTCATAAGGTAAGTTTAAAAAAAACACCAATGATTTTAAAGTGAAATGTTCACATTAACTACTATTTCTATTTCATTCTCCTGCCCTCTGCTGTTGATCACCTGCTTCGTGCATACATTGTTATATGGCCCTCATCATATGATTCTGAGTACATCTTAATTAAACAATATAAAAACCTCATCCCTTCCTGCCTATAGGAATACACATAAATAGTGATTTTTTTTTTAGTATGTTTGTGTTGAAAGATGACTGTGTGTAAGAAAAGAGTTGTTGATGGAATGCTAATTTGAAGAAATGGATTTTACATTTGGCTCCAAACGCTTGAGATCCAAGGTCATTCTCTCTCTAGGGAATTCATGTTGAAACCCTTAATAAACAGTAACATATTTATGTGTGTTTAATAGTTTTAAAACTCTTCATGGTTAAGCAATTGGTGTAACTCAGTTTGCTTAGCCTATGGAGGCATAGCTTCTCATTTCAATTTAACAGATTTTAATCATGATTTAATTTTTATAGGTTTATTTTTTAAAATCTGAATTTCATTTAAATTTAAAAATGTGAATTTTTTTTTAATCATTGATATTTTTTTTCCATCCATCCGGATAGATTTGCATTGATAGGATAAAATGCTTTGCACAACTTTGCCAATAAATAGTCATAGGAATCTCATTTTGTGAAGCTATGAACTTGGTAGCATAATATATAGGCATTGAGTAATTAACTTTTCATACTTAAATTTCTGGGTTCTTTTAAATGCTGAGAGAGAAAGGAAAAGTTTACACTTCAACTGTAGATATTAGCAAAAAAAATACATAAATAAAAATCAGCCTATCTGAAATTGGATAATTAAATCTTGAATTAGGCCATGTCTTCTCCTACTCCTTACTAGTGTTAAACATAAATAATTACTAACAGACACGCCAATGGCAAGTGTTCTATAGAAAACTAAAAGGATTCTGAATGCAAATTTATATTTAAGCAAGCTTAATCTAAATTTTCCAGGATAAACTAAACCAAGAAGTTGATGTTCTTCCATTGAATTATTAAATATTAATGGGAACTTTTCATTATATATGGAATATGCATTAACAGATTTATTTTAAGTGATTTTATCATTTTAAACATTCTCTGTGTATTTCTTATCCATTTTGGCTACAAGCAAATTACTCCGTCGCTTTACTGAAGACCAAGTGAAACTTTAAACCTCTTATTGAAACAGGATTTAAAGGGGAGAGTTTGCTGCACTTGAAATACTGTGGTTGAACTTTCAGGTTGTACAGCATTGGTCAAGAAACTAAGTTGTGTATGATGATCTTTGTTGTAGTAGCTGCTTTCTGCTCTCTGACGTAATCTTTCATTGCTTACTAGACAATTTTTATGCAAGTAGCAGTGAAAGTCTTTTGTTACCAGTATGGAAACCTGTGAATCGGAACAAGTACTTCAAAGCAAAGGGGTTAAAATAAAATTAAGAAATATCAGAATACTTGAAAATGAAAAGTTGCAAACTCCCTGCAGGCTCAAAATAAAAGTTACAGTAACATCGACTCAGCGTTAAATGTAGTTCTACTCTGACCAGCAGCTATGTAAAAACAGCTACTTACTCAACATTATCTGCTCCTTGTATTAATTCAGAGTTCCAGCTGCTTGCTCATTTACAGTAGCAGGTTTTGGGGTTTTTTTTACTATTTTTTATGTCTGCTTAGCAATACAGAGAGAACACCCGATGTGGGAAAGTGAGGTGGATTTTATTTTGGCTCTCGCATCTTCAGAATTGTTAATGTAGTTCAACTGCAGGGTCAAATTATTTTCTGTTACATCTGTGCAAATCCATGGCCATCCATAGTATTGCACAGGCTTAACAGAACAGAATTTGGGTTGAACACTCCTATTCTAGTAGTGATGTGTGAGAATGCAGCTAGACTGTCAGACTGCAGGTTATGTTCGGTCACCTAAAAAAACGAACATTTTTTACTTGACATGGAGCAAATATGTTCAAAACCATCAAAATGTTAAATACTCATTGCAAATTTTTGTACAGCTTTTTGGGAGACAACCAGAATCTAATTTTCAGATTACATGGGTAGATTTGATGGCAAATGCATTTTTTAATTATTATTTTAAAACCCAATTCCTCTACTTACCTGATCAGTGCCAAGTTTAGAGTTCCATGTTTCCCTTGTAAAAGTGGAGGACATCATAAATGCCTAAAATAGTGCAGGAAAGAAGTGCTTCTTAAACACAAGATAGTCCTTAAATACAAGAACTTAAAAGGATCAGGAGAGAGAAGAGCACTTCCCCAAACCATTAAGATAATTTCATTCTACTTCTAGTGCTTGATCATCCTATGATGAATTGTTCCCCCCTCATGAGGCTTGGCGAAAGACTAGGCCCAAGACCTTCAGCTAGTTGCTAGTGTTGGTCCCCAGGAAGGCATTAGAGAACTGCCCTGCCCTCTGCAGCAGTAATAGGGTATTCCAGGTAACCGGTTTCCATGGAGATGTAAGTGTAGGTTTTTTCCTGTACAAAATATGTAAATGTTTAACGCAAACTTTTTTAAAAATACTTCTTTGTAAACGAAAGCACAAAATCCTCTAGCATGGAATGTGATTCTTCTGCGTCATTGCTAACTCCATTGCTAACCCACCCATGGCTGAACAAGTTTGTGACAAAGCAAGAAGATGGAACAGTATCTGAGAAAACGTGGGGACAGAGCACTGGAACATACCTCCTTCCCATCTTATATTGCAGACAAGCTGCTGGTGGTGGGGAAAATCTCATGTAGCTTCTCTGCCCGTCTTTCCCCCTCCCCTCCCAAGCTGGTTATACTTAAAGGATGCGCTATCCAAATCAGTACCACAAAAGGGCAACACCAGGGGTTCACAGAAATAAGTTACCTGGCATCTGCAGAACTCTTGTGCCCATGAGCTTTTTGGGTGGTAGTTTGGTTGTCTTTTCAATCTCCCTTTCTCTTCATGATTCTGCCTGAAACTCAGGAAGGGGAAACTAAATTCCAGATACTTTTGGCTGTGCTGGACAACTTGCCTTTCTTCCTACCCCCAAGTTCCCAATCCTATATCCCTGTAGTCTTTAGAGGGAGCAAGGACCTGTGATGTTACACCCCATATTTATGGAAATATGCTTATGATATGGATATGGCATAACAGATATATTTCAGGCAAGATGGGTCTTGTAAGGTATCAGGTTATAATTTACTGAATGTGATTGTCCAATTTATATGTATGTGTCATTTCTAGATCTAAAGTTAGGCATATAGGCTAACAATTATAACTCTGTGTGTATTTGAGAGATGCTCACCAGATAACAGGCCATCAGGCTTGATGGGCCATTAGGAAGAAACAACAAGGAGTCTTAAAGACTTAAAGGCAGCTTAAAAACTAGCTGATTTATTTGGGTATAACCATTTGTGGGTACAAAATCCACTTCTTCAGATGCATGGAGTGAAAATTACAGATGCAGGCACTATATACTGACACATGAAGAGAAGGGAGTTCCCTCACAAGTGAAGAACCAGTGTTGACAGGGCCAATACAATCAGGTGAATGCATCTGAAGTGGGTTTTTTATCCATGAAAGGTTATGTCCAATACATTTGTTAGTCTTTAAGGTGCCACCGGACTCCTTGTTTTTGTGGTTACAGACTAACAGGGCTACCCCCTGATACTAGGAAGAAACAATAAGACTGAAGATACTAATCTCAGCTGTGACACCTACTAGGTCAGGTGGTCCTGCCACATGGTACTAGGGTGACCAGATCTCCCGATTTTTATAGGGACAGTCCCGATTTTGGGGTCTCTTCTATAGGCTCCTATTATCCCCCCACCCCTGTCCTGATTTTTTACACTTGCTGTCTGGTCACCCTACCTGGTACTAATACTATCTTAGACTTCAAGTAATTTTCCACTAAAAGGAGGGAGGGGGGGAGGTCAAGACTGGGAAACAAAAAATTCCTGCCTTATGTAAATCTTATTTAAGGCTGAGAGGAAGGCAAACAGGAGTCTTCATTGCCTTCCTGCCCAAGAAGAAAGACTGCTGAAAGTACCTGAAGAGACAAAGGAACTGAGCTGAGGGAAAGGCAAGGGCCAAGTCCAGACTAATACAGGAATCTAGTCTGTAAAGAGAAGTAACTACATCTCTAAGCTACAGAAACTGCAACTTGCCTAAAACAACATTTAGGATGAGAAATTACTTCTTGAAACCAGTCTCTCTAAGATCTTAAGCTTAGTATGCATGTTTTATTTTATTTGCTTGGCAATCTGCTTTGTTCTGTTTGCTATCTATTAAAATCTGCCTTTTTATAGTTAATAAACTTGTTTTGTTTATTATTAAACCCAGTTTGTGCAATTTCTAACTGGGGGAAGTTGTGTGTATCTTCCTCCACATTGAGGGAGGGGGCAAATTTCTGAGCTTACGTTGTATAGATTTCTTTACGGTGGAAGACCATATTTTTATGGGTGTACCTTCCAGAGGGGAGCTGTGCCAAAAGTGACTACCTGGGCATGCAACCTTTGCAGACTAATTATTAGGAACTATTTTACTCTCCGTTGACCCTCTCAGCCAGGGTCCTACCAAATTGGCTCTGTTTGACATGAAGAAAAGGCTTTGCAGCAGGTGAATGCAGAACACCTAGCTACACATAAAGCACAAGCTGAGATCCAGGGTGGCTTTGAGTGAGTCTATCTTGGATGAGCGGCATAAGTGCATCAGCATTTTATCCTGAGTCACAATTAACAGCTAAATCACAGAATGATGATAAAGGCAAGTGAGCAACACACCTCAACTTCTTTTTCACTTGCAATACCATCAACCAGAAATGAGGAAACAGTAGAAGGAGTGGGTATTTCAAAAGAGAAGATCATGTAGTTCCTAATATGAACTATGGAATAAAGAAAGGGAAGGAAAGAGTTCAATATATGCTCCCAATATATAATCCTTTTTAGATCAGTAACTTGACTAGCTCATCTGTGAAAGGAAAGCTTTTGAAGTTTTAAGAGCAGTGAGAGAAGGAAACTCTCCCACATACTTTGAGACTATGCTATAACATGAGTGGTATCTATCCGACATCTCCAAAGAGGAAACCACCTTTTGGATAAGCAACAGATAGTGAAAACTAAAAAGAAATAGAAAAAAAGTCACTAGAAAATAGTTTCAGGAACCAAGGAAGAAATCTGCCTGATCTCAAGATAGAGAAGGGGAGGCATAAATCGCAGTAGTAATATGGATAGAGATTTGTGTAGCTGAGGCTCTGCACTAAAGCAATATCCTGGGCAAAAGATGTTCATGCCTCCTACGAAGAAATACAAAAAGCTGCTGCATGTGGTTTCAGCCCAACCTACTATCAGCCTCTGCAGCATTCAACAGAGGCATACAGTAATGCCTTGGTAGGAATTCCTTTTGATTATACAGATAACTTTATTGATTTATTCACTTCTCTCTATCTTATAGTAGGATTGTTGAGCACTGGAAGAAGGAAGAAATTTAGATTATCTTTTAATGTCCTTTCTCTGATTCCGAGTGTCTGATAGCAACTTTCATAGGCTGACCATATTTCCTTTAGACAAAAACGGGACATTGGGATGGCAAAAACGGGACAGGATGTGTGTGGGGGGCATGGCCCCACCTGGGCCCCCCAGCGCCGGGCGGGGGGGAGGCAGAGGAGTCGGAGGGGATGGATGGAGGAATAAGCAGAACAGGGATGGGGGATGAAGAGGATGGAGGGAGAGAGAGAAGGGGGGATGAGGGATGAAGATGATGGAGGGGACAGAGGGAGAGAAGGCACGAAGGTGAGAAGGGAGAGGATGGATGGATGAGAGAAGAGATGGGGTAGGGAGCAGGGGGGACGGAGGAGGCAAGGGACAGTGAGAAGGAGGGTTGGAGA
Organism: Sternotherus odoratus; assembly: GCA_032164245.1. Lineage (NCBI taxonomy): Eukaryota > Metazoa > Chordata > Testudines > Kinosternidae > Sternotherus > Sternotherus odoratus. The sequence continues at coordinate 31,045,065 of JAVMKO010000011.1, read as the reverse complement.
GAAGGGAGATGGAAGAGGAGGCAGTGGACGGAGGGAGAGAGAGAAGGGAGGGATGGAGAAGGGGGATAGAGAGAAGGAAGAGAGGGATGGAGGGATAGAGAGAAGGGGGGAAGGAAGGGATGAGGGATGGAGAAGGGGATAGAGAGAAGGGATGGAGGGAGCGAGAGGAGGCAGCAGATGGAGGGAGAGAGCAGGGAGGAAGGGAGGGATGGAGAAGGGGGATGGAGAGAAGGGAGGGATGGAGAGAAGGAGGAATAGAGAGGAGGAGGTGACAGCGGGCGGCGGGCTGAAGCCGATGGCAGATCGGAGCTGTCCGGAGCCACAGCCGGGGGCCGAGCGCGCCGGCGGCGGGGGGGGGGGGCGGCGGACCTTTTATGACTCATAATCACATAACTGAATTTATGTGATTATGAGTCATAAAACCCGGCCGGCAGCCCCCCCGCCGGCGTGCTCGGCCCCTGGCTGCGGCTCCGGACAGCTCCGATCCGCCGGCAGCTTCAGCCCGCCGCCCGCTGCCGCCTCCTCCTCTCTATTCCTCCTTCCCTCCTTCTCTCCATCCCTCCCTTCTCTCCATCCCCCTTCTCCATCCCTCCCTTCCTCCCTGCTCTCTCCCTCTGTCCGCTGCCTCCTCTCCCTACCTAAGGACTAGTATCAGATGTCAAAGTCTCCAATGAGCGCAGTTTGCTCATCAGAGATTTTGACATCTGATACTTGTCCTTAGGTAGCAAGATTCTTCACCTAAGATCTTGGGAGTCCTGCACCTGCCCCAAAAACGGGACAAAATTGATATTTTTGACAAAAAGACGGGACGGTTCAAAAACATGAAAAAAACAGGACTGTCCCGTTCAAAACGGGACGTATGGTCAGCCTAAACTTTCATAACTTTCTATTTGAAGACAGTCGCAAATTAATCTTTTGTCAATCTCCTAAGAGTTTAAGCACTGTCACTGCTTTGGGAGTATACATTTCTAACAGCTGTTCCTTTGGCTTAGACTGAAGCTGAGCAACTGCTAGACAACATGCTCTGATCTGCATTCTAGCCCACAAAAGGGAGAGCAACTCAATTTAACAAAGGTTTGTTGGGCACTCAGAACAGGAGATAAGTAATTAGCAAGTATGTTTGTCTAAGTACCTACATGCAGAAATGTGGACACAGCTTTTCCTGTTTATTGCAGGGGCTGAAAATTACACTGGTCTGAGATCTGGTACTTGGCATAGTCCTGGACCAGTGCCAAAAGCACTGCTAGAACGGGGGACCAGCAACAGTTTTGAAACAGAACCTCTCTATCGGGGCTTAAAGAAAACTATATACTAGTTGGTAAAGTTCGGAATTTCAGCTAAACAGCATATGTTTCCTACCCTGAATAGTTACACAATATCAAACTTTAAAATGGACTACACAAAGGTTATACACCATGTTGTAGGCATGTAGAGACACAAGATGGGTGAGTAATATTGTTTATTGGACCAAATTATGTTGGTGAGAGAGAGAAGTTTTTGAGCTTGTACAGTGCTCTCATGTAGGTCTGGGAAATTACTCAGAATGTCACAGCTAAAACCAGGGAGGCCTGGGTTCAATTCCCAACTCTCCCTCAAACTTGTGGGCAAGATTATCTACCCTTTTTTACTGATGCTTCATCTGAGAGAAGGTGAGGACACGCATCCCTCTTTGAAAAATACTTGGAGATCCGTGAAGGAAAAGTGCTAGCTACATTTCTCCCTATATCAGTTCTGACCTGATTTCAGCAGTGTGTCAAACTGCTGGAGCTGAAATACATGCCTGTACTGACCACCTGAATACCAAGGCTTTCAAACTGCAAAACATTCTATAATGCTATTTATTTGTAAGACACTGGTCACTAAGATAATGTTGGATTTTAAGTGAAGCAAAGAAGGTAGCATGATAAAAATATTAGTCTGATATCTCTACACTGGCAAGCAACACTGTGACAGATGAATACAAGTGCCTTCAGGTCCAGTAAACTATTCCAACAACTAGTCCTGGACCAGTGAGTGGGGAGGAAAAATACTTCAGTACTTAATTTCCACTTAACCAAATGTTTAGTTTGCACAGGCTTTTAGCCACACAATTGGCTCTCATTGGTATCCTTCATCCAAAAATTTCAAGCAGTGGTTGAAAATGGAAGGCTAACTATTCAAAGCAATACTAAGAGATGCACATTCTGTTTACAGGATGCTATCCATCATCACACTTGTTTGATTTCTAAGGCGGAAACGCTGAAGGAATAGAAATGTTGCTTTCTCTTCACCACCCAAACGAGTCACAATGCAAGAGGAAAAATAAAGTGGATAGCCAATATAAATAACCATGTCTACTCAAACTACTCCACCTATCCAATACTTGTCTATGGTATACTTAGACATACTTGTCTATGCGGGGTCCATTGCACCTTCCTCTGAAGCATCTGGTACTGACTGTTGTCAGAAACAAGATAGTGGACTATGAACTGGCTTGGAAGGATTTGATTTTTATCGGTAAACTAGCAAAAATACCCAGCATTGCTCGGGTCAGTCGGAGGTGGGGAGAGGGCAGCGAGCTGAGCGAGTGCGGGGTCCGTTGGAGGGCGCAGAGAGCAAACCTGACACCCCCCACCACACCCCCCCGACCAAACCCGACACCCCCACTGGACTTACCCCTCGACCAACCCCGACTCACATTTTCACCCCCCACCCAAACCCAACACCCCCACGTCACCCCCCTACTAACACCCCCTGACCAACACCCGCACCTCACCCCCCATAGACCAAACCTGACGCACCCACCTCACTTTCCCCCCAACCAAACCCGACAAACAAACCCGACACCCACACCTCACTTACCCCTCGACCAACCCCAACCCGCCCTCCTCACCCCCCCCAACCAAACCCAACACCCCCACCTTACCCTCCGACCAAACTCAACTTGGGTCCGTCGGAGTGGGGAGGGGGCAGAGAGCTGAGCGAGTGCGGGATCCGTTGGAGGGGGCAGAGAGCTGAGGAATTCCGGGGTTCTGTTGGAGGGGGCAGAGAGCTGAGCAAGTGCGGTGTCTGTTGGAGGGGGTATTATGACATCAGAAGTATGTCACAGAGAACAGCAGCTGCCCAGCTGATGTGATTGGCCTTTAAAGAATTTCACCCCTGGGGGGCGTCAGAGGTGAGATTTGAAAAATTTTCGACTCTTATGGTCATTAGGACCCCAAGACCTCTAACTGTACCAAATTTCAAGTCTCTAGCTCAAACGGTGTGGAAGGAGTAAGCATACATACACGCATACACCATTTGACTTTTATATATATAGATGTTAGTAAACATCAATTTCACTATGTACTCCCAAACCAATACAAATATTTTAATCAATGATAATTTACAGATCAGCAAAGTCAGAAGAATGCTGCTTGATAACTTAGAGTTTGATTTTAAGGGTATTAATTTGGATATTTAGATATGTGATGTTGACAACCTCCCATAATTTCATGTAACTGAAAATTTAAATCAATAAAAATTGAAAAAATGCTTTTAACATCCATGTTATCCATCAAATTTATATACAAAAAATGAATTCTGCCAAGACCAACCATGAGCATCTGTGAGGCTTCTCTACAGCCCCATTGTTAGCCCCATTTAACTAGAGGGATTATTGATCTGATCTATTATGACAATTCTCAAGTTCCCAAGTTAAAAATGTGTCAGTCCCCCGCAAAGAGAAACCGATCTAAAAGTGCAGGGAAATTCCTCCCTTCACCCCTTTTAAAATATTGCAAGCTAATAGAAAAATGTTGATTTAGACAAATTCAGTTCAGCTGGGAGATCCTTTAAAAAGAATTATTGTGGCAGGTGATTACATCCAGAAGCCTTGGGCTGATCACATATGTGCCTCAATGTTGTGTCTTGTTCATTGTGAAAGCGCTGGGTGACAGCAGAGCAGGGCTGTGTGCTGTCTGTTCCTGCAGCAGCTGCAGCTTTTCTTCCTTAAGGGATCAGAGAAAATGTAATGCTGTTAACATGCCTCAAATAAGAAGAATGTGCTCCAGTTAGGGCTGTTCTGAGAAAATCAGAGTGAACATAAATGAAATCTAGTTCAATAGGGGAGGGGAAGGCTCAGCATCTGCCTTCTTGTTTCTAAATGCATTATAATGAAGGAGATGCTCCGTGTTTAATGTAATTTAGTTTTGAAGATGCTCATCTCCTTTCTCACTGAGCTTTTGCTTATCTTTTGCAATAAAGCGTGCTTTTAAGATTTTTCATGTTCCCTGCTTAGTTTATCTTTCATGTAATCTTAATCTGAAACCTTATAGGTAAGTGAAAGGTCTGTAGGAAAGTGATTTTTTTTATATGGTGTAGAAATTTATTGTAATCTTTGTCTATTTTATGTTTGGTTTATCACTCATTTAGAAACAATTTCCATTAGAAATGCTTTGCAGTTCACTTTGAAAATATCATTTTAAAATGATGTTGAGATCTCAATATTGAATGCCCATTAGGAGAAAACTCATTTTATATACTAATACTACCTAAAGTTGTCCCACCATAGGTATATTCTTTACTTGTCATGTGCATATGACTTTCACTTGATACTTAGGTAGGTAACTTGCATGTGCATCAAGACTAATACTTCCGTACACCTCCCCTGATCTCTCCCATCCTCTCCTCAATGGTCAAGTCTAGTATTGCCAATTTAGTGGTTTTTGAACATCCCCTCCCCTATTTCAATTCCTGGGGGAAACTCCTCCCACAAGTCGACTGATCATTTCAAAAGTTTTGGAAGACTTTGAGTGAGTTATGAATAAAGCCATACCTAACAACAGAGTAAGAAATGTTTTCCAGGGGGTGGGTTTACTAGTAGTACCTGGACACAGCAGGACGCAAATTCTTATGTTTACTGTGCTTAGATTTGGTGGGCACTTCCTTTCTGACTACAACTAGATATGTCCTCACTGATTTCCACTGTATCTGAATAAGAACTAGGGGCCACCAAATGAAATTCATGGGCAGTAGGTTTAAAACAAATAAAAGGAAGTTCTTCTGCACACAGTCAACCTGTGGAACTCCTTGCCTGAGGAGGTTGTGAAGGCTAGGACTATAACAGGGTTTAAAATAAAACTGGATAAATTCATGGTGGTTAAGTCCATTAATAGCTATTAGTCAAGATGGGTAAGGAATGGTGTCCCTAGACTGTTTGTTAGAGGGTGCTGATGGATGACAGGAGAGAGCTCACTTGATCATTACCTGTTAGGTTCACTCCCTCTGGGGCACTTGGCATTGGCCACTGTCAGCAGACAGGATACTGGGCTGGATGGCCCCAGTATGGCCATTCTTATGTTCTTATCACTTAGTGATCTTTCCCAATGTTGTTTCTACCATTAGCTCACTATAGTAAAGTTCTTTAGATAAAAGATATATAAAATTTTAAATTTGTTCTACAAATAAAAGCACACAACTCATATTTTTATATCAGGAGTTTTATTGTTCTAATGAATCTGCCCTCTTTTCCTGTCCATGGCCACCAGAGCTGAGGCTGAGAAGGAGGGCTGTTTCTCCCCAGCAGCCGCAGCCTGGAGCTGGAGAAATTCGCCTCTTTCTTTAGCTGCCACAGCCTTGCACATCCCAAATTCCCTCCTCCCCTTCTCACCCCACTTCCCCTCCCACTTACTGCCTAGTCCCCCCCAAGGCCATCACCTCATTTACATGGGCATCTTCTCTACCTAATTAGCCATGCCTGTGTGGATCCACTAATTAGATGGGTAGCCCTTCAATCTCTTGTGTACAGCTGCCCAGGTGCTCACCTTAGAGGAAACTCTCCGTGGGCCACTGAATGGAGCTTGCATCCGACGAAGTGGGTATTAGCCCACAAAAGCTTATGCTTCTATACCTTATAGTTAGTCTTTAAGGTGCCACAGGACTCTTTGTTACCTCTGCTATTCCAGACTAACACGGCTACCTCTCTGATTCTTGAATGGAGCTTGCGGACCACTGGTGGTCCATGGACCACAGTTTGAGAAACTCTGCTCTATATTAAGTAGCTGGTTTGGGGTTTTTTATGTGTTTAATTTTTATTGCATGATATTTGGCTGTGTTGCGGTAAGTGACTAGATGAAGTAACTAAGTGGACTAAAATACAACTAACTTGTTTTAGTTTTATGCATCTTCTTTATGATTCTGCATGGATTAAGCAAAGTTTATGTAGTAAATAAAACTGTGCCTCCAGTGAAGACTTTTTTGCAATCACGTGACTTCCATAGCCTGTTCTTACTTGGTATTAGCAAATGAGGAGAGAAAATTCTAAAAGGGGAAATTATACAATACATCATTTCTAGTACTACAGAGTGTGGTATTGTCACAACTCACCTGTGGATTGTAATTTCTCTTTAGGAATCACTCTGCCACACTGAATCACTTACTGGTTAAAAATGACTAGACCCTATTTCTGTTCGCTTTTTTTACTTCCCATCACTGCCATTCAAAGCTATGAAAAAAGGGAGACTACTCATGACTCGAATAATAAGTGCGACTACTTCAGACAGCTTACAGCAGCATCCCTAATCAAGCTAACTTTGTTAGAAGCAAAGACTCAATATGATTGAAATTACAGCATACAAGAGAAATTCAGCAATCCTTTTCAATTAATATCAGCTTTAGAACAGATTCCAATGCTCCCAACAGGCCAAGCTTGCCACACTGTAGGCAACCAACTACTGGAAGTGTATATTAGGGCATGTCTACACGTGCAAAGTTACAGTGCCAGCAGTTACAGCGCTGCTCAGAGAGCACAGAAGGAAACAGCTGTTGTGTGTTCACACTGACAGCTGCCTGCACAATAGTGTGTTCACACTTGCAGTCTTATTCTGAGTGGTACGCTCTGGGTAGCTATCCCACAGCACACCTCTTTCTCTTTTGCTGCTAAGAGTTGTGGGAAGGCAGAAGGGGTTGCAGGGCATCCTGGGTCCTGTCCCGATATCCCGATGCATTGCTTTGCATCCCAGCAATTCCGGTGCTTCTGTCCACATTTGGTGCCATCTTTCAACAGTCTGTACTGCGTGCCTTGTCCTTCCTCTTTCGGGATGCAGGAATGGATCCTGAGCTGTTGACCAGTATGCTGCTCACACTGACCAACAGATCACGAGTGGCCGTGGAGTTATTCATTAAACTATAAAGGCAAGAGGAGTGCAACACTGATCTTGCCACACCTACTAGGTACAACGTGAGATTGCTTGTGGCATTCACGGAGGTTTTGACCATAGTGGAACACTGCTTACAGGCTTGGGAAACAAGCACTGAGGCACTAGAAATCTGTGTATGGGTATCATAATTCCAACAGCTGGAATGCAGCCCTGACTGAACTGCCTCCTTTCCCCAAATGCTAATGCAGTCCAGCAGCTTGGCATTGCTCAAAGCAGGGGATCGCCTAATGTGTGGAGCAGGCATGGTCACCTGGAAGGATGAGCTGAGACCACCACACCCATCACCATGAGAACAGGAAGGGGGCCTTCAGATTTGAAAAGGAATGTAGGGGGTGCGGATTAAGGTTGGTCACCTGAGAGCAGGGCAGTAGAGTTCAAATCAATGGTCAGAGAGCTGAGAACAGCCCAGGTCCCAGGAGCCCATTGCAGGGCTGTAATTGCCATGGTGTTTACACTGGCACCGCATCACTGTAGCCCCAGCCTGGAAAGCTGGACGCCTCTCGTCGGGTGGGGTTTTTAGAGCGCTACACCCGCGCTGTTTCTGAGCACTGAGGGGCTTGGCCGTGTGTACAGCGCGGGAGACGCTGCACAGAAACGTGCCGGGCAGAGGGGGCCTTACAGAAGTTTTCACGCGCCGCTCTGAGGGGAGCTCGGAGACGGGCCCTGCCCCTCTCCAATAGCAAGAGGGGTTTGGCTGGGTGCCTGCAAAAGCGGCTGTCCCAGGGGAAGGGCCAACCCCGCTGCCTCAGGGCTACAGCGGATTAGTCCCGGCGGGCCCAGCAGGCTCATGACTTTCCCCTGAGCCCGGGCCGTCCCGAGGCGGGTGCGGAGGATGGGAAGGGGCCGGTCTCAGGGAAGCCCAGTGACAGGGCGGCGGCCACCAGCAACCCGTTCAGCTGGGGCTGTCCCGAGCGGGCGGGCAAGGAGACGAGCGGCGGGGCGCAGGGGAACAGCTGACGGGGGCAGCGGGTCGGCCGAGGCGAGCGCCCCACGGCGACTGGCTCCGCGCCAACCTCGCGCTCCAAGGAACCCCGGCCGGGAAAGCCGCGCCGCGGGGGCCGCCCCCGGCTTTGATGAACCCCGGCGGGGAGAGCGGCTCAGGCGGGGCGGAGCGCGCGAGGGCGGACTGCACATGCGCTGCTCGCCCCTCTAGCGGCGTGGGCCCCAGCTGCCCGCGCCCACGTGACCATTGCCCATCTGTTCAAGATGGCGGCGCCCAGGGCTGTCAGCACGCTGGTGAGCAGAGGTGAGTGAGTTCCCCGCTCTGTGCCCGGCAGCGCTGGGTGAATGGGTGCGTAGGGACAGGAGATGGCTTGGCGATGAATGTTTCCTTGTAAAACTCACTAACGTATCTTTCCTCGGAGGTGGCAACCTTACCAAAAACACTACAGTAAAACCTCCATTTAACGGACTAATTCGGGCGAGGGGGTGTCCGTTAAATCCAAAAGTCCATTATTTAACAAAACAAAAAAAACGAGCTGTCGGAGCAGCAGCCCGCCCGCCACAGGGTCACGGCGGCAGCTCCGCAGCCTGCCCGCTGCTGGGACCCGGGCGGCAGACGGGAACCGTCAGCCAGCCCGCCTGCTGGCGGGACTCAGGCAGGAACCGGGAGCCGGCAGCCAGCCCGCACGGGTCCTGGCTCCCGGGACCCGCCAGCCAACCCTCCCGTTTCTGTGACCCGGGTGGCAGCCGGGAGCCGGCAGGCAGCCCGCCTGCTGCCTGGACCCGGGCGGCAGCCGGGAGCTGGCAGCCAGCCCGCCTGCTGCCGTGATCCAGGCGGCAGCCGGGAGCCGGCAGCCAGCCCACCAGAAATGGATCAGGAATGCATCAGACTTGCTCAGAAATTTTGTCCGTTGCATCCGAAGTCCGTTAAATCGAGGGTTTACTGTACGAACAAAATCCTTCCTCCGCCCCCGAGCGGGAGACAATCCCCACCCCAGAGACCGACTGTAACAAACCTATACAGTAAAATGCTCTTCTCCCCACACGCCCTTGCTTGAGAGACGCTAACACACGCTGGTGGGTCTCCCACGGCAAGAAGATGTAATACACACGACAAAATCACTGATCTCTGGGGGACAGACTGTAACAAACGCTGTAATTTTCCTTTTCAAAGAGACGTGTAACTCGCAACAACTTCGTCCTCGTCCCCTTTCCCTTGATGGAGAGAGTGTCTATGCAAAGAAACTTAGGGGAGAAAATTCCAGTAGGTTTAATATCCTTGAGAGATATTGCGTAGACAAGGTTTCAGTGACTGGACCTCTTTACCACCATTGTAGTTAATACCCCAAAGCAAGTGTAACTGAACAATTGTAAAAATTGGTCCTGTCATGAGAAGCTTGTGAACCGATAGAAATCTTGTTTGTGAGTTTCTAGAGTAGATAAAGCGTTTTATAGATGCACACTGACACAGAGTAAAATCCCACCTATACATTCTAGGGGGCATAAAATACACAGGAAAATATCCCTCTTCCAAAATCTTTTCAAGGACTTTCTTCCTGTCCCTCAAGGGAGAGACTGTGACCCAAAATAACCCATTCCTACAATAGAAACTATTACACACAAATAGAAAACTCACCATACTCAAGGGAGAGGGGAGGACAGTATTTTCCACCCTCAATACACACTACACACAAGCCACAAATAAACCCATTCCTACAGAAGGTTCCAGTCTACATCAGGATGACTTTCAAAAAAGTTCTTCTGTTACTAGCGCTGCATCAGGTCTACCATAATTAGTAACTTTGGGAGTCCTAATATAAAATGGCAGCCTTCATATTGGGTATTGCTGTCTGTGTTTATTAAACCAGCTCTGAGCAGGATTAGATGATGTAGTCTTAAAATTATATCAGGCCCAAAGTACTACTGAATGCATAATATAAAGACACAGGATAATTATTTTGCTCCAACAGTTATAATTTTAGCTGTTGTTTGTATCAGCAGTAGGTTCAATATATTGATAGAAGTGTGTGCGTGCGTCCCAGCTACTGTACCTCTTGTCTCTTTAATAAGGGTTCAGTGTAACAAACCCTCATGATTAGTCCTCACTCCATTCCTTTTCCATACTGCCACCTATGCGCAGAATATGCTCCCAAAACATATTTGCCAGGTCACTACTCTCCCTCTGCTCAAATCCGCACCACTTCTGCCATGTAGTCCACAAGAAGTGAGTCAGCCAAGTTAAGTAGCATATTGATTAAAAACTATTTTTAAAAATTGATCAGACATGCTACACACTTACCTTTGCTGATTAACTGTATAATCTTATTGCTGTGATTTCTGTTGTTTTTCTCTGTGAACCCTTCCCCACTTTGTTTTATTGTATCACATGATATAAGACTGGAAGCTGTTTCAGGCATAGCATTCTTTTGAGGGTTGTAAATTAATAATCCCATCATAGTACTTGCTTGAGTAATGATTGGTCTCTAAATCTGTAAGGGGAGAGAAATAATGATCTTTCATGAAGGAAAAGTTCTTTCGTGTTCTGGAAAACATACACACATGTAATGGAAAACATTACAATAGCAGAGAATAAACTGAAAATATTAGAACCATTAACTGTGACATTAAGCCAAACTCAGTTTTGGAGCAGGCTTTGAGTTTGAAAATATAAAAATCTTTACATAGAACCCTCAACTTTGAAGGGCAGAAGTGTCAGCTTCTTCAGTGATGAATGTTTGTAGTAGTAAGGAAATTTTACTTTACTCAAGTCCATAAAAAAAACACAGTTTGTCCTTCAGATTCAAACTCTTAGTTTTTTTAAATTCTGGTAGCTGTTGGATCCTCCCTCTGGCATTCACATCCATTCTTTTCCCTGAAGTATGCAGTAGCACTACTCTGTATATGAAGAATCATTTTCTGGCTTGAGTCTCAAATTAATTGGATTTTAATTTAACAGTTTAGAGGGCTTCACACTATCACTTTTCTCTAAATTTCAGAAGCTTCAAACCCTGGCAAGGTTTTCCAGGGCTTCTACTCTAGCATGTCTTGCTTCAAGTGCTTGGTTTCACCAATTCTGCTTTTGCAGCTTGGACCTCCGCTGCCATCTTGCTTCGCACTTTTTTTCTCCCTGTGGGTGCAAACTTGTGTCTATTATCCATTTTATTGTCCCAAGTTATTTTTATTTTGTTAAAATGTCAAACCTCCTCTCAGGGCATCTTACTCTATCTAGTTTCCTTCTCAGTTCTGCTTTATGAGAAGTTTGTAAAGCAAAACCCCAAACAGTTTGTAGGGCTGGTTTTCCATGAACTGGACAGCCCAGTTTAAAAGATTGCTGTTGAGCAAGGAATCTATTCCACCTAAATTGAACATAAATTACCTTGTTTTTGTCACCTGTACCTTACTGATATCTTTTAGTGGATTTTTAAAAGCATTTTGATTGTTTATGAAAAAAGAGTGTTCATTGTGATGGAACTGTTTCTAGAAACTGGAAAATTAAGCATATCTGAAAATCTTGGATATTGGGAATTTGAATGCTGGGTAAATACCCTCCACCAGTTATCAAAGAAACTTGATTGGGAAGCATACGTTTCTTAACTTTAGAAAATTGTATATTTATTAGTGTTAATAAAAGTTGAATTATTGTGATAGATATGCTTGTGGAAAGATAAAAGGCTCTTTTATATTCTAAAAATAAATGTTACTATAAATTGATTCAAATAGCATCTGCTTTACTGGCTTTCGAATTGCATTTTAAAATGTGATTCAAGCCCCCTGTGCAATGAAAACTGTTTTACGCTGGTATGAGTGGCCCGCACAAATGCACATGGGGACAGAGCTGCATTAGATGTACACTTTAAAAAAACTGTTAGGACAATTGTAAGGCTAGTCTCAAACTCAATTTTGCTACAACTATGTTTGAACCATATTTAATGAGAGTTTTACAGCCAGTGAAGAGAAGATCTAATTGTATTTGCCAATTTAACAACTTAATAGAAAAGGTGAAAGTGCTGTGTCTTTAACAAGGACATCCTGGATCCCAAAGTATTTATTTGTGTTTATAGTACTACCTAGATCCTCTTACTAAAATCATGGTGTTAGACACTATATGTATATATAGTACAGAGACAAGGTGGTTGCTGGACCAATTTCTGTTGGTGAAAGCGAGACACTTGGATAGCTCAGTGGTTTGAGCATTGCATGGCCTGCTAAACCCAGGGTTGTGAGTTCAATCCTTGAGGGGGCCATTTAGGGATATGGGGCAAAAATGGGATTGGTCCTGCTTTGAGCAGAGAGTTGGACTAGATGATCTTCTGAGGTTCCTTCCAACTCTGAGATTCTATGATTCTATAAGCTTACATAGAGCTCCTCTTCAGGTCTGGGAAAGGTACTCCAGAGTGTCACAGCTAAGTGCAAGGTGGAACACATTGTTAAGCATAAGGAGTTAAAATGTTTTTGCCAGAAGCTGGGAATGGATAACTTGATAATTACCTGTTCTGTTCATTCCATCTGGGGCACCCTGCATTGGCCACTATTGGAAGACAGGATACTGAGCTAGATGGACCTTTGGTCTGACCCAGAATGGCTGTTCTTATGTTCTTATGTACATGTTGCAAGAGACCATTTGAGGTGAAGTGGGCAGCTAACATCTCTGCTGTCAGAGGACAAAGCGGGGTTAGTGGGTTGCAGCTTGTTGTAATGAACCATAAATCTCATGTCTTTATTGAGTCCATGGTTTTTAGTGTCTAACAAAGTTATGAATTAAAGCTCCCAGGGTCATATTCTGAAGGTGTTGTGTAGGTTGCCTTAGAGGAGGAGGACTAAGAGGTCAGATATAGAGTGATAGTTTTGTTCAAAGTGTTTGACCATGAATGATATTTTTTTTTTGTCTTTTATCATTTTCCTGTGTGCGTTCGTTTGAGAGCATAGTGATTCTCTCATTTCACCCACATAGTTGTTATTGGGACATCTAGTGCATGTGATGAGGTACGCCGCGTATTGTGATACACATGTGTAGGACTCAAGAATCCTGAATGATGGGTTGTGGAGGGTCTTGATCATCGTAGCAGTGGAGATATTCTGCAGGTTTTGGCAGGGTCTGGTGCCACTTTAAATTGGGGTGTCTTGGTCATCAGAGAGCTTGCTTCTGATGATGGGCTTGGCAAGGCTGCGGGCTTGTTTGGAGGTTCGAAGAGTGGGTTAAAGATGTGGTCCCCACCAAGCATCTGTTGTACTAGTTTAATAACGCCCCAGATGGATTCCAATTTGGGATGGAAGGTGACTGCTAGGGGTATGCTGTTGGTGTTTTTTGTTTCTTCTGTATTGAAGCAGGTTCTTTCAGAGTATTTGTGTGTCTTTGCTTGGTGACCACAGTTTTAAATGTGTTAAGGTGTCCTGGACTTTCTCCTTGGAATATATTCTGTGGTATCTGTGAGCATGGCTGTAGATAACAGATTTCTTGGTGTGTTTGGTGTGGTTGTTGGATCTGTGAAGGTAAGTGTGGTGATCTGTGGGTTTCTTGTATAGAGGTATCTGTAGGATTCCATTGTTGAAGCTGATGATGGTTTGGGAGTATTCTAGAGAGAGGGTCAAGTCGTGGTGGAAATCTGTGCTGGAGTATAGGTTGTCTGTCCAGGGGATGGAAATATAATTGATGTTTACTGAGGTATATCATTGGTTTCATGGTGCATTTATCCAGAAATTCTTCTTCAAGGTGTCTTACTAGAGACCCATTCTAATCCCCATGGCTATTATGATGGTTTGGACAGAGTTTGTTGCTGAATGTACAATTTTTATGGGTGAGGATGAAATGGATGTATTTGGCGATGTGTTTGGGGTGGATATTTAAATGTTTTCCATTGTCTTGTAGCTAGTGGAGATAGGGAGCAATGCCATCATGGTGAGGGATGTTGGTGTATTGGGAGATGACTTCTCTGATGACAACTGGGATGATTACATCAATAAGGCCAACCTACAACTCTCTGACACCACCTGCTATAAAGAACTCAAAGACCACCCCATACCACAATTCACCCAAGAATTTAAGGATATCATGAAATCTTTCCCCAAAGAACTCCAGAGAAATTCTACAACCCCATTCCCCAGGGACCTTCTGCAGTGCTGTCCTGATCAATACCCTCTACAACACGCCTTTCAAGATCAATTGGCCCTCTGCATGCCTATCATAACATGTGGTGTACCTCCTCCAATGCACTAAATAACTTTGTGGGTGAAACAAGAGTGTCACTATATTCTTGAATAAACTCTCAAAAAATGATAAAAGGCAAAAGGACCATATCATCCATTGGTGAGCACTTTTCACAAAACAGTAGTCACTCCATATCTGGCCTCTTAGTCTTTGTCCTGGGACTGGGGGTGTGCGCAAGGAGGGGGTGGGTGCAAGTGAGGGCACTGCTCCCCCCTTTGGTAGGGGCAGATTATTTTGGAGACGGGGCAGGGAGCGTAAACTTCTCTGGCCCGGGGCTGGGGTGGGATATGACAGTTCCTCTGATCCGGGGGCGGGGAGGTGTTCCAGCGCCGCCAGCTGCTGGGCGAGAGTGAGCGCCACAGGACCTGGGGCTGTGGAGGTTGGGGAGGAGAGGCAGCTCCTCCAGCCACAGGGGGGAGGGGAAGCCAGCTCCTCTGGTCCTGGGTGGCACAGAAAGAGCCCCTCCAAAAGTGGCCAAATTTTTATTGCTATGCATGCCACTGCCTGGGGCCAACATGGCTACAACAACACTGCAGACAACATATTTACAGTACAACACCCACCGCCCCAAAGAGCTCGTTGGCTAAATAAACAAGACTAAAGAGTTGGGGGAAAGGAATTGTCTCCATTTTACAGACAGAGAATTGAAGCACAGAGAGTCTGTGGCACAGTCGGTCTCCAGAGTCCCACATCAATGTCTTAACCACTAAACTACCCTTCCCTTAAATTACTCACTGATGTTAAATAGTTGGCGAAAAACCCTGAACAAACAAACAAAAAAGTTCTTAAACAGCCAGACTAAAAATGTCTTCCACTCTCCAATGCTTTTTTTCCCCTTTACACTCTCCCCAACCCCTCTTTTTTTCCTCCCTACCACAAGCTTTCACTTAATTTCTCTGAGGCAAATGAGAATTAATTATTTGACTTCATTGCCTGTCTCTAGTGACACCATAACAGAATATTCCTGTAAACTTTAGTAGGCTCACTACATACTTATCTTAATTTAGATGAAGAAAATTTGAGGGTATCTTGCAGTGGAAGTATCCATAGATCATATTCCTATATTCAAGAAAAAAAATAGATAGTTTATTCTACTGAAGCTATATATTGTGAAGATAGATACAGTGTGTAATACTAAAGATATGGCATATATGAAATGTCTAGTTATGGTCACATCTAATAATAGGAATGCAGCTGGAAAACAGACTGATTTCTACAGGATGCCCATATCTATATTTATCTTTACCAAACAGCCATGGAAACTTGCAAGCTCCAATTACTCTTGAAAATATATTATTCCACTGTTAGCTAAAGTTAGCTGGAAAAATAAAGGAGCTACAAACTATATTTTCCTCTAATTATATCTCCTTACCGGTGCTTAGATTTTACATTATTAAAACTGAACATATAAAAATCTAATCTACTCTTCACTATTTGATTTTTGACTTTCTGATAAAGATAGGCCCAACTTGTCCAGATTAGGATTTGAACTTCTTCAAAATTTAGGAGTGTTTGAATCCAAGGTTTAGGTATTTGCCCATTTTTACTACATCCATCTCGCTCGACTGAATGATGAAACTAGATCACTGTTTCATTTTAGATTCTCCTAACCTAGTACAATCATGTTTGTGTTTCCAGCATCACAGGGCTAGGTTAAAATGAACAAACAACTGTTTTTACTGGCATTTAAACAAAAGTAAAATGGACTTTAAAGTAAGATAATTGTGTCCCTTTAAAACAGAGACCAACTTTCTCTGCTTTGATAATATCTTCATTTCACTTTAGCTTTCACACTGAATTTCATTCTTTAGTCCTGAAGTCACTTACAACAGTTGTAGGCAAAAATATCACAATAAAGTACAGAGGAGTTCTAATATAATGTGTCACATATGTTTTGTAGCCCGGGAAAACTGTTTAATTCTGACAAAATTCCAAGTTTGTTTTGTGCGCTCTCAAGGCTGATAGAGGCAAAAAACAAGCAAGCAAGCAAACAAAAAGGTCAGCATTCTGATTTCTATTTGATAAGGCTGAAATCTGACGTTTCTGTCTTTAAATGGTGGAATTGTTGTGGTATTTCCACACATTCTGGGTAAAATCTGGCCACAACTGAAGTAGAACCAAATGAAAGTAATTTTCGAGTTTTAAGATCCAATCCAATGTGGTTTTTGACTGTATTGAACCAAGAGTAAATGAAAACAAAAGCACAGTTTTCAACATGAAGAGTGTTAACAGTCACAATTTTGCTGTCCCAGCACAAATTAGATATTCTTTAAAGGCAACAAATGTTATTTTACATGATCTGTAACTTCAAAGGATGTTTGTTTATATTAAAACTGTTTCTAGAATCCATAGCTGCTGGTAATTTACATAATTGTCATTTTGTCTACTGAGGTACCAAAAAATTCAAATGAACACATTTTCATAGCATTTAGAAATTATTTTTAAAATATGTAAATCTTTAAAGGAGAAGAGAAGATTCCATTGCGTATTTGCTTTTTCATGCCACTGTACTGGATGGTGAGTTCTTGAGGCTTCGATTGTTTTTTGGTGTTGGTTGCTATTGTAGGCTTTTGCAATTAAAATGAAGTGTTAATGGCTAACTTGTTTTATTAAATACATTGGAAAGTTACTGCAAGTATACAAGGTGTTCGTGTTGTGTAAAGTCTCTGTTCTACAGTTATGGCATCCTGTAGAAAAAGACTGTTTGGCTAAAGTAGTGTTTTAGTTTCATTTTTTAGATTTTAGTTACACATGTCTGGCAGGATCCCTGACCACTGCTGTTACCTGGTGGCGCCTAGACTTCATCAAGCAGTGTACCTGGACCTAGGCCCAGATGGCATGTTGTAACTGATGAACATGATCCCCTCTTTTAAGGAATCCAAGATCTATAGTACCAGAATTCCCAAGGAATTTGAAAGAAAACTGTGTTCAAGCTTTGGCTCTTACTTTTATTATTTTGTTTGCTGGTGTTACATGGTATCATGTTATACCTATGGACTAGTGTACATCACCACTAGTGAAACCTCTTTTGGGCTTTTGGTAATTAAGGAAAAAGAATTCTTTTAAAATAGAAAAATACAAAAACAGTCAACAGTTTATTCAGTGAAATAAGTTAGTTTGTCATCTCTTGATTACTGCTTACCAGAAAAGTGACAAATTATTAAATAAAATAATTAATATGTTACTTGTAGCTCTGGTGTTATCCTTCTGATCTTTGTCGATATTTCTACCATTGTTTATACTAATAAAATTTAACTGGTAAACACAACTACATTAATTTTGTTCTTACATGTTTTACTTCTCTAGTCTGGTTCATATTCTCTTTATAATGTTATACTATTTAGACATTATACAAGTATATTATTATTAGCTGCATAATATTATCTTGATGGATCTTTCATTAGAAAATATTTTAAAATTTGTTATGATTGCAGGGTGAGTGTTAGCATTCAATGTAATTAAACTTAATTGCATTTCCTGTTTGGTTTATTTTTAGTTTGCTTCTACATGCCTTTATTTTCATCTAGGGCTGCAAGTTTGTTGTGCATATATAAGGAAAATATGGATTTGGTATGGCAGAGGCAGAAGCTATAAGATTTTGTTTAAAAATAAGTCGTAAGTATAATCTCAGCCATACTACTTTAAAACAAAATAAAAACCACTTTAGTTTTAGAGGATGCTTTGTAACTGTTTGTATAGTCAACAGCTGCCTCTTCATGTTGTTCAGCACTCTGTCTCCTTGCTGGGTTTTTTTTCTTATTTTTTTATTTAAAGTTTGAGGGCCAGTATGAAGTGGCCTCTTTTCCCGGCCACTTCATACTGGCCAGTTTTCCCAACTGTTCTGCCCAGGTGAGCCATTCAGAGAACATTCGTTACTTTTTCTGCCTGTGATCTTTCCTGGGGATGTCCAGAGGTGTAAGCAGGGATCCGAGTTTTCCATGATAAAAATACCCCCAAAATTATCTGACAGAAAAACATAAAAATTCATGTTTTTCTGTAATTAAAATGAAATGCTGATTTTAGTTTCCCTCGACTGGGGCTCAGACTGTTGTGTACTTGCTTCATGAATAGAACATCCCAGCCTAGCCTGGCTATAACACCCCAGAAAGATTTGGTGTGAGCTTCAGCTAACACAGAGAGCCAGAAAATGAGGTTCGACTAAACGAGGTTCTAGTGCATATGGTTGTTATTTTTCACAAAATGTAAAAACTAAAGGTTCTTTATAAAAACACAAATTCCACATTTTTCCATATGGCAAACAGATTTCTAGAATCCCTGGTCGTGAGGCATCTTACTACCACTTGCCCTTAATGTGCCCTTGTCTGTGCCTGCTGGGGGTCAGTTCCCAGAGTCCACCAGCTACTGGCAACACTAGCACGCACGGCCCCTCTCTCTTCTTCTTGCAGGGTAGTGACAGGCACTCTCCAACCTCTGAATCCTCCGAGAATCTCCCTGCAGTATCCAGCCCCTGATCCACTAGACATTCTCAGAAGTACTGTTCCCAAAGTACACTTGTTAGACCACATCTTGGCTTAACCTTAGGTTTGTTTATAGTGAAAACAAATATAAGTCTACTTAACAAAGAAAGAAGATTGAAATGATAGCAAGCAGAAATATTTGAAATGAAGAGTTACATATAAAATAAAATCATAACACACAGAGCCCAAACTTAAGTACAGTAATAGGACATTATGATGTCATAAAAGCAAAAGCTCACCCCAAATCCTTCCAGGGTATTATAGCCAGGCTTGGCTGAGATATTTTTTTCATGAACCAAGCCCACTGTCTGCTTATTTCCTAGGTAAAAGATACTGGAGTGGTCCTTTGCAACCCCAGATATATCAAAACAGGCCTTTGAGCTTTCTCCATAAATGGACCCCTCCTGCTGTGTGTTCCTTCCTCGTTATTTTCAGAATTTTGATTAGCTGGTGGATTAATATGCAGATAGGTATCCATTGTGAAGTGTACAATACTCAGTTTGCATATAGCCAAACAGATAGATAAGCAGCGCCTATCTGTCTGAAAGGAATATGTATGTCTCCTCCTGGTGACCTGCTTCAACTCTCAGACCATAATAACATAATTTGCAGTATAGGTACATAACTCTTTAAATACTGTATTTGCATACATTTTGGAATGGTTATGATGACCAGGGTGTTACTGGCTCTCAGTAGAGGCCTCACATGACATCCTTCAGTGAATGATTATACATATAACTGATCCAGGATCCTTGTGAAATTGTGTGTGCTCCTTGAGCCCTCTGCCAGATGAAATCATGGGGTTCCTGGTTTGCACTGCCAACCAGGTTTTAATCCCCTTACTCCCTTATCTTTTCTCATGCATATTCATTACATTAACTGTTTATCCCATTGTGCACTTGTACATATGATAATTAAGTAGGAGTTTTTCTGATAGCCTGAGAAATATCGAAATACGTGTTCATTACAGCAACCACTATAACACTGGAAAGGTTAAAGGTGATCTGTGGTGGGGAAAAATTGGGCTTGTGCCCATTGTTCCTTCGTTATGATATATATTTATTTACAAAGAAAGCTTTTTTTTTTTTTAAAAAAAAGGGGTTTTGTTTACTCTGCAATACTCTATGGTGACTGGAGCATTTGGAAGTTATGGTATCACATGAGGCAAGAGTTTGAAAGTTGAGTTGTCGGGAGAGGAAAGAATTGTCAGACTGCTTAACTTTTGTTTTTACATACAGTATTTAATTCTAATGTCTAACAAACATTTTGGATAATATTTTAACACCCACTTCCCCACCCCTTCTGGTAGACCAGTCTTGATGTACTTAATATTTAGGAGGTAAAAAACAGGATAACCACAAAGATAGCATAATCTCCATAAAAAAAACCCCATTGCATGTGAACAATAATGGGGATTTGTGGCTGCTAGATAGAGGTAGAGCCATGCTCATCACAGACTTGTGAATAATTATGGGAGGTCTATGACATTAAGCGGAAGTTATTTTATTATTTGTAGTGTTGTAGTACCTAGAAGCCTCATCTTAGATTGGGGCCCCTAACACTAAATCCTGTAAGAACATATAATCCCTGCCTTGAAGAGTTTATATACAAGGCAGATAAAGCATGGGAGAGAAAATACAGGGACAGAAAGATGAATTGACCATGACCACAGTCACACAGTAGATCAGGACAGAGCATGAAATAAAAATCATCTTGCCCAAGTCCTTTTTCAGTGCTGAGTTTATTGGACCACCCTGCTCCTTTTCAGACACGATAGGAGACCTTGTTATCCTGCCCAGCATAGGTTCTCCTTTCCACTGCTGTACATACGTGAAAGGTGTGATCTGAGCACAGGACTAGGAGCTGAAATCCTTAGATTCTGATCCCAGCTCTGATAGTGTGTGGCAATGGACAAATCACTTAATCTCTTTGTCTTTTTCTCTACTTACAGAATGGAGATATTTACCTATCTCACCAGTTTGCTGTGAAGGTTAATGATTTGTTTGTAAAGTACTTGAAGATGAAAAGCACTGTAAAAATGCTAACTAGTAGTATTATGTGTGAGCTCTTCATAAGTGCATAATGGCTGTTTGCCTGCACAATATTTCAAGTAATTTATAATACCCCAAGTATGAAAGGCACAACATCAAATCAAAGTCTAGTTTTCTGTTGTCATTTACATACCTTCTCTCATATTTTGTGTCCAGGAGTTTTTAACATGGAAATTAGTCCATATCTCCTTCCTATGCTGTCTATAGCAAAAATCTAAACTTCATAATGGTTTTTAAAATCAAACAATAGGAATTCTTTTTCAGAATTGTGTAAGTTAGATCTTCATATAACAGGGATCTATTTTAATTCAGTTCCCTTCTCTCTCCCTCACTGCACACTCTTGTTTCTTCCTTTTTAACCTCTCTCAAATGTTTCATCTCCTTTCCTTCTGCCAAAAGCCTTGTCCATCACTTGCGTGGACTACTGCAATCTTTCTCACCCCAATGGCCAGTCTGTCTGAAAGGCTGCTACTGAAATCCTCTTCCTCTCTTGCATCATGTCTGTTCACTGGCTCTCTCCTCACCTTCCATGTTTATCATTATGGCAGGGCTTAAAGGCCAACCAAAAAGACAGTGAAGGAGAGGGAGGATTGAGGGAAGCCGCCAATCTGCACAGGGTAGAGAAAACCAGAAGTTTCTACAGTTTTGACTGGAATGTCCAAATGTTGGCGGGAGGTGGGGGGCAGGGGAACCCCTGCTTTGGCTGCTTGTTGCTACTGGCTGGAGTCTGGCTGTCTCCTCTCTGCACCTTTTCCCCAAGGTTGTCATGTGGGGAAGAAGAACCATGTGGATCCTAATGCCCCTAGAATGTGTGTGGGAAATCTCCCCTGCACAGTTTTGGGTCCAGGAGGTGTAGCATGACAGATTACTGTTGTCGTGTCACTTTCCACATTATCTCACTCCCACCACCTCATGCTGTTTGCTCCACCCAAGACTTTTCTATCCTTCCTCCACTCTTGGTTTTGTGTCTTCCATGATGCATCCTTGGAACCATCTTCCTTTTCTAAGGACCACATTCAGTTGGTTAGGATCCCTCATTGAGACAGTTCTTTTGGAAATCCTGCCGACAGTAATCCCCAGGAAGAAAACAACACAACAAAACTCAAACCAAAAGCAACAGTGCACCACTTTGAGACTGGACCTTCTGGTCTTTGATCACCTTTATGTATTTACACTGTATGGTCTGTCCAATTTACACAGCTTAGGGGTCTCATCTTGCAAACACTTATTTTTGTAAGTATGGGTTTTCAGGATCCGGATGTATGTATTAAAAAAACCCCAACAAAACAAATGCTCCAATCTTGTAAAGACATGTTTATGATTACTCATGTGAGAAATATCACTGAATTCTCTAATACTACTTGTGAGCAAAGTTGTGCACATGTATAAGTTCTTTTAGGACTGGAGATGGGTGGAATAAAAGGCAATAAGTATCTCTACCGAGCAGAGTTAAAGTTCTTTGGATTTTTGTACAAACAACAAATTCCAATCTGTGGCTGTGTTACTATATAGTGTATTAATCAGTGTCAAAATTGTTTGTTTAAACTTTGTAATTTCCAGTTTTTAGTGTGTTTTAAATGAACTACCTACAAGAGTAACCATCTTTGGAGTAACAGTTACCAGTCTTAACTGTTACTTAGTGAAGTTTTATTGTTTTATTTCATTTGTGGAAAGTTGAGAGACCAAGAATACCAGCACTCTAGGCTGTGTTTTGTAGCTCTCAATTCAGTTTGTTTTATGCTCTTTAAATAAGTGCAAGAACGTGATGAATCCTACTCAAATAATTGCATTGGTGTTTAATGTATGACTTTATTCAACTGACTTTTTCAATTTAAATAAATGACTACAGTAATACTGTTGTTGCATCAAATATCACCATTAAAATTGAGAGATGTTTGGGTTTCAGGATCTGGGGGCATAACTTTATTAAAGCCTGTACAAAAGGACAACTTTATTAAAGAAAGTTTCCCCAACACTTCTTTGTCTTGCTGTCACAGTTAAGATCACTGCAAAGGAAAGACCAAATCACTGTAAACTAACAACTCAAGTAGCATGAGTTGTGGTCCTCTGCTACAGCCCTTGTGTCAAGCTTCTTCCAGGGGTATTAGGTTCTCTGATGAGACAAGCTGCTCCCATGCCCAATTTCCCACCTCTGTACATACCACACGAGCTCCCATTCCAGAAACAAGATTCAAGTTTGGAGATGGGGCTAGGACAATGTGTTTCCCTCCACACTGTCAGCAAAATACAGCTGTGATTCCCACCAATTTCTGGTAGGTAATCAAAAACTTTTCACCAACCGCAGATATCCATAAAAGTTATAATCAGTTCCTGTGTCTTATAAATGCATCCCATTCTCTAAGAAGATCTGGCCACCTATAGCTCAACTGATAATGTTTAATAACACAACCCTCGCTTCTGAAACAAAAAGGTGTGTAATATTTTATGTATTGGACTTGCATATGATCTTAACAATGTGGGAAGATCTGATATTCCAGGGTGCAATCCAGATGACTGAGGGGCAGGTCACTCCCAGAGTGTCTGTGCATAGCCACAATCCTGGTTTTGCAATTCTGACTCCAGCATCCTGTCAGCAAACACCAGCCATAGGTTAATGGTTCTAAGTTTAAAACAGTACACTGTTTATTTAAATGAGAAGTTTTATTTGGAGAGTAGAGATGTATTGTTTTCTTAAACTTAGAGGTGGCACTGTTCTTTGAGTTCGGTAGCAAACCACATTGAACAGAATTCATAACATTAATCTTCTGATACTTTTTCCCTGTCTTTCTGTCCACTAAAATAAACCCCAATATTTACCTAGAAAAAATTAATCGTTTTTTGCACTGATTTTCGTCTCTCTTTTTTTGGTGCAGTAATAAATACTGATGAATTCCCAGGAAGAATTAAATAAAATTAAAACTGAAAACGAAGGGTCTTGCTGATGCAGCAAGCCTACAGGTACCAGAGCTCAGCCTTGGTAAGCCCGGGCAAAAATTAAGCACTGACTCTGTGCATCGATGCAACTGAGGACGCATTCCACCGACACAAGAAGTGTGGTGTGGACACGCAACCGAATTAACTACTGTGGCCACTGGATGTCCACTTAATTGAAGTTGACTTCAGTTTGTAGTGTAAATGTGCCCTTACCCTGATTCAAGCCCCACCATGTACTAGGCATTGGGAAAGAAAAGAGACTGAATTACTCCCCATTTGGGGGGATGGAGGGGAAGGTAGAGCTGTATGTCACCTGCATATGGATGGCATTGCAGCACAAAACAGGCTCACTGAGTTGCCTCATATATGTTTGAACAGGGTAAGATCACAGCACATACCCCTACAGGTGAGAGTCCTTTGAGTAGATGGACAATTACCAACCAGATGATAGGAAAGAACCAAAACACTTTGATGTATCCCACTTGGTGTCCACAGATGACTCAACACTACCTTGTCAGTGGTACCAAAGATTACTAATAGATCTAAAATAAATTAGCCTGGACACCTGTGCTTTTATAGCCTTTAGAAAGGGGTGATCCACTAGCTAGACTCATGCAGCATCAGATTCATGACCATAAAATGTGCACTAAAAACATTGACCAGAAAATGAAAACCAACACAAGTCTCACCCTGCAACCCCCAAGAATAAAAATTAATTGTCTACTATTAATGAAAATGTAGAAGAACAGCTCAACTCTTGTATAAATTATAACCCTAGTGTGAGTAGGTGGCTTCCCCCAGGCCATACAAGTTTCAATGACTCAAAATTAATCTCCATTCTAGGGTTTGGCTTTATTCACCTAAGGAATTTGAAAAAATATATAATGCAGCCCAAGCCTTTTCCCCATGTATGGTTGCTTCCAGGGTTCCTCAGCAAGGACTACTCAGCCCACACACTTGGTCTCCCCTTTCCTTTATATCCAGGTGGGAAAAAGGGACCAGAATGTCAGTAAAACCCATTTTACATCAGCAGGACCATCTCCTTTTAACACCAGGATTTTCAGATCGTGCTCTTGCACAGTGATGAGACCAAATATGTTGTCTCTGGCTCTGTGCGCACTACCTGTCATGTCATGCTGTTTGCGTGCCGGGGAAATTGGCTTGTTCTCTGTTTTTTTAAATGTTGTAAATTCTTCATTCACTGAATGGCTGAAACTAGTGTTTCGTACCTAATCCTCGTTCCCCATCAATTTCCACCTTGTTTTGTACTTATGCACTTCCCCTAGCACTTAGTGGAAAATCTTCCCTTTGCACAGCAATACTACATTATTTATAAATTACAATTTTCCTTGCAATTTGCCATATATCAAAATTGGCCTTAGATGATGGTTACATAGTTTGAGAATAGAGCCTGTGGTCTTCATGCACTCTGGGAACAATTGCTAATAAATGGCCTGATCCTGCTCCCATTTACTTCAATGGTAGTTCTTCTACAATCTGTATTCACATAAAACATCCTTTGTGCCAAATTCTCTTCTAACACAAATGGGCACAACTCCTTTGAACTCAGCGGAGTTGAATGCACTTATGCCAAGAGTGAATTTGTCCCATTAACTTCAATGGCAGTTTTTCCTGAGCAAGAACAGCAGTGTCAGATCTCCGTCTGATTTCTGCAGCCCTGGCCTCACACAGCACATCTGTACTATTGGTAAACCAACTAGTGGTAGGTATCAATGGTAAAACAGATTTTCTAGTTTCGTTTTCAAAGCATTTTTCTTCTAGCTGTCTGAGTGATTAATGTGAATAGGAAAATACTGTTGACCCATTTAAATCATGTCAGACAACATCCATTGCTCATCTACATAATGAAATACACACTGAACATTACATCTTAAGTATAGGAACCAGTGAACTACAAAATAATATTTTACTCATTTAGATTATGAAGTAAAATATAGGACATTAGTACCAATCATAGTATTAAATATTAAGCCATGCAAATTGTAATTGTCACTGAGAAAAAACTATAAAATTGAAAAGGCTATTAGCATTTCAGCTATAACAGTTAATTTGCGTAGTCTTTTTTTTTTGCAAGTGTGCTGTTTAAAAAAGTCTATATGTCAAAACACATTTTGTAATAAAGCATTAAAATCAGAATATTTGTTTTGTATCATTTTATTATTTACTTTCAAACATTAAAGAAGGAAGTTAGAAATATTAATTTGCAGGACTAAAATATATTAAAGTGCATTATAGCACAATGATACTCAATTGTTTCTTTGCTTGAATAAAATCAAATTTAAATGGCAAATTATTAGTAATTGAGTTGGAAAGTCAAACAAAGGTGAGTTGGGGCTTTTGAAAAAATACAAATGTTGTTAGATAGGGACGTCATTTCCAGCATTTTAAAATAAATACAAATTTTTAAATGTTTAATTTAGTCTGTCGAAAGGTTTCTATGGTTACCCACCTTTTCAACAGTTTTGTGAGATGTGCAAATGGGTCTATGAGTCACTTATAATTATTTGTTTTTTGTTTGTTATATTAGTAATTCTGTGTTCAGTTTGACTCTAATACAGTTCACACCGCATGCTTTGGTTTATGTATATTTTAGTGTGTCTGATTGACAGTGATTGAGCATTTCTTATGGAGCGCTTGTTTTTTTCTTTTTGTCATAAATTATGTATGTTGGTTGTGCTGAAAATGTAAACAACTTCTTCCTGTATCACTGTTTGATAAACAGGCACTTTTATGCTAAGGAGATCTTTGTATATTTTAAGCAAGAAGGTGAGGTGAAATCTTGTATTTAAAAACAACAACAACAACAAACAAAATATTTATTACACTCTTCTAAACAGGATCTCTAATCCTATCATTCAGATTCACCCAGTGAATCAAATGTCACATTTCTGAATAAATGTCCTAGTTGCACAGTAATATAATAGTGCATTTTAATGAATAGCTGGAATAAAAATAAATACTGTGATAAAGTTACCAAGTTTCAGCTATAGTGAGCTCTTGATTGGGACATCTTTGTTACACAGTTCATCTTCCCATAACAAAATAAGAGCTTGCCTCCCAACCCTTACCGACATAACTTCGTAATGGTGCACAATATTACATTTGCTCATATTTTTGGAAGAATAGGTGTAATGGCCCAACCTTCCAATATTTATTCAGACAGAACTCTAATGGACTTTAGTGGAAGCTTTGTCTGAGTAAGCAGTGCAGAATCAGACTCATAGTTTATAGTCTGGTATTAGTTTTAGTAGTGGAATGACAGACACCCTAAAGTCTATTCTCTATCATAGATGTGCTGAGGGATGGATGCATGTAAATTACATTTGTAAAGTCTCTCAATGGGGGACTAACCCCTATAAAATATATAAATTCTGCTTTTAGATGCTTGCAGCCACTGCTTATAAAACCAGATAATTAACAAAACTTGACACAGCAGAAAACACGTGTGGTTATAGGTCATTATTTCCAAACAAGAGTAAAATTATAAGTATTTTATTGAAAGATTTCTATCAGAAGAAATTGCTAACTTAATTTATACTTATGTTCATTGCTGAGATAACACTGGCTTGTGATTCAAGAATCCTTTTGTTTTAACTCCTCAGAGATTCAACTGCAGAAATGTGGAACTACATTTGTATGATAACACATTACTGTAGTGGGTGGCATCTTTTGTTTGGGGGAAAAGATTACCAACTACAAACTTTCCTTGCTGCAGCTTAGAGAGAGTACATAGAGAATTCTCAGATAATTGTCATGATAGTCCACAAAATTTCTATGCAAACTTATGCTCTTATTTTATCAATCTTTCTCATGGTTTTGTACAATGAAAGAAATTATGTGTAAAGCATTTTTGTGAGGATACGGATATAGGTTTGTGCAGCTCAATGGGAAACAAGAAGTTTATAGCAAGATTATTTTCTTTTAGTGCCATAACATTTAATAATATATCAGAATAGTGGTAAAGTATTCAGACATAAATGTGTTATTTCCGTTCCATATGCTATCTGAAATTATTTTATAACAGTAGGATTCAATAAATCTTATAGCTGTGGCTGTGTACATATTAACGATGAGATTCTATAATATTGTGGATGTGTTGCCTCTGTGTGTGGGGGTTTTTGTTTTGTTTTTTGAATAATTTATTATTGTAATCAGTACTGGGTTTAGATATTTTGTTTTATTAAAGTTAAATAATTTAATCCAAACAATGATCAGTTCCTCGATAAAATCAAAGTAGTTAATATATCAACTATTCTTTCAAGCTGGATTAAACTTTTTATTATAAAATTCTTATAATTCCTTATTAAGATGTATTTCAATGTACAAGCCTGAGCAAATATGTTTCTGGTTTTAATTTGTGCATTTTAAGATTAATTCATTTATTTTCTTCATTTTAACAGGAATGTAGTAAGTTAATGGGAATGGTTCATTTGTTAGTTAGAAAAGTTGAAATTTGCCAGATGTCATGTGCTGATTCAGGGCCTATATTTCCTTGAAATTAACTGTGTGTGAAACTCTTAACATTGTTTTGTCCAGGCTTTTGGATCTGCTTGTTTCACTTCGCTGCTGTTACCGCTGTAAACAACACTTGCCTTTTGTTTTCTGTTTATGTTGTTATGTTGGAGACAGAAAAATTCGGATGTAAGATTACTTCTGTTGTTTTCTTAGAACCTCACTAGAATGTACAGTCTCAATAAACCTAGTTATCTCAACAGGGAAGATAAAATATTTCTTTGTCTGTGTGTTGCAGAAATGTTAAGAATCCTGCTTTTAATAATAGGAGCATATGGAATCTAGTCACACTTAAATGGACAATGAAATTCCTTTGGGGTATGAGTGAATGAATGAATGAGCCAGCTCGGGTTGTAATACTCAGACATAGTTATACTGAGTTATTGGTTTGTGTTTTCCTAGTATGTAGTGGCAATATGCT
Source organism: Sternotherus odoratus (assembly GCA_032164245.1). NCBI lineage: Eukaryota > Metazoa > Chordata > Testudines > Kinosternidae > Sternotherus > Sternotherus odoratus. Next base: position 31,016,323 of record JAVMKO010000011.1, on the reverse strand, counting down.
CTGACTATAGCAGAATTTTCTCAGTGAAGCAGTACATTTTTACTTGTCTTGCTTTTTGGTGTGGCTTTTTTTTGGTACAACTGCTCAGGGAATCATCACCAGTTGAAGATCTGGGGATTTTTGTTGTATGGCTTTTGGTTTGTAACATGTAAAATTAGAAGTTTTCCCCTTTCTCTTTACTTGTTACACACTATTAATTGCTATTGATAAAGTGTGGCACAGAGCCAACTTCCTGAAAGAGCAATGTGGAAGGGTCATGGCTTGTCATGACCTGGGTGCTAGTACTTGAATGTTGTTATTATTGGGCTGGAGTACCCTCAGGCTGTCATCCTTCCGGTACATGGAAGAGGTTCTGATTCTTCATAGTTTCCTAGTTCACCTACTTCTAAGATATCTATTCTATTGGCTTAAGGTTTGGGCTCAATGAAGCATTACAAGAACTGTATTATTTTAGAAAATATAGTATTGAACTATCTTAATATGAATATGGAAGATATATAAAGAAATAATAAACAGCGTCAATTCTTGTGAAAATGCCAAGTAAATTTTAATATAATTCTTTACAAATTCAGATATTGTCAAAGAAGGCCTACTCCTGCCCCCAGTGAAGTCATTGGCAAAGCTTTGAATTTGTGGGGAGTAGTATTGGGCCCTAAAGACAATATTCAACTTGCCTCATGCCTTTGAGGAATCCCAGTGATGCCAGGATTGAAGCTTGATCCTGTACCACTGTAGTCAGTGAGAGTTTTGCTATTGATTTTGAGGGAAACAGGACAACTTCATTGGGTCTGAATAAAGAGGACAGGGAGGCTGCTAGTTACAGTATTTAATAACCAACTTCTGTCATAAATTTTTATTTCATTTCAATAATGAAATCAAAATAAATTCTGTTTTAGCATTATGTATTTAAGGACCTTGAGGTTTTTGCCAATATTTTGCACAATCAGAAGCACATAATTGTAAAGATTTATACTAATACATTGCTAATTGCAAGAAAAGGCATATCTATGCTGATGAATATTATGGTTCCCCCAGGCATGTTGTTTAAAACACACACATGCTTATCATGCATTTTTATGTTTTTCTTGTCAGCACCATATTGTCAGCTCTGGCTAAATCCTGTGTAGAACTGCTACTAGATTAACATTTTCAATCGTCTTTTTATGCTTTGCTTTTTCCTGATACTGCCAATTAGAGGAAAATAATTCTCACAAGCTTGTTTTATGGATTTGGTCTTCTTCCTGTAATGACACATAGGCCTGTAACCCAGGAAACAGTGGTGTAGGATGTTCATATCCATGATTTCCTGATGTGGGGGAAAAGTGTGGAAAGCATCTGGAGAAAAGGAGACTCCCTTTACCAGCTAGTTTCCTGTAAGCCAAATTGGAAGACCTTGTCTGTGCAAATAGATTTCAAAATAGAGCCTGCCCTTTGACTGTCTCCATAATTATACGGCTCGCTCTGTATTTTATTTGGCTGCCAGAACAGTTAACCCCTGGCAGTAAGGGACTGATGGTGGCGTTACCAGCACGGGTATGGAGACGTGACCATGTGAATACACTGTTGTTTACAGAAACCTGTAGTTAAGACCTCATTACAATATACTTTTACTGAATTTAAAAATTTATTACATGTTAGATTATGTTGGTTAAGATGTTCAGATAATGAAGAGATATTTGTTGAATAAAAAAGTCCTTCATTGCTTTGATGTAATCAACATCTGTCAACAGAATGAATTTGCTTTTGTTTAGTTTCAAGGGCTCTTGTTCTTCTATGCCCAATCAGTTTCAACTTCTGCCTGAGGCATTCTTCTGTGTTGTTCTTTTCTTCAGCAAATGCACAGGTTATTGCTTGTGAAATGTGAGTTGCTCTTCTGTTGTACAGGTTACACAGAGTTGGAAAGAACCTTTAATCGTTCATATTTTATTTTTGAAGCATATGTGCATCTCTGTAACACAGGCGTTACAAAGTCAGTGTTGTATGAATACATTTTTATTACAGTAACCTGTGCCATTTAATATCTGCCAAAAAAAAGTTGGAACGCAACTCCAGTATTTTAGATGGGGTCATTGAAAATTTGTATCTAAACATTTTGTAATTAACAATAAAAAAAATGTTTACTCACTCAAGTTACGCTGGTTGAAGTCCATGTGCTGTTAGCTATAGTGCTTATTAAATCAGCCACTACAAATGTCATTCCTTTATTTTAAAAATTAAAACTGGCAGAAGAAGCAAAAATATGTACCGAGGTTAAAATTATCTGATAGAGCAAATAAAAAAATGTAAATGCTCATTTTTTACTTTCTCATGTGTATTTCATGTAAATCACCAAACTCTGTTTTGAATTCAATGAACCAATGCCCAGTATTTGAAAATAGGCTAGCAAAACACTGGTTTTGATGTTGGTAATGGTAATTATTTTGTGTTATGCAAGATTCACTTCACCAAGAATTAATTGCCTATATTTGTTAAATCAATTTGATGTTAATTCTGATATCCCATAAATATTTTTGCTGGTACATTTCTGTAGTCTACTGATCATTGTAAAAGTTGAAAAGATTTTAAAAGGTATATGTTTTATAGTGTCTATCTTCTTAAAGGTACGTTTTAGTTATTGTACAGTAGAACCAGACTGAAGCTTATGATGAATTTTTCTGTTTCTTAATTGGTATATTTGAAATCTTGGCTAACGGAGTATTAAAAAGCTTGATGATGTGATAGTATTGGCACTCAAATCTGTTGAATAATGTAGACTTATGGTTTTGGTGTTGGTAAGCCACAGTCATTGAAACATACTGCATTTATTCTTTCTTCTGTTAAATAAGGAACTTTTTAAAGCCAGTTATTTGACAGTTCATTCCCGACCTCTCCCTTAAAAATACTTGTTGACCAGAAGAAAAACTGCATTTAAATTACTAAAATCAACTTAATTAAGGGTCATTAATAGAGGTACATATAAAAAATCTCACTACTCAGTGGGTGAGATTGGAGCATTTCATTACATAGTGTAGCATGCATGAACAGATAACAATTAAAATAGACCTGGAGTAAAAGGCTAATAAATATGGGGCACATTGTGCTGCAAAATTAGTCACTTAAAATGTTTCCCTCCCATCATCATACTTGATTTCTGTATTCAACCTTTCTGGCTGAATCAGTTAAAAGAAAATCAAATGTAGTTTCCATAAAAGATAATTTCATATGGTAAATTGCAATAACTCGCAGTGCATATTTATATTATTAATATAAATTAAAGCATGGAAGAGATGCTGGGGGATCCAGCAGCTTCCAAAGACATACATACATACAAGCTGCACAGTGTGATTCACCATGGAGTCAAAGAAGCAGTTGTCTATAATTTTTTGTGCTCAGCAAAAACTATGTGCTGATTTTTTTTTTGATTTTTTTTTTTTGTGTGTAATACTGGTAATAAGTCTCCTTATTGCAGCTGATAATAAATGTTCTGTTATTCATGGGAAATAACACTGATTTAGTGTTGGGGGGAAAAGAAACCCTTAAAGAGTCAATGTTACACCCTGTCTATGACGATCTCTGTGTTACAAGGCTACTGCTTTCTCACTCTCAGATCTCCCAGATGTTTATAATTCCCACTGGAAACATCATAAACTCTACATTTATAAAATTATATCTTATAAGAATTAATAAACACACTTATGTCCTATAACAGCTTCACAAGGAAAATGCACTGTGAACTGTAGAATAATAGAAGTAAACAGGATTCTGACAGACAGCAGCCTCCACATGGTCAGCGGCTCTGGGAGTCTGCGGACAAGAGTTATGGAACACAGCCAGTTGTTCGTGTGTCTAGTGATTGATGATGTTGGTGTATCAAATTAGCTGTGAATAGGGAAGCTTAAAAATTAAAAGTAGTTGTAGAGACATTAAAAATGCATTCTTTTTAAAGGAAGCATGGTGACAGTAACTAGTTATTTTCTCCCCCAGACAAATACTGTGCATTATTTTTGTAATGCCATTCTATTTTTTTAATAAATCTTAGAAGAAAATATTATAATATTATATTTACTCCTTTAAATAAATGTTTCGTTATCCTATCTATTTATTTCTTACCAATTTATTTTAGGGCTCTTGTGATGCTCTAATGGCATTCATTTGGTTTATTAATTTCACCAGTGCTATTAAAAAATTTTTTGGTTTGTAACGGATAATTAGTGGAATAACAACACAGTACAATACCTTATTATCCTGTTATCTTGTGACAACACCTATAGTATGTCTTTTATTGGGCAAAGGTAAAAATTTCACTCTAAATAAAGAGATATCTCTTTTATTTTGAGGTAGTTGGTAGGAGTGCACCTGTGAATATAAATTGATTTGATGTATTTCAGAGCATGCATTTGTAACGTTTAGAGTTCTATTGTCAAATAATTGACAAGTGCACTTGCATCTTTTTTCCCCAATTAAACTTTTATGTGCCAGGACAGGTGCATTGGCAGCATGCCATTCATGAAGGAGAGCATCTGAAATGCACATTTAAATCCTGATATCGGGTTGGACTCTAACTGACCACATCAATGATGGTGGATTTTAAATGTATTGGAAAATTATTATGCTTGTATAAAACTGCACAGAAAGAGCCTCTATTTGTGCTAGGACCAAGATATCTTCATTACACTCTGTAGAACTGTCTTATTGTGGTCTGATCACACTGATCACACATAGTAGACCCATTGCTGCTACTTCTGATGACCTAAATGTTGCTATTTTGCCACCTAGTGCCACTGGAAACTGATGCACAGATGTGAATTGTGTGTTTGGCTCTTTGGGGAGGAATGCTGTGTGTCAACTGGTAGGCTGGGTTAAATGGTCCAGCAAGTAAAAAAAGAAAAAGCCAGCAGGTTTTTCTCTTTTAGGTACCACTCTTGGAATCCAAGATACACAGCTGATTTAAAAAACAAAACAAAAAGGATTTTACAAAAAAAGCAAACAGAATGAACCCAGCTTGGGATACAATCCAACCATCTAAAAACTGTGAAACTCTGCCTTCTCAGGGGCCCCTCTATGCTTTAAGTACAACTTTTAAGACTTCCCTAGCTTTCCTCTGAGAGACTGATTTGAACCTTAAGTTCCCAATGCTACCGTTACTTCACCCTGAACCCCTGTGGGAGATCTAAACAGGAAGTAGAAGCCTTTTAGTAATGAATGGGGCCTCTGCACCGCTTCAGGGTGCTATAAAGATACGAACAATAGTCATTAAACTTGTCACTTGTCAAAATATGAAAATATCATTAAGAGTCCTTCTGTGGCAGAGCTTTTACAATAATTCCATTTGTTCTATACTTTTGGGCTCCTGATAGAGTGTCCTACTACTCCTGTACTTCACATATGCCATATACTATCTAAGAAGCCAAATGTAAATGTAGAGTGAAATTTCCATGCACTGGCCACAATAAGTGCATTTGGAGGGGAGGTAGAACAAAACTGCATGCATCCCTGATATGGAAGAAATGGGTATTTTCTAAGAAAATAAAGAATTTTAAATGGGACATTTAAAACTAGATTATGCAAGACAATAGGAAATGTACAGTAGGGGAAAATGATGCATTGAGAAGGAGTTGAACTAGATGATTCAAGAGATTTTCCATTGCTAATTCTTCTGACTCAAACCGGAATAGTTAGCTCACATTTAAAAAACAAAACAAATTTATTAAGGAGTCATTGTCGTGTTGGTTCTCTGCCACATCAATGTTGCTACTGTATTCGTGTATATATGACACCTTTCAAGATCAATTAATTTATGTGCAATTCACTCCATAATGCTTCCAAACATTCTTGTATGAGTTATTGAATGTTTAATGGCAACATACACTGAACCAGCCTGCTGGTTAACTCTGATGCAGACACAATCCTAACCAAAACACAAATGGAAAAATGTGTACTATCGTCTCTACATCCTTTTCTCTCCCCTGACTTCTAGATATTGTCCCTTGTTTTACTGTTGCCCCAAGCATTGGCCCAAGCATCAGACTAGTAATTCAAGTCATTGAGAACAGGGCCCAATTATGGGGTCAATTCTACTCTTGATGCTCTGAGGATTTACACAACTTTCTCATATATCGCACCAAAATAGATCTAGCATTTTGCTACATAAGGCTTTGATGTGTGGTTTTATTCTCAGTGTTTCTAAATGTAACACACTTTTTCATTATGCAAGATTTATATAAAACTACAGATAAGTAAGAAATATGTTAGCCAAACCATAATTAACTCGAAGTGGAATTTACTATTGTGTACAATCTGCTTATCTTTTATATCTAGGGTTTTTTCTTTGGCATAGTCACCACTTAGTAATTTGGTAGTAATAAAAAGACTTCTTGAGCCATTTTTAAAAAACATTTCTATTCACAGGGTGTGTGACTCACTGCCATGGAGTTTTCTCTTCACTGGTCAATCATATCTGCTTACACAAGCAGTCAAGCAGTCAACAAAGAAGATATTTCTTTTTCCAGAGACAAAGAAATACTGCTTATAGTATAGTTCGGCCAGCTATAGTTTCTGTAGCTCTCCCAGTTCCTAAGGTACTGTAATTTCTATTATCTGATACTTTTTCCAGTCAGTGTAAAGACTGAATGCACAAGTGATCAAGTACATTCATCCTCTGACAGCTGGGAGTTTGAATCATTGTCTTGTTACTTGATTTGGGATTTACGCCATTAGAGAGTTTAAAATTGGCAGTTCTTCATATATTATGTTTGTTACAGTAACTGATCACCTTATAACATTGAACACTTTTAGATCCAAATTCTCCCTTTGGCTATGGCAGTGGTGGCATTAGGCATACAAAGCAATTGCATAGCGTGCCAGGCAGCTCAGGGGGGCCCTGATTTAGTTTTACCCCCAAAATACCATGCCTCTAATTTAATATGTAGTTTTTAACCACTGTATTAGTATGTGCTGTGTTGGTGTATTTTTTGGTTTGTGAAAATGTAATTAGTATTTTTAGGGAGTGGGTGAAGGAGATAAGGGGGGGAGGAAAAATATTCCTGCTTAGGGCCCACGGTGGGCTAGCAGCACCTCTGATAAAAGCAGATAGTTCCAGATGAAGTCAACATGAGATGCACACGCTCATCTGAGAGCAAAATGTTGCCCTTTCAATGTAAATTTCTAACACATTTAGTTTCAAACATTTACATCCTCCTACAGTTTTGGTGATTTGGTGATTTCAGGCTCAAATGAAAGCATACATCAAAATGTCAACCAGCTGCCCTGCTATGTAACTTATGAACTAACCTTTGCTGTCATTGACTAAATGTTATTTTTTGGAAAATACATTTTTTGTCTGCTTTTGAATCCATTATGACTTTATTTAGAACTGTTCTAACAGGTGTGTTATTGCCTTTTCTCCGTATTTAACTGCAATATGTACTGTGTGGCTGTTTCATACTCTTTAGTTAATGAAAATAATTGTGGATAGTATTTTATAGTGATGTGTATAAGTAGTCTTTTATTTCTTTTACTAGAAAGTAGATTTCTTACATAAAATATAAAACATTTACATTATCCTATGGTGATAGTAAAAAAGAATGATATGGAGGGAATAAATTGAGGACACTTACTATAGAGTTCTTAAGACTAAAACATTATAGAAGCTTTGGATACACAATTAATATAGGATCAAGACCTTATATATTTTCAAAGATTAGAAAAATTGTTGTAGCACTTGCAAACATTTTTGTATCTTTAGATATTTCTTTCAGGATTAAAAGAAAAAAATAAGCTGTCATATTGAAAACCAATCTTCACAAGTAGCAATGCTCATGTCTAATAATCTGTTCATTTTTTATCTGCCTATAGAATTACAATTTAACTAGGATATATGAATAATTTAGGAAATATCTAAATAATGAGGAAAACGTATAACAGGAATACATATTATTAGGGGGAAAAGGTCATCTTTTCTACAGAATATCCCATAAATAATATTTATATTAAAAATGGCTTATGGATGTTAGAGATTTTTTGTAGGAAAGGAGAAACAGTGAGAAAAAGATAGACATAAATGTTTGCAGCTATACCATCTTGAGCTACTATCTCATCATGTCTCCCAAGCTAAACAGTGTCAGATCTAGGCAGTTATTGGATGAGTGTTCTCCAAGGGAAAACTCAGAGTGCTGCAGGGCATGGAGCTGGTAATTCAGGAGGTGGGATTTTTCCCTTCGATTTAGAAATAAATTAATCCTAGTATGGTGTGAACAGATTCTATGCTGCTGGGGGTGCTGTGTGTTTGAATGAGATGTAAACCTGAAGTCCTGATGGCTTGGGGTCATTAAAGATTCTATGACACTTTCCATAAGCATAGGGGTGGCCAAACACCAGTTGGGGTAACTATAGTCTACCTACTTAAAGTCCCCCTATAGAGTTAATTGGATACGCCATTCTTCTTCACTTCCTACACTAAAATGTTGTATAGTCTTGCTGTGTGCTGTTTAAACAGCTGCTGTGTAACTACCCTACAGCCTGGGTCCTATGTCCATTTAATCCTCTGTGCATTATGGGCTTGATCCTGTTTCCACTGAAGTCAGTTATAAAACTCTCGCCATGACTTGAATGATGCAAGATCACCAGGCCCTTTATGATGGGTGAAGTGATAATTATGTATAGCTTGTTAATATTCTGGAATCTTAGGCGGATGAAATGTGCTTGTATATGTGTGTAAGATATTATTTTCGTTGTTACTGTGTATTTGCCTTAGAATTATAATTTTTTAATAGAAATAGAATTTTACATGCATGAGCCTGAGATAAATAAGCCATGAAATAAAAATATATTTATTATAGTTTTCCTTGAAAGACAATTAATTAAGACATGGTTGTACAGTTGGTTTATTGCTGATTATGTACTATATATATCTTATGATTTTTAAAACAAACTTGATATTTGTGGATAATCTAATCACTATACACAGATGTAAAGACACTCTTTTCTTAACCTGTGTATTGCATATTTTTATTAACATTAGCTTTAATTAAAAAATGTAAATATGTTACAAAGAAAATTGTGTGCAACATAATAGATATGAATGAGATTAAAAGACAAGGCAGGGGAGGTAATATCCTTTATTAGACCAACTTCTGTCGGTGAGCGAGAAAACAGAAGTTGGTCCAATAAAAGATATTACCTCACCCACCTTGTCTTCATTCATATCTACCCATTTCATTCATTATTATGCTGCACATACATTTTTCTTTTTTATAATACTATACACTCATATCCAAATTCACCTTTTCTATATCATATCCTACAACTAACACAGCTACAACTACACTTCATACATGAATGAGGTTGACAGCTAGAAATACTGAGGTTCTTAATTAGGCAAAACTCCCATTGAAGTTAATGGGAATTTTGTCTGAGTAAGAAGCTCAGGACTTTCTTGTACTACTGTACATATATCTGTTCAGTGAGAGTGTGTAATCGACATCTATATAAAATTTACCTTTGTTTAAAAATAAAATTATGAGCTTTTAAGACTTCCTCTGATAGTTTTAAAGCTCACAACTATTTGGACTGAAAGACTACTGCAATATCTTGGATTTCAGTACTGTAAGGTTAACGCACTATCTAAATCAATAGTAACAGGCAATGTTAAGTTCAAAAGGGCATTGGAAGAAATACTGAGGCAGCCTTGAGGACTTGCCCTGATGGCTTAGGAAGGTCAATACTATGACAGAAAGGGCAAACTGCCATAAAGCAGGAGGCACTTTCTGAGAAAATGATCCCATTGTCATGCTCAGTTTTCTGATCTTCATTTTCAATCCTTCTTCTCCAAGCACATAAAGAAGCCAGACTATGTGACGACAGGCATTGTACCAGACTGGGGAGACTACATAGAAATTAAGAATGAAGATCAGATTCAAGGGCTTCGTCAGGCTTGTCAACTGGCCTGTCATATTCTACTTCTAGCTGGAAAGAGTTTAAAGGTAACAGTCACATGAGGTCCTGTAACAACTTGGATGCTTTCTGTGATTTGTTTTTGTTTTTATTTAATGTACATCTAACTTGCTATTAAATTACATGCTGAATGAAGGGGGGGGTTATTAATTTTGTAAATTTTTTTGTTTGTTTTGCTATATAACATACCTGTTTGATTTCTTTTATCATTGAAATCTGAGTGGGGTGTAATTACATTTACTCAGTGTTTGAAGTGTAATCCTTTTAGGTCTGCATTCTGACTTGCCAAGTTTCATGGGTTTGTCATAAGGAGCATGGGATTCTATATGATTTTGTGAAATCCTGTGATTCAAACTTTCTGCTTTCCATAAATCTGACGGATTAGGCTGTTCCACCGTTCTGCTGCTCCAGCTCCTCTGGCCATTTGATCAGACATATCACAAAGTCCAGAACCACTGTTAAAGAGTTCAGCTGCAAAATCCCATGCCCCTTGCCAGAGTGCACTGATAAGGAAAACTCTTGGTTTTCAGTAATGTTTTCTACAGAGCACTTTTGTGGGATACCTCCCACATAATAAAGGGGGACCTCCTTAAAGCCTTTGGAGAGGGAAAAATGCTTTGGTAGCTTCTTCCTTTCTTTAATGAATAACTTACAAGATAGGGTAAAATATGTTCTGTAGTTAGTGGATATGAGTGTGGTGATACAGAAGGGGTGTTTGGAGCACTTGGAGGTACCAAATATATTTTATCAAAGAAGACACTAAGTAAAGATTAATGTTGCGCAGTTAAGTGCTCAAAAGTAAGAAAATGACAGAATTATTTACCCTTCCTCCCATGCATATGCATAATACAGTTTTTAGTTACATGATCATTACATACTATTTCTGTGATGACAATGTGTAATATACTACACTGCTATCCCGATATAACATGGTCCTCAGGGGCCAGAAAATCTCACCGTGTTATAGGTGAGACCGTGCTATATTGGAGTAGGGAGAGAAACCACTCCCTGCCCCAGCTCACCTCTGCTCCATCTCTGCTTCTCCCCCCTCCCTCTCTTCCAGGCTTGCCGTGCCAAACAGCTGATTGGGGTGGCGAGCCTGGGAGAAAGGGAGCTGACAGAAGCAGAGCTGCAGCTGCTCGTGGGGGGAGGCGGAGCAGAGGTGGTCTGCAGCAAGTAAGGGGGAGTGAAGAGGAACCGCTTGCAGTAACACCAATTCGGATATAACGAGGTAAAGCAGCCCACTCCCCCCCCCCCCGCCGGAACTCTCCTTTACCACGTTATATCCGAATTTGCGTTATATCGGACTGCATTATATTGAGGTAGCAGTGTATTTTTCTGCAACCTTAAGTGCCTGTGTAGCATTTTTTCATTATTTATACTGACATTAATTTCATCATTGTAATATTTCTGAATATCTTTATTAATTTAAAATGTTTATATTACTATGTTCAGTGCTTTCAAATTGAATTTTTTTGTCAGAATTCATCTACTGTACATTTTCTTTTCAGCCATCAATACAGCTTTCCTTCGGTGTAGTTCAGGAGATGATGCAGCAAACAATAAAAGTAACTTAGACCTTGATCCAGCAAACACTTGTGGGTGTTTTTAGCTTCTTCCATGTGAGTAATCCCATTGATTTCAGTGGAACAGCTCATATGTATGTTAAGCCCATGGATAAGTGTTTGCAGAATCAGGGACTTAGCACCAAACTTACTTGGACTATAAATGACCGCAGTTTCTCACTATTACTCTTTGATGTTGTATTAGTAATGTGTAGTGCTCTGTGTAAGTGTTGCTTATGGTGTACTTTTCATATTGATTATTCTTTTTGGCTAGTATATACAAAGGAGATGCCACGTATGTGTGTGGTACATTTTTGGGGGGAGAGTATATTTTAAGAAATAGTATGTCACATTAAAGTCTATATTGTAATGCATACACACAGGGGATAGAGTTAAGGCTGAACGTATGGTCTTAACTTTGTAATTTCCTGATGTTTTTGTGCTTAACCATGCAATTATAACATGTTCCTGACATTATATTTGATGGAATTTTGTAGTGCTTCTTGGAAAGAAAATTCAAATTCTACAATATGGAATTAGGTGGCAAGAGACCACTAGAATACCCTATCCCATGTAGCAGGAATGTTTCCACCAGAGGATGCTGTTACTGCCCTTTGGACAGTATTTTCAATTAAAGCAAAATTGACCTCTGTGTGGAGTGGTGGCAAAAGGCTCTTTGGAACACGTAAGCCCCACTCTCACGCTGTGCAGGAGATCTGCCCACTGAATGGCCATGCATTCTTTGTGCACCACAGAAAGGAGTTGGGCACATGGTACAGAAGGCCCATGCTGCGTGTGCACCAATGGTGTTATGCAGGTGACACAGGATGGGAGCTATGGGTATATGTTTGATCCAGTGGTCCTGGTACCCAATACAGTCTGTGTGCAGGAACTGTGACCACTATTCCAGCACATAGATTAGAATAGTTGCTGGGATAGGGGAGCAACACAGCATCCTGTAACCTGCCTTTAGGTCAGGAGGCAGTAGTTTTCACCTGACCAACCACAAGTTCATCATGAATAAAGTAAGGGGTCCACAACAGCCCTTCTTCCTTTATTCCTTGCATTCTTTGCGCACTGCCTCATTCACCGCACACAACTGCTAAATCTTTCACTACACAGCTAGGAAAGCCATATGAACGCTTGCACCGCAGCCTACCTTTATTCCAAATCATAAGTGCTCAAAAATCGTAGCCACTGTACTGCATATGTGCGCGGTGTGATTTTCAAAGGCTTAAAACTCATTCAAATCAAAACTAATTTTCACAGGAACACTCCAAGGTACTTCTTCTCAATGAGGGAGGTTTCTCTACCAAATTTCAATGTTCATCTTGAACCATTTCAGAGCTAAAGCTGATCCAAAATAAAAGCTGGAATAATAATATTTAAAGTATGTGGCATTTTTCACAAGTCAAAAACAGCTAAACTATTTCTGTTACTCTTACAGAAAAATTCACCTTCAGAAAGGGATTGAGTATAGAAAATTTCAGTCAAAAAATGAGTGTTTCTGAAAATTGTAGGTCACTGAAATAAGAGTGCTAGAATGGAAAGTCTAATGCAGATTTCACTGTTAAAGTCACTGCTGTGCCCATTGTAATACAAACAGCTCCCAGGTATGAAACCAAATATTAAAATTATGTATAAATGAATTAAAATGGTTTCAAAAATAATTTGAAGGAAAAAATAATTGACAACAATATGACCGTAATCTTATTTGCAAGTCATAAGTATTAAGGATTTATCTACAAATGGCTGCAAATGTTTTAAAAGGTTGAAAGCATTAAATGCAATACTTGTAAGTGCAAAATGAAGCTATTCTTAATTATCTAAGGGGATGGAAAGGGAGAGGAAGAAAGTTTTAAAAAGCAGACACTTCTATGGCAGCTACTGAAAAGAGAGGCCAATAGAAAATGTTGGCCTAGAGAAGGCAAATGGGGGCGGGGGGAAAGGGAGAGAGAGAGAGAAAAAAAAAGAAAGAAAGAAAGAGAGAGAGAGAGAGAGAGAGACAGTATTGTCAGTCTTCTGGAAGCCTGTAAGTGCTCCCTTTGCTGCATGCTTGATTTCTCTCTAAATAAAACATAATGTATCTATAAAGTGTATCAAACAGTTTAGTGTTTTGTATCAAAGCATTTGATTTGTATCATCCTAGATTTCACTGAAGTGCATGTCTGTGATCACATTCAGTAAATAAGAGAAAATGTCTTCAATATTTTTTCAGCACAATTTTTATTTTATATTTTAGGTTGGCATGACAACTGAAGAAATAGATTCCATTGTTCATCATGAAATAATCAGACAAAATGCCTATCCTTCACCTCTAGGCTATGGATATTTTCCCAAATCTGTTTGTACCTCTGTGAACAACGTGGTATGTCATGGTATTCCTGACAGGTATTCTCTTAATGACACACATTTTACCTCTGCAAACAGAAATGTTACATTAATGTTCATAATTTAGAGGTTAATATGAAACATGTTTGTTTACCTTAAAAACACCTATAAACCTATTGCAGCTGCATAGTATGCTACAATACTGTGGTGATGGGCACCTTGGGAATTTATTTAATAATAATCAAAACATAATCGACAGATTGTCATGACACTCATAAATTGTGGTGTAATACCTCCAGAGTTTAGAGTCTGAAGAAATACAATACAATAAAGGTTTCTAATTTTTCAGCAAAATACATGTAGTTTAAGGAACTGAAGACATTTGAATTGATGTAAATTTTTATTATTAGCAATACACTAGGCTGCTCACAAAGTAAAATCAGCTCACTAAAAATCAGAATAAGTATGGTGGTAGATATTTAGACACTGATAATATTTTCTGTCCATTTTTTGTCATTACATTATATTCATCTGCATTTGTTCTTTAAGTAGCAAGAACTGAAGATTAGAAAAGGTTATTTGTCTCCATCCTCCTCCACCAAAAAGTATCTTCTCCTCTCTCCACCCCCAGATTTGTGTGTGTGTGTGTGTGTGTCATTAGGTGTTTGTTCTTATATTCCCTTTGTTGAGAACTGTCTGTCACCATTATTTTTTTTGGTCTGTTTATGTTTCAGTCGACCTCTTCAGGATGGAGATATTATCAACATTGATGTCACAGTGAGTAATTCATATAAAAAATAGTCTTTGATCAACTTTACAATTGCTAGTAGCAACAGGAAGAGCAGTAGATTGAAAATGTGGAATGCACAGATGGATGTGCTGTTTATTTCTAAGCCAAGGCACAAGCAGCTGGTTTCCTTTTTAGTTTTTAACTCTGTGTTTATTCCAACTAGACCCAGGCCTGACTTGAATTTAGGGCTGGAATCAGATGCACTGAGATCAATGTTGGCCTAAGTGAAATGTCAACCCAATCCTGCTATGTGTCATGTTTTTGAGAAGGTGTAATTGTTATTGATCCACTGTGTAGTTAATGCAGAGCACCACAGTACTGGGCAGCAGCTGAAGACAGATATGTATGAGATGAGCTAACATGAAGAAAGCCAGCATTTTTCCTTCACTCTGCCAAGATTGATCTTCCTCTTCCTGCTGATTTTGAGTGGGGCCTGTCATTATCTTACTCTGTCATTAGAGGCTACATTGGCCTGTGTATGTCAGTCTATTTGGACAGCAACTCTTTTGCTAGCAGTGTTCCCTACATTTATTAAAATCCCTGAAGGTAGTGTTGTGTTCCATTTCTGGTATAAGAGCCTTGAACCCTTTACTCACAAACAGACAGTGTGATATAACCATTGACTTAACATTTTCACAGAATGGTCACTTATATCATTTAAATAAAGGCTGCCTAAATTAGTATAAGAACAAGATAATATGGAAACAGATAACCTAATTGTGATGCTTTTTGGTATTTTCATTTATTGAAATGAGAATTAATCATGCTTTGTGGTGGTTCTTATTTTTGTCCCCCTGCGGTACGTTTCTCCAAAGCTTTGGCAATTTATTTCTAGTGTATACATAAATGTATTCCTGAATTCTAAACATTAGTTTACAATAATAAATGGTGTAGAATAAAGTAATGTTTTGTAAGGGAAAGTCATTTTTAACCATTAAATAATTTCCTGATACACTTATCTGTACCGATAGTTTGATATTGCTTACCATGGTCCAGATTCACCTCTGGCAGAAATGGGAGCAGCTCTAAAGTGTCATAACTCTGATCTCGCATTTAAAGCTTTTTAGCTAGCGCTTTACATTATATTTGGCCAACTTGAATGTTTGCCCCATTATATCATTGACTTGTGATCCTGTACTGGGTTTTTTAACTTATTTTACTACATTCCACCTTACTCTACACTTTCTAGCTGTAGGGATTTATTCTGTTTGATTTACATAGAGTGATCTGTATCCTTCAAAATGTATTTTTGGCCCTAATCCTTGACTGGTTTAAATTGGTGTGGCTTCACTGACTTCAGTGGAATTATATCCGTTTACAGTAACTAAAAGAATCTGGCCTCTTCTTTCTTTAAATCAAATCTGGTTTAAAGTTAGTTTTACTTTTTTTTTATTGCCCCCAAAGATAACATTGATTTCTTAGATTAATAACAAAATTCACATTCATACAGGTATTTTCCACAGTGACTGTTCTAAGCATTTTTACACCAGTTTTTCTTTACTTTCTCCACTCTTCTTTTCAAATAACATTTGATTAAATAAATGGGGTATTTTGAAAATACTTTGGTTTTCTTCTGTTGAACCTCATAAAACAAAATAAATCTTACAAGGTATCCAAGAATATGACAGTTATGGGAACAGTGCTCATGAGTCTTTGACTACCTACCCTTGTGTGTGTGTGTGTGTGTGTGTATTTATCACTGCAAATAAACATTGTGTTTGGTAATTGTTCATTTCCAATATGTCTGAGAAAAAAATATGGCTTTGTAGTGTTTATAATTGACCTATTAGTTTATTTTTAATGAGAAAAACTGAGACATTTCACAGATGGAAACAATTATTATTGACATTACAGTACAGTTACAGTACACATTCTACAATAATTTGTTTATGGATGTGTACAGGATCTATAAAATGATTACATAATAATCTGCCAGCTATCAAATGTAAATACTTCACAGTGAGTGCAAATTATCTGGGAATAAAATATTAAATGTATTTTACACAAGTGGGTTTGTGAAATTTCATAGATGAAATATACAGGCATTTTATTGACTTAAATCATGTTGCCCTTAAATTTTCAAAAGAATTCTAAAAACAAAAACATTGTGCTTCACCAACATACTACAGCTCTCAACCATCTGTTATCAAGTATCATGTCCTATGTCTTAGTTCTACCCTGTTTCCCCGAAAGTAAGACATCCCCCGAAAATAAGACGTACTTCCAGTTTTGCCTCTCGCTGTAATATAATGTAATGTAATTTTGGGAGCAAAAATTAATATAAGACACTGTCTTATTTTCGGGGAAACACGGTAGCACTGGCTGTTCTAGAACTAGCATATCTTATTTTCCATTATAATAATTTATTATTGTCAAAAATATGTAATTGTGATAAGTGGATTGCAGTAAACCCTAATTGTATTTAAGAAATTGTTTTGATAGTATTAGATGAGTCCTGTTTCATTAATTTAGGTGCCAATCCTCCAAGCCCTTAGTGCATGCAGTTCTTATTAAAGTCATGCAGAGCTTGCAGGATCAACCCCCCGCCCCCATGTTCTATTATAATTGTGTTCATTTTTCTGACGTGGTAATGGTCAGATTTTTTACAGTTTTGTGTCTGATAGATTGAGAGTTTTTCTACTAAAAATGATCTGATCTGATTAAAAGTGAACCTGCTAGAACAAAAACTTTCCTATAATATATAACAACATAATGAAAAGCTGCAGTGATGTTCTTAACTGGTGAAAAAGGTATATAACTAAGGGACTGAGTCCACTCTCATTGGAGCCAGTGAGAACAAGATGGGATCTTTTTGTTGAAATTCAACTTTCATTATAACCCTGTTACCACTCATAAATATATCTAAAAAATGTCTCACTTGAGTATAATATTTTTTGTAGATAAGTGTGATAAAAATATCATTAGCCATTTTTTGAATTTGGGAGGGGGCCAAGAATACTTGGCTATTAAAAAAAGAGTCACAAATCTTCTTTCACAAATAGCTCACAAGCAGAAGAACTTTAAGCATTGAACTGTGTTGGTCTCTGAAGAATAATTGCCTACTAAGTTTGAGAAAAAGATATAACACCAAAGTCATATGCAATTAAATTTGTCTTTTAAACATGCACAAGAAAATTTTGAATAGTCTTTTAGTTACATTATTGCCTGAACTACTGTGGAGCTGCAAAACCCTTTTAAATACCACATTATAAGACTTCTTAAGACTTCACCAAATGAAAGTAAGGGGTAACCAAATGAAATTAATGGCCAGTAGGTTTAAAACAAATAAAAGGAAGTTCTTCTTCACACAGCCATTCTATGGAACTCCTTCCTGAGGAGGTTGTGAAGGCTAGGACTATAACAGGGTTTAAAAGAGAATTGGATAAATTCATGGAGGTTAAGTCCATTAATGGCTATTAGCCAGGATGGGTAAGGAATGGTGTCTTTAGCCTCTGTTTGTCAGAGGGTGGAGACGGATGGCAGAAGAGAGATCACTTGATCATTACCTGTTAGGTTCACTCCCTCTGGAACACCTGGAATTGGCCACTCTTGGTAGACAGGATACTGGGCCGGATGGACCTTTGGTCTGACCCAGTATGGCCATTCTTAGTTCTTATGTTCTTATATTAAAAGAGTGAGGTTTTCCTGTGTTTGTAAAGAAATCTATAAGTTGCTGTAGTTCAAAATCTATGTTGCTGCTGAAGAACAGTGAATAATTGCATAGTCAAAAAGGTAGACGTTTTGTGTATCTAACAGAATGCTGCATTTCTGTTTGCAACTTCACAGTGCCAGAGCTACATTTTTCCTTTTTATAAATTAAACCATGGAAATCAAATGCAAAAATCTATGCTAATGCAATGTTACAGTTTGAAACTGGAATTTTAAAAGTAAGGAAGTGAAATGTGCAAAACATCAGTGGCACTGTGTTGGGTTATACTAACAATGAATTTGGCCTAATCTTTTCATAGCTATGTTCGTTTACACACATTATATCTTTATAGTAGTTTGGATTTCTAATCAGGCTCTTAAATATATATTTTAAAATCCAATTTGGGTGAGGAGCCAATAAAAGGCCTTCACAGGCACTAACACCAGGTCTAGGGACAGCCTCAGCACCACCTGTCTGCCGTGAATAGGGTCTCAGCACTGCCTAAGCCAGTGTGTAGGAAGGCATTGAGGTTAGAGAAGCCATGGGATCTATAATCATGTCAATCCAGTGGCACCAGCATACATTATACAGGCAGATGGCATGGACGAGCAGCTGCAGCAGCCACTATCCCACCCATATGGTGGTGTAGAATCTCCGAGCGGGCTGTCCTGTACCCCTGCACCATGGCCCTGTTTTGGGAAATGGATTTCATCCTCCTCAGATCCACTCCCACCTGTTGCACATCTTTGACATAAAGGTCAATTACTCTAAGGGCTGGTCTTCACTACAGGGAGATCATGCTGCTGCAATCGATGCAAGAGGGGTCAATTTAGCAGGTCTAGTGAACAGTAGTGTAGCTGGGGAGGATTGGGAGAGCGACTGCTTCCCATGAGGCCAGGTTCCGAAAAGTGGCTCCTTTTGTACTCACCAGGTGGCTTGGAGCAGGGGGAACTCTTGGAGCTGCTGCCGAAGCGCCACCGCCAAAGAACAAAGCAGCGAATCGGGTCCATCCGTCAAAGTGCTGCCGAAAGGGCTCCACTTCTTTCGGCGGCATTTCGGCGACCATACCCGCTTCAACACTTTCTCCGCCAGCGGCGTTTCGGCAGGTAATTTTTTTTTTCTGCTGTGGGAAAGTGGCTCCTCTTTTTTTTTTGGTGGCACCTCTTCTTTTGTTGGTTGCTCCCCCTGCGGCTCAAACCTGGCTACGCCCCTGCTAGTGAAGACCTGCTAAATCGATGGCAGAGCACTCTCCAGTCCACCCCGGTATTCCAGCTCCCGAGAAGATTAAGGTGAATCAACTGGAGAGCATCTCCCGTCGATGCACCGTAGTGAAGACACCTAAGCTACATCTACCTAAGCTACATTAACTACAACTACGTTATTCACATAGCTGGAGTAGCAAAACTTAGTTCGACTTACCCTAGTAGTGAAGACAAGCCCTAACTTCCTGTAGGTTAAATTAATTTAATCATTTGTGTATTTGGAGCTCTTAGAACCTTCCATTTTTACATTCCTAGTATTTGTTCAAATGGTCAGCCCTAGACATAAAACTGAAGGGTTTTGCATATAATTTGTTATAATTATGCCTCAAAGTTGCATTTTTGGTCTAATTTCTAATCTTTTATTTCCTCTACCTTATTTTTTCAAATTGAGCTTGAAGACAACCTAAAAGAAAACCTGTCCGTTAAAATAGATTGGATGATTTTAGATAACAGGAGATCTGTTTCTCAATGTAAAACAAGAAAATGTCTTTACATTTCTACGTGTTTAGGTATATTACAATGGCTACCATGGTGACACTTCTGAAACATTTTTGGTGGGCAATGTGGATAAATCTGGTCAAAAGTTAGTGGAGGTTGCCAGGAAATGTAGAGATGAAGCAATTGCATCTTGCAGACCAGGGGCTCCCTTCTCTGTAATTGGAAACACAATCAGGTAAGCCTTATACTGACAAGTAAAGGGAGGGCTGGCAAGTGGGACAAAGGTTATTGGTGGTTTGGTATAAAGCTGATGACATGTTTTATGATTCAGAACCATCATTTCAGTCTGATATCAGTATGTGAACTGCCAGGCTATAATGTTGTTCCTTGGATAAGAAAGATTTTAAAAAGTGAATTACACTGGGGTCAGTAAAGATACCTGTAGAAAGACTCAAAGCTGTTTATCAGACTGGTCTGGTTTTAGATTAAGAGGTGTGATTTGTAGTGTTTTCCATTCCCTTTTAAAATTATTTTTACCTGAAACATCACATCTTTCATAGAATCACTATAAGAAGATTAAAAATCCACGTTATTTTTGTTGCATAGCAAATAATCTTATAAAGGAATTAGTCAACATCAATAAGTCACTTTGCTAAAAAAGTACAAAAATATTTAACTCAGGAAATTCTTACCTTTCAAACCAGAGTGCATACAAATATCATAAAAGAAAGAGCACCCTCTTGAAGAGGTTTTCCTGTTTTGCATTTATTTTATATAGAAGTCATCTTTGCTTTTGTTCTTGTTGGTGTGAATTAAATGTCATTATTTATGTATCTATTTCTTTGATTTATGTATTTTTTTACAATTTTTTTTAATAGACATGTCATATACATTTTCCTTAACATGTACCTCACTGGTACTTTTGTGAATATTAATGGATATCGCAAACTATTGCATGCATTCTGATTGCTTAAAAGCTGCAATCCTTAGTCACTTTGAAACGATGCTGCCTTTTTTTTCTTTGTAAATCTTCAAATACTTTAAGGGGGGGGGGAAGAGAGCAGCAAAATATCAGTTAGATGTATTTATAGCTTTAAAAATATTGTAACAGAGTCTGAATCAAACTTTAGTAAAACCTCTTTGGGTTATATCTGAGAAGCTTTTATTGAAGACTTTGTACAAAATTGTGTTTTTGACAGTTTTAAATTATAGGCTAACTAGCCTGGGGAAAAAGGATAGTGTCTTTCTGTTCTTTCATAGGAAATGTTGAATCAGACCCCTACTGGGAAAAGAAATTTAATGCATATCTCACTATCTTACTGTCCATGAATATAATAGAAGTGAATTCAAAATGTAGTTTTATTTTTGCAAATGGGATGAGTCGATAGAGGCACCTCATATTTTTGAACACCTAGGGTTCAACAGATTTACTGGTGGTGCTCTTGCATTTTAACAAAATTTATTCTTGAGTAGAAGGGGGCACAGAACACTAGATTCTTATTCAAGCATTCTATCGAGCTCTGCATTCATGGCTGTGTCTAAAGGGCATGTCAGCCTTTGATTCTCTCTGAGAGGTAATTATCCTTTTCCTGTCACGGAACAACAAATGATAGCTAACTACAGAGGCACATTTGCAGTAGTCACATTCATCAACTGCAGAAAAAAAATTCAATTTAATTGTGCAACACAGCTGCACATAGGCTTTTTGAGCATTTCTGTTGTTCTCACTGTCTTGCTATTCCTCCCTCCAGATCTATTTTTTAAACTTTTTTTTTCTGGTTATTTCCCCCCCCTTTTTGTCTCTTCTTCCATTTTTACTCTCTGTACTTTCTTGTTAAAGTAATTTTCCTTTGTGGCTCTCATTCTTTTTTCCCCATTGAAGGCTATGAATGTAGAAAATTATCACAATTACTCATATAATTGAGCCTCTTTGTAGCAAGTGCAACTCCAGTAGCCTTTCTCCATCATGAAAATGGTTTCATTATAGGGTTTTTCATATTCTCTGACACCATCTACACAGAGGAACAGGCGTGCAGATGAGATGTACTAGGAACAGGGTAGATCAGTAAGGTCACAGTAGGAATAATTAGCTCTGCTATGGAAAGAGCATCTAGGCCTTTTACTGCTACATAAATGTACTGTCCGTGGCTTTTAGTCACAAAAAAACTTACTAACAAATGGAGCTCCCGCCTACTACTTTGAAAAAAAGATTTGTATCAACACTACAATTTTCCATCATTAAGACTAATAACACAGAGCCTAGTATACATCAAGGGGAATAAAAAGAAAAATCTCACATTCAAGTGGCGGCTGGGTGCTGACCTTTGTTCCCTTTTTTTGTGTTCAACTTAACTCTTCACAAAAAAGAGCCACACGCTACACCAACATGCAGGTGAACTCCAGCTAGTGCTAGCAAAGCATGGCATTCAGTTGGAAAATCTGATAAATCTCCATGCAAGATAATGCATTTCATTACAGATTCACTACATTAATTCTAGCTATATTAAAAAAAAAGAGGAGCAGAATTGAAAGTGACATTGGATTTTTCGCTGTGTTGATGCAGAGGTCAGTTTTCTCACAGAGTGTAAATATGTATGCAAAGGCTCCATTGAAAAGCAAATTAATCAGAACTAGTGCTTGTTCAAAACTGCGTGCAAAATAACAGATCATGAACTTTTTAAAAAAAGATTTATTGTGCAGACTATTTTAATGTGCTGTTTTGTTTAAAACTATTCTAAAACTGACTCTGATGAAGGAATGTCCTGATGTGTTGAATCATCATTTTTTTCTGTATATTGTCATTTTACATTTACATATGGACTATAAATCTTAGTTCAATACAAAAATATATAATATAAATACCTGTAAGCAAACACCTAAAGCTAGAAGTGTTCAGACCCATCAAAATGGAAATGTGTCTAGACACCCTTCATCCCAACTTTTGCTATAAAGCAGATTTGCATAACAGATTATATGTACCAGAAATAAGCAGAATACATGATTATTTGGGGTGGATGTATGTGTAATCAGAATGGATTTGCATAATTTAGTATATTCTTTGTTACAGTGGCTCAGAAATTCTGTGTTTAAAATTGAATATATAGAATATAGTAGCTCTTCAGTGTCATCAGCTGAAACTTGCAAGTAAAAACATTTCATGAATGGATCGATTTCCTTTGCCTAGCAATTGCTAATCCTTTGCTAAGCTTCCAGTTAAATTGATGGCAAAGGTCCCATCGACTTCAGAGGGAGCAGGATTGGGCCCTCATATTCTTTGTGATGCTCTTCTTTAAGATTAAATATAGTTTGAATTATAGTTTTTATACAAGTATACAGTGTAGTTGTTATGCAGTGAGTTTAGACATGTGAAAGTGTTGTGAATATATAGATCCAAACAATGTAAATGTGGCATAGTTAAATAAACCAGTTTCAAATGCATAGGAAAAAATTGCAGTGATGAAAGTATTAATAAGTGGTTTTTAAATGTTTAACTCATAAGTATATGTTTTGATATTAATTTAGAACAATATAAAGCAGATTTAAAAAAATCTGTTTCTATCAGCTTATGCACATTTAAACAATAAGTGGCTCAGGCAAAATAAGTCATTTTAATGTCATCTGTGATAGATTTTCCTTGACAGCTACTGTAAATTACAATTACACTGCTTCTCTCTACACTTGAAAGTAAGCATTGCAATAAATTATCTTTTATTTCAATCCATCATGTCTGCTTTTCAGAAACAGAGAACCTCAAATAAAAGTTCAACACTATTGTAAGAAAAATACAGTAATTTGTGTTCCAGTTTGAAACCAAAATGTACCTTTCTTTCAAAAAACAATTGTTGGCTTTCAAAAATATTACTAATTATACTTCAACATTCGTTGTCGTTAAAGGGAATCCCTGAATTTATGCATTCCCTCAATCTAAGATTACTATTAAAGAGAAAAATACCTTTAAAAGCTTGCAGTTGGATTTTGTAATTTACCAAATGAGGTTATATTGTAGCATTCAAAATAAATATTTTCTTCATGAGCAAATATGATTTAAACTAGTGATGCTTCTTTAAGAGTGTGCAAAAAAAGTAATGTCCTTTAATAACCATTGTTTACAAATAATATTGTAAAGAAAAATGTGATTATTTTTTAATTCTAAGGTACATTATGCTTTCATATTACTCCCTAAGCAAGAATTCTTTTCATAGCTTTGATATTCTTGTCCCTGTTTGCAGAGCAGTTTTTCTGCCTCATTAGTGCGGGTCAGATCTATTTAGTAATTTTAGTCTTTTGTTGTTGTTGTTGCTCTTTAACACAGTTTCAATTAAGTTTTAATTTTTTTGTAAGGAAACTGGAATCTACCATTAGAGGGTCAGATTCACCAGTAGCCTCCAACTGCTTTATGAAGCAGCCTTAACTTGTCTTAACTGGCTAGTTAACAGCTGCTTTGTGTCACCAGAGCACGGAGTAAAGCAGCTCCAGTGTACCACTATAAATGCTTACAGTGGGATTTGTTTCAGTTGCGTTTCTTTGGTGATTGCTTAGTGCGTTGGGCCAGATCTGCCCTCCTGTGGAAGAACCTTCAAGAGAGAGTGAAAGAAACTTCCAAGTTCTCCCCATTTTGGCAAGGGCTGATTTGCTTCAGATCCCTCTTGATCCCTCAGGAGTTGGACCTTAAGGGATTTACTAGAGGCAGGGGAGACCAGCTGTACCAGGGATCCATGCTACCTCATTGGCACTGGAGCCTCTGAGCCTGCTCTGCAGCTTTCTGGTAGGAGGACTCTGGGTCTTACCTCCGCCACCTTTGTCCCTAGAACACCTATAGCATTATAGAGAATCCAGTCCTGCCTCTATTTGCATGTAGCTTTTCTGCAGCTTACCTGTAGGGTGTGTGGAGGAATGATGTGTATCTGCCTACTGTCCCATCCTTCTGAATGGATTCCTCTGTGCACAGAGGGCATTCCATAGTTCGGACAACTGTGGGAAGATGATGCTCTGGTGGTGTCTGATATCCCCTTTTCCCCCACCACTCATAGGAAGGGTGATATCTGAGCACAGACAGTTGCCATGTAGGCATCTTGGAGGAAGGATCTGGACCATAGCGAGCAGTCCTGAGTTCTGCTTACAGTTCTGCTACTAACTGGCTGTGTGACCTTGCTTTAGATATTTAACCTCTCTTTGCCATCTGTAAAACAGGTATAATACCAGGGCAGTGTGCACTCTGCAGCCCCCGGGATAACATTCCATGGCAACCACCAGACTGAAGTCTGCTGCAACATTAAATTACTGTGTTGTCACTGCTGTCCTTCCTCCTCCCTAACCCAGCTATGGCTCATAGCTGAAAGTACTCATTGAGGTAAAACTTGCCAATGGTTATTTTCAATAGGGATTATTTTGAAGAACAGTTTTTTTCTCTGTGCTCTCCAGGCCACCTGGCTCTGTTCCCCAGCCCTCATTCCGCCATGTTATCCTGGTAGCCAGACTCAGGACCTTTTTCCCCATGTGCACCTCAAGGGAAGCGAGAACTTGTACACCTCATCTCCTTGGCAACCAGGGATATACTTCGTGCAGCCTGGCTCACCAGTTATATGTTCAGCTACCTCTACTGCCTGACTTCACTTCTGGCTCCTTGATCTGTTGCCTAGTGCCATGGAATGGTGGCAGAAGCATGCACTGTTGTCTGATTCACAACCTCTTCTGGAGAGAGCTGGAGAGAGTGAGGCTAGTGCAAGCAAATCCCGGTATGGCAAGGAGCCAGAAAACAAAACAGGCTCAACCCCAGGCTGCAGCAAATGGTGAATTCCGTGCCAAAAAATGCCAAGTTCCATAATATCTTGGGGAAGAATCCCAAATTCCACAGCCCCAGCATCACAGAACCCACAGGGTCCTGACTGAGATGGGCACCTCTCTGAGCGATGTTTCAAGCTTTCTGCTGACTCAGGAAGACATCACTGGATCAGTTTACAGTCAGTTCATATTCACACAGTTATCTCTGCACTTTCAAGACTAAAAGCAATTTTTAAAAAATGAATGCAGGGATTTTGGAGCACAATTTGTTAGCAAAACCTTAACTCCGTGGCTGTGAAACTGAGGAATACACAGACCCTGAAGATCTTCCCTCACAGGTGTTAATACTTGTAGTCTCTTAAAATTGTTGGGTGAGGTGATACTGTATGTAAGTGCAAATATTAGAAACAGGTTGAAGGTGGCTGAGTGTTATGCTCACAGCTTTTTTCTCCACAGATGTTCTGTACAGCAGTGCAGGTTCATATGATACATTACATGTTATGTAAAGAACATTCATACTCTGCAGTGCTTATGGGTGAAGAGGGAAGGTCAGCTGAGTACTTCAGTGCAGATGTCAAATACATATGAGCACAAAGATCCCTGTTTTGATCAGATTGTAATAGCATAAGTAGTGAAGCTAATAAAGTTGTCCTGATGCTCTTGAGCAAGGAAGAGGCAGAACTAATCAATGCAGTGCACAAGAACTACTTTCATGTATGGAGAAGGAAACGGTCTCAATCTTGTCTTCTCATGATGATGGTCATGGTGCTCCTGCTTTTGATGCCTCAAAACAACTGCTGTTGCTTCTAAATTCTTAGTGTTGAACATTATTCTCGGGCTAGTTGAGTGGTGCACACTGGAGCTTTCCAAGCCGAGACAAGGATAATTAGTTTTGGTACTTAGATGACGTGGTTCCTAGATAGAAGAAGACTATGTATCGCTATGATAGAAGAGTTCTGAAAAGAAATCCTACAGCAAAGTTGTAAGCCTGAAAAAAATGGGCCTGGGTTCTATCAACCTCTTTGGATGGTATAAGATGAACACAGGCACAGGCCAACATACTTGAAGAAAAATAGAGGTGGAACAAAAGCTTGTCAATGTTGCATGAATGGTCTTCCACTCCTCCCCTCCCCTAGGGTAATTGTTTAAGAATATTTCATCCTTACATTAAGTGTTGCTTGTGTTGCACTAATTATGGTTTTCTACAACTCACACTAGTTCACGTTTTGTTCTTTATATGTTAGTAAATAAACTGTAATTTTCTAATTCCTCTCCACATCATCCTTGGCCTTTACCATATCCGAGATACATCCTATAGGGCTTTCCATCTCTTACTTACATTGTTTTTTTTAATGTTATTTAAATCGTGTATTTCATGGGATAAAAATCCTAGCAGAATGGTACAGAATCTTGTACCATTACTAGCCATTTTTGCAAATAATTAGGAGAGCCTAAGAAACTGGGGATATCTTAAACTGATGACTTAGTATTTCATTTGATTTTGAAGGGAAACAATCAGACATGCTTGTTAGCTTGGAAGGCAGGTGCTAGCTAACATATGGAACCTGTACAAGCATCCATTGTAGATCTTAGCTTTATAACATTATTAACCACCATTGACCTGATTCTCCACTCTGTTGCACTTGTTTTACAGCAGCATTACATCACTTACTTCAGATGTAGCAATGGCCCGGGATACACAAATGTGTGAATATCCCAGCTTCTGTAGGAAAGCATTTAGCAGTGTATTTAAGTATTTACCTTTCATATTGACAGAAAGAACCAGGTCCACTGGATTTGAAACCAACAAATTCAGCTTTTCAGTGTTTTAGGTGACATTTCTTAAGTGTCAAACTAATCCTTTGTTCTTTACAGTACTCCTGTCTGATTTTAGAAATTGAATGGAAGTGATATGGATGAACACAGCTGCCATCTTGGCCAATCTCAGATGAATAAGATAAAGACGTATTTGGAGGTCTCAGATAATGTTGATACATATAGTAATTTGAGTTTCTCAGTAGCTCAGGCTGGTGATTGTAAAGCCTCCGCTTGTGGTTCTGATTCTAATCTTTAAAGCTTTGAAAGCACAGCTATCTGAGAAAACCCTCTCTCTCTACAAATAGCTGTGAGCAAAGGAAAATCTATAGCCCTAGGCTGAAACTTTTGGAGACTGGGGTGGGGCATTTTTGAGGAAGAGCCTTTAGCTATAGAACCGTATGCCTCCTGAGAGCAGGTTCATCCCAAACTCTTCATCTTTTGGGTGCAATGTAAAACTGCACAGGCCTTCCCTAGACAGATAATGGTGACTGCAGAATAGCCTAGCCATGTGTTTTCCGAAAGATCACCAGGAACGAGCGAGCCTCCATTAGAAAGAGACAGAGAGAGAGAGCAGCTGAGCGCTGTGGCCCTTTTTCAGCTCTAACTGATGTTCTGGTGCCCAGATATTGTGAGTATGGACATAGAAATAGGTAGCCTAAGTCGAATTAACATTACAGACATTTGCTGGACTTGTAACTTTTGTAAAGGGCCACAGACTGGTAATCCCCAAATATGACCTGCAAAAATGTGTTTGCAGTTTACACACACAGATTTACAAATACTTTTGCAGAGTCCAGACAAATGTTTCAGTATGCATTTCCCACATCTGCTGCCGAGCTCAGACTGCTGCTTGGACGTAGAGGGGAGTCTCGTTTATTTGGTAGCCCTGCCTCAATTTGTATATTAAGTTTTATTTACAACAAATAAGATTCGAGCACACTTGTTTGCCAAGACATCCCTCTGGAATATAATCTGACCAAGCGCTCGGAGTCCAGGGGAGGGAACCAATAGCCCTGAGCTGTCAGATTCCAGTTATTGGTATAAGAAAGCTGAACCCTAACGACAATTGCATTGGCAACATGCTTCCTTCTTCCACCGCTGATAATTCCCGAGAGCCGCGGCTACTTTTGGATTGTGGGTGGAGTTAGGAATTGTGGGCGGGGCGTATGTGTACCTGGACTCCGCCCCGAATATAAAGAGTGCCGGGAGGAAGCTGTGGTTGTGTTACACTCCAAAGAGATTATCACCAGCCACACTGCGTTACAGATCTGTATTGTGAAAGTGCCGGAATGAGCCTAGTGTAACGGCTACAGCTCGGGGCTGATACGTTTGTGAGTGTGACACACTCCGAGACGCGGGCTTTGCGAGGGGCTGATGTCTTGGAAATGGGCTTTGTCTTTGTTTGTATCTTACTGTGCTATTTTTGTGTCCCTTGAAGCCGCATAGCAGAACAGAACGATTTCCGAGTCTGCCCCTACTTTGTTGGGCATGGAATAGGATCTTACTTCCATGGACACCCTGAAGTTTGGCACCATGGTAAGAAAAGGCCATTGTGGAATCCTACCAAGTATTTTAATTCAACGCACCCCAGCTGCCAAACCCGGGCCCCCCATGCCCAGGGGTCATGGCTATCTACCCGTGATGAGACAGCAGTAGCTCTTCTCCCCCTCCCCCCATAAGTTACGTGCCGAGGTTGCTGGCGGGTTCCCAGGCGGGGGTGGGTTGAAGGCACTGGGATGACTTGGGGAGAAAAGTTAAAATTAATAAGAACAAAACCCCGCTGCAGCAATAGCCCAGCGGGCTCCCCGGCTGTTGTCTGGTGGCCTCTCTCTCCCCCCTTGTCAAAGCGCTGACACCCCCCCCCCACACACACACACACAGTTGATGTCCCAGGTGAGTTCTGGGCGGGAGGGCCCAGCCAGCCGCCCCCGGTCTCCTGAGCGCCGGCGTGGGGACACCCCCCCCCCAGTCAGGCGAGTCCCTGCGCCCATTGAAATCAATAGACAATGGCTTTGCAGTTGAGTTCACCGGGAACGGAATCGGGCCCAGAAGAGCTTCCTGGGGGGTTAGTAGTGACCAGCGCTGACTGCTCAGCCTTGGCCCAGTGTTTGCTGGTCTCCGCGCCTTCCTGCCGCTGCGAGCCTCGGGGCCAGCCTCCCCCCTAACACCTCGTCACGAGAGATGCTTCAGGAGGCGAAGACAGGCCGCGGTGAAGACACACAAGGCTCTGCAAGGTCTTCAAGTGTAGTTGGCAAACTCTTTGGAAGGCCACTTGAAACCTCCCAGAAGATCCCAGCGGAAGCTCAGCAGCTGAGTGTCTCTAAAGCACTTCCCCTCTGCCAGGCGGCCCTTGCCGCACCGGCTCTCGTGTTGCTTGCGGAGCATGGTTAAAAGAGGTCCAAATAACATCGCAATAGACTACAAACTGGAAAGCAGGGCCTCGGCAGGTCTCTCTTCTGAACCTGACATTTGAAACCCCATCCCTAGATGACGATCTATCCTATGCCAAATATATTTGTTAGTGTCCTGATTTTGTTTTGCAACAAAAGACTCCATTAAAAGAATAAGAATCGGCTAAACTTTTCTGTTTGACCAAATGCAACTTTACCTGCAGGATTTCCACTTTTATAGTCAGTTTTGTTCATCAGGAATAACAGATAACTTGTTTGCGAGAAAGATAGATTAAAAATCAGTATAAGTATAGTCTCTCTTGTATTACTTTTCTTCACGGTAGTCATACACTGATCGAAACTGGCAAAGTTTATTGCAAAACAAAACAAACAAAAAGTAGTGTTTAAATTTAAACGATTAAATTTTAAAATTATGTAATTCCTTTAGAAGTGAGCTGAACTTCTTAGAACTCAAGAATGGTTTCATCTATGTATAACAGAGCGATCGTGCAGATCTTATACCTGGTTTGGTTTGCTTTGAGTTTGGGAAGATTATTTTAAAGGCCTTCCTCGGATGTTTAAAGGGAATTGCCTTACATGGTACCTGCGGGACAAAAAAGTGTTTTTTTTTAAGTAAGTGCTGGTTATATTTACCTTAAAAACAAACAAAAAACCCACCCACCATAAAAGCATTTTTGTTTTCTTTTGTAGACAATGACAGTGATTTGTTAATGGAAGAGGGAATGGCGTTTACAATAGGTTAGTAACTGTTGTGAATGTTTTTCTTTTGCTTTCTTTTTTTAAAACCACATCCCTCCCTTTTCTTTCTTTGATTATCTACTCTTCAGATTTTGGGATTTCGTTTAGGCTAATCCCATGGGAAGCAGATTGAAAACATCCTTTAAATTTTCATTTGTGAAATAATTCGTGGAAATGGTTGCCAAGTGATAAGATCTGGGAGAGGAAAATCTTATTCAATAACAGATTTGATCCATATTTTTGCAGTGTAGGGACTTATCCAGCACATTTGGGAGCTCCTTTTGCAGAAATCTAATTCTGTTACCAAAACAGTGTTTTTAACACCAAGCTAACTGGTGACTATTATGTCATTTGCTTCATGACAGGAACTGTTGTGTGGTTTTTGATGTATTACATCCTAGCTAACCAGTCAGAATCCTTTCCCTGGAAGGTTGAATGTGCTAAATACCAATCATAGAAAGCTTAAGGGGGGGGGGGGGGACCCTCTTCTCACTGTGTGCCTAAATGGCGCAGCAATTAGAGGGAAATAAGAAAATTGTTGTTTTGCTGATTTAATGAACATTTTAAGCCTGTTTTTAAAAATTCAAATATTTTTAAACTATCTGCTGTTTTTAAGAGTGGTTGGTGCTTTGGTTATTATCCACGGGGTCTTAATTAAAGCTTGATTAAAATGTCCTTCTTTAGTCTTTCACGAACAAAATAAATGAGTAACGTCATACTTCAGAGTTTCCTCTTCCTCCTCTTTAGTTCTTATGTTATGTAGCGATACAATTTAAAAACCTCTACCTTTGGGACCCTTTCTTGTCAGGGATAGGACAACGATGTGTTGTGGCCAGTTTAGAAAACGTGTGTTTTTTCATCCCTATTACAGAGCCAATAATAATGGAAGGATCCCCTGAATTTAAGATCCTGGAGGATAAATGGACTGCAGTTTCTGTTGACAATAAAAGGTGCCTGAATTTACCTCTTATATATTTTAAACTGTGGAATTGATCGCTGACAGCCGGAAGGAATGGGTGAGTTTCATAGGCACTGCTAGCCACCTTTGGCCCCTAATAATTGCTAACTGTGTATTTCAGATCAGCCCAGTTTGAGCATACCATTGTAATTACATCAGGAGGAGCAGAAATCCTTACTAAAGTATTGGAAGAATCTTAAGGACGGATGAAGAGGTGGCTGAATTTATTGTGCTCCTGGAATGTCTATCAGCGTTACCAACGCAGAGGAGGTTTCTGGGACTTTGAGGGGGAATAGGCGCTGTGGCTCGTTACAGGAAATGGACTGGACAGTTTTTAGGGTATAATGGGAGTCCCATGATTCGGCGGATTATTGTCTGATCAGTATTTAATACTAATCAGTTGATTTGTGTAAATCTTGAAGCTCCCGTGCACATTCTAAAAGCAAGAAGAGTTTGGGTTCTTAACTATGAAGGGTGGGGGGAAGGGGACAGATACACAGAGCTCTTACTCCTGTTTCCAGACGCTTAACTGGACAAACCCATATCGGATGATACTTAATACATGCAATTGAGAAGACCGAGGGAAATGGTAGTTTCCTATCATATCTGAACTGTGGAGAGCTATGGAACAACTTCCCTTCGTGTGATTAGCACACTGCCCTTTCCCAAGCTTGTGATCTACGCTAGTAGGAAAACTAAATAAATACATTCAAATACTTAATTTCCGAAATGTGGCGTTTGTGCTCCGACACAGAGATCCTATTCCTCCTGCGGTCCTGCCCGGCTGCTCTCTGCCCTCTTGGCTCAGTTAATATTTTTTTCACACTAGAAAAAAAAGTGATGAAAACGAGATTCCGAGTGAGCTAAAAAGCGTCTTTCCCTTGTGAGATCAACCATCGCCCTGGTGGTAGAATTCGCCAGCTTGCCCATGTTATATTGAGCATTAGTTTTTCTAAAGATCTCAGCTGCAGTTATGGGAATCTCATCCCGCATTTGTGAACGTTTAGCAGAAATGAAGAAGTAGGTTTCAGGACCTAGACTTCTCGTTAGATGACCCCTCAGGGGGTTTCTTATTTGGGGCAGTTTGGAGTTTTAACACGAACTGCAACTGTTCTGATCCCATGAATATTGATAACGAAGCATTAACCCAGCAGCACAGCTCCAAGATGAATTGCTAAACTCACTCAGGCCGGACCTGTCCTGAATTTAGGGGGTTGATCTGTCATTAGCTGGCTGCTAATCACCCTGCCCGGCTGTGGAATTGCTTTGAATTTGGTATTAAACACACACACGGTGCTGCTCTTGCAGGTCCCCAGCCCCGGCACTGCAATGGCAGAGAGAGAGAAGTGGCATTCAAAACTGTCACCAACCCAACGGCAACGCCAAGCTGTTTGTGTTACTGATAACTTACTTGCCTTCCCTTTGCGAACGGCTTCCCTAGTGTTTTACCAGCCCGGCGTGTATTGACTGATGGGGGAAAGAGGGTCAAGTGAACCGAATTCTACTAGATTTACTCTGCTGCTGTTTGTGTTTTTTTTCTGCAACACAAAAAGCTGCCAGCTCTTCGTTTCTTACGGCGTTTTTGGCAAAGCACAATTCCTACTCCTGGAGCCTGGTGAAGGTTTTTTTTAGGCATGCAAGGTGACATTTTAGGCACTGCACGGTCGTTCTTTAGATTAATCTGGAAGATAGCTTAAACCCTGTGCAACTGATAAATCAACCAACTTTACTAGTACCCAGAAGTTAAATAGGCATCGATCCCAGGAAGGTGTAGAATCCATAATACAGTGAACTTGGGGGATTGATTTTGGTTCCTGAAGAGGAAGGTTGGGCTACCAGTGCTTGTGTATAGATAAACGCTTTGCTATTTCGACACGTTCAAAGGTTTAATCCCTACAAAAGTAACGACAGTTTAGTATTGAACTACAAAGAATACATCCCCCAAATTCCCACTGAGTTCTGAGTGCGTCAGGGATGTTGAATCAGCCTTAAAGTAGAAAGGTGGAACAATACAATACCCTACGGCCCTCTCCTGTATATGGGATGCTTTCAATTAGTACTCGATCCGTTTGCTCATCTCGTTTCTTATTCTTTACCAACAGCTGGGTTGTAAATATGAAATCAGTCCCTTGAATTGGCCTGGACTATGAATCGAGGATGGTAATAGTTCAGCCTCCCAGATGAGCTGTTCAAAAGCGGCAGGCAACGGACTTTAGTTTGACAAAAACACAATTAGCGATTTACAGCAATGTCCGGGGATCCAGGTGTGCAGCCGCGTTCTGCATAGCGCGGTGGGTGATCACCACGAACAACACACTATAGGGAGAGAGCTCGACCATTTCCATGTGATAAAATGCTGAACCGAAGAGTGATTTCAAAGTGTAATCGGATTGCTAGCAATTAGTCCAGCATCTTTTAGTCTCTGTTTACCCGGAGGTTTTCCCAAGTATAAATTTATTAGGACTACACGATTTTACCAACTGCTGTGGTAACAAGCTGTTTGGGTAGCAATTATACCGAGGTGATGGTATTTAGGGTACACATTTCTAATCCTAATTATAAAGGTGACTACTAAAGTAAAACTGTTTCGGCTGTACGGGAAACCAACTCGTTTTTAAAATACTTCACGCAGGCTAGGTTTCAGGCAGACTTTATGAAGGAGGCTTAGACGGATTTAATTATTTTCCCCGTTGATCTGTTAGCACTAAATTTGGTTCAGTTTGAGGATGGGCTTCACAGTGCATCTGGATACCGTCACGCCCAGGCAAAACTTTAGCTGGGCTGTCCCGCTACTCCTCAGTGACTTTCCAAACAAGTCAATATTTGTGAGTCTTTGCATGGGAGAGCATCCCTCTAGCCTCTGTCCAGAACCACGCAAATAAACAAACAGATAGGCTGTCTCGGAACAGGTGTTATGTACAATTACAGTGGGCTTTTGTGTACCATACTTCTAAAGGGTGTAAAACCGAGCACAGGTCTGGTTGAGAATCATAACAATCTTTTTCACTAGGAGAGGATTTAGACACACACAGAGATACCCGTTGGAGCCTGTGTGTGAGAGAGTGCGAGATACACACAAAACACAAACCCAGTAAACAGAGAAGAGAAGCGCTTTCAACCTGCGCTTTCCTCTCTGGTGGGGCAGGCGGCTATCAGAGCCCCAGTGGAAACGTTCTGAGTTGTTTCTATAGAACACGGTTAACAGAATGGGGCAGATTGAGATCCCTTACACCACTCTGGATCCGGAATAAAGACAGGGAAGGCAATTGAGTTACTCCGAATGTCAACCGGCGTAACCGAGATCAGAATCTGACGCACATGTACACAGAGTGGAGTCCACCCCCCCCCCCATCCCTATGTTCCAGATGTGAAAACACTCAGGCACCGCATTTATCTAGCAATGAACATCCTCAACTGCACTCTTGTTGCTTAGTAGTTGACATATCTGCAGCTGTCTGGAAGAAATGACTCAGTCTGGCTAGCCAGTTCCCTTCAGTTTCACGACAGACATTCCTTAATTATCGCTTATTAATCACACCTCTCCTAGATCTCTGATAACGGTCACGATCCCCAAACCCGCCTCGAATGATCACTTACATCGCCAGGGCTGACAGGATGAGCACGGGGGAGAGAGCTGATTGCCAGAGGAGTCCATGTGGGGAGAGACCAGTGCCCCTTCTTCCCGCACCAATCCGCAGCTACTTTATGAAAATGAACTTTACGCATCGCAACGAAAAAGGATATAAAACAGGCGCTAGGAAATGGGCAATTAAAACCGACAGAGCCACTAAAGCAAAAAAGAGCAGAGAGGCTTAGACTTGTCAGCTTGCACGGTCATTAGCTGGTTGCTTCAAACATCCCCACTGCCTGCACAGTTTACACATCTTATAAACGCCGGCAAAGGGATCTGATTGTATTTTGGGAGGTAGCTGAGTCCCAGCCACGCTTCCTGCCATATTTGTGGCCCCATCAGCTACCCTGAGCGAGAAACACCGTGAGCAGCAGCTGCAGGAGCTCAGGGAAGAGAAGCCTCCACTAATATCTGTAACGACATCAGCAATGTGATTTGTTGTGAATGTTCATTTTTATGGGTGTTCTCCCTTTGCCAAAATGTTCTTGATTACATAGATTTGGTTCTGCGATAACTGCGCACCCTAGACAATCTAGGTGTAACCGAGAAAGTTCAGCTCAGGCCAGATCAAATCCCAGGCTGTTTAATGCTGAAAGGCTGCATGTTGCTATTAGTGTTAAATATATGGCTAATTATGCGTATGAAAATTAAACATCAGTGTTATGCTAATGGGGCCGCCTTCAGCTGTGGATCAGAGCACTTGAGACTAGCATTTAATCAAATGAATCAGTAACTAATACATCTGCACGTGTGAACTTTCACAAGATCATTTTCCTGTTACAGCCACACGCCACTAAATTATGAAAGAAATAATTACCAACACTTTCTAATTATCTAACAAAGTCATTTGGGATTCAGCGTAGGCTTTCTGAGCAGGATCTCCAAAGTCACACCTTGTCACCACGCACCTAGACGGAAGTTTTCAACCGAGGTTGGGTTTCAATGCACAATGTAGATTTCTAAAAGGGAGGAACAACGCTGAAAAGGTCCAGCTCAGGTGACAGCAAAAACTGAACAATAATTTGTGAGATGGTATAAATCCGTGTGGCAGATATTAGTGATGTGTGTGGGGGTCCAGAATGCGTGTGTATGCGTGCATGCAAAGAAGCATGCATTGTGTCTATGGATCTGCGAGTATATATATGTGTGTGTCCATTCACATATAGACACAACAACTATGGGCTAAACCAAACATAACATCAACAGTGTGCTAATTGCAGCTTAGCCCACCCACCCAATTGTCTACAGCTCCTTTATGCTGAAGTAGAAATCAGGGGGTGGCAAGAGGCCTTTAGCAAGATCCACTGGATCTAGTCTTGCTGGGAGGAGACACGCAGCCCACCTTTCCCAGAGCGCTTGTCACCCGTGTTTCAGGAAGGACCGGAACTGCCCTGCCTGAGGAGCATAGCAGCAGAGGTTG
This sequence comes from Sternotherus odoratus, assembly GCA_032164245.1. NCBI lineage: Eukaryota > Metazoa > Chordata > Testudines > Kinosternidae > Sternotherus > Sternotherus odoratus. Next base: position 30,979,601 of record JAVMKO010000011.1, on the reverse strand, counting down.
GTGTGATAACCCCTAGGACCCCGTGCCAGGGAAAGGGAGATCTGTGAGGAGCTGCTGTGTCTCCTGCGTCCCTTTCTTGCCTGACTGAGTCCTATGTCGTTTCTCTCCAGCTAAAGCAGACGAGGCGACTTCGAGCGCTTGCTTACTACTAGGAGCTGGGGGCGGCGAATCCCGGGGTGTCAGGGCTGGGGACTGGGCTGGGGAGGGGTATACTGGGATCTCCCAGGAGCATGTGAAACCCCCTGGCTGGCAGGCTCCTCGCCTGGGGTAACTTTGGGCCGCCCGCCCCTGGCTCGTAAGCCTCGCTCCCGCCGCCTTCATTGTGCTCCCCGGCGTTGTCTGTTCCAGATGATCACACACGGGGGACGGGGGACTCTCGGCTCACCAAGTCCGGCTCGGCGCACTCACTGGGGTCCAGGAGAGCCCCAAGCGCCTTTGACCAATCCAAAGCGATTATGCAAGACGGCGGACCAATCAGCTCCGCCAGCTCATGAATATTCATAGGCTTGGCTGAGTCAAAGCTTTTAGGCGAGTTTGTGTAGATCTACGGCATCATGCTTAGACTTTTCAAAGAGACAAACTCCATTTTCTTATGAATGGAAAGTGAAAAGCCCTGTTCCGCTTAAATTGGGTTCTTTCCTGTCCTGAGAAACACAACAGACCCCAAAAAGGCACGCTGAAGAGAGAACACACACACAGACCAAGCGACAAGAAATGACCATGACTACCATGCCAGAGAGTCTTAATAGCCCTGTCTCAGGGAAGGCTGTCTTTATGGAGTTTGGGCCACCCAGCCAGCAAATGTCTCCTTCTCCCATGTCCCACGGACACTATTCCATGCACTGTTTACACTCAGCTGGCCACTCTCAGCCTGACAGCTCCTACAACACAGCTTCGTCCTTCTCCAGACCGCTGGGCTACCCCTATGTCAACTCGGTCAGCAGCCACTCGTCTAACCCCTACATCAGTTCAGTGCAATCCTACCCCACCAGCTCCAGCCTGACTCAGACCCGGTTAGAGGAGACAGGTAGGTGCACTTGGCTTTGGGGAGGGGGGAGGAGTGGGGGAGGGGAAGGAGGGAGGGAGGTTGCTTGTATCAAAATATAGCTATAAAAATAAAATAAAAATAATTAGTCAGAAAAGGCTGAGGATCAGCGAGGATCAGTACACAGCACACAATGCCCGGCTGGAAAAAAATCAACCCAGATGTGCACGTATTAGTCTTCGTAATTATTTATTGCGTAGCGCTATAAACAATGTATGCAATTAAGGGTAATTAAACCTAAACTGCAGCCTGTAAAAATAGAAAACTTTCTCTGGGAAGGAGCCTGGACTGCCAGAATCGCCTGGAGCCTTTGTTAGCTCGACTTGTTCTTCACTTTTCCTTTCTTCCTTCTCATTATTGTTATTGTTGACGCTGCTTCTGTTGTTACTCCTATTTATCGTGCATCGTTTGTGGTTGTAGGGGCCGACGCGGAGAAAAGCACCGTGGTAGAAGGAGGGGAAGTTCGCTTTAATGGGAAAGGGAAAAAAATCCGCAAGCCCCGGACTATTTATTCCAGTTTGCAGTTGCAGGCGTTGAACAGGCGATTCCAGCAAACTCAGTACTTGGCTCTGCCCGAGCGAGCCGAGCTCGCAGCTTCGCTGGGACTCACCCAGACACAGGTACAACAGCCGCTGCTCCGTGTCCCCGCCACACAGCCCGGCTGGTCGCTTTGCCTTTTCCTCTCTCCCCCCTTCTCTCTCCCTTGCACTGCGCCGTCAGCCTCTTTAGGCCGGCCCGTGGAAAGCCCGTGCCCGGGGTCCGGCTGGGGGGCTCGCGGGCCACGCACGGCCTGAGTGCCGGGGCAATCGAGCTAATAACTCAGCCGTCCACACACACCGCAAACCGGCCAGCGTCGCCCGCCCCGCCAGCGCCGGGCTGGTTAGGTTTGTGTATTCACGGGACGTGCTCCGCCGCAGCCTGTCTACAGTGATGCTCGCGGCATTTTTGAAAGGGGGAGACCCGACGTTTCCCGGGGCCCAGGGTAGGTTTCGCCAGCCGTGGGCGCCGGGCCGCGTGGGGTCGGCTCAGGGTTCCCTCTCTAGGCTGGTCTGGAGCAGTAACAATAAAGCGGAGTTGCCTGCTCCGGGAGAAGAGACCGAACAAAACAAAATACGGTGCCAGCCCCCGCTAGCAAAGGCAGGGAAAGGAAACCCCGGCAACAAACCTGCTTGGGACGAAGACCTCGCCCGGAGGAGACCGAGCCCAGGAGCCTGGAATTCACTCCCCAAGGGCCGAGTTGTGTCTTGATTGTATTACTGGTCCAAGCCCGTGTTTAAACGGGAACTGCCCACGTGCGCCCATTTTCTGGGAGGGGAAAGGGGGAAATGGGCGCTGCTAAGCCCCAAATCTTTGCTTTGACAGCAAAATGCCGGGAGTCTGTGAACAGATTTCCTGCTGCACAGGCACTGGGATTGGAATTTCAAAGCCTGGTCCCGGCCGTCCCGGGCGAGGGTATTTCAGTCCTAGGCCAGGTATCGGGGGTTTATTTGTATCAGTCAAACTTCCCGGGTTGAGATTAGGAGTCAGGGCTGGCTGAGAACTTCCGCAGTAGTCTCCGTGCGGGGCGCTTTGTCACAAAGCCCCGTGAACACTCTTCCCATCCGCTAATGGCTGGATTGTGTTGCAGGTGAAGATCTGGTTCCAGAACAAGCGATCTAAATTCAAGAAGCTAATGAAGCAGGGAGGGGCCGCTTTGGAAAGCAGCGCTCTGGCGAATGGCAGGGCGCTCTCGGCCAGTTCGCCCCCAGTCCCCCCAGTGTGGAACACCACCTCGTCATCGGGTAAGACCTCTACGGGGACCCCGGGCACTTACATACCCAGCTACACATCGTGGTACCCTTCAGCCCACCAAGAAGCTATGCAGCAACCTCAGCTGATGTGATTACAAACCAGTTTCCCCATTTCAAGCACTATCGGTCCAGACAAATAAATAAATCCAATCAATACACAGAGGAACAAAAGAGAGGGGGGAAATCAAAAGAACAAACGAGCGAGAACGAGGTCTCTTGCCCACAGAGCCATTCCCTCTGCACTATAGCGTGGGGCAAACAAGCACAGATGTGATGCGGGGCTGGTTCCCAACTGCTGACAGCTGACTGAGCAGCCATTAGATCACCCGGAGAACAGCCTGGGAGCAGAGAGAAAATCCGACCCTCAGCTTTGTGGGACAATCAGAAAAATATGTTTGTAGAGGAAAAAAGCTCTCCTCTGTCCTGTCTGTCTGTCTGTGTCTAGCCTGATGAAATGTAGGTCATTTCTATACTACCCCACTCCTCTTTAACAGCAATGCGAAAACAACCTGTACTATAGCCAGATATTTTTCTTTGCCTTTTTCTGTACCCTTCACGACTCGTCTGTGTACATTTTTATTGTTGTTGTTAAAGGGAGAGATCGGGGTTTAATTTATTGACTTGAATTGCCACTGTAAGAATGCTAGAAACACATGGACTATCTGGTTTGCAAAGGGCACTGTTTCAACGCACAGTTTACTCAAAAAGACACAAAAACAAAAAACAGCAAAACGAAGGATGTGATTTTTAACTTTTACAATAACTTTTATACTTTGCTGGTGCGGAGAGGTTTGTTCCGAGTGGTCTGCATTTTTCACATCTCTAGTGTTATTTAACAAAGAAAACAAATACACATTATTTAATATGGAAGTGGAATCCCGGCAGCTGTTGATCGCTTTGCGTAATGTAAAAAGAGGGAAAGGAAGAAAATAGTTCCCTATACTCAGCAGTTGGAAAGAGATGGCAGGGAAGAAGAGATGCCAATTGGGTCTAACGTGACACAGTTCAGCTTTAAACGAAATCTCGAGGCTTTACCACAGAATGCCAATCTGAAGTCTACATGCGCTACTGAAGTGCAGGATCTGATCGCTGTACATATTTTATTCTTAATTAATAATAATAATTATTGTTCTGTAAACATGTTGCACAAATTTAGCCTTTTTCCGTTACGTTTTGTGTGGCTGTAAAACATGATGCTTTGTGACCTGAGATCTTGACATTTGACTTGTGAAGTTGGGAAGATGTGATAAACTGAGATCAGTTGTGTTTAGTGTTCTATATGTCAAAGTTTAGTTTTATATCGAGAATGTTAACTTATTGCTTTGTATCTGGGGAAAAACACAAATCTTTGTACATAAGTTATAAAGTTTCTTTGAGACAGTAAAATTATGGTTTGGAAAAAGATCCGCTCCACGTGTGCTGTTTATCGCCTGCGCATTTTCTCACGTGCAGCGTTTGTGGCGGACTCAAGAGCGGTGGGGATGGGAAAATTGCAATCCGATCTGAAGGGACGTTGACATACACTATCGGTCGGGGTGTCACACGCTTTCCTCAGCAAGGGAAAGCGCGAGCCTCTTTCCACCCTGGGAATTAGGCCTGAGTGTTGTGGAGATCAATCCAGAGAGAGACAGATTTGAATCGGGTGAATAAATCAAGAGATCTCATTGACAGATCGCTATAGGCATCTAAATAAGGGGCTCGGTGTGATCCACAGATGGGGTGTGTGTGATGATATGCGATATCATCTATATATATATGTACGATCCCATCGGGCATTTCACCTAGGCACTATTCAGACCATACAGGCTTTCGATTCCAAAACGATCCTGTCTGTGGGAGATGAATCAGACAACTCACACCGCGCGGATCCCTTTGGGTTTTAGCTTCGCTTCATTGCAACTTGCCAGCAGTCACTGGCTGTTTTGTTGTTGTCGTTGTTTCGAGAGGGAGAAAATAGGCCTCTAGAGCTCAGTGGGGAATGTTATTAACAGCACCTCTGGTTACATGTTTAGTCCCAATTCTCCGGCCCGAAATCCTCTTTAATTCCTTTCTGCCCCATCGTCCCCCTGTCCCTGTTTTGATGCCTCCTTTGTGCCGTTCATTGCCAACGGAGGAGCTCCCGGCTGCCCGTTTTTGCCTCTTTTGGATTCCCTCTAGAGTGAATGGTGGGGGAAGCAACGGTGTGTTTTAAGTTAATGGTTAGAAGCAGCAGCAGGTGCTGCAGGAAAAGGCCGCGGTTTGGAGGAAAGAAAGTTAAAGTGGAGCTCAGGTTAAAGTGGGGGAGGGTGACAAGTTCAAAGCGGCCTGGGCTGGATGCTGGGGTCTGAGCGAGCATCTTGAGTGGCAGCCTCCTCTGGGCTTTCAAAGGAGGCTAACGTGCTCGCTGCTCTCTAACCACACAACGCAACGTGTGTTTACAGCAGGCGTCAAAACCGGAGCGCTGCCCCGAGCTGCCCGGGGCGTTGCTTTCGCCTGCGGCCTTGCACAGGACGGACACGCGTCAGGACATCAGCTGGTACGGCGCGTTCCAGTTCTAGAACCTAGTGCTCCCTTCAGGGCCACGCTAGGTGCTGCATGGGGGGAGGAGGGTGGCGTGGGAGCCTCTGTTGCCCTTCCCACCTCCCCCGACTAGAAGGGAGACAGGCTGAGCGGGGGAGAAAGGGGAATATTCCCCGGAGCCCCCCGGGGTGTGAGTGGGCGCGGGAGGCTGGATCGTTTGTCCAAGCGGGTGCCATGGTTTTGGGTGCACTGGTACTAAAGCAGGCACAGGTCTAGATTTAAAGACCCCAAGCAGAGTTTATCCCGCGGCAAATTATGCACCACAGGCCTTGTAAGCTCCGAAAATGTCTCCCGGTGTTATTGGAGCTGCAATGCGCGTTGCCAGCTTTCCCGTTTTTCTGGGAAGGGGGTAGGTTGATGTGTGTGTGTGGTGCTGGTGGGGAACCCCGGTACAAGGATCTGGCAAGTGATTATTATTCAGGTAGCTTTTCCCTTCCTCCCCATGTTGGATCTGAGCAGTTCTGACACGCAGCTTGTGTGGGCCGGTGGAGATTTGCTGTCCCTGAAAACTCCCTTGGTCAGGGCAGGAAATGAAGGAGCCTGTTTCTGAGCAAGCCGCCAGCAATCACGGGGACGCTCTGAAGGATAGTTTGCCCTCAAGCCCCCCATCCTTAAGCAAAACAATCCCCGCAGGAAATCTGCAAGCTAATACGGCTATCACAGATATAAAACGGGGGCGTCCTGTCACACATACAACATCGCCATTGAGATGTGGTGGCAAAGGAGCTCGAGCCCTCTACATGGTTCTCACAGTAGCTAGTTTTCCCCCAAAATGTAATGTTCTGACTAATCCAATCCAATATCGTAAAGAGTTATTAAGACCGAGGTTTGGGCTCAGATATGCCAATTTATGAAAGTGGCCTTGCAAAGATCAGATGACCACAGCTGTAATGTTGGTTAAAGCTTTCTATATCAAAACGGAATGGTCACATGGCAGAGGATCTGGGGAGCCGCTGCATCTGCTTTTTATTCCGATTGCAATGTGGGGATCTGCATGCAGTTTCCATACTGGGGGGATCCCTCCCGGGAGGTTGTGCAGGAAGGTAATGATACATTGTATCGATTTGGTTGTGACACGCACCCATTTTTCAATTCTTGGTGATGAGTGATCAAATGAGGCGGTCATGTCTAATCTACGTTCACAAGATAAGGCACGGGGCGCAGTTACTGGGAAACACAGGATTGGAGCAGGAGACTATTATGGGGGAGAGAGAAGGGAGAACCGCTGCATTTTGAGTTCACAGGGAATGAAAGATTCTGCCTGGAGAAATCCCAGAGAAACACTCTGTATTTCCTGCAAGGCCACCGGCTAAAATGTGAACACTAAGCAACTAACAGCACCTATCTAACAATAATCGTCTGACTCAGTGGCTACATTATTTACAGATAATAATGCAAAGCTCACTCCCCAGCCTAATGCAGTCAGAGACCAAATGCCTTTGACCGGACAGGAACGGTGTGGTCAAGCATATTGGAACACTTTAAGATATATTAGCTTCTACTAATTCAATAACGTCTTCCTAACGGTTCAAATAGAGAAATTATTAGTTTTCTCTCAACTAGGCGGTCTTGAGTTAGAGTCTATTATAATTGTATATTTGAAAATGTTAATCTCAATACAGACCTAATTAATTCTGCCTTGTTGCTGACATGTAGTTCATCAAATATCTGATTCGAAGATTTTCATAATGAGGATATTAATTAAACTATGAATAATCCAAAGGTGCTTATATTGAAACAATACCTCATTACAATGATTAAATACTGATTTCGAATATTATACCTTTCCCAATTGTCACCCTGCAAACACAACCATATGGATGGTTCTGTAAATGGCAAAATGCAATTTTGGGACTTTTTTTCCTGACAAGAAAAAATATATATGTGGCCCTCATTTTCAAACACTTCTGAAATAGGCTACACACCGTTTAATGATGATCAAAATGACTCTTTTCTGCTAAAAAAGACCCCAAAGTGTGCGTACAGCTGCAAACCCAAGAGGGTCAGCATCATTTCACTGTATTCTCTTCTTGATTACAAGCCGAGCCCATCAAACACAACATAATTACAGTAATTTCAGGTTTATTTATTCTAATGCAGTTTCCCCATCTCTCTGGTAATTATGAGCAATTTTTTCGCCCAGGGAATCTTTCTGCATTAACAAAAGAGATAACGCACTGAAAGCCAAATTTGCTGTGCATTGAGAAAAGGGAAGGGGAAAAAAATAAAATAGGTGCGAGCAGCCATCTCTGCAATTCTCCTATATTGGAGCTCTGCAAATTGCTTGCAGGTGTATGGAGCAAGACTGTCAATAGGAAGGGGCTTCCAAATTAGCAAATGCACAATGTCGAAGTAATGAAGACAGACTTAGCAAAATTGCCAAACAACAGATATCTCTTTAATATCTTCTACACAAAAAATAATCCTCTGGCGTTTCTTCTAGAAGTCCCTGAATGGCTGTTGTACATATGTCAGTCTAATTGCAGAGCAGAGCACAGCCTCTGAATCTAGAAATGTTTTAAAAATCAGAGTCCAAACCAGTTTACATCTGATGTCTCTCCCCACGTGTTAAAAATAAACCCACGGTTTGTCCAGAGCAAATATCCTTTCATACTCCCCTATCTTCCCTGCAGCTCACTCACAAGTTTCACAGCAGAGAAAAAGTTTGATTTGTCTCTAGTTCCCCCAGAAATGTATTAATCCGTGAATAATGTTCACGTTTGCGAAAAATCACCGAAACCAGAAAATACACCTTATATTAATTAAAACATATCAAAGAGGAAACTGTCCAGCTCAACACCAAATAGAAGAAAAAACGATCATTAAAAAAAAACCAGGTTCCTCTTTTGTGCGTTAGGTTTCCCCTCTCCTAACACATTTCCCCACTCTACATCCCAGTCTCTTTATTAAAACAGGTGGGAGGAAATATCGTATTTGATCGCACAGGTCAGCAGCCTGTGATCATCACCCCGCTGCACGTTTGTCTGTAGTTTTGCTATTTCTGATTTATTCCAAAGCAAACACTGAAATCCAACAGCTCCACAAACACAGTATATTCTGTACACATCCACCAGAGACCTCATGAACAGCAACATCCAGACCCGACTCCCCCCCCCCCAGCACTATGAATCTTTAGGGATCTAGCATCAAGGTTTCCCCCCCTTTTAATAATCTTGACACAACTGACAAGAAGTTTTGATGGAAGAATTAGTTGGTGCATATATAATCACTCCCCCACCCCTCTATTCCCCGCGCTGGGAAACTTATCGACACAGCGTATTCACCCACCCTTCAGAAAAACGAAACTGTATTGCCACCCTTACCTTCAGTCTCAATTTCAGTTAATCTGGCCACAATTCTGTGCTTTACAACAAATCAAAGGACGGAAGGCGGCATTTTGCTATGAAAGTTACAGGAGAAGGAGAGTGAGAGAAAGGATGGAGAGGAAGGGGGAAAAAAGAAAAAGAAGAAGCCGAGCACAATAATAATATCCCGAGTGCAAATGTGGATTGAAATCCCCCAGAGATGAAGATGCCTCTGAGAGCAGGAGCCTTTTTTGCAGCTCCGCTCTTGCAGAATATGACTGAAATTTTCTGCTATATAGCCTCTGTCTTTATAGCTGATGAAAAAAATTGCAGATTATTAGCATAAATGTTTACTCTTCATTACGCTGATGACATTGTGCACTCGAGATCTTGGTAATCTTTGGGAAAATTATGAGTAATTTTTAAAAATTTTAAAGCAGCAGCAGTTACCATGCAATTCAGGCTAATTCTGCGTAGGCTCCGAACGGATATAATTATCGAGGAGTCAAGATGTTATGCTAAAAACTATGCATTGATATTCCCATTTATTATGTACATACAACTTTGACAATGTTGATGCTTGAAATAGCAGGAAATTGTCTTGCGCAAAAATTACAGTCCATATTAGGACATGTGAAATTGCGAAGAATTATATAGTAATTGCAGGCTTTCAGATGGGAGAGCCAGAATGCTCAAACTAGTGCAAATGTGGATAAAATTACAGATCAGAGCAAAAATTAGGGGAAAAGGGGGTCTGGGATTTTTCAAGTTGGCTATAGGATTCCGGAAGTGTCTAATGCCACATGATTGCTACAGCTTTAGGGGAGACTTCATGCCTCAAATAACTCCTTTGCCAGAGCTGCCTTAATTCAATTTCTCGTGCCTTTTCTCTTAATAGGGGCAAATGAGTAAATTGCCTGCCCATGGCAAAATTTCACCAGCCTCCCCCCCGCAAATTTGCCAGGGAGATGATTTCCCTGGCTCAGGCTGGATTCCGGGCTGAGTCCCCCTGGACTCAATATGGTAACTGAGCTGGAGAAGTTAATTGCACCAGATTCCCTCCCACCCTTCTCCTGTCTCTGGCTCGGCTCCCCCTCCCCCGCCCCACCCGGGGCCAATGCAGCAGGGAAATCCGAGCGTGCTGCAGAGCGCTGACCCACTGCTGGAGCCATAGGGCGGCAGCCACCCCTCCGCCCCACAGGAAAAGAGGGCGCGGCGGGAGGAGCCATCCAGCAGCAATCACAGGAGCCGTTCAGGCAAATCCGAGCACGCTCGCTGCTAGAGGTGCCAGAGAGTGGGGAAGAGAGGTGAAATCTCCAGCCCCACTTTCCTCTGCACTTTTGGAGCCTAGCCTTGACCCCCCAGCTGTTGCACGTCCCAAGATGAGCTCCCACCCCACCTCGCCCCCTTTATTCTGCCTGAAAACGTGAGCTGCCCGTCAATGCTTCGTGATCCATCTTCCCGCTGCTGGCGTCTGGCAAAGCCTGAACTAAACGCAGCTTGGCCGGGGAGATGGGGAGACAATCATGCAAGAGGTGCCTGAATGTACAGAACCTCGCTGCATGTTCGCCGGCCCGCTCCTGACCGTGAGGTGCGGTTCGAGCCCGTGGAAAGCAAGCGCAGCGCAACGCGAGTAGCGCCCAAGTGAATGCGGGGCGCTGGGTGGGGCACTCGGAGCAATGGCTTGAAAGGCGAGACCCGGGGGAATGGCCAGGAGCGGCCGGCCCAGGTGGTATCGGGATTACACGGAACTCAAAGAAATGAAAAGGATTCTGGGGAGAAGTCAGTCAGTCTGGCGCGACCCGCTAGTTCCCGTTTCCCGGGGTCTCGAGGGGCGCTTAGGCGGCGATCTGTTTCTGACAGCCCCGGGGCGTAATGGAGCATCTTGTAACGTAGCAATCACTGCCCTGGTACCTCCCTGTTATGCCGAAGGTCCCGCATCTCGCGGTGTCGGAACCCCGAACCCCCCCCCCCCCCAGTCCTGCTGTTTGCAGGGTCACGGTCCTAGCGGGCGCTTGGCCCCAACAAGCCGGGTCCGGGACAATCCCCGTCTCCCGCGCCCTAGACCTAATTCGCGCGCGTGGCTGCGCCCGGAGCCCCGCGCGGTCCCGGTCCCGCGCGCGCTGCTCTCGGGACTCATTACACAACATCCCAGCGCAGCAAGTGACTGTCTCGGTCCCGGGGAAACCCGCCCGGGCCTCCCCGCCTGTTGCAGGCTGGCGGAGTGAGCAGCGAGCGGGGAAATGTTTGCGAACTTTTCCCCTGGCTGGCGGCGCTGGCCCTCGGTATGGTCTGTAGTGTAGGCGCCGACCGCGGCCGAAGTAAGGCGGTGTAAAGAGCCCCCGCTTTTCTTTATGGAAATACAACAGGGGGGACGGAGCTGGCGGCGCCCGGCGCGGTGCGCACACGGTGCATTGCAAAACAGGCGTTGGGAAGCAAAGGCCGAGTGTAAAAGGCTCCTCAGTTGCGGGACAAACACGGCTCAAGTGTCCCTTGTAACACCCAGGCAAGAGCCTCGGAAATGGCTCCACACAGACGGATACTCTCAGTGTCAGTGGAATGAGGAAACCGTCCGATCTAGCCCCCCCCCCCCCTTTCTGTCCCTGCTGATCACACTGAAAAGTTTGGGGGAAGGAAGTTTGGTTTTTGTTAGGTCGTTGCTGAACTGCAAAGAAACCAGGAGGGTTCAATGCCCATCATTTCCAGGGGATGTGAACTGGAAACTCCCCCTTCGCCTCCACAGTGTCCGCAGAGCTCCCTGCAAGGCTGGTTTTATTTCAGAGGTTTGCTTCCAAGCGAAACACCAAACGCGTAGCCCTGGCCACACATATAAGCATGTCTAGAGTTTGGGAACTCCCGCGGCCCTGCCGTGACCAGGTTAGCTAGATTGCCCTTCCCAGCACCTGCCAAAGCCTGACTCTCCCTGACACTACTCTGGGCAGGCTGCAAGGGATCACAAGATGTATGGGGCTGATGCAGGCGGGTTGTTTCCCGGCGGACGCTGGGGAGTTGCCTGTTTCCCATTTCCATTTGTCATCGGCACATTTGGAGGGGCCGTTCCTCTCCGGGGAGGGGATGTCTGCTAGCGGCCGGATCACAGGGCCCTGTGTCTTGAGAGAGCTGCAACTTGTGAGAAATGTTTCCAAGAGCTTCGCCTGGGGCGTCTATGGAGACTCTCGCTTCCCCCCCCCCCCTCTCTGTCTCCAACGCTCGCCCGCTCCCTGTCTCTCCTCTGTCTCTTTCTCCCCCTCGGCTCCCATCTTCCTCTCCTTCCCCCCCTTCTCCTGTCTCCCCCTTTCTCTTTCCTGCCCCTCCTCCCCTTTCCTCTCATTCCGCTCCTCTTTACCCCCCCCCCTTGTCTCCGGCTCATCCGGGGTGAGCGTGTTCGTGGCACCCTGGAGCAATCTGCCTTGCCAGGCTCCGAGACTCCGCCGCGTCTGCGGGCCAACCCAGCCCACCCCCGCGCCCGGCCCGCTCTCATGCCAAGGCCTGTTGCGTGATTCCGACGGGGGCTGCAAATTCCCTGCCGCAGGCGCTGCGGTTTAGGCCTCTTAATCATCTTGTCTGCAGCAGAGGCCTCAGCCCCAGCCAATTCCCTCCTCTGTCCCCCGCGCCCCTCGGGGCTGAAGGCTCCACTTGCTGAGAAACAACAGCAAGAGGAATAGACGCTCAAGGGATAAAAAGCCCCCCCTGCCGTCCCCCCGCGCGTTTGGACCCAGGCCTGCTCTTTGGTGCACAGCTTCAGATCCTGCCAAGGCTCTTCCTGTTACAGCGCTTTGGGGGCTACATCAAATATTAGCCTGACTTACAAAGCCGCTCTCAGTAGCACTGGAGACATGCGAGGTCTCGTGAGAGCAGGACCCGGTCCCAGGGACTTTGGCCGGTGGTTCGGACCTCAGATAAAAGCGATCACACAAGCTGGTGGCGGGAGAAGCATTTCCATCTTTTCGTGTAATGAAAACAGCGCGTTGGGCTGTAAACAGACCCCTGCGGTGTTCGCAGCCCAGCGACCGGGGGATCTTGAAGAGTAAAGTCAAGTGACACCGACTAGTTGTGCCTGTCCCGCCGCCAGAAGCGGAAACTAAACAGTGATTCTAGGGACAGGTTAGGGCCACACTGGGGGGTCGATGAGACCGGTTTAGGAGTAACTCCCTGGAGTTCAATAGAAATCGCTCTGGATTAACACTGGTGCAATGGAGCAAAGTTAAGAGCTGTGTGGCTGGTTTATTAATTATTATGATTTTATTTTTCTTGGTAACCAAACGAGGGCAGCTGGGGAAGGCACCCGCACATTGCAATGACTGGGCCTGACTGGAGGAGGAGGATCTAGGGCTCCATGCAGCTCCCGCTTGGCGGGTGGGGCGGCCCTGCTGTGAATGGGGGTCACTGGTGGGGTACCAGGGAACACACAGAACACCTCGTCTCGCCCAGGCTTTAGCCCAGCAATAACGGGGCAGGATCCCAACCCTCCCCTTTGCAGCTCTCCTGCAGGCAGGACTGGGGCAGCTCTGCCCAGCAGCCGGTCCCAGCGCACGGCAAGGCCCTGGAGGTTGGAGCTAGGTAGTTAATAAGGAGTTAGCGTCTCGGCGGTGGCTGGTCAGGGCTGGAATCGGTTACCAGTGTCGCCGCCGCGTGTGTCGCACTGGGGCCAGGAGGAGCTGCGAGTCGGCAGGAGACAATCCCGGGCTAAATGTCTGTGGCGCCAGCGCGCTGGGGGGAGGGGCCGAGTCTGGCATCGCCAGGGGCTCGCTGACGAGTGATTCATGGCTGCAGCAGACTGGCAGGGGCGAGAGTTTATTGTGGAGGGGAAGGGAAGGGGGAGGGGACGGTCAATTACTCCATGCAACAGTTGTAACGAGGGCAAAGAAAGCCATGGAACAAACAGAGAGACCCTCCTCCAGGGCTGGGCTGAAGACACGCGGATGTGCTAGGTGAGTTTGCAGAGAGGCAGGGGCTGGGGGTAAATCGGTGTCTCCGGATCCCGAAGGAAATACAGCCCGAGTACAGTGAAAACAATAATTTATTTAAATAATCTCTTATTGTAAAAGCAACATTAAGAGTATTTAGTGTCCATAATAAATAACCAACAGTATTTTTTTGTTTTAAGGTTTAAACAACGACGGCGAGGGGGAAATCAGTAGCTTATTTTGACAGCAAAGAGAAAAGGTATCAAACAGTGAAAATAACCGGGGATGTGTGACGCCTACACAGAGAGCTGGGAGTTTCCACACTTTGGTCACAAAACCAAAAATGAATTACAGGCTGATCTGATGGATTTTTTTTTTATACAAAGAAAACATGAAAAAATCTGCACAGACGCTTTATTTACAAACATTTCCTCGGAACGATAGTCCTGCACACCATTAAAAAAGATAATTTAAACTAGGGAGTTTTTTTTAAATCTACATATAAAAATTATTTATCTTTTTTCAACATCAAAATGAGGTCATCCGCAAAGGCACCTATCAACTTTTTAAAAAGAAAATTAACAAAAGTTATCCACTGGTGATTTGATGAAGAACAGGAGAGGAGGGAACAGGGGGGGGGGGTATTTTCTATTATCTGTGAAGTACACGGAAAGGGAAAATAAACCTCAGCGAGGTAAACTAGTCTGCGAGGTGGAACAGGGAGGGAGCCCCGGAGGTAACCGAAGTCGGATCAGAACAAAGCAAAGTCTGCAGGGAAGAGTTATTCGCCTGTTAATGTGCCAGGGGAGAGGGAGGTGTTGAATGCCGAAGAAATTCTTCATCAAAGCACCAGTGTCTGTACCTCAGTCCGCTCGGGTGTGTGTCGGGTTTGATCCCCCGGATCTCTGCTCAGCGGGGCTTGTTTGCTCAGTCTCGGCCGAGTTAGAAAATCGTCCCTGCAGTGATGGCCGCGCTGTGGTGATGGTGATGGGGCTGCGCTTGCTGCAGGATCGGGGAGGCGGCTTGCAGGTGAGAAGCGCTGTTCGCGGCCTGGTGATACCAGGAGTAATTACCGAGGAAAGCGGCCGCTCCGCCGCTGGGGCTGGATCCGGAGCTTCCTCCGCTGCTCATGCGCTGGTGTGGAGCAAAGTCCCAGGCAGGGGCCGAGGTCGGCGAAGCGCAGGGGGGAGAGGCGCTGCCTCCAGGATGCTGATCCGAGGGGATTTCGCCGCTTTTCCACATTTTCTTGAACTTGGACCGGCGGTTCTGGAACCAAATCTTCACCTTTCCAAAGGGAGATGGACAGACGGGCGTGAGAGCCGGGCTGGGGAGGGGCGGGGAGTGGGGGGGCTGGCAGGGCAGGGTGAGGAGAAGCCACTGAAAGCAGCAGAGGTTAAGATGAGCAGAGGACTTGCTCCACGAACCTCAGCTGGGCCAGGCAGAGCCCGCGGGCGGGGAACTGGGCGCTAAAGAGAGCAAGACGGGCCAATCAGTAGTTTCAACCCCTCCGTATGCCGGAGAGCAGACGAAGCGCAGAGAACATTTCTCTACTGAGTTTTGTTAATCCCAGCGCCTCCCTCCCACGGACACCAACGAGGTCAGGTGTCAGCGGCCCGGATCATCATCCCGGTCGCGCAAACTAGGGAACTGCGATCGGGGGTCTCCGTTACTGAATGTGTAACAGCGGGCAGGAAAAACCACCAGGCCAGACACGGGACATACCGCAGGGAATGTGCCACGGGCCCCAATGAATCAGCGCTCTCGGGCACGGACCGTGAAGTCAATGGCAAAACTCCCATTGAATGCAACAGGGCCAGGAGTTCACCCTGAGGATGACGAGTCCCGGGGCATCTTACCTGCGTCTGCGTGAGGCCTAGGGATGCGGCCAGTTCAGCTCGCTCGGGCAGTGCCAGGTACTGGGTCTTCTGGAAACGCCTCTGCAGAGCTGCCAGCTGGAAGCTGGAATAGATCGTCCTGGGTTTCCGCACTTTCTTTGGCTTCCCGTTTACTATCCTGACCTCGGGTTCGCATTCTTCCTTCTCGGCTGTAATAACAACAACAATCATCACTCACCAGCCACGCTGCAGGGAAAAGTTAACCTGGAATCAACAAAAGGCAGCTGATTTGCAAGACGCTGTTCCCAGTGCATCCTATTCCGGGCCATTTGCAGGGCATCAGCCCTACGTGAATTACCGGGAGAAACATGGCCAGTCTGTCCCCTTGCTAACCTCTTGCTCCCATCCCCCGCCAAACCAGTGATCCGCAGTCAGAGCCGCTTGATCGCCTTAAAAATTAGAGGGGGAGGGAGGGCATGTTTAAAAACAACAGACCAACTCCTCGGCTGGTGTAAAGAGCCCAAGCTCTAAGGCAATGGAGCTGCTCTGTTTGACACCAGCTGACCCCAAACTATTTCCCCCAGAGGCTTAGTCTTACCAGACTCATTGTTAGCCGGGGAAGCCCTGGTTCCATAGGGTCCATAGGAGTTGTAAGTGGCAGTGTAACCCAGGTCGTAGCCGGCTTTGGCGGAGTAGGGAACCGTATTGATGCCGCTGCCGTGATACTGGTAAGAGCCCATCTGTGCATAGGGCGACCCGCCTCCTCCTCCGCCTGTTCCGTGCTGCTGCTGTTGGTTGGTGTAGTAGCTGCTGTCGGTGGCTGTGGACACGGGTAAGGTGGGGGACTCCTGGGACTTGTGCAGGCTGCTGTGCTGGTGATGCTGGTGGTAACTGTTGGAGGTAATCTGGTTTGAATGCATATCTGAGACTAGACTGTCAAAGACTCCAGTCATCCTGATCCTCCCTCCCAAATGTAGAAGGAGGGGCGGGGGAGAGACAGCCGCAGCAGCAGGGGGCGAGGGGGAAAGGCGCCTCAGCCCCTCAGCAGTCAGTACAAGTGCAGGGAGAGCAGAGACGCTGCTGCTGGAAGCCGCGAGGAGGAGATCACTGGAGGTCCCACTCTGTTGCCGGAGGAGTCACCATCATAGCCCGGCCACACACTCTCCCAGACACCGGGTGGCGGCGGCGGCGGCGGCAGCAGCAGCTCAGTTGGCTTCCCAGCAGCTTTACGATTGTCTGCTGCGGTGGAAGCTGCCAGGCGGGCATTTAACACCAGTCACGTGAGGGCAGGCGACGTCACCTAGCAACAGCCAATCAAGTGCGCAATCACATTGTATCCCCTCGGGTTCCATAGAACCCCAGGACATAAGAGGCGCCTCACATGTGACACGTGCGCTGAAAGGGAGGGTGTGTGCGGGGAGGGGGAACAAATACAAAAAGGAACCAGCCTCCAGAGGGGTTTACACAAAACAGAGTGTTGCCATTTTAGTATTCACACTGCAGCAGTGTATAAATACGACAAACTAGGGGGAAGATGGAGCAGTTAGATCTGAGCCCGTCAGATCTTAGCCCAGCAAGATTCTAGTCTAATCAGATGTAACTTTAGTCTAGTCAGAGTCTACTCTGGTATATTTGCTATCATGGAGGCAAGAAAACCCTGGAGTCTCCGCAAAGTCTCATTTGTTCTGGATTCCCGCTTAAACACATCCTCTTCCTGAGAGCTGAGTTTAGAGCGAAGCGGAGGCTACTATTACTGGACTGATGATGATAAATAGCCAGAATATGATACGGTTCGCACATATAGCGTGTCACTCAGATACAAAGTGATGGATTCCGTTTAAGAATCTAAATAGACAGATAGATGTAGTTCAGACTACAAGAGGCAGACTAACGGAGATAAGTGACGGGTGCTATACCTAGAGTTACCATCGAGTCACTTTTTGTGACCCTGGACAGGTAACTCAACTTCTCTGTGCCTCGATTTCTCTATCTGTAAAATGGAGATAAGGACCCTCATCCCTGTTTGTAAAGTGCTTTGAGATCTGGGGATGAAAAACTGCCATGTAGGTGTCAAACGATATTCATTCTTAATATCTGCATGGACCGAGAGCTGTTAATAATCTGCATCTCGCAGGGGTGAGTGTAACCCTGAGTCCCAGTTAACGAATGTTTGGATTACATAAAGTGCTTTGAGAGTCTCGAATGAAAGACTCCATATAACATACAAATTACTATGTTGATTATTATATCCATTGGGGGAGCATCCCTGGTTACTTTAATCATTTCTATTCTATATGCATATTGTTATAGTTATTAGATCGGATTATAAAGATGAAAAAATAAAGATAAACAATATTTTCTTAACGGAACTAAGCTTCATAATTCGTATCCGTAACAGTCAGATTCCATTGCAAATTCATTAGGGCACTTCCCATTGAACAGTGAATTGCATGTTCATGTTTTGTTGCGGTCTCAGAATAACTTTTTATTCCTTAAAGATTGTTTACAACATGCATTTTTAATTTTAAAAAGCCCGTTTTGATTCTTTTCTTTCTTAACGTGGAAAGTACAGACTGGGAGGAAGGAAAACACGTTTTATGGATATTCAAGTTAAAATTTATGATATTGCCTTGTACTGCCACCTAGCGGGGAAAACGCTGTCTCTTGGTTCAGGTAGAGTAGATAGACATATGGTCTATTCGTACCGAGGCGCCAGTCTCTTCAAACACCCAAAAGAACAGATTTAAAATTTTATTAAAGCTAATGTTAAAAATGACAACATACATAATTAAAAGCCACAAAATTGTGCTAGCATTCAGTGCCTGAAGTTCCTCTGAGGAAAGACATAATTATGTCTCTGAATCAACTTGTTGCAACAACGGTGACACGGAAAACAAGTTGGTGTTCTGAAAAATATTCTCTCTTGTCTTCTGTTGAAGAGCATATGAAATTAAAGCATTCAGCATTAGAACATCACATTGTTGACTCTCAGGAGGGGAACAAAGAAAAGTCCAGAAAACCCACTTCAGCTACTGTCTAACTTTCTAGGTAGCTTTGCTTTGCCAAGAACCATCTCAATACAAATGATTCCAGACATTCATTGGCTTAGCTCAGCAAAGTGGAAACATAATTTACTTACTGACAAAGCGACTCAAAAAAGTGCATGCTGATCCCATGAAATATAAGGAAATCTCACCCTCTCAAGGGTACAATGCATTTCTGTTTTTCCTTTAGAGTGAGTTTTGAATTGGACTTTCCTCTCTTTTATATTATTAAATTCCTGTCACGATTTTATGACGATATCTCACTCAGTCCTTCGATTCTATACAGATACAGAGCTTCACTCTTAAAGCTCAGTAAAAGCACGAGCAAAGTGGTATAGCTGAAATATTGTATTTCCCCCTCTGACTTTATTAATAGGTAAAGCAAGTGTGGATCAATACAATGCTACTTGTCAGAAAATTGTTTCCTAGAGGAACTTATAAATGCAAATTAATCCCTGTATCGATCCAACCTTGTAAAACACAAATGTAACCACAGATCAGCTGCGTTTGTGGTAGAGGGGAGTGGAAGCCATTGCCTCTGGAAGTCCAATAAGCGTTCATTTCATGTTACACATACTCTTTTCAGTACTAATGTCCTCTATTTTAATACAAGCTGAGAAGAAAGGCAGCTACTTCGCCGGCAAAGTTTATCCGTTAATTGATTTTTAATCATGCAAAAATTGAACAAAACCCAGTTAATTGCATTCTTTGCGGAGTTTTAAACTGGTCAACAAGTTAAGGTTGGAGCTGAAGGTTCAGGGGAGCGGGGGCTACAGGGAGTAGCCTCTTCAGCGCCCCCAAACTCCTCCCCACCCCGGAAGATCAGATCCTTTTCCTTCCTACACGCAGTCAGCTGTCCCGTGGGTGGGGGCGGTGCGTGAGTGTGCAGTGTAGGGTTGCCTATTGTGGTCGGTCGTATTCCTTATTCTCCTTGCAGTTCAGGCCGAGTGTATGAGCCGTCCTGTGCTGTAATGCTGTTTTGACCTTACGGGAGTTTTAATTACAGAGCCCTGCGGAAAACCCTCGCAATGACTCAGCTCCCATCCGCACTGTCCCCGCGTCTCTGTGTCGAGGTAGGGGCTGGACTGGTGTTTCTGTTGAAATACCAGTGCCTTGGCTGTTGTTTCCTCCGCCCAAATGCATTAACTTCATCTGTATCCATCTTTAGGAAGCAACCTAGAGGTACGGGAGATTTCTAAGCGGGACGCTGATTTCTTTAAATTTTTCACTTTCGGTTTTTCGGATCCTCTTTTGCAAGAGACTCATTATCTCCAGCCCTTCTTCGCCCCTAGGATGCTCCATGATCCACGCTCCCCCGGTCTTCACCACTCCTGGGACACATTCTGCTTCCATTGCCATTGGCGTAAACGCGGAGTAAGCAAAGCACGGTGCTGTACATCGGCGGGACAGTGGGATCAATGAGATCAGCATCGGGCCCTCTGAGCGGTTTGTTTGCCATAGATCGCCCTTGTTTACACTCCAGCCATTGCACTATTACGGGTCATGCCGCTAAACTGCAGAGCGAAACAACCAGCATCCCGTGTCTTTGCTCTCCGGCTCGCCCGGCTGCCGCACCTGGGCAAGGAGCGGGTAGGAGCAGCCAAGCTGTGCCTCATTCTAGCAATAGCGCCCCCGAGCCCTGCCTCTCCCCCTGCCGGATCCCCCCGCACCTGTAGCCGCAGCTCGGTAACAGCGTGTCAACTTCCTCTGCACCCCGCACCCCGGGCGAGGCGTGTGAGGAGGCGAGGCGAGGAAAAGGGGCGGGAGAAGGGGCTGCGGGCTGCTACCGGTATCTAGAGAACAAACGAACTTTCCAAGAGTTCCAGGTTTAACTTCGGTTCCTTCAAACGCCTGGTCTGATTGCCTCCTAGAAGCTGAGCCAGACTCCTCAGAGTCAGTGCCCCGACCTGGACGATGCGTCTCCTAATGCTGCAGGGCCCTCACTGTCCCAGGCCCTTTGCCCGACGTGTTTGCTTTGAACAAGGAGTTTGAAAGCGTCTGTCTGGCTGCCGAGCGCTCGCTTCCTTTCAGGGCAGAGCTGGCAGGTTCCGTCTCTATCTGTAGCTGAACAGAAATGCCCTAAATTACCAGTCTAAGGGACGTATTCTGGGCGTTACATGCACTTACTCTCAAAAAGACAAGAAGTGCTTGTGGCTAAGGCATTAGCATCGAGAAGCAGGAGACTTGGGGCCTGATTCACACCCCCACTGAAGTTAATCGGAGTCTTTCCATTGACATCATGTTCTGCCCCAATCTCTCCCTGCCTCAGTCAGTGTCCTCATCTGCAAAATGGAGATAATGTCATTTCCTTCATTTCACAGGATGTTGGGAAGCATCAATCAATTCCTGTTTGTAAAAAGTTTGAAATCGTCAGATAAAAAAACAAATTATAATATAACTAATAACAAGCCACACATAATGAATTAAATCTGCTCTAAAATAAAAATGTATTAAAACCCATAAGAGACAGAAAACATACCGGAGGCATCTTGTTAAATCCAGGGTTTACCTGGGGGTGGGGAGGCTCAAAAGCCTGTTTGTTCAGTGTATGGGTAAATATCAAAGCAAATTCAGAAAAATATAGTGAATAAATTAATCTATTATCGTTCTTGTAAAAACTGTTACATTTTATACAAATCACAAGGTTTGCTGATTTCCAAAGTGCACGTTCTAGATTTCCAATGTACTCCAGCTGCATAATCCTTAGATCTTGACAATAATATTTCCCCTTGTTGTTGGCTTCAGACCAGCAGCTGAAAACAGCCATCAGAGTACAAAAGAGGAGAAAATATTCAGAGATTAAAAACAGTGATCAGAGTAATCAGAATGGTACTATTTACAATTTGATTACAAACCATATTTTTAAGCCCTCAAAATACTCATTAAAGGTGAGGTACAAAGGAAAAAAATTACACCTTTGACTGCTCCTTTCTGAATGGGCTGAAAAAGATTTTTTTAATCATAGTCTCTCTGTGTCTTTATATGGCAGGCTTCAGTTATCTAAAAATATGAAATATTTTATAAGGTAACATATTATAGGTTGTTAATAGTTTGCATTGTCCCCTGTGTGGGCATGGGGTGCACTCTTGCTCTTATGAATAGTTCTTACTTATACAAGAAGTCCAACTTCAGTCAATGGAACTTTGCACATGTATGAGAGTTTGCAAGAATAAGCGGATGGTGGTTGCCCAAGGGGCTTACAGTCTTAGGGCTCAGTCCTGCAATTACTTATATAAGCGAGTGATTTTACTCACACGAATAATTTTATTGAAATCAATGAATGAGACCATTCACATCACTAAAATGATTCCTCTACATTTGCAGGATTGGCCTCTTAGGATACCATCCACCAGCTTCGCACTCAGCTGAATTGTCCTTACTCACCTGGGTAATTCTATTGACTTTGGTGGACTATTCCTATGAATAAGGGCTTGCATGACTAAACCCTAAGTAAAGGCTAAACTTTGATTGCAGGGGAGATTACATCAGGCAAGGGCAAGAAAGGAAGGAGGAATATACAAAACAAGGGGCTTTATAGTACTATAGATTTTCAATCAGAACCCTACACTGAAATTAATGTGGTTTGTACCATCAGTTTTTAAACAGAATTCCTATGGAAATCAGTGTTTTTAAGTTTTACTTAAAAAATAATGTCATGACATAGCCTCTGGGTATGCAGTTGCCTTTTTTGACATGAAATTAATCAGAGTCTGTTTTCTTCATCTCATTGCTTTATATGGTTAGTTGGGAAGTTTAGCACAACATTGTGGGATACTGTTGTTGGAGTGACTGTGGAAAATGGGGATTTTGAGGAGAGATTTAAAGGGGGACAGCCAGGAAATATCAATGATTTGAATATATTGTTTAACTCCTCAGCAATGACATACGTATTGAATTGATTTGAAATTATAGGTCAGTTGTTTGTGACCTAGTAGTTTGGTCAGAAGATGCACTGCAAATGACACAAAATATTTTAGAGGCTTTAATCAGGCAGTCACAAATGGGAGAGAAACACGTTGCTTTTATCACTGAAAGCTGCACTGTCAAAGGTTTTAGCTGTGAGATTCATATGCACTGTGAATCATTCAGTGCCAAAAGCTGCAAGATAATTGAACTGCTTTTTGTTAATTTGTTTGTTTTAGAAGCATCCGCATAGCCAGTTAGAGCTGGTTTGAATGCAGCAAAACATGTTTTGTTTATCAAATTAACAGTACACATTCCCAAGAAAATCCAGATCCCACTAAAAATCAACATATCCAGGGCTGATCATTCAATCCTTTCAGTGTGCAATTTTTCTACAATCTGGCTGCAGGTGACTCACATAAATTATTTAAAACATTTTTTCTTACACAATATATGTTATATTTCCTGATTTTGTGAATTTAATGTTATCAAAAGCCCTCTAAAAGATCTTGTAGGTTGGATTCTCTGTGTACAGAATAGGTTTAACATAGGCATGAGCAATGCAAGCTGTCCTGCAGAGATCTGGCTCAACCCTGACCTGGAGGGGACTAGATCTAGCACTGAGAAAGCAGTTTACTTTTCATACCCATTCAGTCTTTGGCCTCTCTAGTGAGGATACCTATATTAATTTGCTCATTAGAGGTCGAACTCAGACCTAATTCCCATTGAGTGGATCAGGATTAACAAGTGGATCAACTTGTTATCCATAAGGTTACTAAAGGGCCATTGGATAGCAGTGACATTTGATCACTAACATCCTGCAGCAGAATTGATTCAAAGGTGAAAGACTCAATAGCCAATTACTTATCCCCTGAACTACTATTTTCCTCCCAAGTTTTAGTATTAAGAAACTTAGAGTAAGAATAAATATCTCAAGCTGTTCCTCATGTGAAATCCTAATTCTCTGCTTGGCACATCATAGCTGGCTTATGTTGAAGAAACTGTGGTATCACAAAGGATTATGCTTTTAGGTGAAGAATAAGTAGGTGATGAACTCCTGAAAAACAGAAATCATGGTTTAACCAGATGCTCTGAACAGTAAAGAAAGAAGGATGGGTAATATAGAATATAGATGATGTATAAGTGGAATTATTATTAAATGGATTTTTTTTCAAAGTCAGTGATTTGCAACAACTTGGAATGTGGTGGCAATGAAATACATGTGCTCACACACAGCTATACATTTTCTAATAGAAAGCAATAATTTCTATAACAGTGCTTCATCAGCTGATCTAGTCTTTTTCTTTCCAAGATTGTAGCAAACAGTTTCCAGTGGATGAGTAATGGCATTTAATACAATCTTAGGCTTCTGTTTACATAACAGAAGAGTAACTAGTTGGTGATGTGCCAAATCAAGTCCTGAGGGTGGTTAATACTTGCATTATAACCAGGAGATCTGGCACTACATTTAGAAATAATGATAAGAGTTACACTTCCTTTTGTGAGGGTTTAAGAATATCAGCTTTAGAAAATAGCATGAGCTGGGGGTAGTTTTTTTTAAATATCCATCCAGAATCTTCCTGCCTGCTGTGTTTAGTTTCAGAATCCAGTGCTATCATTTTCCTCTCTAAAAGCTGTTTATTCTCTCATCCATCTGCGTACCAGTTTACCCTATTCTAAAAATCACAAAACTCTTCTGGGACAATTGCCCCCTTGACTGGCTCTCCCACAATTTCTAGTTTTTGCTCTTTGTTGTAAACAGCTTATTCAAATTTTGTCTGGACAGGGGCTCTGAAAAATCCTTCTGGAGTTGTTTATTAAGCTACCTTGGCTTCAGATTATCTCCTTCACTGAAGATACTATGGCAGTTCAGCACCTATAAACAATGAAAACCTCTGCTGGAGGACAATTTAGGAATTTTAATAGTGGATTAGCCCAGTGTTACTTAGCACAGGTGTTTCTTTAATTCATTTCCAGGCACTGTGTTGGGGAAATTGATATTTTGCAATGGCTCTCAAAGCTGCACTACCTGCTGCATGGGATGGTAGTATAACATCAGCACACTCTGGGATGTAACCAGAAAGAGAAACTCTTCTGCCTGCAGAGCAAGAGACAAGAAAATGCTAGAACAGCTGTTTTCAGTCTGTGGTCCAGGGATCATATGCAGAGCATGTCTAGGAGTTCCCTGCAGTTTCTTCTCCCACAGTGATGGAGTCAGGCTTAAGACGGTTATACTTCCTGGCAATCTGAATCTTTGTTAGGCTTTCCAGAGGCATTTTGATCAACTAACCTTGGTCAATAGAGAAAGAGGGCCCTCATGGTCATAACTTTCTCCTGTTCATGTCTCCCTAATAACAGAAAGTGACACTGATTTAGACTGTTTGACATGAATACACCAGGGGAAACTAGAATCCAGAAGCTTTTCTCTCTCACCTCAGGAGAATTGAGAGGGGACAGCTGGATTCTAGGGGAGCCTGATTCACTACAGGCAGCCTCACTTTCTTCCTAATGAGGGGTCCTATAAAGAGAAAGCAAAGGAAGGCTGTTGTAAGGGGAACGACTCTCTATTGCCCTAGGGGTGGGCCAAGTCTGTTTGGCCAGTTCCTGGCAATCAAGCCCACATCCTGTATATTATTACATTTATTCTTTGATTTAGTTGAGTAGTCAAACCAGAGGCACTGTCAACTGAAGAGGTAGCAAATACACAAGAAACAGGAGCAATCAGATTAGAGTAATTGAGGCTGGAGGCTAGGAGTGGAGATTTTGAACTAATTAAGTATAAAATCCTACACTCATGGAGAGGAAAAACAGCAGAGATTTGAGGTGGGGAGGCACATAATTAAGTGGTTGCACTGACTGCATTTAAGTTCATTTGCATCTTGTCTTCTTTTCCCATATTGTTTTGGTTTTTATCTTTCCATAGACATATACCGGGAAAATGTTGTAGGGAAGGTGTAGGGGTGGGCAGTGTGGTGATCAACCACCATCACTCTCCCAGGTGAAGTCAGTCTGTGTGGGCTGACAAAACCTTGGTCAGCCTCACCCTGGATTCCTTGCTGCAAACAGTCTTCACCCACCCCAATGACAAGTTCAATGCCATGTGCTGTATTTACTATATGCTCTAAAAGTGTTTGTTCCTACCACTAAGGCATATTTAGGACAGTGCGGGAAGCTCTGTTCTTGGAATTCTTTGGGCCTTCTGTCTCCCTACAGTTTTTTCCTGCCTCTCCTTTAACTGTTTCCAGCTGAGGACCTGACTGAACCAGCTAATTAGTTAATCACTTAGTCCTTAAACTATTACCATGTCAATTTACCCCATGTGGGGACACTTCCCAAGAATACAGAATGATGAATTAGCCATAGGCTACTCATACTCTGTCACAATCTGGTTATTAGCAAGAACCCCAAACTGGAAAACTTTATTAGTGGTTGCCCTGGCAGCTGTATATCAAAATTGTATGTTTCCTTGTATAGGTGATGAGTTGTTTTTTGTTTTGTTTTGTTGCTCTGCCTTGCAGTTCCTCCCCTGCTGTCCATGTCAGAACTGGATAGTCAGTGCAGTGTGAAGCTAAAGGATATTTCTGAGGAGCCGATGTGGTTGTGCTGTTTGCACACAGCCTCAAATGCTGGAAACCTCCTACCCCAAAATTAGATCAAATATAGTTTAGCTTGTATGAGAGTCCGAGACTATGTCAAAATGGGACAAGTTTTAATGTACTCTTTTCACTACAAATGTCCTTTTTGAGTGATCAGTAATATTACCTACAGGGTGGCATGAGAGACACTGATAGCATTCAATGATTTTAACATCTCTGTGGAAGACAAATTCTTAAAATTAGCTCAAGCTTTTATGGCCACCATGAAAAAAACACTATCCTGGGTGGTTTCTGATTTAACTCATACAGCTAGTCATACAGCTCTTGATCTAGTGCAGTGATACTCAGACAGAGGCTCACAAGTGGCTCTTTATTGTGTCTCCTGTGACTCTTTGCAGTATATATTAAAACACTGTGTGATTTTAATTATTAACCAGTCTAAGTTATTAACCAATCAGGATGCTTTTACTATGTTATTAACCAATTGTAGTTGATAAAATAATAATACTTGCTCAATCATTTTGCTGTGAGAATAACATATGTATATATAAAAACTAAGTATTTTCCCTATCATGCTGAATATATAGTACTATAGTAACAATGAATTCACACTCCTGTGGCTCTTATGGGTAATTTGGCTCCTGAACCACTGATCAGATGTTTGGGCTCAGATTAGAGGCTAGACACAGACACTTGTATATTAGCTAATAACATGTACCCACTATTATCTTCTGTGTTTTGAGGTTGGACCAGGAATCTGTTTTGCTGGAGCTCTCTCAAAGGCTAATGGATCCTGGAGGAAGGTATTCTTCCTGTGACAGACCACTCTTTCAAGGGTTTGATAGGATGCTATCATAAACTTTTATTCTGAGCTGTTAAAAGAATGGCCCTTAAGAATTGTCTTTCCTGGTATTGCCTTTACTATGACCAGAGAAAATTCCCTAGCCTCAATTTTGTATTTCTGATCTCTATTCTGAATAAGCAAAGCACTCCACTCTGAGATGATGCTGTGGACCTGGAACATGCTCAGTAAAATAATTTAGGATTTACCCCTCCCCCCAAAAAAAGGAGGTTCCCTGACAAAGAGCCAAGTATAGGTGGGTGTGGTGAGGCAGAATCACAGCTCTGAAGTAAAGGACATTGATGGGCATGTTGAAGATTGGCGATTACTGAGCAGGTGCAAAATCATGCCCAGGCAAAGACCTGACAGCCAACAGTATAGTACTAGTGAACATGTGCAGTAAAGGGAGGGGTGAGAGAGAGGTCAGTCAGCTAAGTCTCTAGTGGGTCAGAACCCCCTCATACCAGTCTCAACTGGTTTTAAGGGTCAGCGCTGTCAATCAGAATTCTGAGGTAATGGTCAAGGCTGAACATGGGAGTGAGGTAACTGTAGCTAAGAATAGGAAGCTCTATCCTAGGTGCTGATTCTGGGGTTGAAGAACCCACTGGCAACCCCCCTACCAGCTCCCCCCCTCTGCCGGTGGGCCCCACTGGCCAGCTTCTCCTCCTCCCCCCTCTCAGTGCCTCCCACTTTCCATGAACAGGTGTTTTGCAGTGTGCAGGAAGCTGTGGGGCATGAAGGAGGAGTGAGGACACCATGTGCTTGGGGGAGGGGAGGAAGCAGAGTTTGGGTCAGGAGTTGAGCACCCCCCACCCTCCTGCCCCCTCACTTTGAAAAGTCAGTGCCTGTGAGCTATCTCAAGAAACACTGCATGAATGGCTAGCTATGAGCAATGCTTTAGTCCAGAAAGAGCATCTGAGAAGTGGGAAGCTATGTAGAAGGAGCCAGGAAGCTACTAAGAGAAGCTACAGACAAACTGATGGAGAGAGAAAGAAAGAAGCTGGAGTGGAGCAAAACTGATTGGCCAGGAGCTGAACAACAACAGCAGCAGTGATCTGATTTTTAAAAGAAAGCAGCAATGGATTTATAGAGTAAGCTTAATATTCTTTTAATTGTATTTTTAATATTAGATTAGGATAGTTTTTAATATGTGTGTGCTTGAGATGTGTATATGTGTTTTACTTATTTAGGTATATTTTAAAGTAATTTTTTACAAACTGACCATTTGCAACAAATTGCTTTGCTTAGTATAATTTGAATTATATGCTACTGTAGTTTAAGTGCTCTTTAACTTGCAATAAGGGATTTTGGGCATTGTTTAGGATTTTTAGAATACACTGTATTAGGGATTATTATTTTAATGAAAAGATAATACTTTTTGGAAAGGTTACTGCCTGTGTCAATTACAATTAGACTGTCGCCATACACTCTTGAGATTACTTGCATTGTGGTCCACATGGCGATACACCTTAAATCAGCTCCGAAAGTTAAGCAGAAATGAACCTGCTAGCCTATTAAGCAATGCTTCTTGGTAGGGGCATAGGACAACAATGCTTCAGGACCTGCATTGGCAGCTAATTGATTTCCAGGTGTATTTAAAATATAGCTTTTCAATATTTTTTTGGGGGGAATATAGTGCTTTTTGTTTGTGTTTAAAGAGGTCAGCAGTTCTCAAAGTCAAAATTTAGACATCACAGACACAAAAAAACCATTTTTCCATTAAAGTTTTTTCACATTTTTCAATCAGTCCTCATTGCAAGGTGTTGATCTTGACCTGGAGAATTGTAACTGGCTTGTAAACTCTTTGTCTGACAAACCATCTTCTCCCTGTGCCATGCTGCCACATCTGAAATCTGTGGAGGTGCCTCAGCTGGACTCAGACCCTGGAGTATGAAAACAAGGGAGCTACTGTCATTGGATTCTCTCCCCTTTGGAACTTTCCTGACCTTGTCTGAAATAGCCCCTTTCACCTCCTTCCCTCCAAAAGACTTATTGTTTTCAGATGGAGAAGAATTGTTGGGCTTGAGTTGTACTGTAGCTACAACTGAGTTGTAGTTATTTTGGGCTTGTGGATGGGAAGTACTTCCTGGCTTTACTTTTAATTTGCTTGCATTTTTAATGTTCACAAGGATGCTTAGAGCTGAGGATAGGGGCTTTTTAAAGATATTGTTATAAATCTAAACAAAGGAAAATAATGTCCTTTTGTCTTGGATGCATGCCTGTCACTGTTGAACACTATGTCATAACAGTAGGCCAGGCTTTTTATGTGGGCCTTCTAGTATACACAAATTACAGCTGAAAGAGAATAAAAAAGGGAAAAGTTAACAGGCATGTGGGGTGTGTAAAGTGGTGTGGAGTGACTTTTAACAAAGGGTTATAATGAAAGCTTTGTGGGAAACCAGCTGAGAACATTCCATTGCATTTATGCCTCATAACTTTATAAAATGAATTTTGATCTGAATAAATCCTCAGACAACATGGTTTTGAATAAATAAAGTAAATAATACCATAATAGAAACAATTAAGTGTAAATAATCTAACTGACCACTGGATGTCACCACTGTTCCACACTAATGTATCAGACAGGTCATTTATCCTGTACAAAGCTTCATGCTTAACTATCTGACACGCCCACCCCAGCCCATGACTTAAGGGTTGGAATTTACTTTGTTGTGCACTGTATTGAGCTGCATGTGGTATGCCTTTGCTAACTGAGAAGATAGCCAGCTATGTCTAGGTTGGTGATTAAGTTCAGTAGTAACTTCAGCTGATAAAGGGAGGAAGAAAGAAATTAGTGAGCCAACCAAAGCTTTCCTGTACTGTATTAGGAAGTTCTGTGAACCATACAGGCCAGAGAGTAGACAAGGTCTAAGGTTTTTACTAAGATTATTCATTTGTGAATAGACAGAATGTAACTGGTAGACTGGAAAGAATCAATTTAAGTTTCTTTTGGACTTGACCAGGGCAGTTGTAGTGTTATGCTAGCTAAACTCCTGCTCTTATTTATGCTGCTGAAAGCTTGAGGCAGCTCCATTGATTTATTTATTTATTTTTATTTATTTCTAATGGCTTTCCTCTGGCATTAGTGAGAGCAAAACTTGAACTTGTGTACTGGAAAACATCTTCTAACACAGGATAGCTAGAGGTACCTACAAATTTTAAGGCAGAGCTGAGAAGAGAATCTAATTTCCCAACTCAGTTCTTTGCTGTAACTACCCAGTTTCTTCGGCAGTAAGATATGGAACTCCGGTTTCTTTCTGCTGCAGACAACTAAGTGGAATGCCTACTATGAAGAGGTTTCTTATAGGATCTGCCATCTAGATAAGATGGGTCCCCAAGTTACTTATAAACTACAGGCTATAGGCCAGATTGTGGTTGTCGCTACATGGCTATGCAAGGGGAAGAGTATGGAGCATACCGTGTTTGCTCAGTACTCGGATAGGGAGAGTGGAGCACAGGTAGTGACACTGCACACCCCAAAGGTGCAGGGCCATAGTCTCTTCCTAATGAGGGTCTTAAAGGTGACCCTTGCAATATGTGCTTCTGATACCTTGGAAGAACTCCGATGAGTCAGTCAACATAAGCCTGACTATTTTTATTTTAAGCAAGTATGTGTAAATCCAGCTGAGTTTGAGCTGAGCTGTTAGTTCTCATCACTTCTGAATATCTGGCTCTAAATGCTGGGGTACTTTACCCCAACCCCCAAATGGGCGGTGCCTTTGCAGTTCTGGTGGAATCCTAGAAACTAGGTACTGTGTATATGACACAGGAGCACAGCGACACTTGTAGAGCTGTCCTGCCAAGAAAGTCTTATTGGATTGACTCCTCTGCCTAGCCAAAAAAAGTGTGTTCACCATACTGCTATTCACACATTCAGTTGTTCTGTTTCTAGTAGGTCCTGGCTTTCTCACTTTTCTCTAGGGTTATACCACTGTTTAATTATGCTCTTATGTCCTTACTGCAATTGCGCTTTTCTCACTGATCTGGGATTGTCCATTGATAACAGCACAATATTTATGGCCCCCTGCAGCCACAGCCGGCAACAGAAATTTGCCCCCCCCCAGCCCAGCCGGGCCCCCCCAGCCCAGCCGACCTCCCCCCAGGCCAGCCGACAGCGGCTGGGGGAGGAAGCCCAGCCTCCCCTCCCCCCCAGCCCAGCTGGCGCTCCCCCTCCCCCCCCAGCTGATAGCTGGCGGCAGCAGGAGCGAGAGCCTGGGAGCGGCGTGAGCCGCCCTTGCTGCTCCCCCCCCCCCTTTCTCCCCCGGACTGCGCCGCTGCCGCCGGCCGGGCTCACTGCTCCTGCTGGGGACAGGTGCGCTCGTCCGGAGGAGAGCCACGCCGCCTCCCCACCCCTTCCCTGCTCTCCAGGCCCAGCGACAAGGGGGAATGACTATGGGTACTGCTGTGTACCGGGTCCCCCCTAAAGTCCGGGCCCGGTACAGATCTACCCATAGTACCCTCTTGTCGCCGGCCCTGCCTGCAGCCTTCTCAACTCTACATTTATCTAGCAACTGCATGCATATACATGATTTTTCTAGCCTAGTTTAAATGGTACTATAGACCAGATCTCTCTGAGTCTGAGTAACAGTGAGCAGATTGTGAACAACTTTGAAATTCATTAGCTGCTGCAGTCCATGGCTGGCTTTTCACTTGTTCGGAGTGTTTTCTTTGGATCTGAATACAAACTGACACTCAAATAGCTGCCTGTGTGCACAGCACTGAAAGAACATGTAGGGAGACTGTGCTTTTGCCATGGAGGACTTAGTCTAACTCCGATCTGTGTGACTGTACACTTTGGGTTAGAACTGAAAGGTATTGGTTAGAAATTCTACACTGCAGAGAAAGACACATTCTAGCGGTGGCTTCTCTTCCTCCAACAAACAGTGTCTTCTGGGCATATTCATGTTGGGGTATATTTCATGAATTTTGTCATTGTAGTTTTCAAGGCTGGGTGTGGATTTTTATCAATTGTTCCTATTATACCATCCCTCTAGGAATACACAAGACTTCAATTGGGACAAACTAATCTGGCTCTAACTGCCTTTAAATTAAATCCCCTTGCACCAGGGATAGATTTGTCTCTTTTGGCTTCAACAGGAGCTTTGCATGGAACAAAGAAATTTTGATGTGAGTTGGCATCTAGACTCACAAAACGCACAGCTTTCGCTCTGGCTCTTGTGATTAGATACATGTCAAATCTCAGGATCTGTGAAAATATGTTGTGAGATCGCTTTAGTGAAACTGATCACTAAGGAGACAAACTTTTTACTGTGTTCTTGGAGCTGAAGGATCAGAATTCTAGCTCAGGTTCTTTAAATATTTGTGCAATGTATTAAAAGTGGAAGTGGATTATGGAAGACAGGACAGTCAAATTCAGAGTTGTAATATTTTAAGATCCTTGAAGTCCTGTCTGGCCAGTTCCTCAACTAGTGTATTTCTAATATACTTGTATTGGTTTGGTCAAAACTTCATAAAGGATTTGGTGCTGAAAAAGTAAACAAATGAAGAGGAGTAGGCCTGACTCTGGCAGTCTGAACTCCTGTCTTTCTTGCAGAACTGTAAGCTGTTCCTCTTGGGTAATGTGCGCTATCTTTCTTGGCTGAAAACAAAAAATGCTCATGCTGTGCCATTTTCTCATCTTTAAGATTAGCAGCTGTGTTAGTCTGTATCCATAAATAAAACGAAGAATACTTGTGGCACCTTAGAGACTAACCAGTTTATTTCAGCATAAGCTTTCGTGGGCTATAGCCCATCTCATCGGATGCATAGAACGGAACACACAGAAGTAAGATGCATTTATATACACAGAAAGCAAAAAAAGTTGTAAATTACCATACCAATTCTAAGAGGCTATTTAATTTGGATGAGTCATTATCAGCAGGAGAAAAAAAACTATTTGTAGTTAATATTTAGTGAATCTGTCTGACAGTTGATAAGAACCTGTAAAAGAGACTTAACTAGGAAAATGCATTCAATTAATGTAATGACAAAGCCATTCATAGTCCCTGTT
Organism: Sternotherus odoratus; assembly: GCA_032164245.1. NCBI lineage: Eukaryota > Metazoa > Chordata > Testudines > Kinosternidae > Sternotherus > Sternotherus odoratus. The sequence goes on along the minus strand of JAVMKO010000011.1, from coordinate 30,946,766 downwards.
TAACTCTTGGGTCATAGTGACATAGTGAAAAAGAGAGTGTCCTTTAGGGTTACATAGCAACCCATGCAGCATCAGCATTACTAGGGCCACCATAGCCTACAGGAGCTGAAAACAAAAGCAGAAAACCTAGAAAGGGTTTACCTAGGCTGAGGGTGTCCCAGTGATGCACATCTAATTCTATTTGGCCCTAATATTGAGAGCATGGCAAGATGGCCTGTTGCATGTAAAGCTAGGTGAAATACACACCTCAGTACTGCACTCTCTGAACATATCCAGGCCAAAAGTGTAGGGGAGACTGCCATGATTTCTCTTATACCCTGGAATGGGATGCTAACCAGTTGGGGGAAGGAGAGGATACCCTTTCTTGCCTGACAGTAATTGTTAATGTCTTCCTTTGTGACCACCTCTCCCCCTGCCCTCCATGGTGGTCTGTTAAAAATCTATTCCATTGTATGAGATATTCTAATTTTTCCTGTGGGCTTTACCAATCACACATCTTTGGCAAACTAGATTTATTCTTGTGATGCAGACATTATCAGCAGAAGTGGTACAACAGCCCTGGAAACAGAGCTATTTAAAATAGCTCTGCATGTGTATTCCAGGGTAAAGATCCTATGGTTTTCTGTCTAAAATGGTCTAAATTCAGGTGGGTACAATCTACTTCACTTATTCTATATCTCTAATTAAACTAAAACACTTGATTGAGCTGTGAATTGCATTTTGGTGGAATGCTCCCTCAAACTACTTTAACCTATGAAGTTAATAGAAAATGCTCAAGTGAAGCAATCTATACGAGAGACCTATATTTTCTACTAATATTCAGAACTTGGGACACTACAGTATTACATTTAAAGATGAAGCTTAGAGGACAGTGTTAAGTAACGTATAGAATTAACAAGACAGTATTGCATTGCTTGGCAGCCCTGCCACCCCGCTCATAAAAAGACTTTTTGGCTTTCACATCAGAGAAATCTTTGTCTTGCTGCCAGCATGCTTTCCACAACACTGCTTCATGGGTGTGTAACACTTCTGAGAGGGGAAGACTCATAGAAATAACAGGCTACCCCATTGTGCAACAAGCTTATACACAGCTTGTCACAGATGAAGTGCTAAGTACTGGCTGAGTCATCCAAATGACTCTTAACCTCCTGTGTGTGTGACTGGATAGCTAAACTGTTCGCTTCTTCATTGCTAAAGGCCTTCCTGAGAGGTGACCTTCACAAATATTGACTGTATTTAGGTAGTGCCAATGTCAATTAAGCACCAATCCTCCCAGGAAGCAAAGATTTTTGCTAAACTTGCTCTGAGCCTTGTGGGTCACATCCAATAAATTCCTTCTGACAGAAAGCTTGTTAGTTAACTACCTTTCATACCTCTTAGGTGATCCTGATACACTCTTTACACAACTTAACACCCAAATACTTCTGACACAGAGTAATAAACAATTAACTTTATTATTATAACTCAGGAGAGGGGACACAAAGTTACTCCTCTCTTTTGACAAGCTACGAACCCATAAAATGTCTCCCTATTTTTAATACACATTATTTGGGTTTTGTTTTTCTCTTTTAATCTAATTGATGTCTACTGGAATGCCTAACTGCTCATTGCATGTGTCCATATTTCCAGGCAACACCGCCTTAGTTTCAAGTTTAGCAGTGAATAAATGTATCTCTTCAGCTATGAAACCTTTTAAAGTAGGTCTACATGAGAATGAAACACCCACCGCTGACTCAAACTTGCAGGGCTATGAATTTGCAGTGTAGATATCTGGGTAGGGCAGGAGCGTTGGGACCTTGTGAGTGGGGAGGGATCCAGCCTCCAGCCAGAGGTGGAATATCTACATTGCAATTTTTAGCCCCAAAGCCTGAGCCAGCCATGGGAGACTTAATGCAGTGCAGACATAAACTTAGAGGACTTTGTCTCCTCCAAAATGTTAGTCTGGAAAGTCATAGTTACAGTTGCACCTCACAAAAAGACCACAGCATTATGGAAACATACAGCTGAGGTCATTCAAATTTGAGTGCCACCTTGGGAACAACCAAAGTGATGATTAAACTGTCTCAGTTCTCAGTGAAGCACACACATTCTAATTATTACTGACCATTATCATCATTAAGCTGAGTGGTGGATGCACAACAGGTGCAGAGGGAAGACTGTGGTAAAAAAAGCAAGCACCTGATTTCCTGTGTAGTCTAAAAATAGGCAAAGCTGTGTATGCTTGTGAGAAAGATGGGGAACACATGGGAGGAAAGCTTAAAATGGCTTTTATGTAACCCTAAAGGACATTCTCTTCTCTTTTTGCTTTTGTTTTATAGTTAACAAAGAATGGCTACCTCTGCTAGTTCTTTTGTGTTGCTGGTATATCAGATGTGACAATTGGTATTCAGGGGTTGTTGAGTTCTGATAGTCCCTGAGATGCTGTTAAAGTAACATGTCCATTGTCTCCACCATGCTTTCTCAAGATTTCCTTCTTAAATCACTGCAAGTAGGCCACTGTGTGGCAGGAACATAACAATAGCTGGGTAGCAATAATGGTGGGAATTAGGATTGTACAACTACAGGAAAAAGAAGGGAGGATGCCACAGAATTAGGGGACCTTCTACTGCGAAGGAAAGATAAAATACAATTGAGGAAGAAGGAAGAGTTAAGGGAAAATGGTAATGCCACAGTGGAATCCAAATGTATCTAGAGGTCTCCTACAGGTTCTAGTGGCTTAGCTGGCCTTCAGACTTCTGCCTTTTTAGGTCACTGATTTCTGGCTTCAACTCTTTTTTTTTTTTTTTTTTTTTTTTAAATCTCTGGTATGCTGGGATTCCTTCATATTTTTCCCCTTCTTCCCCCAACACAAAGCCAAATCTGTATGATTAGAATTAAACCATTGTGCTAAACCTCCCACATGTTGTTGCAGCATAGAAGAGTCAAAGGCGATTAAGAAGCTGATGTTGCAAGAATAAAACAATCTCCACAACAAAATGTGTGTTGCTTCTCTCACCCCCAGTCTATCAAAACACCCTTTGTTTCATGAGTAGAGTCTGAAATAAGAGGAAGGAAGGTACAACCTAGGGCTTCTGCTAGGGTGGATAGTCTTCCACCAGTGCTTTTATTTTCTTGTGAAGTAACTGGGGCTGTTACCATAACTCTCAACAGTACTGCTTCCATAAATGGTTTGCTTCTGCCCAAGAATAGGTGGGAGGAGTCAGGAAGTGACTAGTTTGGAAGAATAAGCTTTCCCAGAAATACTGGTATTTTATACCCACCACCATCTCAGTGTCTGTCTTTTGACTCCAGTATTCCTTCCAGTTATCAGTTGGATAGTGCTATGGCTAAGGCATTAAATTATTTGCAAAGAGTATTTCTTTCCCAATCCAATCCATAGCATTCTCCATGACTTCTCAGTTATCCCAGTGGAAGATTTGAATATATTGTATTCAGTGGTACCTTGTTTTCTGGTCTCAACTAACTGTAAGACTGCTACACTTAGCAGATCCACAGCCCACCCATCATATCTTTGTGCTAGTCTGGTGGGCAAAGGGGAAACAGTGTTGTCTTAAGCAGCCTCTGGGGAATCCTTCTAGTGCAGCAGGAGTCACTGGGTGGCACAGAGCAAGCCTAGTAACCATGCTATATCTGCCAGCTCCAGAAGCAGAGGTTCACTCTCTGGAGGAGATGTCTTTCCTAATGCAAATGGAGCAGTTCTTAAAGGGCGTTCCTGAGAAAATAGAAAGGTACATCCAAGATGGAAAACTCAAAACTATACTCAAGGCGGGGAACATTGAAACAAAATGGGTGAAGGTGGTAGGGAAAAAAAACCCCCGCCTAACAGTGGGAGTGGATCCCAAAAGAAACAATCCAAAACCACATCCTATCAGAGAGGGCAATTCCAAACCCCACCTACAGCCCAAAAAAACCCCCAAAGACCTCATCGTTCCACCCCACCAGTCTCCAGCAACCAACCTTGCCCAAACATCGGGGGGGGCGATGTCTTAAATGTAATGAGTCAGGGCATATTAAGGTCAACTGCCCCCAAACCCCCAACCAAACACTATGCATTACCCCAAAGTCATACCCAAAATCCTCAGGCCTAAATCTCTCCCAAATACCCTCAAAGCAAAAAAACCCTGAGTGGGCAGGAAAACAGTTACAGCTTGGAGGGACACTAAAGCTCAAGTGTCACTTATCCACCAATCCTTAGTAAACCCCAAGCTAATCAACCCAAAGGTTATGGTAACAATTCAACCCTTCAAGTCAGTCATTCAACTTACCTACAGCCAATTTACCTGTTCAGTACCAAGGCTGGTCAGAAACGTAAACTTTTGCAGTGTATAATAATTATCCCATTCCTATGCTGCTGGGGGATAATCTAGCCAATCATGTAAAGCTAGCCAAAAGGGTGAAAATGGTCACCCGCAGCCAGGCTAAGCAAGCTTGCACACCTATCTCTGTTCCTAAGCCTTCCACCAGGGGTCCAACTGTGTTGCCAAAAATCCTAACGGAGGTGGTGGAGCCAAATTCCCTGCCAACAACTAAAACAGCCATAAAAATCCAGCCCCCAAAACCCAGCCAAAGCCAGTCCCCAAACCGGAAATGGCAAAGCAACCAACACCTAAACCATTGCCAGCACTGAACCCAGTGTTTTCAACCCCATCTACCACACCAACACCAGAGGGCAACCTCAAGCCTAACAGCAGCAGCTAAACTAACCCAAAAGGCTCAACCAAAGACTAAAACGCAAAACGGTGCACCAGCAAAAAGCGGTCCACCGCCAACAAAAACAACCCCATCACCTACATCACTTCCAAAAAAAAAAAACCCCAAACCCAAGTCCACAACCCAGTAAAAAACTAATATCTCCAGCATCAAAAAAACAGTTCCAGGCCAAACAAAAAGCAAATAAAAGCCTCCAAAAAGCTTGGACGGCGGCACGAAGCAACCCACCGCCTCTCAGCTCCCTTTTCTCATTTTGGACAGAGTACTGAGTACATATTGCAAAAAAAAGTAAATTCTAGTCAAGGATGACCACTGGCTAAAGGCACTGGGTCACAAGAGCACTGCCTGCATTTATTTCTGGGGTTTGACATTGCGGTCAGGCTGACTGTGTTGTGCAAGCTCATTCAAGCTTATTGTTGTCCTTTAGGCTCCATCATTAGCAAGATCTGGCTTGCCTCAAATACCAAAGCCTGCACTTACTGGAGATGTTCTCCAGATAGTGTCTTTTTTAAAAAAAATATCTTTACCTGTAAAGCAAAGCTGTAACCAGGGAGTCAAATCTTGAAGTCCTTAAAGCTTCACTGGTCGACCCACTTGTGGCCTGCAGAGGGCCTTTGTCCTAGGAGCTACTGCAGCCAATTCAGTTCAGTAACAGTTGTCATGTCATATTTTACTGTAGGCTGTCTAGAGCCTGACTGTTGATAGGCCCAGATCACATGCTTCCCTATAGAGCCTCCTACCCTGTAGATAGGTGCAGGAAAACCCCTACAATTTAAAGATAATGTTTACAGTTTTTCAATACACCTCAGCAACGGTGATCCAGAGGCTCCAGAGATCCAGTGGAGCTCAGAGGTGTATGTGTGAGTTCCTAGGAGGCTGGGGAGAGCAGCACTGGTTTCAAGGTGTAAGCAAACTCCCTATCTCAGTGAGGAGTCCAAGGATCTGCACTCTAAGCATGTGCCTACATTGTGCTCAAATCTAACAAACCTAAGGGTATGAGGGAGCCAAGGTTTGGATCTGTTACGCCAGGCTGGTGAATGCCCACAAGGGGATGTTTAGGCAGATAGGTTGACAAATCATCCATTTCCACACACATTATACAGACATGGAACTCAGGCTTTCGTCTACCAAAAGTTATGTATGGTTAACCTCAGATTCCATCCCTGCCCCCCCATCTAGTGAGAGAAGGACTACGCACGGGTCACTGGTTCTCCACTTGTGAGGTAACTCCCTTCTCTTCATATGTCGGTATACTAATGCCTGCATCTGTAATTTTTACTCCATGCATCTGACACAGTGGATTTTTACCCATGAACGCTTATGCCCAAATAAATCTGTTAATCTTTAAGGTGCCACCAGACTCCTCCTTGTTTTTAGGGTTGTATTTTCAAGTAGTCCTACTGCTGCTGGCTAGTTGGGACTTGCATTTGGAAAACATTAGCCTTATGACTTCTAGACCCCCACAATGGTTCACCTGAAATCTTGTATGATGAACAGTAATCTGCTCACTGCATTTGGATTTAAGAAAAAAAAAATCACTCTCCCAATTAGGGAGCAGAACAATGTCATGTGATGTATCTGCCCACACAAAAATGACCACAAATTAAAAATAGTCAAAGCAAGCTGTATATGAACAGCTATTGACTGTTTTTTGACTATTTTACTAGATTTGCAGAAAGCTAAGATTGATCTAGAAGCAATTAGCTAACCAAAATATGAAAGTAAACTTGTAACGAAAATTCACCAGTATGGCTAGCTCTAGGTGCAGAGAAGCATAAAAGGAAGTACTTATACAGAGTAGTCCAATAGGATGTTTGTGGTCAGGACAAATGTCTGAAAAAATTATTCCTTTTCAACAAAACCGAGTGAAAGGGAAAACCCTTCTTGTTTGCTTTTGCAAAACAATTTGCCCAAATTACCCCCCTTGACAGTGATGTACTCTTGCACTGTAAAAAGCAAAGTGTGGTGATAGGAGCACTATACTAGATTCCAGTCATATCACACACTTTCAGAAGGCAGATCATGTTTACAAGGAAATATCTGGAATGTTCTGGGAAGACTTGCAGCCCTTTTGTCCAGAGCAGAACCTGCTAACTTTGGATTTATTTAAGTGGGAATAGAATAAAGTCTATTGACTTTAATGGGACAGGATTGGGCCCTATGACAGAGAATAATAATTTTTTCATTTTATGTCCTCTAATCTTGCTCTATACTATCCAAAGAGTAGTCTTAAAATGGCTAGTTTCAAAGTGGTTAAATAAACTGTAATTTAAGTAACACAGTATTGTGTCTACTGGTATTAATACATTAAGACTTCTTAATAAAGTAAAGAATTGGCAGCTTTATTGAATACATCCTGTGTGGCTGAAATGTCCGAATATGACTAAATACGTTTTCAAAGTTCTGTCTTTTGGATTCACTGGGTTTTGTCTGTATGTATTAATCCCCAGGAATTAGGGAGTGAGTTTGTAGTCTCTGGCTGAACTGTTTCAGTTACTTCAAGTTTAGGTCTGGCATATTGGTATATGTCATTTGCTTCCATTCAAATAGTCCAGACTTGCATGGATGAGGGAGATTCAGAATCTGGCCCATTCACATCTCTGGGACAGTTTTTGTCACGTTGGCTATTGAGTCCTCCTTAGAGCTGAATGTATAAAATCATGGTTGGGAAAACTTTTGTGTCACCTCCATTGGGTCTGACTGCAATGCTAGTGGTTGGTTGCCATTGCAACAGGCAGAGGTGGGAAGGGGTGTTCAAGAGATGGGATGAAAGAGGGAAAGCCCCTTCCTTCACAGAAGAAAACAGATCTGTGACTCTTAATTTCCTTTTGTTAATCTGAGTACAGCAAATCTGCGGGGTGGGTGAGGAGATGGCAGTTGAATGCATGGAGCTATTGGAGGGAAACCCAGATTATAATATAAAGTGAGGGAAGGAAAAAACCCTTACACTCCAGTCCACTATTTTCAAAATGAAGCATAGACAAGGGCTGCCTTTCCTTATGTGCTGGAGATGTGTGGGTTTGTTTTCTTCTTCTCTGCTGTGCTGCCTGGGCTCTCCCCTGTGTTCTGCAGCTGACTGGAGTCTTGCAGACATTTAATCAGACTTGCACTGTGGAATGTGAAACACAATATTTAAATTTCCATGTTATCAGAGTCTGAGCCAAACTCAGGGCACCTCTTGCACACTGGTGTGTGTGTGTGTGGAGGAGGGAGGTAGATTGGTTGGTCTTGACTGTGGTGCTCCACCCTCCGTTCCTGAATGGCTGCTGAAATTATGGAAGTCTTCCAGAATCTCATTGGTGAGCGGGGTGTGGATAACCTACTTTAGTGCATCTGCTTCCCTGATCTGACTGATGAGCTTCTGTAGCTTGTTGCTGCTACTTGTGCGAAAGAATGGTGGTAGATGCAAGTTCAGACCCTTTTTTTCCCCAAACACTTTGTGAAATGAGAGAGCTGCAGTTTTATTTTGTGCTAGCTGGGCTCAGTCCTCAGAGGTGCTGAACACCCAGAATTGGAACTGGCACTTTAGGAAGTGCTGGGCCCTCTGCATGACTGGGTCATTTAGGATCTTGCTAATGCCTGTGCCCTGTAATCTAAACTCCTAGGAATACAATATATTGAGAGGGCTTTTGTAACTTATCTGAAGGCAGTCAAATCTATAAAGGATATTAAATATAACCATTTATTTTCAATATCCCTGCTCTACTTGTTCTCACCCATCAAGTGCCCTTAAGTACAGCATTTTCATGTACTGTAGATGTACTCAGAATTGCAAAATCCTTTAGGTGTGTCCAATAACATAAGGCAACTATGCAAGAAGTAGCCTGAGGCATGTGGTATAAAACAGACATGCCTAATGTGTTTTTCCTGTTTCCTTTCCCTGATAGGGAAGGAGAAGAACGCCAGCACCAGTTCAAACTTCAGTATCATTTTATTTAGTTGATTAAACTACTTGTAAGATCTAAACACTGGGTCAAATTACACTTACGCTTCTGCTAATTTGCTTCAGTGGACTTCAGAAGTGTAACTGAGAGGAAAACGTGGCTCTTACATTTTTGTTAAGGCAAATGAACTCTTGCTGAAACAAAAAATGTGAAGCAGATTTTTTTTCTGTAAAATTGTTGTTGCACCTACATATTCACTATTGTGACATGGCCTGAAGGGATGGGCAGAGAAGGGTTAGGAGACCAATAATATGGGAGGATACAATTAAAACTGGGAGATGAATACTGTGTCCATGTACTAGACACTGAAGCTGTCTCATTTGATAACCAGTCCATGAGATTGGACATATCTGACTGGCAGATGAATTTTGTGGGCTTCCAGCTAGGCATTAAATATTTGAGGGGCACTGTTATTTTAGTAGATCTCCAAAACTAAGTTGCTCTGTGTGTTTGTTTGTTTTTTACTAGCAAAAAGATATGGGAGGACACACTTTAAAATCTCTTTGCTGCTTTCATTTTATTTTGAAAGGCTTCTAGATTTCTCCGTGTCCGGAAGGCCAAATTTAGAAAACATGCTGGCAACCTTCCATCTAAATGATAACATCTTCAGGGCACCTTAATGCTGTTTTGTACATAAGGAGATTACTTTCCTCTGAGACATACCTAAGAAGAGTTTTATCAACATATACCTCTTCCCTCACTGAAAGATTGATTGAGCAGCTAGAATGATTAAGGCTGATTCTGGAAAATGGACTGACTGTACCTGTATGTTTTTAATAGTGCTGTGTATGCACTAATTTTATGCCAGTCACTTATGTGCTTTAATCTGTGGACACTTGAGTTATAAGGAACCCTTCTTGGTTCTCACAGCTTCAGGTGAAGGCTTTGTAATAGCAACTCTTTTTACAACATTTAGTTGAGACAGTTACTACTCTATTCAGTTAATTATTAAAAGAATGAATATTGCTGTCCACTGATAAAGCAAGGTTTAGGGCCAGAAGGAAATGACTTCACCTCCAGTCTGTGAAAACAAATACAGAAAGATAGCGCTAGATTTCCAGTTAGGTAGAGCTGGCTTTCATGTCCCAGCCCTCCCTACCCTTCATCAGAGAACAGTATTTGCCATGGGGCAGGACACTGGGGAGAGAGACAGTGAATTGGAAAGGAGACTAAATAACCAAAAATCTCTTGATCTTGTATCAAGGTAGCTCACTTGTTTTGATATCTAGCTGAATGTATGTAATATTGTGCATTCTAATCTCCATGTTCATACTTGAAAATGAAAATGTATCTGATACTAGCTGAAACACCCAGTGTTGCTCGGAGTATTTGTAATTGGAAACTGGGATGTTGCTTGGGTATTTTCCTTTAATCTGCTTTGGCGTTGTTCGGCTGTTTCTGTGGCCCTGGATTGATAATTTCATATTCTATTATTATGTAGCCATTTCTCACGTTGTTCAGAAGTCTCATTTTGTCTAATTAATTTCATTCTCTTGCATTTAGATGTGGTTTCTCCGATACATTTTCGCTTTTTACGCGGCATAACGAATGGGGTTCTTTTTAAGAAAAAAACAGTGTATTATGTTTGCGCTACACTACACTAAGCTCTCTGGTTATCTGTATTATTACATCATAACTATGTCACAGACAACAGCATGTGTTAACCTGCTGCTCAGATGATATGTGAGCTGTGTAGTTGATGTTAATGAGCTTTAAAGAATTTCACCCCTAGGGGGTGTAAGAGGTGAGATTTAAAATTTTTTCGATTCTTACCCTGAAGCCTATAACTGTACCAAATTTCAAGTATCTAGCTGAAACGGTGTGGAAGTAGTAAGGGAACACACACACACACACACACACACACACACACACACACACACACACACACACACACACACACACACACACACACACACACACACACACACACCATTTGACTTTTATATATATAGATTAACAAGCATAATCTTGTTTTGGCCTTCCAGTTTTACCCTTATTTGTATTCCCAAATAGGTGGAGATTCTGAATCTTAACTGAAAATTCTCTAATCTACATCCTATCAAACAATCCCTTGTTTTGCTTTAGGTTTTTTTTTTTTTAAAGAATTAATTCTAAGAAGGCATAGTACATAATGGAGATATCACTAGCACAGAGAGAGAATGGTATTTACCATACTGACATAATAGTGTAAGCTACATTATACTTCATTTCCAGTGAGTAGTGTGAAGTATTGTTGGAGGAAACTGACATAATAAAGGAGGAATAACCTTGTGGTTAAGACATTAGGCTGGAGCTTGGGGAGACCATCAACAATTCTTGCCATAGACTTGGATGGTCACGTTAAGTGATTTGCCTGAAGTGACTTTATCTCTGTGCCTCAGTTCCCCATATGTAAAATGTGGATAATACTTCCTTTCTCCTATCCTTGATTGTCCTGTCTATTAGACTGTAAATTCTTTATGGCCTGGCACAGTGGAGCATTGATCTCAGGATCTCTAGGTACTACCATAATACAAATAATAGATTTAGGAATTGATTTAATGTGAGGATCTGTGATCATGTAAGTACAGACACTGCTGTTTTCCAGAGAGATCACACATGTGGCGTAACAAACAGCATCGCCTACAAACACTTCTGTGTCTGATTCCAAGTGTGTGCGTGGAAGATAGACAAACACTATTCTAGAAGGAACCATCAAATACCTTCTTGTTTCCTAACCAGTTGGACGAGGTTTTCCCTATGCTTCACTTGTTGATTCCATGCTGCTATTAATGATTTCTTTGTAAAAACAAATTCTTGCTCTCCTTAAACTTAATTTAGTGCTAGAAAAGGTGCTGGATTGATGGGATTGGACAGCTGATTCTTCTATTTATCCACCGAGTAGGTTCAACGTGGACAGCAGTGGTATATACTTGCCCACACTATCCACCTACACTGTAGAGGTAAGAACATTTTTCAGCCTCACTGATTCAGTCTCTTGCCTTTCTGCTGAGTGACAATCAGGTGCAGCTTGAGTCTTGTGAGGTTGTCACCTGCATATTAAGAACTGGAGTGAAAGCACTAGCTTGTGTAACATACATAGGCCACCAAAGAGCTGCCTCTTACAAAGACTTTCAGTTACAATCCACCAGGCTGGATTAAAACCAATGAGCCAGAGGCAAAATGCTCATTATCCCATTATCAGTGCCCGGAGCTATCTATTCATTCTCTGGTTCAAGGTTGCTTTAATGGCTGTGTGGTTAAGGCTGTGGAGACATTGTGTGCTTGACTCCTGAGGGAGAAAAGAGTAGGCACTGACTTGCCTTGTTCCGCAGTGACTCCTCCACCCAGTTAAGGAGTGGTGTTGATGACTATCCAGGGATATTCCTGCTCTGCTGGAAGAATAGTGTTACATGTAAATCAGGGGGAAATAAACTGAACAGTAGAGTTCTGATTGGGGCAGGTAAACCACTGGCTGTTTCTTGGTGCAGCATTAAGGGTATGGTTAGACTGGCGCTTTGTAGCGCTAAAACCCTCCAGGAGCGCTATAATTATCTAACCCTACACACTTGCAAGTAACATTTTGCGCAATAAGTCACCATTTAAAGCGCAACTATAAAACCACCTCTCCGAGAGTCAGAAGGCTTTTTGCGTATTCCCTGTAGCATGTTAGGGCCAGTGTATTCACTCATTACGCGATAAGGGATCTCTGGCACCCCTCCGAGCCATGTAAAGCAATCAACAAGCCATTTAAGGCAAATGACGTGTAAGTGTTGTTTTGAAAACGGGAGGAAAAATGCGGAAGTACCTTTGCAGTTTCTCTCTAACAACTCACAGCAAATAACCACTGAAAATGCTTGCGGACGGAGCTGTGTGTCTTAAATACAGAGCCTGTCAGTTTTCGCTAAGGAAAAGTCAGTGACAGCCTGATCTTGTCTCCCTGCAAACACATTCCCAGTTCCCCCTCACCCCCCTCCTTTGCAAAGCACGTTGCACCCAGCTGAATGCTGGGATACCTGCCCTATCGCGCTACTGTCACTGCCTCACAGGGTATTCCAGAAGCGCTGCAAATGTGTGCATTCTTTAGCACTACAGGGTTTAAATGTGCACAGGCTCTAGCACGATACCTATTGCGCTAAATTGGGAAGCGCTATACAGAAACGCGCTATAATCTCTAGTCTAACCATACCCTTAGTGTGGAAGTGGTAGAGATCCCAGTCATCACTGTTGTGGTGGTTTTTCATGCCTGTGGCAGCAAAAGATTTTTACATTCACATTGAGGGCATGGCTACACTTGCTGATGTAGAGCACTTGGAGTTAAATCAGCCTTTAGAGAGCTCAGTAGGGAAAAGGCTGCAGTGTGTCCACACTGACAGCTGCAAGTGCACTGGTGTGGTCCCATTTGTGACATTGGGAGCAGTGCATTATGGGTAGCTATCCCACAGATCACCTCTTCCCATTCTGGCCCTGTGGCTTGTGGGAAGGGGTTAAGAGCTGTGAGGCATTCTGGGTCCTGTCCCAATGCCTTGTGATGCATTGGTTCACATCCCAGCAATCCCTGTGCTTCTGTCCACATTTGGTGCCATCTTTCAATGGTTTTTGTGCAGCGCACTCTGTCTTCCCTTTCAGTCTGCGGGAATGGAGCCCAAACTGCTGAGGAGCATGCTGATGAGTCTCGCCAACACGTCACGTTTGGCAGTCAAGTTACTCCTTACGATCCAAACTGGCAGTGAGGATTCTGGTAATATTAATTCACGTAATGAATATGACATGAGATGTTCACCAGTGTGGAATGCTGCTTTTGGGCTAGGGAAAGAAGCACTGAGTGGTGGGATCACATTGTCATGCAAGTCTGGAATAACAAGGAATGGTTGTGGAACTCTTGGATGAGTAAAGCCACTTCCATGGGACTGTGTGATGAGCTTGCCCCCACCCTCTGGTATTCAGGGCTACAATGTATTGGGCAGATCTTCATTTTGTGTAAATTATCCTAGCTCCATCAGTGCTAATGGAGCTGTGATAACTGATCCAACCTGAGGATCTGTCCCATTGGATATTGCCACTATGAAATGAGTGCTGTGTATGCACTAATTTTATGTCAGTCACTTATGTGCTTTTATTTAACTAGATTCTTCTATGTAGAATTAGAAAATCCTTCCAAAATTCAAAATGAATCTCATTAAAACAATGGAAAATCCATAGAAAGTTGCCTATTTCCAAAGGCAGCACAGAGGATAATTAAAGAAGTAACCTGATACAAGAGCTAGTGTTAAAGGAAGACTTTAAGACAACAGGACAGATTGGGAACTCCCACCAAAAAAGATGAAACCTAAATCATTTGGCTTATCAGATTTAAAGCTGTGAAGCCCACTCCCCTCTTCTGAAGTCTGAGCTCCAGAGTGCTGAAAGTGCTAATGCAAGCACTGCTAGCCCAAGTCTGTTGAACTGCACTGAGAGCCCCACTGCCGAGGACTGAATAGGAATACCCTGTGAGGCTCTGCATTGACAGCCTGAGAACATCCACTAGCACAAGAAATGCAGCCAAATACAAGATCCTGGTGATCTGAAATGCTAACCTGCATTAAGGTGGGGCAACATAGATGTGGTTTTACAATATTAGTAAGCACTGGGAGGAGCATGATAAGAATGTGTTGAGGAACATGTGCTTGCAAGGCATACCATGCCCAAAGTACATTCCTTTGGCAGACTAGTAACTATTTAGCCTGGAAGTGTGACTCACACTGGGATGTGTGTGCGTCAGGTACATATCACAAAGAATCTTGATTCATTTACTTCCTGCCGGACATGTTTTGAGGACAACATTCAAAATACGCACACACAGCACAGGAAGAGCACTCTTAGACCATGAGTAAAATAAATATTTCAGCCATGAGTGCAAAGGTAAGTTATAAACTCCGCAATTCTAGTTCCTTCTTATCAAAGCACCACTTGCACTGTGATATTTCTTACTAAAGATGAGCAATTACTTTCTGCAACTCAAATTTGCTAGGTCACTAAATATGACTGTGCCAACTCACTGACTTCACTACCACTAGAATGAGGTCAGGTCACCGCTCCAGCCCAGCAGAGTTCCAGGTTTTACTTCATCAGTTTCCAATATATACCATTTTCTACAGAAACTTTAACAGGAACACTAAAAAAATATGGCAGCACCATTGCCCAGCCACATGATGGTAAAGACAATGGATATCAGCATATAAAAGATGACGACCTCAAATTGTGGCAACCAGATGCTCTGCACCCACTGGCAGCTCCCCGCCCCCTCCCTGCCCCAGTTCATCTCTGCTCCGCCTCCTCCCGTAAGTGTGCTGCTACTGCTCCGCTTCCCCCTCCCTTCCTCCCTCCCTCCATCCCTCCCTCCCTCCCAGGCTTGCAGCGAAACAGCTAGGAGGGGGGAGATGATGCGGAGCGGTGGCGTGCTCTGGGGAGAAGGCAGAGGCAGAGCAGAGGTGAGCTGGGGGCCAAGATGGGCAGTGGTTCCTCTGCGCTCCCCCCCAGGGTTACTTCCTGTGGCCCTCTCAGCTCCCCTCCACTCCGCCTCCTCCCCCAAGCACTCTGCTTCTCCCCCCTCCCAGCTGTTTCCTGTCAAGCCAGGGAGGGAGGGAGGTGGAGAGAAAATGCGGAGCACCCGGGGAGGAGGCAGGACCGGGGATTTGGGGAAGGGGTTGGAATAGGGATGGGGAAAGGGCAAAGCTGTGGCAGGTGGCTGCGAGCACCCACTGGCGCTGGGTAAAGTTGGTGCCTATGGACTAGTGCATCTGAGTTGAAAGCGCTGTCCAGAGCGGTCACATTGGAGCACTCTGGTACAGCTCTTGGAGGACAATACCGTCTAATAGCATCTACACTACCCCAAATTCGACCCGGCAAGGTCAATTTTAGTGCTAATCCCCTCACTGAGGAGGAGTACAGCAGTTGATTTTAAGAGCCCTTTAAGTTGACAAAATAGGGTTGGTTGTTACTTTAGACCTGTCTGTCTGTCTATCTATATGTCAAATGGTGTATGTATGTTCGCTTACTCCTTCCACACCGTTTGAGCTAGAGACTTGAAATTTGGTACAGTTATAGGCTTTAGGGTCCTAATCAGAGTAAGAATCAAAATTTTTTAAAATCTTACCTCTTACACCCCCTAGGGGTGAAATTCTTTAAAGCCATTAACATCAGCTGGGCAGCAGGTTAACAGCTGCTGTTCTCTGTGACATAGTTATGATGTAATAATACTCCCCTCCAACAGCCCCCGCACTCACTCAGCTCTCTCCCCCCTCCCTCCCCTCCAACGGCCCCCGCACTCGCTCAGCTCTCTCCCCCCTCCCTCCCCTCCAACGTCCCCCGCACTCGCTCAGCTCTCTCCCCCCTCCCTCCCCTCCAACGGCCCCCGCACTCGCTCAGCTCTCATGCCCTCTCCAATGGCCCCCGCACTTGCTCAGCTCTTTCCCCCTTCCCCCACTCCAACGGCCCCCACACTCGCTCAGCTCTCTCCCCCACATCTAAATGCAAGAGAATGAAATTAGACAAAATGAGACTTCTGAACAAAATTTGTATTAATAAAAAACATTGTAGTCTTTTTACATCCCAGTTTCCAATTACAAATACCCCAAGCAACGCCGGGTATTTTTGCTAGTTGAGTATAAAAGCAACTTAATGCGGCTAAATTTGACCTAACCTCATAGTGTAGACCAGGGCTATGAGAAAAAGTTCAGTTTTTCAGAAAAAAACCTGACTAGCACAAATTCAATGAGTTTTTACACTGGTATCATAAATGCTAAATTTTTAGGTCCATAACGATGCTAAAGTTTCTCTCAAAAAAGAGTCAAATTAAAAAATGGAAGGTTTTTAAAAAAACTGAAATAGCTCATGGTGGGTTAAGCAAGTTAACACATAGTCATTTAAGAAATTCCTACCTCACTGGTTTTAACTTTACTGCAGATTTCAGTGTGCTTTTCAAGGGGTGAACTTTCATGATGAGCAAATTTTAAAACAGTGTGTGTGTGTATATATATATAATTATTTGTCCAATATTTTGTTCTGCATTTAGGCAATTATTCAAACATGAATGTCTGCACTAAGCCTTTTGTCCTAGTTGAGCCTCCAATGAGCTCATTGTTGTGTGTTTGTGACATCAGTCCTATGCTATGGAAACCAATTCATCACAAATTCAGTATGGCAGGATCATGGGAAGATGATTAGACAGAGCAAAAATTTATAAATTTGGGGTCCTTAAGTCTTTACTCCAGTAAAACTCCATTGGCTTTAGTGGGTGTTCTGCCTTAGTGAAAACTAAGGACCATAGCCACTGGAACACATGACCCACCAAATATTGCAAAACTTAGAAAAACAAGTGGATAGATTTATATTGGTTTATGTTGGTTTAAAATTTTCAAATGCCAACCCTGTCTGTCTGTCTGTCCCTCTCTCTCTCTCTCTCTCTCTTTTTTAAAAGTGATTTTCCTCTTTGCACTTCATTACACCAACAGCTACAAAATACTTCCCTCCCTCTTTTTTAGAATGTATGATCTTTGACCCCTGTTATAAACTGTTCCTTCATACACCTGTGTCTGGCACATGAACCATGCAAAATCTTTGAGTTAAGCTCTGGCACAAGGTATATTTTTGTGGAAACTTAATCTTCCAAATATCTATTTCTGTCAAGAAAATTTGACCAAGCTGAAAGAGCATATTGAGTTCAGAGATTGTTTTACTTTAATTGCAGAGAGCTGTTATGGCAGTACATCAGTTTTATCAGTATTCTTTCATGGCCTGGAAAAACATATTTGTACTTGGTATATTGTTAAATATGCCTGTCAAAAGGGAAGCACCCATTTTTATTGAGTAGAGGTTTGTGATCTAGCTTTTACCTTTTTTTAAAAAAAGGTACTGGATTATATTGGTTGCATTTAGTGGTAATTGGATATTGATTTTTACCACCAGTATTTTGAAATCTTATGGATCTAGCCTTGTAAGGCCTTCATTAAAATTGCAAATTTGATATGCTGAGTGAAGAGGGTTCACAACCAGTTTGTTCAAAGTTTTGTTGTCAGTTTTATTAATTCAGGCCATATTTTCCAGATCACTTTTATAAGAGCATAAAGTTGCTGCATCAGGATTCCCTGATGCATGAAATTTTTCATAGCATCATAAAACGTAGGATTGGAAGGGACCTTGAGAAGTCCTCAAGTCCAGCCCCCCTGCGCTCAGGCAGAACCTAGTAAACCTAGACTATGCCTGACAAATGTTTGTCCAACTTGTTTATATGAACTTCCAATGATGGGAATTTGACAACCTCTCTTGCTAACCTATTCCAGAACTTAACTACCCTCATAGTTAAAAAGTCTTTCCTAATATCTAACCTAAATCTCCCTTGCTGCAGATTAAGCCCATTACTTTGTGTTCCACCTTCAAGGGACATGGAGAACAATTGAACCATGGGGTTCCATCTCCAGGCGGCAGTGAGCGGGTCTCCCAGCTCCAAGGGGTATCCCATGGGCCCAGGCAGCGCCTGGCTCGGCTCGGCGCTCGCAGCAGGTGCTGGCTGGGCTGGGGCTGGGGAAGGAAGTCTTTAAACAGCCCATAACATATTTGAAGACTGTTTATCAAGTCTCTCCTCAGTTTTCTTTTTTCAAGAGTAAACATGCCCAGCTTTTTCTAACTTTTTTCCTCATAGGTCAGGCTTTCTAAACCTTTTAAACATTTTTGTTGCTGTCCTCTGGATTCTCTCCAATTTGTCTATCTTTCCTAAAGGGTGGTGCCCAGAATTGGACACAGTACTCCAGCTGAGGCCTCACCAATGCCAAATAAAAGCAGTCAGTTTCTTCTTGTGTCTTACATACAACATTACTGTTAATACATCTGAGAGTGGTATTTGGGGGTTTTGTGTTTGCAACTGCATCACACTATTGGCTCATATTTGTAAACCCTCCTAGCTTGGTGGTGTTCACAAATTTTATAAGCCTACTCTCCACTCAATTATCCAAGTTATTAATGAAAATATTGACAAATACTGAACCCAGGACAGACTCCTGTGAGACCCCACTAGATACATCTTCCAGTTTGACTGTGAACCATTGATAGCTACTCTTTTTTTAGCTTGGTGTTTTTAACCAGTTATGCACCCATCTTGTAGTAATTTAATGTAGATCACATTTCCCTAGTTTATTAAGATGTGACAATTTGAAATTTACTAATTCAATGGTTATTAAAAATTAACTTTACACCATGTGCTGCTATTCTTCCTCCCAACTCATGCAATGGCAATAAAATATTGCTAGTGTTAGGAACCATTCATCTATTATTTTCCTCCCTTGTCATTTATCCATTTGTATTTTACCCTTTCATTCCTTCGGGGGTGGTTCATGCAGAGTGAAAAAATCATACATTTTTTGATATGGGTATCTTTGAATCTTATGAAGTTGATGATGAAAGTCCAGTTCCCATTCCAGCTGTTATTTTAGGTAGGATTAAGCACATATGGTAAAACTCTTCAGACTTTTGGAGCATTTGCCCTCCAAATGTGTTGCAATAACAAAATACAAACAAATTAATGAATTTATGGACCCTGTAAAATACAACCCATATTTAGTCATTTACATCCTCCTCTACCTTTACAGGCCAGTTTGAAATATAAGATCTGTTGAGGTACCTACAAGAATTACTAATGTAATGAAACAAAGTGGGTGAGGTAATATTTTTTGTTGGATCAACTTTGGTTGGTGAAAGAGACAAGCTCTCAAGCTACAGAGAACCTGAAAAAGAGCTCCGAAGGTTGTACAGTACTTGGTCCAGTAAAAGGTGTTACCTCATCTACCTTATTCTCTCTAATGTCCTGGAACCAGCCCGGTTACAGAAATACTGCAAACACTAAACTAATGAGATGTTTAAATCCTATGACAAGAACCTCCAAATCTCATGGCGTGATTATAATCACTGTCTAACAATAAGTACTAACTACAGATCCGTAGTCCTGAGAAAAGCACTTTGGAAAAGTGCAAGACGTCTGCTGCTTTACATAGGTGCTCAGGTTTCAGACTTTTATAGCATCATAATCTGATTAGTTCTACAGAGGGTCCCCCAGGAAATACAGGAAAGCAAAGATACAATAAACACTTTTAAAGGGGAAAAACAACTTAATTTTGTAAAAATTTTATTGAAGTCTCTCTCTTAAAAAAAACAATGAATAAGAGAGACAAATACTTTTTTTTTTTTTCCTTCTGGCTTTGTAATTTACCATTCAGTGAGAAGCAAAATGGCAGTTCTGATCATTCATATGAATCATATTATAAAAGCCAGGATAATGGTCAGATGGTTAACACACTAACTTTGCACCCCAGGAGACTCAGGTTGAAATTTAACTTGGGTCACAAGTGAAAATTAATTGAATTATTTAGTCCTTGTGAATGTGTGTCCCACATCACATGAGCACTGCATAATTAATCTTTGCAGGGTCAGGGTGTCCTGGAAGGTTTCCTCTGGAACTTGGGGTATGTTTACATAATCTCCAGTTTGAGGAGATGAGATCTGCACGCTAGCTCTCATCAAGCTAGCACACTAAAAAAAGAGCAGTCTCTGCGCACCAGTATGTGCCCTAAATATGTGCCTAGTGTATCAGACAGGACTGTACTCAGGGCAGCTCGTCCCCTCTTGCACCGCTGTAGCAACACTCTGTTTTTAGTGTGCTGGCTTGATGACAGTTAGCATGGGTGTGTCTCCTTGAGGAAACATTGGGGTTGAGGGCCACATCAGGGTTGTGAAACTGTATGGAGAGCTGGGTAGGGAAGGCTGTGCCTCCACAAACAGTTTGGCCCCCACCCCCTATCCACCCCCTCGCACTTCTTGACCCTTGACTGTCCCCCTCAGAACCCCCAACACATCCAACCCCGCCCCCTGCTCCTTGTCCCCTGACCACCCCCTCCAGGTACCTCCTCCGCCCCACCCCCTGTTTAACCCCTCCCAACCTCGCTATGGTGACCAAATGTCCTGATTTTACAGGGGAAAGTCCTGATATTTGGGTCTTTTTCTTATATAGGTGACTATTACCCCCAATGTCCTGTTCTGGTTTTTCACCCTTGTTATCTAGTCATCCTACCCCGCTCTCTATTCCTATCTGCCCCCTGCCAGGCCCCTTGGGACTCCCACGCCTATCCAACCACTCCCTGTCCCCTGACTGCCCTGACCGGTATGCAGCCCCTGCCCTTAACTGCCCCCCTGAACCTCCACCCCATTCAACCGCTCCCTGTCCTGATTGCCCCCGGGCACCCTCTGCCCCTTATTAACCCCCCTTCCCCGGCTCCCCACCTCCTACCATGCTGCTCAGAGTGTCAGGAGCTTGCAGCCCTGCCGGAGCCAGCCACATTGCTGCAAAATGGACTGGCAGGAGCGGTGGGTGGGCCAGACCACTGGCGGCGTGTTGCACTGAGGCTGCGGGGGGGAGGAGTACAGGGACTAGCCTCCCTAGCTGGGAGCTCAGGGGCCGGGCAGTACGGTCCTTTGGGTTGGATGTGGCCTGCAGGCTGTAATTTGCCCACCTCTGCTCTAGCCAATGCTAGTTTCTCTCCGGATATGTCTACACTAGAAATGTAAGTCAACCTGATAGAGGTTGATTTACAGCCATCACAATAATTTACTGTGGTGGTGCATGTCCACACTACCCTCCTTTGGCTGGTGGTTCACATCCTCACCAGGAGCACTTTCACCGACTGTGAAGAGCTGAGAGCCCAGTCTTTCAGCTGTGCTGGCAGCTCCCTGCGGAAGCCCCACTACCTCACAAGGTCTCGGTGGGTTGACACCCTCTCCCCTCGCTCCCGCTGGGGGAAGTCGCCCAGGGTTTCTTACCTCTGGGGAATGGCCCCCTGTGGAGAGCTGGGCAGGCTTGTCAATTTCATGGCTCATGGAATGTAAACTTGGAAATCCATTCAAGAGAAATTCCAGCATGAGTGGCTTGTGTGGTTGTGGGTTGTTTGTTTGTTTTTGTTTGTTTTAAACTAGAGAGAGACTCTGGTCCTTGACCTTAGAGAAAGTTAACTTTGCAGGTTGGCCCTAATTTAAAGGGTTTTCATGTCTTGAGACTTGGTTTGCAGCTCATCTGTTTTCAACATTTAAAAGTTCTGTGATGTATTATTTTCATATAAAAGAGTTTGTGCTTGCAAAAATATATTAATTTAGTATCTCCCTGTCTGGATTTTTTTTATTGTTTAGGTAATCTTTTATCTGATTTTTAAGTAAAAATAAAGTTAATGTTGACAAAACTGTTTTGGCTATTATTCTGAAGTTGAAAACCTAAGGTTTTTAGTTATTTTTACCTTTTCTCTTGGTGTTTTCCCATCTACTTGTAAACATTAAGGAATGGCTTCAATTTGTTTTGTATAGACAATTTTATTGTAATGTGAAAACTGTTAAAATTTAAAATAAACACTGCCATTTCCTTTTCATTATAGAACAAGCAATCAAGTTAATTTGGCTCCAATTACTGCTACTGCTTAAGTGGTTATTGAATTGCTTTTATTACTCACTGGGTAGGTATTTATAGTTAGCATAACAAATCAATGTGAGAGTGAACCCTTTGCTGCAACCCCTACTAAAATGTGATCTGTTTTTTTAAAATTAAACAGAGTTGCTAAGCCTTCCCAGGTGTACTTTGAAGGTAACATCATCAGTGAGAGGGCTATGAATTCTGAAGATGATGTTGGAAATGTAATAGAATATAAATT
The DNA here is from genome assembly GCA_032164245.1 of Sternotherus odoratus. NCBI lineage: Eukaryota > Metazoa > Chordata > Testudines > Kinosternidae > Sternotherus > Sternotherus odoratus. The sequence continues at coordinate 30,924,415 of JAVMKO010000011.1, read as the reverse complement.
CAGAATGAGTCAATCTAGAGAGAGAGTGGGTTCCTGACTGGCTGTGGTGTGTTTTGCCACTGGAATCCTGGCCCCCTCTCTCTATGCTCCAGTGGAAATATTAGGAGGTTCTTAATTTGTGCATTTATGGTCTCTGTCAGAGGGTTGGAAAGAAGGGTTTCAGGGAAAGGGCAAGGAGCATGTCTCAAGTCAGAAGCCACTAGATCCATTCTCTTTATCATTCGTATTCCGGTCTTGGTCTATTGAAGACTTCCCTTTGCAGCTGCCATTATATATGCCTAGTGCAATAATTTAGAATTCTTTGTGTAGTTTGTAGTTTCTGTGGCTTGACAACAAAGTTCTAGATATTGCTGTATTTGTTCTTCTGACTTAAAGAAAACAACAACAAAACTCTAGACTACCATACTGCTGGAGCAAGAAGGCCAGAGGTGTAATTCTGTTGACACCAGATATTCCCTTATAGTTGTAACTCTCCTGCTTGTCTATAACATTTTCGCTACCACTAGAATGTTCTGCCTCCTGTTGCTGTCCTACAGGAGAACAAATCCCACTTATATTTGTAGTCACCAATGGTTCAGGACTGACCAGGAACATGTTTTAACCCTAAATATAGTTGCTTTTATTTATACTATTTATTTAGCTTTTATTTATACTTCTGTTGTAAAACTAGGCAAATATCTAGATGAGCTGATGTACTCCCAGGGTACCTCTGTGCACCTCCAGGGGTATATGTACCCTAATTGAGAACCACTGGCCTACATGGAGCAATAAAGTAGACTATGGGATGGGATTTCATACTAAGGTGTTGCACATTAATTGGTCCATGTATACCTTGCTGGTGATCCTGCTGTATACACTAAAGGTTCCATAATGTGTTTTAACATAGTTCTGTTTGAAATAGTTATACATTAAACTATTACATTAAGTTATATAGCTATATTAAAGCACATTCGGGAACATTACTGTAGCAAGGTGCTGGCCAGGAGCTACTGAGCCAGCCCCTGCTCCCCCTTTAAGCTGCAGGAAAAGCCTCTGCTGGCAGCTTCCCTAGGGTGGGGAAGGTAATTGCCTAGTAGAGTGTGGCCCTGGGCTAATTAGGGCCGGATGAGCCCCACCTGGCAGCCTCCCAGACAGGATAAAACCTGGAAGGGAGGAAGGAAGTAGAGCTGAGGAAGGTAGCTGTGGCTAGTTGCCTGCTAGAGCTAGCTGGTCCCCCAGGCCAGCCAAGTAGAGGGCTAGGCCTAAGCTAGAAACTGTGTATAGATCTGTAAATAGGTGGTGGGCTTGCACTGTGTGAGGAGAATAAAGGACACTGGTTAAGCCAAAGGGAGTCTCCTGCCTGATTTCTGAAGAGGGCGGCGAGGGGCCCGTCTACAATTACAAAGAGATTACTCATTACAGTATATAGCACTGTAGTATATATTACATACATTACTCATTAAAGTATATACAAAAGGAAGCCCTGGAAATCCCTAATTTTTGACAGCTACATAAAACTCAAAATTGCTAATAAGCCTGGAAAAACAAAAGCACTAAAGGTAGTTCATAAAGTGAACATTTTAATCCAGAAGCTTCGAATGTCATCTTTGGTTCCGTAGAGCTTTCTCTTCCCTAGTGAGAGGAGTTCTCTATGATATGAGAGTGAACGCTGCAGATTATATACTCTTATTGTTAGCTAGCTATGGTCACCAACATGCTGCCTTTCCAGCCCCATAAGCTGGGCAAAGCCATGGGTCCTGGCTCTGCAAGCGGCTGACTTGTCTGGAGCAAAAGTTTTTCTACTGCAAAACCCATAGAGTTTGGCAACTACGAGACACAGGGGGGCCCAATTTTGGAGAGGAAGATGCATATTAATCCTCTGCCTCCCATACTGCAGTACAGTATTTCAAATTATTTGGGCTTCTGAATGGAGCACCCAGTGGAAACTAATCCATTTATAAACTGTATGGATTGGGGGTGGGGATCAATGGGGTAAGACTATTCCAGGTCAGTCCTCTGCACTAAATACTGATTCCCCAGCCTCCCCAAAGAAAAATAATTACTGAAGATCTAGAAGATGATTGTTCTTTTGTACGGTATTGGCGCAGAGAGACCCCGACTAGAATCAGAGCCCCAGTGTGCTACGTGATGTTCAAACGCAGAGTAAAAAGACAGGCCTGGCCCCGAGTTTGCCAGGTTTATTTTCTAGTTTTGGAGGGGTTCCAGTAAATGGCTGGTTTAACTCAGTTCTTCCTGATCGATGATTGATTCCCCTCCCCCCCCCCATTCTCTCTTGGGTGTCCTTTGGCATGGAACTAGGGAAGCGTCCAGTACTTCTGAGCTGTGAGCCCTTCACATTTTTTATCTTTAGTTAGTGTGAAAGGATTTGCTGACATACTGGGATTGTACATCTCCCTGAGTATGTCCTACGGAGTCTCCAACATTATTCCCAGGAGCCAGGCACAGTCAGATGCTGCTCATGAAAACTGGGTGGTAAGAAATGCTTCAAGTAGGTATATGATGTCCTCTTCAGGCTAGTGATTAGCCTCCATGGCTCAAGGCACTGCTGTAGAAGTGAATTTTGGGTTAGAATTAGGAACTTGTCAAACTTCCCATCACCTTTACTTAAAGGTTTTCCCCTTCCTTAGGTGCGAGTTACTGCCTTTCCTGCAAAGACAGTCGCACTCTATGCAGGAGTGCCTTGGCTTGGTGGATCATCTTGATGGCTATTCTTGCTAGAATGCTGATGCTCGGACTGTTGATATTTTTACCATGCAAGGTGAGTTATTTTACGAATGACTCATTTCTTATGTTGAGTTGTACCTGAAAAATATGGCAGGAAACTAGTTAAGCAACTCTGAGAATGACTTTTAAAAATTATATTGCTGGGGGGGACGGGACACTCACTGTCTATTTAATCATTGATCAAAATAAATTTATGTGCTGTTAGTGATACCTAATTAGTGAAAAAGTAAACTTTTTCCATTTTCTGATTGCATTTCTTCCATCTTGGACAATACTCAATTACATTAGTTTTTTGCTTTGCAGTAAAGAATTGATAGTAAGTAACCATTTCAGTTTCTCAATTCTGCAACATGTGGGTTGACAAATACTTCATGGGAATGACTGTTTAAAACAGCAGTTGGAATTTTTGTAAAAATCATGGAAACAGCTATTTATTTTAGAATTTGTAAAAGCTTGCTTGTACAAAATCAAAGTTTTGGGGCAAGTTTCAGAAATATACGGTAACATAACTAGCTATGTACCGTATTTTTCGCCCTATAAAACGCACTTTTTCTTCCCCAAAACGGGGGGGGGGGAAAGTTGGTGCGTCTTATAGGGCGAATATACTGCCCGGCAGCCCGCCCGCGGTCACAAAAAAAAAAAAAAAAAAAACCGCGCGTGCGCCCCGGTTCCCCCCTCCCCGCCGCTGGCAGGCTGCCGGGTGCTGCTCAGCTCCAGGCTCACTGCAAAGGGACGGCGTTGCTGGGCTCACCCCCACCTTCTCCTGCTGACTTCCAGTGCTGCTGTGGACCTAGCTAGCTCCCCGGATAGCGGCAGTGCCAGCGCTGAGGCTGCCCTCCCGGGTTCACCAGCTGGTACCGGGACAGCGCTGGGCTCCCAGGCTCACACCCTACACCTGGGCTGCTCGCCGCCTCCCCTCCCTGCGCTGAGGCTGCTGCGCACCCAGGGTCCCCCCGGTCTCCTGCACCCCCCCCCCCATGTGCTCCTTCTCCCGCCTTAGCTCCACTGTCTCCCCAGCAACAAAACGCGCCCCCGGCAGCCCGCCCGCGGCGGGGAGGGGGGAACCGGGACGCTCCCGGCAGCCTGCCCGCGGCGGGGAGGGGTGGTGGTGCAGCTGCGCGGACTAGGGCAGGGGTGCAGCCGGCGGGGGGGGGGGGGGGTCCGGCGCTTTTAAAAAAATCTGCGGCTTTTCGGCGGAGGGGGTTCAGAATCTTTTTTTTCTAGATTTTCCGCCTTTAAAATTAGGTGCGTCTTATATGCCGGAGCGTCTTATATGGCGAAAAATACGGTAACTTGATTGCTAAGTGTATTACCCATATCTGGCTGGGGGTTTTACAGTCCAAAATGCTTCAAATGGGCTTGTTCATTGAAATTGCTAAAATGCATATGTCACAAATTAGTGCTATCTGCAGTACTTATAACAGTAAAGCTTCCTGTCTTGGCAAACCAATATTTGGTTATATTCTTGTGGCTAGAGAATATTATGAAATGGATACTAGGTAGCTATTAATACCCCAAATAAAATGAATTGTCACTTCATGTACAATATGCTGAGATCAGAGGCCAATAATACAGACACTGCTGAAAAATGTTGACTGTAAGTGCTGCATTATCGTAACACCTATTTTCTTGCTTTGAGTTAACAAGAGCATTTCACATTAAAGCTTTGCTCATAAATTCAAAAACATACCCCTTTTGGCTTTCACCTGATTCTTTCATTTTTGCTTGTTTGTATCTTACACTCAGTTTCCCAGTTGTAGATCACCCAAGAGTTCTGCTTCCCTACAGAGCTGCCATTGCCAGGTAAACCGGTGGTGTGGCAGGAATATTGACAGCTCTACAACCAATCATAATTTAAAGTAGAAGAGGACAGTCCTTTTATTCCTGACTCCCACTCACATCCCAAAATTCATAGTTACTCCTTGTTGCTAAAGAAGCAAATTAGGGTTAGGAAAATCCCTTCAATCCTTGGTACCATCTGGTGCTCCGACACTTAAACTATGTTTTTAGAAGAGACCTTGAGGAACTTTACTTGAAAACAGCTTCTTTGAAGAGCTGCTACTTGCTGCTGCTGACCATAAAGGATTCTCTTGTTCAGAGCCTGCAAGGCCCTCATCAATTCCCTTTTGATTGACCTCTTATGTTTTCTTCCAGTAGGTACCGTACATTCGCCTCTGTTGCAAAATATATAATTGCTAAACTCTGGGGGGAAAATATTGGTTCTGATTAATTATGATTTTAATAACTTGAAGTGCCACTTTCTTTGACTGCTGATGAGTTATGAGATTTGTATATGCAATATTAGTCTAGTGTGTATATATAATGTGTGCATTTTGTCTCTATAGTCTTACTCTTTCAGTGTAAGATATATAGATGAGAGATCCATATCTATATCTTATACTAAAAGAATAATAAAAAATTCTTATGATCCTAAACTTTTCTCTAGTAACTGGAGTACAACATGCCTACCTCATTACAAAGGCAAGCATGGTTTACTAATCCCCCCCCCCTTTTTTTTGTTTGTAAAAGCAACAAGAATTTTCAGCCATCATGTGAAGGTACAAAAGAGTCCTGAAGCAAACGAATGCATATGTCAAAGCAAAGGACATACCAATGATACCTTTTCTTCCAGTTCAATAAATTATTTCTACTTGTTTTACAGAACTGTGACAGTTCTCAGGGTACACAGAACTGTGAGTCACCTTGATGCCCGCTGCCTCCAGCAAAAGAGAGATTTTATGGCTTAGCTGGGTGTCAGCTCCCTGACATTACCAGCCTGATAATTACCCATCGTAAACAATCATCTCTAGCATTTGCGCCGAATTTCCAGTTTGCCATTGGGTGCTCGACCCCCAGCTCTTCCACGGGCCCCATCCCCACTCCACCACTTCCCCTAAGGCCTCAGCCCATCTCTTCCGTTCCTGCCCCCTTCCACGAGAACGCCCTGTTTCCCCCCCCCCCCCAGAGTCTCCTTCATGCCACGAAATAGCTGATTGCGATGGGCGGGAGGCATGGAAAGGGAAGGGGGAGATGATAGGGGGCTGCTGAGCACCCACCATTTTTTCCCCAGGGGTGCTCCAACCCTGGAGCATCCCCAGAGTCTGTGCCTATGGCCACTAGGCTTTAACCTGCAAGGAAAAATAAGAACAGGTAACGGGTCAGAAGAAGAAGAGCTCTTGGTAGCTCAAAAGCTTGTTTCTCTCACCAACAGAAGTGGGTCCAATAAAAGAGATTAGTTCACCCACCTTGTCTCTGGATATATTATACTTATCATAATTGATGATGCTTTGGGGTCTGACTAAAATCTATCAGAATTCTTCACAATAAAAGGGTTGATAATGGAGATGAGCATAAAGCACACCCCCAAACCTCAGAACAGCCTCAGACTTTGGGAAACTTTAGACTCAAATACCCATCTCAACTTTTTCTCCGATCATTTATCATCTTTAAAATGAATATTGTTTTCTCAATACTTTGTAATTAAGAATAATGTTTCTTACAAACTTGTACTAGGCAACTGAATTTAAGTATTCTTCAATGGATGGTCCCTATGTGTATCCTACTGTGGCATGCACATTCTTTCCAAGTGCTTGGGACCAGAAGATTATTGCTAGCAGCATCCTTTATTTAGGGTATGTCTTCACTACCCGCTGGATCGGTGGGTAGCGATCAATCTTCTGGCGATCGATTTCTTGCGTCTTGTGAAGACGCAAGAAATCGATCGCTTGCGGCACCCCTGTCGACTCTGGAACTCCAGCTTGCCGGGAGGCGCAAGCTGGAGTCGACGGGGGAGCGCGCTGCCGCCCGCCACCGCCGTGGGGACGAGCGGTAAGTCGGCTGCAGATACGCAAACTTCAGCTACGTGATTCACGTAGCTGAAGTTGCGTATCTGCAGTCGATTTCCCCCCCCCCCCCGTAGTGGGGACCAGCCCTTAGTCTGTGTCTATGCTCTTCTCCTCCTACTCTGAACAGAGGGCACAAAGGGCAGTGCAGACTGTCTCTCCAATTTATCAGATACTAGCGAAAATACCCAGCGTTGCTTGGGTCCGTTGGAGGGGGGAGAGGGCAGAGAGCAAACCTGACACCCCCACCTCACCCCCCCGACCAAACCCGACACCCCCACCACACTTACCCCTCAACCAACCCCGACTCACATTTTCACCCCCTACCAACACCCCCTGACCAACACCCACACCTCACCCCCCGTAAACCAAACCTGACACACCCACCTCACTTTCCCCCCCAACCAAACCCAACACCCCTACCTACCACCACAAACAAACCCAACACCCCCACCTTACCCCCCCACCAAACCCAACACCCCCTGACCAACCCCAACACCCACACCTCACCCCTCACCCACCCAGACCAAACCCGACACCCCCGGCTCACTTACCCCCCCCCGACCAAACCCGACACCCCCACCTCACCCCCCGACCAAACCCAACACCCCTACCTCACTTACCCTCTGACCAAACCCAACTCGGGTCCGTCAGAGGTGGGGGGGGGGCAGAGAGCTGAGCGAGTGCGGGGTCCGTTGGAGGGGGGAGGGGGCAGAGAGCTGAGCGAGTGCGGGGTCCATTGGAGGGGGAGGGGGCAGAGAGCTGAGCGAGTGCGGGGTCCGTTGGAGGGGGTATTATGACATCATAACTATGTCACAGAGAACAGCAGCTGCCCAGCTGATGTGAATGGGCTTTAAAGAATTTCACCCCTGGGGGGCGTCAGAGGTGAGATTTGAAAATGTTTTGACTCTTACCCTGATTAGGACCCTAAGACCTCTAACTGTACCAAATTTCAAGTCTCTAGCTCAAACGGTGTGGAAGGAGTAAGTGTACATACATACATGCATACATACATACACGCACGCATACACCATTTGACTTTTATATATATAGATTAGCTTAAAATAAGCAAGAGTGAATTACTGAATTACAAGATATTTGTAGTTTAAATATAAAACTGCTATATTAATAATGTTTTGTAATGCTTAGTCTTTCAGATATTTTAATTTAAGCCCTAATTTAACTCTACTGGAATCAGTGGGAGTTTTTCAATTGATTGCAATGGAACTGGATTACAACTCAGTTCAGGAAGGTACATAAGTATGCACTTCACTTTAAACAATGTTTACTGGTTTTATTGAGTAGGGATGCTTTCCTGAATTGGGTTTTAGTCCTGCAGTATTTACATGAGTCATCCTATTGGAGTTGATGGGAATTAAGGATGCACAACACATTGCCGGGCTGGGTCCATATAACACAAAAGTGAAGTAACTATTACCTTACTGGCTCTGTTAGGAGTCACATTTCCTGTAAAATGTTGGCAATTAATCTAAAACAGCCTTACACAAGGAATGGCGGGAATTTCTGTTTACACTGTTGGATGGTTGAGATGTTGGATTGAATTGCTTTCTGTCACCTGCTGCTGATATAGTTGTAATGTATAGACTTTGTCACCGGTTTCACAGTTTTTGATTTTTTTTTTGTCCTGGGATTTTTTTGGTACTTTTTGTTTACCTTACCTGCTATTTTTTTCCTCTGGAGAGAAGCCATTTCTTTTGTACTTATGCAAAGGAAGCATTTAAGTCTTTATGCTTACAGTATTTTGTAATTTAATCCTAAATTTGTTCCTTTTTCCTCTGCCCCATTGTAAGAATAGTGCCACAACGTTCTACTGTTCAATAATCTAATTGTTACATAACTGATTGTTGTTGTTGTTTTTTTACATTCTAAATGTTGGTATTATTTAAATGAGTTAATGTTTGTCTCTGAATTGTTTATTCCATATGAAAATTACTAACAATTGTCAGTGTGAATATTTTATTTCTTTGAGTAGGAATGAGAATTATGCAAAAACATGTTTGAATATTTTCCTGCCAAGGGCCAAAGCTGCTGGTTTACCTTTCCCCAGAAGTCCATTTTTCTAATGCCGACTGTTTGGGTGACTGAAGTTAGTGATACTGGTCACCAATTGTTGGGGGGGGGGGATTTTATCGTTATTACTATTAATTTCTTTCTTTCATTTGGGCTTTTTGGAAACTTCATTTATTTATTTATACATACGTACATACTGTTTTAGAAGCTGCATTCTTTTGATTCGAGGCTAACAGGTCCCACATTTATAATTCTCCTCCTTCCCCTCATCATACACTCCCAACATTACATTCTGTAGCCTCTGCCCTGCAAACACTTAGAGCATGTCTTCACTACGACTTAACGTCGACTTTAACGACGTTAAGTCAAATTAAACGTGTACGTGTCTTCACATACATGCCATTAAAGTTGATTTAAAGGGCCCTCAAAATCGACTTTATAACTCCTTCCTGACGAGAGAAGTAGCGCTAAAATCGACATTTCAAGGTCGATTGTGGGCTAGTGGGGACGCAAGTGACATTACTAGCCTCCAGAGGCTGTCCCACAATGCTCCATTCTGACCGCTCTGGACTGCCTCACTGCTCCACTGTGACCGCTCTGGACAGCACTCTCAACTCGCTGCTCTGGCCAGGTAGACAGGAAAAGACCCGGGAACATTTGAATAGCATTTCCTGTTTGGTCAGCGTGGCCAGCTCACCTGCACAGCTCAGTCGCCATTCAGAGAAATCAGCAGCACAAGCTGCCATGCAGAGCTCAGCATCACAAGACTCCATGCAGAGCTCAGCTGCCCTGGAGACCAGCCAGAGGAGAAGAGCTCCAGCGTGGTCCAATAATGAGGTGTTGGATCTCATCGCTATCTGGGGAGAGGAATCTGTGATGTTGGAACTCCGCAACAACAAACAGAATGCCAACACGTTTGCCAGGGTCTCCAAGGCCATGCTGGAAAGGGGCCACAACAGGGACGCCCAGCAGTGCCGCGTAAAAATTAAGAAGCTGAGGCAAGCGTTCCAGAAAGCCAAGGAGGCAAACGGACGATCAGGGGGCGCGCCGCAGACATGCCGGTTCTACAATGAGCTAAATCAGATAATGGGGGGCGCCCCCACCACCATCGCACCGGTCTGCGTGGACTCCACCGATGGGATAATCATCAGGGACGAGAATGATTCTGATGAGGACGACAATGAGGAGGAGGGAAATTTCACGGAGCAGCAGGAGGCCAGCGGAGAAACCGTGTTAGCAGACAGTCAGGAGCTGTTTATCACCCTGCAGCCAGCACCCTCCCAAGCCTCCCAGGGGGGAAGTGTTTCTTTTTAAGGGATTACATGACACATGATTTTTTAAAGGAAGCATTTATTAATGGTTAACTTGCCCTAAGGACTTAGCGTGCTTTCATTGCTGGTCAGTTTCTACTCAAAGAGTCTGTCAATATACTCTGGGATTGACCGGAAGTCCTCCACGGACATTTCACTGAAGCTATCCAGGAGGTAGCGATGAATCTTCCGCACCAGATTTCTGGGGAGAGCCGCCTTATGTGGTCCCCCGTGATAGGAGACCATCCCACGCCACGAAAGTAGTAAGTAGTCTGGTATCATTGAGCAGGCTAGCATTGCGGCGAATGGACCAGTGTAGCGGGGTGCTCCCCGCTCCCTGCTGGCCAGGGCTGGGAAAGCCCCAGGAAGGGGTTTGTAGCAGCCCAGGACAGGGTTTGTGGCTGAGAGCCTGCTTGCAGGTTTAAGTGGAAAGCGGGCTCAGCTGTGTGGCCACGCCCCAAACATTCCAGGCTGTATAAAAGCCTGGGAGGCAGGAGCCAGTGGAGGAGTTGTACTCTGTAGTCAGAGGGAGACAGGGCCTGGCTGCAAAGTACCCGGACTGGGACAGTGCGTGGGTGAGGCAGCTGGGAGCCAGGGAGCCTAAGCTCTAGGGAGAGGGCCCCAGCTTGCTGAGCCTAGGGAAGGCCCGACCCACGGGGTACTGGGGATTGCAAGGGGGTTAGTCTCCTCTGTAATCAGAGGGAGACAGGGCCGGGCTGCAGGAAGCCTTTATCAGAGTACCCAGACTGGGACAGGGCGAGGGCAAGGCAGCTGGGAGCCAGGGAGCCAAAGCTCTAGTGAGAGGGCCCCAGCTTGCTGAGCCTAGGGAAGGCCCGACCCACGGGGTACTGGGGGTTGCAAGGGGGCAGCCCTGGGCTGATAAGAGCAGCAGGCCAACCCCTTCTTGCCGGTGATGAGTAGCCATGAGACTGCAGTCAGCCTCAGAGAGACTGAGGCAGTGGTGACTGGCAGTGGCCGTATCTGAGGCAAGTTGGGGATAGTGGGTGTTGGGTTCCCCAGGGAGGGGAGACCCTGAGACAAGGGGGGTACTGCAGGGGTGCAGCCCCCTCAGCAAGGGGTTCCGGGGTCCAGGAGGGACACGGGGCCAGCGTGGAGAAGCGGATGTTGGCCGGCAGAGGGCGCTCCAGGGTCAAAAAGAGCTAATTCCCAGACGACCAGACAGGGGCGCCGCCGGGTGAGTGACCGACCCCGTTACAACCAGGACTTTGCATGGAGTCAAGGAGCATGCACTCCCTATCTCTCTGAGAAATTCTAAGCAAAGTGATGTCATTCATGGTTACCTGTTTGAAATACAGACTGCAATTAGTAGGGAGATAAAGATTCCCAGCTGCAAAGTAATCTTTTCTGCTGAAGACCGACCACCCGCCCCCCGCCAGCCCGTAGCGGTAGCTAGCAGGGAATCTGAACAGTCAGCAAGCGGTTGCTTCCGCTTAAGATCCAACGCGCACCCAACCCCCCACCCACCCCCCGAAGCGGTAGCTAGCGGGGAATTTGAAGAGTCATTTTGCAAGCGTTTGCCTCCGCAGAAGAGCCCCAGCCAGCCCTTAGCGAGAGATTTTTGGGCTTTGTTTTGCAGTTTGCGGTTCAGTGGGAGCCACGCGGTGGGGGGAAGGGGGTGGGGTTACTCTACAATATGCAAGTGCTGCTTTTAACTTACCATGGCCGGCTGCACGGTGATTTCAGAAGCCGTGTTGGTCTGAGGCACGCATATGTGTCTGAGATGCTGTGACTTTTCTGTGAGCTATTCAGTCACTTTTAGGTGTAGAACATGACCTTGTACAGAAATCATATCAGGCCTCTGAATACTGAGGTTGCAAATGGCATAGTACTCCCATTGTGTACAGTCCGAGACTGCATCTGCCTCCTAACCTTGAATGTATCTGTCTCATAACTTTCAAACTTTCTTTGCCCACATTCGCCCACAGATGAACAATTATCTCAGAATCCCCCATCCTGCTCCTCCCGCCGTGCATCGCAGATACGAAAGCGTAAAAAGAAAACGCGAACGCGCGATGAGATGTTCAGTGAACTACTGGAGAACTCGCGCGCTGAGGCAGCCCGCCAGATGGAATGGAGGGAAAGAGTGCTACAGTCAAGGCAGGAATCAGTGCTACAGTCAAGGCAGGCAGCAGAAAAGAGGGAAGAAATGTGGCTGCAGCAACAGGAGCGCGAAGAAAGAAGCATGGATGCTTTGCTCCGGATAATGGAGGACCAAAGCAACATGCTGCGGTCTCTGGTGGAGCTGCAGCAGGGCCAAATATCACCTCTGCAGCCCCTGTGTAACCACCTCCCCCCCTCCCCAACTCCCATAGCTTCCCCACCCAAACGCGGGGTGAGAACCCGGGGGTGGGGGCAAGCTCCGTGGACCGACCCACTCCACCCCACAAGCCAGCACAAGCAGCAGCAGGTTGAGGTTCTCTGAAAACTTTTAAAAGTTGCTGTGTCTTGGCCCCCCCTCCTCTCCTCCCTTCCCCCCCTCCTCTGTCTGCTCCTCCCCCAGTGCGACTGCTGGTTTCCCTCCTCACCCACCCCTTCCAGGCTACCATGACAGTGATCCCCTGTATTTGTATTTCTGATGAAGCAATAAAGGAACCATGATTTTTAAAACAGCGAATTTATTTCCTCTGCAAGCATGGGGAGGGGGGAGGGAAAGAGGGTGCAAGGACAGCAGGCTTAGAGCAGAGCAAGGGAGCAGGTTCTCAAACGCCATGTCGGGCACTCATAAAACTGTCTTTCAAGGCGTCCCTGAGGCGCAGAGCGCCATGGTGCGCTCTTCTACTTTCCCTGCTGTCTGGCTGCTGGTAAGTAGCAGACAGTAAATTTGCCTCTGCCTCCCAGCCCGCCATAAACGTTTCCCCCTTGCTCTCACAGACATTGTGGAGCACAGAGCAAGCAGCAATAACAATGGGGATATTTCTCTCGCTGATGTCTGAGTGAATCAGTAACTAACGCCATCTCCCCTTCAGACGGCCAAATGCACACTCTACGGCCATTCTGCACTTGCTCAGCCTGTAGTTGAACAGCTCCTGACCCCTGTCCAGGGCTCCTGTGTAGGGCTTCATAAGCCAGAGCATTAGGGGGTAGGCTGGGTCCCCAATGATAACGATCGGCATTTCCACCCCCGCCACGGAAATTTTCTGGTCGGGGAAGAAATTGCCTTGCTGCAGCTGTCTAAAAAGCCTAGAGTTCCTGAAAACACGAGCGTCATGAAGCTTTCCCGGCCACCCCACATACAGGTCGGTGAAACGTCCCTTGTGGTCAACCACTGCTTGTATAACCATTGAATAATATCCCTTCCGGTTTCTGTACTCGGCGGCCTCGTAGTCCGGTGCCAGGATAGGGATATGAGTCCCATCTATAGCCCCACCACAGTTGGGGAATCCCATGGTGGCAAAGCCATCAATTGTAGCTTGGAGGTTTCCAAGGTTTATAACCCTGGGTAGCAGCTGCTCGACGATTGCCCTACTTACTTGCATCACAGCAGAGACCACTGTAGATCTACTCACCCCAAACTGATTCGCCACTTACCGGTACCATGGCGTTGCAAGCTTCCAGAGGGCTATCGCCACTCGCTTCTCAACTGTAAGTGCTGCTCTCATTCTGGTATTCTTGCGCCGAAGGGCCGGGGAAAGCAAGTCACAAAGTTCCATGAACGTGCCCTTTCGCATGCGGAAGTTTCTGAGCCATTGGGAGTCATCCCAGACCCGCATCACTATGCGATCCCACCAGTCAGTGCTTGTTTCCCTGGCCCAGAATCGGCGTTCGATGGCATGAGCCTGCCCCATTGCCACCAAATTTGACAGATTGTCAGTCGCCCTACTTCCAATAACGTCAGTGTCCCCGTCCCTGCTGTGCACGTCCTGGTCCATCTCCTCCTCACTGTCGTCGGGTTCCAGAAAGCGCAGTTGTCCCCGGATCGCATTCCTCTGCAGACGGTACAGCATGAAATCCGCAACCGTGATCGAGGTCCTCACAACGGCCATTACTGCAGCCGTGGCATCAGCGGGCTCCATGTTTGCAGTGCTATGGCGTTAGCGCGGCGCGGAGAAAGGGCGCGAATTATGGGATGCCTACCCACAGTGCACCGCTCGTAATGGGGGTCGGCGGCATGGAAAAAGGGCGCGAAATTTGGAAATGCCTACCCATAGTGCAGCACTCGAAATGGTGCCTGCTGGGGGCTCCGGGAACTGTGGGATAGGTACCCACAGTGCAACGCTTGTTATGTCGACGCTTGCAAAAGTTGTGCGGACAGACACTGTCGACTTGCTGTGCTTTGCTGTGCTTAGTGGGGACACACAAAATTGACTGTATACAGTCTGCTTTACAAAATCGAATTAAAGGAAATCGACCTACTGCTGTAGTGAAGACATACCCTTATTTGTGTGCATGGCTGTTTGCTGCATTGCTTTTATTTTCAGTCTGTCTCCCTGAGAGCTACGTCAGTGGTTTAAAACCCCAGCTCCTTTGGTGGGTCAAAACCTCAACAAATGGAGCTCATCAATTGCTGAGAAGCTGGAATTTTGACACTGTTGCTACCCTTGTTAAAACAAAGCATATGATTAGGCATGTGGCATTGTAGTGGGGAAACAGGCTGAAAACAGCCCAAGAAAGGGTTGTGACTGGATCAATTAGGGCCCAGCTGGCCCTGATAAAAAGGGCTCAGTTTGGAGCATGAGAGAGAACAGAGTCTCCTCTGTGAGGTGGACAGGCCTGACTGCTAGGAGCTTGACAAGGTACCTAGAGTGAAGCAGGGCTGGGGCAAGGCAAGAGGATCTGGGGGAGCTCTGTCCTGGAAACCCCCAGACTGCAGGGCCTAGGGGAAGGCCCAGCAAAGGGTACTGGGGCTGCAGGGGGCAGCCCATAGCTCTAGAGGCAGCAGGCCAAACCCCCCTTGCCTGTGATGATTGGTAATGGTACCGTAGTCTGCCCCAGAGAATGGGGGCAAGTGGTGACTAGCAGTTGCCTAGACTGAGGCAAAGTGGGGATAGAGGATGGGGGTTCCCCAGGGAGGGGAGACCCTAAGACCTGAGGGGGTACTGCAGGGGTGCAGCACCCAAGGGAAGAAGGCACCGGGTTCCAGGGAGGGACTCTGGGCCAGCAGCAAGCAGGACATTGGCCTGCAGAGCTAATTCCCGGACAGACCAGTAGGAGGTGCCGCAGGGGTGAGTCGCCACCCTGCTACAAGCACCCTCTTATTAAAAATAAACAAATGAATGCTGTGTTAAATTTAGGACGGTTGAAAATGTCATCTCAAGTCATGTCACTGGTATACTATCATCTCATACGCACAACTAGTAATGCTAAATTATTCAGCAATTAGAAATTACTTGTGGATATTTGTGTAAACCTGTGAAATATTTTTTAATTAAAATATTTTTTGTCTTGTTAGTACTGATATGCTGCTTATAGGACAAATCAGTTTTACCACAGAGTGAATGGTTGGATTATGTAATTTAAAATAAATAAGTATTTGTGACTGAGTTTCTGTTAGTGCCACTTAGATTTCACAGCTCACTGGTGTGTGTTGTAACTGAAGCCAGCCAGCACTACATGTAATTTTCAGCATGAATTAGTAAAGGGAGAAATGTTAACTATACATGATGAACCATTAAATTTTTGTTTTGTTCACTTAAAAAATAATTGGATTAGATTTTAAATTCACAGCCAGAATGGGATACATGCTCTGCTTTGAAGCAAATAGCCAAATCATGCTGGCCTCATTCGTCCAAAAAGTATATGTGAGATAGTTGCACTTGTTTAACTTTCTGCAGCCCAGCATCTCCCCCAGTCCTGTGATGCACAGGCTGTCCTGTAGAAAGTTTAGCACAGCTGAGCCTTAAAGAAACTCATCTTAGTAATAATACAAACACAGTAACACCCAGAGGAAGAGCTGGCAACACCCGAGATATAAAAGGGCAGGAAATTCAGTGTCTAGACCCCTATTTTAAAAGGTATTTTGCAAACCATGCTTTAATATTTTTTTCAACATTTCTTGATCCAGGAAAAATAATTCCTAGTTAAGTATTATATAGTATAAAGGGATAATTTACAATATAGGCAATATATATTGGCAATATTTTATCTTACAAGACAATGTAATTTGAGACCAGCCTAATGGAATGACACCCAAGCATTTCATTGACATAATGTACATGATAAAATGCACTCCACCAAGGTTAACTTGGGGTCTGCAACTATAATTACCATGGACTAAACCAGACTTTTCATTTAATCAATCCCATGAGAACTGATGTTCTAAGGTTAAAGGCTTAGCATTCTTCAAGGACGTCAGTAAAGAATGAAGGCTGCTTACACTCTTGCTTGCCTTTCCATACAATGTACTGGAATCCAGTAGGCATGGGGCTTGAGTGCTGAAAAAAAATTGTATTTTTTGTGTTAAAATAAAATAAATGCATTCATACCCATATCAGCAAGTTACAAACAGTTTTGGAATTGAGTTCTGTATAAGATATAATTTAAATCATTCTAAGATTTTTATATGACAGGAATCCCTAGAATGTATTGAAAATACTAGGTTAAGAACTGCGATGAAAGAAATGCTGATGAAAAAGGATTACCTCTGGACATTTAGAATACGTCTACACTTTAATATAACACCTATGGCTGGCTCATGTCAGCTGACACAGGCTTGAGTATTGACATGTGGAGCTATAAAATTGCAGTGTAGACATTACGGCTCAGGCTGGAGCCTAGACTCGGGGATCCTCCTCTCCACGCAGTCCCCGAACCTGGGATCCAGCTCAAGCCCAAACTGCAGTGTAGCTGTTTTATAGCCCTGCACCTTAAGACCCAAGAGCCCAAGTCAGCTGAAATATGTCAGCATAGGTGTTTTATTGCCGTGTAGGTGTACAAATGCAGCAGCTGAGGTTCTGAGGCAGCACCCCCTTCCTGATGAAAATTAAGGTGGGGGGAGCATGGACTGGGCAGTCTTTGTCCTCAGCAAGGGGTCCTTATCTCTAAAAATTGCTTCTCCCATTTCACCAGAGGCCAGATTTGGTGACTTTCAGGAAATACTGCAAAATGCTACCTGTATTCCCAGGCATCTCTCCTAATGGTGAGGAGGTTGATTAAGAGCTGGAGGTTAGGGTGTTTGGGGTTAGGGAAAATGCTGTGGAAGGTGTCTGTCATTGTGTATGGTCTGAGTGCAGAAGTAGCTTACTTGGAACAAAACTAGTGTGACCTATCAGTAATCTTTCATGCTGAGAGCAGTGGAGAGGGCTGCAGGCACTTCTGGTAGAAGACAAAAAGCTGTAGACGTTGTACACAAAAAATGACAGGCCTTGTCATGGACACTGCACCTCTTGATGAATTATTTTTTCAGACAATTTTTGTTAAGGAGTTTAACACACTGTTTGGTTAGCCAGACCATTTTATAACCTGGCATGGCCACCTAAAATGGAAAGAACTAAGCAGTGTTTAAATGGAGGCCTTGTTTTTTATCTCTTGGTAACTTACGCTATTCTGAGGCAAAGACAAAGTCATCAGTAGTTGGGGGTGCAGGGCTGACCGTTCCTACTTTACCTCACATTATAGTGAAAGTGAGTAGTCTGCACTGTTCATTTTTTACTTCAGGATAGCTCACATGTGTTAATTACCCTGAGGTAAAAACACACCTTGTGTAGCAGTGAAGACAAATGAGTTTGGCGACCATATCTAGCTCCAAGGCCTCATCCATACTGAGGAAACAGTCACCGTGTTAAGCTTTAAGAAACCAGAAATGAACCTACAGCAAACACACACACACTACAGTATCAGTATTGTAGAATACTTGTCTGCTCTGGACAAGCTTTGCTCGGTGATACCAAATGTGGCTTCTAAGCTATCCTTGTAGTCCCCTGAACCTGGGGCCATCTGGCCATAGGACTGATACTGGCAAAAAGTTAGTGCAGTCTCTGAACTGCTGGGCTATGTTGCCTTTCCCCTGGACACATCCCCTATGGTGAGAGCTGGGGAAGGGAACGGTGGTGCACTATGCCAGCTCAATTAGCAGGATGATCCCCTAAGCAGAGAAATCCTACACTGTCCAATTAAGCTGCTTCTAAAAAGACTGCTTGTGACTCCAGAGAATCTGTTCCATAATATTCAAAGAAACACCCATGAGCTCCCTTTGAAGGGGTGTTGTGCTGTACTCTCCTTCCTGGGGCTGGCTGCTGACTGGTGTAAAACTTGAAAGGGATAAGGTATTGGCTCCTATAGGCTTCCTCTCCTTTTTGTTTTTCTGCTAATTTCTGTTTGTGTTGTCCCATCCTCCTTGCACTCTCACCATTTGTCTGTTTTGTCTGTTGCAGCCTATCTGACACCAATCTCTCTGGGTCAGGGTGTTACTTGTCTATACAATGCCTGGCCCCAATCCTATGTACTATTCAACTATTGTAACCATTTAGTCATGACCACGGACTTAAGAGAGGACCTCTAGAGCTGAAAGAGTGAGCTGCTACACTTGAGCTCAAGAACTAAATGGTATAGCTGGGGACTGTAACAGACACAGCTCCTCTCTGGATTGGGCACTGAGGATCACATACACACTGAACAGTGGGTTACACTATTATAATGCAAATAACAATAGTAATGACACCCTGGAGGCTACTAACAGCTCATTCAGGAAAGTGCACAAACTGCAAATGTGCTTCTCCTCTGTGAGGAGAATGTAGCTCTCTATCTCCTCACCCTAGTGAATTTATGGGTAGGCCAGACCCAGTCTGTCTCTTTACTAACTGAAACTCTTATTAGTGATTCTTGATTTGCTTTCCTTTAAGCTTCAGCTGATTTTTAAATCAACTACAAGATTCCAGATGTGATAGGAAAAGGTGTTAAAAGTTCACAGTGAGCTCAGGTTTCCAGTTTATAGCAAGCTAGAAATATATATTTAAGACAAAACATGGAAATCCTTCAAATTGTCTGTGAATGCTCATGTTATATTTTTCAGGAAATATGCTTTGGCCTGCATATCCCTCCCAGCATAGAGCTCCCCCAGCAGCTTTGCTGAACAGTTAAAAGTGATTACCTTGGTAACGCCACTTCCCACGGTCAACAAAGCTTCAGGCAGCTTGTCTTATTAGTATTTCCTTTGTGCCCAGTCCTCCTAACAAATACAGTATAAACGCCTAATTATCCAGCTTCACAAGGGTCTTTCTTCTTTCAGACACTTCAGTGGGGGAAGGGATAGTGGAGGGAGTAAAACAAGGATTTATATAAACATTTAAAATCAAGTTCTAGGGATATACTTAATTGCAATACAAAAGAAAGATGTTTTTATCAGTTTCCAGCTTGTACATCCTCCTATTTAATACCAGCACACACAACCTCTTCCTTTAGTTCCCAGATGGGAATATAGCTGTGATACCAATAAGGAACATAATTCTAAAATTAATAAAACAATATCTCAAGAATAGATGTGGCTAAGTAGGGGCCAGAAACTTCTGTGTTCTATACTTGGCTCTGACTTCAATTCCACCTCTGGTATTGGTCCAAGTCTCTTGTGGTCTGACTTTCAGCTCCCACAGCTTGGGTTGAAATCAGTGGAGCAGTGTGCACTCAGCACCTCTGAAATCAGCCTATTAAACTGCTCTGCTTCAGTTTTCTAATTTATAACACTGCTGACCTGCCTCCCTCACAGGAGCTTTTAAATTTGAATACGGAAAAGCACTTTTAGATTTTCCAAGTTGTAGAGCACCCATTGTTGGTAGGCAAAAGAAGTGATGCTTAGTATCTCTTGTGCCAGGTCGCACCAGTACAGGGCAGTAGCAAGTGTGGCAGGGTGGGCTTGACCCAGCCTGCCGCCCCTTTAAGAGGGAGAAAAGCCCTCTGCAAACCCCCGGTGCAGAAAGCCTAATCAGCCACCTGGCTTGCAGGGCAATCAATTGTATGGGTTGCACCTGGCAACCTCCTCTGGGGGATAAAAGGCTCCCAGGAAGGAAGCCCAGGGTGGTGGTGGTTTGGAGCTATTCAGAGCTGTGTGGTTGGAGCTAGTCAGAGCTGTATGTTTAGAACTGTTGAGTTGCATGTTAAGAGCTGGACTATACAGAGTCTGTAAAGCTGTAAGATGAGCTATCAAGAGCTGTATGCTGAAGGTCTGTACAAAGCTGTATATATTGGTGGTGGGGTCTTGCACTGTGAATTAAAGAGCACTGTTTGAAGCAAAGAAGGGTTTTCCTGCCTGTTCCTGAGAGGGGTGAGAGAGCGGTCTGCCACACAAGGTAAACTTGAAGTCACTACAGTGTGACAAGGACAAGGTTCCATTTTGAGATAATCCTAAAGTAATTTTGGGGTGGCACAGGGATATATGGATCATTTTCTTGAGGACATTTTGTAGCAGAAACAAGTTTCTCTTCTCAGCATTGTTTTTTCCTTATTTGAACTGACTTGAACATTACACATTTCCTTTCCTTAGTTCACTTAGATTACAGACAGCTATAATAATAGCTGTGCAGTAGAATTCAAGGACTTGTAGTGTTAATACAAACAAAAAAAGCACATTAAAGTAGCTCTTGCAACACAGGAAAATGCTTTTGGCCTAATAGCCCCAGATGTTTGCCTGCACTTCAGTGGTTGCAGGATGGCAGCAGAGCACAGAACTGTTTCAGATCCATTGTGGTTACTGACTATAGCTACTTGCCATGGAGATGCACCAGAGAACCTTTGTTAGCATTGTGGGGGAATGGGGATTGGTTGCACTGATAATCTCAAACATAAAGGAAAAACATTATTAGTGCCTCCATTATTAGGGGGCATATCTACCTCAGTTTGAAAAGCAAAGTGTCTATTAAGCATTTCTTCTACCGTTCTCAGAAATTCCCTGTGGTCTGAACTCGTATTGTAATGTACCATACTATACTGTATATATAAAAGATTTGCTGCTCCACAGCAGATGTCTACAACTTATCCCAGTAATGGTAAAGTGAAATTAATCTGCTGCATGTCAGTCAATATTTGCAATTGTTTAGAGAGTTTCTTTGACAGACATTTATATAAATAGTGGTTCATTGTCCCTTAAGTGTTTGTCACCTTCTGAGAGACGTAATCTCCCCAGGGAAGAAAAAAACCCACAATCATGGCAAACCTATCATCAATCCATATCCTGTGGGACATTCATTTTCTTTTTGTTTCAATACAAGTACATATGCCATATGCCTGACACTGATTTTTCTCTTTTTTTAATGTTCAATTGCAAATGTCTATTTTGAGTAGGAATAGCACACCAGAATTTTGAATGGTCACATTTCACACATCAGATCCTTCGCACAAAGCAGAAATAGAAGCACATATGTAATATTCTCATGATGTTCAATTGATAGAAGAAGGTGAGAGGAAATGAGTAATTCCCATCTCCCTGTGAGGTACAAAATGGAAAGCAAATTTAAAATCAAAGCTATGGTTATAAGTGCAAAGTAATACAATTCTGCAATGAGATTCACTTGAAAATCTACAGGCCACAGGATGGGCCAGGACTCATTTAGAAATGTGTTTTCTGCAAATCATATTTGCTGTGAGAGGACCATCAGTTTTTCCTGTAAGATCAGAATAGCATATGTGACACGTGTGGGGAAAATTGACTTGTCTGACTTATGTGATGGAAGACAATGCACTGTGCTAAAGTGGATGAGGCAGCTACAAAGCAATCTGCTCACCTTATTATAAATTAGTGATATTTGGAAAAAAAAAATCCTTATATTTGTCATGAAATATTTCTAGGCAACTGTTCGTCCTGGAAGATATCTTGCTGCAGAGGGTGACCCGGGAAGCAAGGGAGGGTCTTCTATAAGAATGTGGCTTCTACCATGGCCCATATGCAGCTTGCCTGTGTGCAGCAATGGTCCCCGCCGCCCCTCGCAGCACAGTGGTGCGGACATGTTAGTCTGACTGGGACAAGGACCACGGTGGCTCTCCCAATTAACCTGCGCATGGGCATTGCCCACATTCTGGATTATACTTTTGAAGTTATCACCAAGGCTGATTACTGTGACATGATAGAGCAATCAATGCCCTATTCCGCATCTAGGCATGCATGCAGCCCAAACCCTCCTTGTCCCAAGAAAAACTTCTTTCCTGGAAAAAAGCTACTTACCTGGAACCTCCTCTGGTGTTTGTACTTCCCCAAGCACTGGGTGCCACGACTGTCTGCCTTCCTTCTGGCTTGAGAAGAGCCCCTAGTTGCATGGCTCAAGGGATTATGGGGTGTCTCTTCTCCCCCTCCCCCCCCCCCCCCGCCTCAGCAACCTTGCTCCCGCTTTCCTCCTCCTCCTTCTTTTCCTCCCCCCCCCCCCCCGTTGTGCTGGGCTCAGAAGTGTCCATGGTGGTTCTTCGAGTGGTGGTGGGGTCGCCCCCATGTATCGTGTCTAGCTCTTTGTAGAATGTGCAGGTTGAGGGGGCAGCCCTGGATGGGCTGTTTGCCTCACAGGCTTTTCAATAGGCTTTCCACAGCTCCTTTACTTTAACCCGACACTGCACTGCGTCCAAGTCTTGGCTCCTTTCCTGCATGGCCCTTGAGGTTCAGCATCTCGCCATTGCTCCATACTGGGGGTCGCCTGGCACCTGGAGGCATTGTCACCTGGAAAGACTCGCTGAGAGCACTCTACACCTGGCTGAGCAAACAGGAAGGGGATTTTCAAAATTCCCAAGGAATTTAAAGGGCGGGTCTGATGGTTGGTCATCTGAGGCCAGGGCATCAGAATTCGAACTGATGACCAGAGGGACTAGAACAGGCATTGTAGGATACTTCTGGAGGCCAGAGTGCATTAGGCATCCACACTGGCGCTGCAGCCCTCTAGCGGGAATGCATCAAACCTTATTTCTCTCGTGGAGGTGGAGTACCAGGAGCACTCAAGCCATAGCATCAGAGCGCTCTACGTGCCTTGCCAGTGGGGATGGGGAGTGAGGTGGCTTTATTGTGCTATAACTCGCAAGTGTAGCCAAGAGTGAGGTGATGTACAACCGAAAACATTGGAAAGTTAAGTGTATACTAGGGAGACACTAATTCCTGATGTAATAGCATTGATTCCAGAGGCATTACACCTCTGAGCAAAATTTGGATCATAATGAAATTAACAATTGTTTCTGTTCTGAAATTGGTACAAGACTCTTCTTGGAAAATGCTTTATGAACTTCTATGCTAATTACTTTGACTGTTTTCTCAGTACCACTCTTATATTAAATCCCATATTTACAGGATGAAGTTAGCATGCTAAATGCTTATCATTATGACAAATTCACCTTTTCATCTTGAGAGATACTTTTGTTGGGGTATGATCTTGGATAAAGCAGGAGCCCTATCCGATTGATCCGTATGTCATAAACGAACTCTTGGGTGATGATCCTGCACTTCAGCAATTCTGCTGCTTCTTTTTTTATTCCCATTTAACAAGCACATGTCAACTACAGACTTCATTTGGGAACAATACCCAATGTCTCATGTCAGCTTATTATCATTAATGTTTCCCTGCAATGCAGCCCCAGTGAGCGTGGTTTTCCCCACCCCTGTGCGCTGGCTATGTGGAAATGTATTGGATAATCATGAACTGCAGTGCACTGTGCTCAGGGAGCTAATGAGGTGCCTGTCTTTTTCAGCATCACTATTTACAATATCATTGTTTCATCCTCATGCAAAGAAGTGAGGGCTGTTCTACTATAGCTCATATTTTGGAAGGTACTTCAGATTCTTAAACCTTAGGTCAAGTCTGTAGCTATCTTTGTAAATCTTACAGGCGTAGAAGTGTTTCGTCAAATCTGCAGCGAAAATGTTATTAAAATGAACGTGTGCTGAGTCCTCATCCGAGACTACTATAACTGGTTTTGCTGTAACTACTAATATGCTAACGTTAATGAAATCATTAACATGCGCCAGACTCCGTAATGTACCATCCCTGGGCAAACAGGCATTTTGGATGTTATGAAGGTACCAAAGGATTTGATTATACTTTTCTAGGAAAGTGTAATAAAGATTCTGTCATTTGTTAAAAGGGACAGAGAAACAATGCATTGCTGATTGCTCATTTTTATGGCTTTGTGGTTCTTTCATTGGCACTGGAACTTTTCCATTGAATGCTGAACATGCAGTTCCACAAGGTGAACATAACCTTATCACAAATGTTCAGGCAGCTTTGTTTCACTCTTGGAAATGTAGCCACTCCCCACATTCTGGAAGGGCTTGAGGCACCACTGGATAACCTTTACTCTGCGTAATAATAGAATACTATTTATTTAAATATTTTGGATGTTTTCTACATTTTCAAATATTGATTTCAATTACAACATAGAATACAAAGTGTACAGTGCTCACTTTATATTTACTTTTGATTACAAATATTTGCACTATAAAAACAGAAGGTTCATTTTCTGTTTTGGTGGTTTGAGTTCTGTAGTTTCTGCGTCGGAGTGTTGCTCTTCTTTTTAAGACTTCTGAAAGCATACTTCATTCCTTATCCCTCTCATATTTTGGAAGGTACTTCAGATTCTTAAACCTTAGGTCAAATCTGTAGCTATCTTTGTAAATCTTACAGGCGTAGAAGTGTTTCGTCAAATCTGCAGCGAAAATGTTACTAAAATGAACGTGTGCTGAGTCCTCATCCGAGACTACTATAACATGAAATATATGGCAGAATGCAGGTAAAACAGAGCCTGAGACGTACAGTTCTCCACCAAGAAGTTCAGTCACAAATGTAATTAACACATTATTTTTTAGCGAATGTCATCAGCATGGAAGCATGTCTTCTGGAATGGTGTCCAAAGCATGAAGGGGCATCTGAATATTTAGCACTAGCAAAAATACCTGGCGTTGCTCGGGGTATTTGTAATTGGAAACTGGGATGTAAAAAGACTAATGTTTTTTATTAATACAAATTTTGTTCAGAAGTCTCATTTTGTCTAATTAATTTCATTCTCTTGCACTTAGATGTGGGGGGGAGGGGGGAGAGAGCTGAGCGAGTGCGGGGGCCGTTGGAGGGGGGAGAGAGCTGAGTGAGTGCGGGGGCTGTTGGAGGGGGGGTATTATTACATCATAACTGTCACAGAGAACAACAGCTGTTAACCTGCTACCCAGCTGATGTTAATGGGCTTTAAAGAATTTCACCCCTATGGGGTATAAGAGGTGAGATTTTAAAATTTTTCGACTCTTACCCTGATTAGGACCCTAAGGCCTATAACTGCACCAAATTTCAAGTCTCTAGCTCAAACGGTGTGGAAGGAGTTAGTGAACATACATACACCATTTGACTTTTTTTTATATAAATAACTAGCGAAAATACCCAGCGTTGCTCGGGTCAGTCGGACGTGGGGAGGGAGCAGACAGCTGAGTGAGTGCAGGGGGCAGAAAGCAAACCTGACACCCCCACCTCACCCCCCCACCCAAACCCAACACCCCCAAGTCTCCCCCTGACCAACACCCACACCTCACCCCCCCGTAGATCAAACCTGACACACCCACCTCACTTCCCCCCCCAACCAAACCCAACACCCCTGCCTACCACCACAAACAAACCCGACACCCACACCTCACTTACTCCTCAACCAACCCCGACCCCCCTCTTCACCCCCCAACCAAACCCAACACCCCCACCTTACCCCCCCACCAAACCCAACACCCCCTGACCAACCCCCACACCTCACCCCTCACTCCCCCAGACACCTTCCCACCCCCCCAGACCAAACCCGACACCCCCGGCTCACTTACCCTCTGACCAAACCCAACTCGAGTCCGTCGGAGGTGGGCAGGGGACAGAGAGTTGAGGGATTCCGGGGTCCGTCGGAGGTGGGCAGGGGACAGAGAGCTGAGGGATTCCGGGGTTCCGTTGGAGGGGGAGGGTCCGGGGTTCGTCGGAGGTGGGGAGGAGACACAGAGCTGAGGGATTCCGGGGTTCCGTTGGAGGGGGGACGGGGCACAGAGCTGAGGGATTCCGGGGTCCGTTGTAGGGGGGAGGGGCAGAGAGCTGAGCGAGTGTGGTGTCTGTTGGAGGGGGTATTACGACACCATAATTATGTCACAGAGAACAGCAGCTGCCCAGCTGATGTGATTGGCCTTTAAAGAATTTCACCCCTGGGGGGCGTCAGAGGTGAGATTTGAAAATTTTTCGACTCTTACGGTCATTAGGACCCCAAGACCTCTAACTGTACCAAATTTCAAGTCTCTAGCTCAAACGGTGTGGAAGGAGTAAGCATACATCTGCGCATACATACACCATTTGACTTTATATATAATATGATATGATACTAGCGAAAATACCCGGCGTTGCTCAGGTCAGTTGGAGGTGGGGAGGGGGCAGACGGCTGAGCGAGTGCGGGGTACATTGGATGGGGGAGGAGGCAGAGAGCAAACCAGACACCCCCACCTCACCCCCCCAACCAAACCCAACACCCCCACCTCACTTACCCCTTGACCAACCCCGACTCACATTTTCACCCCCCACCCAAACCATCACCCCCCTACCAACACCCCCTGACCAACACCCACACCTCACCCCCTGTAGACCAAACCTGACACACCCACCTCACTTTCCCCCCCAACCAAACCCAACACCCCTACCTACCACCACAAACAAACCCGACACCCACACCTCACTTACCCCTCGACCAACCCCGACCCCCCTCCTCACCCCACCAACCAAACCCAACACCCCCACCTTACCCCCCACCAAACCCAACACCCCCTGACCAACCCCAACCCTCACCCCTCACCCACCCAGACCCCTTACGATCCCCCCAGACCAAACCCGACACCCCCACCTCACCCCCCCAACCAAACCCGACACCCCTACCTCACTTACCCTCCGACCAAACCCAACTCGGGTCCGTCGGAGGTGGGGAGGGGGCACAGAGCTGAGGGATTCCAGGGTCCGTTGGAGGGGGGAGGGGGCACAGAGCTGAGGGATTCCGGGGTTCCGTTGGAGGGGGGGGGCAGAGAGCTGAGCGAGTGCGGTGTCCGTTGGAGGGGGTATTATGACATCAGAACTATGTCACAGAGAACAGCAGCTGCCCAGCTGATGTGAATGGGCTTTAAAGAATTTCACCCCTGGGGGGCATCAGAGGTGAAATTTGAAAAATTTTCGACTCTTACCCTGATTAGGACCCTAAGACCTCTAACTGTACCAAATTTCAAGTCTCTAGCTCAAACGGTGTGGAAGGAGTAAGCGCACGTACATATATACACGCACGCATACACACACGCATACACCATTTGACTTTTATATATATAGATAGATATAGATATCTGAAATGTAAATACCTTGCATGTGGGCTACAAAAGTCCAATGTGAACACCTGTTCTCACTTTGAGATGACATTGTGAACAAGAAGCCGGCAGCATTATCTCCTGTAAATGTAAACAAACTTGTTTGTCTTAGGCAGGGTGGGCAAACATTTTGGCCCCAGTGCCACATCGGGGTTGTGAAACTGAATGGAGGGCTGGGTAGGGAAGGCTGTGCCTCCCGAAACAGCCTGCCCCCCATCCCCTATTAATCTCCTGACTGCCCCCCCCCTCAGAATCCCCAACCATCCAGCCCCCTGCCTGCTCCCTGTCCCCTAACTGCTGCCCCAGGACCCCACCCCCTGTCTAACACCCCCTCCATCCCCGACTTTTCTCCTCTGCTCCCTATCTCCTGACCCCCCCCCCCGAACACCTGACCCATCCAACTATCCCCTGACTGCCCCCCGGGATGCCTTGTCCCTTATCCAACCCCCCCCCCCACATGCTCCTCACCTCCTTACCATGCGCAGGAATGTCCCATGCGCCCAGGGCCAGCTCTGGGCTAGGCAGGAATGTCCCATGCGCCCAGGGCCAGCTCTGTTTTTTTTTGCCCCAAGAAGGGGGGGGGGAAAGAGAAAACGGGGGGGGGGGGGGAGCAGAAGCAGACCCCCCACAAAAAAACCCCCACAAAAAAACAGCACACATGCTTCCTATGCTGGTGCATAGTTTGCCCACCTCTGTCTTAGGGTATGTTTACACTATGAAATTGTTGAATTTATGTCGATTTTTAAAAAGCGATTTTATACAGTCAATTATGTCCCCCCTACTAAGCACATTGTCAGCAGAGTCAGCCTCAGTACAATGGCTAGCATCAACTCACGGAGTGGTGCACTGTGGGTAGCTAGCCCACAGTCCCTGCAGTCTCCACTGCCCATTGGAATTCTGGGATAAGCTTCCAATGCTTGATGGGTCAAAAACATTGTTGTGGGTGGTTTGGGGTACATGTCGTCAGTCGTCAGTCTCCTCTCCATGAAAGCAATTTTAACTGGTATTCTATTGTTTAACAGTGTGATCAAAACTACGATTAATTGGGATTAACTTTTTAAATCACAATTAATATATTTGAATTAAACATGTGAGTTAACTGCGATTGACAGCCCTAATGTTTACTTAACACACTAAAATGGACTCATATTTAAATTTGTACCCCATGCTCCTGTTTCTCTTTGATCAACCTAGTGTTTTTTGTTTTTGAGGGCAGGGAAGAGGGGGATGAATGTGAAGATGTCTTTTGGTCTTTTGTGCCCTGTTAGTCAAGTGAGACCACTTCTGCTCTTTTCTTAGAACTTTTGCCTTTCCCATCAGCAAATACCTTTCTAACATGCTCTTTTGACATGCAAAAAAATGCTTCTAAAGCAGTCTCCTGGAAATCACTTCAGCTCAATATTTCTCATATATATTAGTCCAAACCGCCCAAGTTTGTGTCTAAACAACTCTTACATTTTTTGTCAAAAAAAAAAAAAAAAAAAAGACCAATTTAAAGAAAAAATATTTCATTTCCCATGTATTGGTAAGCCAAAATATTTAGTCACTTTTTACCAATGTTAAGGCTTAGTACCTTATATTACCTAAAATCTTTGCTTCTTTTTTAAATTAATTTCCATGTGAAATGTATGTGCTTATGATATAGCATTCTATCTTTGTTTAACTCACTCACTACCTTTCTTTCCTTTCCAGCTGTGAATTCTTATTATATCCTTTGCCTCTTCACACAACAGCAATTAGCTAGGTTAAAGTAGAGATAAAGTTTCCAGAGCTGACCATATTGCATTTCATGATTATTCAACAGAAAATTGGAGTCCTTTTCATTCCATGTTTGGGGCACAGCTAATAAATAGCAGGTCAAATTACCTATCTATTAGCTCTGTGTCTGTTATGGTATACACAGTTAGTCATGAAATATTCATACGATTCAGGAAAAAGCCTGAAAAAGTGCCACAAAAATGAAATCACAATACTGTAAGGTCAGTCAGCCATACCATTCCCTAGCCCAATCCTAGAGCAAGCCTTTGATCCTGGAAACTTTGCACAAGAATTATTTACCCACAGCTGTTAAATAATTACCAAAGTCAATAGAAATTTGCAAACATGGATTTTCTTTAACTGTCACTTTAGTGTTGGGAAGATTTTCAATCTGTTGGATTGTTACAAAGGATTAGGTGAGTATAAAATTCAGCCACATAATTTAGTTTTATTAATATTTCAAATGTATATATTAACAGCATTTCTGGTTTTAGTTTCACTTAAACTGTGGTACACATGTAAGCAAAAAACAAAACAAGAAACCCAGAATATTTACATAAATCCATTTTTGGTGGAAAAGGATTATTTATTTGCATTTTTTTTTCAATATATAAACTTTTTATGAGAGGCCCAATCCAGGTCTCAGTTAAGTCAGTTGACAGCTTCTGTTAACTTCAGTGGAAACAACATTCAGTCTCTTATCTCTCTGCATTAGAAGAAAGTTGATTTAAATAATAAATAGCACCTTTTAATGACACTTAATAATAAAGATTATTTGGGATTATTAAAGTGGTTGAACATAAAGTTTATAAACCATGAGAATATGTATCTGCAGTTTTTAATACAACAAAACAATATATATATTCTGTGCTTCCCATTCCCTATCTTCTCCAGCTAGACTTTTTGTTTCTGGAAAATTAGCAAGTCAGAGAAAATGGATTTGGACAAAACAGTCTGGACTTGAGAATTCTATTCTATATAGACTATGCTGATCACTAAAGTATTTGAGTGCCTTTCAGTAGAGCAGTAAAGGATGTCAACTAACACCTGTCGTGCTTAGGGTGACCAGATGTCCTGATTTTTATAGGGACAGTCCCAATTTTGGGGTCTTTTTCTTATATAGGCTCCTATTAACCCCCACCCCATCCCGATTTTTCACACTTGCTGTCTGGTCACTCTACTTGCCGTTTGGTCTTTCATGCTTGCCATAGGGGGAAAATTGTGTGGAGAGGAGCGTCTTGTTTCGGTGGTGGGTTTTTTCTTCTTCTTCTTCTTCTTCTTCTAATATCCCTGTTGCTATTTATTTATGTGAGAGAAGGCAAAGTCAAAACACTTTGCACTTGGAGCTGAAAGTGGTGAGGTTTGTGATGGTCCTATGGTAGTTTATTCCACAGTTTTGACCAGCCCCCAAGAAAATTTGGTCTCCTACACAGATGAGCCATACCCTTGCTAGAGAGAGTTCCACCCAGTGTTTTCCCCAGGAATTGAAATGGGGGGGGAGGGAGTGTTCAAATTTACAGGGGCCAGGACCGATGAGGGTTGAGACCATGAAGGTGAAGGTGGGCTTTATGGCACAATAGTAAAAACTGAAAAATGTTTCATGACCATTTTATTAGTTTTAACTTATGTTAACTTATCACACAAATTAAAATTGGCTACTCAAGCCTTCTATGAAGTACTACATCTTCATCCTTCTTGGTTTCTTGTTATAATTTTGCACAACTCTGTGTTAATGAACTTCTTCAATGCAATGCATTCATCTTTGGTGGCTTCTCGTGTGTTTGCTACTTCCATTCCTTCAGTTGATATGCTCATTAGTTCATTTGTATGATCAGGCAGAAGGCGACTTCTTTCAGAACACAAAAAATTCTATTCAATGATAAAAAAGAATGCTTAATTGTAGCTGTTGTGACTGGGGGTAGCAAGAGATGAATTCCTACATCTTTCATCTCAGGAAACGTAGCATTAAGATCGGGTCGAGCCACTAGTGAAGATATGACTTCAACTTTTATCATCATTCATTTGTCATATGATATTCCACTCTGTGTTCAAATTCTCTATTCTGTCCTGAGCACATGGCAGCCCCTTTGCTGGTCATGCCAGACTCCATTCAATTGTCGGTGTATAGGACAGAGATCTGTAAAAGCTATGTAGAGGTTGAGTAGAATCTAGAAGTCGCTGTTGTAGGTTTTTAAGAATAAAGTCTGTGTACTTGTCCTCTTCACTTAACTAATGAAGGCATTTATATTGAATCCTTAACTTCTGGACTAAAGACTTTGCTTCTTCCAGTACTTTTTCTGGTTGATCCAAA
This sequence comes from Sternotherus odoratus, assembly GCA_032164245.1. Classification (NCBI taxonomy): domain Eukaryota; kingdom Metazoa; phylum Chordata; order Testudines; family Kinosternidae; genus Sternotherus; species Sternotherus odoratus. The sequence goes on along the minus strand of JAVMKO010000011.1, from coordinate 30,893,179 downwards.
TGTAGCTTCTATTGCTGGACAAAGATCTAACTTTTTAGATAATGCTTTCTTAGCCTACTACTGTGTAGCAGATGCCTGTATGGCATTATTTAATGACCCAAATGGTTTCTACAGTAGACTTATAAGAGAGAGAATGGCAATAGTCTTTTCTGAACATAGTAGCAAAAATAATCCACCAGCCTCGCTATATTCCTTGTGTTGGTGGTGTGCATTCTCCTCACCAGGAGGGCTTTCACTGATGTAACTGTCTGGGTGGGGCATTGTGGGATGGCTTCTGAAAGGCAGCAACAGTCAATGTAAATAACTGTGTCCACACTGATACTGCATTGACCTAATTACATTTACCTAAGAGCTACGGCTCTCACTGAGGTGGAGTTAAGTCAGTGTAGTGGACACGTTCCATCAGTGGGAGCTACATTTTTTCATATAGACCCTTAACTTTGTAAGTCGAAATAAGCTGCCCTATGTCAACCTAACTCTGTAGAGTAGACCAGGCCTGAGTCAATCCTAGCTCTAGTACTAATGTACTTAATAAGTACAGGTGACCCATTGTGATGACATTTACCATTATGCCTGCTAGTATCTTCAACATTCTCATCACTATAATACCATCCTAATTTCCCCCCTGACTTCTCTTACCAGGTACATTACTTTACTTTCTGCTTTTGATGTGCAGCTCTAAAAAACCAAAGGAAAGCAGGTAAAAAGGAATGCTTTTTGCTGTCAAACATGTTCCTGAATATCATTATTTTCTGTAGAATGCTATGGTACAATACAGTTTTATGCTGTATCTTCTGTATGATAGTCACTATAAAAAATGCATATTTTCCTTACAAATTCTGCTTTGTCTGACTGTAGGGTGTAGAAAAGGTTTGCAAGAGTGCATCATAAAGGCAAGCTTGGGGAGGGTTGGGTGAGGGGAAAACTCATCTAAATAAAGCATCTGGCAGATCATAAAATGGAAGTGGGGATAAGATTTCAGAAAGAGAGGGGTGAGGTGGAAGTGTTGGGAAGAAAGAAGGATGGAGATCTTATAACAAGGGGAGGTGGGGTAAGGAAGGAAAGATTGATTAGGAGAGAAAGCTAGAGAGACCACTGAAGGAATCTTTCTGTCCAGAGATACAGGTATAAAATAAATTGTCTGTAATAAAGCTTCTATATTAAACTTTTAACATATGGTTTGAACATTTAAAGTTAAATGCACTAAACATAAGCTATGTTTAATAACACAAAAGTGATCACATTTGAATTTCAAAACATTTAATAAACTTTGAATTTCAATAGAAAATTTATATAACTTATGGCACATGTCACAGGAAAATACAGAGATGGGAGCCATGTATTTGAGCTCTTATAAATAACCATTTCTTTTTGGATGAAAAGGCAATTTTTTTTTCTATTCACACAAGCCTTACCTAGCACCGCTGAAGCTTATGAATCACTGCAGAATAGCAGCAGGCTCCATAAAATATGAAATTTCCATTGGCCAAAGGCCAGCATTTTCCTTGAACAATCTGATGCTCCACCCTGTAGCAGGAAACCCTGCCCAACAGCAGTGTCAGGAAGTGATAAATAAATTTGTTTTTTGAATAAGAACCTTCACTGGCATGGAAAGGAAATGTATCTGAATCCAGTTGTGTTTTTTAGAATGCCAGTGTTTGCCCATCTATGACAAATCTGACACATCCCTATAAAATCAGCTCTTTTGGTTGATCATTAGACATAATTGTGCCCCATCAGTATTACTCATACCTTCAGAGCCAGGAATCATAAAAAATGAGTTGGCTATTTGGAACCAGCTGCAATATTTGTATTACAGTAAAACCTCCATTTAACGGACTAATTCAGGCGAGGGGGTGTCCGTTAAATCAAAAAGTCTGTTATTTAATAATAATAAAAAAATGAGCTGTCGGAGCAGCAGCCCACCCGCCACAGGGTCGGGGCGGCAGCTCCGCAGCCCGCCCGCTGCCGGGACCCGGGCACCGGCTGCCGGGAGCCGTCAGCCAGCCCGCCCGGGCATTGGCTGCTGGGAGCCGGGCGGCAGCCGTCAGCCAGCCCACCAGAAATGGATCAGGAATGCATCAGACTTGCTCAGAAATTTTGTCCGTTGCATCCGAAGTCCGTTAAATCGGGGTCCGTTAAATCGAGGGTTTACTGTAATTCTAAAAAGAACATCTAAAGTAAATGCGAATGTACCCTACTCATTTCCAGATAAGTGACTCTGACACTGTTGCAGTGATGTTTATAGCAGAATGTAAATTGCTTCATTAATGGACGTGGACTACCAAAAGCTTTTCCCTTTTGTGTGGGTTGAGAATTTCTTGGCATAAGGTCTGATCCACTCAATGATCTGTAGATAAGGCCCTTAAAAAATTAAATGTGATGCAGCTTACTGTATTTTGGTGTATTACAATTATCAATTCTATTTACTTCAAAGTTACTACTTTGTATTGAAATGTTGGAGAGCTAAAAGCTTCATCACATTCAGCATGTGCTGCTTCTAGAAAGATGCTACTGTTAACTGAGATTTCCCCTGGGAATAGTATCTTTATGCTATGTTTTTCTGTGGAAGGCAATTTCCCTATACATTGTAAAATTAAATGCCCTGATTTGTTGCCAGGGTGTGAAAAATACTCAATATTTTGCTTTTTAAAAGATTCTGTTTTGTTTGTACTTACACAATAAGGGCTTTTCTTGTGAAAGCGCAAGGTCTTTTAAATGGGTGGGACTCCAGCAGTGCAGTCAAGAAGTAATAGATTAATTTTTTTGGAATGTTCATTATTTTTGCCGCTGAAAGAAAATATATTTTGGAGCTAGTTGTAATTCCCTTCCACACTTTGGACCACTTTTCTGTAGCTGTATCTGAACAATTAAGGGATAAGGATGAGTAAAGCCTGGAACAATTTACCAAGGTACATGGTGGAGTCTCTATCACTAACAATATTTAAATCAATATTGGATGTTTTTCTAAAAGATATGCTTGAGGAATTGTTCTGGGGAAGCTCAATGGCCTGTGTTATATAGGAAATCAGACTAGATGATCACAGTGGTCTGTTCTGGTCTTGGAATCAGTAAATCCTAGTATTTTTATGGGAGAATGCCTTACTTGATTTCACTAGAGCCTCTTTAAAAACTGATGTTAGAACATGATCTGTGATTAGGATTAGTTATTCTCCATGGGTTTTAAATGAGATATATTGCCTCTCAGAAAGATATCACACTCCCAATAGTTCTGATTTATATCTTCTTGTTCGCTTAAGAACAAGAACATGTTATTCCATGGTGATGTAAGTCAATAAAAGGCCTTAGTAACAAATTACGAAATTCACTCTCTAATTTTTATGCATTCTAGGTAAATTCTAGCCAGTATGTGTTATAACATTATGTATTTATTTAATCAATAACAGTGGAGGCACGGGGCCTTTACTAGAGATTAATGATTGACTAGTAAGGCGTTGATGCCCTTTAGAGCAGCTAAGATTCTATTGTAAAGCTGAAAATGAAGGAAACCCATAAGCGAATGTATTTTTTTTTTTTTTTTTTAAGCAGTTGAGGTAGTTTGTTGTGTAGGTATAGAAAATTAATTTCCTGTATAATAGCAATTGGATTACTTGAATTATCTCAGAAAATTATATTAATATCAATACTGTAGCTGTCATTTATAAAATTAGCATTCTGCATACAATTACTATGCATGGTTTAATATTTCATATTTTATGAAGATCACATGAAATAAGTCCTGATTTTGAACTTCCCACTTTTTCTAATTGTCTCCATGGTAACTTTCATGGGCCAGCTCTTTGCACCTGGCATGATCTCTAAAATGATGAAGTGTATTCTTGATAGTACTGTACATAGCTGTACTTAACAGCCACAGTGAGTTGCCTTCAGCAGTATTGAAGGGAATCTCCCATTCACTCTTTCAGACTCTATTGACACTCACAGAGCTTACAAGCTTCCACCAACTGGTTCCTATATAGATAGCTCAGTGGTGTTAGGGAGAACCATTTGCTGGGATACATGGGGCCAGCTTCTCATCTCCAATGCATGCAACACCTCACTATGCATTACTTTTGTTTATATACAGTTGCACTAAAGCTGAAGTCGGGGGCATCTTCTTCCAGGAAATGCTTTCAGTCTAAATAGGAAATGTGTAGATATAGGATGAGACGCAACAAAAAGTAAATGAGCAGTGATGTTGAGCAACTGTCTGGTTAGTTCTATGGTGTTTTTGTTTGTTTGTTTGTTTTTAATATATGTTATTTACTAGGACTTCTTTGAGAGGAAGTCTAGGATTTCTTAGACTTACAGAATCATAGAGAGGTATGTCTCTAGAAGGGACCTTGAAGTCATCTAGTTCTCATACATCGCCTCACTTTGTGGCAGGACCAAGTAAACCTACTGCATCTTTGCCAGGTGTTTGTATAATCTGTTCTTAATGTCCTCCAAAAATGGGGCTTTCACAACCTACCTTGGTAGCCCATTCCAGTACTTAATTGTCCTTATAGTTAGAAAGTTTTCCCAAATATCTAACCTTGCTGCAGATTAGCCCATTACTTTTTGTCCTACTTTCAGTGGACATGGAATACAGTGGAGCATTATCCTATTTATAACAGCCCTTAACATACTTGAAGATTTTGATCAGTCTCTCCTCAATCTTCTCTTCTCAGGACTAAGCATACTTAATTTTTTAACCTTTTCCTCATAGATCAGGTTTTCTAAACCGTGTATCATTTTTATTGCTCTCCTCTCGGCTCTCTCTCCAGTGTGTCCCACATCATTATGAATTTTGTCATCCTTGTAGCCTTCTCTACACTAGGGGAAATAGTTCAACTTCACAGGGTTTAGCAACATTGGAAGTCCTGGTGTTGGAAGACTACTGGCACTTTTAACACCTGTCATGTACTCCAGTTCAGAGCAGGTCTAATCCACATAATGATACATGGGGCTCCCAATATTGTTAAAACCAATGGAACTGATCCCACATTAGCAATGATAAGAAAATGTCCCTAGAGTAAATAGGAACTTACCCGTCATGGACAATGGATGCCAACAATGGGTGCAGCTGAAACTGTGTGCCAAAACCAGTCCAACTGCAACCGCAGACAGCACCGAATCATGTTCACCACCATTTCAAAGACTGTGGTTGGACACTGACTACCACCCCCATTTTCAATTTATTTTCAAATCTTCCCTCACAGTAAAGTAAGTCATGGTCATTATACACAAAAAAAGAACTTTGGGTGGGGGGACCACAAGAGAAAAGAAAAAAGAGATGCAGATGTTGCTCAATTTACATTAGGTATAACACATGCAGTAAATACCCCTAAAAGAGCAAACTCATCAGCCAAAACAGACCAATCTAAACTTGGCATTTTAAAATATTAGTAAATCTTCGCTGGCATCAAACACAGCTAAGCACTTTACTACCACTACCAACCTTCATCTGACTGATCACCTTCTGTAAGTGGTGCACAGCTTTAATAGGTCTCTGAGTTACCTCCTGTGCCATAAATAGGCCAGTTCTCCATCTAGCCAGTGTGCCAAGCCAGTCATAGCAGCAGAGGGATTTGAACTCTCCAAGCTCTGACAATAGCTTGCTTCCCAGCCAGCACTTTTTAGTTAAGACTTCATTTCCTGTTACTGCAGTGCCTATTTATTTCCTTTGTGTGTTCATTAGGTTTTGCATAGTTAATGAAATCATGATTCCAAAATGTACATCAGTCTTTGCATTATTTTTTAGTGTCCCAATAGCTGAGTATTATTTTGGATAGTAAATGGTTTTTCTTTTTCTTTTTATACACAAATGAAATGGAAGCAAGTCCTGGTGCCTGTTCCATGGCTGCAGAGTTCTCGTGGTAGGAGAGTCAAGTGTGGCTCTATGGCACAGAGAACGGGAAACTAGGGGGAAAGGCATACACCCACCCACCCACCCACCCATCCACACATCCAAGGCCCCCCAACTATGCAGATTCTTGGGAATTCATGCCCTCATGGGAACAGAATAGGATATCAAGGGGAGCAGCCCAGCAGTGTCAGTTGCACCCAAGGGGAGCAGTCCACAAGTTCAGTTACACCCACATAAATAATAAAATCAAGGGTGCAAAACCAATCAAACATATACTTCTCCTAGCTCGGTGTAGATGGGAGGGAGGGTGATGGTGTGTGTTGGAGAGCGAACCTGCCTCCCACTCATCCTGCAGCAGTGGCTCCTGTCCTGTGTGGCTGGACTCAGCTCCCTCCTGCGGGTGTAGCAACCTCCTGGCCAAACCTGAGCAGGGAGCGAGGCTCAGCCTGCCAGGACCGGTGCTGCTGCAGCTCTAGTGTGAGTGCAGGGCAGACTCGCTCTCCATGGCTCCCTGCCAAGGTCTCCCCTTCGTACCAGACTGGGATTAGGGTTATGAGGCTGGGTGGCGGGTACCACTGCAGGTGGTTGGTGCTCCCTCTACAGTTTAGTATAGTGCACCCATTGAATAGAGGTTACATCCACCCCTGGAGTGGCCCACAAAGTATAAACTCAGCCATTAGACTGAAGCAGCCTGTGTAGATCTGCTCTTCAGTTGGAGGGCGAAGGGGAGAGCATCTCAATCCCCTATGCATGAGCCTGTTGCCAAACATAGTTCTGTCTGGGTGGGTACATTATTATAGATTAGGTTTTGGTGTGCTTTTAGCAAGCAGAGTGCATTACAGAATTAGAAATCTTATCTATGTTTCCCCAACCAAATTCTTGCATCCCTGTCACGTTCTCATGCATTAGCTCAAACACTTTTAGGATTAGTAGTGAAGGATGATGTATGGAATTGAAGTGAAAGGGGATTTGAGGAAAAACAGTTATCCAAGTTGGAATTTGGCCGGGACACCAAGGCTAACACCCTAACTTTTAGAGTAAATACACTAGTTGGCTGTGTAATGTAGTGTTATCTTTCAAAAGGCAGCTACATAGCCCTGCTGCCTGCGGAAAAGTATCCGAATTGTATGGAGTGCATATCACTACTTGGGAGAGGGGAAGAATAGGGATATTTTTAATGGAGAGAGGTAGATCAGAAATAAAAGGGGTAAGAGAGAATTCAAAGAATATCCAGGCAAATTAGTTTACATCTCTTGGCTGCTGCATAAGGAGACCTCACAGAAGTGCCTTGGTTGACATAAGGAAGTTCATCCTCAAGCACCTGAGGCCCAGCAACTACAAAGCTAAACAAGAGCCAAATGTCTCTCCAGAATTATTAAGCCTCAGCATGGTACAGATCTGTTTTTCAAATCAAAGAAAAATTTTGTTAAAACCAGTCTGGATTTCAGATTCTACATTGAGTCCTTGTTTAATGGCAAAGACTTTCTATGGTAAAGTCATTGCTTCATTCATGAGTGCCAGCCTTATTTTAAAAATTAAATTGATTGCCTTTCCATTCCACCTCCTTGCTGTGCAGCAAAATCACATCATTTTAGTCTGTTTATATGAATGTTGAATAAGGATTTAATTAAATAATAAACGGACCTGCATAGCATAATAGTTAAATAAAGATCAAGCTCTAGTTGGCTGCAAAATACTTTTCAAACATTACTTAGCTAAAATGTGCCTTTTTTCTTTAAAGGCATACCTAATCATCTCAGCCAAGTCTAATTGACAGATTCTCAGTAGCGTTTTAATTATCTTTTGGGGCTTGATGGACTGGCATCTAGCAATGATTTTATGTCAATAATGATGACCACTGTATTGGATCAAGATACAATCAATCTATTACTAATGCCACCCGAAGATAATTATCTACCTTAACTTGTTCCCATAATACATTCTTGAAGAAGGTAGTATTATTTTATTTGGACTCTGTTCGGAACAGCTGTTGCCTTTCCAGTTTTATTCTTGTTAACTATAAATTCTATGTCATAGCTGTTCCTATAGTGCTGTAATAGGGAATGTACTTAACCTCTTCACTGCCTGGTGATGCATACTATATATGTCCAGATAAGGAGCAACTCTGAACTTTTGAAAGTACATTCTATGTTCTGCTTTTGCCCATTTATAGATAATGAAGACTCTCCCAAGTGGTGCTTCTTAGCAAACACAGGGTAATGAAAGGAGATGCTAGACACTTAATTTTTAAGGTGATGCTTATATTAGACTTTGGCAAATGTATGTGTGTCTGTCTATATGCTGATCACAGTGGCATTAAATAATAATTTCTAACTTTTCACTGGTTAAGCAATTGAGAATCTGTCTTTAAAGCATGTAATTTATAATGTTTATCTAGGTTAGGTATTTACAACATGCCAATCATGAAAGTAACTAAGAGCCGGCTCCCACCAAGTCTAATACATGTGTTTTTGATTTTATGCACATGGAATATTGACAACCCAAAGCATTCAAATGTCATGAATCAGCCCCCCAAAATTCATTAGTTTAGCTTGAAAATAATAAAATTTGAAAATACAGTAAAACCTCTATTTAACAGACCCCGATTTAACGGACTTCGGATGCAACGGACAAAATTTCTGATCCATATCAGACCGCGACCCTTCCCTGCTGAGGCCCCGGTCCCCTTCCCTGGCGGCCGTCTGCTGGCTCCCGGCTGCCTCCCCGGTCCCGCCAGGACTTTTTGATTTAACGGACACCCCCTTGCCCGAATTAGTCCGTTAAATCAAGGTTTTACTGTAAATCAATTTTAGGTTCTCTTTATTTGCCTTCTGGTTTCTCAACGCGGAGGGTGCACTCAGTTCACATTATTCTACAACTGAAAGGTGCTGAAACTCTTAAAATGAAAGCTGAGATGTTCATGTAATATCTTGCCTCCAGGAGCTGCGTCTTCAAGAAAAGCACCGAATATTGTGAGACTAATGATAAAATGCCAAGAGCTGGCAATGCTGCAGAATAGTCGCACTAAGACCACATGTAAAAATTTAATCAAGTGCATATTTGTGGATTTGGGGCCTTTGTACTGTTCTTATGCCATGTACCTTATATTAAGAGTTATGAATCTAAGAATAAGATGTTGGATTATTTCTGTTTTTTGAAATTATCTTGTACTACTGGGCGGATAAAGTGGATCATGTAGAAAACTACAGTACATATTACATAAGAGTGCCTGGGTGTACATGATTTGTCTTTTAATAATGTACACTCCTATTCCATGGCTACTAGCTCTGAGAAACATAGCTCTGCCACACATTTGTCACAGAGTCTGTAGCCAGATTGGTGGAAAAGCTACATGCTAATCCAGGTCTCCTAATCTACACAGACATTTTCAGTCATTCCAGAGCACGATTTATGTTGAGGCGTCCATTGTGGTCTCAACTGCCAGATCAGAATCTGTCAGCAGCAACACTATGGCGCGATGAGTGTCCGGCTAAAGACATTTAGAATAGTTTCACCATAGCTGATGTGACCATTTGACTTCCTGGATTTGACCTGCTATGTCACCTTTGGTCTCTGTTCAACAGATTCCAAACTAGCCAAGGAATATGCACAGCCAACGTTTACACAAGGGGTCTGTCTGACAACTCACTTTGTCAGCGTGGTCTCTGTCAGTCAGTGGTGCATGTTGTTGAGGAGTGTAACTAACCAGACTTCATGGTGGCCTTAGGGCCCTTCATTCGGCTGATGAAGCCACTGTCAGGTGGCTTGGGAAGCACTGCAAATGCCAGAAGAAGAAGGAATGTTTCAAAGATGTTCAATACATATTTTAAATAAGAGACTATAACTGCAAGAAAATAAGCAACAGCTTAAAAACATTTTTTTTGCATTAAAATGCCTAATTTTCATACTGAATAGAATACAGCTTAATACTATTGTGGTGATGTGGAAAGAGCAAGGAGATGAACAAAAACATGTAAAACTATTTGCAATAATCAGTTATGATGTGATGCTGCAAAGTCCCATTTACCTTTTCTCATTGTTTTATTTAGACACATTTCACCATCACTCTTGCATGTTGCTGAAAGCTAAAGGGTTGTTAAATAGGAGAATAAAACTCTATTTCCCCCCCCCCCTGCAAAATCTCTTCTCAGAAGTGTTTTCTCTTAAGGGTGTTTGAGCACTGTGATCAGAAGATTAAGATGTGTCATTATCACTAGAAAAACATCCTTAGATTTCACACCAGGTCATCCTTGTCCCATGAGAGCTTTCTCAGTGACATAGTTTTCTCTTTTTCACTAGATTACTCATTGTTCAGCCTACTCAACTGTCAATGAAACTGATTAGCAAGAATCATCTTGTGCAGAACTCAGCCGTAATCCTGATATCTCTACACCATTTTTTTTAAAAGTCCCTGAGCTCATTATGGACAAGAATCTTAAAATCTTTTCTGTACAGATCTGAGTTCAACAGAGGTCTACTACTAATCCTATTCACGAAGTCAGGAGTCTATTTTTTGTCCAAGTGAACACCTAGAAATTTTATTTAACTGAAGATGGAAACCAAGCTAAAGGATGGGGAGGATGGTAATCTATATATATAAAAGTCAAATGGTGTATGCATGCGTGCATGTATGTATTCTGCCTTACTCCTTCCACACCGTTTGAGCTAGAGACTTGAAATTTTGGTATAGTTATAGGCTTTAGGGTCCTAATCAGGGTAAGAGTCAAATTTTTTTCAAATCTCACCTTTGACGCCCCCTAGGGGTGAAATTCTTTAAAGCCCATTCACATCAGCTGGGCAGAAGGTTAAAACCTGCTGTTCTCTGTGACATAGTTATGATGTCATAATACCCCCCTCCAATGGACCCCACACTCACTCAGCTCTCTCCCCTCCAATGGATCTGAGCAACGCTGAGATGTCTGAACAAAATTTGTATTAATAAAAAACATTGTAGTCTTTTTACATCCCAGTTTCCAATTACAAATACCCCGAGCAACGCCGTGTATTTTTGCTAGTAGATTATATAGTAAAAAATGGAATTACAATGGCACAAATTGGTATAACAGGGTGGAGACTCAAGCCCCACATATTTGTGCAAAGGACCTTAAATTTGCCTCAAACAGCACGCTAATACTTAGTCATAACCTCACAAAACAGAGTATATTATTTCTTCCATGGCTTTTTAAGAACTGGCTATTAGCAACTATTCAGCTTCAAACAGGGAATCCAAAGATTTTATCTATATATATATATAAAAGTCAAATGGTGTATGTACGTGCGCTTACTCCTTCCACACTGTTTGAGCTAGAGACTTGAAATTTGGTACAGTTAGAGGTCTTAGGGTCCTAATCAGGGTAAGAGTCGAAATTTTTTCAAATCTCACCTCTGAGGGGTGAAATTATTTAAAGGCCAATCACATCAGCTGGGCAGCTGCTGTTCTCTGTGACATAGTTATGATGTCATAATACCCCCTCCAATGGACCCCGCACTCGCTCAGCTCTCTGCCCCCTCCCACCTCCAATGGACCCTGCACTCGCTCAGCTCTCTGCCCCTCCCCACCTCCGACGGACCCGAGTTGGGTTTGGTCAGAGGATAAGTGAGGTAAGGGTGTCGGGTTTGGTCGGGGGGTGAGGTGGGGGTGTCGGGTTTGGTTGGGGGGTAAGTGAGCTGGGGGTGTTGGGTTTGGTCTGGGGGGGTGGGAAGGTGTCAGGGTGGGTGAGGGGTGAGCCGGGGGTGTTGGGTTTGGTCTGGGGGGGTGGGAAGGTGTCGGGGTGGGTGAGGGGTGAGGGGTGGGTGTTGGGGTTCGTCAGGGGGTGTTGGGTTTGGTGGGGGGGTAAGGTGGGGGTGTTGGGTTTGGTTGGGGGGTGAGGAGGGGGGTCGGGGTTGGTCGAGGGGTAAGTGAGGTGTGGGTGTCGGGTTTGTTTGTGGTGGTAGGTAGGGGTGTCGGGTTTGGTTGGGGGGGGAAAGTGAGGTGGGTGTGTCAGGTTTGGTCTACGGGGGGTGAGGTGTGGGTGTTGGTTGGGGTGTTGGGGTTGGTAGGGGGGTGACGTGGGGGTGTTGGGTTTGGGTGGGGGGGTGTGAAAATGTGAGTCGGGGTTGGTTGAGGGGTAAGTGCAGTGGGGGTGTTGGGTTTGGTCGGGGGTGTGTGGGGGTGTCAGGTTTGCTCTCTGCCCCCTCCAACGGACCCCGCACTCGCTCAGCTCTCTGCCCCCTCCCCACCTCCGACTGACCCGAGCAACGCCGGGTATTTTCGCTAGTATAATATATAAAAGTACAGTGAAGCTAAAATTTCATCTACATTTAGGCCAAATGCCTATTTGAAGCTGAAATTCAGTAGCGCTCTATGATAAGTACTATGAGGTAGAACATTTTGTTAGCTCATTCCATGGTTGTGGAACAAACTACTGTTCTCCAATCACTAAAAGCATCTACTCAGCCTAATTTTAACATCTTCACCAAAGAACAGTGATGGGGGAACAGGAAAATAAGAAGTCACCCAAATCTTTGCCTAAAACTTGAACTTAGCCTCTTGAGACTCCAAGTTCAGTTACTTTTACTTTCAGTGGAATCCTGGGACCAAAGAGGTAGGAACCAGCATTTTTGGGAAGAACTTTAGACAAATCATCCAAGCTTCTGAGGGTCACTTATCAATACTGAAGATGCAATTTTTTACTCTGTTTTTCTGTAACAGATGAAATGTAAATTGAATATTCATTAAAGCACTAAGATGAGTGAGAACCGCCACAAATCTCAGATGTGGATCCAAACTCTCTTAAAGTTTGAGACTAGTTGGATGCAAGGTTTTGGTTCTGGGCCATTCACAATTTCAGTTATTTACCCTGTTTTTCTTATAAGTATCATTTTTCAAGGTGTTTATCTTTGACATGGATTTTGTGTTTCAGGAGGACGAGAGGGGACTATATAAAGTAAGTTGGTTGCTGTAAAACAGATTTAGAATGTCTATGCTATAATCATCTCAGAAAATTCTTTGTATGCAGTAGAACAGGGGTGGGGAACCTTTTTTCTGTCAAGGGCCATTTGGATATTTATAATGTCATTCGCGGGCCGCTCCCCCCTCCCCCCCCCAGGAAGCCCAGGCTGGCAACGGGAGCTGAGACCCCAGCTGGCAAGGGGCCAGCGGGGGAAACCCCAAAGCAGTGGCAGGCGGAGTGCTTAGCCCTGCACTGCTTTGGGGTTTCCCCTGCTGGCCCCTTGCCAGCCAGGGTCCTGCCGCCTACCCCAGTCAGCTCCTGCTATCAGCCTGGGTGTAGGGGGTGATCTTCATTTACTCCCGCCCAGCCTCCCCCCATCTAACCGCCTTTCCTCCCCCACCCCTATCTGGCCTGGCCCATCCCACTGAACCTAACCTCCTCCCCCAATCCCAACCCAGCCTCCTGCCCCCCCATGCCTGACCTGCCCAGTCCAGCCTCCCCCCCCTCCAAACCTCCTTCCCTCCCGCACCCACGCCTCGCCCACCCCATCCAGCCTAGTCTCCTGCCCCCCTCCCTGCCCGCCCAGCTTGGCCTCCCCCCCACCGCCCCCTAGCCTGCTCTCCCCCCACCCCCTTGTCTGCCCCCCAGCCCAGCCTCCTCCCCCTCACCCCCTTTACTGTCGGCTCCCCACGGCTCCTCTCTTCGCCGCCTGGCTAATGGTGGCCGCGCGGCGCCGTCAGCTCCCCCCAGGCGCGAGCCGCCCCCTTGCATCCCCGGCCGGCGGCTGCGGCACGTCCCCGGCCCTGCCGCGGGTGGGACAGAATTATTTGGCGGGCCGTATGAGGCCCACAGGCCGGAGGTTCCCCACCCCTGCAGTAGAAGCTCAGAGTTACGAACCCCTTCAGGATGGAGGTTGTTCATAACACTGAAATGTTCGTAACTCTGAACAAAATGTCGGTTGTTCTTTCAAAAGTTTACAACTGAAGTGTTGACTTAATATAGATTTGAAGCTTTACTCTGCAGAAGAAAGATGCTGCTTTCCCTTTATTTTTTTAGTAGTTTATTTAACATAGTACTGTGCTGTATTTGCCTTCTTTCTCCCTTTGCTACTGTCTAATTGAATACTTCCAGTTCCAAACGAGGTGTGTGGTTGACTGGTTAGTTTGTAGCTCTGATGTTTGGAACTCTGAGGTTCTATTATATAACAAAATAAAATGAATGGCAGCTGACAGTGTACTGACATACACTTTGCACTCTCAATGGCTTCTCAGCCAGTTTGTCAGCTCTGTGTTTAAGTGGTATGAATTTAGTTTGTAACTCGCAATGAACACTTTCGTTTCAATGGGCTACTGATGTTCCAAGGTTGTTTATCTTTGAGCCAGAATGTTGATAATAAGTGTGAGAAAAGAAAATCATGTTTAGCCAGCTGAAAAAGAAGGGAATTGTTAACTTTCAAGGAAGTGAATGTTTTTGATTCTTACTATGTAGTTGAGATCTTCTAATGTAGGATCTTAGTAGATTTTTAGGATCTTTTAAAAATATCTATAAATATGGCAAAAATGCACTTATTGGGTCTGGCTCTCATTTACACTAACATTTTGGTGCTACAACTGAGGGTGTGTATATCTTCTAATAATGGTATCTTATTAATTGAGAATTTAACAATGAATACAATACTAACTACAACTGGTTCCCTCTTTACTACCTGATATCTCTATGACCCGGGGTGTGCACACCTGCATGATTGATCACCTTTAAGTGTATGGTATACCTTCTTAGTAGTACCGTCAATAAATATAGCACATATTCTTCCCCCTTTTGCAATTCTCCACCAAAAATGTTATGCTCATACAAAGCACACGGGATCTTTTCAGGGGAAAAAGGCAATATGCCACATTTATTGAGAATACAGCACTTAGCATATGCTTTTCAGTCAGTCTCTCACTCACTTAGTTCACGCACACAGTCCTGATAGTTGATGTTTATAGTTACCAGTCCAGAGTCTGGATCAATCTAGTGGCCAGCCGGATTGGTTGCAGAGGGGAGCCGGGTTCTGTTGGTTGCGATCCGATGCTCCTGGTTTTGTGGCAAGATGGACCCAAAGTCCCATGGCAAAGCACCCTGTTCTTAGTCTTTTTTTCTGTTAAGTCTATGGATTTCACTGTGTCAGGTGTTATCTTTCGATATTCACATTCCAAAATGCCTCCAAAAGGATCATCCTGTCCTGGATTGAAATAATCACTTGTCTTTAGGGGTGCCAGCCTCCACTTCAGGGTCGTCAATCTGCCCTTCCTTCATTATAGATGCACATTG
This sequence comes from Sternotherus odoratus, assembly GCA_032164245.1. NCBI lineage: Eukaryota > Metazoa > Chordata > Testudines > Kinosternidae > Sternotherus > Sternotherus odoratus. The sequence goes on along the minus strand of JAVMKO010000011.1, from coordinate 30,878,086 downwards.
ATGGTTCTCTCTTGGTGGTAAGTCTCTTCACTCCTCCTTTCTTGACCATCTGGCTATAACAATGGCCTTCACATCTTATCTTTTCCAGATGCACACATTCCTCATTCACACAAACAGTCTTTCACAGAGACCTTCAAAGGTATACAAACAGCAGTATTTTATACTGAGCAAAATACATTGTAAATCAAGCCTTGTTAAATCATATAACTAAAACAATTCACATTGGGGCTTCAGGCCCTCAAGATTCTCTAAGCTATTTATCACAGACACAATACAAAATCCTGTCTCTTACTAACTAAACTTTATAACAAAAACTAAAAGGGCCTACCAGGGCCTAATTGTAATGCGTATGGGAAACAAGATCCCATAGTCTCAAAGTGTTATTCCTTTCTGTGGTTCACAAAGGGTGGCCGGTAGGATAAAATAAAGTTTACATCAGTTCTTGTAGTACAATTATAAAATTCTGCTCCTACATATACAGTGTAATTTTTAAACAAACAATTTAATACTGTACACAGCAATGATGATTGTGAAGGTTGGTTGGTGATTGTGAAGGTTGGTGAAATCAGAGGGTGGGCTATTTCCCAAGGAATGCCTTACTGCTAAATGATGAACTAGCACTCGGTTTGTATGTAGTAGAAGCTCAGAGTTACAAACCCCTTCAGGATGGAGGTTGTTCACATTAACACATTGTTGTTAATGTAGCCACACACTCTACAAGGCAGCACACATGGAGGGAGGGGAGAACACATGGCAGACAAAGATACAAACCCTGTGTGTGAGAAAGAGAAAGATGTGCATTGCCCCTTTAAGTACACTGACCCCACTCTAAGTACATTGCCTTTTAAAGTAGATCAGCAAGTTGAGACAACAGCTGCTGCCAGCAAGCTCCCTCTGTCCTGAGCCCTGTCATGTCCCCACCGTTCTATGGAGATGGGGTAAGTGGTAAGCAGAAGCAGGGGTGAGGTGGATACTCTGCCATTAGCACCCCTCTTCCCCCACGCCACCGCACAGCAAGCAGGAGGCTCCCGGGAGCAGCTGCAATGCAGAGGGCAGGAGCAGCACATGGCAGTGGTGGGAGGGACAGCTGAACTGCCAGCAATTGATAGTCTGCTGGGCAGCTGCTTGCACAGGGAACTGAGGGGAGCCGAAAGGGGACTGCCGGTCCACCTCGGTTCCAAGCCCCCACCAGCTAGATCCAATGGGCTGCTCTTTCTGTCCAGTGGACAAAGCAGCGGGCTGCCAAACAAAGTTATAAAGGAGCAGTGTGCAACTTTAAACAAGCATGGATTCTCTATTGGATCAGAAATGAACACCACTACTCCAACATATACATCACAAAAATACATTCATGATTAAAAATCATCCGAACAGGAACACTGACAAACACATCCGTCTGCCGTACCTGACCACTTTATATTGTCATTTGTAGAGCTGCCGTTGATGTACCAGGCTAAAAAGTTGCCTAGAAATGACAAACGTTATTGTAATATCAAACCAAGTCACAAGACCCTTCCTTAAGAGGTTTTTAAGGTCAGGCCCTGGCTGTGATGATTTAGTTGGGGTTTGGTCCTACTTTGAGCAGGGGGTTGGCCCTGCTTTGAGCAGGGTCCTCCCTTCCACCCTGATATTCTGACTAAAATACCAAATTGTCTTTGGCACTCACTCCTTTTCCTAGTACATGGATTTTGAATATGAGAAATTCTGATGGCTCCTGCAGAGCCATTATAGTCTATTACAAATACAAATGCCTTTATTATAAAGATCGTTGGCACTGAAAGAGCTGTAATGGCTCATTGTCAAACACGGTTGCTACACATGGGGTCTAAAACCATGCAATTTCTTTTGAAAATGTTGCTATGCATGTACAGAAGCCATTGTCCTAAACAAAATAGTTTGATCAAGGTTTTATTTTGCTTTTTAATGCATTCTCTGTGACTCTAATCTGTATTTTAAAATAACAATACTTTTTAGTTAGATCCAATATTTTCACAGTACATTTCAAATTTTAAGCTTGAATTTTAAACCCTATAGAGTTCAAGTATTATCCTTATTTTTCAGATGGGTAAACTGAGATGCAGAGTAAATAATTTCCCCAAGGTTACAAAAGGAGTCTGTGGCAAAGCTGGGACTAGAACCCAGACTTCTTTTCCAGTGTTCTATCCTCTATTTCTTCAACCAGTGGTTACAATAGACCAGGGGTCGGCAATCTTTCAGAAGGGGTGTGCCAAGTCTTCATATATTCATTCTAATTTAAGGTTTCGCGTACCAGTAATACGTTTTAATGTTTTTAGAAGGCCTCTTTCTATAAGTCTTTTTAATATATAACTAAACTAGTGTTGTATGTAAAGTAAATAAGGTTTTTAAATGTTTAAGAAGATTCATTTATAATTACATTAAAATGCAGAGCCCCCTGGACCGGCGGCCAGGCCCCAGGCAGTGTGAGTGCCACTGAAAATCAGCTCGCGTGCCGCCTTTGGCACCCCTGCCATAGGTTGCCTACCCCTGCATTATACAAATAGCGAGGCTTGGGATGATTAGGTTTTATTGGTAAATGCCAATTTTACCATACAAACAAACAGATGTAAAAGTACTGCTAGATGATAATTAAAATTTATGTAAGAAAAATCTTGCTTGAAGACTTAGGGTTGGTCTTCACTCGCGCAGCATGGGATCGATCTTCTGGCGATCGATTTCTCGCGTCTGATGAGGACGCGAGAAATCGATCGCTCGCGGCTCCCCCGTCGACTGCGTAACTCCAGCTTGCCGGGAGGTGCAAGCTGGAGTCGACGGGGAGCGCGCTGCCGCCGCCGTGGGGATGAGAGGTAAGTCGGCTGCAGATACACGTAGCTGAAGTTTGCGTATCTGCAGTCGATTCCTCCCCCCCCCATAGTGGAGACAAGCTCTTAGTTTGATTTAAGGCTTTTGACTTTGTATATTTTGACAATTTGTTTCTTAATGATTATCAAGATTTAACTTTTTGAAATCCCTGCCTAGTGTCATAAAATAATAATCTGATGCCCTCTAATTTCCCACAATGGTGAAAATTTTAAAATCAATACAAATCTAAAATAGTAAAAACCCATAATTGTGTGGAAATGTGAACATTTAAGTACAGCCATTCAGCAGTGTGGTGTCCTTCCCCTCGGGCATGTCCTCCTCCTCCTGCTTGCAGACCTGGTTGGGGTCTCTGCTCTGCCTTGCCAGGACTGCAGCTGCCCTACTACACCTTGTACCTGTGAGGATCAGGTGTCACCTACTGGCCCTTTAGCAGCACAGGGAACCCTCTGTACCTCTGCCACATTCCTGCTCATTCACTCCAGTGACAGCAGCTCTAGTACAAACCTGTAGGGGAACACTTCTACTACAAACCTGTAGGGGAACACTTCAACCTGCCTGAACACACATTAGCAGATTTAAAAGTCACCATCCTGCAGCAAAGACACTTCAAGACCAGACTACAAAGGGAAACTGCAGAACTTCAATTCATTTGCAAATTCAGCACACACCTTCTAGGACTGAACAAAGATCTAGAATGGCTGGCTCATTACAGACATTGTTTCTCCTCTCTCCATGTTCACACACCCCATTCAAATGCTAGAAGAATAATCCACACTCCCTGATCGGAGATAACAAACTGGTTCAGCTTATTTGGACTAACCTTTTCACCTCCCACCTGGTTCTTACCTACTTTCCCAGACCTGCCTCTAAACATTTCCACTGCTTGCATCCGACGAAGTGGGTATTAGCCCACGAAAGCTCATGCTTCAAAACTTTATAGTTAGTCTTTAAGGTGCCACAAGATTTTGTTTCCTCTGCTATTCCAGACTAACACGGCTACCTCTCTGATTCTTCAGCTCTAGTACAGAGTCTCTCCCAGGGCTCCTGCAGGACTATTCAGCAGGATGGGTTCCACCATGACCAGGGGCAGCAACTCCTCCTCCTTACAGTCCTGCCTGGGGATCTTTGCTCTATTATCCAACCGCTTCTTTGTCCACAAGCGTGAGATGCATGATGTGGAGGGAGGACATATATCTCATGCTGGGGAAAAATAAGGGGTTTGGATAACAGAGATTCAGATAATAGGGTTCTGAATAAAAGGGAGTATACTATAAATACAAATCGAAATGCTTAAAATAAACGTAGTCTGTCAAAGAGAACTGAATTCTACCAAGCCTATGACTAGCTTCTACATTCAAATGTTTTAATTTGTAGAAATACAAAATCAGCTTCTGAAATTGACGTTTTTTAAGTGCTATGAGTTTAAGAAATGTTACGCAGATTTTATTTTAATTTTGAAAAAGAGAAGGAAAGAAATAGCTCCTGGCTCAAGTTTGTCAAACTCAGTCAAGAGTGAAAATGTAAAGCTGACCTGAAAACAAGGTAACAGAGAAGTTGAAACAACTAACTCTTTTATGTAGCATTTCAAATAGAGTCCTTGTGAACTGAGAGAGGATGTGGTGATTCAGGAGAGAAGGGTTTGAGAAACCCTGAGCATTATTTCAGCATTTCTGGGAATAGCGGCTGGATAATGTGTGGTTTCACTAGCACTGAGAGTCTAAAAGCAAACACCTGCAAATATTTGCAGCTATGCCACTGCTGCAGAACACTCCTATTGCACACTAGCTGCTTTGCACAGAGAATTGTTGAAGGATTCATTAGAAAGAAAACCTCCTACAATAATCAAACCAAGCTTTTTTTCTCTGCCCTAATTGTCTTCTCACATTAGAGATCTTAATTTACTTTTAAATGTAGGTCACTCTTGTGTTCCAGGACTGGCAAACTTGGATAACTTTTTTCTTAGTTCAGAAACAAACCAACCAACCAGACACAAAGCCCTAGCTGGCTTGCTAAGCAGGTTTTATTCAGCTCCCCCAGCCAGCTACATAAAAGAACTTGCAGGCCAGGAGAAAGAATCAAGCTTTTTATTATGCCAAAAACACGAAGAAATGCTTCTTAGCATAGAAGTGACTGGACGGAGCCTCAGCTGGTGTACACTGATATCCTTCTAGTGATGTTAGAGTTGCTATCCCAAGTTACCCCACCTGAGGATCCGACCATGCTGGTTTGTTTATATGATATGAAAGAAGCAGAAATGTTTCTACAGAGCTTATGTATAGACAGTTGTGTACATATATGTTCAGTGCAAACTGCCCCTAAATGAACACAACATTATTGTTGATTCAGATGCATAAATCAGAAAATTCCCATGGCCATAATCATCCTCCTTGTGCACATGTAGTCTTTGGTATGAATATATGTGCTGTTGAATTTATGCCTATGGGATAAGTGCAGCGTGGCTGAGAGGAGCTCTGGGAACTATCACTTTGAATTCACTGGTTTTTGTGTGGCTAAATTCTCAATCATAATTTTGTATTAACTGAAGCATGGAAACCCTGGATGCAGCAGAACAAACTGGAGTTCCAGAGACCTGGATCTCTCCAACGCACAGATTTTTTTAAAGAAGTGACACAGAGTTGAAGTACAGTACTACAGTCTAGTACTGCTAGAAGGGTTATGCTGTGTGCTTGTTAGAAAATTAAAATACATGCACTGGGTCAAAATTTTCCAAGAGTGATTTTTTTTGGTTCCTCTGTTTTTGGGTGACCGGCTTTTCAATTCTTGTCTGCTTTTCAGGAGTCCTGAGCACCTACAACTCTTCTGGGCCTCAGATCAAGTTGTGGGATCCCAGTGCTTCTGAAAATCAAGTCTAAGTTACCTCAAAATCAGATGCCATTTTTGAAAATATTGACCTTCATATTGAAAAATGCACAAACTATTTTTTTTTTAAAGTAAAAAATCCAATACAACTTGCTACAGGGAAAATCTTGTTCATGGCATCCAACCCAAAAAAGTGGGCTGGAAAGATTTCCTGAGGGAAGGGAATTGGCAGAATCCTTCCTTATGCTGCACATTCCACTCAGGACTGTATTATCTCCTTCAGCTTCAGCATGGCAATAGCTAGTGGTGCTGAGTAGTAGCAGATCCACAGGTCCCGCTAATCCCATCTGTACTGCCTCACCTCTCCCCAGTCCTCTCCCAAACCCAACAATAATAACCACCCTGTGTGATGGGATAAAGCTATCCCCCACTGAGCTGCATCACTGTCATTTCAGTGATTCTATAAATAGATCACTGCATGTTGCAAAGACCACCAATGTTAACTTCATTGTTCAGACCTCGCTCGCTCTCCCTCTCCCTCATGCTTCATATGTGAACTTCTGAATCTCATCAAAAGTCACCAGAAAAAACTCTCATCTTCAGAATTTCTAAAACAATTTTTCTTTTAAACCCAAAGACACTTGTCCTCCTTGACCATTAGGGTCTGATTCAATGCCCAGTGAAATAAACAGAAAGACTTCCACTGACTGACTTGATCCAAAGTGCCTGCTCTCATTAAAGCCAAAGCAAGCAGGAGCAGGTCATAAGTTCATGTTTGAATTATTTTTTTTAGTGAGCTATTTGAGGCAACTGAATGCCCCTCCTTCTCAGTCCTCCATCCCCATTTAAAAAAAAAAAAGGCAGCATCAACAGGAGAGTTTGCGTGCTTTAAGAATACTTTGTCTACACTAGAAATGCTACATTGGCACAGCAGCAGTGCTGCAGCTGTGCTGCTGTAATGTAGACGCTTTCTGTAGCACCAGAAAGGATCCTTCCATCTCTGTACTAAATCCACCTCTCGGAGAGGCAGTAGCTCTATCAATGGAAGAATTCTTCCATTGACCTAACACTGTCTACACTGGGACTTAGGTTGGCTTAATGATGTCTCCCAGAGAATTTTTCACACCCCAAGCAATCTAGAGCTGGGTTGATCTAACTTTCTAGTTTAGACCAGCTCAAAACCCACATTCGTTTTTAAAACTTCAAAAAGTGGAAAGTATAAAATATAGGACTAATATAGATCCCACATCTTCTCCCATTTTTTTTTAATAACTCGGTGGTTTTCTAAAAGATGCTCTTGTTCAAACAGGACTTATTTTGGGGAAGTTCTATGGCCTGTGTTATGCAGGAGGTTAGACTAGATGATCACAATGGTCACTTCTGATCTTAAAATCGATGGATCTGGTTTTCATTCATTCTGAATTGTTTAGGGTAGAGTGACTTTGACCTATAAAAGAGAGGCCTCTGAAATCTGAAAAAATAGTTTTATAAATAAAAATTCTAAGCGACCTGTACAGATATGTTGTTCATGTTTACATTTGAAGTTTTGGTTGGCTAGTGCATTTTGTTAATGATGAGGATGGTGTTACCGTGTAGTACTTTGCTAGCTCACGTGGATTTGTTTATCTTCTTTCAGAATTGTGCAGAATATTTGCCACTTTCTTCCGCAGTTGATCAAATAGAAATGAAATGGTCTACTCTTTCATATTTATGAGTAAATTTTAGTTACCATGAAAGTTTCCAATACGTTCTTGATCAAATTTGCTAGTTCTAGCATAAATAATAATTAAATTGAATAAAAATAGATACCGTACATATGGTTTTGAATGCAGTGATGTTGATTGAACAAAACGAGGATCAATGATCTAATTAAGTGGAAGCACTGCATTTATCTTTTGAGATGAAGGAACTGATAACACTGGTCAGAATCAAATTAGTGGCAAGAGAAGTTTTCCTCATGTAGCCCTGCCCACCTTTGGTCATGTCGGGATGAGGGGTGCTCAGATCTAGAGACTGGAGCAGGAGTTGGGAGACAAGTACCAGGAGGTTAGCGTCCAAGGCAATCCAGAGGGCAAACTGAGAATCAGGCATCAGGAGACAGGCAGGGCCAGGTTACCAGGAGATGGTATCAGGCGGCAAGTTACAGACAACAATCAAAGAGTGAAGGTGAGGACAAACCACGGTCAGAAGCCAGAGTCTAAGGCCATTCACAAGCAGGTTCTCGATGGCAGGCAGATCCCGTTCCTGATTTCCTTCTTATATATATTGGCCAATTGGGGGACTCCGAAGGATCACCACTCAGGTACTGCTGGACAGAGTTTCCTGCCTAGCCCAGCCACACAAGGTCATCCAATCTAAGCCTGCTGTGGTGATGCAGAGGTGTCAGCAGCCCAGAATCCCCCTGGTCCCAGCCCTACAGGTTCCAACACCTGTAGAACCTGGGCTGTCTAGTCTACAAACACGAGTTGTACTTCTTTAACTCTACCCATAAAGTAAAAGTGGTTCTGTGCCCTCGTATGGATGCAGTTATGCTGGTAAAAAGGTGCTTAATATTGGTATAGCTCCTGTAAAGCAAGGAAATAAGTTATACCAGTCCAGTATAAGGCACCTTTACAATGATATAACTGCATCCACACTACGAGTTATACTGCAGTATCTGTTTTGGTAAAATTTCACTCTTAACCGAAATAGTTACACTGACACAAAAATTGCATATACCTTTCTCTTGAGCAAATTGGAAAATGTGTTGGGATATGTGATCCCTTTTTTCTCTTCTCACTTTCAGTTCTGGATCCATTGTACTAACATATGAAAATAGATAGATTTTTGGAATGCTAAAACGTAGGTCCAAGCTGGGGATGAGATGGATTTGTGTAAATCGGTGGATATACAATATGGTATACTGGCGACTGCAGAACAGAAGAGAGGCACTTGAGTTGACCATTTGCTTTCCTTCTTATTTTCAAACTTTATCTTTTTCAATCTGCTCCCATTATTTCTCTTTAATCTGACTTCTTCAGTCAGTTTCCTTCTTACTTCAATTTTTTTTCCTTCCATTTTAACAAATTGTTTTGTTGTTCAAATACAATGTGGGGGCTTTTTATTTCAAGAGACGTGCTAGAATCTGTTTCTTTGGAGCATTGTTCTGGGAACCCTTCTCCCTCCAATCACTGTATCAGTTAGAACCCAGCTTTTGTAGTCTCTTGGCTCTCTTTAAATGATAGGCTGACTGAGGCCTGGTTCCTTGAAAGCCTCTCCTCCCCCTGAGGATTACAATATATTACAGTATTATAAATGGGAGGAGGTTGCACACTTTGTAGTAGGCTGAGTTTACTGCATGCATCAGAGGCTCCTTGCATCTCTCCCATCCTCTTTCATTTTTGGGACTCCCTGCAACAACCCCCAAACTTCCCTCCATACACTCTGGTATGAGCCTTCCCTACCCTCCTCCTCCCATATGTAGCAAGGTCCCCTTTTCCAGGCCTATTCCAGCAGCTCTGTGTACACCCTCCATGGCAGGGACTCTGTGTGCACTCCCTTCCTCTCAAGCCCCACTTCTCCCCTTCCTTCATAACAGGTCCCTCAATCTCCCCCTATTCCAGGGCCTCCGTTTGCATTCCTTCCCCTTTCTTCTTTTAGTAGGAGCTATATTTGTCTGCCCTTCCTTCCTTCCTTCCCATGCTAGGGTCTGTATGTACCCCCACCCCCATAGCAGGATCCCTCATTCTCCTTCATACCAGAGGCTGTGTGCTTCCCCCCATTCCCTTCCCACCACTATCATTTGTCTGAGAGATAAGACATTCAAGTTGTCAGGCTGTCAACATGTTAAACTCTATTGGGAGGATGAGCAAAGATGAGATGGGGTATTGTTATGCTGGAAGGCATCAATGGGTGCCATCAATCAGTTGTTTCCTCTGTAGACAATCGCAAGGGTACTTGAAGCTGTGGCTATGTTAATCAGATGGCAGAGGCTCCAGGGGTTCCCCACTTTCCCCCTTTTGTTTTCTAATTCACCCCCCCCCCCCAAGTCATTATGGTTCTGGTCATTTGATGCTTGCAACATTCTCTGAAATTTTGAAATTGAAGTTATCATGTTATAGACATTAACAGAAATATCATTGAGTTGAGTTGAGGCTTCACAACCCTGCCAATTATTGTTAATACAGAATTTCTGTTTAATATTTAGTGTAACGTTTTCCTGTAGCTGAACTGTATCTCAGTGGGAAGCAATAGCATAAAAGGAAGTTTAAAATTCATTTTCTGTCGTCTTTATTTTTCAGTTGTATCTTGCCAAGAGTTTCATTTTAAATTCTGTGGCTGTTTAGCATATGAATAGTGGACTCGTTTTTTAAAGAGTAACTTCATGCTCACATGGCAAATATGGGATAGAAATAACAATGGATAGAAGTTAATACAGCACAGGAAGATCATGCACAATTTGTCTCCCCATACAGCTCCTCTACTCCACCTTAGTTTGTGTTTGTAACAGCCCTGATATTTCAGTCCTGAATCTCTGTCTTGTGCATAGAGAGAGCCAATTATATTAATGTTAACAAATAGTGTACCAAATATGCCTGGCTGTACCAACATGTTTTATGGACTTACGTGAAGACTAGCAGTCTGGCGTCACTTGAACATGTTTGAGCATGGTTTACCTAGTCCCAATAAAAGATAAAATTCTAGAAGCCTGCTAATTTGAAGCTAGATTTTTACCAGGATTCATGTCTAAGCCTAGGGTGACCAGGTAGCATGGGTGAACAACTGAGGTGGTGTGGAGGGTAATATGAACCTATATAAGAAAAAGCCCAAAATATTGTGACTGTCCGTATAAAATCAGGACAAATAGCAGCATCTATGCCAAATAGCAGCACTGTATTATCATTCCAGAAAGTACCACCTCCCAGGAGACATCTTCCAGAAATGACGACCAAAATATGCCCTGAGCCTATAGAAGGGATCATCCAATAGCTATTTAATCTCTCAGGGTATGACTACACAGCCTGCAACAGTGCATCTCCGACCTTACCTCCCCTACCTAGGCTTCAGAGTCTGAGCTCCAGCCCAAACTGCAATGTATGTCAACACAGCTATTCTTAATGCTGTAGTGCAAGCCCCACAAGCCTGAATCTGTTGACCCGGGCTTTGAGACTCCATTCTTCAGGCTGTTTGCTCTGTGGATGTCTTTGTCCCAGGTTTCCAAACATTAGTGGGTTTCAGGGAATATTCCTTATTCTTTTTATCCCTCTTCTACTGAATATTTGCATTTAACTCATTGCTTAGATGTAGTACCAATTCTTTTAGAATTAGGAATGAATATATTTGCCTGTGTAAAGATCAATGTTAAAACATTAAGCCATAGCATCAGTAGGCCCTGGCTGTTATAAAACAGTAAAACTTCTAAAAACATGGTTTGGCTCGTAACGGGTTTGGTAGACTAGTATGTCGTAAATGATTTCTGATGCAATAGTTTATGCCTGCAATGGCCAGGTTTACACTATAAAGATATGTAGACCCAGCTACACCTCTTAGTGACGAAGTTAAGCTGACCTAAGTCTAGGTGTAGACAGTGCTAGGTTGACGGAAGAATTCTTTTGTTGACCTAGCTACCACCTCTTGGGAAGATAGCAATGGGAGAACCCCTCCAGTGTACACACTCAGTTCAGTGACGGAAGTGCTTCAGTGGGGCAGCTGTCGCATTTCAAGTGTAGTCATAGGACTAACCCTAAGAGCTTGTCTACACTGGCAGTTTTCAGCGCTGCAACTTTCTTGCTCAGGGGTGTGTAAAACCCCCCCTCTCTCCCAGCGCTTTGCGGTGACCACACAAGCCATGTTAAAGCGCTGCCGCAGCAGCATTTTAGCGTTGCCAGTGTAGACTAGCCCTATGAGACTTTTCTATATCTTGCTGCCTGTTGTTCTGCCAGGGAAGGAATGAAAATGTTACAGGCCTTGCATATTCCTCTGCTCTGAGATTGTAGTAGTAATCTCAGTTTAGCAGTGAAAGGCAGCACTAATGTCATTAGAAACTACTCTATTCTTTGCCTTCACATATTGAGCCTCTTACTCCTCCAAATCTCTCCTAGCAATCCGCTGCATTTGTGAAGCTTAATTAACTACAATGACCACATACACATATTTTTGTCTTTTTGCTCTCTGCTTTGTACCTGCTTGTAGACTCATAGTCTTTAAGGTCAGAAGGGACCATTATGATCATCTAGTCTGACCTCCTGCACAATGCAGGCAAAAGAATTTTACCCACCCATTCCTACAATATACCTCACCTATATCTGAGCTATTGAAGTCCTCAAATCTTGGTTTAAGGACTTCAGAGTACAGAGAATCCTCCAGCAAGTGACCCATGCCCTCTGCTGCAGAGGAAGGCGAAAAACCTCTAGGGCCTCTGCCAATTTGCCCTGGAGGAAAATTCCTTCCCGACCCCAAATATGGTGATCAGCTGAACCCTGAGCATGTGGGGAAGACTCACCAGCCAGACCCCCAAGAAAGATTTCTCTGTAGTATCTTCGATCCCATCCCCTCCAGCTTTCCATCATATACCACCAGGCCCCTCTATTACCATAGTCAAAGATCAATTGCCAAAATTGTTTTCCCATCACACCATCTCCTCCATAAACTTATTAAGCTTCATCTTGAAGACAGACAGGTCTTTTGCCCCCCCTGCTTCCCTTGGAAGGCTACTCCATAATTTCACTCCTCTAATGGTTAGAAACCTTCATCTAATTTTGAGTCTAAACTTCCTGTTGACCAGTTTATATCCATTTGTTCTTGTGGCTACATTAGTACTGAACTTAAATAATTCTTCTCCCTTCCTGGTATTTGTCCCTCTGATATATTTATAGAGAGTAATCGTATCTCCCCTCCGCCTCCTTTTGGATAGGCTATACAAGCCCACCTCCCTGAGTCTCCCCTCATAAGACAGGTTTTCCATTCCTTGGATCATGCTAGTAGCCCTTCTCTGCACCTGTTCTAGTTTGAATTCATCCTTCTTAAACATGGGAGACCAGAACTGCACACAGTATTCCAAATGAGGTCTCACCAGTGCCTTATACAACGGTACTAATACCCCCTTATCCCTACTAGAAATACCTCGCCTAATGCAACCCAAGACTGCATTAGCTTTTTTCACGGCCATATCACATTGTCGGCTCATAATCATCTTGTGATCAACTAATACTCCAAGGTCCTTCTCCTCTGTTACTTCCAATTGATGTGTCCCCAGTTTATAACTAAAATTCTTGTTATTAATCCCTAAGTGCATGACCTTACGCTTCTCACTATTAAATTTCATCCTATTCCTGTTACTCCAGTTTACAAGGTCATCCAGGTCTTCCTTTATGATATCCCGGTCCTTCTCTGAATTGGCAATACCTCCCAGCTTTGTGTCATCTGCAAACTTTATTAACACATTCCCACTTTTTGTGACTAGGTCAGTTGTAACCTCTTCAGTGCACGAACTGCTTTCGTTATGTGATACATCCTGCCTATTCTACAGCAGTTGTACACTTACAGCACTGTAGGATGGACTTTCAAAAGTACTCTGCTCCAGAGCATTGGGAACTGCCGAGTTCTGAGCTCTCTTGGAAATCTGGCCACTTAAAGATAAATAATGAGTTAAGTCTAAGGGAAACATGTGAAAAAGATTTAGCCAAATAGGAAAAACACCCCCCATATCTTGACACTCTCCCCCACCCACAAAAGAACATTTTTCACCCCCAGCTAAGAATTTATTTCCCTGCTACAATATGATATTTACCACTATTGTCTCCATGGTTTCCCAAGACCTGAGGGCCATCAAGTGCTCTATTTCTCTTACCTGAATGTGTAGCAGATTTAATTAATTGTTAGCAGCAGCAAAAGCTAAAATTAATTTGGAAGTTAATTCCGTGTCAGAGGTTTGGCTAAATACTGACTTTATTGCAGTAGTAAATAGGATGTTTTCCACCTGATTCCTGGCCCTTCTACCCTCACTTTTCAGAAGCAGGATCTTTTTGTTTCCAATGAGATTTGATTTTCTGCCTAAACTCTCAATGTAATACCTTTTAAAGTCAACAGTACCTGAAAAATCAGAGAACAAGGCACTAGTTAGGACTTGCCAAATACCTTTTTCGTTCTGTCAGAGATTTCATGAACTGAGCCATATACATAACTGAATTAATTTTCATTGTAAACACAGCAATTATGAAATATCCAGGAAATACTGTTATTAAAAAGTAATGCTGCGAAATAGTTTACAGAAACACCCTGTGATAACGATTTATTTTCCAGGTAGGATTTAACCTAAGTGGTGAGTTTTTCAACCTCACTTCAATGTCTGGTGAGCTGGAATTTCAAACATGTCTGTATAAAAAACCAAAAACAAAACAGTTATTAGCTTCTGCATTCTTAGACTGGTTCTCTGTTGATAACAACAGCCTGTAATCAAGTGTCTGGATTTCAGGACACTGTTCAGTTTTAGGTAGAAATTTATATCTAAAATCCAATGTCAATCTTCCCAAAAAAATTTCATCAAAGAATAGCTGAAACAATCACATCTCAGATTTTCATTATAAAGCATTTTCTTAAAATATACTCTTTTGATTTGATTTAATTAATTTGCATTGCACATCTTTAGACTTGTAAGGGGCTCCAGAGCTGTAGTAATGGGTGTGATATAAAAACTAAATGGATAAACACATGCTTATTTCTTGTACGAATGTCAATATTCAGATGTTAATACATTACAGAGTTAATAAGAAAAATGAAAAGAATCTTTTCAGAATATAGGCCATTCTCATTTGGAAGATCACGTTTTTTGTCTCCACTCCTTCCCCAGTTATTTAATGTTAGCCAGGATGTTGCTATATTCTCTATCACATTTAGGACCTGATCCTGCAAACTTAATTGCATTGACTTGATAGGGGAATTTTGAGTCAGAAAAGAATACAGGATGAGGTACCCTGCTTCTCCCTGTGCCATCTGTGAGGAGAGTGAGAAGACTATGTTAATCTGTTGTACAAAGTGATGATCCACTATAAGGGTAAGACCATTTTAACACCATAATTTAGGGATTGTGTGCTTTGGGACAGGGAGGACTTTGACTTTTTATGTTAGGAAAGCAGAGTTTATGTGTACTGCTGAAAGCCGTTAACAAATAATAATAATCTGCTGCCTTTGTTCATGTGTAACTCTAATTACAATTAATGAGAATCTGTGTGCACAAGACAGAAATCAACCCCTTATTAAATCTCACACCGGACATCTTACTGATTTTGTATCTGTCATGACAAATGTAGTGTAGTTTATTTTACTGACTGACAAAATCAAACATTTTCTTAAGAATTACACATTGTTCTTCAAGTGTTTATTCATATGCATTCCAAGCAGGTGTATGCGTGCCGCATGCATGCTAGCCGAAAGGTTTTTCCCCTAGCAGTATCCATAGGGTTGGCTCAGGCACCCCCTGGAGTGACGCCACTATAGTGCCCTATATATGGCCCCACCAACCGTCCACCCCCTAAGTTCCTTCTTACCGCCTGTGACGGTTAGCTGGAACTTTGCTCGCTCCAGCGAAGCAGCCTTAGCAGTTTTCTCGTTGTGTATAGTTTGATAGTTCGCATTAAGTTTAGTTTGTTAGTCGGTTAGTTGTTGGGGAGTTTGTCTCCAAATAATGCATCTTGATTTCTAGTATAGTTTTTATAACTTTCACCTTCAGAAAACGAATGTATTACTGGAACCATGGGGATAAAAATGTCTTATAAATTTCACAGATGTCCTCTGGTTTAATTCACTCAGTAGCAAGAGGCTGATTCTTTCACAGTTAAAATATTACAAGTATGTTAGTATCTTTTTTTCCTCTTCACAGCTTTGCTACATGTAAATGCATGACAGATATATAATCATGAATTTCAATAGCCTGGCTCCAAGATTGTTTATAGTTTAGTACAATTAGGACAGGTCTTAATCTTAATCTTAAAATATGCCTAAATCCTGAATAAATATATAAATATAGCATTAGGGTTGCAATGAGTAAATCCTTGCTTTTTGAAAACTATAATTGAACTCACAAATATCAAAGATAAACCACATGGGGGCCCAATACATCAGCTTTCTAATCTATTTAATGAGACCATTTTATATGGTTAGATTCAATTAAAGAATAAATACATTTAGTTTCCTCAATGTAAGAGCTGTAAGAGTTGTGATAGTGATTATTCAAATAAATAACTCTCTGAAAACCTCAAACTTGCTAAACAAAAGAATGGCCAAACTGGCCCAGACCAATCATCCATCTAGCCAAGTAGCCTTCTCTTCCAATAGAGGCTGATGCCAGATACCTCATAGGGAATGAATAAAACAGGACAGCTATTGAGTGATCTTTCCTCTATTGTCCAGGCCCAGCTCTGGCAGTTGGAGGTTAAGGACATCCAGAGCATGGGGTTGCATCCCTCACCATCTGTGGCCTTGGTTACACTACAGGATTATAGCGCATTTGGTTATAGCACGTCCCATATACAGCAATAGGTATTGCGCAAGAGCCTGTGAACACTTAGACCCGCCAGCGCTAGAGCATGGCCACATTTGCAGCGCTTCAGGCGGCATTAGGAGTAGCACAATAGCGCAGGTATCCCACAGAGCACCGCTTCCCAATCTGGCACAATGCCTTGTGGGAAGGAGGGGGGGTCACTTGCTGCCATTTTGCATCCTGTTCCAACTCCCCGTGATGCTTTGTGTCATATCCCAGAAATCCCTGTGTTTCCGTCCACCTCAGGCGCCATCTTTCAATGGTTTCAGCAAGGCGCGCGCTCAGTCATCCGTTTTCCTGTGCCGTAATGGATTGCGAACTGCTGAGGAGCATGCTGGCGAGTGTCGCCAGCACAACTCTCTGCGCAGCGGAGTTCATTCTTGACAGGGAAGTGATGAGTCTGAAGAAGATGAGCTCAAGCCAAGGAACGCATTAGACACTAAACTGATCGTCACTTTAATGGACATGCTCACCACCGTGGAACGCCGCTTCTGGGCACAGGAAATGAGCACTGAATGGTGGGATCGCATCATCATGCAAGTGTGAGACGATGAGCAGTGGCTGCAAAACTTTCGCATGAGAGAAGCCACTTTCATGGGTCTGTGTGCTGAACTCGCCCCCGCCCTGCAGCGCAAGGACACCAGATTGAGAGCTGCCATCCCAGTGGAGAAGTGGTTGGCTATAGCACTCTGGAAGCTGGCCACCCCAGACAACTACCGATCGGTGGCCAACCACTTTGGGGTGGGGAAGTCGAGCGTTGGAGTTGTGTTGATGCAAGTGTTCAGGGCCATTAATCGCCTCCTGCTACGAAAAATCGTGACTCTTGGTGACATGCGTGACATCATGGCTGGCTTTGAACAGATGGGTTTCCCTAACTGTGGAGGGGCGATCGATGGGACCCATATACCTATTCTGGCGCCCGCCCACCTAGCAGACAAGTATATTAACCGAAAGGGGTACTTCTCCATGGTTCTTCAGGTGCTTGTGGATCACTGTGGGTGTTTTACTGACATTAATGCAGGCTGGTCGGGAAAGGTGCATGACGCATGCATCTTCTGCAACACTGGCCTGTTCAGGAAGCTGAAAGAAGGCACTTTTTTTCCAGACCAGAGGATCCCTGTGGAAATGCCCATTGTGATTCTTGGCGACCCCGCCTACCCTCTAATGCCCTGGCTCATGAAACCCTACACGGGGAGCCTAGACAGCAGCCAGGAAAGGTTCAACTACAGGCTGAGCCGCTGTCGAATGACTGTGGAGTGTGCTTTTGGGTGTCTCAAGGCGCGCTGGCACTGTCTTTATGGGAAGCTAGACTTGGCAGAGGGAAGTATCCCCACGGTTATTTCCGTGTGCTGTGCCCTACATAATCTCTGTGAGCGGAAGGGCGAAGGCTTCACTATGGCATGGTCCTCGGAGGTTCAACAGCTGGAGGCCATGTATGCACAGCCAGAGAGCGGGGCTCTTAGAGGGGCCCAGCGCGAGGCTACAAGATCAGAGATGCCTTGAGGGAGCATTTTGAAGCTGAAAGCGAGTTCTAATGGGAATTCCAGAGGGAGGGAGGGTGCATTCTGTTAATAGGATAAGGCATTTGCTTTTCTGTAGCTATTAGATACATATGTGCACCGAATAAAGAAACCCATTTATTATAAAGAATTCATTTTTTGAACAGCTTTTTCAGAATTTGAAATAAAAGTTGGAAAAAAAGTAAAATGTGTGAGGAGGGGGGTGCAGTTGGGGTGGGAAGAGGCGGGGGGTGCAATTGGGGTGGGAAGGGGTCACTCAGAGATTGGCGTATGTCCTGTCCTCATAACCTCCAATGCCCTCTGAGTTGCTGTGTTCCCCCAACTCTATTTGCGGAGGACGGTTATGCTTGTTGTTAGGGGTTGAGTGCAGTGGATAAGGGTGCTGGGTCTGTGGGTTGGTCGGTGAAGACGGGGGTTGGAGGCAACTGTGGGTGGTAATAACCGGGCAGCTGTTGATAGTGGCCTGAAGGGGCCAGAGGGGGAAGGGTTGGGGGGCAACTGACAATGGAGGCGGTGAGCACGGTGCTGCTTTTCCTCCTGAATGGCAGCGATCTGCTGCAGAGTCTCTACTTGCAGATGTAATATTGTGAACAGCTTGCTTGCGAGCCATCACCCTCAACTGGATCTGTTCCTCCCTCCGCTTCCTCTCATTCTCCCTCCGCTTGTTGTCATTCTCCCACCACTCCTGTGCAATGCGATTCTCCGCTGAAGCCTGTTGCATAACTTGTTTTAAAAGATCTTCCTTGCGCTTCCGTGGTCTTTTTCGAATCCTCCTCAGCTGGAGATAAGACTGACGTTGATGGGGTCTTCAAGGCCGAAACTAGGGAAAGTTATTAGTGCAAAGTTAACACAGAGGATTCCCTTGTTCACAACAGACAGTGGTAGCATTCCCATGCATTCCATCTGTCCGTTTGCCTGTCCCACACAGCTATAGCACACCGAGACAGCAACGGAGCCCCTGCCATGGTGAGTTGTCTCAGGATGCAGGGGCAATGATTGTTTCCCTGCCTTGCTGTACTATGGCTTGGGGGGAACGGAGGGCATTCATGGGAACTGTACTCTGAGCACTGTCCCAACATTCTCTGTATATAGGTGTTTGTGCTGGAAGATATCTCGCTGCTGCGGGTGACGGAGCAAGAAAGGGAGGACATTCTAATGAGATGCGGCTTCCGCCCAGGGCCGTATGCAGCTTGCCTCTGTGCAGCAATGCTCCCCCCAGCCCTCTTAGAACCGTGGCGGGGACTAGTGACCGTGTCCGGGACAGGGACCACGCTGGCTCTCCCGAGAAACCTGCGCAGGCACATTGCAAGAGCTCTTATTGAAACCTTTGAAAAAATTACTGATGACGATTACTGTGATGTGATAGACTACATCAGTGCACTATTCCACATGTAGATGAGCATGCGGCAAGCATTCCCTTCCACCCTGGCCAAGCTGCCTGCCTTCCCAATAGAAAAGTAGCTGTACCTGCGCAATCCGCTGCTGCTGCCCCGCCCCCCACAACGGCTGGACACTGTGGCTGGCTCTGGCTGTCCTCCAGGCTTGAGAAGAATTCCTGGCTGCATGTGTCCTGTGACTCCTCCGTGCCATGGGTCGCTGCTGCGTTCCTCCTCCTCCTCCTCCTGCTCCTCTCCGTCCTCCTCTTCTTCGGCCTTCTCTCCCACCCCCCCACCCCCTTCAGTAATGGGCTGGGAAGAAATGCCCTGGGTGGTCGATGGAGTGCACGTTGGATCACCACCAAGTATCGCGTCCAGTTCCTTGTAGAATTTGCAAGTCACAGGGGCTGCCCCAGAGCGGCTGTTTGTGTCACGGGCTTTGCGATACGCAATCCTAAGCTCCTTTACTTTTGCCCGGCATTGCAAAGTGTCCCGGTCATGTCCTCTGTCCGTCATGGCCTGTGATATCAGGCCATATGTATTGTAATTCCTGTGACTAGACCGCAGCTGAGACTGGACTGGACTCTTCCCACCCCCAACAACTGATGAGGTCCATCACCTCGCTATTGTACCACGGTGGAGATCACTTATTGTGAGGAGGCATGGCATGTGGAGTCATGGCCAAGCAAAATGGTTACTTGAGGAGCACTCCATGCCTGGCTGGAGCAAACAGGAAGGGGATTTTCAAATTTCCCTGGGAATTTAAAGGGTGGGTCTGATGTGTGGTCACCTGAGGACGCGACAGAAGAGTTTGAAACTGATAAGCAGAGTGGCTCGAACGGGAATTATGGGCCAGGCTGGAGGCTAATTAACGCACAGTGGGTGTCCACATTCGCACCGTAGCACTACAGCGGTAGCGCAACAGCCCTTATTCCCCGTGCGGAGGTGGATTACCACGAGCGCTATAAACTCGGACTTATAGCGCAATATGTGCCTTGCTGGTGTGGACGGGTAGAGAGTTATAGCGCTCCTAGAGGCTATATAGCGCTATAAAGTGGCAGTGTAACTAAGGCCTTAGCTAATAGCTACTGATGGACCTATCCTCCATGAATTTATCCAATTCTTTTTTTGAACCCAGTTATACTTTTGGCCTTCAAATCATCACCTGGCAACGAGCTCCACAGGAAGAATGAGAGTTGTGTGAAGTACTTCTTCCTTTTGTTTGTTTTAAACCTACTACCTGTTAATTTCATTGGGTGACCCCTGGTTCTTGTGTTATCTGAAGGGGTAAATAACACATCCTTATTTACTTTTTCCACACTATTCAAAATTTTATAGACCTCTATCAAATCCATCCTTTTAGTTGACTCCTTTCTAAAATGAACAATCCCAGTCTTTTAAATTTCTCCTCCTATGGAAGCTGGCCTATACCCCAATCATTTTTGTTGCTTTTCTCTGTATCTTTTCAAATTCTAATATACCTTTTTTGAGATGGGGTGAAAAGAACTGCACGCAGTATTTGAGGTGTGGGAGTACCATCAATTTATTTCAGGACATTATGATATTTTCTGTCTTCTTATCTATCACTATCCTAATAGTTCCTAACATTCTTTTACCTCTTTTGACTGCTGCTTCACACTGCACAGATGTTTTCAGAGAGCTGTCCTTGTTGAGTGGTAACAGATAATTTAGACCATATCAATTTGTATCTATAGCTCGGATTATGTTTTCCTATTTAACAGCATTGAATTTCATTTGCCATTTTGTTGCCAAGTCACACAGCTTTATGAGATGTGTGTACATTTCTGAAGGGAGTGTGCAACAGGTTCTCTGGGGTGCAACCTGGAACTGGGGTACCACTGAGCCCTCAGTCTTACCAGCCCAGACTCCCTCTTACACTGTGATGCTGTGACAAGCGGCAAATTCTTCCAGGTCCTGCACTTGCATAGCCATCCACAGGCAGGGACACACCCAGCTGAGTTATATGAATGCTTTCACCAGCTACTCATAGAGTCTCTCCAGCCAACGCTCCCCAGCTTTGGACTCCAGAGCTGTACCATCCTGCTCTGGTCAGAAGCCTGATCAGTGTAAGTTTATTATCCAGTTCGCCCCTCCCTCAGTGTAGGAATAAACAAGTTTTGTTCACTGAGCAGATTTCCTATGCACTTCAAACAACACACTTTTAGATTTTGTGTGTGTATATAGGAATGAAACAAATTTATTAACTGCAGAAAGATAAATTTTGTCATTATAAGTAGTAAGCATACAGATCACAGTGGTTACCTCAAAGATAAAAAATAAAAATGCAATCTGAATTCTATAGACTAGACAGGATTTGAACCAAGCAGTGTCTAAGATCTTCAGCCTGGGACCACTTCCCCAATTCAGTCTTTTGTCCATCAGACATGTTTCTAGGAGTTGAGTTGTGGGGGAAGGGAGTGAGGACAAAGTGATGGTGTCACTTGTTCCTCCAGCTTGCTGGAAAGATCTTTTGCCATGAGCTGAGTCAAACAATGTCCATTATTTAGGTGCCCCCTCTGAGATGTTTGCATTGTACAACGATCCTGTGACAGTCCCTTAATTCCTGTTAATGAGCTATCAACACTGTCTACTTCTTCATTGTTGTACATGAAACGCTGTCTGTGGCACAATGTCACAATATATTTAAATAACATATACATAGCAAACTTCATAACTTCACATGCAATGACAGCACATGCAATCCAACAGGATATTAATGCTCAACAGATCGACTTTTAAAATGATACCTCACAAAGCATACTTTGTACAAAACATATAATTATACCATAACTATATAATCATATCATATGGGTATGGGGGTGCCAGGGTGTTGTCTTGGGGTACAGAGTGTCACTGATCAATTTTGTATTAACTCATGGTAGCCTACTGATATTTACACTACCACAATTTTCTTCTTCAGTAAACAGTATTGCCGTCCCCCAATGTTCAAAATTAATGAGTCAGAAATCATGACCAAAATTCTTGAGATTAGCTTTAAAATCATTAGATTATATAAAAATAATAATTTGTTCTTTTTATTTGTCTTCTGCTTTTTGTGCCTTTAGGGTGCACTGGGATTACATTTTGAAACTTTCTCCCTACAGTCATGGGGGCTAGAAGCTTACTTTTTCTTGAAGGATGAAGGCTGAAATCATCACACATCCATTTAACTCCAGGAGTTGGGGCTTTAAGGAAAATAATAATCATGAGATGCATGACAAAATCATGAGAGTTGGCAACACTGATAAAGACCCAGTATTTGGCTATGTTACATTGTCTCCATACCATTACTGCTTTGGGCAGGCTGGCTTGATAGTACCATGGAATATTTGGAAGAGCTGATAGCTCAGATCCAGAAAATTTCGCTATAAATCTCAGTCTAAATTTTGTATATTGCTTGATTGCCACTCTAAAGGTCATTTTGCCCAAGGCTCCTTGCTTTGCATTTAATCAGCTGCCCATCTCATGGCCCAGCCCCATTTCAGCAAACATCATCTCACTGTAATGTGACACACCCAGTGAATTTGCACAATGTGCATTTTAAGGAAATCCTGATCTGTTGCATTTAAAGACAATGATTCAAGTGTTTAAAATATTCTTAAAGCTCAGCATATCAATTAAGCACTGTTGTAACCCTTGGTCTTTTTAAACTTGAAATTACAAGATTTAGGATTCAGAGCTCTTGTGCAGCAGTCCCTATAGATAATTTGTTGGTAACATTAATATCTAACAAGTTATTTAACATAGCCGTTGGAGGATCTGAATGCTGAATAGGCACTTGATTATGAACGTTAAGTTCCAAGGATCTCCTGTCCTAAATACTTGTTTACGGGCATAAGCAGTTTTTGGTTATTTCGTTGTAAAACAATTTTTGGACCATTAAGAAAATAGGGTTATTATAAGTACCTGTTAAGCTGTGTAACATATACCAGGAAATACGCAATGTATTTACAGAGGGTCCCAGTTCGTGCTCTCTCTCTCTCTCTCTCTTGTTCTCAAATGTAGAATCTGGGGGAAAAGAGAGCAAACTTTGTTGCTGGTCCTAGTAAATCAAATGACATTTGATTTAATCATAGGTTTTGATAAATGAAGTGTGTGGGAAGGGGTTAAAAGTCTCCAGATAAAGAAAAGGAAGTGAGTACTTGACCAAAAGAGCCAGTGTGAAGGTAGAACTTTTAAAATTGGGAAAGAAACTTTCCCTTTGCTGGTTGTTCTCCAGAGAAGGAGACACAGAGCAGCAATGCTTGAAGCAGGAATGCTGTGTAAAGTTTGAACCTTTCCCTTGCTGTCCTTGCGCACCAATACCTCTGGGATCTACTACTCTGGGCTGAGGGCCTGGACAATCTGTCCTTCACCATGGGCTTCATTGTGGTCACCCTCCCCTGCAGCTGAGGCTACAGGTATTCAATAAAAAGGTATGTGCCATTCTGTTTGGTTTTTTTTGTTTGTTTGTTTTTTTTAAGGTCAGAACAGCATTCATATACTACCTTTTTTAAATACTTAAGTACTGGTTTAAGGAGAAGGATAGAGAAACTTTTACTGCCATTATCCATGATGTGCCATTTGTGTGGATACATACAACTATGGGTACATCTAGACTTTGATAAATTCCAGCTTGAGGGAACATACCTGTGATAGCATTTTGTGAGCCACATGCTAACAATAGAGTGTAGCTGCTCTGGCATGAGTGGTTAACTGCCCTGAGTATGAACCCATCCAAGATGTTCGGTACCTGCTCTGGATGACTAGCCCCTCCCCCTTCTCATGCTGTGGCTACATGCTGTTTTTAGTGTGCTAGTTTAATCAGAGCTAGTGGAGGTATGTCTCCTCTTGCTGGAATTTACACCTTCCAGCTTGAACTGTAGAGGGACTCTAAATCTTCTCCTATCTCCCCCTCAAAGAGAAGTGATTTCTCAGAAGAAACATAACTAACCTCCTGCCATCAGAAAGCTTTCATTTACTGTTTCTCCATGTCTTAGACGTGGCCTGAAGTAACCACTGTTTAGAGAAATTATTGCTGTTTTGTATGAAAAATGTGCCCATCAGTGTCTTCTTCCACATGAGGTGTGTAAAAGATGATTCACAGTTCAAAGGTATTTCAAAATAATTTGGAAATACAATACACCTCAACTTGTGCTATTTACTATAGTACTGCTTGTTGATCATGGCTCCATCAAATTCAAAAGATGGACAGGAACAGTCCAGTTCAAAAGCAGACTGCCTTTTTTTCTTTAGTATTTTTATAAAAAAACAAATCAAAAGGTTACCATTACCAGCTTTTAATGGAATGTTTTGGGTGAATGACAAAGCAAATTTTATACACAGGAAACAACTGCTTCCCCTCTGTCCTTTTTGGGCACTTTAAAAAAAAATTCTTACATAAACAACAATGTAACAATTATAAAGACTGGCTACTCTCCCCTTTATGTTTTTTTAAAAAATGTTTATCTTGTATAAGCTACAATAAACACCACCACAGCTTCTCTTTAGTTGGTTTGAAACAGTTTATCTAATAGTAGCAGTGTACAATAGTGGATAAGTTTGTAAACTTCATTGCTGCTAATAAAGAAAACATTGTATTTAGAATCTCTTATACAATGTATCACTAAAATGCCTTAAAAAACCTGCTATAAAATAATAAAGATAACTTAATCAGTATTTAAAGAGTAATTTGTAACTCTGTTTATGCTGCAGAGAAATTGGATGCCCCGCAGTTCTCTAAATATCATGTTTCTTTTTTGACCTAATAAAAGCATTAGGAATAGTTGATCCTCTTGCTTTTAATCTTTATGATTTTAGGTGACTTTTGCTTAATAGGGATACCAAGATCCATGTGTTTACCATACCACATATGGAGCTTGTATGGTTTCAAGTAGTCCACTTAACCTCCATATCAAAGACAAAATAAAACAATTACAAAAACCCCTTGCAAGCCAAATGCGATCATGTCTCCTCTGAGCTATAATATGTTTTAGTTTCCTTAGTTTCATAAAACCACACACAGCTATCTAATTGTTTATATAAATATATTCTTACACTAACCTCAAGTTTATCGTAAGCATTAAGGTGATAAAACAATTGAGACTTGGGAGACTCTACTTCAATTACTGATCCTGCCTATTGAGTGACCTTAGGCAAGTTATTTCACCTATCTGTGCCTTAGTGTCTCTGTCTGTAAAATGGGGACAATAATACTGGCCTCCTTTGTGAAATTCTTTGACATCTATTGATGAAAATCTGACCTGTATTATACTATAATTTGATAATATTTTAGGACTTGATCCTTCAATTCATTGTGTGCGGAGTACCATGGGCAAAACTGCTTTGCCAGTTCAGAGCTTTGTTGATTTCAATGGGCTCTGCATAGGTGCAGGACTCAGGCCGTAGCCCCTACTCCTGAAGAAGGGATCTGCACACATGGGCTTTTGACTTAGCCAGATACAGAATTCCTATGCCAGGGAAGGGGTCCAACCTTGTGGATATATTTTATTTTTCAGATTAGGGGCTGGGAAAGATGTCACATGATGCAAGGGAAGTGTGAGCATGCTAGTTTTCCATGCACAAACATGGTTAACAAAATGTTGTGTTGTAGGAAAAGCTGATGTGTGAGCACAACTCCGGGGTGAAAGTAACTTAAAGGACTTACCAGTACTCTGGAGTCCTGAGGAGAGGGAGGGGGCTCAACCAGAAGAGGTGTGGCCTTTAAATTCCTGGGCCCTTTAAATCAGGATTTAAATGGCCCAGGGCTCAGGCTGTGGTAGCGGCACCTGAGCCCTTTGAATCAGGGCTCCAGCAGCACTGCTCCGGGGACAATTTAAAGGGTCCCAGGTGATAGTGGCAGCCGGAGCCCTGGGTCCTTTAAATCACTGCCAGAACCCTGCTGCCGCCTCCCCAGGGCTCCGGCAGCAGGGATCTGGTGGCTGTTTAAATGGTCTGGAGTTCCACCTACAGCTGGAAGCCCCAGACCCTTTAAATTGCCACCTAGAGAAGCTGGTCTGTCCTGGTGCGGTGCATTGGCTCTTGCCGGTATGCCATACCGGGGCATACCAGCTTGCTTTCACCTCTGGCACAATTTAACCATCTTTGGCAGATAGGTGTCATGATGTGCCTTAAAAAATGAACATATTTAAACAAGTCTTAAGACTATCTAGGTTAGAATACAATTCTCTAACATGGAAGCATGTTTTCCCAATCACACAAGCAGTAAAACCGTGAGGCAGAGGCCCCAAATTGTGACAAAGAACTGTATGCTAGCATGGTGGGTTTTGTTCTGTAGTCAGGCTTTAGAAGCTGGCAAAGAGAAATTAAAGGCTCAGTTTGAGCTTTTAAAACAGCTTAGGTGAGAGAGTTCAGATTCAACTTTATATTTATTAATAGTCAGTTCCTTCCTTCAAAAGCACAATTATCTCTGTGTTAGAAACTTCCTACTTGTCTTTACCACCTGTTATTCTGACAGCTGTAAGACACCCACCCTCAACAATAAATTCCAATGGATATCCCCACCCCAGATTCCAAGTGTTTGCATAACTGATTGGAGGCGGAGTAGCTGATTGTTGGTTTCTTCCATTCAAAAAGACTGTTTTGTCATGAGAATGGAATTCCTCCCACCACTCATTGAGGACCAGCTGGAAATCCTAAATTATAAAATAAGTTCAGTTACTCTGTTTCTGCATTTGGATCAGGAACGGGGAAGAGGGGGGCTGGAGTTGACAAATGATAGCTTTAAGTTACATTTACACTCCACATAGCCCTGCCTGGCCCCCAGTATGTTAGTAGCCCCTCAAACTGCTGTCTAATTTACTCTCTGCTCCTCCTTCCCCTTTTATGGGCTCTGGGAAATGATTAATAGAATTTAAGGTCAGAAGGGAACATGAACACCAGATCATCTTGTCTGACCTCCTGTGCACAGGTGTCAACTTTCCAATGTGCTGTGGCGTGATTGACCCCTGGCTCTGTCGCAGGCTCTGCCCCCACTTCACTCCTTCCCCCCCAAGGCCCCACTGTACCTCTTCCCACTCCACCCCCGACTTGCCTCTTCCTGTCCTCTTCCCAGAGCACACTGCACTAGCGCTCCTCTTCCCCCCCATTCTCCCCAGCACCTCCTGCATGCTGTGAAACAGCTGATTGCAGTGGTCAGAAGGTGAGGGGGAGGTGCTGATCAGCAGGCCCCTGGTAGGTGGGAGGCACTGGTGGGGGAAGTTGCTCCAGTGTAGCAGAGGCCAAAAACATCACTGAACACACTAAATCCAACAACCAAATTAGATCAAAGTATTACAGCTCTCAGGAGACCCAACTATTATGTGCCATAAGCAGAGACTGAGACCATATCTACACTACAAGATTATGTCAACCTAATTTATGTTGTCATACAGTCACCAGAGTTATTAAATTGCTTGTTTGTGTGTGCACACTTGTATCAATTGTATTGTCCATGTAGGGCACTGTGGGACAGCTCCTGAAAGCCGGTAATAGTCGACATTAGTAACACAGGGTATGGCTACACTGAAGATTGTAGCGTGTTTATTTGTAGCGTTTCCCAATGTAGCGCTATTGGTATCGTGCTAGAGACTGTACAAATTGAAACTTTGTAGTGCAAAATAATGGCTACATTTGTGGTGCTTCTGCTGGCAGTAGTAGTTGCGGGATAGGGCAGGTATCCCAGCATTCAGCTGGGTGCAACGTGTTTTGCAAAGGAGGGGGGCGAGGGGGAACTGGGAAGTTGTTCACAGGGAGATGAGATCTGGCTGTCAGTTACTTTTCCTTAGCGAAAACTGACAGGCTGTCTATTTCAGACACACAGCTCCGTCTGCAAGTATTTTCACTGGTTATTTGCTGTGTTAATTGTTAGAGAGAAACTGCAAAGCTACTTCCGCCTTTATAAAAACAAAACCTCACGTCATTTGCCTTACATGGCAAGTTCATTGTCTTTAATGGCTTGCTGATGGCCCTCAATGGGTTGCTGATAGCTTTCCATGGCTTGGAGGCATGCAAGAGATCCGATGGGTGTCCACATTCCCATCCTTGCGCTACAACGTTAGCGCAAAAAGGCTTATCCCTCTCGAAAAGGAGGTTTAACACTTGCGCTGTAAACGGGGAGTCATTGCGCTAAATCTCCCTTTGAAGTGTGTTCGGTAGGAAAATTATAGCGCTAAAGGAGGGTTTTGGCGGTGCAAAGCGCCAGTCTAACCATACCCACAGTGTTTACATTGACACTGCACCAGTCTGATTACATTGAACATGATTCTGTGCCACTCTGGGAGGAGGTGTTACTAAATCAGCATAGAGAGGCACTTATGTCAGCAGGAGCCAAATTTAAGTGAAGACATGTCCACAGCTAGGTCTCTGCAAGGCAGTTTATCTTGTAGTGTAGATCAGGCCTGGGGTGCCCCAATAATTGAGACTCCTGCAATAGCAGGGAATTGATTAAGTGAAATATACCTAGATAATTCTGGCAAACAACCTGCACTCACACTTTGCAGAAGAAGGTGAAACCCCCCACCCATGGAGAGTGTCCAATCTCCAGCCATGGATATCCCCGATGTTTTAGAAGAAAGAGTTTTTAAAAACTCACAAAAAACAACCAAACCCCCAAAACAACCCATCCCATAATGCATTTTTGGGTGGTAATGAATCCCTTCCTGAGCCTGGCAGGTGACCAGCTGAAACTCTGAAGCATGAGAATTTAGGAACATCAGATATGAACCAAAAGGGACCCCAGGGCTTCCAAGCCTTGCCCCCACCATTACATACCCTACCCTTACCAAAGGCCGTTGCAATCTGGACATGCCACCAATTCATTGCCTGTTCCAGAGCATGGAAGTAGAGCTAACATAAAATCTGTACATAGATACCAAGTTTTGTTCAGCTCCACGTGTGCTGTTTTTCTGGGATGGTAGAGAGGCACTGATTTTGCCCATACACCTTATCCCATGCCCTGCCAGGTATAGGATATGGAACTGCACAAAGTTTTGTAGATGAGTGCTGAGTGATATCTGGGGTGGGTCCTGAGATAGACAAGCAGGAACTGTCTGGGAAGCAGGGTTAGCTGGGTGGAGGGTGTGTTTGTGGCCACTCTGTAGCCTTCTTGCCTCCCAAACTGTCATCTGTGCATGTTGCTGCATTTCCTCCAGCTGCTCCTTCTTTGCTCAATCCACCTGTTGGAAGACAGAAACAGTGCCTAAAATGCATGTTACAGGGTAGCCTCTGGGAAGAGTATCTTCAGGCCATCACTGCAGAGAGATGAATGTATTATTATGTATTACTGATTGCCGAGTGTACTGATAGCCCCTCAATAAATAATCTCAATTCACTTCCCCTTACTTTTCTATCACAGAATAGTTATGTTCTCAAACAATACTGTAGCATAGCAACTGCTCCTTCCAACGGCACTGAAAATTCCATGAGAAATGGCTTGAAAATTGTCCCATAATGGCTTTCTTTTCAAAGTAACCTCTAGTGCTCTCCTTTGAAAATTGTACTTTAGTGAGATATCCTACGGGTTTGCTGTTCACTGTGTATCATGGTTATTTAGTGAGTTCCTTTTAAAAGTTGCTCACTGAGATGCCATATCTAGCATAGAGCAAGTGCACGTTCTCCACACATCTTCACTAAAACCTGCCACTATTCCACAAAACAGACGAGTGACATCCCAATAATAAATAATGAAAAAAACTTTCTTTTAATCCCTTCCATGGATTAAATAATGTGTCTGAGAAATGAGATACGTGTCATCATGATCACTTCACTTTCCACTCTCTGCATGTTGAAATTCAAGATTTGTTACTGTGCCTGAGAGTTAGTTTCAGTGGACAGAAGAGTGGTTATTGTAGAACGAGAGCTCTAGCATCACCCTGAAATTGAGTCTTTGGTTTCATCCTTTTGCTCAAAATATCAAAGGAAAAGATGAAAGTTGCAATTTCTAGAGATGGGCTAAAATTTAAAATAACCAAAACCCAACCAGGTACTTGGAGCTACCACCAAAATACACCTGAGTGGTCAGGTAGTAGGACCTGTAGAGGGGGGAGGGCAGAAGTGGGTGGGGGGAATAAATGATTCTCTCAGGCTGACCATGGCTTGTGGATGCTGAATTATGCAGAGATTTCTGATGTGTCCATCATTGTAGTACCTAGGCACCAAATACAAATCAAAGAACAATCTGTTGCTTTCTGGTATGAGGAGGAGGAAATGTCTGTTTCCTCTATTGAATAAGTTGTATTTCTTTGGTTCATTTTGAAGGATAATATCTTGGAGGAAAAATGTTTCTGGATATGTTGTAGTCTCCTTAACAGAGCAAAGGCTGGAGCAGAGAGGCATTGCTTGTAGCCACAAAACAAGTGAATCACAGATGTCTGTTTGGCAATAAGAAGTTTGACTGCCAATTTCCCATTGCCAAGAGCATACTCATCTCATTTCCAGAGAGTTCAGCTCTAGACTCTCTCAGCTCCAACATGCATGTGGATGAATGTGCATCCCATTTTATCACTGAAGTATTTGCACATAAAATGGAGATGTTAATCTATTTCAACCAATTATTTAATCTAAAATCTATAATTTAGCAATAAATTGATTTTTAGTCACTTTTATTGCAAAACAAGAATGACCATACGTGAACTTGAACCAAAATCGCTAAATCGGTTTGAATCACACCTTGGGTTAGTTCAGTGCAAGTTTGCATGTAGAAAAACCTTTCAGGTTTGTCTAAATATAGAGTTGTGTGGTTTAACTAGTAACATTTTTATGTTGGGCTCAAAGAAGGATTGAAATGGTGAATTATGGCTTCATTAGAAGCTCAACCAAAAAATGTAATGGAATTCTTCAGACTAAAATTCAGTCTGTTTGACATTTTATCTCTTGAGGGATAGCTTTAAAACACATCTATTAAGAGCAGGTTAATTCTAAAATATTCCTGGTAGATTTGCAGTTAGACAATTGATATTTAATAAAACAAAAATAGGAATGAAGACAAACTTATGCCTAGGGTGACCAGATGTCCCAATTTTATAGGGACAGTCCTGAATTTTGGGTCTTTTTCTTTTATAGGCTCCTATTACCTCCCACTCCCTGTCCTGATTTTTCACACTTGATGTCTGGTCACACTACTTATGCCCCAACCAGGGCCGGCGACAGAAATTTGGGGGGCCCCTACTCTGATCATTTGGGGGGCCCCCAGCCCAGCCTGGGCCCCCCCAACCCAGCCGCCCCCCCCCAGCTGACAGTGGCTGCGGGGGGAAGCCCAGCCGGGGGGGGGGCCCAGCCCAGCCGGCGCTCCCCCCCCCAGCTGACAGTGGCTGGCGGCAGCGCGAACCCGGGAGCGGCATGAGCCGCCCTTGCTTTCTCCCCCCCCCCGCACCCTTTCTTTCTCTCCTCCCCCACACCCTTTCTTTCTCTCCCCTCCGCGCCCTTTCTTTCTCTCCCCCCATGCCCTTTCTCCCTCTCTCCCCCACGCCCTTTCTCCCTCTCTCCTCCCCCCCGCGCGCCCTTTCTCCCTCTCTCCCCCCCCCCGCACGCCCTTTCTCCCCCGGACCCGGCGGGGGAAGCCCTACCATGCTGCGGAGCCTCCCCCCGCACTTTCTCCCCCGGACTGTGCTGCTGCCGCCGGCCGGGCTCACCGCTCCTGCCGGGGACACGCGCACTCGTCCGGAGGAGAGCCGCGCCGCCTCCCTGCCCCTTTCCCGCTCTCCAGGCCCGGCGACAAGGGGGGACGACTACGGGTACAGCTGTGTACCGGGGCCCCCCTAAAGTCCGGGGCCCGGTACAGCTGTACCCGTAGTACCCCCCTGTCGCCGGCCCTGAGTATAACAGAAATATTTTGTAAAGAATCTCTCAAAACCTCTAAATACTTTTCAAGCTTAAACAAAAGACTTCACTCCTACTTCAATTATTTCTACAAAATCTGAACTCTTATTTTGCCCAGATAAACACTTACATCTACACTAATTTGTAGCAATCAAAATAGTGTCTCATTTTTTTTGCTTTGCCATTCAGTTTTATGATATTTGAAAATCTTGATTTATCCCCTTAGGCCTTACAGAGTAACAGGGTTTTTGTTTTATCTTCATTTCTAGCTATTAATAGTCAAAGCAAGAACAAGGAGTTACATTAATTTTTAATACAAATATTTATTTGCTTGCTTTACAAAGCAATCGGTAAATCAGCAGTTAAATATAGCTTCCACCTATCGGGGTGGGGGAAAGAGAATGTCAACCGTGCTCCTCCAGTGTCTATTATTTATAACAGATGCCTATTGTAAAATGTATATGACTTTCCAGCCTTGACTTCCAGTTAAAGCTAATGGCTTTGAAAGCTCTCTGAACCTATATTGTTATGTAGATGAAAGAAAGCCTTTAAAATTAATCTATGGACTCTTGGTAATAAAGGACAGTTATTCACTCCCCATTTTACAGAGCAAATTTAGTGATGAATACCACAAAAATGTCAGGCTTCTCTTGCTCAAACCCAGAATCTAGGAGAAACAGAGCAACCAGTCAGGAATCAGTGGAGTCAAATTAGTGAAGCAAACTGGTGAATCTAAGAACCAGGGTGTGACGCAGGCAGACCAGTTGCCAGCTCATGCCAAGGCCCTAAGCCACACTGAACATGGACAAATGCATAACTGGAAACCAGTCTGGCTCACCTATATGTTAGGGCTTGGCTACACTGGCACTTTATACCACCATAAAGCCTCCCAGAGTGCTCTATCTTACTCCCCATCCACACTGGCAAGGCAAGTAGAATGCTCTGGCTCCCTGGCTGGAGTGCTCCTGGTACACCTCCTTGCAAGAGGATTAACAGCTGTTGCGTATTGGGTGAGACGCTGCAGCTCCTACTGCACTCTGAGGGACCTCCGGGAACGGCCCCTAATCTCCTAAAGTCAACTGCCCTCTCTTCCCTTTGTTTTGAACTCGGCTGGAGGAATATGGAAATGCTTTTTCAGAGCTTATCTGCAATGAGGAAAATCAACAAAGCAAACATTTACCGAGTGAGTGAGAAGCAGGAGGATCTGAACTTACAATATAGCGTCCTGACATACTCTCAGCACTCCAAAAATCCTCCCTCTCTCTCTCTCTCTCTCTCTCTCTCTCTCTCTCTCTCTCTCTCTCTCTCTCTCTCTCCCCACATTCCCCCACACCCCCTTCATTTGAAAAGCATATTGTAGACACTTGAATGCTGGGACAGCTGCCCATAATGCTCCACTCCCAGTGCTGCAAATGTGTCCACACCAGTGTGGACACACTGGAGCGCTTTCCATGGAGTGCTCTCCGAAGGTGGGTTTAATCCAGAGTGCTCTACAGCTGCAAGTGTAGCCAAGCCCTGAGTAGTAGTAAAATAAATATTAGAGTTAAAAAATTGTGTTTCGTATTTAGACTTTATGGAATGCTTGTTGGATGCTTCATGTATTAATCCTACTTGTAATATCTGTATCCCATGTATAAGTAATGTTTAAATATTTGATCTGTAACTATAAAAATGATTGCTTAAAGGGGAGAGGAACAGATAGCAGCTAGGAACTGTGAGGCTCTGATTTGGTTGGTGCAAATGACACACCAACAGATGTCCAGGTGCAAGAAGGTTTATTATTTTTGGGTGTGGGAGCGGGTTTTTTTTTTTTTTTTGGTGCATCTGACCCTAGCATACCCATCCCTGCATCACTGAAAGTCTGCTCAGTTTTTTTGAATTGTAAGCTTGAAGTGGATTTATTGTCATGAAAAGGAGGATAGTAAAGCACTCCGAGTTGGAAGAGTCATACATGATGTAAGCAGATAACTTGAACTTTCACTCACATCTGTGCTCAAGCACCTCAGCCCTGACAGAAATGGGCTTGAATTTAAACCCTAGATTCAAATGCTCCTGAATTGTGGAGAGGTTTGAATTCGAATCTGGCCAGCCTATCTAAGATTGCTCAGACCCAGATTTAAGAAGACATCAGAACCTTGTGTATGAATTATATAGTTCTGGCCCATTTCTAATTCCAAATGAAAGCACGCCTGTTATTCTAGTCCTAAATTTCTCTGAAACAAAGATTGCCAATAGTAATTACAGTCACCAATGTGTCGGGGGGGCAGGGGAAATAAAAACAAACAAAGCCCAAACCATTCTTTCTCGATTAAGTACTTATGAATACAAAATAATTTAGAAACGAGAACTGAGATTCCAATTACCTCTCTGAAAGTAAAAACTGTAGGATGGTTTAAGAAAAATAGTCTATAGAACAAACTTTAATTAAGCAACTTCTTAATTGATTATCCCAAACCACCTTTCTTAAGGTTCTTTTAATTTTGATTGCTTAACTTAAGAAAAGGACAGGAGCATGGAATTTAGTTTTATAACATTTATAAAATATTCTTAACAATAGCAATAAATAGCATAGGATATATGAAGGCAAAAATGGTATTGGACTATGATTTGGCTGCATAAATTAGAAAATTGGATGATATAGCCATGTAAGTTTTCAGAATCCAACAATCACATAGCTAAAAGAGAAAATTACACATCTGCTCAATTACTACCTTGGAAAGGTCACTTTGTATAGATTTTTGACTAACAGTGGCCCAGAATAGGGTCTCACTTGTGCCAACTGGTTATCAGCTCCAGTGGAGGTAACACAACAGAGGAAAAAAACCAATTCAAAGAGGGATCACAAGACTGTCTGGTCAATTACTTACATAACCCATTCACCAAGATCTCCTTCCCCAGGGATCTATAGTAGCCACTCCTTTAACCTATTTACCAATGACTATGGTCTTTCACACCAGCAAGCAACCCAAATTGCTGGAAAATAGGAAGAGACACAGAGGTTCTTGGTGTTACCTGGAGGGCTGCTTGGTGGCTGACCCAGGAGGACCTCAGTCTTTACCCTTCCAGGGGTTTTCAGCTTTTGGGAAGTGACGTGCTGAAGGAGACAGGCCATTTTATCCTCTTTCTGCTGGATGGCCCAATTTGATTCCTTCTCTTGAAGGTGCTGATGTGGACCAGACTGATACTTCTTCCAAAGATTCTAAATGTTCAGTCAAAATGAGAGTTGCCCTTTCTGACCATCCAATCAGGGAATGTGACATCAGCTTTTGAGTTCTTGAAACTAGGGTTGGAATTTTCCAGTCTCTGTGCAACATCTTTTCACTAGCTTCTGTATGACAAATTAGGTCATAAATGTTGGTACAATTATCTTGGGACTTGGTCATGGGCTCATTTGCTCTGGTCAGAAATTTACCCCATAAGTCTCTTTCTATGGGCTCATTTGTGGTGCATCCCTTGGAAATTATGCTCTTATACAGTTATGCTTTCTTAGGTTGAAGTTTCTCCATCAACACCCTCCTAGCTGCTGAAATTTACACTTTAAAGTTCATGTAGTTTATACTGTACAAAGTCCCTCCATATTTTTTCATGCTCTTTAAACTTGTTTTAATAGTTCATTTTACAATGCAAAGTCACACTGAAACCTATTGTTCTCTAGCAGGCTGGAACAACTGTATAAATTTTCTGTCTGTTTTCCTTGTTTTAACAACAATAGTGGAACCTTGGTATGTATGGCTGAGCTCATTCTGTGCATTATTAATCAAACAGTTACATTGTTGAATATTCCATGTGGTGGCTATGTTCTTATAAATACACTATTTTGTTTCAATTCCTTTTATTTACTGACTTTTTAATACTATCTGTATTTCACTAACTTGATAGCATAAGCATACTTGATTGCAAACATTAACCTTACTTACTAAAGGATGCTAAGAATCAGAGAGGTAGCCGTGTTAGTCT
Organism: Sternotherus odoratus; assembly: GCA_032164245.1. Classification (NCBI taxonomy): domain Eukaryota; kingdom Metazoa; phylum Chordata; order Testudines; family Kinosternidae; genus Sternotherus; species Sternotherus odoratus. Next base: position 30,842,240 of record JAVMKO010000011.1, on the reverse strand, counting down.
GGAATAGCAGAGGTAACAAAGTCCTGTGGCACCTTAAAGACTAACTATAAAGGATGCTAGTGACCAATGGGAAATTGATATCTTTTTCTTGGAGTTGGAGAACTTATTTAATTTTACTTTTAGAAACTATTCAAGTGACTTAAGTGGTAAAAAATAATTGACTACTTCAATATTTATATCTGAACTTCAAAAGTTTCCAAAGTGTTTTCATCTTATCAAATAGAAGTACACATTTGTAAAATAAACATGTGCTGTTATAAATATGAACACCCTAGGAATATTCCAAAACTGATGATTAGAACATGAAGGAAAATAATCTCTCCTGCAAGGGCCAGCCTGGAGTTACTAATCTTTCTCTGAAAATGATCATTACTCAGGACTCCACACTATATAGGAATTTGGAAAGATGTTTTGGCTTGTTTGTTTTTACCAGTGTACATCATCAGTATACTTTCCAAAACTCTAAAGGCCAGATCCTGATCCCATGGAAATCAATAGGAATTTTTCCATTGTCTTCACTGGGTCTAGAATTTGCTACTAAAACAACAGAAATGTAGAAAAACTGTAAGAAAAATTAATAATAATAAGTAACATCTTAAATCCCGTAAATAACTGTAGCATTTGAAATCTCTTCACTGAGTACTTGTTTTTTCTTTTCTTTTCTTTTCTTTTTTTTTTTTTTTGGTTGGAACTTCCCTTCAGTAATTAATTGGTTTTTTACATCTTCAGCTATTCTGGACAACAGTGACGCCAACACAACTATTCCTATTGTTTACACTGCTCCATGAAACCCTTTTGCCAAACTGATTAGATTTACAGTTCACTCACTAAGCTTGTCTGCTCATGGCAGCGTAATGCAATGAATATTTTTATAGAATGAAGCTGGAACTGTAGGGGAACAGTACCCTCACAGATGGATTTTTGTGTGTGTCCATACTTTCTTAAGTTCCCAGTGATCTTTCCCTTTTGCTGGTTGTAAATATTTAGAAGTTATATAAGAATTAATGTACTTCAACATTCCTCCTTGGCTAGCAAACTGTTGTAACATTTTAAAAATTCCTTGGAATAGATAAGAACAGGAAAGTGACAGCAGATTATTTTAGGCTGTAAAATAGGTATATGAAGTGAAAAGGCAAAAGAAGCCAATGTTTCTGTACCATATGAGTTTAGTTTCTGAAGCTTCTGAAGCTACACTTATGTCCTGATCCTAAAAGACTTATTCATGTGCTGGATTTTATGCACTCTGAGCAGTCCCATTGAAATCAATGGAATAATTAACAGCATGAGTAAATCTTACCGGTAGTAGGTTCAGAGCCATAAACAGAAGCCTAGATTTAATTACAGTAGATTTTCATATCTTCCCTAAAAGGGACATTAAACTAACTTCATGTTGTGTTAATGTCACATAATAAAAATGAATTCAAATATATATCTTCTTTAGGTATGACACTGTATTTTCATAAATGTTGTATAGACTTATATTATGTATTTTAATATTTTCAAAGTAGAGAGTCCACTGATAGACATCTATACACATTAATTGAGAGAACCCTTAACCCCATGTTTATTAACAGGAATGTATTGCATGATTGGAGTTGCGTGAACATCCACAATTTCAGAAGCACTAAATCCAGTCACTTCTTTGTTTGTGATGTCTCGGTTTTGAAAACACCGTGTCAAAGAATATGCCTCTGTCTAAGAGCTTGCCTTCACTGAGTTGTATGTTCAAAAAGAACAAGAGCACTTGTGGCACCTTAGAGACTTTTGTGGATACAGACTAACATGGCTGTTACTCTGAGTTGTACCTTGTACCTTCAGCTGAGTTTATCTAATAATGTAATATTAAACCAATTTAGTTAAACCAGAGCAAAAAGTTGTGTGCACCCTTATTTTGATTTCAATTGGGTTTATTTGAGTTGATTAGGAACAGGTTTAAGCTAAGCCATTCTTGAAACAAAATAAGACTCCACACAGGGCTTTGCACCACTTTAACTAAATCAAAGTGAATTTGTGTACACAACCCCTATGTTGTGGAATACTTTTAAGCTGCTATATAAACATATTTCTTATAAAAATAAAACAAATGCATTTATTAAGAGGTAAATATTACACATGTGCTAATGGCTATATGCCAGTTTATTTTTAAATATATACAGTGGGGCTTGGTTATGAACAGCTGACATATCTGGTGCAAGGAGGTAATTTACATCTGATCAGTGCTTATTAGTGAAGATTTACCCAGGTGAAGGTAGATAATGTATCTGCTGCTGCCCTCTCTTAGGTGGGCAGTGCTGCGTTAATTTCTGTTGGGGTTCCACTGGCATGAGTCACTGGGGTACGGGGGAGGGTGCTGAATCATCCTGTTCCTCAGCCATGCAGTTCTCTGGCTAGAGCTGCAGACCTTCTGGTCAACAGTAGACCTTGATGGCCTTGCTAGTGCGCAGGAGTTTGTTGCCTCTTTGCAGACATTCCACTACTGGGGACCTCTACTGGGTGGGATGTCTTCTAGTGTGAAAACTGTGTAAACTAGCACAGATCCTGAAGTGAACCTAAGTGACTACTTGTATGTTCAAAATATCGACAGGTTGAAGATGTAGTTTTTAATGAAGGTTTGAATAACTAAAATACAAAATTGATGATACACCATGAAAACTTGTAATCATTGTCAAACAATGTAATGTTTCCTAATTTTGCAATGTACATTCCTATTATATTCAAGGGTCCCATTTATGGTGGTTGGTTGGTTGTTGCATAGCAATACTATCCGATCTGGGAATGTCCACAGAAAAACTTTCTTTCAGGTTTATACAGTGTGCAATTAACAGTTCTTGTCCTCCACACTCTCACTGTTCTATATCTCTTTTTCTTGGTTACTCTGAGTCACACAATGAGTGACATTTTCAAGGGTTCTCAATTCAGCCCCTATAACAGCACCCAGATACCCCATTTTCCCATGTAATGTTTTGCATATACAACACTGCTATTTACACTTACGAAGTGGTTAGATGTCCTACTCTCTGATTTCTGTGAATAAACAATGGGCTGAATCCTGAGGGCCTTACTTAGGGCCTTAGTGTATTTTGCAGTCTTTGCTCTTAGCTGATTTTAGTGGGAATTTTGCCTCTGTTAGGGAGGTTGAGTACAATCAGTGAAAGGATTTCAAGCTTTGGCCACCTAGTTTAAACTGCAGATCCTATCTGCAATGTAGCACTATCCATAGCGTTGCCAATTTTTTAATAGCACAAAACAGAACACCATAGCCCCATCCTCTACCCTGCCCCTTCTCTGGGGCCCCATCCCCTACTCACTCCATTCCCCCTCCCTCTATGGCTTGCTCTCCCCCACCCTCACTCATTTTGTGTTGACGTGCTGTAGCAAGTGAGGGCTCTGGCTGGCAGTGTGGGCCTTGGGATGGGGGAGGGGCTCAGGGTGCCAGGACGGTTCTTCAGGCTGGAACAGGGGGTTGGGCTGTGGGAGGGAGGGCTCCAGCTAGGGGCGTGGAGTTGGGGATCAGGGGTTTGGGATACAGGAGGGGGCTCTGGGCTGGAGTCAAGGGGGTTGGAGGCGGTGGGGGGGAGGGGAGCTCAGGGAAGGGGCAAAGGGTGCAGGCTCTGGCCAGGCTCTGCTTACCTAAGGCAGCTCCGGTTGGTGGCACTGTGGGGCTAAGGCAGGCTCCCTGCCTGGGCTGACTCCACATGGTGCCCTGGACGTGGGTGGCATGTCCGGCTCCTAGGCAGATGGGGGTGGGGGGTGGGGGTGGGCAGGGAGGCTTCTTCTGCTCAGAGTCTCCAACTGCTAACCCCATTCTTGAGTGAGGCTCCTAAGCCAGATCAGCTGTTTGCTTTTTATTTGCCTGGTTTAGTATTATGGGAGAGGGGCCAAAATCTACTGTTTAGGGCCCCCAATGAGCCAGCACCGGCTCTGTCCTGACTTTCAGTCTGGTGACTCAAATGCTGGAGCGCTGCCCCGGTGCTGTGCTATGCTCCAGCTGGTTGCAAGGAGAGGCTCAGTCAGAGCAGGAATCCCTGTGCCTGGCCTGAGGGGAGTCTGGCACCAGCCTCCAGTGCAGGAAGACTCAGGCTGGTAAATCTCTGGCTGGGGAGGCACAAACGCTTTGCCCCTTATGCCCCGCCCCATGCCCTGGGCTGCACGTGGGTGGTGTCACTGCGGCCTGTGGTGCTGGGTTCCTGTAGGATCCTTGCTGCCGGGGTGCACCAGCCACTGGGGGTGTCGTGCAGTGCTGGCTGCCTTCCTCTTGGCCATGGTGCCCACCCTTCATTCTTTGGAGCCTGTGGGTAGTGGTCTGGCTGTGGGTAGTGGTCTGGCTGCGGGTAGTGGTCTGGCTGTGGGTAGTGGTCTGGCTGTTTGCGAGGGGGCCGCCAGGCTCAAGCCCCCTACAAGCCAGACCTGCTGGCCGCTTTCTGGGTGCACTGCTGCCTACTGGACTTTTAATGGCTGGCTCAGCTGTGCTGACCAGAGCCACCAGGGTCCCTTTTCAACCAGGCGTGCTGGTCGAAAACCAGACAGCTGGTCACCCTAGTCTATCCAATAAAGACAAACCTATTACTAGATGTTGTTAAGTAATATGCATTATAAATAGGCATCTGAAGGAGGTGAAAATGACAACTGTGTAGCATCTGGTGTCTACTTGTCTGATTTACTCTCTGTCTAGAAAATCATAATGTCCATTTAAAAGGAAAAGCTTCATTTGTTTTCTTTATTCCATCTGAAATACTATAACCTTTAGCAGCTTGGGGATTCCAAAGATTAAATACTAATTTTTCAAACCAGCCCTTGTAGATCTCAGCTGCCTCTCCTGGTCTTGTGTATACTGGGCTGGGAAATGAGTCTGAAAGCCCAGCTCAAACTTGTTTTAAACATGGTGCCAGCTGAATCAATTACTAATGTGGTTTGTCTGGTGCATGCATGAAGTATTAAAGTTCAACATATAATTAGTCAAAGTGAATATAAAAAGATTTAATTTTGATTTATCAGAATCTTGTATTGGTTTCACCAGGCCCTGTGACTTTCCATGCAGCTTTCCTCCTTCAGTGGACTCCAGTCTGCTGCCACCTGCTGTGTTGTGTGCTTGGGTTGAGTCCCAATAGTATGCTCTCTTTCTGTATCCAGGTTATTTCTTCAGGGGATACCAGGAGCAGTTTGCTTCATCCCTCCTCAGGGTGCAACCAGGCACCCTGTTCTCCCACTCTGGTGCAAAATGACCTTCCCATTGTTCTGCCACTTCCTGGAGCTTATGTTCTAGGGTACACGGTGGTACCAGGAAACCTAGATAGCTCAAGTGCCCTCCCTCCATTCCCATGGTAACTGCGAATCTCCTAAGACTGTAGAAAGTACTTCATGAGGGCTGTAATGCAATTGGTGTATTACAGAATAATATACAGGGGAACATTGTTTTTAATATTGGAATGGGGCAAAAGAGACACGGCCATTATTCTTACACAACTGTGGGTAAATGTCAAAGAGGTGCATAGTAAGTGCACAAATCCCATATATGGTTGTTGTGTTAGTTGTGCCTCCATATTCTTTGATGATTAACACTGAGGTGCTTGCTGCCAACTAAACAATGGAGCAGGAAGAGGAGGAAATACAAAATAATCTATGTAAGTGAAAGCCCAAGGGTTTTTAAAAAGCCACCTAATTACACTCCCCAAAAATACTCAAACCAAGTCTCCATTGTTTTTAATAAATAAATAAATGAAACTAGAACTATAGTGACAGAAAGTATGCAGTGTGTGTGTGTGTGTATGTATGTATGTATATATATATATATATATATATATATGTACACACACAGACACACACAATCCAATAGCTAATGTCCACTACATTAAAAGGGATCAAAGTTGTATCTGTTGCCACAAGGCATACTAAAGACAAAGTGAACAGAAGCTGATAAAACTGTATTTCAAAAGAGGAACCTAAATATTTATTAAACATCTTGAAGCTCAACATGTTCCCAGTCTGAAAGAACTTGAACACCTAAGGCCAAATTCAGCCCTAGTGTAATTGGCTGTAAGGTCACTGAAATCAGTAGAGTTGCACTACATTATAGCAGGACTGAATTTAACCCTTAGGCTATAATTACAAACTAAAAAAGATGAGGTCTTCCAAACTCTCCTGACAGAGCACTTAGCATTCGTGCAACCAATAGCAACAAAGAAGGTGTTTTGATTTCACAGAGAAAATAAACTGTCTGGAGCAAAAAGTTCGAGGCTCCATTTACCAACATGAGCATGTGCTGATTTGCTCCCTTAGCGCTGTTCCACCTCAGAGGAACTGCATCCCGTTAGTCTTTTTTGCACCTCCCATCCTTCAGTGAGAAGAAATAGAACAAGGAGATTGTAAGTTTTATTGTTTCAACTTGAGTACTGATATATTCCCAATGCTATCTTCAGAAAGGTCATAAAATGCAATCATCACTAAGTCTACATTTTACATCAATCCTTTATGAGGAAATGGGAAGAAATAGAGTTGTGTTCTTTCTTGTGAGGCTTTCTCTCTTTTTTTTGGGGGGGGGGATATCTGAGAAAGGTTCAAAGGTTATTCTTTTAAGTATTTTCTTTTGCTTGTTTTTTATATGCATGATTCCACTACTTCTTGATGATCTCTAGGCCCTGTCTCTGAATGACTTACAACAGCTCAGGACAACTCCAGCAATGAGCTCCTGCTGCTGGGCATGGATTTATGGTGAGTCCCACACATAGCAGAATCTGCTCTAATGTATATATTCAGACTTCATGGCCACTAATTTTACTCATGATGAACATCTCAGGCCACTTTATAGCTCCTCATAATATCAACTCAATTAATGGTCTCTTTAGAATCTATCTAAATACCTGTTAATAATGAACAATACCTGAAGAACCAGAACAGGTGGGCTTGGGTGACTGGATTGTGCATTCAGGCATAGACAAACATTGTGTGAAATTTTGGCTTCACTGAAATCGATGGGAGTTTTTCCATTGACTTCAGTAGAGCCAAGATTTCACCCACTGTGTACAGCTATCACGTGTCAGCAATAAACTCTGTTGTAAGGAGGGAATCTCCTCATAGGTTCTTTAGCATCTTGTTTCTCTACATGAAGTTTTTTCTCCTATTTGTGTTTAGCTTCCTGGAGCCCTAAAAATCAAGTGTTTAATATTTTATAGCCCCTTTAATACTTTGCATGTTTCCACTTGTCACCACCATTTCTCTGACCTCTGCTAACTCATCAGAAAAGATAACTGCCCCAGGAGTATTTACTAATAAGGGTATGTCTACACTGCCCATATTATAGTGCGGCCACAACAGTGCTGTGACATGGGCAATGTAGACACACTTTATCACCGGGGTAGAGTTCTCCCAGTGATAAAAAATAACCACCCTGAATGAGGTAGCTTCATCACCGGGAGCATGGCTCCCAGCAATAAAGCGCTGTCTATATTTTCAGTGCTTTTCAGTGCTAAATTTTTTGTTGCACAGGGGTGTGTTTTTTCACACCCCTAAACGACTAAAATTTCAATGTAGAAAGTGGCAGTATAGACACAGCCAAAGATGTTTGCTCTCCAGACAGTTCAAACTGATCATTTGAAAACTGCTTGAAGGAATGTGCCTCAGATCTTGGGTGGAAAAATGATCTCTTCTTGTAAAAGGGAAAAAAAGGTACAGGAGTTGATACAGAACATTGGGAGCAATGTTCTTCTAGACTAAGCACCTAAACTCACTCAGTGCCTAAGTTTTCAGTGTAAAAGTTTCCTGGGTGCCTAGTTTCTGCTTCTGAGCAGGTGCTATGCTGTGTCTGGATGCCTATTTCTAGGGTGACCAGATGTCCCAATTTTATAGAGAGAGTCCCAACTTTTAGGTCTTTTTCTTTTATGGGCTCCTATTATTCTACCCCCATTCTGATTTTTCACACTTGCTGTCTGGTCACCCTACCTGTTTGTCACTTAAGTCCCAGTGGAACAGTTGTGGTAGGATGGGGATAAGAAAGAGAGAGACTCTGAAATCCAGTGGTTAGATCACTCATCTGGGTCCTAGGACATCCAGGGTACAGTGCCCCTTCCCCAATCACTTTTGTTATTTATCCATAGTGGAATAGCTCAAACAGACACTCCCACATCAGAATATCCAGTAGCTGGGGGATTAGAGCACTCTCCTGAGAGGTACAGGGAGACTCCTGTTAAAATCCTTTCCCCCCCTATGGCAGATAAGGGAATTGAACCTGGGTTCCCTGCATTCCAGATGAGTACTCTAAGCACTGAGTTAAAAGTTACACACTGGGCACTGGCAGCACCCCTTTCCCCTTTATCCAGTTTTGCATGGAGAGCGGAAAGCACCTAACTCTCACACACAAGAAACTACTTATGTGCTTATCTAGGCAGCTCCTTACCTAGTATGTTGGCTTTTGTAGATCTCATTGTAAGGTGCTGCTCTCTCCTTAGTCATTTATAGGGAGCCTATGCACCTGACTCAGGCTTTGTGGATTTCAGTGTGTTCCTGTGATAGCAATGCCTAAATCCCAGTGTAGATCTGGGCCAGGGTGTCTACATTAGGATTGTAACAATTTTTTTTGTTTTGTTTTTGCAAAAATGCCCCTCCTTTCATATCACGTTTAACTCAACTGGTGGAGCTGTACCAGTGGGAGTGCTAGTGTATACAAGCCTCCAGGCAGCTACCGGCATTTTAATCACCATGACATCCAATCTGCTCAGAGTACAACATTTTGCTTAAAATGCCAACAGCTGCAGGCATCTTGTCTACCCTACTGCTCACTGGTGCTAACAGAATGGAAGATAGCACTCATGGAAATTCTAGCAAAAATGTGCTAATGCACAAAAGAGTAATAGTCTATTCAGCTGATTGCTATTGCTGCTCAGAGGCATCAGCTGTATTGAACTAGGTCTGGAAAAGCCAGCAATTCTAAAAACTGTAATGCCATTGCATTAAAGAAATCCATTCAAAAGGGTTGATTCCATGTATAAATTCTGAACCCACAAAGTTTGATTCAATTAAGAATTTACAGAACCTTATAACTTGTTTTAGTACTGTAGACCTGGGTCAATTTTCCATCTGAAATTAAATACAATAAATAAGCACACTGAATTTAATTTAAGGAAGAAAAGGGAACATATCTACATATTTTTGCTTTTCAATAATTTTTAATGTGCAGCATGATTGAAAGATGCACAGCTGTGTGTCCAAGTATACCAGTAAATGATATACTTTTTATGCCAAATAAAAGTAAGATGTTTTTGTTCATCTGAAAGATAAAGGGTCAGCAGTGCAAGGCATCACTCTTTAGAGTTTCTCTAGAACATAGACTAAAATATCTTATCTGGCTTCAGCTCTCCACTTTCCTTTCTAAAAATGAAAAATTAGTTCTTTATAATTAAATAAATAGTTGTTACATCAAGGAGAGAGCATTTCTGGCATTGATGCTTCCTCATATGTAGGCACAGCAGGCCAATGTCTTGCAGCCCATTTGGCAGAATACCAACGTGCCATTAATAAACAGGCAGCTGAAAATTCAGCAGAGCATGTGTTAGAGAAAGGACACATGGCTTTGAGCTGATAGTGACAGTAGCCATGACTATTGCTTCTTTCAGAAACATTGCATTATTATGTACATCGTCATGCATTATTATAGTGGTCAAAGTTAATTGGCTGTTGTATCAAATTTCCATCCTCCTTTATACTGGGACAGGACAAAATAAGAAATGCTGAAGTTTGTGTTGGTTGCTAGATGTCCCATAACATTTTTCTGCAGATGGGCTAAGCTCTGCGATATCATGGGCCACTTGGACAAAGAAGGAAACTGACATTTTCAAACTTGCTTTTTCCCCCTCTATAGGACATATTAAAGCAAATAAAGTGAAGTTTGCATAACAGACCAGCTGAACCTTGAAAGCTTGTCTCTCTCAAGACCAGAAATTGGTCTAATAAAAATTATCACCTCACCCACCTTGTCTCACCTGTTTAAGAGACAATTTTGGTTGGTTCTGGGATAGGTTTTCATGTAACTACATTTTTGAATGTCCATTAGTTAGTTCTGGTACTAATAAAATGTGAAATGTTTTTCATCTCACCATTGCTATGGCTAATAGTGAACAAGTAAAAATGTTTGGACAGCATTGGTAAGAGGGGTCCAATAAAGGTAACATAACAGCATTGTCCAAAATTTTTTATGTATCCAGTACAACAGTATTTGAATGTCCCCTTCCTGCCAAAGTATGTGTTTTGGTTTCCAGGCTACAGAAGCACCTTTCTGGAATAAGGGAGGGAGTGGGTGGCTAGGCTTTATAATAGTAGCAGATGGATTTCTTTTCTCTTAAAAAAAAATGTATTTGCAGTATCCGTGACCATAGGAAAAAAATATATTAAGAGGACTTTGGTGAAATGTATTTTTAAAAATCTGCCTGAATGGCATTTAAAGCAGACTCAATTGCTCACACACCAACACCCAAAATAATTCCACTACAGCGATATTGTCATAGGGGTTTGGCAAAAGGTTTAGGAGAAATAGTACAAGCCCATTCAAACGAGACATGTACAGAACTGACTTGACTAAATTGAACATGTCAGCTTTAGGTCTAGTACATTCTAATCACAGTCCATCATCACGGTTATAAGAACGTTTGGGTCACAATGATACTTGCATTTTGATGAAAGACCTAGAAAAACCCATGCCATGGAAGCACAGGCATCATCACTCCTGATTCACGGCTGTTCAATCATTGTAGCTAAAACTTGGCCCACTTTTCAGAGAATACTTAACTAATGCATACTAATGGCCAAGGAAAACTACTGTGCCATGCCATTGTTGATTTTTGTAGGTTTTCTAAAAATGTTACTTTAGGAAAAGAAAATGGATGCAGTAATAAAAGTCAACCACAAACAAACTAAAAACCACAGCTGATACTCTACCCTTCCAGTAAATTATGTACATTACAAAAGATCCCTGCAAATGTTTTGTAATGTGATTTGCATGAGATTAAATGACATGGGATGCTTCAGTTGCAGACTATTTACTAACAATTATAGATTAGGTAATCTCAGATCTCTTCAAATAATATGGAGGTTTGAGGCTACGGTGCCCTGAAGAGAATTGAGAGAAGACTTATGTATATGTAGAGTTTTTTTCCTGTATGCTTTACAACAGGGACTAAAACAGTGGTTCTCAAACTTTTTGTAGTGGTGACCCCTTTCCCATACTGGGCCTCTAAGCGCAACCCCCCCCTTGGGGTCAGGCGGGGGGGGGGGCTGCCTGCAGCCCACTGCGGCAGGGGCTGGGATGGGGGGTTCCAGCAGCCCCCCGAGGCCAGTGAGGGGGGCGTTCCAGCAGCCCCACAGAGGCACCGGCAGCCCACTGTGGCAGGGGCTGGGCTCAAGGGGGCGCTGGAAGCCCACCTCAGCAGGGGCTGGGGCCAGGTCGGGCACGTGGCAGTGCCGGCAGCCCACCGCAGCAGGAGCCAGGGCCCGGATCGGGCTCGCGGAGCCGCCAGCAGCTCGCCGTGGCAGGTGCTGGGACCAGGCTCGTGGGGCCACCAGCAGCCCGTCGCGGCAGGAGCCGCGGCCAGGACCGGCCTTATGGGGGCGCCGGCAGCCCGCCGTGGCAGGTGCACAGGCTGCCTGCAACAGCAGGGGCCAGATGCCAGCAGCCCGTGGCAGCGGCATTGTTCGGGGCCGGCTGCTGGCAGGAGGGGCTCACGACCCCCACAGAACTGGCTCGTGACCCCCAGAGGAGTCCCGACCCCCACTTTGAGAACCAATGGACTAAAGGAACTAATACAGATAAGCAGTGGCGGTGGGTGAATTTAATTTATTTATTTATAGCTTGTCTTTGGGGGAATAGAATCAGAATATGCAAAGTGAACATTAGAAACAGCTGATGTTCTGGGTGCTGGCTCTTCATCTTCAATGGAGGCAATGTTTTTTGACAATGTTTCAGAACATGTAGTCACTATCTGGTGACCTGGACTATATTTACTAATGGACATTTCTTGTTGTTGCTGGTACATGTTCCATATTAGTTAAATTAGTAAATCATTTTTCAGTATTTTATAGTTTGCTTCTTTTCTGTGGTCAAGCATATTGGGTTTTTTCCAGCCCATCATCTTCCATGGGATCATTTACAGCTTGGTGTTGTTGGGAGGTGTTGGTGGAGTTCAGCTTGCAGCATCTGCTATCATTTTTAGGCTTCAGGGACCAAGGCCCCAGAAGAGAGTTAAATCAATGTGCATGGGCTGCCTTATGTTTGGTTAGTGTTGATTACTTATTTCCAGCTCCTTATTCAAGTCGTCTTAATTTGAATAAGTGACTGGGGTTTGACTAGATGTAAATGACAAAATATCTCTTGGGTGACCCCAACTCATATGTGTCTGCATCTGTCAGAGGGTTCTGAACCGCCTGGGACAGATTGCTCTCTGACACACAGCTTTATTTCTGTGCAGTGTGATATCCCTACCCTCATTTCTATTTTCCCAAACGTCTGATGGCCACAGCTACTTACAAATGATTTGGATAACCTAGGAGTTATTGTCACTTCTTTGTGTTGAAACCTCAGTTAGTTATTCAATTTTAGAACCCTTGAAGAAGGAGCTGGAATCCTGACTAACGTACTGGGAATAATTAACCAGCTGCGGCTTCCTTATAGAGGGCCCTTGATTGCAGCATCTGAGCTATGGAGTGCTACAGCAAGACGCTGCTGGGGGAATTGCGAAAGGCTGGTGGGAACAGGCCAGGCTGCAAGGTGCGATAGGCTCAAATCCTGGACGGTTGCAGGTTACTTACAGTGGCGCTTTTCCGGGCTGGAGGAGCCTCGTGGTGCTCTGGGGCGGGGAGATTGGCAGGGCCAGAGCGGCAGGGCAGGGCTAGGAGAGGCTGAGGGCTGCAGGGCCGGGGCCTGGCGTGGCTGGGGAAGGCGGGGCCCGCCTCTCTTCGTCACTTAGTGCCGAGCCGGGGAGTCTCAGGAGAACAACGGGCTCATTCAGCGTGTGGCAGCGCGGGGAGCGGCTGCGGAGCCAAGGGCACAGACCGCGCAGCAGCAGCAGGTCTCCGCTGCCGGCCGGAGCCGAGGGAGCAGATGGCGCCGGGGCAGACGCTCCTCTACCTGTCCCTCTTCCCCTGCCTCGCCTCCGCCTTCAACCTGGACGCCGACAACGTGATCCTGCGGAAAGGGGAGCCGGGCAGCCTGTTCGGCTTCTCCCTGGCCATGCACTGGCAGCTGCAGCCGCAGGACAAGAGGCTGTAAGTGCCCCGCTTCCCCCGCCCCCCGCGCGCAGAAACTTTCCCGCTGGAGCGCGGGGCCGTGGCCCCTCCCGGGCCGGCTCCTGAGCCAGCAGGAAGAAAGGAGCCGACGGCGCCGCCAGGCTGCTCCGCCCGCGCCGGGAGCCGCTCTCCGCCGCTCGGGGTCCCCGGGGCGGGGGGCCCTGGGATCAGTCCGCGGGGGTGACCGGGCAGGTTTCAAACGCCGCCGCCTGCTCCCCGGCTGAGCTGCGTGGAGCTGGGGGGGGGGGAGCCCTGCAGGTGGGGGCGGGTTCCCCCCCCCCCCCCCCCCCCAGTCCTGTGCGGGTTCAGGGCTCTATTGGCGGCTGCCGCGGCCCGGCCGTAGCCAGCGGTTCCTAGTGCTGCTGGGACGCCCCCGGGCGCACCACCGGCTGGGGTAGCGGGCGGCGCCGCTGCGGTAGGGACGGGAGCGGGTCTCCCCGTGCTGTGCGTGTTCTGAGTTCTCCGTAAGGTGCGTGCGGCTCTCTGGGTGCGGACTCGTGCTGGCTTCCGGCTGCAGGGCACGAGAAAGCGCCTCTCTCTTCTCCAAGGGCGGGACAGCCACCTGTTCGCAGAAGTTGTGTCGATGACGACCCCGGCTGCTTTCGGGAGCAGGGCACCCCGGGTTGCCGCCGACAGGACAGTGTGTTCTCGCTGGTTTAAATCAAAATGTCTGAGCTGAGCTCGATTGGTTAAAAGCCAAGGGGCAAACCAAAACCACTGCAGTGCTGGTGCGGACTCGTGCAGCAGCCAAGGGGGAGCGCCGTCATAAATGTCCAGTAGAAAACCTCACAGTTTTTTTCGTGTCATAATAATCTAAAACTAAAGAGGTTTCTCCGGGGGGACCAGCAATTCTGCAGTGAGACGTGTGAGCGTGGTGGAAAACACTGACCTTGCATTCTTGGTCACTGCAAACAGAGAATTCCGAAGGGGCTTATGACAACAAAAGGACCTTGCCCCAAAGGACTTCTCTGTTCTTAAATCAAGCCATCAGCAGTGACATCCGAATGAAAGTCATTGTACTCCTCTTAAGGAAAAGCAGGCTGGAGCAAATGAAGAAACTGACACACACACACCACTAATCTTAAATTTTACATCAATCAGTATTTACTGTTGATTTTTAAATCTGCTCCCATTTGTGCAGATCCTGCTATAACTACTGATGAGCTGTACTCTTGCTGCATAATCTCACAATGCTGATCCATGCTTTTTGTTATCTCTTTGCTTATGGAGAAATTAATCTTCTAGACATTGTCCTGAGAGGAAGTAGGCTGTTTCTAATAATATGTTAATTGATTTTTTTTTTAGTTAAAATAATAATCTGAGGTTCTATCTGACTTACATGATGACTGGATCAAAAGCAAGCCAAGTGATGTGTGTGTGTATTTCTGCAATAGAATCACTGGTGTTCAAGACTGAACCTGTTCCACACTGCAGATGTGAGCTCCTTCAGGAAGGGCTGGGCAAATAAATCAGGTTGCCAATGTAATCATGATGATAAAGGCATTGTTCATGGAAGACCCAAAGGCAAAATAAAATGTTCCTTTATATGGCTTCAGGGAGTAGTAACTGAATGCAGACATATTTGGTCCTATGTGAAATGGATCTAATAAAAGAGATCACTTCACCCACCTTGTCTCTCTAAATCTGAACACATTTACAGATTTTACTGTACATGCTACCTGTGGGTGATACTATATTATGCCAGGATTTATGACAGACCAAAACTAATATTTTATCTTAATTCAAAAAGAAGAGCATGGAGTCCAAAAGAGGATCCATAGTGCATAAAAGAAGTGAAGCCATCAAGAAAGTTACCTGATAACCTTACTTAAAACTTCCAGGGACACATTCTGCCCTGACTTGTTCTCTATACAATTTAATTCATTTCAGGGAGGTTGCATGGGTTTAAATCCAGAGCTATAAGAATTCCATAGTTATTGAGGGCATAAACTACTCCAATGTTAAAAATTTAAAATCTTAACCCCCCAAAATTGTTTTTTAGAGTCCTCATGGCCCTATGTAACGGTTTATATACGTGATTCTTGAAAGCTCATCTCATTTTACTTTTTCTAAATAAAAGGATTATCTTAAGTTTATTAGAACCCTATGGTACTTTCAGTGGTGCTAGTAAGTGTATCAGGATGTTCAGGGACAATTGCAGTCATTCATAGGTCACTTAATCCCTTGGATGGCAGTCACAATACTCTGTTGAGTCTGTGAAATTTAACTGAAACTCCTTAAAGATTATTAGCATGAAATTGCCTTCTCCGTACCTGAGAGCAATCCAAATCCGTGCATGGAGAAAACCCATAAATTCTTTCAACTTTGGCATGGTTTTCTGGATCTAAACTTTCATGGAAAGGAAAACAAAATTCTAAAAGATGACAAACCAAACTGCGGGAGCTACATTCAAAGGCTTCTAGGTGCTTTGGGTGTCTAAAGACATTTTGAACACATTTTCCTCTGTCTAACTCTCCCAAAAGTAGAATGAGGAAGGATGGTCCAGTGATTAGTGACTAGTCTGGAACTCAGGAAGCCTGGGTTCTGTTCTCTGCTTAGCTGCAGATTTACTGTGACCATGAGCAAATCACTTAATCTGTTAAAATGAGGATATAGCACTACCTCACAGGGCTGGTGTGAGGATAAATAGATGAAAGTGTGTGTGATGCTCAGATAGTAATGGAGACCAGATTAGGATAGATAAGAAACCCTTACAAGATGATGATATTATTGTCTTCCAGAGGTTTTACATTTTTTAAACTGGCTGGGACAGGAAGTGTTTTGTCTATGGGTCAAATCCTGAACTTCTTATTCAGGTCCAAATTTCTGATGAAATGAATTGAACCGGTGGTGTAACTGACATCAGAATCTGAACCTGTTTTTACTCAGCCCTTACTTAGACAAAAATGTAATTGAAGTTGATGGAGGTTCTGCTGGAAAAAAAAAACCCTGAGAAATTCTAAATGAGGACTTCCAGACTTGATCAGATGTTTGCAAAATTAATGACACTCATTTTCATAATTCCTATTTGGAATGCATATTGGGTACTGCTCCTATTGGAAGCTATGCCAAACATAGCAACTGGTTACAGGCAGCACAAGCTGTGCCTATTGACCAGGCCAACTGGTGGGAGAGGTGTTGACAGAAATTGAGCCCATGTGCTGGTAAAAATGACACTCCTCAGTGTCACAGCTGAGAATAAGCATGGTGAGAAGGCAGTGGTGGTGGAATATCTGTGAATCCCCAGCTATGTTTCTCCTTTTCAGCATGTTTTCCAGCTCTTTTGTAAAGATAGTTTTATATACCAGTTGTGACCTTTTCTGTCATCGACCCTTCCTCATTCTAAACTGAAGAACCTTATAAAATCAAAACTGGATACATTTGTCTCATGCTAAGTAATTGGATCTTTAGCACACACAAAAACAAAAAACAAACCATCCAAAACAAACCCAACAACAACCAAGAAGCAAATAAAGAAGCCTCAAGCCTCATCATTTGAATCTAGAAATATATTTCCCATTTCAGCCTGTGAATTATGAAGAGGGTGATAAAAACAAACTTCATTTCATTAAAGGCAACCAGTTATCTCTGTTACATTTCCTTAATCTTTTCCTCCTCCTGCCCCTTATCTGATGAGTTTGAGCAGTGTTTTGAGTCAGAGTGAGAATTGTTAAAATCATCAGTAGGATGAAGAAGTCTGAAGACGTGTAACTGAGATAAAGGGCTAACAGTAGTTGCCTTTAATGTAGCAAATTTGCTTTTGATCATCCTTTGCATCCCTTGAATGAAGAAATGGATAATATATTCCTAGATTCAAATTATAATTAAAAAAAATATTTATAATTATAAAACAAGGAATTTATATCTACATCATAATATTTGTAGATAGAGTAAAATGTCACAATTCATGTTGACTGTCATTGACTTACTTTTCATTTAGTTCTTTGCCAAGTCACACAGATTGAAACAATGTCAGCCTGAATGTTGTGAATTAGACTGCCAATCAGATGAACATTTAATCCTGGGCATAACTTTACGTGCATGAGTAGTCCCAATGAAATTAGTATTTTGACTAGATTTAAAGGTCTAACATTTTGTCAAGGCAAGAAAAGAGGCGATACTAAGGACCGAGATGAAGGTTTAGCAGTCTGGATGGAGAGTGAAGTCCAGATTTCTGAAATCAATGGGAATTAGGAACCTAACTCAGGCATCTTTGTAAATACCTCTACCTATCTGAGGCCCTGGGCACTACAGCAGCATAGCTACAACACTGTAGCTATACTGCTGTAACCCAACAGTGTAGACACGGTCTATACTGATGGAAATGGTTTTCCTGTCAGTGTTGAGTGACAGTGGGTAAGTGTGACGGAGTAGGAATGCTCTTAATGTTTCCTCTGGATAGTGTGGGGGTGCCTCAGTTTCCGCTATGCATTTCTTGAGTGTCTCTGTGGAGGGATAAGGGTATGTAGTTGGTGCAAAGCAGAGAGACAGCCTAAGCAAGTAGCTGACGCCCTGTCTTGGCAATTGAGGGCAATTCCCCCCCCCCCACCCCCAAGTGTTGGCTGGAAGTGTTGAATATCAGAGGTCAGGTGACCACCTGGCTGAGGAAAGCAGGGGGGGAGGAGGGGCTGGTGAGTGAGTTTCAGTCTGGGTCTGGCTGGGAAGAGGAAGGAGCTACAGGCAAACTGGACTAGCCCTCTGGCCCCCAAAATGGACCCAGCGGAGGGGTCGCATTCGCTCAACCTACAGGCACTGTCTTAGATCACCTGTCCGCTAATAAACCTCTGTTTTACTGGCTGGCTGAGAGTCACGTCTGACTGTGGAGTTGGGGTGCAGACCCATGGGCTTCCCCAGGACCCAGCCAGGGCGGGCTCACCGGGGGAAGCACACAGAGGGGCAGAAGGTACTGAATGCTCCGAGGTCAGACTCAGGAAGGTGGAAGCTGTACCTGTGAAGCTCCTAGCCTTGGAACCAGGCTGTTTATGGAGAGGAAGCTTCGCCCCAGAGTCCTGACTGGCTTCGTCGGGAGCAATGCCAGAGCATCGCCCCGGGCACTCCGTGACCGTAAGTCCATGGATTTTTCACACAGAGTGTTGTAACTATGTCATCATAAGTTTTAAATCAGGCCCCAGTCTTTAGGCACATTTTGTTAATCTGGCTCTTCATATCTAGATCACTTTTGAAAATATGACTTAAAATCCCTGGTCATGTCAATGGTTCTGAACATTTTGCCCTTAGAGTAGACTTGTGCCCTCTTGATTCTCATCCTGCTTTGACTGTTCTTCCAGTGTCTTTGGTGGGTGATCCCTTTGCTCTGATCCTTTGGGATTTTGTCCCATAGATGGTGATTCTGTGAGTGCTCCAGGGCTGGAGCACTCATGGGGAAGAAATGGCTGCCAGTGAATGCTAAGCACCCACTCAAACTCCCTCCCACACACCCCCGACATCTCCCACCCACCATGATCAGCTGTTCCACGGTATGCAGGAGGTGTTGGGAGGGAGGGTCAGGGATGTGTGCTTGCAGGATGGGGCAGGAATAGGCAGACTGGGGGTGGGGCCTGGGCCTGAGCACTCCTGGGAGAATTGGAAGCTGGCGTCTGTCTTGTGCCCCCTTCCTACACATAAAACTTGGGTCAATCTAGCTATGTTGCTTAGGGGCATGAAAAATCCAGACCCCTGAGAGACATAGTTAAGCTGACCTAAGTCCCAGTGTAGACACCGCTGGTTGATAGAAGAATTCTTCCATTGACCTACCTACTTCTAGAGATGATGGATTTACTACAGTGATGGAAAAAACCCATTCTGTCACTGTAGTGTCTATGTTGCACCTGTGCTGCTGTAGTGCTTGTTGTGTAGACATACCCCTGTTCTCTTTCTACATCCTCTACTTAGGTAACCTAATCCAGAGGATTCCTTTCCGCCTTTATATGTGACAGTAAATCAGTTTGTAGCTGCATTCTGGACAGATTAGAGGGGGCAAGATGAGTATCAGAGAGGCTGGAGAGGAGAAATAGGGTGGAGAAGTTAAGGTGTGAGAGCATTAGCGCCTGGGAATGGGTTTGGTGGTAGCAATGGAGAAGAAAGTACAGATTTTGGAGATGATAAAGAAGGAACAATAATAAGATCATTGATATCCATGTAATGGGTGGAAGAGCGGGAATTGAAAGTGATTTGGTTTGTTAACCTAAGTGGCAGGGAGAATTGTGGAATTTTCACCAGTGGAGGAGAGAGGGTGGTTTTGCAAGGAAAGATAAAGAGCTCAGGTTTTTTCCCCTCTGCGTTTGAGTTAGCTGTGGCTCATCTCAAGGGACAGTTGATAAGGAACTATATGCTGCAATAAGTGTGCCGTACAGAGAAAGCAGTCTTTTACCACTGTTCCCATTGCCTGGCCCATCTCTTGACATGGGTTGCAAAAGGTTACTACTTCTATCATGAGAAAGGGGTGACTATTGACTCCCATTCCTATTGCAACAGATGGGGAGATTTCGGAGTCCAAGGACAGAACTCTGAAGGATGTTGACATGGGGGGAGTGATGGTTGGAGGATCATCATCCACTAAAGGAGAGGTTGAAAGAGTGGTCAGAGATGTAGGAGAAGACCTAGGAGCAAATGGGGTCTCTGAGTTTATCTACCCTAGAAAGTTGCCCTAGTTTTGCAAAGATGTGACTTTAAAAAAAAAAAAAGTGATATAATTAACCTGGGACTCAAGGCTGTGTGGACACTCTCTTATTTTTGTTTAAATCAAGCTATTTAAAATTGACCAGGAACTGGTCTAGTGTAAATTGTAAAAAGCAATTATTAAATCAAAAGTACCGGTAAGTGTGTTCTCATGGGGCTATTACCAAATTGGTTTAGAATCACATCTCTAAAAACTTAAATAACTAAAAGTTTAATTTTTAGTTTTAAAACTGATTCTCCAATTGGCACAACTCTGTCCACTTGAGAGAGCCACTTAAACCTCAAGGCAAAAGGGAGACCGAATTATGTCAAAAGATTGAGGAGAATAACATTGCAAAAATGTATTTCTGCAAACACATGCATCTACTGTGCTATGAATTGTAGGACTGGTCATTTTACAATTGAGAATGTTTAAACAATGTAAAATTGGAATCTTGGAATAAGCAACCCATTCATGATCTCAATGAAGCTATTCATTGCAGTCAGTTTCTCAGGCCTAGTCTACACTCAAAAAGTTTTACAATGTAGTTCTATTGGTAAGGGGTTTGATTTCCCCTCCCCCCCCCAACTTATTTATGCTGGTAAAAGCCCTAGTGTAGATGCAGTTATATATCTATAGCTTATTTTGCTTTGCTGAATAAGATGTGCAGTGTAACAGGGTTCCTGCAGTGCCCTGGTGGCTCCTGCCCCTGTTTGTCCCAAAAAGTCACTCAGGAGACCCTAGTTTGCAGTGCTCACCCTTGGTTTATTGTACAACGTGCTCCCATCACCTTCAGAGTATAATACAGCAATTCCTACTCCTTCGCCTCCTTTGCAGGTACCCTTCCTGTCCAGCTCCCTCCCTCCCTCCCTCCCCCCTTCCTTCTCCTGAGGCCTTTAATCAGCCCCATCCTGCAGAGGCAGCAGCTGCCTCCGTTCTGCCAATTAGGGCCAGGTGGCCTCCCCAGCTCCAATTACCTTCCCTTAGTGTAGCTGGGGTGACAGAGGGTTTGCGAGCAGTTTTTTTGCTTGCACCCTGTCACATGCAGGTATGAATACTTTTATGCTGGTAAACTTTCATCTGCACTAAAGGGATATTGCTGCTTCAACTGTGTAAATAAAGTTAAAGCAGTAAAACTTTTAAGTGTAGGCAAGGCCTCAGACTGTACCCACTCTAATTAAGCAAGAGAACAGGGTGACCTACTTCTTTAGCACAATGTCTTTTAAAACAGCATTGTTAAATATTAGGACCAAACCAAAGAACGATTCATTGCTTTGTTCTTATAACTTCGGAGGGGGGGGGGACGGACAGGAGGGGTTGCCTGACGAAGGACTGTAGGATTTCGCCCAGTGAGCGTAATGAAGATAAATAGCCTCAAATTCAGTCTCTAACTTTCAAAAAATACGTTAGACCAGCAGCTGCAATTAAAGGTTGTGAAATGTTTCTTTAACTATTGGAAAATGCACACAGCCAATCACTGCTCGGTTTAATAGATTTTCATCTTTAAGTATGTTGAGGCTGAGGGCCAAATACAGTCCTAATGTGAGCCCATGCCATTCCATTTTCTTCAATGGAGTTTCAGTAGCATCTGGCCTTAACTCTTGCAAAGAGGATATATACAGATGGCAGAGATGATGAGCTAAGAAGCAGTATGGGTTGATAGCCTTTCTCTTTCTGATTTCAGAAAGTCTCAGGCAGCCCTATTAGAAATCCTTGGAAGCTCTATTAGTCTCTCATTAGGTTGGAACACTAACATTATGTTTGGAACAATAACTAACTGTGTTCTGCAAGCTGAGATATTACTGTGTTCAGAAAACATGGATGTGGCAGCCTTTGCAAGAACATCTTTATGATATAACTAGGCTTGGAAGGGCTAGATTTTTATTAGTAAATGTGGATAAACATTGATTTCACCATATGCCCCAAACCAAAACAGTTATTCCATCGATGGTAATTGAAATGTACAGATAGGCAAAATGAAAAAAATGTTGCTTGAGAACTAATTGGGTTAAGGATATTTAATTTGTACATTTTGACATGGGATGCTGGCAATTTATATTTTAACAATTATAAAGCTTTACATTTTTGAATTTGTATGTCATTGATCTCTGTAATTCCTGCAACTCTGAGAATTTAAACAGATAATGCTAAAAAATAAATATTTTTCTGTTAAAATTATAAAAATTGAGTTCAGCTAAGCCTAAATACAGTAAAACCTCCATTTAACGGACTAATTCGGGCGAGGGGGTGTCCGTTAAATCAAAAAGTCCATTATTTAATAATAATTTAAAAAATGAGCTGTCGGACCAGCAGCCCGCCCGCCACAGGGTCGGGGCGACAGCTCCGGAGCCCGCCTGCTGCTGGGACCTGGGCAGGAGCCGGCAGCCAGCCCGCCCGCTGCCTGGACCCGGGCGGGAGCCGGCAGCCAGCCCGCCAGAAATGGATCAGGAATGCATCAGACTTGCTCAGAAATTTTGTCCATTGCATCCAAAGTCCGTTAAATCGAGGTCCGTTAAATCGAGGGTTTACGGTATAACTCTTTTTACCAAAATTGCTTTAAGTTTCTACCCTTGCACTCATTCTTTCTGAAAGGGATGAATTTGTATTCAAGACAATGTTTATTAAATAAGATTACTGTATATAAATCAACCTTCTGAACATCATGTATGGTTAGCTTAGTCAATTCTGATGTGTTCAGAGTACAGTATTAAAAATGTCTCTGAAATAGGAAAGGAATCAGATCTAAAAGCTAACCTTGCATATTCCTGGACTGCAGGTGAGGTAAGCCAGTGCAAACAACAAAAATTGTACGTAGTCAGTGCAAGCAAGGGCAGACCTTGAAGTGGGGAAAGGGGGAGAAGGCAGTTGTCCTTATTCAATTTAAATTAATATTTGAATGTACAGGTTGAGGACAGAAGGAAAATAATTCTTTTGTCAAATGTTCATTCTATCTTTGACCAAAGGTAATGAGTTATAAAAATTATTGAACTTAAATCCAGTCCAAGAACTATGCATAAAAGTTATTGGAAAATGAAAGGGCTGAACAATAACACAGCTGTTCTGCTCCTTTCTTCCAGGCTAGGCTGATGTAGACATGCACAGACAGATGGGCAGACCTCTGCCATGTAGTCAGACACATACAACACAATCATGCTGCCTACTTAGACAGTAAACCTCGTGTCTTCAGTGAAGCTATTGATGAATTTCTCTTTTGTCCAAAGGGGTCATAGTACTTAACACATCCATTTTAATAACAAGTAAAACATCTGGTACCTTCTAGACTGAGAATCCTAGATGTCAGTGGGATAGGGTAAAGTTTATCTGAAGAGCATGACTGTTATCCGCAAAAGTCTGAGGAGGGAAGAACTGAAAAAGAATCTGTCCCCCAGCCCTCATTGTTCAAATGAAAACTGAAACCAAAGGGGTGATGTTGGCTGTGGCATACTTGCTGTTTGTCTTTTTGTTCTAATTCCAGTCTGTACAAAAATGAAGCTTGGAGCTAAGAATTGAGGCTCTGTGTGGAATCAGAACCCTGAAAGCTTCAGCTGGCAAACAGCTTCACAAGAACCAATTGCAGCATTCATCTCATTGACTGTCACAAGAAGATTTGTACTGCTTTTTAGAGTGAAAGTCTGACCCAGTGAGCTGAAGAAGGATAGAAAGAAAGAGAGAGCATAGAGCATGTGTCAAGATGAAGAGGTGTAAGAAAGGGCCTTCAGAAACACATCTTTTGCATAAAATGGGACCCATAATGCTGTGAGCTGTGTTGCTTCAAAGGAGCAGAATTTGGGGATAAACATGTCATTTAGATTCACATTTGCGCAATAGCATTTGAAAGAGCATTGTATGGTCTAGTATTCTAGATAGTGGAGTCTTAAAACTTCCAATTTATATCCGGAGAAATCTTCCACTCACAATTTCAGTTCTTCCCTTTTAAATATGCAGAGGAAGAAGCTTTTAGACTGGTCTCTGCAGAGGGAATAACAGTGTATTGTGGTTTAGAATGAAGATGCAGATCAGTGGTGGTGAAACCAAGTGGATGGTATGTAGCAGTAATCTTGGGGATTGAAGAAATTCCCACATTGTTGCAATTGTATGTCAGGTTTTTGTTAGGAAGAGTTAGTCTTTTTCCATGGTCATTTTAAAAAAATCAATTAAACTATTATGGTTAGCAGGGATATTTTTTTTGGTACTGAAATTAAACAGGTGCAACCACTAGTGTGGATGGAGTTATATTGATTGATATTAAAGTGGACTTATATCAGTAAAGCTTTCCCCCCTTTGCTACAGGAATAAGCCATATACACCTTTATTCAGATGTATCTGCATCCATCATGGGAGGGCAAGCGGTACAGTTTTTGTAAGCAGACAAGCCCTAATTCACCCCTTTCTTCCAATCATGATGTCCAGGCAGAAAAAAAGTTTCTTGCTATGCATGGGAGGGTATGGCAGTCTAAGTTTTAAATAGCTAGTTCAGTAGAAGCTTCAGATAAAGTTGGTTGTATCTGGCTCATTTGATGCACTGAATTTGTAATAGGTTGGGGCCACTGTACATTTGCATAATCAAAGTGGAGGGGAGTCATATAATATAAAGTTTGTTAGAAATTTGTTTTGTTAATAAACAGTCTTAAAAAAAACAACTTGGTATAGCATCTTTCATCCGACAATCTCAAAGCAATTTGCAATAGTGGGTGTTACTCCATTTTATAGGGAGGGAAAATGTGGGAAAGTGAGATTAAGTGACTGGCACAAAATTTTTGTCATAGAAATAGCTGAGCAGATTAAAATGCTGCATGCAATACATATGTTTTTAAAATACAACTAACCTTGATATTTAAATAAGGCAGATAACTTGTCATTCAGAAACAGGACAGGTAGACTGACTTCCCACAAATGGTATTCTGTGTGAGGCTAATTACAGAGGAGATTGGTTTCCAGATCTAATTTATTGCTGTCTGGTTTCTCCATCTCGCAAAATAAAACAGAGCAGTTCCCAAATCTGTATATTGATTAGTTCCCTCCTGTTTTTATAGAAGTAAATCTTTCATCAGCCACAGTGTGTGCCAGACCAATTTTCTTTTGTTAAACTAGGCAAAGCTTCACTCATATGTAACTGTCATTCTTTGCAAGACTGTTATCTGGCAAATTGCTCATATAAATAGACAGAATAACTGTTGTTAAAATCCATTCTGAGACCGTTTTTTAAATGTGTTGATTTTAAAAAAAAAAAATTGGAACTGAAAAAACATCTCTCTCAGGATGGAAACAAAGTGGTTTGGGAAGGTGAGCTGGAAGGGAATAAAACTAGGCTAAAGGTAAGGTGGCTAGTAGGTCAATGGTAAGTCTAAAAACAAGCAAGCAAAAATGATCCACAGCAAATGGACAGACTGTGTAACTTTTTCACTGAAATATATGTGGATATAAAGTTACCATCTTATGGTAGTATGCTTGCTAAGACTTAATATGCATATACTTAGGGACATTTTGAAAGAAACAAATGCATATATTTATTTCTAAGAAATGAAATAATTGTAATTAGTTTCAGATATACACAAGCAAGCTGTTGTACAGTAAATAGTCACAAAAGAATCCAGCCTAGAAAAAAGAAAGATTTGTTTAAAGTGTTATCTTCTGGATTGTATCTGTCACTTTCAAATGACTTCTCTTTAAGCTTATCACCCCTAAAAAGGTTATAAACACTTAAAAATAAGGGAGCCTGAGGTATCCTAACTTGTGTGTTTTGCTCAGAGGCCTTCTGCACCTTTAGCATAGGATGTGTGGTACTTGTGATGGGATGGAACATCCCCTTATATCTAAGAAATGAGAGCAACATGTGTCCAGTACTTCTTAGAGGGTGCATACAGGTATTCTCTGCAAATGAGAGTCCAATTGAGCCATTTTATTTTAATGAGCATCTCAGAAGTATTCTGCTTTTAAAATATATGGAAAGAGACCATGTCACGGAGTGCCCGGGCGATGGTCTGGAACTTGCCCCCTATGAAGCCAGTTAGGACTCCGAGGGAAAATGTCCTCTCTCCGTACACACCCTGTCTCCAAGGCTAGGAGCTTTAGAGGCCCCCGTTTACACCTTCCTGGGTCTGACCTCAGAGCATTCAGCACCTTCTGCCCCTCTGTGCGCTTCCCCCAGCAAGCCCGCCCTGGTAGGGTTCTGGGGGAGCCCGTGGATTCTGCACCCCACTCCACAGTCAGACGTGACTCTCAGCCAGGCAATAAAACAGGTTTATTAGATGACCTGTACCTGGTCTAACACAAACCATACGGCGAATGTGAGCCATCAGCTGGATCCATTTTGGGGGCCAGAGAGCCAGATAGCTCCTCTGCCCTTCCCTGCCTGACTCCAGCTAGCTTCAGACTCCAAACTGAAACTCACTCTCTCCAACCCCTCCTGCCCCCTGGCTCAGCCAGGTCAGGTGACCTCCCTCCCCCACTTGGAGTCAGATTACAGCTTCAGGTATGGACACCTGCAGAGAGGGGAGAGGGCATTGCCTGCTTTCTTACACTATCAGCCCCTATTCCTTCACATAGACACTTAAGAAATGCATAGGGGAAACTGAGGCGCACACGCAGTATTCCTACTCCATCACAGACTATACTTGTACAAGGCTCAGGAATCTTAGTAAAACCTTAAAGCTCTGGTTCTCAAATTGTGGTTCACAAAGCACTTGCTGATGTGGTCCATGTAGAGCTGGCTCTGTGCATGATGTTGGCTCTCTTCCTCATTTCCAATTGCTCACTCACAGCTAAAAAACATTTTCCTAATATTACTTTCCCCTGTAAGCAATTGCTGTAGTTTCTATAGGGGTATTCTGATTGGGAAGGGTGGAGGTCCACAGGATCAAGAATGAGAGATGCTCCATAAGACACTCTCTCTGGTTGTAGTACACTCCATGGAAAAGTGGCCTAGAAGCTCTGTTTTGTATACTATAGAGAACCTGCAGTCTGTATTTTACAGTCAATAATAATAAGCCTCAGCCATCTCTAAGATCAGGGGACCTGCAAGTAGGGATGCTGGGAGTGCGGAAGCACCCCTTGGCTTGAAGTGGTTTCCATCATATACAAGGTTTACAGTTTTGTTCAATGGCTCTCAGTACCCCCACTACAAAAATTGTTCCAATGCCTCTGTCTAAGCTATGCTCGTATACTACTGTTTGTTCTTGCATCTGACTTTCAAGGAAATGAGGAATCTTTGAGATACCAAGATACTCCAAGACCAAGTACGCATGAGCCACCTTTTCTATAACTTCATCTGCTGACTCAGGTCTAATAAATGTACTACATTGTGTGGGACTTTAGTGCCAAAATAGATAATAGCTGTGTAAATAGCTGAACTGCTGATGAAGAGTTGGGGCCTGTTTTTTATCAGAAATTCTGAGCTCCTGCAGCTCCTATAGGCTTCCGTTGGAGTTTTGGGTGCTCAATACTTCTGAAAATCGGGTGCACAAGGTACATATTGTAAATGCACAGCAAAACCAAATCAAAAGCAGCCTCTGAATGTCCCATCACACTTACTTTCCAAGCATGCTGCTTTGTAAGTGATGTTTGCACAGCAGCACAAGCATAGGTTGAAGTTCAAAAGAAAATGCATGTTTGTTCAGGGAACTCCCAAACTAGCCAGCCAGGTGTTGCTGATAGCAAGTTCGTTATTGACATATGTCTGAGGCTTTCTTGGTTCAATTTTCATAGCTGTTTTTTTAAAATTTTTTTTTTACCATTCTTGATAAAGGACCCTTTTATAACTTTATTTCCCTGTTCTACCATTTGTGGTGCTAAGGTTTTGTAACCCTTAAACCTACTGGCTGCATCTCTGGCCTTTGCTTTCTACAGTGAAACATGATGAAAACTGCTCACCATTCTCCCACTTATAAACTTCTCCATATTCACTTGTTGTGAGCCTTAGCCCTGGTCCCCACTAGGGCTTAAAGTTGACTTTAGCAAGCTAAAGTCGATTTAAGCCTGTACCCGTCCTCACATGCATGCCCTTAAAGTCGATTTAAAGAGAGCTTAAAATCGACTTCTGTACTCCTCCCTAATGAGAGGAGTAGCTGAAATCGACCTCTCTCTGGGTCGCTTTTCAGCTAGTGAGGATGCAGGTGACATTAAGCCTCTGACCTTCTGAGCAGCCCCGCGCCGGACCCACCCACCTGCCTGAGCAGCCCTGCGCCGGCTCCCCCCCCCCCCCTCTGCTCGGGCGGGGGGAGCCGGCACGGGGCTGCTCGGGGGGCTGCTCAGGCGGGGGGGTTCGGGGGGCTGCTCAGGCGGGGGGGTTCGGGGGGCTGCTCGGGCGGGCGGGGGGGGCCACAGAGCTGCTCGGACTGGGGCTGGTCCCCTGGGGAGCTTGCCTGGCTGCCCCGAAAGGTGGTGACAGCTGGGGACTCCCAGCACTGTGGGATACCTACCCACAGTGCAACACTCCCTATGTTGACCCCTTCAAAAGTTTAAGGACAGACACTGTCGAGTTGCTGTCCTTTGTGGGGATGCACTAAGTCGATTTTCTAAAGTCTACTTTAGAAAATCGACTTAAGGGAAATCGACCTACTGCTGTAGTGAAAACATACCCTTAGTCTCCATTTATGGGAGCCAGGTCCTAGGTGAAGGTGACATGATGCACTCATTTGAAGCTGTCAAATATTTTTTTCATACATACCAGAGAGTAATATTGGATGGATTCTGAGCACAGTGGGTAACTGCATAAGCCCGTTACATTTTCATCTGCACAAATTGTACTTGTTGAGACTGATATTTGTTGTTTGTGACTGATGTTTCAGAATATTGATTAGCAATCTTTTTTTTCCACATCTTTTCCTCCCACGCATGTAGCAAGGAGATATTAACTATTGTCAGCTGAGATCCAAACTGAGTTCTAATAACTAGAAATGGGAGAACTCATATTGCCTAACTTTCAATCTGCAAGAATATCAGGGTCTCAAAAATTGTACTTGAGCTTCAGTGTTGTTTGCCTCATGTTCTGCTTAAATCTGACTGAAAAGAAAAAAGCAGGGGAGAAAACCATGTGTGTAAGGAAATGGCTTTAACTTCAGAGGCTTAAGCTCTCAGTCTTCAGTTAGTTTTGTGAACAAATAAGACCTTGAAAAAACTTGAACTCTATGCAGTTTGTCCGTTCCTACTTGCTGTAAAATATAATACTGTATGGCAGTTTTTCTCTGTCCAGTTCACATGTGGAGAAAGAGGAAGATCCATATTTTTTTATGAATATCTCATGGATTTAAATTTACCTCCTAGATATTACTCTGTACGTATGCATGGAGTTAGAGGCTGTTTGGGTGTTCTGAATAATCATGCAACTGCTTTTGAACTATGGTCTGTACTGTTATAAAACATTTTAACAGATTGGTGCTCTTCCAAGTGAGATGACTACCTGTGTTTTCAGTTTATTTGAATAAATTGTATCTTTTTGGGTGATTTATCTAATTGCACATTTCCTTTTTGATTAGGCTCAGGATTTAAGAAAAAGTTTTTACTGCAGTAGAAAGAAGAATTTTCTTATTAAAACTCTACAAACTTATTTGAATTTTTGATAGTAACTCTTTTTGTCCTGTAATCTGCAGTTAACTGAGGGCCATGATGGTTTTAAAACTGTTGTTGACCTGATTTAACTTTGACAACTATATATAGTGTTGCCAATAAGCTATTCAGAAGGGACTACAGTGGAGCCCCGCTATGATGCGACCGATGGGATCCAAAAAATCCCATTGTGCTAAATGCGGGGTAATGTTATAGCGGGGCCCAACTACCTGGCAGGAGGGGGCTGAAGCTTCTCTCCCCACTGCCCAGCAGGGGAGAGAAGCTGCGGCCCCGAGCCTGCTGAGGACCGAGAACCCTGGGGCTGCAGACTGCAGCCCCGGAGTTCTCTGTAGAAGCTGCTGTTCCCCCGCCTGCCGGGACAGGAGATGCCAGCGCCTACAGCCCTGGAGTCCCCTGCCTGGCAGGCATGGGTGGCAGCTTCTCTAGCTGGGAAAGAAGCTGCCACCCACACCTGCCGGGACAGGGGACTCCGAGGCTGCAGGTGCTGGCGTCTCCTGCCCCTGGCAGGCGCAGGGGCAGTAGCTTCCAGAGAAGCCACTTCCCCGCGCCTGCCGTGATAGGGGACTCGGGGGCTGCATGCATTCTGGTGTCCCCCGTCCCGGCAGGTGCGGGGCAGTGGCTTCCTTTCCCGCACCCGCAGCGGCTTCCTGTTCCGCGCCTGCCGGGACAGGGGACTCCGGGGCTCCATGCAGCCCCCTAGTCCCCTGTCCCGGCAGGCGCGGGGCAGCGACTTCCACAGGGAACTCCTGGGCTGCAGTCTGCAGCCCCGGGAGTTCTCTGTGGGTCCGCAGCTTCTCTCCCTGCTGGGCAGCGGGGAGAGAAGCCACAGTCCCCCAGGCCTGCCAGGGACAAAGAACTCGGGGGCTGCAGATTTGGGAGCTACGGTATAATTGCGCTGTATCTGGATTCACGTTATACCGGGGCGCGTTATACCGGGGCTCCACTGTATTTGCTGCAGAGGTAACAATTATAAGGGGCACAAACTCCCAATATTTGAGAAGTCATAAAAGTAGCATCTATAGGACTGAAGGGGTGTTTCTGTCATAGTAAATCCACATTATTGAGAGAAGTAGCTAGATGGAAAAATTCTTTCATCAAGCTGTTGCTACAGTGGTTCAGTCAGCCTAACTACACTGCACAAGGCTGACATTTTTCACACCCCTGAGTGATGTAGCTAAGTCAACATAGGTTTTAGCTGTAAACTGGACCTAAGTCACAGTCTGACAGCAATGTGGGTGCTCACCCATGTTTGGCCAAAGAGTGCTATCAAAGCCTATAAGATTCACCTGGACAGTGCCAGCAGCATATGGTTTTAGAACTGAGATTTATCTCCCCAGCTGCTAAGATTTGTTTCACAGAGACTCCAAAACCCAGAATTGTGAATATCATCAGGGAGTTGTATAAGGGGTTAAATCAATAGAGAAAACCTCAATAGTTCATGTTCATAGTGAATGTGCATAGATTGGGTAATCAGAACATAACTAATAAAACTTTCTCTGCATATGAGAATATAATATATCCAGCAACTAGACATTTTAGGCTTTTTCAGATTGCTTTTGGGAAAGCAGTGCAAACTGAATTACTGCCCTTCTGGGCACACACTTCAGAAAAGCAGCACGGTAGATTATGTAAATGGGCGTTGCCTTCTCTTTTATGAGGCTCTTGGTTGAAAGAGAGATGCCTTTTGTAGAGTGTATGAAGAAAAGCTGATGCAAAAATAAGAGCTATAATCAACAGGTTCAGACTTTTCAGGATATATTAGGTAATAGAAAGTGAGTCGAGTTACAGCATGTTTCTGGCAGATAGGAAATATGGAGCTTGTGAAATCATGGTCATTAGAAAAATGAAGTACAATAGCAGGACAGACTTAATCACTAGCTTCTCACTGACAAGCTTCTGTTCACTTCATTTCAGTAGAATGGCTTGCAGAGTCACCTACTGGCACAGATTCCAGTGCCTCCTTCAAACTACTCACTAAGACCATTGTGAGGGAAATCTAAGCCTGTGTTGCTCT
Source organism: Sternotherus odoratus (assembly GCA_032164245.1). Lineage (NCBI taxonomy): Eukaryota > Metazoa > Chordata > Testudines > Kinosternidae > Sternotherus > Sternotherus odoratus. Next base: position 30,810,738 of record JAVMKO010000011.1, on the reverse strand, counting down.
GGATCCCTAGTATGTTTCAAGATCCGGAAGCCTGAATGGAGTCGAGCCATTGCCCTAATCTAGGGGACTGAAGGAAGACTCTCAGGGCACAGATCTTCCATCTGGCATCCATCTCTGAATTTTGGAACCTGCTGGCTGGCTGCTCTGAGTGCCCTCCAGACTTCCAAGTACTTAAACACATTCTGTCCCAGAACTCCACCCAAAAGGCATGAAAAGGTTTAACTCTCCCAGTACTACCAGGTCTTGTGTTTGAATGTTTCTGTTCTAGAAATGTCTCATGCATCTCCTCTTTCTCATTTGGTGGTCTGTAATAGATCCCTACCATTATGTAATAGATCCTTACCATCCCTACCCCTTTTATCTTTACCCAGAGGCTTTCAACTGGTCTGTGTCTCACCTCCTTCTGAGATCAAAACAAGATAGATTCCTGATGTAAAATGCAGTACCTCCTCTTTCACACACCGTCCGTCCGTCTTGAACAATGGCTAGCCTGCTCCAAAGTCAGATAACCAGAACTGCACATAGGAAATGGAAAAATGCATTTTTAAAAGGAACTTTTGAACCAAACAAATAATCTTTATAGTTTGTGCCAAAGTCCTGTATGTGCCGGGTCGCTGCCAGGCTCCTGCCCAGGGTGTGGGGGAGCTTACCTTGGACAGCTCCCAGTCGGTGGTGCAGGGTATCTAAGGTAGGCTGCTTGCCTGCCATGACCCCACTTAGGTGCATTGGCACCTCTTCCCCGTCAAAAGCTTGGCCACCCCCCTACCCTGCCAGCCAGTAGTGCACCATGTGGCTATCCCTCTCCTGGAAGGGGCCAACGCATCTCTGTGGCCCTTGGGGGGGCGGGGGGGTTCATGTGGCTCCACATGTTGCCCCTCTCTGCAAACACCGCCCCCTGCAGCTCCCATTGGCCACAGCTCTGTGTTTCCGGCTAGTGGGAGCTGTGGGGCGGTGCTTTCAGGCAAGAACAGTGCATGGAAATACCCCCCCCCCCCCCCGTGGGGACTTGCTGTCTGCTTCCAGGAATAGTATGGGGTCACAGCAGGCAGGTGTGGGGCTTTAGGAACAGACAACCTCAGTGTGCTGCCATGGCCAGAGATCATGATCGACTGGGAGTCTCTCCAGGATCGACTAGTCGATTGCGATCAATGGGTTGGTGACCACTGCTGTAGATTTCATGGATTTCTGGGTACCCAGGACTGAGAGTCACCGTGTTTCCCTCCTGCCTTCTGTTTGAGGGAGACTTGCTTGTGCTTAACTATATATCAGTTCTGTGACACCACCACCAAGTGCTCTCTTCTGTGCTATGACATTCCTTATTTTGCCAGGCGTAACAATCCGTGCACTCCAGTCCCTAAGTCCCCTTGAAACACTCCCCTTCGGTGTCCAGCCTTTGAAGTGTATCTCAAGATAACATAAGGTTCTCTTCCCTGATGACTTACCTATAACTGTTGATTTCATGTGTCTGTTGTGTTATCTCACAATGCTAAACCTACATGCCAACAGACAGGCAGGTGAATAAACATCCCTCCTCTCATAGGAAACTTGTTTCCCCACCTCTCTTGTGATACAGAATGTAAGAACGTATCTTCAGTATACATACATAACTCCTTACCTAGTTTTTGTATATGCCTTTCACAAATTATATTCATGACCAGTGTAATCCTGGTTTTCATTTAAGACCTCACATGACATTCTTTGAGCGCAAATGTACATTCCAGAATCAGGATATTCTTATAACTTTCTGGCCATCTGGTATTGAGGGTTTTTTTTGGTTGAGTGGAGATTTTGCAGAAGATCCTTAAAATCCATATGCTGTAGCCTCTTTGAATGAATGTGAAGGTGGAATATCATGTGTACGTTAACAGGAGTTTTGCAAGTATATATAGAGAGAAGAATAGATTCCACTAGGTATTTAGGCAGTGACCTGTACTGTTTTGTTTTCATCACTTCTGAGAGTTGAATCCAATCATAAAGCAGAGATGGTGTCTGTGACACTAGCATTTCAAATAAAACGTGTCTGTTGTATTGACCAGCTTGTTTTAGCAATGTTGTGTGGATTGAGCTGTCTACCTTTTTTTTTTTTAAGCCAACAACCGTCAAGACAGTGCTCGAGTGGATATACTTGTAATGATTTGTTTCCAATGGGTTAGAACAGTGCTTTAACACGCAGAGGGCCAATCCTGTTCCAACTGAGGTCAATACAGATCTCTCACTAACTTCTGGCACAATCTGCTCTGACAGTACACAGAATGTTTCCCACTTGACTTTCTCCCTGTTGATCTCTTCATGCTTATGGGCTTATGCCATCTTCTAAGTCAAATCTATATATATAAAAGTCAAGTGGTGTATGTATGTATGTATGTACGTATGACTGCGAAGTCCTCCCGCACCGTTTGAGCCAGAGACTTGAAATTTGGTATAGTGAGGGGTCTTGGGGTCTAGATGCTGGTAAGGGTCGAAAAATTTTTGGATCTCACCTCTGACGCCCCCCAGGGGTGAAAGTCTGTCAGGGCCAATCACATCGGCTGGGCGGTTAGGTGGTGATGATGTCATAATACCCCCCTCCAACAGACACCTCACTCGCTCAGCTCACCCCTCCCTCCTCCAACGGAACCCCGGAGATCACTCAGCTCACTGCCCCTCCCTCCTCCAACGGAACCCCGGAGATTCACTCAGCTCACTGCCCCTCCCCCCTCCCAACGGAACCCCGGAGATCACTCAGCTCACTGCCCCTCCCCCCTCCCAACGGAACCCCGGAGATCACTCAGCTCACTGCCCCTCCCACCTCCAACAGAACCCCGGAGATCACTCAGCTCACTGCCCCTCCCCCCTCCCAATGGAACCCCGGAGATCACTCGGGTTTGGTGGGACGGTAAGTGAGGTGGGGGTGTCGGGTTTGGTCGGGGGGTGAGGTGGGGGTGTTGGGTTTGCTTGGGGGGGTGGGAAGGTATCAGGGGGGGTGAGGGGTGAGGGGTGGGTGTTGGGGTTGGTCAGGGGGTGTCTGCTGTTTGCCACCTCCCCACCTCCGACTGACCCGAGCAGCGCCGGGCACTTATGCTAGTTGTTCATAAATGCCTTCAATATAGAATTATTTACACGTGTTGCAATAATGTAATTGGCACTGCTTGTGCTGAGAGAGGTTTGAACTTGGGATCTTCACTGCTAAAAGCATGAGCATCTACTTACTGCTTGAGCTCAAGGACTAGATTCCTTAATTGGCAGCATTAGCAGCCACACAAATTTAGGGAGACATTCAGTCTCCTGCTGAAGGTTATCCAGATGCTGATACCTGTGACTACCTTTTTCAGCCTGTTTGTAGATGCAGGTAATTTCTTACCCAGAAAACACTTTTGATAATTCCTCGTGGTTCTTTCTAACCCCTTCATTCTGTGCCTACTCCAGTCCACATAATGGCGATGAGGCTGGCATCATTAATATAATCCTGTCTCTTTAAAAGAGAGCATGGCAAGTGTAGGATATGTGAAGAGGATTTTCTTTCTAGTATGTTAACTGGATGTTTTCCCTTTCAGTTTTTCACCCAGTTTAGTGTTTGGTCTAAAGTTGTCATAATGAATCACTGGAAATTTATTTTTCTTATAGAAATATATGTTTACAAAATTTTATTCTCTCTTGGAAAGTATGGAGACGTGAACAGGATAAAGACATTCACTAGAGATGGGAAAGGTCCCACTTCACAAATGATGGATATGTTTACATGAAAAGTTTTGAGTTGCCACTACTCTCACTTCTATTTGTGTTACCACAGTTTTCTTTAAAGTTATAAAGGATTCTGCAAGCATGTAATGCTGCAGTTCCATCAATCACTTGTTAAGTTTCTCAAGTGTTATTGATGAAAGCCGAAAGAAATTTAAATTAAAATAGTCTTTTGGCTAGTATTACATATAGACTGTTAAACTGGAAATCTATTGCTAGTTTGATTTGCTTGATATTGCAATAGTTTATAATTTTTTAAGCACTTCATTTAACTAGATTTTGTGAAACTAGGTTGCTTCCACTTATCTATTTGAAATTCAGACTCTCTCTTCAGTGAACAATGGTCAACAACAGTTTGCAAATTCGGACATCATATCCATCTAATAGTGTCTGTATGGCCAGTTCTGCCTCCTCTCACTTATTAGACATGTATACATCCCTCATGTGTGCGATTAAAAAATGATGGGGTGGATGGATCCTGCTTTAGCTGACCTCAACAGGAATTTTGCTGTTGTCTTTGGGATGGTTGTATGGTTCCCTGTATACTTTTGGAAAAACAAATAAGTTTTGTCTTCATAATTCTGTCTGTATAGGACGATTATTAGTGTTGTACAGCATTACAGTATTCTGTAAAGTACTTTTAACTATGAGCCATGGCTTCAAGCACACACAAACACAGTGGTTGGCAGGGATTGAATTTGGGACCTAAGCACCAAGAAACAGGTCTCTTTCACTTGAGCTAAAATGATACCTTGGTAGCGGGATTCAGTTAAATAGGTGTTCTTTCATGCAGACCTGGAGTTAAAACCTTGCTCCTTCAGTGCGGTACCCTTAAAACATGTATGTTCTCTTCAGATTTGGACAATAGGTTGGGAGAGTGATGGAGCAAATCTGTATATTGTAAGTCAGCTGATGATCAGTGCTTGATGTTGGAGGAGGGAACTGCCATGGTCATGACCAAAGGCACCCAGCTCAAAAAAGTAGTTAAATTATTGCTTCAACCAATGGCACTGTCACAGGGTCTCAGCCCTACCTGTGACACAGTCACTCTGTTCCGTAGGTTGGGAAAATGAAGGCGGTCTGGTGACTGTGGTGAGGTCAAGTAGGCTGATCAGGCCTGGGCTAGATAAAACAGAGGCCTTTGCGGAGCCAGAGGGAGGAGGTCTGTGGAGAAGGCAGAGCTCTTCTTGCTGGTCAATATAATTAAACTCTTGGAGAATCTTACAGTGGGATTGTGGGAGAAAAAGTATTCAGAAGAGGCTCGCTCTCCTCCATAGCAGTCTGTAGAGTGAAGGTGTGTGAAGGCCAAACTCTAAGCAAGAAGTCCTGGGAGTTACTGCTGGGAGAGCAGACCAACAGAGAGGAGAGGCTAGGCCGAACCTGAGACTGGGGCAAAGAGTCTTCTTGGTTTGAATTCCATTGTTTTATGCCCCCTTCTTGGCAGGACTTAATTAATTGGACCCCAAAAGGAAATTTTGTTTGTAGGATCTTGGAGTGTTTGGTATGGAAGAAGGTGCTCTTTGGAATGGGGGAAAAAGGAGGCAGGGCTGCTGCAGAGCCACCCCAATCCATGGAAGTGGAGCTATGGAGGTGGCAACCTGGCCACAAGCAGAAAAGTAATTCCCTCATTTAGTCTTAATTTGGAAAACTCAAATTCTTAATTACTGGGCTATGATTAGAGTTAAGGGAGAACAGTAGCCTTGTATTCAGCTAGGAGGTAACAGTTCAGCTTTATTTAGCACAAAGCAAACTATGTCCAGTGGCAGAATGATCCTTAACAGAGGTTTTGCCAGGGGTGATGTACTAAGGCTACTGTACTATTATTAGTTCATTTAATTACCTTGCAATTTCATTGGCTAACTGAGTGCCACTGGTAGTATAATACACACTTAAACCAAATGAATGTAGAAATGTAGACTAATGCAATGTAACAGATTAATGCAACATTAAAAGTTTGATTCTGCAACACTCGATCCATGTGGATCCATGCATTATTTGCATTCATGGTCCCTTTGAGGTTAATTTGCCAGTAATCAGACCTAAGTCTGAACAACTGAAATCGTAAAAAGTTAAGGTTCTGACAGCAATGCTAATTTATTATACATCTTCTATATGTTATGGCTTACATTTTATGACATAAATGCTAATATATTACGCTGCACATAAAGTAGAAAAATCAGTTGTAGAACCCGAATCTTTGAGTCTCTAGTGTGCACCCATGTGTTGCGCCATTTTCACAGTAAGCATTTTGTTTTTAATCTTTGTTTTCCCTGCCAATATAAACTTTTTTTTTTTTTTTTTTTTTTTAAATCCTGTTTTGTTCTGGTTCCTTGAGAGGAAGGGGTGTTTTTGATCACCAGTGAAAGAGCTAATAAAGTAGACTCCAGAATGCACACAGCTGCAGAAACAATTATATTTCTCAAAATAAGCTCACATTTATTTTTTGTTGCAGTTCCTTTTTATTAAAAAAAATGTAGAATAAGCAACAATGACAACTCAGATGTAAAAAAGAGATGGTCATTCTGTAATGATACTGCATCCATCGAGCTTATCCAGGCAACATACAATCTGATTTATTTGAACTGCCTCAGCCAGGATGAAACTCGCCCTGGTGCATAAGGCCCAGCATCACTAGCTTTGTGCACATCTCATCATTAACCAGAGATTGAGCTTTGCTTATTTGTGATGGTAGTACGGTAATTTCTGTTGTGGACTTCTGCTATTTAAGAATGGTACGCAGGGTGCGTAGAGTGCATTGTTCATGGATTGGGATGCTTGATTTGAAGTTAGAGTAAGTTTTGCTTGATTTATTGAATTAAAGATTAATTGAACATTATTAGGAATGAAAGAAATTAAAATGTAAAGTTAATAGTTCTCAGCATGTTTACAATGACCTGTGCTTCAGTGCCTGAAACTCTTTTAGCCCACTCTGCTGTGCTCTACAGGGCAGACATATAATGCTGCAGCTTAGATCCACCACATTTTAATACCTTTTTGGGGACTACCTGAAAATTCATTCTAGAATGTATTGAGTGTTTCGATCTAATTTAAACCCGTTTCACTAGAGCCTGTTCATAACGTGCATGATTGTTTAACTGTCTCATGCATCTGATAAGATTTAAGATTTATAACACCATTCAGCATAATTTATGTAAGATGATTCAGTATTTTTCTTGGTTCATTAACTTGGTACAGTAATAGTCTCAAAGGACAAACAGCAGCTGCCTAGGCAAAAACCGTCTGAAAAATGTTTAGATTTTTGGGGACTATGCTATTGCAGCCACAAGCTGATAGTACTTAGATATTGGATTTTTTTTAAAATGATAACCTGGAAAGTAAAATAAAGGTATGCTCTCTTTTTTGCACCTTTATGATGTGTAAAGAAGGCCTGAAGTAATTTTAATAAAGCTGGGAATTTTGTATTGATTTTCTTTTTTCAGCACAAAATGCAGGTTCTGAAAAACTGAAATCTTGCAAACTTTTTCCCATTAGGAAAATCTAAACAAAAAAATCTAAACATCTATGCAGTTCATTTGAACTGCATAGAAGCATTTTAGTTTGAGCCAATCAAAACATTTTGTTATGGGTCAGTTCAACTTTAATATACCGGGGTGTGTGCATGAGTTGCTGTGTTGCCTCATGGAAGTTCTAGTTTGGGTGCCATGTGCCATCATTTTTTTTTTTTTTTCTGTTGGCTGGGCTTCCAGGCTGGATTACATCTTCAGTGATTCACCGTTTTCTGACCTCTCATTGAATTGGTATGATGCGTTGTCGGAATGGCATGAGCAAAGTAACTCATGGGACATGTAGTCTCACCGGGGAGCCCAGCCTATGGAGGAGAATAGGGCCACAAGGCACTCAAACTACAGAAGGTCATACCACAGCAGGGTAGGAGGACCCAGATTAATGTTAAATTGAGCCAAAATTAAGCATTTCAATTCCAGACAATGTTTAGTTTTGATCAGAAATGTCAAAATGAAATATTCTGCAGCAAATTTTTGGAACTCAGTTCTGTGAAAAAAATTATTTCAATTTTTCATCCTGATTTGGGATGAAAACAAATTTTCCAGATACTGTAACAGAATTTTCTGTTGGATGTAAATTCCGATTTTCTACCAGCTCTAGATTTTTGAATTTTCAGGGTTTTTCAGGGTCACCTTCTGTACTATTATTGAAGATTAACTAGCCATAAAGAATCCAACTTGATTCTCAAATTGCACGCTGAATGTGCTTGGACAGCTATTAGGGGAAAATATTTGTAAACTGAGCATATTTGATATGAAATCATTAGATGATAATTGGAGAACCTCACAATGCCATTTTTACACAGGTTTTGTAAAACGACCATGGTTTGAGAGAGACATTTTTTAAATGATCTACTTTAAAAAAAAATAGAAAGATTGTCATGGTGTAGCTGTGCCATCCTCCTTCAATAGTTTGCAAATTAGATCTCTATTGACATATGATCAGAATAGCATCCCCTGATTCTACTCTTGTTGCTTCTCTCAAGTTCCTCAAAATATATGGTTTTCTATTTCTCTCTCAACAGATTGCTGGTTGGAGCACCTCGGGAGAAAGCCTTTCCATCCCAGCAAGCCAACAGAACTGGAGGGCTGTATAGCTGTGACATTACATCCCCAGAGACGCCTTGCACACGTGTCTTCTTTGATGAGAACGGTAGGCTCTTCCATATTTTTCTCTGGAATGAAGTAATTGCCTGTTTTTGCTTATCAGGTATAGGCCTCGAAGGTCTAGCCCACTGAACATAGCATCTTTCTTTTTATATTTTTATTTATTTTATATATATATATATATAAAATAAAAAGTGATCACAAGGAAAACTTACTCTTATTCTCTTTAAATTTGTTTTAGTTTTTCTTTATTTTTTGAATGAAAACAAGTCTTGGCTTAATTGCTTAAGCAATATTGATGACTTTGAATCCAAATGTTTTGCCTGTGATGTTCTCCAGTAAGTGTAAGTTGTATTTAATTAATTAAAAAAAAATCCTTTATCATTGATATTAAGTAATCCTCCTCATCAATTAAGGTTTTGTTGTATGAGTAAAGTGTATAGACAGTGCCACCTAAAGGCTGTTTCAGGTTCTGTATGGAGTTGTTAATAAATACTGAATTAGGAGTTGCAACTTAATTTTATATTTTCACGTGCTGTATATTTATAACTTCCAACTGTATTTTTCACTCCATGCATCTGATGAAGCGGGTTATAGCCCAAAAAAGCTTACACCTAAATAAATTTGTTAGTCTCTAAGGTGCCACAAAGACTTCTTTGTGTTTTTGCTGATACAGACTAACATGGCTACTCCTCTGAAACCTGAATTACAATTATATGTTTATAATCAAAGCACAAAATGTTCCGACGAGTTAACCATAGTGTGTAAAATTGTGTTGTGATAATGCAGTTGATCCAGCAACGGAGAGTAAAGAAGACCAGTGGATGGGTGTAACTGTCCAAAGTCAGGGGCCAGGAGGAAAGGTGGTGGTAAGTCTGTAGGACTTGAATATTGATTAATATTTGTTTAGGCTTATGCTGCATGTTTTAAAGTTTGTCTGAATTTCTGTACCTTTATAGAACCCTTTCTAGGTTTTGTTGTTGTTCGATTCCTAAACATAAGGAATTAAATTTTTCTCTAGAGGAATGAGGCGCTGCCGATAATCTGAAAGTTTTTTCCCCCCCCCGATCATGACAACTCCAGAAAACAGCAGGGTTTGGGTTTTTTTGGAATGTTTTTCTAATTCTCTGAGTTTTGAATAGGTTTGATTTCATGATCCCAGTAATCCAGGGAAGACAGTATATACTAGTAAAGTATCTCTGTGGCTAGTGTTACAATAGTGTGGCTTTTAAATGGAAGCATGAAGTACTTTTTAAAAACTTCTTTTTTAATTTATGAAAATTTTATCCTTCAAATTCTCTTGTATGAGTTTGGGAGAAATGTCACATTTTCTTGGACTTGTTGTTGTCAGTATTAAGACTATACAAACCTCTGTTTGAGGTTCACCATGGCTCAGTGATAACTACAAAAGAATTGGTGGCCTCTAACAGTGGATCTGATGATTGTTTTCACTCCAGGATTGTGGAGTGAAATCACTTCTTGTAATTCAACTTTCTGTTAAAGATGCTAATGATGATGAGTAATATACCCTTATTTTACATGGTGCAGAAGGTAGAAACTTTCATAAGTTACCACAGAGTGATGTCATAGATCTTTGTATCTTAATGGTCTTATTGCTAAATACACTACTTATGTTAGTACAGTACATAAGCTATGCATCAGAAATGGGGTCAGGGCGAGGAACCTTCCCCCATGTTTCTATGCTCATGCAAAACTACCACTTCCAACCTCACTACCCTCCAGAATTGTTTGCAGAGGTGTTGTAGCCATGTTGGTTTCAGAATATTAGAGAGACAAGGTGGGTGAGGCAATATCTTTTACTGGACCAACTTCTGTTAGTGAGGAGGACAAGCTTTTGAGCTCCAGAAGAAGAGCTCCGTAGATCTCAAAAGCTTGTCCTTTTCACCAACAGAATTTGGTCCAATAAAATATATTACCTCCGCTATCTCAGCTCTCCCTTACTTCCAAAACTGTTAGCTAGTAATGTTGCTGGAGGCAGTATTAACTTGCATAGAGGGAGGGGCAAATTCACCTTGTCATCAGCAGTGAACCAGTGACTGCCTGGCTTCTGCACAAACCATGCCGCCATTTCTGGGAGAAGCAAGCATGCCCCCTGCCCTCCAACTGATGTGAAACTATGTGTATAGTAGTGTTGCACTCTGCAAGGTTTCCAATAACTTTACGTGGGTTAGTGCAGCCTATGTGGTGGTGGTGGTTTTTCTTCCTGTGAGCATGCAGACATTACAAGAGGATGTGACTCAACTTCTGAGTCTCTATTGTCACCAGTCTTCCAGACATAAGTACTTGGTTTGTATGCTTATTGCTGCTAGGGGAGCATGTGGCTTATAGAGAATAGCCTTCTGATAATTTGCAGGAAAAAAAATACAGAAGGCATAAAATATTTTGCTTATCTACGGTATCTTTGTTTTTCTTGCAGACATGTGCACATCGCTATGAGAAAAGGCAATATGTAAACACAGTTCAGGAAACTCGTGATATCATTGGAAGGTGCTACCTGTTAAGTCAGGATCTCACTATTAAGGATCCTAAGGATGATGAGTCTGCTATGGATGGTGGAGAATGGAGTTTTTGTGATGGCCGACTGAGGGGCCATGAGAAATTTGGTTCATGTCAGCAAGGTGTAGCTGCTACTTTTACTAGAGACTATCATTATGTTGTATTTGGTGCACCAGGAACTTATAACTGGAAAGGTATGACCCACTCTTTTTTCCCCCCCTCCCCCGCTAGATTTTTAAGCATTTAGCCTGGTTTTGTAAATGCTAAATTGTTAGCTCCATGTTACTTTCAAAAATGTCAAATTAAAAACTTGTAAGGCAGCAGTCCCCAGTCTGAGTGTGCTCCTTACAGGGGCACACAGGAATGTTTCAGAGCGTGTGGCAGGGGCCCAGTCCAGCCCCCATGATGAGTGGGGAGGGAGAAGGGCCCAGCCCCACTCCTGGCCCTGGCTGCCTGCCTGGGGATACACTTCTGGCGCAGCTGCTGGCCCTGCAACCACGGTCACAGCTACTGGCCTTGACCCCTGACTGAGGCTCCTCTCCCATCCCCCAACTCCAGACATGGCCCCAACTTTGGCCCCCTTACCCTGTCTGCATTCCCCCCTCCTGGAGTCATGGCCCTGACTCTGGAGAATCCGCGAGGTAAAAAATTTGGGGATCACTGTAAGGGGAAGGATTTAAAAAAATTGGAATAGCTGATGGATGGATTACATAAGTTAACATGCTATTGTAGGAAACTCCCATCTCACTGGTCTTAATTTTCTTGCAGGATTCAGTGCTTGTTTCAAAGGGTGGGACTTTCACGTGCTCTGTGTGTGTGTGTGTGTGTGTGTGTGTGTGTGTGTGTGTATATATATATATATATATGCAGAAAAATGAGATGTTTTCCAAATAATGCTTTTTTTATATATACACACAGAGCACGTGAAAGTCCCACCCTTTATAATATATATATAATTTATATATATAATATATTATATATATATTAATATAATATATATTAAAAAAAGCATTATTTGGAAAACATCTCATTTTTCTGCATTTGAGCAATTATTCAGACAAATGTCTACATTAAAACTTTTATTCTAATTGATCTTGCAATGTGCACATTCTTTTGTGTTTGTGACATCGGTTATCTTCTGTGGAAACGGGTGGTGCCCCTTCAACGTGTTTAAAACCTGCAGCCGTGAGACTCAGAGCCCGGGTCTTCAGACTCAGGATAGTGGGGCTCGTGCTAGCGTGTGGTAACAGTGGTGCAGAAGTGTAGGCCCAGGCTGGAGTTTGGGCTCCAAAGCCTAGCGAGGTGAGTGAATTTTGGAGTCCAAGCTCCAGCTCAAGCCACAACGTCTGGACTGGCCCATAAGTCTATGTCTGTAACTTGTCTCTGAGACTCACTGCTGCAGGTTTTTAAAACTCAGTACAGACATACCCTAATATATCACACATTCTGTATGGCAGGATCATGGGAAGATGATTGCAGACAGAGCAAATATTTAAACATTCAAGGGCAAATCCTTAATGGATGTTCTGCCTGAGTAAAAACTAAACACTGTGGCAGCTGGCACATATCACCTAGCAACTATTGCAAAACTCAGAAAAACAATGGATAGATTTGTATCCTTTGGTATATGATGAGAAATTTTCAAATGCCCATCCTGTTTGGGTTTTTTTAAGAGATTTCTTTTTGCACATCATTACACCAATAGCCTGTTTGATCCTTGACTCCTGTTATACAGTGCTCTTTCACACACCCGTGTCTGGCACATGAACCATACACAATCTTTGAGTTAAGCTCTGTCACGACATATACTTCTTGTGAAGACTTAATCTTCCAAATATCTATTTCTGTCAAGAAAATTTGAACAAGCCGAAAGAGCCTATAGAGTTCAGAGATTGCTTTATGTTAATTGAAGAGAACTGCTATGTCAGTACATCAGTTTTATGAATATGCTTTATGGAAAAACACGTCTGTACTTGCCAAATCGTTCAATATACCTAACTAAAGAGACGTACCCATTTTGATTAGGTAGAGGTATGAGATCTAGCTCTTTTTCCCTTTTTTTAAAAAAAAAAAAAAAAAAAAAAAAAAGGATGTTACCTCATTTATATTGTTGCCTGCATTTAGTGATAATTTGATAGTAAAATTACTATCAGTATTTTGAAATCTTGTGGATACAGAAACTTTTCTATAATGCCTTTGTTGAAAGGGTGAAATGATATGCTGAGTGAAGAAGGTTGATCAGTTTATTCAATGTTTTGTTGACAATTTTAATAACATATACCATATTTTCCAGATCATTGCATGGCATCATAAAGTTGCTGCATCGTGACACCCATAAGCATACAATTCCATGAAATTTTAAAACATAACTTTAGGCTCTGTGCTATTTATTCGTCCTCCCAATTAAAACAGTGATCACAAGGACAATGTTGCTAATGTCCATCAGGAACCATATTTCTATTATTTTTCTCTCTTCTCATTCATCCATTTTTATTTTACCATTTCATTCTTTCAGGGGTGGTTCGTGCAGAGCAAAAGAATCAAACATTTTATGCTGTGGATATCTTTGATGATGGGCCTTATGAAGTTGGTAGTGAGAGTCGCCGAGCTGAGAATCTAGTTCCTGTTCCCGCTAACAGTTATTTAGGTAGGATGAAGCAGATGGTAAAACTGTTAAGACTTCTTGAACACTCGCTATCCAAATGGTGTGCAATACCATAAAATAAAGCAGAAAGCAATTATTTGATGCCTCTGTAAAATGCAATCCATATTTGGTCATTCACATCCTCCTCTACATTTACGGGTTAGTTTGAAGTATAAAGTGGTACTCCGTTGAGGTACCTATAAGAATTACAAATGTAATGAGACATTTAAGAGTTGTAATGAGGACCTGCAAATTCTCATTATGTGGTTATAATCACTCTCTAACAGTAAGTACTCTCTGTGGATTCATACTCCTAGATCACATGGCCACCAGCATGTAAAATTGGGAGCTGTAGTAAAGCCTGAATTTCCGAGAATAATTGTTAAGTCGGCGTTGTGTGTGCTGAGAGCATAAACATTGCACCCAACTACCAGTCCCTTAACTCCTAAGGCTTCTTTGCATAGCTAATGGCTGTCCTTAAATAAGTCAAATACAACATGGGAATTACAGATATGTTTTTAAAAGCTTTATCATTAGCATGGATTGACGCTGGTAAAAATGTAATGTGATTTTTCATGATGAAAAGCAAAAGAAAACTCCTGCTTAATGCAAACAATGAAGAAGGAAGGCCAAATGAGAGGTACGGTTACAAACTAGAAAGAATAAGGGCTGAATGGGATTTTTGAAAAACTGAACAGTGTCGAGAGAGACGCGTCTTTCTGCTCCAAATGCTGATGTGTGTGTGACACTTCTACACCAGTTCTCTTTAGTTTGCAGTAGGTTTATGCACGTGCTAGTAAAATAGAGCCAGAAGAGCTTGTGATGGAAAGAGAGGGGGAGTAATTCTCCGCATCGTGTCTGAGAGAGAGCATTGCCAAGGAGAGAGCCATCTTGGAGTGAAGAAATGAAAGTGGGAATGAGGCTTGTTATAAAGAAGAAATAGAACATCAGTTGCAGTTAAACAGGAATCAGATCAAGAATTTGTAGGTACTGGGGACCATAAACAGTGATGGTAAAGAGATGAATTCATAGCATTTCTAAAGATCTAAATGGTCCATCTGGATTGACAGGAATGTCAGAGCGAGAGATGTTATGGAGGTGCTTTCATGCTGTTGTGAACAGAATAAGACCTGCAATAAGCATGACAACTGTATTTGTGTCTTACTGTTCATCAGCATTAAATTTTCATAACAAGTCTAATGTTGCATTTATATCCCAGAGGCTTTGTCACTCTGAAAAGCTCTTTTGCTTGATTTGACATGTCTTTTGGAATCAAATTCACTTCCTCTTTCATTGGTAAGTACGGCAGTGCCAGCATGGCATTAGTTGGCAGTTGCTGTGCCCTTGGTTGTATGTGATGTGCAGTTATTTTTACTGCTTAACTACCATATTTTTCTTCTTTGATCTCTTCCCTCCATATATGTTCACAGGTCTTCTGTTTTTGACAAGTGTGTCTGATACTGATCCTGATCAGTTTGTATACAAAACATTGCCTCCCAATGTAAGGGTGGACAAATCCACTGGTGTGATGATGAATAGCTACTTAGGTTTGTTACCCGAAGTGACAATATATATGGTCTTGGTCATACCTTTTGTGTGTGTGTGTATGTATATCCAGACTTTGACATAATCTTTATTTATTTTATTTTCCCCCCATTTCAAATGCATTCAAGCAAAAGCATGTAATAGCAGGGATTCAGATGATGGATAGCTTATAAAGTAAGGGGCTCTGGAGAGGACTTGATTTGTAATGTAGCTCACAAAATATACTGTAGCCTTCTTACCAAGCTTATCTGAAACTCTGTCTTATTTCTGTAATTGAGAATCAGAACAGCAGCGGTGAAGGATTCCAAGAAAAGGTGATTGGAAGGGAGGGCCTTGATATTTACTTCCCTTTTCTCACAATTTGTCTGACTTTTGATACTTGGATTTATAGCCCAAATTTCATGTATTATCCCAACATATGTATGCAGTAATCTTGTTCAAAATATGTAAAATAATATTTATTTCTGTGTATTAACTTTAGAATTTAAACTGAATATTTAGGACTGCCTGCTTTTTAAAATGTCCTTTTTAGACATAATTAGCCTGTTACTGCTGATTTCATCACTACTGTATACAGCAGATTCTCAAATACTGTCTACCATTAACATCAAATATGGTGCTTGTACAATGTTTTGCATGTTTATAACAGAAAATAACATTTGTATGAAATTCATAAGTGTTCATTCTGTGTTAGAGGCTAAGTACTTAAGCTGTATTAAAGTGGTTAGATTTATTAAATTGGTTTTAAATCAATACTTTTTTTAAAAAAATATCCACCATAACCATGTGTAGTGTCTGTGAAATGTACAGATGGTGGTGTGTTTATGTGCATTTACACACGCATTATAGACACAGATACAAAAACACATCCATAGAATATTGGATTTGTTTGACCAATCGTACATTTTACAGATGCTACACATGGTTATGGTGGACATATAGAGATGTGTCTGTAATATTAAAAACTTTCACTTAGGGCCTTTTCTTTCTACAGACATTTCATGGATATATGCTTAATATCGTTCTATATTCACTTGTGTTCTGTTTCATTTATAAGGTGTTTATTGTTATAGCAGATTTAAAAATAAATGAAATTGGTAGCATGTAGTGGATATATTTGCTAAACTTGGTTGCAGTAGTGCTACCAGGCACCACTTTAATATGTGCATATATATTATTTTCAGATCCAACAATAAAAAACTCTTAGCTCTTGATGATTGTTTTCTTTTGTTCTAGGTTTCTCTTTGGACACTGGTAAAGGTATTGTTTCCCAAGAAGAAACAACTTTTGTATCAGGTGCACCAAGAGCCAACCACAGTGGAGCTGTAGTTCTGCTGAAAAAAGATCTCCAAATTCCGAGAGCACTCTCACTTGTGCATATATTTGAAGGAGAAGGGCTGGCTTCTTCTTTTGGCTATGATGTTGCAGTAGTGGACCTCAACAATGATGGGTAAGGCTCTTGTTGAGCTCATTTTATTAAATCCTAGTTTTCTATTGCTGAAGTGCATTGTATGTATGGTGTACCTAAAGATGACTGGCAAATGGAGGAATGGAGTTGTGTGCCCCTCCCCTGACTTCAGGATGTATAGGCTTTCCAGTTTGCTTGGTTTTTTCTGCTTGATTTTCACATTAGCAATATAGGGCATACTAAGTCTGGGTTTCCTTTTCAGATAAGAACACTGGGTGCTGTGTCTCAGAACTTATTGGAAGAGATGTGACTACTGAATAGTTTCAGGCTTCTTTTCTGCTCATTGTTAGAGCAATACAGTAGATGAAAAGTTGACAAACTTGAATGGGTAATATGTATTTTTTTTTAAAAAGGCAGAAAAATGGAATAATCACATTCAAGCAAAAATCCTTTTAGGTCTTCTTTATACAGCATTGAAAAGAGGGGAAAGGGCACAAACTCAATTTGTCTCTTCAATAAAAATTGCCAGGTTAATTTTTCACTATTGAACCAATTTAATGTGCTTCCTAGTGACCTTCGCTTAGCCTCTTTGTCTAACCAGTTTACTTACATTATATTCAGCCTGTAGTTTTTATCTTGCAAGGAATTTTCACTTATTTTTCAGAATTATTTTAAAATGTTTGTACTCTGTTTCATTTTAAGTTGGCAAGATATTGTTGTTGGAGCCCCACAGTATTTTGACCGAGATGGAGAAATTGGGGGTGCTGTGTACATCTACATTAATCAACAAGGCAAATGGGAAGGGGTAAAGCCAATTCGCCTCACTGGAACCACTGATTCTATGTTTGGTATTGCAGTTGAAAATATTGGTGATATTAATCAGGATGGATTCCCAGGTGAGAGAATTGACCTTCCAAGATGAATGTCCATTTTTCCCCCCTAAAACTAGATACTTACTTTATCTACATTGACCATTCATCAGGATAACATTTATCTAAATCTCTTCATTTCTTTTCAACAGATATTGCAGTGGGAGCACCATATGATGATTTTGGCAAGGTGTTCATATACCACGGATCCAAGAATGGAATAACTACAAAGCCAGCACAGGTAATTAAACACCCGTTACCACCTGTGCTCAGCCTTGCAGAGCATCATAAGCATAAGAAGTTTTGTTCCACAAAAGTGCATAATACTGAACAACCTCCACAATAGGCATTACTCTGTGCCCCTTCTGCCGGACCAGATCCTCGGCTACAGCAAAGCTCAAGATGGTGTTTGTGCGAAAGTGGCTTTTAGCTCCTTTTTCTGCTTCCCCCAGTCCTGGACTGGCTGTGTGTTAAAGGAGCCTAAGGATTCCCAGGGAGCCATTGTGGCACAAAACAGTCCTCAGAACACAGTGAAGCCCAGCCATATCCTCTCTGCTGGCAGCAGGGAGAGGTGATAGTAGAGGATGTATTAAATGCCTTATTTCCAACAATCTGTTTGTTTTTAGATTCTTGATGGCAAAAAATCCAGTGTTCCATATTTTGGTTATTCTATTACTGGAAATATGGATCTTGATAGAAACTCTTACCCTGATGTTGCTGTTGGGTCACTTTCAGATTCTGTCTCTGTTTACAGGTGTGTACTGTATATAGTATTTTAACTAAATCTAGACTGACTTTCTAACAAACTGCTTTGACGAGATGAATATTTGGTTTCAGGTTTGTAATGCATTTTTTTCCTCCAGAGGTTGAAAATTGTGCTGGGGAAGATACACACATCAATCTGGTCTCTTTTTGGGTATGTCTACACTGTACACTAAGCCCAGGCTCTGACTCGGACTTGAGTCCAAACCCCACACACACCAGTTTGACTTGGATCAGCAAGCACTCAGGGCCTGGTTCCTTGGATCCTGGTAAGGGGGTGGGTCAGAGCCCAAGTCCCGCTGGGACTGAGGTCTAAGCTTGGTCATTTTATAGTATGGGTGCTGCTCAAGCCACACACCTGGGTGAGAGGTTAGTGTAGAGCAGTATAGACACATTAGCATATTACAGTTTATTAGCATGACTGTGAGAGCCAGGTCCGGCAACTGTAAACAGAGATTTAAAATGTTTGAATGCTCAACATGGACTTGGAAACACCTGAGTCCACAAGCCTGAGTCCTGCAGACCTGGGCTTAGTGTGCAGTGTAGACGTACCCTTCCACAAAAGTAACATCCCTGATGTTTAACTTTTTTGTTATGCGTTTCTCAAGAAAACATAGCATGTTTGAGAGAATGGTAGATTATGAACTCTTGGAATGATGTATGCAAGGTGGGATAATTTATAGTGGATACTGGGCAAATCCCGCATGCATACATCGAAGGCCTTAACACTGAGGAATCTCTGCATTTCTGCTGTGTGAGGGGTGAAAGAGAGGGGCTGAACTCAGAAAGCCCATGTTGGCAGGTCTTAAACCTGTGACATGTGGAGCTCTGCTCCATGGGGCTCCCTTCACACCAGTGTGCAAAGAGATATTGTGTGAACGACAGGGTCAGTGGATCTGCTATTGCAGACCTACCTTGATTGGGGCAGGGACCACCTTTTACTCTGTACCATGCTGAGCATAATGTGGGACCCATGCTGACTGGGGCATCTAGGTGTGACCATAATACAAATAATAATAATCTTCCCCCATGCTCTCTTGCAGATGTGGGGTCAGTAGATGTAGAGGTACTGAAGCCCTCAGGTTACATTAATAGCCACAGAACAGCTTGGGGCTGAGAAATCTGACCCCTTGCTGACCTCCTAAGCCTATATCCTGGTTACTCAGGCTTTGCACTGGGGATAGGATTTGGCTGCAGACAGATCTAATTTTGCTGTTTTTTCCACAGCCTTCTCTAATATAAGCATAGCAGTAGGCACATAATTAAAAATCCCTAAAAATACCAAGAAAAGTACAAAACCAAAACACTCGACTGCATCCACAATTCTCCCCCCTTGACAGAAGACCAGAGCAGAACCCATGTGTGATGGACATTAATCATGTCACACAATACTTGGTGTCTCTCGATACTATGTTGATGAGGACAAACTAAGTACTTATATAAGCAGGAGGGGGGACAGGAAGCTGGTGTGGTGTAAGAGGAGTGAGTCAGTGAAAGAATTCCACTGAAAAAAGCACAGCTGCATTCAGCTTCTAAATATTCAAAAATATACCTACTGGCCTTGTTCTGCTACAATGAATGGCAAAACTCAGTCACTTCAGTGGGAGCAGCGTTAGCCATTCTCTTCATCTGTGTGAACATTTTATGTCTAGTTTTTAAAAAGAAATGCACTCCTCTCATGTTTAAAACATAAAATAAAATACAGCTGCTAATGCAGCTTTATGCCAGCAATCCTACATGCATGAAAGTCAGGAAGTGAAAAATTATGTTTGTCTCAGCAGCCATAATTCAGCCATCCACACTGCACATTAAAGTTGACATGTATGTTAATCTAAATGACTTCTGCTACCCACTGTATACACACAGGGGCTGAATTACAATTGCTGTGGGAACCATCACATTGAATTTCCTGACTTTTTGTGCATGTAAAATGACAACCATAACATTGCATTAACATAGTGGTTTAAAAAACATTAATATAAGTCACTTGATCTTTGTGGGTTTTCAGGGTCGTTCAGCTTCTCTACAAAATGCTGAAGAGCTCTATTTTAAGCTCCAAACCTTCTCTCTCTTCCCCCCCCCCCCCACAGAAGTAGGTCCAATAAAGGATATTACCTCCCCCACCTTGTCTCTCTTCAAAATGCTGTAAGTTTTTTTTTCTAACCTTTCTGAAACTCAAAACATTTATTTGGATAGGATTGTGATGATGGAATCTTCACAGCAAATCAATGCAAGTATAAGAGTCTGCTGCTTCACTTACACTCAGAGTAACTTATAATTTATTTTACTAATTGTAACATTTTCCTCTCCTTTTTTTCCTCTCCATACCTGTTCCCCTCCCCTCAAAAACAAACAAACAAACAAAAACCAAAAACAACAAAAGATCTCGGCCTGTTATAAGCATTGAGAAAACCATCAGGATATCTCCTGACAAAATTGATCTGAACAGAAAGAACTGTTTTGAGCCCAGTGGAATCTGGTAGGATATTTATTTTGTTGTAAGCTTTGGCATATTGAGTGCTTTGTTTTTAGTGTGATGGGGATGGGCATGCTGAAGGGAGGGAGGCATATGCAATGTGATTCGTAGATATGAAATGTATTCTGATCTTCTTGTCCAATAACTGTCTATGCTTCTGAAAAGTAAGAACAGGAGACTGGATTTCATTGGTTGTTATCTATGTGTATTTATTCCCTGTCCTGTAACTTCTATAATTTAGAGCCTGTTACTCTTAGGTTTTCCAGTCTGGATAAAGCTTTATTAGTTGTATGGCAGATATCTTAATTAAGATCCCTAAAGGCAAAGATTAGGTAAATGGGGGGGGGTAGGAGTAGTAGACTTCAAGATGACATCATGTTGGGCAATAATAAAATTTGATGATACTCTTCCTTAGAAACTTGTATTTTCAAAGGTTTTAATATAACTTCAGTGCAAGAATGAAGTGGTTGGTGGGTCATGTATATGTTTATTGGTCCCATGGTGTCCCATGTAATCTATCACTACCTGTTTAATTCATATGTGCATATTTTAGAGAGCCTGGGATGGCTTTTAATCAAAGGCAATAAATGGAAGCTTAAAGACCAAAAATAAATAACTTTTTCAATGAACATTGACATTTTGTAGCAACCTAAAAGTGCAAACTATACGAAGAAAAGGAACCAGACCCTTTTCAATCTGAGTAACACAAAGAAAAGCTTGATTCTTCTATACTTACTCTTAATTAAATATTAATGCGGCAGGACCACTGTTAAGAGAGTAGAAGGCATGAGGTGCACTGGTGGTAACTTGTGACTTACATCCACAGTAAAGTATCACATGGGTGGTTTTTATATTAGAAAAGCTGAAACTGGAAATAACTTCCCATGTATCGGAAACCGATCTAGTTTTATAGAAAAAGAGATCTTGATAAACATAATTTGGTGCTATTATCTCCTCATGCACTGGCTTTTTATAAGGTGCTATAGAAATAGTGATAGTCATAAGAACCAATTATCTACTTTTATATATTGAATAGCTAGAATTTGTCAAGTGGAAGGACACTTCCATAGTAAAGACCCATTAGCAGACAATCCGGTGTAAATGACTACGCTGGATGCAGCCGATAAAGAATCAAGCCCATTCATGTTAAATAGTCAGACGAAATGTTTCCTACCCACTCACTGGCTCTGGTTTCAATCTCCTGTAGTGTCATAATCCAATTAGTTCTTCAGGCGATCCTCCAGCAAATACAGGAAATTCAAGATTTTTATTTATTTAAATGGGAAAAACAATTTGCTTTTCTGAAAACTTCTTGAATTTTTTTTTTATGTAAAGTATCTGAAAGAGTAAAAGAGAGAAGCACTTTTTCTTCTGGCTTTGTAACTTACCATTCACTAAGAAGCAAAATGCCAGTTCTGTTAATTCATGTAATATGAATCATATTATAAAAGCCAGGATAACAGACAGGTGACTGTATCGTTTAATGAAATATTCAAACTTTCAATCTGTTGGATCATGACTTCTTAACATTAATTTTAAATTCTTGACTCTTTACAGCATGGATGTTGAAGCATGTTTTGAATATATTGCTAACCCCAGGGACTTCAATCCAAAAATAAGTAAGTAGTTATGAATGTTTGCTTGTCATGAGGGTTTTTTTATTGATTTGCTTGTTTTTTAAGGCTATTTAATGTTCTGGAAGAACAAAGCTGTGGTCAATAAAAGTTAACTGCAGAGGCAGGTATGTAAATGATGTAACACACTCATGCTGTGTCTGCCAGATCTAAATGCAATTCAGTACATGCTGACAGTATTAGCTGTCACTTGAGAGCTGAAGCCTGAGCTAACAGAAGTGGAGCATTCTGTAGAAATGTAATTAAGTTGGATTACTAAATTGCTTGGGTGAAAGCTAGATTTTGACTGGTTCAGAGCCATGGATTGTATGCCAACAAACACTCCCAGGGGAACTGTAAAGCTTATTCACACACCTGTGTGACTCCAAAAAAAAATCTAGTTTTAAAATCCTGTTTGATAAGTAAAGTAGTATTTGCCTTTTTGGGACTTTTCCTACAAACTTACTACTAAAGGTGTTCCTCACATGAATGGTTCCTTGGAGTAAGGATTACTTGTGTGTTTAAGGATTTGGAGGCCGGTGCCATAAACTTACAAAATTTTAAAAGACCAATTTCAGATGTTTTCTATTTTTTCTTAAGTGACCAAGAAACTGCTTTTGTTGTACCATGGGAAAGTGTGGGGGTTGTTTAGTGGTGGGTTTTTTGGGGGGGGAGGGGAAATCTTACATGGGAAAATTAATTTTTTTCCCTCCAGTCTGTGTTTATTGAGGACAAGCAGCCAGATTACCAAGGAACTGCTTGAGTACAGTGCTCTAATGCTGACTGCAGTACAGATCCTGCAAACACATGAGTAACTTTGTTCATTAGAAACCCTGTTGACTTCAGTGACTATACATACCTAAACATAAGTGTTTACAAGATTAGAGCCTATCATATCTGCTGGTTGGCCAGGCCCTGTAAGATTAATTCAGATCTGTGGGTACCAGGTTAAAAGTGAGCAGGATCTATACCTACCAAAACCAGATGTGGCTAGAAGGGCACTGACCTGCATGGTTGGCTTAAATACCACAGTCTCTATATAAATACCTAACCGTGGATGCTGTTGACTCATCCAGTCAGGTGCTTGTGGGGCATATCAGAGAAAAAGAGTTTATGTGGGGCCTTAACAATGTTTTGTGTTTCCAGCCTTGCCTCTGCTGGCTGTGCAGTGTAATTACCATTTGTATGGTCACAGCAGTGTGCCCATGAGGGACGTTGGTACACTGAACAGGAAACTTTTCTTTAATTGTGAATGCTCCTTTTGGACGTGTGCAGGGAAAGAGAAGCTGGCTGTCAAATGTGAAAAGGACAAAACAGGCAGATAATTAAGGTTATGCGTCAAAGATGGCTTTGCAAACAAAGGAGGATAGTTAATAAGCCCAGTACTGGACAGTACGTAGTTCTCCTGGCTGTTATGACAAGCCCACAACTCCTAAATTTATCATTCTTAGTGCTATAATATTTCCTAATCGTAGTTCTGTATTTTCCTTTTATTTTTGATCTAGAACTTAACTATACTTTTGAAGCAGAAAATGACAGGAGGCGGTTAGGCCTGCCATCTCGAGTTCAGTTTTCTAAGCATCAGTCTGAACAGTTAACTGGAAGTATAACTCTAGGAGGACAGAATAGAAAAGAATGTGTGAAAACATCTCTTGTGATGCAGGTAAAGTAATGGGAGAGTGTTTTACTTTATTTTATTTTATTGATTTATGCCCAATAGAAAAACTTCTATCCTGGACACCAGGAACCTTTTGACATAAAGTATGACATGCAAGGTAAAGCCAGCACCGCTACTTTTCTTCAAAATGTGTGGGGGAAAAACCCAATCAGAAAAAACAAAATCGAGCTCAAACTGATCCTGACTTTCACAAATGCCATCTCTTAACTCCCCCAAAGCCTGAATTAAAACATATGAGCCTTGTAGTGTGCCCTGAAGATCAACAAACTGAGGACCCTCATGGAGGACCTGTACACAAGAACAATGGCTACTCCTAGGGGAATTCTGTGTCTTCCCCCCCCCCCCCCCAAATAATCATGGGCACAATATTTTAAAATTCTGCACATTTTATTTGTCAAAATAACATAATATAATCACACCTGTTTCAATTGTTTTGGTAATTTATTTCAAAATATCTCTCAGCAAGTATGTCTGGAACTATACAAACCAAAAAATATATATTCAGGACGTGTTTTTTGCAAATGAAAAAAGGTTGAAAGCCACTGCTCTATAGGAAGGGGGGGAAGTATGTCCACTGTTTCTTCTTCTAGTGGATGTTTATTGAAGATATGATGCTTATCTGTGTGTTCTCAGATGTTCTTCCTAGTGACCATTACCTGCGAGAGAGATGATAATGAGCCCTGGGGTTCAGATGGCCCTTACCAGTATGTCTGTTGTGTTAATGCTCTTTTTAAGTCAATGCATATAATGAATACATTCAATTTTTTCCCTTGAGAAACATAGCAAAAGACTCTTGTTTGCCATCTAAACAAATAGAATATATATTGCTTAGTTACCAAATCTAGTGGGATTTTTTTTACATCGTATGCTAAATAAGCTATTTCAAATGTTTTTAATAGGAAAATATCAAAGATAAACTACGTCCCATTCCTGTATCGGTTGGCGTT
The DNA here is from genome assembly GCA_032164245.1 of Sternotherus odoratus. Classification (NCBI taxonomy): domain Eukaryota; kingdom Metazoa; phylum Chordata; order Testudines; family Kinosternidae; genus Sternotherus; species Sternotherus odoratus. The sequence goes on along the minus strand of JAVMKO010000011.1, from coordinate 30,785,931 downwards.
AAAATCAGTGGCTCAGAATCCAGTTCACCATTAAAGAGAAGACAAGGAAGATCACTTCCAGATCTTGTTCCAATTCTAAATTCAAATGAACCAGAAACAGTGAACTCAGAAGTAAGTCTCTTCTTGAATAGACTTTGGAAGATGATTCAAAGTGGATTGTTAAACCAATAAAACACAAAGTTTGTATGACAGAGTGGAGAGGTTGGGTTATTTGCATAGGTAGTTGGTTGCAGTATGGTCTTTAATATTCAACTCCAGTTCAGAAATATGGATGAGTGTGTGTGCGCATGCATGCATGGCGGATGCACTTGTATCAGAAGTCACTGAATTAAAGGCTGTAAAGAACTAAGTTATGACCAAAGAGCAGTAAGTGAGGAGGCACATGACCTACGTTTAATTTATAACCTCAGTGTGGGATTATATGGGCTCTCATCACTTGTGGTAGCAGAAATTTAAAACGTGCTCCTGCATCCTCCTAAAACAGAAGTGAAGATGGCACAGCTCGTTAGCACACTAACTAACTTTGCACCCCAAAAGACTCAGGTTGAAATTTAGCCTTGGTCACAAGTGAAAATTAATTGAGTTGTCATCACATCCTTGTGAGTGCGTGTCCTACTTCACACAAGCACTATGCAATTGCTTGCAGGGTCGGGGTGCCCTGGAACTATTCTCTCTGGAACTTGGGGTATGTCTACACTTCAAGCCAGGGCTGTAGTCCCCAACTTGAGGAGAGGTACCTGTGTTTGCTCAACTCCCAATAAAGTAACAAGCAGGAGAGGCACATATCACTGTGAAACAGTGGGCCCCAAACTGGCCCAGTTTTTGTATTTCCATATGACATGATGCTTTCACTTAGCGGCAAGATACATTTCCAGGAAAGCAAGTTTCTCCATCTCCTTAAACCTGAAAAAGTGAAGTCCGACTAAGGCCTTGTCTGCGCAAAGAAGGGTGTATGAAGTGTCTATGGATCTGAACTAACTGTAGCATATGTCAGCAACTGTATTTTGTTTTTAGTATTGTCATATGTCCTAAGATAAACTGACTTTTGGCTTTTATATAGGTGCAGTTCTTAAAAGAAGGCTGTGGGGAAGACAACATATGTAATAGCAACCTAAAACTTCAATACAGATTCTGTACCAGAGAAGGAAATGAAGACAGATTTGCTTACTTACCAATGTAAGACTTTATTTATACATTAGCAAAAATGACTGCACTGGGTGGATGTTTAGAAGGGACATGTGTTCCCTCCCCCCTTATGTGTGTGACTTGTTATATTTTGTTTCCATAGTGAGAACAATGTTCCAGTGCTTGTCCTCAAAGATCAGAGGGATATTGCACTAGAAATAACTGTGACAAATAACCCATCAGATGCAAAAAATCTCCAAAAAGATGGTGAAGATGCCCATGAAGCCAAACTAGTTGCAACTTTTCCGGATAGCTTGACCTACTCTGCTTTTAGAGAGCTGAGGGCTTATCCTGTAAGTATTTCAGAAAACCAGAACAAAGGTATATTACATATATTTAAATATTTACTGCATTTTGACTTCTGTACATCTTTAATTCAGGAAAAACAATTAACTTGTGGTGCCAATCAAAACGGTTCTCAAGCAGAGTGTGAACTTGGAAATCCTTTCAAGAGAAATACTAATGTAAGTGGCTTGTTTTTTTTTTCCTTTTTTTAATTTAAAGATGGGCTAGTATATAAAGTTAGATTCTGGACCTAGTCCTGAAGTTTCCTTAAATTCAAGGGTTTATGCCTTGGGGTTTGATTTGGAGCCTATCCCTGTTTTCAACATTTCAGAATTTTATGACTTATTTTATTTCATATAAAACAAATTTTGTGTTTACAAAAATATATTCACCTAACATCATACTGTGTGGATTTTTTTTCTTGTTTAGGTAACCTTTTATCTGATTTTAAGTACAACTAAAGTTAACGTTGACACAACTGATTTGGATGTTAATCTGAAGTTGGAAACGTAAGGTTTTTTGTTTTTACCTTTTCTCTTGGTATTTTCCCATATTCTTGTAAACATTAAGACATGGCTTCAGTTTGTTTTGTAAAGGCAATTTAATTGTAATGTGAAAACTGTTAAAATTAAAAATAAACACTGCCATTTCCTTTTCATTATAGAACAAGCAATCAAGTTAATTTGGCTCCAATTACTGCTACCGCTAAAGTGGTTATTGAATTGCTTTTGTCACTCGCTGGGTAAGTGTTTATAGTTAGCATAACAAATCAATGTGAGACTGAGCCCTTTGCTGCAACCCGTACTAAAATATAATCTGTTTTTTAAAAATTGAACAGAGTTGCTAAGCCTTCCCAGGTGTACTTTGGAGGCAATGTAATCGGTGAGAGTGCTATGAAATCTGAAGATGACATTGGAAACGTAATAGAATATGAATTCAGAGTGAGTTGATTTAGATTATTAAGAAATCATGATTTTTTCCCCTGACACTTATGTTAATATTCTAAAATCTGGCTGATTCAAAGCTGGCTTCCTTAGCACCCAAATTACCACCATCACCTGCTCCTCATTTCCTCAACACAAAACTTGACTGGCCCATTAAGAGTGGGGCTTCCTTCAGTCTTGAAAGTTCAGGGTCACACTTCCAGAAAGCATCTTCCATTTGTGTGCAGTCTGCTGCACCTACAATTTTCCAGCATAAACATCCAGGCCTACAGGTAACAAAACCCAGCAATGGCATGCCCAGTTAGTGCTCAGAAAGTGTGTGCAGGTATTTGTTCACGTATAGCCAAGCATCCACAAAGAAGCTGTGTTGCAGCCCTTTTTGAAAATACACCTCTGTGAGCTCACTCTCTTGGCCTTCTGCCTTTTAATTACTAAGACAAGGATCTCTCCTCCACATATCTCAAATAGTCTGCAGTGATAATTTTTAATCCATGTGTTTCCCTCCATCCACACGGTTTCTCAGAGTAGCCCATTCCTTTTTCTCAAGACTGTCTGCTATTGCACCAGAACCATCCTCTTGTTCCCCACCTTCTAAAACACATCCTGACTGGCTGTGGGGTGTTTTGAAGCTGGAATTCTGGCCTCCTCTCCTCATACCCCCCCAGTGGACACATGACAAGGCTGTTAATTTGTGCATTCGTGGCCTCTGTCAGAGGGTTGGAGAGAAGGGTTGAAGGGAAAGGAACATGTCTCAAGTTCAGAAGCACCTAAACCCGTTTTTTAAAATCATGGGGCTCCTGAAGACTTCCTTCTGCAGCTCTCTTTAAATATAGTGGATGCAGTAATTTTGAATACTTGGCGTAGTTTGTAGTTTCTGTGGCTCAGTGATAACAGAGCTCTAGATATTGCAGCATTGCTCTCGGACTGAAAAACAACAAAAAACAACTACTATACTGTGGAAGTAAGACACACAAGTGTAATTCTGTGGCACCAGATGTTCCCTTAAAGTTGTAATCCTCCTGCTTGTGTATAACTGAACACGTTTTTGGTACAACTAGAGTGTTCTGGCTCCTGTTGCTGTCCTACGGGAGAATAGATCCCACTTATGTTTTCCGACACCACTGGCCCAGGGAGCAGACATTCCAATTGTTCCTGCACTGGAAAACATTTTAACACTAAATAGGGCTATCAGCCAGGCCAGCCACAGTCTTTATGTATGTTTTTACTTACTTTATCCCCTTTGTATTCTGTTCAGATCTCACAGACTGTCTTGCAGCTACTCTAGTTTTATTTTTATCAATAGAACTCTCATATAAAAATGTAGCAAATCTAGTTTCTCCTGCTTTTGTTATACAGAATTGTATGCTAGATCATCCAGGATGTCCTGCTGTGATAATTTCTATAATTAGGAAGGTTAGCTACCGTTCATTTCCAATCAAAAGTTGTTTGGGGAATCCCAAATGTATGGTATCTTCGGAATTTGTGTTTTCCTGTGATTTTTCCTTAATACCAGAAAACCCCTTTTTCAACAAGTGTCAGTGCAGATCTGAAGCTGTGAATTCTAGTTCATAAGAGAAGTTTGTGGATTTTGTATTCCGAACAGATAACTAACCTGGGTAGACCGCTTAAAACATTTGGCACGGCTTCCTTGGACATTCAGTGGCCAAAAGAAATCAACAATGGCAAATGGCTGCTGTATTTGATGAGAATAGACTCCAAAGAATTGGAGAAAATCCATTGTGAGCCTCGAAGTGAAATAAACTCTTTGCAACTTAAGGTATGTTAATGTACTTTCACAAAACACAACAGGGAGTGTGTTTAGTAGGATACTGATGCCTGCCTTGGAATGAGCTTTGTATCTTCAGTGACTTGAGAAGTGCATCAATATCCTATGCTAGTATACATCCTGCCATAGCTATTAGACCAGGGCTCCTTTCTTTTACATTTTATAAGCAAAGCCATTTTAAAACCTAATTTGTATGTTAATAAAGCCGTGACCCCTTCCATGATGGAAAAACAGTTTGTGGTAAAGACATAAGGAAAATAGGACAACTATTTAAACTTTTTAAAGCCGACTTAGATTGCTTGAACCTCTTCTTTTTTCCTGTTCCTCATGAATTCAATTGACCTTTTGCCAGCAGACAGTTTAATCTCTGTCACCTTCTGCTGAAAACCTAAGTTAGATTTTCTAAGAGGGCCACAAAGTGCTGGATCCTGAAGGAAGGGAAGTTCTCAGCCTGCCCATCTCTACTCTCCACCATCTCTTCACCCTTTCCATAGCAAGCTTCAACTGAAGAACTGCCCATCTGCTCCTTAAACTCCAAGTATTGTGGCCAGACGGCAGGAGAAGCCAGTGAAGGAAGCCAGAATCAGTGCTTTAAAGAGCAACAGCCACATTCCCCTCAGCCCAGATGCAGTGTTCAGCAGCAGTAGAGAAGGGTCTGGGTGGCTTCTTTTAACTTCAAAGTGTACAGAGAAGAAAATGGGCAAGGAGGAGTGGGGAATGGATGGTTTAAGAATGTGGGTACTTCCACTGATATCAAAGTTTTATAAATGTACAAAATGGAAAAAAGATCCCCCTCCCTTTTATTCTGTGTTACAGTAATTGTCAGACAAAAAATCACAGAAGTTTGAGATTTCTTTAACTAGAAAATGTGTTTTTTTTTTTTTAATTCTATCATTTATTAATAGACTTCACTTGCCCAGTGTTTGCTTTAAAAGACCTTTCAACAGAATGGGTGAACAAGGACAAACTGTCTGTTTTTACATTAACTCTTGCTCAAATAATTTTACTGAAATTGGGCATGATTTACCCAAGAACAAATGATAGACCATAATAAACATCCGACCAGATCCTGCGAGCTCTTTGCACACATTGCGTGCATTGAATTCTGTGAGTTTCATGTGGAGGAAATTGCAGGATTAAGTCCATTTAAAAAAAAAAAAAGTGGATATAAACCACAACTAAAAAGACTTTTAAATATGTAAATGTAAACAATCTCTTTACCATCAGAGTATAATGGATGCATAATGCATGCTTTGTTTTGTACATGTAATGTACTTCTAAAGTGTGTGCACCAAATTCTGTCCTCATTGATATCCTTGCAATCCCGCTCATTGCAAACTAATTACATGTGTAATGGGTATAACCAAGAGCAGAATTTGTCCAAGGGACAGATTGTGCATGTCTTTCCTTTTTAAATGCATGCCCTGACCTGCCCAAATATTAAATTCATATGCTTCTACTAAACCATGTGAACTCTGCGTTTTTGTAAAAACTTTTATGTTTCCCATTGAAACCTACTTAGTAAATTTGGGAGTGTGCACATGCATCTCCTATAAACCATTTCGGAAGGCTTTGCTCTATTGGTGAGCTAATGGAGTCTGCAACACCTTTATTGTACATACTCCGTGAACAAATTTAACAGGAGCTTATCTGCCTACTTTGGAATATATGCCCTGTTGTTCTTGTGCAGGGGTCTCAAACATGCGGCCCGGGGGCCACATGCGGCCCGCCAAGCTTCCTGGCGCCCCCCCCCCCCCCGCCGGTCCCCCCCATAGCAGTTTGCAGGACGGAGGGGTCAGAAGTGGAGGCTTCTCTGCTGCCTGGCTGGGCCTCGTGTGTTTCTAGCTCTGGACTTCCTAGATTGCTCGTGCTTTGTTTGCCAAACAGCTGTTGGTGATGCCTAGCGCTTTCCAGGAGGGAATGGGGAGCTGCGTGCTCAGAGGAGGAGGTGGGGCAGGGGTGGGACCTCTTGGAAGGGGTCGAGTGGGGGCAGAGCCGGGGCAGCAAGGGCGGGGGGGGTGTCAGTGGTGCAGCCCTCGGGCCAGTGCACTAGTCCTCATGGAAGGGGTGGAGTGGGGGCACAGCCGGGGCAGCGAGGGTGTGTGTGTGTGTCAGTGGTGCGGCCCTCGAGCCAGTGCACTAGTCCTCATGCGGCCCTCGTGGTCATTTGAGTTTGAGACCCCTGTTCTTGTGTGTTGGTCCTAGGATATTAGATAGACAAGGTGGGTGAGGTAATATCTTTCATTGGACCAACTTTAGAATAGTTTTTTCCTTATGAGTGTAGTAGGAATTGCACATACTCACTTGTTGGTGTATTAAAAAATGAAATGGCTTTGAAGCCAAGTGCAAGTGAAACACTTTGCCTCACTGACCTCCAGTTTTCTTTAGATCATTTTTTAACGTTACAGTTTAAATCCTAGTAATTGCTGTGATAGCAGCATTCAGTGCGAGCAGGAATGCATAGAAATACTGTCTGTGGCAGCAGCGCTCAGACATGGAACCCTGGGGGGTCACACAGCAGACATACACATTTGCCTTGTGTGACACCTGCACTAGCCCTACTGTCACAGTGTTCTTCTTTCATCTCCATATTTTAGCTGGAGGATCAGGTTTAGGAAATACCCTTGTTATGCCACCAATTAATGGAGGAAAGAATGTTTTACATTGGGGCGAAATAGCTTCAGATTTGTCTGTATTCATTCCTAGTTCTGCTTCTTGAAACTGAAGCTCTGTTCAAGTCTAAAAAGGAAAACTTGTTTTTACCTGAGTTTTGTTTGCAGTTTATAAATCCTTGAACACATGGGATTAAATTATGGGAACTGCAATTGACACTAAACATGCCTGACTTCTGGACAATATCTCTACCCTTTAGTACCTGAATTGCTTTTCAACACCTCCAAGAAACTAAATATTTAAATGCCCAATATTCAGAGAGTCTCTTGCACATTTGTGTTCTGCTTAATAATCAATCCATTTCATATAGCTTATCTGTATATAATTCTTTGTTTTAAAGGAGTCCCATAGGTCAAGAAGGAAACGCGAGGTTGCAGAGAAGCAGACTAATGATGGCAAAAAACTGTCTTTATTTTCAGAAAGAAAATATAAGACACTGGTAAGCATTTCCATATCAAAACAACGATTTCTCTTCCATCTATTTACCTTGCCTTGACTCCTACAGAATCTTTTTAGGTTTAGCAGAGTGAAGGAAGGCATTTTGTTGTATAGATATTGTTTGAATTCTATAACTTGTTTTTAAAAAATATTATTCTCTTCTAAAACTGGTAAGTATATTGGAATAATTTCCAGACAGCTGTAAAAGAACAATTGAATACGTCTCTCCAGATTTAGTTAGCAATGTAGCTAGGTAAGCATTTAGCTTTCAGAAATGGACTTTAAAAGGGAGTAGGTCAGTAGGATAACTAATAACAAAGTAAATAAATTGTGCACAGATTCCTGCATTTTAACAGATATTAGATACTATCAACTAAGCTTATTGTTGAAATTCATAAATTTTTTCCATTGATTTCAGCAAGCCAAGGATTGGGCCTTTTAATTTACATTTACTGGACATGCGTCCTCGTGTTCCTTTGTTACAACTATTTTAACCTGTCTTGTAACTTTTCAAACATTTTTCTGTTAGTGACTTTTGAAGGGTGTGTGTACATGTATGCTTATTTATTTAAATTACAGGACTGTAATGTGAATGCACGCTGTGTGACTATAAAATGTCCCTTGCAAGGCTTGGACAGAAGGGCAATGGTTGTATTGCGTTCAAGATTGTGGAATAGTACTTTCCTAGAGGTATGTTCTATTGCTATTCTTGAGGCACTTGTGCATTCTCCTCTCTTTTCTCTTCTAATGTACCTCATTATATTTTGAAACAGGAATATAAAACGCTGAACTACCTAGATATTCTTGTTAGGGCTACAATCAGTGTTCCTGCTGCAGCTGAAAACATTAAGCTCACAAATGAAGATGCTCAAGTGAGTTTTCAAAGTTTCTTTACTATGGTTTGTACATGTGAAGTTTCCTGTGTGTATAATACGTATTCCTCTTGGGGGAATTCTGTACCACTGTGCAAGTGCAGACTAATGTCCCCTAGAGATTTTACTCTTTCCCTGCAGAGCAATTGATTTGTGTGCCCTCCCAGGCAGTGGTCCCAAGTGGGTATGTCAGGAGCAGGCAGGGGAGATGTAAATCACTGCCTCAGGGGGCAGGACTTGGTGTGCCTGCAAGACTCTCTCTCTCTTGTCCACCATCCTGGTGCTGGGGAGAGGCAGGGCTGGGGATGCCCGGGCTGGGGATGCCCAGGCTGGTGGCTCCTAGCCTGTCGGGGGCTCCAGCTGCTAGTCTGAATTGTGACAGGGCTTCCTCTTCCCCAGCACGGGCCGCCCTAGAACAAGGGTTCTAGTGAACGTACTTCCCCATAGACTCTCTTCTCATTCTCTCTGGCTGTCTTTGGCAAGGAGCTTTCAGCTAGAGAAGAGTTCAGTACTTCTGGGCTGTAGGCCCTACATGTTTTTGAGCTTCCATTAGTCTGGAAGAATTCACTGGGATACATCTCACCTGAGTATGTCCTATGGAATCCCCACCATCATTCTCAAGAGCCAGGCACAGTCAAGTGTTGCTCTTGAAAACTGGGTGGTAAGAAAAGCTTCAAGTAGGTATATAAGAATTGTAGAAGATATGATGTTCTCTTCAGACTAGTGATTAGCCTCCGTAGATCAGAAAACTCAAGGCACTGCTGTAGAAATGAATTTTGGGTTACAATTAGGAACTTTGTTAAACTTTCCATCTCCCTTACTTAAAACTTTTTCCCTCCCTTAGGTGCGAGTTACTGTCTTTCCTGCAAAGACAGTAGCACTTTATACAGGCGTGCCTTGGTGGATCATCTTGGTGGCTGTTCTTGCTGGAATACTGATGCTTGCACTATTAGTGTTTTTACTATGGAAGGTGAGTTATTTTACAAATCACTCTTCTTTCCAGGTACTGGTCAACCTATGAAATAAGGTAGAAAACTAGTTAAGCAACTCCAAAAATGCATTTTCAAAATATTGCTATCGGGACACTGTCTATTTAATCATTTAACAAGTTTCATTTCACGCTACTAGTAAAAACCTTACTGAAAATTAATTTTAAAATAGTTTTTCTATTTTTCATCTTGGAAAATGACCACTGAAATTGTATTTTTGGTTTGTAGTAAAAGTTAATAGTAACAATTTCAGCTTCTGCAACATTTGGGCTGAAAGAAATGCATGGAAATGTTTGTTTAAATTTAAAACAAATGTTTAGTGGAGTTTTTGAAATACTCCTGGAAACATTTCTATTTGTTAGATACTGTACACAGACTTTTATAAATCCTAATTTTGGGGAAAATTTTGGCAATATGTTAACATTATTTTACAATATAAGAAGTTATTTAACTTGATTTATATGTGGATTAGATCTGGTTGGGATTTACAGTTCAAACCACTCCAAATTGGCCAGTTCATTGAAACTGTCAAAATGTATGTGTGACGGGTTGAGATCACAGAAACCCCTTAGGAGCTGCCACCTGATGTGCCAAGGCTACTCCTGCCTCAGTTTTCCTGCCCAAACAGCTTAGGACCTCAGTACCCTGCCAGGTCTGAGCCACGTCCCCTAACAGCTGTGGGCTTTCCTGGAAACAGGCAGGAGGTATTCTTACCTCTAGCACTCAGATGCTCAACTCCCAATGGGGTCAAACCCTGAATAAAATTTGTTTTGCCCTGTATAAAGCTTATACAGGGCAAACTCAGATTGTTCGCTCTCTAGAACAATGATAGAGATATGCACAGCTGTTTGCCCCCCCCCCCAGGTACCAACACGTACTCCAGGTTAATTAATAAGTAAAAAGTGATTTTAATAAAGACAGGAAATAGGATTTAAGTGGTTCAAAGTAGTAACAGATAGAATAAAGTGAATTACTAAACAAAACACGCAAATCTAACACTATTACAGCAAAAAGCCTCACCCTCTGAATTCCTTCTTTCAGGCTAAACTCCCTGCTAGCCTGGGTCCAGCGATCACTCGCACCACTACCCCCTGCAGTCACAGTCCTCTGTTCCAGTTTCTTCCAGGAATCCTTGGGGGGTGGAGGGCTGTTGCTTGAGCCAGCTGAGAACAAAATGGAGAGGTCTCTCCCAGGTTTATATAGAATTCTTCCTGTGGGTGGAGAGCCCCTCCTCCTTCCTATGCAGAGTCCACGTGGCCTCTCCGAGCACATGGCTCAGTTACAGGTTTGAACCAGACTCCACTCACCACCAGTCAGGCCGCATTCCTGAGGAGGCTCGGGTGTGGACAGGCTTCTACAAAGTTCGTTGTTTGCTTGATTGGTTCTCAATTGGGCTTAACTGAGAATAGTTTTTTCTCAGAGAGCTGTTCAGCTGCTTTCCAAAGTCCACATACAACCAACCAAGCACATAGTCAATATTCATAACTCTGAATACAACACAGACACATACCGTATTTTTCGCCCTATAAGACGCACTTTTTCTTCCCCAAAACGGGGGGGAAAAAGTTGGTGCGTCTTATAGGGCGAATGTGCGTCCCGGTTTCCCCCCTCCCCGCCGTGGGCGGGCTGCCGGGAGCGCTCCCGGCAGCCCGCCCGCGGCGGGGAGGGGGGAACCGGGACGCTCCCGGCAGCCCGCCCACGGCGGGGAGGGGGGAACCGGGACGCTCCCGGCAGGGCGGGCTGACGAGAGAGCGAGGCGCTTTTTGTGTGTGGTGGTGGGGTGTGTGTTTGTTTGTTTGTTTGTTTTTTTTTGTTTGTTTTTTTTGTGTGTGTCCGGCTTTTTCATTTAAAAACTCGGGGGCGTCTTATAGGCCGGAGCGTCCTATATGGCGAAAAATACGGTACATACAAATAGGATGAACAGATCCAGTGGATCACCACCCTCACAGAGATACAACCCCTTAGCAAAACATATTCCAGCAACATCACACACATATCTTCTACAGGCACACCCCCCCACAAAGCCCTATGGGGTACACCGTCACAGTATGCATCACAAATCAGTACAGGATTTGGAACAGTAAAGCTTCTTGGTATGATAAAACATTATTTGGATACGTTCATGTGGCTTGAGAATATTCTGAAACATTCTAGATGCCTATTAATACCCCAGACAGAATGCATTGTTACTTTATGTACAACTAGTGTAACAGCCCGTGTACCCGGGCCAAAGTGCTTAATGCTGTTTGTCCGGGTCGTCTCTACGGCTCGCGGTGGCCACTGTGCTGCCGAACTACAGCTCCCAGCATGCTGTTTGTCTGGGCCATCTGTACAGCTCGCGGCGGCGCACGCGTGGCGGCCATTTTGTGCCGCTGAACTACAACTCCCAGCATGCTGTTTGTCCGGGCCGTCTCTACTGCGCATGACTGCTTCGGACAAACATCCTCTGGCCTTTTTATTATATAGGATGTGCTGAGAAGCTAATAATGCAGACAACTGAAAAATGATGATTGTAGAAGCTGCATTAACTTTAAACCTACTTTCTCCCTTTAAGTTAATATGAGATTAGAGCTTTGTTTATAAAATCAAAAACCTAACCATCTGGCCTTCACCTTATTGTTTCATTCTTGCTGGTTTGGTTCTTAGACTCAGTGTCCCAGCTGTAGATCACCTAAGAATTCTGCTTCCTTACAGAGCCACCATTGTCAGGGGAAACGAGTAGTGAGGCAGGAATCATAGTGTTTAAGTGGAAAAGTACAATCCCGATTCCCACCCACACTCCAAAATTCTTAGCTTGTCCTCATTGCCAAGAAAGCAAATTCCTGGATTAGGAAAATCTCTTCAGTCCTTGGTACCATCTGGTGCTCTGACACTTCCACTGTCTTCAGAAGAGACCCTGAGGAACTTCACTTGAAAATAGCTTCTCTGAACAGCTGCTGTTCTTTGCTGATCATAAAGGGTGCTCTTGTTCAGAGCTTATAAAGTGCCCTTCATTTCCTTTTGATTGTCCTGTTATGCTTTTTTCCAGTAGGTATATTAGCCTCTGTTGTAAAGTAACAGCACATAACTGCCAAAAAAAATTGCTTCTGATTCAATTTTTAATAACTCACTTGAAGTGCTACTTTTTGATTGCTAAGGTTTAGGAGATCAGATTAACATTGCACCCATGTGTGTGGTTTGTATTAAGCAGTTGTTCTTTCAATATAAGAGAGATCTAGATCTATCTATGTCTTTTATACTGAAAGAAGAATTAAAACCGCTTAAGAAATTTATTCTTTTCTCTAGTAAATAGAATACAATATGCCTACTTCACCACAAGGCAAAAATGATTTACTTAATTTTTTATGTAAAAGCAACAAGAACTTTCAGCCATGTGGGAAGGACAGTAGAGTCCTGAAGAAAATAAGTGATCATCTCAAAGCAAGCAACATACAATGAGACTTTTGGATGAAAGTACAGTAAATTTCCACTTGTCTTTTGGGACCTAATGTGACCCATTTGTGTTTCTATCATTTGAGCATTGTAAGGGTGTCTTAAAATGTGCAAAAATGGTGACATTCCTTCTCTTACCTGGTGTATTCTTTATTTGGAGCCAATACATAAACTCCTGGTTCTCAAACTACTGTTGCTGTAGTACTAGTGTTAGTTGTTAACAATACTTAATCTGTATTTTTGCAATACCCTGTTTTAGATATTTTAAAATGCTCGCTAAACAATTGGCTAAGATTTGTGACTCTGTCTGCTGTCAACATCAATGTGCCCCAGGATTCTGACAGCTTAGTCTTAAATTATACTGTAGTGTAACAAAATTTCTCTCCTAGAGGAGGTAGTGGCTTTTTGTCTTTTTTTTTTTTTTTGGTTCTGCATAGAGGGACATGAGATCCTGGGAAGTGTTTTGAAATACCTTTTTCCACCCTCACCTACGTTCATAGTTGATGCTCTTGTCTTGTGAAAGGGATGGGATAGTAAGAATTACTGTCCATTCCATTTGATTGTCTTGTGAATTGGCTTTAAAATGGTTTAATAGGTTGTCACTTTTTTCCTTAACATACCAATCCATAAAATTGACTAAATACCTTGCTTCCTTGTAGTGTGGTTTCTTCAAGAGAAGTAAGAAAAATCATTATGATGCCACATATCACAAGGCTGAGATCCATACTCAGCCATCTGATAAAGAGAGGCTTACTTCTGATGCATAGTATTGATCTACTTCTGTAATTGGTAATTGATCAGTATTTTTTTAATTTCTAGCTGTGGGACATGCTATGGTTGTGGTAGCTAACAATGGGAAGCTTGCTGCTGGGTTTCAAAATATTGATATCTGCTTGCTTACTGTTTATAATCACCTTTTTCAGTGCATGAGAAGAGACACAGGCTCTTACATATTACTTTAAATGCTTTTTGTCTGTGTGTGTTTCAACAAAAAATCCTAACCGTCACAATGGAGTTTTACACTCTGAAATAATATTTTATTATACAAATGCTAGATAACTATTTTAAATTTTCAAACTTTACACATAGTAATCACAGAGTAAAGTTTTAAGATGTAAAATAAAGTTTTGTGCTAGTGTTTCCTGATTTTGGATGTTACATAAATTGCTTTATTAACCTCTTATGCATGCTAAAAGCCTTGTGCTGCTCATGATGAAAAGGCATTTCCTTATAATTATTTGTAATTGTTGTGGAAACTGATAAAGGTTTAATGGTTTTTGGTTACTTCTTAAGAAATTCTAAAATATACTTTGCTGTGATCTAGGCACATGCTTTTTTCTCCTGAAAATTGCCAGAAGTTTTATGCTTTTAGTAATTTTGCTCAGAATAGGAAATCATAAATGTGGTGTGTATGTCTATATCTATCCTACACTGATGATACTTTGGGATCTAATTAAAATCTGTCAACACTGTGCACACAATGAAAGAGTAGATAACAGAGATGAGCTTGAACCAAACCTCTGAACAGCCCCAGACTTTGGAAAACTGTATACCTGAGTACTGGTCTCAACCTATTTTCCTACCATTTATCATCTTTAAAGTGACTGTTTTTTCAGTACTACATGATTAAAGAGCAGTATTTACTAAAATTCAGTAGTCTACTGCAAACTTGTGAGAGTCTGCTCAGAAAGCTTTTGTTGTAAACTTTCTCTACTCTGTCTGTATTTCACTTCATTTCTAAGGCCCTAATCCTGCAAATCTATTCTCATATGCTTAACCTTGACCTCAGTGGGACTATTCACTGTGCAAAGTTGTGTGTGTGCATATGACTGTGGAAAACCAGGGCCTAACTGGTGAACTGTTAATCACAGCTTTTCTTCAGTCAAATTTTTAATAGAAAACATCTCCCACTCTGACCCTACAATCTTGCACCCTTTTTACTAATCAAAATAGATCTCCCTTAGAGACTTGGAATACCCTGGCCAACTAATCAAATGCAATGTATCCCTTGACTCAGTTTGAGTCTACAGATGAATGAACAAAATAAATTGTACTATAGTCAGTTTATCAAATATTGGTTTAAAATAAACAAGACTCACTTGATAAAGATATTTGTAGTTAAATAAACAACTATATTCAGAATGTTGTTTGGTAAGTCTTAGCTTTTGCACTCCTAATGTAGAGGTTTAAACTCCTGAGACCCTAATCTAATGCCTACTGAAGTTAGTGGGAGTTTTTCAGTTGACTTCAATGGGAACTGGACTATACCCAGCTTCAGGAAGGTACTGTAAGCACACACTTAACTTTAAGAATGTATTTAAATGCTTTCTTGACTAGGAATTATCAGTTTCAGATTAAGTGCACCTGTATTCCTGAGATCCGTCACTTAAAGGTTCTGAGCTCCCTGCCATCATCTCTTGTGGGCAGCCCTTCTCTTTCCCACCTGACCATGGGTTACAAGGCTTTAGTTCCCTCTACACGTTGCTTTGTCTCCAAAGGCTATGAACTGCACAATTGTCCACAGTTTGGTAGCACACAGCTCTTCCTAAGCAAACATTTCTTAAAGATAAAAAGCATGACAGAGAAGATATATTAACAATAATAAAAAGCTACATGTATACTAAAAAGCTTACTAGAGATCACGCCCAACTCCTAAGTCAGGTTCTTATGGGTGTTAGTCCTTCAAAACCCATAACTGGATTTTCCATGGTTTAAAAATTCATAAGAACCCAGGCTGGGCAGTTCAGCTCTTTCTTTATGCATTTTGGACTTGGAATCTCATCTCTGGGACAGATAACCAGCAGAAAGTAACCCATTCCTCTGCCCATAGCTTTAAAAGTCAGAGTTTGTATAACCAAAGATGCATGCAAGGGGAATTTGCATTAACCTCTCCCAAGTCAGGAGTTCAAGGCTTTTGTATTGGTGACCCCTTTCATGCAGCAAGCCTCTGAGTGCAAATCCCCCCCCCCCCCCAAATATACATGAAAACCACTTTTTAATATATTTAACACCATTCTAAATGCTAGAGGCAAAGTGAGGTTTGACGGTAGATGCTAACCCCTGTGTAATAACTTCCTGAGGGATCCAGTTTGAGAAACCCTGCTCTAGGTATTCTTCAGAAAATCCACTCCACACTTCTTGTCCCAGAAGTCCATTCTTGTGTGGCACATTTTCCATATTGTCATTTGATCTCCCAGGCCTCACATCACATCTCCTCTTTGCTGACTCACAACACACAAACCTTGCATTTAATACAACTGCCTCCAAAGATACTTAATTCAATAAGGATTTTTCAAAGAAATGCCGTATTTATCACAGGGATGCTTTCCTGAACTGGGTTTTAATCTTGCAACGCAAAAGCCTAGTCTACAGTTACAAATGAGCTATGTTGCTCAAGTCTGTGAAAAACTGCCCTATGGGACAGTTAGATTGAATTAACTGCCAGTATAGATGTAGCTAGGCCAATGGAAAAATTCTTCCATCTAACTATTTACTGCTGCTCAGAGAGGAAATTAACTACAGTGGGAAAAACCCCTTCTGTTGATGCAGGAAGCGACTACGCTGCAGTGCAATGCTGGCACAGCAGCACTAGCTGTGCCACTGTAGCACAGACATAACCATACTCACATGAGTAGTCCCACAGAAGTCAACAGGAATTCATGCACAATGCTGCAGAACTGTGCATCTAAAATTAGCCGTGCAAAATTAATGGAAGGAATTTGTTTTACACTCTTGGATTGGGTAGTTTGCTTTCACCTGCTGCTGAGAGTTGTAATTTATACTGTCAGTTTCACATCTGTAGACACTTTTTGGTGTGCATTTTTAAAAAAACTTTTCAGTTACCTTGCCTGTCTCTTCTTTCTTGAGAGAAGCCATTTCTTTTGTACTAATGCAAGTGAAGAATTTTAGACCTTTATGCTTGCAGTACTTTGATTGTAATTTAATCCTAAACTCTTCCCTTTCTCAGTGTGGATTCTTTCAGCGCTCCAGGTACGATGACAGTGTCCCCCGATACCATGCTGTAAGAATTCGGAAAGAGGAGCGACAAATCAAGGATGGAAAACATAAAGAGAATCTTGAGAAAAAACAATGGATTACAAAATGGAATGAAAATGAAAGTTACTCCTAGGAATTTTTTTCCCCTCAACTCCAAATTCAGACAGATTTTAATATTTCTTCATTAATGGAATACTGATGGACTCAGACCTACATTCAATGTGGACCTATATTTTTGATTGTAGATATTTTTACTTATATTGAAGCTTTTGTTTTGCACAACTAAATTTAAGATTGCTTGACTGATTTATCTGCTTTATTTAAACTTCCAGGTAGTCAGAGACAAGAGGCAAATTTGCGTTTATAAAATGGTGCATTGAACTGAGCATTCTATGAAATATGTACATTCATTTCTAATGATGCCACAAAAGGTCCTTTTCTGCATTCCTAAAATCAATGGGTATGCAAGGAATGCAGGATATGGTCCCAAATATATTCTCCAAACTTCTATCACAGTATACAATCTATTATAAATACACTGTAGCCTCTACATGCTTTATTCAAATAGAATTTGGGGAATCTATGAATGTGCTATTCTTGTCATAAGACTCTGCAGCTATGGTAGTTAAGGCTTAACCTAAGGTGTCTTAAAATAGATATGCAATAGGTCATGTTGCTATGTTTCTCACACCAAATATACACAGGTTTAAAAAAAGGCTTGAATATTAGTTGTATGTTTTTGTATATATTTTAGTCATTCTTGTATTTATTTTTTTTCTGCAACCATTTGTCTTTGACTAATTAGGCCAAAGACTTTTAAAGTGAACTTTAAAACTGGTATGGATGTTCTTAAATAGGATATGAAAGTCCAGTTAGATGTGAAGCTTTCACTGCTTTAAAGAGTTCCTTAAGAGTGCCAGTGCTTATTTTAAAATGTAAATTTCAATCACTGACACATCCTTGAAATATAAACATTCATTCCAGTGGTTTGTGGGGGCATTTTTTTCTTATTTCTGTTTATGCAGCAGAATTTTGGGAAGATGTGGACAAATTGGAGAGAGTTAAGAGGAGAGCAACAAAAATGATAAAATGTTTTAGAAAACTTGACCTGTGTGTGTGATATATATATATATATGACCTGTGTGTGTGATATATATATATCACACACACACACACACAAAACCTGGGCATGTATTTAGTTTTGGGAAAAGATGACTGAGTGGGATCTTCAAATATGTTAAACGCTGTTGTAAAGAAAACAATGATTAATTGTTCTCTGTCCTCTGAAGGCAGGATGAGGAGCAACGGGCTTAAGCACAGCAAGGAAGAGTGAAGTTAGATATTAGAAAAGAAAAAACACTTTCTAATTATAAGGGTAGTTAAGCTCCAGAATAAGCTTTTAAGTGAGGCTGTGAAATCCCCTCAGTGGGAATTTTAGGAACACCTGTCAGCCAAGGTCTAGGTTTTACTTGGTCCTGACTCAGGGCAGAGAGGGGGCTGGACTTGACTTCTCCAGGCCTCTTGCAGACATTCATTTCTATGACTAATCACATTCCTGTAACATAATTTGTGTGTTAATTGAGAGTATTTTAAATTTTCTTTTGTACATCCAACATGTATAGGCTTTTCTATCTAATTTTTATACTTAAGACAAAAAGTGAAAGGTGCTTCTGAAAATAATTTTCCAGTTCTATAAGGATTTCATATTTAGAGAAAGGTGTGTCTACTACTGAAAATGTTATATAGCACTTGAAAGAAAACAAGCTCCTATCTGTCCTTAGCAATGGATGTGCACTGATCCCTTTTGAGACTACTGAGTGATGTCCTAAATATATCTAAATGTTAATTGTAAGAATAGTGCCACAATGTTGTGCTGCTCAGTAACCTAATTTTAAATAGCTCTGTTATAACAGTTTTTTAGTTTCTTTAACCTATCTTCTAAAATGTTGGTACTATTTAAATAAGAATTAAGATTTCTTACTCCATATGAAAAATACTAATGATCTGTGTGCATGATTTTTTGCATAGGGTTGAGAATTATGCAAAGGCCTGTTAAAGTATTTTCTTTACAAGCTGGTAGCTTTACCTTTCATTGTCTGGCTTTTTGAAGCTTTCTTTAAAAATGTTTTAGAAGCTGCATTCTTTTGCTTCCAGGTTAACAGGTCCTATGTGTAATTTTTCTCCTTCTTCCCATCATATACTTCCAAAATTATATTGTGATCCCTGTTCTGCAACATGTGTACATAGCTGTTACTGCATAGTGTCAGTCTGTCTCCCTACTGAGAGTTACAGCAGTAGTTAAAATCCCAGCTCCTGTACTGAGTGGCTCAAACCCCAAAGAAACGGAGCTCATAAGTGGGAATGTTGAGACTGTTGCAGCCCTTGTTAAAACAAAATATATGGTTAGATATGTGCCACCCTCTATTATTTTGCTGTTTATAATAAAACAAATGTCTTGACAGTGTTAAATGTAGGACTATTGAAAATATCATCTCAAGTCAGGTCACTGGTATACTATCCTCTCATACACATGACTAGTAAAGCTAAATCATTCCAGGATTAGAAATTACCTGTGGATATTTGTATAAAAGTGTGAAATATTTTTTTTTAATTAAAATACATATTGCCTTGATATTACTGGTATTTCTTGCAGGTCAAGTTTCTTTAATGAGAGACTGAATTGTTGAATTTTCTAACATAAAATAAGCATTACAGAAACTCAGTTGCTAAGTAGTGCATAGATTTTACAGCTCACCAATGTGTTCTAACTAAAGCCAGCCTCCTCTCTATATAATTTTCAGCATGAATTAAAGTGAGAAATAGGAACGATAGAGGACGATGAACCATTTAATTTACTAGTCTACTTAAATCACTGGGTTCTATATAAAAAGGGAAGGGTTTACTTGCTACATTTAGGTGTTAATGCCAAATCCTACTGGCCTCACCCCCTGCAGGTAGTGGAATAGAGGCCTTGAATACCTGAAACAGTTGCATTTTGACTTTCTGCAGCCCAGTATCACTCGCAGTTCTGTGGCACATGGGCTGTCCCCATGTCTCAGCAGTTTGCAGAGGTGGATAGTCCCTTGCCCCCTTACATAGCAGCTGTCTCCACTGGAGCAGTCAGGGGCAGTGTGCGTTTCTCCTAATAATATCTTTGCTAAGATTTTTTTAGGGCAGTAGCTGAGCACCTTTTAATATCTCCTCCTCCCCATGTAACCTATACAGAGGGGCAGTAAGTCAATTTACTTGCCAATTCTGTAGCACAGAATTCCTCTAATGTAAAGTGTTTGCACAGAACTTGAATTCCTATCCTTACAAGGGACTACAGGGGGACTTTCTGTAGGAACCTCTCAGTAGAAACAATGTTTCACTTTTCTCAGAAATCTAGTACTAGTCTTTACCATAACATAGCTACAGCTGTGCACAATTTCAAATTCCCTTTTATGAATAACACTCCCAAGATAAATTACAACACAAGATATAATGCACCCTAGCTAGGCTAACATTACTATATATTTTCCACTAAAATAAAGACTAACAGGGTCTACACCCAGAAGTACATATACTTATAAAACCTTACAAAATAAACACAGGAATTGAGACTTCTGACAATTGGAGATTTTCTGCTTTCATAAAAGTTCACCTTACCTATTATACTGATGATTAAACAAAACACTTAGTTGTACTACATAAACAGTAATGAGGATGCTGAAATAACTGAGCACCTACAACTTAGAGAGAAAAAAAACCAACTCATAATAGCTGCTAGGCTCACCCTCTGTCTTGGTTCAATGATGTAATACAACTCACAAAGACATTTGGCCTCCAGTCTGCAATTCTTCTTTTTCACCAGTTTCAGTCCCCATTGCCTTCTGTAAAACTACAGGAAATTGTAGTGAGGCAACTGTGAGGTTGAACCTGGCTTACCCCTGGCAGCTTCATTTCCTAGCTGGGCTGGATTTGACCAGTGCTCAAAATGACACTCAGTTTTGCACCATTGAGAGCATTCACTACGGAGTGGCCAGCAGCTTCCAGCTTCTAACTAAAGGGGAAATGTATATACTGTACATGCAGGAATGTCTGCCCTTAATGAAGCCTTTGCCAGTACCAAAACAGCTACTGAGCAAGATTAACTTTCTGCACTCCCTATAGCTTGTCAAAATAGCAACTACTACTTTCCGTCACTTAAGGCCAAGGGTAGGCACTAGGCAGACCACAAGCCAAATCCAGACTGCTAGATGCTTTTGAACAGATCCCAACAACCTTTTTTGCTCCTTTTAATTATTTTCCGTGGAGTCTCGACCATGACCAAGGAATTTGGACCTTGACAGAAACTAATTGATTACTCCTGATTGAGGCTCTGTACAGTCATCTTACCTGGGAATGTTTATATATCAATTCAAGAACAAGTAGAAACAGCAACTGTGGTTAAAGCAGGTGGTGTTCTGGGGCTGAATGCCATGAAATAAAAGGGGGGTACACCTGCTTCAGGTAAATTGGTAATGAGAGGACTAACAAACTGGGTGGAGAGCACAGAAGTAGCACTCTAGAGCCAAGGCTCTTCAAAAGGCAAGTGATGGCCTCCCTCATTGCAATCAGCTGACCTTGGCACAGCCAGGTCTTGAGGCCAAGTTGGAAAGGTGTTTTGAAATATACTCCACCTCTCTCCACAGTGCTGCAACTCCAATGCAGACAGTCCAACAGTGGACTTTAACCATCTCTTGAAGAGAGTCCAAGGATGAGGACTCCATATTGATCCCCGGGCATGGTCCTCTGCAAGACCGGAAAAATAGCCAAGAGAGCCAGATGGGAGTAGAAAAGATATTAAAAAGGTTAAGAGAGTCATCCTTGAACACAGTCTCCATCTCTTCTGCTGAGGAAAGAGACTTTTCTGACCCAGGCCTTAACAGGACAAAGGCGGGAAGGGGGTGAGGAATAGGAAAGGTTTTAGTCCCCAACACATTTGTTACAACGTGCAAGAATATGACATCCACTATTAAAATACAGCCTGATGAGGTATTTGATGGCAAATGCTGCCAAGGACCACCACTGTTAGCCTTGGACAGCATTCGCCTGCACCTTCCCTTCAAGCAGGTAATCAGATAAGTGAGACTGCCCTGACAAGGGAAAGTGGGGACAGACAAACACCCGCAAGAGGTTCTTTGTTTTTCCTGCAGGAGACAAGCATCTGGTTGACACTAAATCCAGTTGGTGGTGGGAGTGTGTGTGTGAGCAGACTATTTGACACTGGCCTCTCCACAACTGCTGTCAGAAGTTCTAAACTTTTGTACTAGTGACCCCTTTCACATAGCAACCCTCTGAGTGTGATCCCCCCCACTTATACATTAAAAACACTTTTAAATACATTTAACACCATTTTATATGCTGGAGGCAAAGTGGAGTTTGGGGTGGAGGCTGACATGATGATCCTCCCATGTAATAAACCTCATGACCCTCTGAGGGATTCCCCACCCACAGTTTAAGAACCCCTGTTTTAAGGGTTGGCTGAGATGCCAGGTTGCCTGCTGCACCATTGAGTCCATTTGGAGGGAACCACTTCTCAAGCCTGTCAACATATATGCCCTGATACAGGTATAGAACAAGTGATTCTACCAGCATCTTCCTTCCTCAGCATAGTGGAGACTCTCAAGAGAATTATCCTCGGCAGAGACATGACTACCCTTGAGATGCAGGCCCCATTGGGAAAGAGGTTCCAGGCTGCTACGGGGAGATCATCAATTAGCACTCTTTGGTGGACACCTGCCATGACCAGCAACTAGATGCTATAGGCTTCTTCACCATTGTTAGTGGCATGACTAAGCCTCCTGAGAGAAAATGGACATGGGCTGCCATGTGCTCCAACAGGATCTACATATGGCAGCAACATCTGAAGAATTCAAGTAAAAATCTTAGATATTTTCCCAGAGATTCTGCCCCCCACAACAAAGGGTTATTTATTAGTGTTATCTTTTCAAAACAATTGTGATAAAAAATCTTATAGAGACCAGAGACTCTCTTGAGAATACATTGGAGTTATTTTGGATTAGAAGCCTGTATCCAGAATACATGTAGGGGAAATGCAGATCAAGCAGCATAAAGGGACAATGAAAATAGACAGCTTCCCCAACAGACGTGTGTATTTTCTTGTTACTGGTAATCTGTCAGAGGCAAAATTCACCCTTCCAGATCCTTGACACAAGCTTATGTGCATGTCCATGCTGGCAGCATTACCTGCATCTCTAGCCCGAACCATCCAGGACTCCAACTCTCTCACTGCACAGGGCAGTTACCTACTTAACTCAGTCTGCTCACCCATCCGGTCTGTGTATCAAGCTGTAATCACACTGTTTTCACATGTTCGGCCCCCGTTGGCTAGCAATAGCTGAAAGTTAATGTTCAAACTAGAAAACCGAAGTCCTATCTCCAAGGTAACTCCATTCATATACTGACAGTTCTCGATAGGTCATTCATAGCAACCCAGACTTGCCTACTCTCTCTGCGACTCCTATAGTCCCAGGAAAGAAGTTAACTCCTTCAATCCCAGTAGGTAGATATATAATATGGAGTGGGGAAACAGAGTTACACGTCTGTTATAAACACAATACCGATTTCCCACATTCTTGATGCTACCACCTCATTACAGAATACTATTTAGATTTCTGAGAACTAAGTGAACTGTCAAACCTGACACAATGACCACCATGGACAAAGCTGTGACACTGCACCCCATATTCTTCATAGTGATATGATTATGGCATCTTGCATAAAACACATTATAGTTATAAGTCATGAAAATGTTAGGTTTCAGAGTAGCAGCCGTGTTAGTCTGTAGCCATAAAACGAACAGGAGCACCTTAGAGACTAACAAATTTATTTCAGCATAAGCTTTCATAGGCCATAGCCCACTTCATCAGCTGCATAGAATGGAACACAGTAGTAAGATATATACACACACACACACACACACACACAAGTGGAAGTTTCCATACCAGTTCTAAGGGGCTATTTAATTTAGATGAGCTATTATCAGCAGGAGGAAAAGAAAAACCCTTTTGTAGTGATAATCAAGATGGCCTATATCAGACAGTTGACAAGAAAGTGTGAGGATACTTAACATTGGGAAATAGATTCAGTTTGTGTAATGACCCAACCATTCCCAGTCTCTGTTTGACCCTAAATTGATGGTGTCCAATTTGCAAATTAATTCCAAGTCAGCAGCTTCTCATTGGAGTCTCTTGTTGAAGTTTTTGTGTTTTAAAATTGTCACCTTCAAGTCTGTTATTGAGTGATCAGGGAGATTGAAGTGTTCTCGTACTGGTTTTTTAAAGTTATGATTCCTGATGTCAGATTTGTGTCCATTTATTTTCTTTTGCATAGCGACTGTCCGATTTGGCCAATGTACATGGCAGAGGGGCATTACTGGCACATTGGTAGATATCACATTGGTAGATGTGCAGGTGAATGAACCCCTGATGGCGTGGCTGATGTGATTAGCTCCTATGATGGTGTCAGCTGAATAAATACACATTAGAATTCAGCAAGATTTTTTCAGAACATTACAGCTACTGTTACACAGACCTGTACACTTTTACTGACAGGAACTATGTGATCACCGTATAATACTCCAATTTCTTGTGGACTATCTGGAAGAGACTCAGGCAAGAACTGTGTGAAACAATTTGCAAGGTATGGCACATCTGTAACATTCTACTCTGACAATCTGTGCTCAGTATACTACAAGAGAATTCAAAAAATTCAGCACCAAATGTGAGTTTGAGCACAAGATGTCTTCCTCATGGCACCTAAAAAGCAAATGGGAAGGTAAAGTTGGTAGTAAAGTCATAAGATAATTATTGTGCATAGATCTATACTCTAAGCTTGCCAAGGTAACAAAAGTCCAGCTCTATCTGTTACATAAAATTGCTTGTAAGAATCATCAAAAACTAGAGACAGATTTAATTAGTCAAAACAAAAAGGCCTGCTGATACAAATGTAGGATAAGGATTGTTTACCAGATGGGATCTTAAGACAAGAAAAGAGTGGACTTGAACTCCGTGAATCAAGTGTATCTGAAACTAAGCCTAATTGGCAGACAAAATAATGAGGGTGTTGCATATTCCACCCATAAAAAACAAGACTTCCAGTGGAAAATCAAGCAGGCTGGCTGGAAAATGGGCAATCAAGAAGTGAGCTTCACCATCATGACTACCATCCCCACAGTCTCTTGGAGGGTCACAATGCATCATGACACCATTGGGCCTTTGTCTATTCTGCCGAGACTGGGCCAGAGAGGGACCCAGATGGCATAACTACCGACTGACTTAATCCTGAGCATCACCTGGCATGAGAGACTCTGGTTTCTGCAGTCACCCCTTCCTTTGTGTGTCTTTTTTCCTTCTCCACCTGATTTATCTTTCCTATCCCTCTTCTGTTTAATAAGGGTCTGACTTAGTTGGCTCAGACTGCATACACTGCTGTAAGGCTGTGACCAGAAACAGCCTGATGCTGGTACAGATTTGCCAAGTCTCAGGGTGCTGGGCCTCTGTTTCTCTAGAAGTAAGGTTGCAAGTAGGAGTCAGCACCAGAGAAAGAAGCTGCATTTCTCTCCTTTGCCTGGTCTTTTCCCCCCTGTGCATGGCTTTGTCTTCTCTTCTAAGACTTGATAAACAACAGCAACAACCACCACTCCAGCTCATCTCAACTAACTTTCTCTTTCAACTCCCCTCCCTCCAAAAGGGTAGTTATTACCATCTTCTAATGCCATTAAGAAAACTGTCAGACAGATGCTTTTTCCTTTAAAAAGTTCTATCACTAAAAGGAATCAAGGGTATTGTTAAAGTCAAAGCCTTACCCCCCAGCCCAGAGGAACAACAACAGACAAGACACAGAAGCAGTCAAGCTAAGAGTTAAGCAGCCTGCTACAATCAGGGAGACAAGGACTTGAGGCTACTGTGCACGGGTGAGTATGTCTGGGTCTATCAAATTGTCACACAAAGCAATGGCAAAAGGCAAGAGTCCAGCTGCAATGGGACACTGGTCAGATGAGGTAACTACAGAAATGGTGACGAAACTGAAGGCAATTGCACAATAGTGACAGACAGCACACCCAGACAGTCTGGGCAAAGGTAATCCAGGAACAGAAGGACAGTCTCTGACATCATCTGGCCTGATGCACAAGCAATAGAAGAAACTAGGTATATGAGCAACACAGAGGACCAACAAGGCACAGTCCAACCGAATGAAGATAGTTTACAGTAACAGGGTGATGAAAGCAAGTCCCTCACCAACAGCAGCCTCCATTCAAAGCCATAATCCTTGTCAGATGCCTTCTACTGGCCTCAGTCCTACTGTTTACAGAGACCATAATTGCCTAAATCCCTATTTCTAGATAGGTATGATCATCCATGGACTATTAGTTCCCTTTGTTTAGGTTTAACCTAATCCTGACTACAGATAACATGTAGTCTGTAACCACTATCTCTACTATCATCCCCACTGGTACTAATCTCTGTGGATTATCAATTGCTTTTGGTTAAATTCAACGTTCTGGACTATTACTGGCTCCAAACACAAGTTACACTTTGAAAGTTTGGGGGGCGGGGGTTGGGTTGAAACTGAATGATTATCCTGAAGGAGGGTTGGTGCCCAAAGGCTATAGTTATTGTTGCATGTTATTGTAGCCTGTTCTAAAACTGGGTAAATATTCAGATGACTTGATGTATCCCTTGGAAGACCTTTGCATATTTGCAGGGGTACATGTATCCCTGGTTGAGCACCACTGGACTAGATGATCATGACGGTCCCTTCTGGTCTTAACATCTATAAAATGATGCTATATTGTTAAATAAATTAATATTAAATGCATTATTTTGTGCCAAATTAAAGACTGATATCTTAAGGTACAGGGAAAGTTTTTATTTGGTATTACATAGATTTTAAGGCCAGAAGGGAACATAATGATAGTGTTATCTGACATCTTGCATAATACAAGCCAAAACATTTGATAAGGCTATTTATTCAGTCCTCAAATTATTCTCTAGGCTCTTATCTGAATACTCTCCAATGTTACAACAGCCTTTTTAAAGCATGGACTAGGGCTGGTCTCCACTAGGGGGGGAAATCGACTGTAGATATGCAATTTCAGCTACGTTAATAACGTAGCTGAAATCGACGTCTCTACAGCCGACTTACCTCCCATCCTCACGGCGGTGGCGGTCGGTGGCGCGGTCCCCCGTCAACTCCAGCTTGCGCCTCTTCACGAGCTGGACTTCCGGAGTCAACGGGGGAGCCGCTGGTGGTCGATTTATCGCGTCTTAATGAGACGTGATAAATCGATCACCAAAAGATCGATCCCTGCTGGCTCAAGTGGAGACAAGCCACTAGACACAGTAATGCAGTAGTGGTCTTACCAATACTGTACTCTGAGGTAATATCCTGAGTACTCATCCATTTCTTGAAGGTGTCAGAAAAATATTTGTTTTAAGATTGTCACTTGAGATAGCTAATTACCTTCATTGTTATTCCCATTTTTCCTTGTTCTGTATTAATCTGTGGCAATACTATTTCTCTGCAGGTACTTTCTTAACCAATCCTTTTTTGCTAACTTGATTGGCTATCTGAACTGAGGATTTTCCGGGTCACATGATTAATCATTACCTTCAGGACTCTTGCCACATGATCTTGTTCTCTATCTTGGGGGGGGGGGGGGGAGAAGAGATAAGAGAATGGAAGAGGAGAAAGGAAAGACACAGAACATATGACAAGGGAGAAATGGGGGGAATTTCAGAGAGTCCATTAACTATATGGGGATTGGAGAGTGGCACATAGGGAGCTTGTGTGGGTGGAATGAAAGAAGGCAAGCTCAGCAAACAGAGTGACTGGCCAAAAGAGCTAATGTGAACTTTGCATGCAGAGTCAGGGAAATTTCAAGTAGGAGCAGAAAGATTATTTTACTTCAATTTGGTTCCAGTGTAACCTCTGCCAAAATACTGTGTTCAGTTCTGCAATTCAAGAAGGATGTTGATAATATGGAGAGGATTCAGAGAAAAGCTACATGAATGATTAAATATGCCTTATAATGAGGCAAGCCATTCAAGATTTAAATTGGATTTTTTTTTATAAAGTGATTTTTGAAGAAAAACCCCTATCTAAAGATAGATAAAGATATCTTTGAACTATAATGTATCTCATCATTGAATAGGGATTATGAATTCTAATCCTATGAGACAATACATTCATGTAATGTATAAGAAAAGTTTTGTAAATGAGTTCCAATAGTTCATGGAGTAGGGACCCAATCATATGGAGTTCCAGGGCTTCTGTAGAGATTATTTAGGTTAATCTTTCTATTTGTGAGACTGCACCCCATAATATTTTATGGGACTACGCTTAGGACTGTATATGAGACATAACTGGGATATGTTTTATGCTACATATGCCATGCAACATCTCTGTAAAGATTATGATCTAATAAATATATTTATCCTATTTGCATATATCGTTTTTGTATTTGAAGTTATGAATATTGGCTGTGTACCTGTTTTGAGTTTTAAGTAGCCTCAGTGAAGCAGTTGGTCAGCTTTCTGAGAAAAGACTATTCTCAGTAAATGCCCAATCAAGAAACACTTAAGCCAACAATGAACTTGGAGATGCCAATCCACATCTGAGCTGTCCCAGGAATGTGGCCTGGCTGGTAAGGGACTCAGTCATGCATGGACATGTGACTTACCCATGTGACTCCAAAACTCCATCTTGGGCTAAATGCTGGATAGGCGAGAGAAGGGGATCTCCACCCACAAGAGAAAGTCTATTTAAGCCCTTGGGAACCCCCTTCATTTTGTCTTCAGCTGGTTCAAGAGATAGCCTCCCCCTCCCCCTCCAAAGGATACCTGAAAGAAACTGAAACAAAGGACAGTAGCCACAGGGGTATGAGTGATTGCTGGACCCAGACTAGAAGGAGGCTAGTCTGTAAAAGAACTTTACTGAAACATCTGAGGATGAGGTTTTAGCTGTAATTACTTTCTTACTGTATTAGGCATAGGTTTGACATGTTTTATTTTCATAGAATCTCTGAGTTGGAAGGGACCTCAGGAGATCATCTAGTCCAAACCCCTGCTCAAAGCAGGACCAATCCCTATTTTTGCCCCATACACCTAAATGCCACCCCCTCAAGAATTGAACTCACAACCTTAGGCTTAGCAGGCTAATAATCAAACCACTGAGCTATCCCTATTTTTATTTTACTTGGTAATTCTCTTTGTCCCATCTGTGATCAATTGGAACCACTCCAATCCTACTTTTGGTATTTAATAAAATCACTTTTTACTTATTAGTTAACCCAGAGTATGTAGTAAAACCAGCAGACTATCAATTGCGGGTAGTTCAGCTGTCCCTCCGTGCTGCTTCTGCCCTCTGCCTTGGAGCTTCTCCCCAAGCCTCCTGCTTGTTGGGGGGAGGGGGCGAGGGGAAGGGGGCGGGCTAATGTCAGGGTATCCCTCTCCCCTCCACTCCTGCACCACACTCACCCTATCTCCATAAAGAGCAGGATGGGGACATAAATAAAGAGAGACAGACAGAGCTTGGGGCAGCACCTATCTCAACTTCCTGATCCACTTAAAAAAAGACTATGTACTTAAGAGATGGGTCAGCACCTTGCTCGCACACACAGCTGATGTGTAGCTCTGTCTGCCATGTTGTCTCCCCTTCCTTCATTCCTGCTGCCTAATAGAGCATGGGGCTACATTAACAATGAGTTAACCCTTGAGGGCTCAGCCAAAAGCTAGTTCAGAATTTAGCAGTAAGGCATTCCCTGGGAAATATGCCACCCTCTAATTTCACCACCTCAAGCAAGCTTCACCATCAGCGCTGTGTACAGTATTAAATTGTTTAAAATGTATACACTGTGGGGGTGCATAGTTTTTTGTTTGGTGAAATTTCCCCCCCTGGAACCTAACCCTCCTATTTACATTAATTCTTATGGGGAAATTGGATTAGCTTAAAGTCACATTTTCCAGGAACATAACTACAACATTAAATGAGGAGTTACTGTATCCTGAAGCCTAATTCTGTAGCCTTGAACAAAATGCAGAGAAATAGCTGTTTTATTGCTGACACTGTTGAAATTTGGAAGGAACTGAGTGAGATCTTAAAAAGAGAAATATGCAATGACAGAGTTAAATTATGGGCATTAAAAAAAGGGGGGGGGCAAACACTATCTCCCCACACTTTCTTGCAAATATTCCCAGTACCAAAATCAAACCTTAATTGCCGAAGAAGAGGAGTTGGCTATGACATGGCCATCCAGCAATCATTCCTCCATAATGCCAACTGTAATAAACTTCAGAGCCAAGGGTGAACCATTCAAGGAATACATGTTTGCTGATGACCTTTTAAAGAAAGTCACACCAGTGAACTGGTGGAGTCATTTAAGCACTAGGATTCAGCTGAAGTGATAATCTCACTACACCAGCAGAAGCTACTGCTGTTAAAAGAACATTTTCTTCCTTTAGACCAATTCATTCCAAATTGAGAAATCATTTGAGACCTGAAAAAGCAGGATAGCTTGTTTTTCTTTTCCAAATTATGACCAAACAGGAAAATGAAGGTGAGATAGGTTCCAAATTATGACCAAACAGGAAAATGAAGGTGAGATAGGTTCCAAATTATGACCAAACAGGAAAATGAAGGTGAGATAGGATTGAGATAGCTGCAGAAGCCAATATTTTAAATTTCTCATGTTGACCTGGCTGATACAGATGATTTAATCTGTTGTTTTAAAAAAGTTTCATTTAACTATTTTAGTTAAAAACATTAACAAAAACAAACCTGATTTTAAAAAACTTGAATGTTTAACTAAACTAGAAAATACATGTTTGTTTTGTTAATTTGTTTGCTGTTGAAGGGAAAACAATCCAGAATATATAATGTTGTTGTTTTAGTTAAACAAAACAATTTAAACATCTGTCTGGTGATATTTTCCTCTTAATACAGCACGGCAAGAAAATCCTCCAAATATTAATGATTAACTCATTGAATTGGAGATAGGTATTTATGAAGTCATTGGGAAGTGAACTGCTTCAATTATCTTTGGTAAATGAAATAACCAAACAATCACTCATTTTCTGATGTAGCTGTAAAACTAACCTGAAAAGTTTTCAAAATAAATCTCTTAGAAGTGTATAGTGCATACCATCTAAAAATGAAACCTACGTCTATCTCTGAGTTGTGAAGAATATATATTAAGGTTATAACAACCAACAAGAATACACTTTTATGTAGAAATTCATGACTAAATTGAGTTTTCCTGACCAGGGATTTAAATCAAATACACCCAGCCTACATCCCAAACTCTTCATCCCCGGTCCCACTCCAGAGCCCACATCCCCAATTTTTGTGAGCAGTTATGGCCTGCCATACAATTTCTATTCCCAGATGTGGCCGTTGGGTCAAAAGTTTGCACACGCCTGGAATAGAGAATATCTTTTAGAACAGCAGTCAAATGGGAATTATTTCATGGGAGTGCTATGGCCCGTATTATATGGAAATCAGACTGGACTAGCACAGTGATCCCTTCTAGCCTTTGAATCTATAGGAAAAAACCTACTAAATGTGTAACTCCCTATTTTATTAGAGACTGGAAGACACCCTGGTAACCAGAGTGAGTGTAAATTATGCCATCACAACAAACAAATGAAAGTTTTGTAGACACTTAATACTTGTGTGGAATCCTGGCTCACTGAAGTCAATAGGAATTTTGCTATTGATTTAAATCAGGGTTTCTCAACCTGGGGGTCGCGACCCCCGGGGGGGTCGCGAGCTCCTGCCACCGCAACTCGCGGTGACTGGGGCTGTGCCCCGGCCCCCAGTCCCTGCCGCGGGTGGGCTCCCGGCTGCGCGCCGGCCCCCAGTCCCTGCAGCGGGCGGGCTGGGGGCCGGCACGCAGCCGGCAGCCCGCCCGCGGCGGGGACGGGGGTGCACGAGCGGGTTTTTTATTTTGGTGGTGGTTTTTTTGTTTGTTTGTTTTTTGTAATTTGGTGGCTTTTCGGCGGAGGGGTCGCGCCGCGCCGCCGGATCACAAAAAGGGGTCACGGTCTCAACTACCGTATATGCCGGCGTATAAGATGACGGGGCGTATAAGACGACCCCCGAGTTTTCTAGTAAAAAAGCCGGATTACAAAAAAAAAAAACAACAAAAAAACCCCCACCACACACAAAAAGCGTCCCGCTCTCCCGTCCCCGCCGCGCGGGCGGGCTGCTGGGAGCGCGCCGCTCTCCCGTCCCCGCCGCGCGGGCGGGCGCTCCCAGTGGAGCAGCGGGGAGCCGGCCCGGCTCCCCCATCCTCGGTTCAGGCTCTGCCGGGCGGCCTGCGGGGTCGCTGCGCGCCTGTCCTCCCGGGGCCCGAGCTGCTCCCGTTCCCCGCCGGCCCCAGACACCTGCGGGTGGGCTCGTGGGGGAAGCGCCGCCCCGCCCCGCCCCGCCCGGCCACCTGCAGCCGGCCCAGCTCCAGCTGCCCGGTGTTCAGGGTCCGTCAGATTCACATACTCGGCGTATAAGACGACCCTCTAATTTTGAGAATATTTTCGGGGGTTAAAAAGTCGTTTTATATGCCGGAATATACGGTAGTTTGAGAACCGCTGGTTTAAATAGAGCCAGTATTTCAACCCTGGATTGTGGGTGTTTTTGTTAAAGTCTATTTAACCTACTTGACTGATTCATATTTTGAATACAGGAAGTGTTTGTAAAAGGGTCAACCCCTCATTCCCTTCAATTATTGTAAACTCTGAACCTCTTAAATCTATCTATATAAAAGTCAAATGGTGTTTGCGTGTGTGCGTGTATGTATGCATGTATGTATGTGTGTATGCTTACTCCTTCCACACCGTTTGAGCTGGAGACTTGAAATTTGGTACAGTTAGAGGTCTTAGGTCCTAATCAGGGTAAGAGTCGAAAAATTTTCAAATCTCACCTCTGACGCCCCCCAGGGGTGAAATTCTTTAAAGGCCAATCACATCAGCTGGGCAGCTGCTGTTCTCTGTGACATAGTTATGATGTCATAATACCCCCTCTAACGCAGTGGTCTCCAACCTTTTTATCGGTGCGGACCGGTCAGCGCGGGACAGTGATTGCTTGCGGCCCGGGGGGTCGTTTTAGGTTTTTTTTTCCTTCGGGGCGACGGACCTTTGTATGTCCGCCGAAAAGCCGCCGAAGCTGATGGCGGCCAAAAACCTAACTCTGTGGACGGCGGACCGGTACAGAAGGCGGCGGGGTACTCTGTGCCCGCCAAAAACCCGCCGGAAGTGAAGGCGGCCCGGAACAAAAGGCTGCCGAACGTGGACCGGAAGACAAGGCGGCGGCGGGCTCTTCTATGTCCGCCAAAAAGCCGCCGGAGGGGAAGGCGGCCGCGGACCGGTACAAATTGCTCCACGGACCGGTACCGGTCCGCGGACTGGGGGTTGGGGACCACTGCTCTAACGGACCCTGCACTCGCTCAGCTCTCTGCCCCCTCTCCCCTCCAATGGACCCCGGAATCCCTCAGCTCTCTGCCCCCTCCCCACCTCCGACGGACCCGAGTTGGGTTTGGTCGGAGGGTAAGTGAGGTGGGGGTGTCGGGTTTGGTCGGGGGGGGGGGTGAGGTGGGGGTGTCGGGTTTGGTCGGGGGGGGTGAGGTGGGGGTGTCGGGTTTGGTCTGGGGGGGTGGTAAGGGGTCTGGGTGGGTGAGGGGTGAGGTGTGGGTGTTGGGGTTGGTCAGGCGGTGTTGGGGTTGGTCGAGGGGTAAGTGAGGTGGGGGTGTCAGGTTTGCTCTCTGTCCCCTCCAACGGATCCCGCACTCGCTCAGCTCTCTGCCCCCTCCCCACCTCCCACTGACCCGAGCAACGCCGGTATTTTCGCTAGTATCCAATATATATCACACTTGACCTTAAATAAAACCAGAGAAGAGAAAGACCAAGAATGTTAAGTCTAACAAGCAAAAAAAAAAAAAAAAAGAGACTTGACTTTAAGATAAACTTTGCAGCCTTCATTATACATCATAAATAAACAAATGGGTCACAAGCCAACCCTGTTATGGGGAAAGCAGCAGACAGTTAATAAAGTGGCACAAGTCATTTTGCCTGTCTTTACACCTACCCCCCCCCCCACAGAATGGCATGGGTGGGTATAATCCCCCCCTCCCCCATGTAGGGTCACCAATTTTGAGGAGGAAAAACAGGGGCATTAAGTCACTGTCACAAAACCATTTTATACAAATTAGTTAGTGAACGAATGTGCGTTGGTGGATATTTCTTATACGGATTTAGAGCAGGAGAAAGAGGTCTCTGGCCAGCCCTGGCACATTAACACCTGGTATCACAGGGCAGCGGTAGGGCAAACTTGCTACACGCACTTCTCTGCCGCCTCTCTCATCCCTAGCCCGGGGAGGTCAGTCTCTACCCCGGGGCTTTCTTGCCTATGGACAAACATCAACTCACCGGAGCGTCCCACGAGGGAGAACTATTGGCTGCTTAGCGGGCCCGGCGCTGGGGGGAGACACGGGCCGGACAAGTCCTGCGGCACTAACGGGAGACCCGGCAGGGTGAAGCGGGCCAGCCGGGATCAGCAGGGGGTCCCGGGCTGGGTGCGGAGCCGACCTTCGCCGCTAGGGCTCGCTGTGTGGTCAGGCCCGGGCCGAGCCCAGGTTCCTGCCCGGCGTCGCAGACGGGGGCAGCCCCGGCCCCCCTCGGGCGTGGTGCTAAAGCCGGGAGGCTCCGCCATCCCCGCCCCCACCGGCGGGGCGCCGCGCCAAGCGCAGAGGGAAGCGCCGCCCGCGCCCGCCCCCGCCCCGTGCAGCGACGCCCGCCCCTCCGAGGGACGCGCAGCGCAGGAGGCCGCGGCCGGGGCTCCGGGAAGCTGCTCAGGCGGGAATGGCAGCCGGGCCGGGCTGACAGGAGCGGAGCCGCGTCTCGAGGCCGCCATGCGGCTGCTGCGGGCTCTGCTGAGAGGCGCCGCCGCCCCGAGCGGCCTCCCGGGGCAGGTGGATTTCTACTCCCGCTTCTCCCCGTCGCCGCTCTCCATGAAGCAGTTCCTGGACTTCGGTGAGTGCCCGGCTCCCCCCGGGCCGGGGCTGGTGGCAGGACCCCGGCAGTACCGCGCCGGTAACGCCACGTGGGCGGAGGAGCCCCTGGCTCCAGCCTAGAGACGCGACTGCAGCGTGAGCGGCCCCAGCCTATGGGACCACCAGGGGGGTGGGGGTTTGCTATTGAATTCCGTCCCCCGGCTCACCTGGGCTCCTCGGACAGCGCCTGCGGCTCTTCAGTCCCCGGGCACCAGGCGCCTTTTCTCCCCCTCTGGGCTCTGCACCCTCCTCCCCTTCCCGGCCCTGCAGCGATGGAGAGCGCGGGCCGGACTCAGTGCTCACTGGAGGGGGATCCCGAGTAAGCTGCTGGGCTCCCTAAACCCTGCTCAACTCGGGCTCCCCCCGGGAAACCTGATTGGCTGCTTTCCCCCCCCCCCCCCAAGAAGCGGTGTGGTGGAGCAGGCAGCCAATCAGCGGTGGTTGCTGGCCAGTCAAGGACTGAAAGTTAATAGAACGCTGCCGCGTGCGGCCTCATCAGGACACTGGTGACAGCTGTGGCCAAAGTTGTAGTGCTAGTGAATAAATGGTGACAGCTGGAAATAAAGCAACATTTCCTGCAAAGTTTTTTAAATCAGGATTGCAGTCTATGCTAGAGAGCGAAGTGCCACACAGAAAACAATCCGAGAGGCAGATAGTAGAAACATTGTCAAGTCTGCATATGGAGTCACACAATGCAATGGATGCAGTTTCTGTAGGTTCATCTCCTTGATATATTATATGTACACACACTTGGACAAGGGTGTTAGACCCAGTTCCCCATCAAGCTTCAAAAACACAGGCCTCTACTATTTCAATTAAAAAAGATACCCCATAGCTGTTTAGAGTTAAAGGCCCCTTTATCCATTCAACATTTTTACATTATTATTCATTTTACAATATAGTACAGCTATACCGCCCTGGACACACCTGATCCCAGAAGCTAAGCAGGGTTGGGCCTGGCTAGTACCTGGATGGGGGACCTCCTGGGAATACTAGGTGCTGTAGGCTAACACCTGGCAGTAGGTATAGAATGCCTCGAGCAACAGATGGCACGACTCATCGGTTGGAGTATACCCCGGACGTATCACTGGTCCTGTCCCAGCTCCGAATGGAGGCGGATATGCTGACCGAAGTGGACCCTGCCATAGTGCGGGACTAACGCTAAGAAGAAAATAAATTTCATTTTACAATATATTATGTAGAGACAAATGTGTATCCTATATATAATGTATAATATAATATATAATGTCTATTCTAAATCTTAAAAATTAAAATAAAATTATTAAAGGAACTCATTTAACATGAAAGTGACTATTCCATCCTACAGATTGAAATGTTCTCAAAATGACCTAAAAAATACCAGGGGTGTGAACTAAAAGTATTGTTACTCTGCACATGAGCAAAGAATAGTTCAATTTTTCAGTATTCTTGTAAGTAAAAGATTAATAGATTTTTTAAAAAAATGTTAGTTTAGTTCATGTGAAAGACCAGTTGGCAATCCAGGAGACTGAAGTCCTGGAATCAAAAATATTAGAGTTGAAAAAGTTTGATATGATGATCGAAGTCTATTTCTCTACTAGTGCAGGACCGCTCCCTATAGTACATTTTCTAATGTTTTATAGTCTAGTTTAAAAATCTTATTTAGCCAACTAAGTAAGCTGCCCCATGTTTGTATTGCCAATGTGCTTCAACACTCCTTTGAAAGAACCACCTGTTTTCACCCTCCCTTCCCACTCCCATCTTTTAGATCCATCATCTCAGCTAAGGCTAACAGTGTCATTTAGCGTCACCTCTGAAAGACGTGACTTGATTCAAAAAAATTCTCATTGACATATTTTGTTGTATTTTCATCCAAGAGCATGTTTTTATGCCTAAATAAAGTTTGACAGTGCATGTTTTTCACGGATTGGATCCCTTGACAGGTCCATTAAACAGTACCTCTAACTTATGGTTGGTTGCTTATTTTTTTTAAGGTATGGTCTGTAACGGAATTGGTCATTTTAGAGCTCTGAGTTGCTCTCCAGTTTTCAGTAATATTCTACATTTGAGCTGAATCAGGCTCTCTGTTCCACCACATACCAAGTTGGTCGTCATGCCAAAAATGTTGGAGACAATGTGGCCCATTCACATACCCTGTAGCTTAGGGAAAGGTGCATAGATCTAGAATATAGACGGTAAAGAGCTCTAGTTTTACCTTGAGTTATCACTCTTTGTTTCTGGACATTTTATAGACCTTATTGAGCAGTGGTGTCAGGCCTCTACCTTAGCAAGTATCATCTGGTCCATCCTCCCATGCTGAGACAAAACAACAAAAGAGATTTTTTTATGAATGATAGAGGCCTGTATTGGCAATGTGAAGGTCCAGGGTTCAAATCCTGGTAATTCACGTTGCATTATGGTTGCATATGATGACACTTATTTAATGGCTTATTTAATTCATGGTGAAAAATATCTTTTAAAACATAATTGTTCCTATGTGACACAATAACTAGCATCTGCCAATAATGCAGTTTTACAAAGAGTCACATCCAAGTTATCCCTATGTTCAAACCTGGTCTAATTTAATCTCAGAGCCAGACCACAAAAATGTGCAGGAAAATAGTGATCTATAGCTGTATAAAGATGTTCTACAAATGTTAAGTATATTCTGATTTTTCCAAATATATTTTGGTTTTAGGATCTGAAAATGCTTGTGAAAAGACTTCATTTATGTTTTTGAGACAAGAGTTGCCTGTAAGATTGGCAAACATAATGAAAGAAATAAGTCTGCTTCCAGACAACCTGCTAAAGACACCTTCAGTTCAGTTGGTGCAGAGCTGGTAAGAACTGTCTTGTATTTATTATTTTACCTTTAAGGGTTATTGTTGTGCAAGTATACTAAGAAATACTAAGAAACCAAGCGGCTGCATAAGAAACTCTTCACATACATGTTATAGGGTAGCATTAAACAACTTCTTCTGAATGTGATTGTTCCGATCTAAAATTCTGTTTGAGAGAATGTTGAGTATTTTACTTCTAGCTGATCATCATGTTTTTATGCCTCGCTTTTCTTTCGAGAAAAAACAGACTAGTCAGTTTCACTTCTGTTTGTAGTTCATATTCAGTCAATGTCATTCATCTTTCTAGGTTGAAAACATTGAAAAGGCATTTAAGATATTTCCTATTTTTAACCCCAGAAGGGACCATCATGATCTAGTCTGACCTCCATAACACAGAGAATCTCAACCATTAGTTTCTGCATCAAGTCCATAACTTTTGTTTTATTATAACACAACTTTTAGAAAGCTATCTAGTCTTGATTTAAAGATTTCAAGTGGTAGAGAAATCATATCCCTAGATAAGTTATTCCAAAGGTTAATTGTCCTGACTGTTAAATTTGTACCTTATTTCTAGTCTGAATTTGTCTAGATTCAGCTTTCAGCCATTGGCTGTTATGCCTTTTTCTGCTAGATTAAAAAGCAGCCAGCCATTAGAAATCTCTTCATTTAAGTACTTATAAACTGATCAGGTCACCTGTTAATCTACTTATTTTCTAAAAGAAAGTTAAGTTTCTAAAGTCTAACTATGGGCAAGTTTTCCAAACCTCAAGTCATTCTTTTAGCTTTTTTCCAAACCTTTTCCAAATTTTCAACAACCTTTTTGAAGTGTTGATACCTGCAGTGGTGCAGTAATAGTGTCTCTCCATGCAACATTAGTGAGATCACCTTCTCACTCCTGCTTGATGTTCCTTTGTTTATACAGGGAGGCCTTGGACTTGTGACACAATTTGTTCTTCAGAATTGTGTTAAGTCAAAACTGCTTTTCCTATAGGAATCAATGGTGTGAAGGGGTGATTGGTTCTTGAACCAAGGTCTGATACACTATTTTCACCACGACAACCCAGACTTTTGTACTGAATGAATTATAGATGACTAATGTTGCAACATCAATGTATTTACACTGTGTTTTATAAACAGCATCCAAATAAACATATAAACTCACATATGCTGCTCAGAAGAATGCTGGCAACACAGGCTCGAAAAACTAGGGAGAATGGCATACATGCTGAGCTTCAGCCAATCACTGTTTAAACTTTCTGATTGGCTCCCAGCTCTGGGCTCAGCCAATCAAAAATAAGCAGCAACCCTACTCAGCAACAAGCTACCCTTCTGCCACAAAGCCAATCAGAAGTGACCCCTTTCCAGCTCCATACCAGTATAATGCAACAGGGAAGCGATTTCAAGCAAACTTTATGCAAATTGAGCATGAAACAAGCATTGTAGGGGCGAAACAAAGTCAACTGAAAAGCATCGCAAGTCCGAGGACTCCCTGTATATTCAAAGATTGTATTAGCTCCCTTAGCTACAGCATCACACACAAGGCTTGTGGTCTACACTCCCCTATGGTTAGGAGTGCAAGTACAAATAGCAGTGTACCAAAGTGCTGCTCTCTATCTCCCCTGTCTGGATACTGCTTGTGCAAACTAAAAGGTTTCTGTTAATGTGAACTAGGAGCCTTTTGGTTTGCGCTCACAGAGTCCACACGGGGGAATTACAGAGCAGCACTTTAGTGCACAGTGCTATTCACATCCCCATAGTCTGAATTATGAGACAGTGTAGACATCACCTAAGATTTCATGTTAAGTTGATTATCTACCATTACCCCAAATTCCTTTTCACTACCCCTGTATTTCAGGATACAGTTCCCCTGATGTGAGTTTGCATTTGGCTGTATTAAAATACATGTTGCTCAAATGAACCTGCCTTACCAAGAAATCCAGAATAGTATAACTAATCTGCCCCCTCAGTTTTCTACTGGGCCAGTGTGTCATCTGCAAATGTTACTAACCATGATTCATCAATAATCCAAAGCTACTAAATATTTCTTTAAGCCAAGAACAATTCCCTGGGGAACAACATTAGAAAAACCTCCACTGGATGATGGCACCTTACTTAGTTATTTTGTGATCTGTTAACTAGTTTATAATCCATTTGGATATGGACTACACTGATTTTGTGTAGTAGTTGTTTCATAAGAATGTCATGTAGAATTCAGAGAAATGCCTTACAGAAGTCTAAATATATTATGTCAGTTATCTTTATCATTTTGGGTGAGATTATAACTTTGTTAGCTAAAAAGTTTGAAAGGACCTGTTTTCCA
Organism: Sternotherus odoratus; assembly: GCA_032164245.1. NCBI lineage: Eukaryota > Metazoa > Chordata > Testudines > Kinosternidae > Sternotherus > Sternotherus odoratus. The sequence goes on along the minus strand of JAVMKO010000011.1, from coordinate 30,746,104 downwards.
TGAAGCAGTGCTGATTGGCATTGATTATGCCACAGCCCTTTAATTCTTTGATCCAACTGAATAATTATTCAATAATTATGGAAAAGCTGATATGAGATTCATAGTTTCCTAACTGCCAGTTTGTACTCATGGCTTTCACCTATTTGTTATAATATTTTTAACAGCTACTTCTGTTGCTTCTAACAACAAACAACTCACATTTTAAGGTTTCCATTTTCCTGCCACTCATTTTGCTTACAATTGTGTAACTTTGGGAAATTGACCTTTTTAAAGCATTAAGTATAGGTACTACTGGTTGGGCCTGTTCTATTTGCACGTAAATGGCATTCAGTCCTGATCATTTGCATCGAGGCAGCAGTCAATTTATCTTTATCTATCAGAATGAGGTCCAATATAGAATTACCCCAAATTATTTGCAATACAGTAAAACCTCGATTTAACGGACCTCGATTTAACGGACTTCGGATGCAACGGACAAAATTTCTGAGCAAGTATGATGCATCCCAAATCCATTTCTCGGGGGCTGGCTGCTGGCTCCCGGCTGCCGCCCGGGTCCAGGCAGCGGGCGGGCTGGCTGCCGGCTGCCGCCTGGGTCCAGGCAGTGGGCGGGCTGGCTGCCAGCTCCCAGCTGCCACCCGGGTCATGGCAGCAGGAGGGTTGGCTGGCGGATCCCGGGAGCCGTGACCCGTGCGGGCTGGCTGCCGGCTCCCTGCTGCTGCTGGGGTCCAGCCGCAGGCGGGCTGGCTGCCAGCTCCCGGCTGCCGCCCGGGTCCCAGCAGCGGGAGGGCTGGCTGGCTGCCGGCTCCCAGCAGCCGCCCGGGTCATGGCAGCAGGAGGGCTGGTTGGCGGGCGGGCTGGCTGCCGGCTCCCGCCCGGGTCCCACTAGCGGGCGGGCTGCCGGCTCCCGCCCGAGTTCCGCCAGCGGGCAGGCTGGCTGCCGGCTCCCGGCTGCCGCCCGGGTCACGACAGCGGGCGGGCTGCGGAGCTGCCGCTCCGACCCTGTGGCGGTCGGGCTGCTGCTCCGACAGCTCGTTTTTTTTATTATTATTAAATAACGGACTTTTTCATTTAACGGACACCCCCTCGCCCGAATTAGTCCGTTAAATGGAGGTTTCACTGTACTTGTTAAAAAGTTGTCAAATTATAATTTAATTATAATTAAAGTTATCATTCAAGGATGTTATACTAGTGGCAGCATGAGACCTCTGACTTACGTCTTCAATATTGAAGTTCCCAATCATAATGCAATTTTTCTTTCTATACATTATAAGTAGAAATTTAAGGAGCTGCTGATTCTGTTCCTTCCACTGATTTGGGGATGTATAATGGACTTCCACCTAGTAACGCCATCTTGTATTTTATCAGTTAGAATGTTAACTCAATCATTCCAGGTCCTGTTCTTCTGAATTATCAATATTTATTTACGGTCCTACCTGCCTCCCCTTCTGTCGACTTTCTTTTCTATATAGTGTATCCAGTGATTTTAACATTCAACTTATGTGACTCACCCTATCAAGTTTTAGTAATACAGTAAAACCTCCATTTAACGGACTAATTCGGGCGAGGGGGTGTCCGTTAAATCAAAAAGTCCGTTATTTAATAATTTTTTTAAAATGAGCTGTCGGAGCAGCAGCCCGCCCGCCACAGGGTCGGGGCGGCAGCTCCGCAGCCCGCCCGCTGCTGGGACCCGGGCGGCAGCCGGGAGCCGGCAGCCAGCCCGCCTGCTTCTGGGACTCGGGCGGGAGCCAGGAGCCGGCAGCCCACCCGCCAGAAATGGATCAGGAATGCATCAGACTTGCTCAGAAATTTTGTTCGTTGCATCCAAAGTCCGTTAAATCGAGGTCCGTTAAATCGAGGGTTTACTGTACCAACATCCGATTTCTTATAGTAAATGAGCATTTCTAGTTCTTCTTGATTCTCAGCCTTCTAGCATTGGTACATGGGAAATATTTGATTGCCTTATGCCCCCCTTTGATTCTTTACATGTGTTCTAATTAAAGTCTCAATTATATGCAATGTGTTTACCCTCTTAGATGCACCCTCCCAACTACTCTAGCTAGTCTGTTCCCCCCAGAAGATTGGTTCCCCTCCTTCTGAGATAGAGGCAGTCCATCTTTCTTTCTCAACAGAAGGTGTGACGGTACTGTTCCTGGTGGGATCCAACTGTGAGTGCCAAGTCAGGACAAATTGCTTCCAAAGGGCAACTAAAGCCCAAAGCTGGGGTTTTTCCACTCTAATGCGAACCAAACCAGCTGAACAGAAAAGACTTTGGTTTCGCCCCACTGGCTAACCACAAGTCACACAAACAATTCCCTTAGACATTCCAGCTTTCCAGTGTCACCACCAGCAGCCACCTGTCCTGGGGATCAATGGTTATGAAAACCAATACCCCAAATAAAGAAAACGGTTCTCCCCAATTCCAAAGAATCAGGCCCCAGACCCAGGTCAATATACAAATCAGATCTTACCCACAAATCACGCTGTTGCCAATCCTTTAGAATCTAAAATCTAAAGGTTTATTTTACAAGGAAAAAGATATAGGTGAGGGTTAGGAATGGTTAAAAGAAATCAATTACATGCAGCAATGGCAAATCTCTTGGTTCAGGCTTGTAGTGGTAAAATGAACTGCAGGTTCAAATCAAAGTCTCTGGAATGCATCCCCTCCCAGGGATGGGTCATCAATCTGTTGGCCAGAACTTCCACGTGTAGCAAAATCCCATCCAGAGGTAGGTGCTAGGCTGATGGCTGGAGATTGAAGACAAAAGTGGAGGGGCTGTAGCAGCTTCATTTATAGTTTTTTTCCAGGTGCAAGAACCTCTTTGTTCCTGCTGTGAAAAGTCCAGCCCCATGGAGTTCTCAAGTCACATGGGCAGATCACATGACCATGTATGACTCATTATTTGAGGGTGCCGGCCATTATGCAGGCTGCCTTGCATGTTCTCAGGTAGACTTCTCATGTGGATTGGAGCATTCCAAGCTCCCAGAGTCCATTGTATCGCTGATAGTCCTTAATGGGCCATCAAGCAGCTTAAGCAAAGCTGATGCCCAGTGTTCTAGAACAGCGGTCGCCAACCAGTGGTCCGCGGACCACTGGTGGTCCGTCAGAAAATTTGGGTGGTCCGTGGGGAAATTTTGGGGCGGGGGGGGGGAAGGGAGGCAAGCGGCAGGAGCAGTGTGCTGCGGCGCGGCGCCGCGAGAGTGTGCCCCTGTGGGGCGGGGAGGCAAGCGGCTGGAGCTCCCGCCCCCTGCCTGCACGGACCGTGGTGCAGCGGCGCGGCGCCGCGAGAGTGTATGGGGCGGGGGGGTGAGGGAAGCGGCGGGAGGCCCCCCCCCCGCCTACTCAGAGCAGGGTGCAGCGGCGCGGCGCCGCGAGAGTGTATGGGGCGGGGGGGTGAGGGAAGCGGCGGGAGCCCCCCCACGCCTGCCCAGAGCAGGGTGCAGCGGCGCGGCGCGGCAAGACTGTGCCCCTATGGGGCGGGGGGTGAGGGAAGCGGCGGGAGCCCCCATCCCCCGCCTGCCCAGAGCAGGGTGCAGCGGCGCGGAAGACTGTGCCCCTATGGGGCGGGGGGTGAGGGGCGCGGCGCCGCGAGATGCCCTTATGGGGCGGGGGGGTGAGGGAAGCGGCGGGAGCCCCCCCCCCCCAGAGAGAGTGAGCCTCCGGCTACTGCGGCCGCTCCTGCGCCCCTCCCCCCTCCCGCTCGAGCAGCACGGCATCGCAGCCCCCCCCCCCCGCTGGGGGGGGGCGGGGCTGCGGTGCCGCGCCGCTCGGGGGGGGGGGGACTTTAGTGGTCCGTGACCTCTAAAAGGTTGGCGACCACTGTTCTAGAATGTCCCCCCCAGCAGAGCACAATATTTGGAAAGACAGACAGTCCAGAGCCAATATTCATAACTTCAACTACAAAATTGATACACACATACCAATGGCATATTTATAATCAGCAATCCATAACCTGGTCGTAGACACCTATTATGACTCCCTTTACATAAGATTTGGTGCCACTATATGACCTTGGTTGCACCAATGATCTATATGATCCCAAATAATTCCAGTAACTTGACAGAAGGTGATCCAATGTTTCACAAAATCTCTGTTTTACACCACTTGCCTAGCCAACAGTTTACCTGTAGTATCTTCTGTAGTCTCTCTTCTCTCATCCATGGGACAAAGAAGATCTAAAATCCTTACCTTCCTCTCCCTTTTAAGAACTTGGAGTCTTCAGTGATCTGCAAAAAGTAATGGAAATATTGGATTTATTTTTTGTAAATCCGATCTTAATCAATATAAATGTTGCCCCAAACTGACAGTGATGTCCCTATTACTAGCATACAGGATTTATGTTTTAGGTATGTCCAAAGTCTTCAGGAAATCCTTGACTTTAAGGACAAAAGTGTAGAAGATTCAGAAGTTATTCATAGGTAAGTGTGTTTTTAAAATATGCATATTTATAAACAATGGCAATTGAGGGTTCAGATGAGGAAAATCTCTAAGGGTATGTAGACTCAGCAACTAGACACCTGTGTCTGGCCTAAGCTAACCGATTTGGGTTCACGGGACTTGGGCTGTGTAGACTTCCAGGCTCAGTTTGGAGACTGAGTTCCAAGACCCTCCCACTTTGCAGCTTCCTAGAGCCTGGGCTCCAGCCCGAACCTGGACGTCTACACAGCAGTGAAACAGCCCCACAGCCTGAGCCCAAGTTGGCTGGCATGGGCCAGCTGTGGGTGTCTAGTTGCTGTGTAGACATGCCTTAAGGGGCTTGACCTTTTAGTAATCTATATATATATAAAAGTCAAATGGGGTATGCGTGCGTGCGTGTATGTACGTAAGCTTACTCCTTCCACACCATTTGAGCTAGAGATTTGAAATTTGGTACAGTTAGAGGTCTTGGGGTCCTAATGACCATAAGGGTTGAAAATTTTTCAAATCTCACCCCTGACGCCCCCCAGGGGTGAAATTCTTTAAAGGCCAATCACATCAGCTGCGCAGCTGCTGTTCTCTGTGACATAGTTCTGATGTCATAATACCCCCTCCAACAGACACCGCACTCGCTCAGCTCTCTGCCCCTCCCCCCTCCGACGGAACCCCGGAATCCCTCAGCTCTGTGCCCCCTTCCCACCTCCGATGGACCCCGGAATCCCTCAGCTCTGTGCCCCCTCCCCACCTCCGACGGACCCGAGTTGGGTTTGGTCGGAGGGTAAGTGAGGTGGGGGTGTCGGGTTTGGTCGGGGGTGAGGTGGGGGTGTCGGGTTTGATCGGGGGGTAAGTGAGCCGGGGGTGTTGGGTTTGGTCTGGGGGGGTGGGAAGGTGTCTGGGTGGGTGAGGTGTGGGGGTTGGGGTTGGTCAGGGGATGCTGGGTTTGGTGGGGGGGGTAAGGTGGGGGTGTTGGGTTTGGTTGGGGGGCAAGTGAGGTGGGTGTGTCAGGTTTGGTCTACAGGGGGTGAGATGTGGGTGTTGGTCAGGGGGTGTTGGAGTTAGTAGGGGGGTTATGTGGGGGTGTTGGGTTTGGGTTTGTTTGTGGTGGTAGGTAGGGGTGTTGGGTTTGGTTGGGGGGGAAGTGAGGTGGGTGTGTCAGGTTTGGTCTACGGGGGGTGAGATGTGGGTGTTGGTCAGGGGGTGTTGGGGTTAGTAGGGAGGTGACGTGGGGGTGTTGGGTTTGGGTGGGGGGGTGAAAATGTGAGTCTGGGTTGGTTGAGGGGTAAGTGAGGTGGGGGTGTCGGGTTTGGTCAGGGCGGTGAGGTGGGGGTGTCAGGTTTGCTCTCTGCCCCCATCCAACGGACCCTGCACTCGCTCAGCTGTCTGCCCCCTCCCCACCTCCGACTGACCCGAGCAACGCCGGGTACTTTCGCTAGTGAATCATAATATGACCCACAGTTTTTCACTAAAGCAAGAACAATGAATGTTTCTTTTTGTTTGTTTGATTTACTAAAAGTATAATTCTGGTCTGCAAAACTCAGTTTCTGTGAAATTGTGGAAATTGAGAGTGAGTAGAATGATGTGGTTTAGATAATGACACATGCGGTCTTTTACTTTTAGTCTAGTTCAAGTCACCAGTGTCTGAAGGTAGTTGCCATCTGACAGCCACATGGTGATCTCTGCAAACATGGTTGGTCTCACTTCAGTTCTTACTGAAAAATATCTATCTGTATACCCCCCTATTATATATGGCACCCGTATTGGTAATTTCAGTTTAAAATTTCAGTCAAGAGTGACTATCTTTTTCTGCTAGGGTGGTTCTGCTATATCAGTAAATAGTGGGCTTCACTTTCCTTGCTGACAGGAATTTGAGTGTTAAATTCACTTGAAAGTGAAAAATTGACAGTTCATTAATATTAGGTTTACAGATACTGTGATAACAATCCGGAACCGACACAATGATGTAATTCCTACAATGGCTCAAGGTGTGATTGAGTACAAGGAAAGCTTTGGTGTTGATCCAGTGACCTGTCAGAATGTGCAGTATTTTTTAGATCGTTTCTACATGAGTCGCATTTCAATCAGAATGCTCCTCAATCAACACTGTAAGTACTACTGTCAAAGGGGAAAAATCATGAATGGAATGTGTTGGTATATCTTACATTTATCTTTGGGTACTGATTATTTACTCGAATGTGCTGCTTACAGCATCTTCTTGATTCAATTTGGAAACATCTGTGTATGCCTATAAAGCATTTTTTTTGGTCATCAGCAAAGGAGATGAACCATTTTTCTTTAAGAATGCCGCAGCCAAAAATGATAAACTATGCTTATTCTGTTTCACTCAGCAATGCTGAAGACATGAAAACTGAAAATTGTGAAATCGCATTGCTTATTAAATGTTATTTTCTTTGTTGGCAGCTTTGCTGTTTGGTGGAAAAATTAAAGTTAATCCAGCTCATCCAAAACACATTGGAAGCATTAATCCTAACTGCAATGTTGTTGAAGTTATTAAAGGTAAATTCAGGCAGACCAGCTGAACAAGAGTTTTGAAAAGGTACATTAAAATCTAGAGAGAGAACTAATATAAATCAGGCTCTTCTTGTATAGTACTAATATCCCTATATGGAGCAGAAAACAAGTTCAGATTTAATGTTTTTGTAGTTCTACCAGTATTTCAGCTTTTGAGAGAAAATATGAAAGGTTCACAATAGGAGTGCAGAATGTTTTTAGGTTTTAGTTTGTTCTTTTCAATAGATTACAAAACATCTGAAAAAAAGAGGAAAATGTATTTTTTGTATTTACATTTTTGTTTTGGATTTCCTATAGATGGCTATGAAAATGCTAAGAGACTTTGTGACTTGTATTACATGAGCTCTCCAGAACTTGTGCTTGAAGAGCTGAATGGTAAGTGTGCATGGAAATTGGGGATCCTCTTCTTTCAAATGAGGGGCATCAGTCTGAGCAGAAGCTTTTATGATAGACCAATAGTGGAAAACTAACACAGTGTCTAAGGTGTGAAAGGTGGTTGTTACCATAAACAGTAGTTTTCAACCTGGAGTCAGTGGACCATGTCTAAGATTTCCACCCCATTTGGACATTTGTTAGGGGTCTGCAAATGGAAAAGGTTGAAAACCACTAGTCTAACAACTTTTAACAGTCCTGTTCCCCCTTCCCCAAGATCTTCTGTATCTCGCCGCACCTTTCAGTCTTTACAGTATGTCTATAGCTTTCTCATATGCTCATCTTCTCTGTGCCTGTCATAAGTGTGAAGTGCCTTAGAATAGCTGTTTTGCCTGTAAAGGGTTAAACCTGAAGCCAAAACGACGACGACGTCAAAAGCTCTCATTCCTATGGGAGGAGGGAGTGGTTTAGTTTCACTTCTGTCCGGGCATCGGGCTGACTCCATCTTTTTCCATCTTCCCAAGCTCTGGGGGTATGGCTCTTCCTACCTTTCCTTTCATAAGTTTCTAAATTAGTCTAACAGTAAGTAGATTGTAATTGTATATGCTTTGTAACTGATCTGTGGTGCCTCTAATCTCATCAGAGGGAGAAATCTCAAGGGAGGGGTTAGGGCTAGAGAATTAAGTAACTGAAGTCTGTATACGTGTATGCTTTCTTTCTCTTTTCTTTAATAAACCTTTTGTTTTGTTATAAGAATTGTCTGATAATTCTAGTGAAGGGATCCTAGCTTTGGATCGGGCAGCCACGGCTAGGGAACGTCTGTGTGCTGGAATCTCTCTCCTTGGTAGCCGCGAGGTAGTAGGGGGGAGGGGTTGTGGCTCGGAGCCTGAGTTCTTTTCTCTCTCAGCTGGCAAGAAGGGGGGGGGGGAGGGTTTCAATGTGCCCCATTCCATGGTTTTGGAATAATCACATTGATGGTGGCAGCTGGTCTCAATCCCCAGCTGGAGTAGTTGGGTTTTTTGGGGGAAAAGAATTAATTTAGGCTGGGAAAGTAGCTTAAGTTAAGAGGTCACATAAGAGACCCCCACATTTTTACCCTAGAGTTTAAAGTGTGGGAAGGTCTTCTCTTACAGTGCCTATCTGATTTTTTCCTCCTAACTCCTTTATCTGTACAATACAGTCAGTATTAAAGCTGTATTCCAATTTCTCTTTCAACTACTTGACTTACGAGTCCAATTAGGTACTTAGATGTGGCCATGTAAACAGTTTAGGCCACGTAAACATGAATTTAACCATCAATTGTGAAAAAACAGCTTTTGAAAATTTGACTACAAGCATTCGTACACAGATGCAGCAGAACTCTTATTTTAAAAACTAATTGGAGAGTGTGATGCATTGGATCACAGTAACCCCCTTGAGGTTGCCAAGATGTGCCAAGACTACTGCTGCCTCTGCCTTCCCTGCCAGCTTGGGACTCCAGAACCCTGCCTGGTTGTGAGAGACAGACTTGCTGGCTACACACACAGACCCAGGTCTGAACCACGTCCCACAAACTTCAGGCTTAACTGAAAGCAGCTTAAGAAGTGTTCCTATTTCTGATACTCATATGCCCAACTCCTAATGGGGTACAAACCCCAAATAAATTCATTTTTGGGTTTGTTTGTTCTTTTCTATAAACTACAAAACATCTGAAAAAAGGAGGAAAACGTATTTTTTATATTTACATTTTTGTTTTGATTTCCTGTAGATGGCTATGAAAATGCTAAGAGACTTCTCTCTATAACTCTAATTGTTCGCCCTCTATAACACCGATAGGGATATGCACAGCTGTTTGCCCCCTGTCTCCATATTAATATATTCCCTGTGTTAATTAATAAGTAAAAAGTGTTTTTATTAAATACAGAAAGTAAGAATTAAGTAGTTCCAAGTAGTAACAGACAGAACAAAGTGAATTACCAAGCAAAATAAAATACGCAAGTCTATGCCTCATATAGTAAGAAAACTGAATATGGATAAAACCTCACCCTCAGAGGCGTTCCAATAAGCTTCCTTTTACAGACTAGTCTCCTTATAGTCTGGGTGCAGCAATCACTGCCCCCTCCCCCTTTTACTGTCCTTTGTTCCAGTTTCTTTCAGGTATCTCTCCCTCCCCCTGTGTAGAATCCAGCTACAAAATGGAGTTTTGGAGTAACATGGGCAAGTCACATGTCCATGCATGACTGAGTTTCTTACCAGCCAAGCCACATTCTGTCTTGAATGTCTCCAGGAAGACTACTTATGTGGATTGGAGTCTTCCAAGATCCATTGTTTGTTAATTGTTTCTTGATTGGGCACTTAATTTGCACATTCCTTTCTCAAGAAGCTGACCAAATGCTTTACTAAAGCTACTTAAAATCAAGCAAGTATACAGCCAATATTCCTAACTTTGAGTACAAAAATGACATACGCATACAAATAGGATGAATATATTCAGTAAATCATAACCTTTACAGAGATGTTACATGGCATATGTAGCATAAAATATATTCCAGTTATGTCACATATACATTCATATTCCCATAGCATTATGGGGTGTAACGTCACATTAAGGCGTTCATAAAAATAAAACAAAATTCATGAAATTGAACATCTCAAAATTACAGTGGGCATAGTGCATACATTGAAATATTGTGCACTAGATCACATTTTTTAGTCCTTCAAACCCCTGCAAAGCATTTGCCAATGCAATAAATGCATTCAAACACGAAGGAATGTTGACTTGTTTTTTATCAATATCATTTTTGTTGTGACTTTTTTTTTCACCATTGGAATAAATGGTTTATATAAAGGTCATCTGTAAGATTGGCATTTGTAAAATTGAGGTTCTACTGTACAGAAACATGCACAGATATGCGTATATTAAAGTTACTTGTGCTCATCCAAAATATATTGGTAGCACTGATCCAAACAGAAGTTATTAAAAGTAAATTCAGGCAGATCTGCTAATAAGAATTTAGAATGATCTAAATTGCATCTACAAATAATTGCATGAGTAAAATACACCCTCTATTTTTGCCAGCAAAAATGAGGGCACACAAAGGAAAGCCTCATTAAGGTTGGACTAAAAGTGATAGGCTATAATAAAAGCCTTAATTATATTTTATAAGCACTTACCTGTTTTATTCTTTTGACTTTGGTAAGTTTACCATTCCGTGTCAAGATAAAATATGTTCTCCTCCATACTCTGAGCCTGAGGGTTGGAAATATTTGTAGAGAAAAGCATGTTAAATTGCTGCAGGTGCCTCTTAGAAATTTTGATTGTATTATGAAGTATGATGAATCACACTGTAGTTTACAGCTTAGCTACAGTTTGGATTTACAATCATAGAAATATAGGGCTGGAAGGGACCTAGAGAAGTCATCAAATCCAGCTCCCATGCTGTGGCAGAACCGAGTAAACCAAGGCCATCCCTGACAGGTGTTTTATTTAATCTGTTCTTTAAAACCTGTGATGGGGATTCCACAACTTTACTTGGAAGCCTACTCTAGAGCTTAACTACTCCTATAGTTAGAAAAGTTTTTCCTAATATCTCCCTTGCTGCAAATTGTCCTGCCTTCAGTGAATATGGAGAACAATTGATCACTGTCCTCTTTAGAACAGCCTTTTACATATTTGAAAACTTATCAGGTGCCTCCTCAGTCTTCTCTTCTCAAGACTAAATATGCCCAGATTTTTTAACCTTTCCTCACAAGTTTTGTAAACTTTTTATAATTTTTGTTGCTCTCCCCAGGCCTCTCCCCAATTTGTCCACATCTTTTCTAACGCGTGGGACCCAGAATTGGACACAGGACCCTAGTTGAGGCCTCACCAGTGCTGAGTAGAGGGACACTACCTCACATGTCACTTACCTCACATGTCTTACATACAAATAAGATCTCAGCTTCTTCCCATTCCCTGGAAGTGGTAGAGCTCTGCATTCATTGTGTCCCATAATCTTGTTTCTGACCACTTAATCTCTACAACAGCTAATCATGACATCACATATACATGATTTGGACTTCAAATGACGAATAAGCCTCAGGAACAGATTTGATGTTCTATGTCCAATACTTGCTAGCTCAGATTCTCCTGTGCATTGTGGTGGTCTTTGCCATTCTGGCAATGCAGCCTGGATCTAAAGCTGACATAGCCAGCTACAGGAGGGTCATGTCAGGGTAGGGGGAGCCTCTAGTGGAGAAGAGCTTCTAAACTTCACCCATGGGTGGTGTAAAGATGTGGCCAGGGATTCTCTCCACCTCAGGAATGCCTAACTACTATAAAGATATGATGTGGCCATAGCAGTTAGTGCATCTTAGTGCACTGAGGGATGGGCTTTGTGCCTAATGATGGAAAGACAAAGGTAGTTCAAAGCCACCTTTGCCCTTCCCAGATCCTGGGCCAGCTCTGCATTCTTCACCCACCACTTGCATGGGCAATGCTGAGAACTGAGGCCCCCATATTAAGATTTGAATCTAAGGTAAAATAGCACTGCTAGTTTGAGTGATAAGGGTAGGTCTGGCATATTTTAAGATCTGGTATTTTTGACCTGTTAGGGTAAAAATATTTTTTCATATTATTTGAAATCCCAGATGGCATACAGTACTAATCTTTTACTGCAGTAGTTCATGAAGTATTGGCTGCTAAAACAGCACGGGAAAGACTATTACAAAGGCAGCTAGCTTGGCGAACTGATGGAAATGTTTTTTAGGGCCAGTAAACTTTTCCAAGAACTGGTCCTGGATTAGTGATCAAAAAAGAAGAAAAATCAATTCATGAAAATATTCCTAGTAAGTTTTGTCTGTTTGTTTTAAAGAGTGAGAACAAAAAGATTTGGAAACCAAGATGAGCAGAATTATCTACAAATAGAATATTTATCAGAGGTTTCCTGATACATTAGCAGATCTTTAGATAGACAAATTATTCCAAGAACACATTGTACTGCAGTTATTGTTCAGACTTCTTATGTACAGTAAAACCTCGATATAACGGACTAATTCGGGCGAGGGGGTGTCCGTTAAAGCCGAAAGTCCGTTATTTAATAATTTTTTAAAATTATTAAATAACAGGACTTTCGGCTTTAACGGACACCCCCTCGCCCAAATTAGTCCGTTATATCGAGGTTTTACTTATCACGGCAGCCAGGAGCCGTCAGCCCGCCCGGGTCCCCGGCTGCTGGGACCCGGGCGGGAGCCGTCAGCCTGCCCGCCCGCCCGGGTCCCCGCTGCTGGGACCCGGGCGGCAGCCAGCAGCCCACCCGCCCGCCCGGGTCCCAGCAGCGGGCAGCGGGGAGCCGGCAGCCAGCCCGCCCGCTGCCTGGACCGGGGAGGCAGCGGGGAGCCGGCAGCCAGCCCGCCCGCTGCCTGGACCGGGGAGGCAGCGGGGAGCCGGCAGTCAGCCCGCCCGCTGCCTGGACCGGGGAAGGCAGCGGGGAGCCGGCAGTCAGCCCGCCCGCTGCCTGGACCGGGGCGGCAGCCGGGAGCTGGCAGCCAGCTCCCGAAAAAACGGATTTTGGATGCATCGGACTTGCTCATAAATTTTGTCCGTTGCATCCGAAGTCCGTTAAATTGGGGTCCGTTAAATCGGGGTTTTACTGTACTCAAATGCAATGATATTACTAGCAAAAATAGTTTTTAAAATTAATTTTTATAAATAAATTTAAACACAAACTTTCAAAACTGAAAAACTTTAGATTTTGAATGAGTGTTGACAAACATGGTAATAACAAATGTTTTTATGATTTCTATTCAAATTTACTTTCTTTTCCAGCAAAATCATCAAGACAACCCATTCAAGTAGTATATGTACCATCCCATCTCTATCACATGGTATTTGAACTTTTCAAGGTTTGTACAGAAGGATTACACAAACTGCATACATGTTTGTGTACTGAGATGTTTATAATTTGACATGTTGAGCCAATTTTTAAACAACTTGCAAATTTGGACCTGCAATTGCAAGATTCAGACATCTTAATTCCTGACTGCACCCACAGATCAGGTAGGTAGATGTCTAAATCTGATCATTTGTACACAGATGACTGTGTATAAAATCAGAGGCTTTGAAAATGTGTCCTTTATCTTAATCATTCATACAGGAATACTAAGACTTCTATATCAAGCCACATCTCTTCAGATTTTTTCCTAACATACAGAACCTATGCATGCTGTAAGTTAATCACACTAGTGAAACAATTCAGAATTAAAGCTACACTTTTTCATATGCCTGTATACTACTACTATTTTTTCAGATTGACCCCGACTGGAGAACCAGTGAATTTATGACATTACACAAGACTGATAGGTGATAATCGAGAGAGACACTGTGTAAAACTTTTTTATTAACAGTTGCTGGTATTTAACTCCAGTGTCTTAATTAATCCTTAGAGAGGATATTTCTGTAAGAATTCAGCTCCTCTCCCATTGAAATAAGGTTAGCGCATGATATACATCTTTAAGTCTCCCCCAGCAAGACTGTAGCAAAGCCAGGGAAGACCAGACTTGATATTTCTGTGGTAACAAGCAAGCTAGAAATGTTTTTGAAGAAGAAATGTTTATAATATCTTTATACAGTACAAAGCAGCAAAAATGGAAATACAATCTATATATGGGCACACATAAAAGTTGTGTTTCCTAAATTGACATTTTAACAGCACAAATTAAAAGTTGCAATCAAATCTAAGATTTGATTATAACTACTTATTTTACTTTAATTTTAAATATTTCTCAGAATGCAATGAGAGCCACAATGGAACACTATACTGATCGAAGCGTATACCCTCCAATTCAAGTACATGTCACATTAGGCAATGAGGATTTAACTGTGAAGGTAACTGCTTTGTTTGATGCTTCATTACTTTGATGGAAAATAGTTCAGAACCTGGGGGGAATATTTTATTATGAATGGGTGACGTGACACTGGGAGTTTGTACCAATGCTGATAATGTATTGTGTAAGGAATAAGATTTCTATGGGATTTCAGGCCTTGGGTCAGTGATGAGTGGAAACATCATAAAGATGTCACAAATCCCACGTGAATGGGAGACTGTGGCCTCATTTTACCCTTGAACAGAAACATGGTTTATTTACATTATAGCTACATAAGAGAAAATGTATGTTGAAAGGGTAAAGTGCCAATTTAGGAATGAAAGAGAGCCAAATTTGTAGTTTGTCCAGAGCAGGTGGAAGTAACTACTTGAGTGATGTGCGGAACAGGTGTGGAATAAAGCAAGTCCAGTGCAGGTTAAGCCGGTCTATGGTAGGCCTTGCCTTGCAGATATTTCTTTTAAGGGCAGCATTTCTCTTGTATGGTTAGTGTTGGATTTCCAAGATTGGTTGCAGTATATAGGTTTTCCTTAGAATTTATCTTCACATAAGTAGAAACAAATCTTCAGATTTGATCTAGTAGTAAATGAGTACTAATACATTGCGCTGCTTTGTAGCATCTTTGTTCCTAAAGTGCTAGCTAAAGCACTGAGAACTTTACACCCATAGGATTCAGTTGATATGGCCATTGCTGAGTTATACTGAACCTAACTTCCTCCACATGAAGATTAGAAATTAGAAGGAAGAAAAACGGAAGAAAAAAGCACTGCAAAACATGTAAGTGGGGTGTATGGCTTCTAAGGGTATATCTACGCAGTCTGCAGCAGTGAGCTTCCCAACCCATGTCAAAATTTGGGCTTGCGCCGCTGCGCTAAAATTATCAGCTCAATTATCAACAGTTCATGCTCCAAAGCCTAGGGAGAAGAGTGGGCTTCAGAGCCTGAGCACCAGCCTAAGACATAAGTTCCAATCACCATCTACACAGCTATTTATAGTGAAGTCATGGGAGCCTGAGTCTGTCAGCCTGAATTGGGAGACCCACTGCTGCAGGCTGTGTAGACATAGCCTAAGGAATTCCGTGCAATTGTGCAATTTTGGAGACAGCATTTTGGAAAATGTCATTAACCTCAGATGGGGTTTAGTGTACATATTTCTGTTATTTATTAGCTGATGTTTTTCTTTATAAAGTTTGACCCAAAGATTTAATAAGGACAACTTAAGACTGTATAGTCTTCAGACTTTCTTTGGAGTTTATTTTTTATGAAAATCAGCTTGTTTCTCTGTTCTCTTTTATATACAGGAACCTAAAGTTAATAGTGTGTTCATTCATTTTGTAGATAAGCGATCGTGGTGGCGGCGTTCCTATGAGGAAGATTGACGGACTGTTCAATTATATGTATTCAACTGCACCACGTCCCCGTGTTGAGACATCACGAGCAACACCTCTGGTCTCTTAAGCCTTTTTTACTTTGTCCTCTTGGATATGTTTCATAGTTGGGAAGCTAGAAATTACCTGTATCTTTGCACTACTACGTGTTTTGCAGATAAATGAGCAGTCTAGCAATTCTGGTGTTAAAAGTTAAAGTGCCTTTCTGAAAATAATAATAATAAAAAAAAATTGCAGACTCAAAGCATTCAACAGAATTTGTAGCCTTAATGATAAATAAGAAACTTTATTTTTAATATTTACCAAAATTTGAGTTTGAAATTTGTTTCTTCAAGCTCTGAAGGAGGAGAGACCAAGGAGTGACATTCCTTGGAACTGTTAGAGGAATTACTGTAATCTTTTTCTTGGCAAGTACAGGACTTTGAACTTTGGTCCTGGAAGCAGAATAGAAAAGGAAATTAATTAACGGATAGAAATTAATTTAGGATTTTAGGAACTTTTGGTTTTAAAACTGCCCCTTTTGAATCAAGTACATACTTGTCGTTTTGAGTGAAATAGCCGTTCAGGCATATAATGCTGACAAGAAAAGTACGTAGCATGTGGTCGTGCTGATAAAGAGCTTACTCCCATGCTCCTTGCAAATTCCTAGTGGCTTCAATAGATGTTTTAAGATACGTAAGAAATGTAGCATTGGACCCACTGTCAATAACTTCTGATTGATGTTACCATCACATTACTTTGCCTTGGACTCCTTCCTCCCCCCCCCCCCCCCCATCATTCAAAATATTGGCCTATTTTATTAGCAATTTTCTATATCCAATGATTGAATAATTCCCATCAGTCTAAACTCATCAAAATAAAGAGTGAAAGTACCTTTAATTCAAGTTACTTGGTTCCAGAGGTACTGCACAAATTAACTAGGGATTAAGTGAAAGGAATAATATTCCTAACTGTTGCTCAATGTTTAACTATAATGATTCATGGCCAGGGGTTTGTCTGTCTTTCATAGTGTAGGCCACACGCAAGTTTAAGGAGGTTGCCTCTTGGGCTACCTGCCGTCTCATTGGCACTCATAACATCTCTGTCTTAAGTCTCTGCCTTCTCAAGATCAGCAACAGCCAGACTAGTGGCTCCATGGGACTAGATATAGTCATCCAATTTTCTGCAGCAAGACAGAATACTTTCACTAGTACTCTTGCCTTGGGATAGCTGCAAGTAATAGCAGCAACTGTGTTGTATAGCATTCCTCAGAGGGATGGTTTACTCCTTGCAGTCTAGGGTCTGCAGTCCCCTCCCCTCCCAACAGGAAATGGGTAGGAAAGGAGGGAAACTCAGAAACATTGGGGTATGGAGGAGGAGTAAAACCTCTCCGATCCTATAGAAGTGATTACTTTTCTCAAATGCTAATATGTATATCCAGCAATACGCTGACTCTAGCTGGATTTCCTCTATGTTTAAGAAGTGCAGATATTGGTCTGCTATGCTGACAAATCTTCTGGAGATGATGCAGTTAACTCAAGTGTGCTTTTATCTCTCTCCCCCTTCACCCTCCTCTTTTACCAGGCTGGATTTGGTTATGGTTTGCCTATATCACGTCTGTACGCACAGTACTTCCAAGGAGATCTGAAACTGTATTCCTTAGAGGGTTATGGTACAGATGCAGTTATCTACATAAAGGTATAGTTTACCACGTTTTGGTATTAGTCTAAATGTAACTTGTAATTTTAATAAAAATTTAATATATGCTCAGCAAAATTTACTCCACTATAGCTTCTGCTTCTCTTTACAGGCTTTATCAACAGAATCAATTGAAAGGCTCCCTGTGTATAACAAATCAGCTTGGAAACATTATGTGGAAAACCATGAAGCAGATGACTGGTGTGTGCCAAGCAGTGAACCAAAGGACATGACCACATTCCGCAGTATATAATTGTACAACAGCACAGAACAAGTAAACATGCTTTTGTTGTTTGTTTGCAAAGGAATTGGTTAGCAGGTTTACACCAAAAATGTTTCAAATACTTTATGTGGAAATAATAGAAAGTAGAAGTCCATAACTGTTTTCCAATACTACTTTAAGGAATTAACTGAATTAAAACAAAAGTATGTAGTTTAAGAACTACACTTTTAATTTGTTCCACTTTGTATTTCCAATTTACTTCTGTAGCTAGATCTAGGGAGCAGTAATTTTAGATTTTATAGGTGTAGGGTAACTTATTTCACTGCTGGCTTGAGTAGCACAGTTCAAACAACTTAATCTCTCCTAATGGAAGCATTATTGAAATAGCAGCTAGCCAGAATTGCTAATACCAGTTCTTTGTATTGAGCATTGGATGAAGTTCTCAAAATGATCTAAATCTTGATGTATGAAACATTAGTTACTTAAAGCATTGATAGATTTATAAAACCCATTATACAACCTTTCACATTTCTCCACCATCTTCTAGCCAAGAAGCTCAAAATCATTTTACAAACCTGAATAATTTCAGCAAAATTAGGAGCAAATATTTGAATTTAAGTACAGAAGCTCCAATAGGCAATCATGTATTGTTTTACTTTGTTCTGAAATCAGTGAACCTGTAAGTACTACTACCGGTAGTAGCAGATGCATTCAGAGGGGCAAGGCAACAACTGTAAAATAAACAATTCTCAAGTTGTACTTGTATTTGCCTATACTGTTTATCAGCTCTGGAATCATTTATTTTAAAAAATGAAGCTTTCTTTTTGAAAATCCAATCTTAACTGCTGCGCATGGTATAATGCATTGCAGGTATAAAATACCAGTGAAGGGTCTTCTGAGAACTGTATTGAAAATTCATGAGAAACAGAAGTTGGCATACTTACTGTGAAATAGCAGCTTCTGAAGGTTTACAGTGAAGATTTGCAGGTCTTCCCCTCTCTCTTTCGGCAGGTAATATCCAGATTCCATTTGTGGATAGTCAGTGGCTTGGACACTCTGGTAAAGCTTTGAACTCTGGGATCATATATTAGGTGATGGCAGTAAGTACTGTTAATATGCAGAAACTCTACTGCAAAATCTGCATCTTTACTGAGCAGATCAGCATGATAGTAGGACAACAGGACTTACCAGTTAACCAGGTGTATTTAAAGAGTGCAATTAAAGTCAAAAATCAACTTTATTTTGCTATGCCCTTTTCCCCTATAATATTTTAGGTTTATCAACTCTCTCTAGTGAGGGATGCAACAGTGCTGATAGCTTCAACTGTGCTGCTGACCACACAGGCTATTTAAGACCATATAACACCTTCAGGTTACGCGTGTACATTCCACTGAATTCTCTCATCCTTAAAAACTCAGAATGCTGCAAAGAAGCACTTGCTGTCCCAGCGCCTAATTCAGATGACTGAGCCGTAACTGCTCTATAGAGGAGGGTGAAAGATGTGCATGTGCCAGAAAGCACATACGTTTCAGCAGTCTACTAGGTCAAAATAGAGCAGAGGATGGTACACAGGTCTGCCTGATCACAGCCCTATGATTTCTTGTTATTGAATAGATAAGGAAAGAAGCTGGAACAGTATGTATGCTATAGTCCTATTTTGTGAAGGATGACTTCAAATGGATTCCTTATCTGTAAGTTGAGGATAGATAGGGGTGTTTGAGGGTAAATTTTGTTTGTGTGGCACATCACCATTGTATACAAGTGCCTAAAAGGTAATACAATACAAGATTTTTTCCTGCTCAAAATGAATCCAGGCAGGAAAGCGTTTGCGGAATGGAGGGCAACATTTATATAAAGGAGGAGAGCGTTTGCAAAATATTTGCACTGTCACTCTTGAGAGCCTGATGCTAAAAAAGTAATAGTATGGGTTTTTAAAATAAAGTATAAGTTTCAAAACTTGTTTAACATGTTAGAACTTTTAAGAACAATTTGTATAAAATTTTGAAATATTTAATCATACTTCCACTTAAGAATTCACTTGAACTGATTTTAGTAATGTCTAAGAACAAATCTGGAAAATCATTCTAACAAATAGACTATAACAGTCTGCCTGCAATTAAAAATCTATCCAAAGAATACAAGAATTTTCATGTGGAATTACTGAAGTAGAAACATTTGCTTGTATCTTTGCTACTTAATATAGCTTAATATAGACTTAATATAGGTTTTAATTATTAGAACAAAAGTCAGTGCCCCTAGTAAACTATTCCAATGTAGACATTTCAATATTTTTTTCCCCTTCTCTGCTGGCCGTGGTGAAAATTAACTGTTTAGTAAATTTCAGAGTGTACAGAATTTACTTCTAGTCATGAGAGTTGACTTGCTATGTCTGATTTACTTCAAAACTGTGGAGGTTCAAAAGATTGATTTTATATACACACACCTTCATTACTGTATTGAAAAATAATCACTTAGTACTAGTAGGCTGTTAAGTATCCAAAGAAAACTAGTTGCAGATATAGTGAAATGGATAGTTATACAGGCAAGTTGCATCTTAGGCTCATTTAACAAGTGTGAATTTGGCTTCATGCGGTCGGCAAAAACAGAAAAAAAGGGGGAAAGACAAGAAAGAAAAGCAACAATACTCAATCGGAAGTGCGGGTGATTCCTCCCGCCATTGAACTCAATGAGAGTTTCACTATACGCGAGTTCCACTTTATGTGGTAACTGCGGAACGGAACCCTCGTGTAAGATGCAACATGCTTGTACTCTCTTGAAAGACTGGGATTCAACCCTATATTTATATTTAGAATTTTTGGTTTGTGTGTGATAAAATGAACCTGCAATGTGAATTTTTTTTAATGTTATCATATTGAAGCAATAAATGTGTCCATTAATGCAATTTATAAAAATCAGATTTCAGCTGCCTTATTCTCTGGGTGATTGGAAAAAAAATTCTAAGGAGTCATCCAACCCTTTCAGGTCCCAAATGCCAGGGATGTTCTCTTTCAAAACTAAACTCATGCAGCACAACGAGTCACCTTATCTGCACCTGTTCAACTGCCACAGCACTGCAGAGACATGCTTTTGAAATTACTATTCAAGTAGCTTCATAGATACAGCACTCAGCTCAATAGCCCCAACAACCTTCAGATACTTTGGAGCTGGACAAAGGAAAAATCCTAGGATGCTACATCAATAACCTCCATTCCATCCATCAGACAGTCATTCATTCCTCACATACACAAGGGGGAAGGGACCTGGGGATTAGAGGGGAAATAGTACCTGGCATTGCAGGTCTTGCACCACCCTAGAATTCTGACCAACCTGTCCCAGCAGAAAAAAATTCTCCTCTTTTGCGAGTAACAGAACTCCTCTGGTCACTGAACCTCTGGAAATTGATTGATTGACTAGATGCCAGGAATCATCTATCTTAAATTCACTAATTTCCTAAGAATTAAATATAAGCAAAATAATAAGCTTCTTTTCTTAATTAAAACACAGAACTGAAAATAGAGAAGACATTTAATAGAAATATGAACTTTAAATTTTATTTGAAAATTAGTAGAGTGAATTTGCATTTCCACAAAGTCCTTTCCTCGTCTGAATTCCAGAGAAATCTTCCATATTTTAAACACTTGAGAAATGTCAGAAGTGAAATGATCATTTAATTAAAAATGAAAAACATTAATTCATATATTTAAAGGAGAACTTGGTCCACATAAATGCAATATTCAAACTAGCAATTCAGAATTCCAAGATCTTGTAATTTTCTATTCCACTCCATGATGGAATTAACATCTTTTTATTCCATTATTTTTCTGAAAAAAAAATAATCTAAGGAAGTGCTTTCTTAATAATTTCTACAAGTTATTATGCAATTACATAAAAACACATATCAAATCATGTTATAAACTATTCCAAGAATCAAATCCTCCTTTAAAAAGAAAGTATCGTCTACAACTGAACAATTAAATACAATGCAGAAACCCAGTGCTTCATTGATAATTTTTTTCTACAATTCTCATCTCGGTATTTTAAGAGTGGAAAAACAGTATTGCTTAAAATTAGCAAATATATAAATTTGGTCCCCCAAAATCTTGTATTGAGTAGAAAAGAGAAATAATCATTGCAAATGGATCTTATTCATAGCATAAAACTATATTATTTAGGAAAAATATGTAAAACTGATCTTTTATTTATGTTTACACCCTTTCCCAACACCCCACAGTATAGCTTACGGAGAGAATTTAGTGTTATGCTTAGCACAAGTAGTTAGTGAAAACTACTTACTGAAAAAGTATGTAAGTTGCAACACATGAAATTCAAAAATAGCATATGACTATAGTAAATTTTGAATTAAAATTGGACCACTGGGAAAACACAAGATTTTAAAGAAAACAGTTCATTACATTTGAAATACATGCTTTTTTTTTTTTAAATAAATTTGACATTGCTGTTTTCTTAAGCTTAATTTTTTCACTATACAATGTTAGTGGCAACAGATAAACAGTGTCACACTGAACTTGATGGTAGGGTTTTCTGTTATCCATATGTCAGATTACACAATATTTGTAGTATAAGTCAACTGCAAGAGTTGACTAATATTTGAATGAATACCTCTCCCCTGCTCCAATGTCACATCCCACTTTCCACAAACACATATGTTTCAATGGATGTTTCAGGGATATGGTGTTTTTTACATATTAGTCATAGACGCACACACAGTACTTAAGGCAGAAAGTTAAATTATTGTAGTACAGGCAGAGTCAACTAGATATAAAAATATTGAAAACATTTCATTTTAATGGAACATGTAATGGGGAGGGAATACAGAAATTAAAGTAAATAACCTACCACGTTAAACTGTTGCACTTTACCTCCCCAATTGTACAATTATATACAATTTTGTTGCACTTCTTCAAGTTGAAGTAAGTCTGTGCTAAAATAAAACTAGATCATTTTAACAGCTTGATTCTACAGCGGCTACCACTCTGCCACTCTTGCGAACTTCTCTTTCCTTCTTTTGAACTCTGTCTTTCTGTTTTTCCAGTTTTTCTTGTGTTTTTTTAATATCCTTAATTTTCTTCTTTATTGATGATCGGTCATTTTGGCTGGAAACCCCCAGAGCCTTTAAGAGAAATTGTGTTTAGTTACTCTGGTTTCAAGAAAGAATTACAGAAGCTACAAGAAACTGTACAGTTTTTACATTTGAGATAAATCTATCTAAAAAAATCTATGGAAATCTATGGAAGATAATTTGCAGTTTTTATCTGTAATGTGAGATGGGGCAGCAGACATGGGTAGCCTATGTTATGTATTGTTGTGAATAGTAAATTTCATGTGCCACTTAACAGACAGTGGAGCATCTGAGACTTTCTAATGAGTGATATAACAAAATAAAATGAAACTGTTGTAAATTAATCTTCTGCAGACTCCCCTGATGCAGCTGCACTTTACACAGTAACAACAGTTAGTGTGTATTCCTACTTTTCCACTTCCTTTACAGAGAATAAATAAGACGTAATACATCGGATACCAAGTGGGCTATAGCCCATGAAAGCTTATGCTGAAATAAACTGGTTAGTCTCTAAGGTGCCACAAGTCTTCCTCATCTTATTTACGGATACAGACTAACACAGCTGCTAAATCTTAAACCTTTAAAGAGAATGTTGCTGAACTCAGATCAATCATTTGCTGTACTTAGTAGCTTGAAAAAGCCCCTTCCTTCCCCTCCCCCCAGACACAGTAATACCTTTAAAATACCAAAATCCAACTTGAAAAATCTGTTTCAAGCACAGTAAAGAAAAGTGTGTTTGCGCTTTTTTTTTTTTTTAAATCATTTAATATAAAAGCAAAAAGGGGCAGGCTCAAAGATTCCAAACTCCTACCCCTTAAAAAAAAGTAGGGTATTTTTTCTGGGATGGTTTTACATTGGAAATTCAGGTTCTGTTTGCCCGGGAAGACATCATCACAAATGAAGCTGAAAAGGCAACACTGAGACAATGAGATCTAAGTAACTGAGACGGGATTTTTAGTTGCGTTTAAAATCTGATTTTTCTTTTTTATAACATCTATTTTACCTCAGATTAGTAATTTGAATTAACATTTGTGAGCTCCCCTGCCGGCACGGACAATCTCTTTTTTTCTCCACTCTACTGAAATGATTGCAAGGTCTACCAGTCTCACCATTTGGGAAGTGGCGGGTGGGTGACAAGGGGTGAGAGGAGGAAAGGGGACATGGGCACAGGTAAGGGGATTGGAGCCGTAGCCTGGAGTAAGGGGGCCAGAGCCATGGCAGTGGCCAGGCTGGAATGGAGGCCAGCAGCCAGGCCCGGGGCCAGGTGTGATTCCACTCCTAGCCCCGCCCCCAGCTTTGGCCCCAGCCTGGGAACAGAGGCATGCTGAGGTTGGGGATGTGACCAGGCGCGGGGACGGGAGCACCACTGAGGGCAGGACCAGAGCAGAGCTGGGGACCGGCGGTGCTTCCTCCACAGAGCTGCGGCCCAGCTCCCAGCCTCTGGGGATAGGGGTGGTGTGGACAGGGATTGTGTGTGTGTGTGTGTGTGTACAACCCTCAAAAGTTTTAAAGCTTTAATGTAATTGGGAACTGATTATCTGAGATTGCCTCTCACCTTGGTGCCACATTTTTCCCATTGGTCTGTCATCGCCTTGGACCTGTTAACCTCCAGATAATATTGTAATGGCCAGCTTTCTGCCCAGATATTTAGGAAGGGAGTGTTATTTACTTATTAGAAGCCATTTGTTTGTGAAGGGAAAGGACCCTACTTGGTATATTGACTATTAACATGGGATTATCGCTCTCAGTTATTACAAGCATTGCAAGAATACGGGGAAATGCATTTTAATAGAAGGTCGCTTTATAAATCAAAAGGATGAAATCAAAATAAAGAATGGCAGAAACCAGTCCCCAGTGAAGTCAATGGCCAGACTCCGATTGATTTCAGTGAGTATTGGATCATGCCCTAAATCACACACATTTTTCAAAGTAATTTTGAAAAACCACTTGCCTCGCGGGCAACTGAGGTGTCATATATAAGGTATAGTAGGTTTGTGATAGCAATACAATCAGATTTTTGAACCAGGGTTGGTTGTTCGTTCATGCCAAATATTAATCCAATAGAAGGATAATATAAATAGGAATTCTGTCAGTTTAAAAAAAAATAGATTTCTTTGACTGTGTTACTTAAACCATAATAGATTATAATGGAATCTAAGTAGTAAAATTATCTTTCTTTAAACATTATTTTGCTTGTTTACTTTTTGCATTTCTTTCAGATAGGACAGTGAAAATAAACTAGATAGTTACACTTTCTAGAGATTTTCTTTTTAATTTCACTTCCAGGTTCTTATGCTTTAGCACAGCATTCAGTGTAAACAAGCCCTGCAGTAAAAAAAAATCCACTGGACTTCTAAATAAATTCATGGAAGCACTTCTATTAGTCTTATGTTTGCAAAAGCATGTTTTTGAACAGGGCATTTTAAGGTGTTAGTTCTCCTTTATTGAGGTAGGTAGCAGAGCAGTACCATGAGAGAAGTAGAACAGGAAGGCAGAATTGAGACCTTTCAAAGTTTTGGCCCAAGTGAGGGGGAATGTGAGCGTCATTTGAGCTCCCCGCCTCAGCTGCCAAAATGTGGGACTGTGACTCAAAGAAAAACAAAAAACAAAAAAAAACCCAATGCTCATCAATGCCTGAATAGGAAAGGATACGTATAAGTATATATGAACTGGCAATCAAACTCCTAACATATTTATAAATTACAAATACACACAGGGGCATGTACTTACCTTCAACTTATCACTGTCAAGCAGCATTAATTGCTGTCCATCTATATTCTTGGCGGTAAACTCTGCAATGTATTGTTCCATGTTCATTCCCATCAACCAATGGCATACCTGTTGGGCTGTCCACTCTGAAATTGGTCTGCTGTGCCACTGATTTTGTTTTCCTGTTGCTGCACATTCATCATCTAGTGCCTAACCAATTAAGAAAAAGTTACAGTGAATAGTTTAAAATGAATAGTTTTTCGTACTTAACCATACATCAATTTTCAGTTACCAACTGAGTTTGGGTAACTGTGTATTTTCAATATAATTCTAGCAATTCTATTGTGCAAAATCAATTTACACAGAATTCTGAACTTGATGTTAAATATCTTAATGAAAATGTTTTGAGCTAAATTTAGGCAACTGGTTTTTAAAAGTTTTAAAAATTGTATTTTTCCTTCCACAAATCTTAACATTTGTTTAAGGTCTTACGGGGCCTCATAACTTGTAGTCAGTTACATTTTTTAAATCCAAGACACACAAAGGCACCACAGTAGCCACGACGACAACATTCATTACAAATGTAAGAAAGAAGAAAATTCACATGGCATTTTAGTTCTGTCTGAGAAGTTTATTTCTCATGAAAGACTAAAACACTGACTTAAAACCCAGGATTAATGTACCAAGTACAAGTTTCCTCAATCAGTTAATATAGCACAATCCTGACATGTAACAATGTTGCTCCTCCTGTGCTGTGCCTAAAAAGAAACAAGTGACAACTATGCTGTGGCAATTTGAGAGAGTCCACAAACACCTATGAGACCACCTAACTCACTTTCCCTTGTGATCATATCATGATTTTTAAAATATCTAGTTCTCAGTTAATAATATATGCTTAACATAAATAACTATGGTTATTACTAAATTTGGCATATTTCTCCAAAATCAGAAGACCCATTTATTCTCTTAATTCATCCTGACACAGGCCAGCCAGTAGGAGTATCAGGACTTCCTGTATTCCCCTGTACCTCTATAAGCATGCCTCCCCACCAAGCTAATATTGACTACTTTTTTTCTTTTTTTTTTTGCTGCTGCTGCCAGCTCAGTTTTTCTGGCCGATCTACAGCTGTTGCTAGATATCAACTGGTAGCCTCAGCTGCTAGGACTGGACTGCAGTTCCAACTGCCCCCAACAGAGGCTGCTGTAGGGCTTCCTATCTCCTACAAAGAGGCTGCTCCCTGCCTGTGAAAAGTTTGAATGTTGTGGCCCATGTGGGCAGGTGGAGCAGCAGGTGCCTGCTCCTTTCATTTTCTCACACTGGAGACGGGAAGACAAAGGTGAATTAAGTGTGCAGTTGAAGGGCAGGGACCCATGAGAATGTGCCTCCCTCCCAGACAACTACAGGATGTACTGGACCATGGACAGGGAAGATGTGTAGAGATGGGTCTTTCCCATTACCGAGTAGTAAAAGGAAAGACAGCCCCGCATCCTGTGTATTTGTTGTACTTCTCAGCTCAATCAAGGCCTTTCTACTTTACCACTTGTATTCTTGAAATCTATCGGATTTTCAGTTGTTTGTGTTCTCTTAATAACCTAGGGAAGGCACAACTATTTTTTCTGTAGCTTAGGGAGCATCACTATGTCAAAGTTTGAGAACCCTTCTCTTTCTTTACTGGAAACAATGAGGTCTTTGTCTATTCAGGACAAAGAAGTTTGTGCCTCCTCCACCCTAGTTGATCTACACAAGAGAGGCCTCACAATTGTTACGAAATAGCTCAGTAAGGAAACACTCTTCCGAGCAATGTTGTCTGAAATACTCCATGTAATGCCAGTATCTGGATAGAGACAGTGTGCAGTTTTCTACCTAAGATATCAGGCAGCAGATTCCTGAAGTACCAATAGAAAATCCACTGTACAGACTGCTAATGGGAATGGAAGAGAATTTTTTTAAAAGCCAGTTTTGAAAACAATATCCTTCTGGGCACCAGAATTCAGGATTCCTCCTGTCCTACTAATATATATAATATTTTGCATTCATCTGATGCAGTAATGCAAAATATATATATTTGTAGGACAGGAGCTTCAGATATCTGTGGCACCAAGAGACTCAGAATAAAGTGTTGTTTTTTTTTTTTTTTAATCTGCATCTCAGGTTCACGGGGATTAAAACTCTGATTGAAGTAAAGGTAATTATAATTATCTGACAACAATTTATTCTCCAAGATCTGTGAACTGAATGTATTATTCAAACAGACATTTTCATATTTGACTGTGAATAACGATCAATGATTATGAAAATGTTAATCTGAACAACTATTGGGAATCCTAATTTTTGTGAACACAGCTTTTGCAGAGTATGAACAAGGCTACTTGACACCTATTTTCCAGGACAATCTTGAATGTGATCACCTAGGGGGAAGAACCATCAGCACAAAGAAAACAAGGTTACTTACCTGTAACTGTTGTTCTTCGAGATGTGTTGCTCACATCCATTCCATTTAGGTTAGGTACGCGCAGCGTGCCTGGTTGCCGGGTAGATTTTCCCCTAGCTATAGCCTGGGTGAGCAGGGAGCCCCCTGGAGTGGCGCCCTTATAGCAGCCTATATATACCACTGCGACCCCAGGCACCATCTTAGTTCCTTCTTGCCGGCTAATCCGACAGTGGGGAAGGAGGGTGGGTTTGGAATGGATGTGAGCAACACATCTCGAAGAACAACAGTTACAGGTAAGTAACCTTGTTTTCTTCTTCGAGTGATTGCTCACATGCATTCCATTTAGGTGACTACAAGCAATACCTAGGAGGAGGGGTCGGATTGACCCATTGCTGATCGTAAGACCGCTGACCCAAACGCCGCATCGTCCCTGGTTTGCTGGACTATGGCGTAGTGTGCGGCAAAGGTGTGGACGGAGGACCAGGTAGCCGCCTTGCAGATGTCCTGAATAGGGACTCCCTCCCGGAAGGCCGCAGAGGATGCCTGCGCTCTCGTGGAGTGTGCTGTTACTCTCTCGAGCGGTTTGCCCGCGAGTTCATAACAGGTGTGGATGCACGACGTGATCCAGGAGGAGAGTCGTTGGGCTGAAATCGGCTGGCCTTTCATTCTTTCCGCAACCGCTACAAACAGCTGGGTCGTTTTCCTGAATTGCTTTGTCCTGTCTAAATAAAAAGCAAGAGCCCTCCTAACATCCAACGTGTGTAATTGCTGCTGTTTTCCAGAGGTATGCGGTCTAGGACAAAAGACTGGGAGACAAATGTCTTGGTTGATATGGAAGGATGAGACCACCTTAGGCAGGAAAGCCGGGTGGGGACGTAGCTGCACCTTGTCCTTATGAAAAATGGTGTAAGGCGGCTCTGAGGTCAGTGCACGTATCTCTGACACTCTACGAGCCGAGGTGATAGCTACTAAGAATGCCACCTTCCAGGAGAGGTAGAGTAGGGAACACGTGGCGAGGGGCTCGAACGGGGGTAACGTGAGGCGTGAGAGCACAAGGTTTAAGTCCCAAGGTGGAATTGGGCGCTTCACGGTCGGGTACAATTTGTCCAGTCCCTTAAGAAAACGATACACCACAGGGTCAGAAAATACCGAGCGGTTTGCCTGGCCAGGGTGGAAAGCCGAGATCGCAGCCAAGTGGACTCGAATGGTGGAAGTAGACAGGCCTTGGTTTCTAAGGCCTAAGAGGTAGTCCAGTATACGAGGGATAGGAGCCCGAGTCGGGACGATGGCCAATCCCTCACACCAGGTGGAGAAACGGGTCCACTTTGCGATGTAGGTGTTTCTAGTGGCAGGCTTCCTGCTACCCAGAAGGATGTTCTGTACCTCAGCTGAGCATAAAAGCTCTGGGCCTCTCAGCCATGGAGTAGCCATGCTGTGAGATGGAGGGACTGAAGGTCCGGGTGCAGGAGGCGACCGTGGTCCTGAGAGATCAGGTCTGGGCATAATGGGAGGCTGATGGGAGGGGCTCTGGAGAACTGCAGGAGGGACGCATACCAACACTGCCTGGGCCAGGCTGGGGCTATGAGGATGACGTGGGCCTTGTCCCGTTTGATCTTCAGGATCACCTTGTGTAGAAGCGGGATCGGAGGGAACGCGTAGAACAGGTGCCCCGCCCAGGGTAGGAGAAAGGCATCTGTCAAGGACCCTTTGGCGCTGCCTCGGAAGGAGCAGAACTGGAGGCACTTCCTGTTCTGCCTGGAGGCAAAGAGATCGATCTGGGGAAACCCCCACCTTAGGAAGATCGGTCGAATAACGTCCGGTCTGAGGGACCACTCGTGAGTCGCAAAGGACCTGCTGAGGTGGTCTGCCAGCGTGTTCTGAACACCCGGGAGGAACGAGGCCACAGGGTGAATCCGGTGGGCTATACAAAATTCCCAGAGAAGAAGCGCCTCCTGACATAGAGGGTTGGAACGGGCCCCGCCCTGTTTGTTTATGTAGAACTGGGCTGTGGTGTTGTCCGTAAGTACCGCTACACATCGGTCTTGTAGTGTATTTCGAAAGGCCTGGCAAGCCAGGCGAACGGCTCTCAGCTCCCTGACGTTGATGTGAAGGCAGAGATCCGATTCCGACCAACGGCCCTGAGTCCTGAGGTGACCGAGGTGGGCCCCCCATCCCAGAGATGAAGCGTCCGTCACCAGAGAGAGGGACGGGCTGGGGGGGAGGAAGGGGACACCGCGACACACATTGTCCTGATCTTCCCACCAAGCCAGAGTGGATAGTATGTCTCTGGGGATAGTGAGGAGAGTGTTTATATTGTCTCTGCGTGGTCTGTAGGCCGACGCTAGCCACGACTGTAGTGGACGGAGTCTCAGCCTGGCGTGTTGCGTGACCTGCGTACATGAGGCTAAGTGGCCTAGTAGGCTGAGGAACGCTCTGGCCGTGGTCATGGGACAGGCGCGCAGACCCCGAATGGCCGACTGTATGGCTAGAAAACGAGTGTGAGGTAGAGACGCTCGTGCTACAGTGGAATCCAGAAAGGCCCCTATGAACTCGATCCTCTGGGTCGGTTCCATTGTAGACTTTTCTCTGTTGAGAAGGATTCCCAAACGTTCGAACGTCCTGATGACCAGTTGCACGTGTGAGCGCACTTGGTCCTTGCAGGTGCCTCGGATTAGCCAGTCGTCTAAGTACGGGTATAGCTGTACCCCGTTGCGCCGAAGGGACGCTGCTACCACTGCCATGCACTTGGTGAAAACCCTGGGTGCAGTGGAGAGGCCGAAGGGTAGAACAGCAAACTGATAGTGTTCCCCTGCCACCAGGAAGCGGAGGTAGCGCCTGTGCGATGGGTTTATACTTATATGGAAATACGCGTCCTTCATATCGAGGGCAGCGAACCAGTCTCCTGGATCCAGAGAGGGGATAATGGTGCCTAAGGCGACCATGCGGAACTTGAACTTGCACATGTGGGCATTGAGTCCTCGCAGGTCTAGGATGGGCCGGAGGCCCCCTTTCGCCTTGGGAACCAGGAAGTAGCGGGAGTAGAACCCCTTGCCTCTGAACTCCTCCGGTACGGGTTCGATGGCTCCCAGTGCAAGGAGCGACCTCACCTCCTGTACAAGGAGTTGCTCGTGAGAGGGGTCCCTGAAGAGGGACGGGGAGGGTGGATGGGCGGGAGGAGTGGAGGACAGTTGGAGCGAATATCCCATCTCCACCGTGCGAAGGACCCACTGGTCTGAGGTGATGTCCGACCAAGCACAGAGGAAGTGGGACAAACGGTCTCCGAAGGGAGGATCCGGAACTGAAACTGGTGCTCTGCCCCCGGGCGCACCTTCAAAAGTTTTGTCTAGGCCCGCGGGGTGGCTTCGGGGCCTGTTGCCTCCCACCTTGGCGTGGGCCTGGGCGCCGGCGATAAGGTCTTGGTCTCCTTTGCTGGAAGTCTCGAGGTGGGCGGGCAGGTGGGAAGAATTGCCGTCGCGGGGGGTAGAAGGGACGCCTCTGCGCTGACGGTGCCTGCATTCCCAAGGATTTAAGGGTTACCCCTTTGTCCTTAAGGTTCTGGAGACGAGTGTCCGTGTCTCCGGAAAAGAGGGAATCCCCTTCAAAGGGGAGGTCCTGGATCTTGAGCTGCATAGCCTGGGACAAAGTGGTGGACTGCAGCCAAGCCGCCCGACGAAGGGCGATTCCTGAAGCCATGGCCCTTGCCGCTGCGTCAGCCGAGTCCAGGGCCGCCTGCAGGGCATATCTTGAAATGTCCCTGCTTTGGCGGATCAAAGCCCTATACTGTTGCTTATTGTCCGGCGGGACCACGGCCTCTAACTTTGCTAGGGCCTCTGTCGTATCGAAGTGATGACGACTTAGAAGGGCCTGGTGGTTGGTTACCCTTAGAATAAGACCCCCTGAAGAATAAACTTTTCGACCGAAATGGTCCAGGCGCCTTGCCTCTTTAGTCTTAGGGGCCTGCGCTTCCTGCCCGTGTCGCTCCCTATCATTCACCGATTCCACGACGAGTGAAGAGGGAGGAGGATGGGTGTAGAGATATTCGTACCCCTTAGCAGGGACGAAGTATTTCCTCTCCACTCCCCGAGCGGTGGGGGGAATGGAGGCCGGGGTCTTCCAGATCGTAGCAGCGTTCTGTCTTATTGTGTTGATGAACGGTACTGCTACCTTCGACGGGGCCCCTTTAGACAACATGGTGGTCACAGGGTCCTGAACCGTCGGAGTCTCCTCCATTGGCAAGCTCATATTAGTTGCCACTGCTTTTAGAAGGCCTTGGTAAAGGGCCAGGTCAGAGGAGGGTAGATTGTCTGATGACATGCCCGCCACCGCATCCACCCGGGCAGGGGAGGCGTATGGGCCCAAGTCGCCCGCCACCAAAGGGGCACCAGAGGGGCCAACTATTGAAGATGGTCCTGGCAGAGGGTCATCGGTGCTCCCTGAACGTAAAGGGAACCCTGGGTCTGACTGCGTGGTCTGGGGCTGATCATAAGCCCATTGATCCCAAGGTGGCCACTGCTGCTCAGAGGCGGGTCTTGGGGACACCGAACCTTGGGTGGGGGGCCAGGGTTGATCTCCCCTGGCGGGCTGCGAGGGTCGGGTGAGAGAGTCCTTAGGCTCCATGGCTGGTTCTCGCTGCCCCGAAGGGCCCGGCCCTGGGCTGAGACGAGGTCCGCCTCGGTGCCGGGACGGTGACTTGTTGGGCGACCGGTGCCGCCGAGGAGAGGGGTCCGAAAGCCCATGCCGACGAGGAGAGCCGCTGGAAGAGTGGTACCGTTGCGGCGAGGTATCAGGGGTCCGGTGCCGGTGCGAGGAGCGGCTATAGGACCGGTGCCGATGAGAGGAGCGGCTATAGGAACGATACCGGCGCGGAGAGTGGCTATATGACCGGTATCGTCGAGGGGAGCCCCGGTGCCGGGAGTGGGACCGGTGCCGAGAGTCTCGCCGGTGCCGAGGCGGTGATCTGCGTCGGGACCGGGACCGGGAGCGGCTGACGGAAGGTCTGGTGTAGCGGCTCGACCGGCGTCGAGGTGGCGATCTGCGCCGGGATAGGGAACGGCGCCGGGAGCGGGATCGTCGCGGGCTCCCTCTATGCCTGCTAGCCGACCGGTGCCGAGAGTGTGACCGGCGCCGAGAGTACGACCGGTGCCGAGCAGAGCGCGGGCACCGGGACTCGGATCGGCGCCAGGACTCGGACCGATGCTGAGACCTGGAGCGATGGGAGAGTGCCTCGGGGGATTCAGACGGCCTCCTCGCTGTCCTGTGCCGGGGCTGCGACCGGTGCCGCGATACCGAGCGGTGCCGGGAGCCCGAGCGGTGCCGGGAGATCGAGCGGTGCGCAGGCCCCTCCGGGCACCTGGCCGCGATCTCGGTCCCAATCACGGGCGGTCTGCCCCTCGATCGGACCTGGCTCAGCTCCAGCGCGGAGTCTGAGGGTAGGAGACGACCGGCAGCAGCAAATGCCTCAGAGGTCGAGGGAAGGTGCTGCGGTGGAGGCACTCTAAGTGGCGAGGCCACTTGCACCGGACTCGACGGGCCCTGCACGGGAACCGGAGTCGACGGTGTCGGTGCCGAGGGCTGCCCCTCTGAGCGGACTGAGCCCGTCGGTGCCGCGATCACCGGCGGTGGCTGCTCGAAATGGTCACGGCGCGGTGTTGGAGCGGCAGGCGCCTGCGAGTCCCTCTTTCGTTTCCTTGAGGGGGAGTCTGACCGGTGCCGGGGCTTTGCCTTGGCTGGTGCCTTCTTGGGAGCGGGTCCCGAGATCTCCCCCGCGTCCGGAGCCAGGGCTGCCTCCATGAGGAGTTGCCGGAGACGAGTCTCCCTGTCCTTCCTCGTGCGGGGCTTAAAAGTTCTGCAGATGCTGCAGGACTCCGCGACGTGGGACTCTCCGAGGCACTTTAAACAATGAGTGTGCGGATCGCCCAAGGGCATGGGCTTCCCACACTGCGCACACGCTTTAAAGCCTGGGGCCTTAGGTGGCATAAGCCCCAGGAGGCAGGGGAAACCCCTGCACGTACTAATCTATTTACACTAAGAAAATAATTAACTAACTAACTACTAATGGCAGAACTATTTACACTAAGTATTTAACTATTAACATAACAAAGAAAGAAGAAGCTAGGAGATATAGAGACTGTGGGACACAGAGCTCTACTGTTCCTGCAACCAGCTCGTCTGCGGTAAGAAGGAACTAAGATGGTGCCTGGGGTCGCAGTGGTATATATAGGCTGCTATAAGGGCGCCACTCCAGGGGGCTCCCTGCTCACCCAGGCTATAGCTAGGGGAAAATCTACCCGGCAACCAGGCACGCTGCGCGTACCTAACCTAAATGGAATGCATGTGAGCAATCACTCGAAGAAGAACAGAGCTTGTTATACTACCCATTGCAAGTCCTAAATAGGTCAAACGCAACATTATTTTTAATCTCCATGCCACACTAGCAGCTGCTAGAGATACTCAGAAGACTTAATTCATACTTTCAACCCTTCAAGTTTGACCATGGTGTGAGAATGTTAATGGAGAGTCCTGTTGGGGCCTCCTCAATAGAAACAAGAAAACGAGATATGTTGCTAAATGTAAAAGTAAAGTAAAATATTACCCAGATATATTTAAAGTATATGAAATCTGGAGTTAAAGTTCACTTATCAGATTTATATTTTGTTTCTTTAATTTACGGTGCCTGTATTACAATTGTATTGTTGCCAATCCAGACCATCAATACTTAAGAGGATGTATTCTAGTTACATAAACAGGCCCAGATGCTCTGATACATTAAGTTTCCACTTGATGCAACAGGGGAAATCAGGTCCTCAGGGAGTCTGTTACTCTGGCTCTCAGGGAGGATCTGGGCTGCTCGCCCCGAAGCTGTGCTAACCTACTCCTGCTGGCAACACTCTAAGGCACTGTGACCCCATCACATCATCAGATACTCCTTCCTGACCCAGACCCTCTTACACTAAAGGTCACAGTGCAAAAAGCCAGTACACTGATTATACCAGCTGAGAGCTCCCCCACACCAAGGGAATTCTCAGCTGGCCAGATCCAGCTGCTTTCCAGCCCCTTTGCATCTCTAGAATATCACAAGAGAGCCAGAATCTGGCTGACGCTTTTTTCCTTTAATCCTATAAAAAATGGCATGTTAATGTTACAGTATTATATTGCTTACTGATTTGCTTATTACATAAAATAATTTGTAAAATCATCGTATTTTCCCATGACTTAATTTTTTATCCCTCCAAAACTCTTTGCCCTTTGATGCTGATATCTTTTTCACTCTCCACCAGCTAAGATTATAATTTCTGACTCAAACTATCAGACTCAGGCTGGTCTACACTGGAAAATTAGCTAGGCATAACTGCATTGCTCAGAGGTATGAAAAATCCACACCCCAAGTAGTTAAGCTGACCTAAGCCCTCATGTAGACAGATTTATAGGGTTCTTTGAACATGTATTATCTATACCAGAGGAAGTAGGGTCAAACACTCAGCGTTTGCATTAAAAACCGTCTAAAACACATCCTCACTCTCAAAGAAAGGCAGAGATTTCTGACCCTACACACATTTTTATTTTTCATTGCCACACAGGGCAGAGGGTAGAAAAAAGAAAAAAAAATAGTAAAACTTCTTTAGAGAAAGTTGAAGGGGCGAGGAAATAAAAATGTTAGCCTTTTGTAATTTAACAGATATTATAATACAACAATGAATGTGATTAAAAGAACCAAACTTGTCATGTTGGAAGGCTTAACGAATGGGGGCGGCGGGGGGGGGGAGGGAATTAGTGTGTGCAGTAACTACTTTTTTTTAAACTAACTGGGCCCACAAACAACATGCAAGTGCCTCGGCTGATTGCTTCTCAACCAGTCACTAAATGCTAGCCCAGTTTTCCTCTACCTTCACTGAGGGAAATGGCTTAAAGCATGGCTGGACTTCTTATGAAAACTGAAAAGCCGCAAAGAGAGAAAGTGTCTGGGTGAGCAAATGCCCATTTTTCTTTCTTTTCTTTTTTCTTTATCTTAAAAGAAACAGCTACAGGTATGTTAATTTTTTAAAATGAAAGGATCTGTAACTGACCCTCTCCTTTTCATAGGCAGAAGTGCTGTCTCCGGCTGTTTGTGCATCAACAGGAGTGAAGCCAATCACAGGAGCTATTGCTGGGAAAGCAGCTTGTGCTTCCAGAAAAAGACTGCCGATTCAAAGAACAGGATCCAAGAGAGTTGTGGAGAGTGGAGATAACAGAGAAAACTTTCCTCACCCCCAAAGTATCTGGGCAATCTTGGGAGTGACCGAGGATAAGACCCTGTAGTGCCCAAAGACTGTAAGGAGATGGTAAGACACCAGAAACATATCAAAAGGTTCCCAAGAGGGAGAGAGGAGAACACTTAGATGCCGTGTGGTACCAGTTCACTAGCAAGCCACTTGAGAAGCTCAATATGCAGGACTGGCTTCACTGCAACTAGCCTGCAGAACTCCCCAGAAGCACTCCTCTTCTCTGAGTTCTCTCTATTTTTGAGAGAGTACTCTTCTGTCCTATCCTCAACTGCAATAGAGGAAGGAGTCATAGCGTCAACTCCTTTCTCCAGCCAACTCACACACCTTTAGGAAGTATTTCATCCCCAATCTGTTTCAGATTTTTAAAGGGCATGGAAGAGGTGTGTATTGGTGCTTCCACCTTTTCCAGCAGCTTTCTGAAGTAGAAGTTTATTCCTCTGAACGCAGAGGATGCTATTGTGGCTAGTTCCACCTCTGGTAATGATATTTGAAGCTACGCAAGCAAGGTGGGACTTCTACCTATGAAGGAGGTGATAAATCTGAGGCACTAAATGCCCAAAATTAATCTTTAAGAATGACCAAAATTGGTCATGTACTTAACCTGACCCTCACTTATACCAGAACTAATAATAATAATGAGTGGAAACAAACACTGCTTACTTTTTTACCATGTAAAGTCATAATTCAGGAACAATTTTAATCTTTCTACCATGAATATGCAGCTGTTGAGCAACACTTAAAAAAAACCAAACAAACAATTATTGTACAAGTCATAGCATAGTTTATGACAGGTGCTAGTTTAACAGCCTGCCACTGGATACAAATTTTTCTGAAGTTGGAGAGCTGCAAGTACAGATAAAATACCTCCTCTCATTGATAAAAAACTGTCTTCACGCACAAAAAAGCAGCAAGCTTAGTATTTCCTAGTACAAATTTTCTTGGGATAAAACAAGGATATTTAAGATAATTTCTAAAAAACAAAACAAAACACCCTGCTGTTTAAAGATAACTTTCACTTGTTGACATACAAATCTCATACAAATATCAAGAGAACAAGTAACAATATCGGTGCCATGAAACAGTTACACTTACTAGTACAAACTAGTACACTCTGTGTGCCTACAGACAACTACTGCTGAAAGTCAAACAGAATTAGCTAAAAACTGCATTTGAAACTAAATGATGAAATACTTAAGATTTTAAATAAATCTGCATCACTTGACATTTTTAGCAACATGAATTCCATCCACTAACCTCAAAAGAGCACAGTGCTTTCCAGTGGTATCTATTAAGATACCCTTGGGTTTTGAATATGACCATTCCACATTAAAAAAACATCAGAAATTAATCCAGTCTTTAAACTTGTGACCAAATAAGATATATTTTTAGACACCATGCAATTTTGTGCTAATGGACATAAACTTGTAGCATCATGCATAAAAGTTTATCTTTTTAGATAATAAATATCAAAATTTATTTTATGCACTTTACCAAAATTTGGTTTAAGTTAATTATCTAATAGCATCAGATCATTCATGACCTGCTATTATAATTTTTCTTCAAACATAATCACTATCAGTTTAGCTGGATTGAAGGTGCTCTAACTCACATTTAAAAGATGACTGAAGTATAGTTTTTGCAGTTGCTTCAGTTCTTTCACTGTTTGTTCTATAAAACATAATGACTAATTCCTTTAAACGGATCTACTTTTTAAAAAGTATAAGAGACTAGATTAAGTTTAAGATTTCAGCTG
Source organism: Sternotherus odoratus (assembly GCA_032164245.1). Classification (NCBI taxonomy): domain Eukaryota; kingdom Metazoa; phylum Chordata; order Testudines; family Kinosternidae; genus Sternotherus; species Sternotherus odoratus. The sequence continues at coordinate 30,708,427 of JAVMKO010000011.1, read as the reverse complement.
AAGGAAAGAAGGTTAGAGTTTTGCCAGAAAAAGAACTCTGATTTAAATAGATTAAATGATTTTTATAGATTAAATATATCTAAATAGTTTGGTATCTTATACATTAAAAAGAAATTTAAACATACTGATGTGAGGCAAGTTGAAAAATGTTGCAAATTTCATTCATCCACTCAAATTTTTGGTATAACATATCTGAAATTCATAATTGTAATTTATTGTACAGCATTACTACCAATTAAAGCTATATTTGACTATAAATTGTGAAGCAAAGGCTAAAATTCCTCCTTAAGTTTTAGCCCACGAAAACTTATGCCCAAACAAATCTGTTAGTCTTTAAGGAGCGACAGGGATTCCATGTTATTTTTTCCCCCCTTACAATCTGAGTCCTTAGTTAAGTAACCATTCAGTTTTAAAGATTATGATAAAAATATTAAGATACTGTGATAACTATCTAGTTTCATACAAAACAAAGCCTATTATATTAATAGACAGCCTGTAGTACGAATGGTAACATCAACAAGACATATACACACTTTGAAACTCACCTCATTTGAAGAGAAGGTTAAAGTGTGTGAACGCCCTGACAGATTTGGTTCTGTCACTAACCCTGACAGATCACAACTTGGCTTGCTATGGTATGAATCATCTATGACAATTCTACTCTGCAAACAAGTGAAAATAATGTTTTATTAACTGAACTCTTGGAATAGTAGATCACAAGGAGACATTCTAGTACCCTTGATACTTTGTAAAAAGAAATTAAACACGAGTTGTCTATAATTTTAGATCTATCATATATGAAATATGTTCACTTCATCAGGAGTCTTGACTTGTTTTTGTTGAACTCCCAAATTAACAACTATTATAGCAGTAGTGAAGCAATTCTGGCAGTAATGCCACTTTATGCAGCAAGTCAGTCATGTTAAAGTTAAGTAGAGTTGAGTCGGTACTTGGAAAGAATATTTCAAATGTACACCCAGGTCATGCAGTAAGTGGTTAGAAATTCAGCTGGTGGAATTATTCCCTCCGACTTTGTATGGAACACTGTATATACGGTCTTTTGAATGACACAAAGCTAAAATCCTGACCACTTAATGATCATGAAGGTTTCCCTTCCACAACAGTTGCCCCATGCCTTGGGGAAATATCTACTCTTGTAATTATACTTAAATTCTCCCTGAAGTTTTAATTCTCTTGTCTTAAACTGTTGTGTGGTATTGCTATGTACTTAAACAGTATCCTCATTTCATCTTGGAGGCGACTGCATTTCTGCAGTGGATAAAGTGATCAATGCATAATTAGGTCTGTAAAGTACGTTGGACTGCAAAGTACTACATAATTGTATAATATCAGCAGGAGGAACTTAAAAGGAGATATGGCTGCACTGTTTTGGTATTGTTTAAGAAATTGACTCCATTAAGACAAGATGTGTCAAGTCTTCTGTTTATAACCAGTTTCAGTCAAGATAGCTATACAAAGTAGCAGCCCTAATTTTGTACTGAGCTGAACACTAAATTTTAGAATCCAAGTTAAATCATTTTTCAGGAATCTTCACAACAAATGCTTTGTCTGTCTTAATGTGGTAACATTTACAGCAGCCACTCTACTGGATAATCTACATATAAGTTAATACATTCTTCTAATTATCTTTCAAATACTAAATTTTGGTGAACATATTCTTAAGTACTTGCCATAAGTGACTACACCTACTATACTACTATTCAATATTTCTGACTATACATTGTTACTCATATAAATTTCAGGTTAAAAACAACTAATGTAAAGCATAAATTTTTATATTTAGCAAATGTTTAATCTTCACACTGTTTTAACTTACTTATATCAGTTACTGCATTTAGTATGTGCTTAGTCAGGAAAGCATTTTCATCTATAGGTCTTTGTAAGGAGCTGAGGACCAGAGCATTCTGGGAGCTGCAGCCACTAACTGACACCTTGGACAAGTCATCAGACCTCTTCTTTTGACTCAGTCACCTTACCCGTAAAGTTAAGATAAAACTAAAGGCCTCACAAAAAACAGATATTGTCGCTGACAAACTTCACAATAAGCCACAGGATTAACTCTGCATTCCAAACAAATAAGATCCTAAAAGAACAGGTTCTAAGCCCCTAATCACAATCTTTTATTTTTATCTTGCTGAAATAGAATTCACTGAGGCATGTGATCAAAAGAAGTTAGTCTTTCACTTTAAAAGTGCTTTTGATACAAAAGCAAAGTAAGAGTTGCACATGCAGGACTAAATTTTGCTCCCAAATACATACCTGCTAGTCCACTGGAGAGGTGTGCAGTTATGGAGGGCAGCAATGATCTCCATAGTATATACTGTATATATTTAACAGCATCTCTTCTATTCTGATTACTGCAACCTCCATCACTTTGGTCTTGACACCCATTTCACCTTTCTCTGGTCAGTGCAAAATTCTTTTTGTCAAGGACACAGGTCTTACACAGTAGACTCTCGATTATCCAGGATTGGGTTAACCAGAATGTGGATTAACCAGGATGTCAAAAAAATAATAATGCATAACTCGCAGGGCAGGCTCTGGCTTTGTTGCCGCCCCAAGAGCAACAAAAAAAACCCCACCAGGGTGCAGGGCAGCCAGTGAACCAACACCCCCTCCTCCTGGTGCAGAGTGGGTGGTGAACCAACCCCTCCCCCCCGATATTTCCTATGGATGGTGATTATCCAGGATTTTATTAACCAGGATTAATTTTTTCCCCTATCATCCTGGATAATCGAGAGTCTACTGTACATTGCTTTGACCAAGACAATTAAAAAAAAAAAAAATCTCACCAGACAGTTGAAGTATGTTAGCAGGACAGTGTAGGAAAGTTTGTACTACAAATGCCCTTGCTATGCCTGAGAATACAGTACTTAATCTCCAAAGCGGTCACCTTTCACAAACATTAACTTCTCTTCAGTTTAGAAAAATTGCTCTTATCCGATAAACTGTAATTCTGTATATTGAAATAAAATCCTAATCCTAGAGTAGTTATATACACTATCAAAAGATTAAATGCTACATTTACAGATTCTCACACAAGAGAATAATCAGAAATAGTTCTTCCCATTCTTTCAGAGGTTCTATTTTCCACTATTTCTTTTAAGCAATGCATTTTCATGACTTTTCCACAATGACTGTAAAATTATTACCAAGTAATAAATATTACACAACTAACTTCAACAATATTATTCCCCTGGAAAAGGTGTAATGGGAAATTTGTCCATTTCTGGTGTTACTTAAATGACAATGTGTCTTTCTGGGTACTCAATTCTGCTACATCTCTATCTTAATTTCATTTTCTTCTAAAATTAGGTTTATTTGTCCAAAACCTTAATTACTATTTATCATTCAGTTACTACAATTTGATTACTAATTGCCTGAGTGAGTAGTTGCTGTGTCTCCACTAAGCCAGAAGGAAAGACCACAAAACTGATCTTGGTGGGACTGCTAAAATATTTGGTATCCCACAGACTGGATTTAAGGCCAGTCAGTATACAGGTAACATGTTGGAAGAACAGGCTCACCCAGAGGCGGATTTGAGTAGATGGGCTTCTTTATTGCAGTACTTGTTCCCCTGAACCCAATTGTTCAGTAATTACTGGATTAGTTACATCATACTTTTTTAAAATTTACATTAGTATGTAAATTCCTATATTTATTACAACCCCCCCAAAAAACCTAATGGAGTAATACAAACACTCACAGAATGAATATTGAGAACCCTATATTGAATATAATTATTCCTGCCCCTGATTACTATTTACTTCATTAACATATTCTACTGATAAGTTATACTTTGAAGATATAATTCTTTGCTATTACTGCAGTCATGAACTCCTTGGATCGGCAGTTTGCAGGGGAGGGAGAAAGGGGCCATGACCCAGGGCTCGCTTATGTAGCTGGGAAAGGAAGGGAGGAGGAGATAACACTTCTTTACTCCTTTAGATCCCCAATTTCTTATGCAGCTGCAACATTTATTCATTCTTAACAAGGAGAAGGGAGGGGAAAGGGGTAACACTTCATCTATGAAGCGAAGGAATAGTGCGTGCCTGTGTCTATTCCCTGATACCATGCCAGTACACCAACAGTTTTTCATGTCCTTACTTAACCCTTACATATCCCAACATAACAGTTAAAGAATCGGTGTCAACTTCCACCACTAGGGGCCTCTACAGTGTAGACTGATGATCAGCTAAAGACTGCTGTGTTCACCAGGCAGAAAATAGTGTCTCCTAGGCCAAGAAAAGAGCCAAGAGCAACCATCAAGGCTGAGGTTTGAGAGAAGGGAACGGGAGGTGGAATCAGTTGGCAGTGGGACACAATCTACTGCAAAGTTGAAACGGACAATCAATGGGATGAAAAGGTATGGGGGGGTGGAGGGGAGGAGAAGAGATGGGAGATCCCCAGAGGCACAGAAAGTGAAGGCTGTCAATACAGGTGAAAACAGGATCAGCATCCACTACCAGATATGCTTTAAGTGGGGCATGTGCTGGCACATCACAGGACTGAACCTTCTGCCACCCATTAATAAAACTATTACTCCAGGGGGAAGAGTTACATAGAGAGAACCACAGGTTCATGAAATGCTGAACTGCTGGACACTACTCGTATCCAAACACTTTAGGCACATTCTATCATTTCTTGTTTAGAGAGAGTTCTGCAATATCATGAAGAGATATCAATTGTAAATCCTTTATAAGTTATACATTAAAAATAACCCAATATTCACGCACACTCACTCTAATAGAGGGCCTGGTGACCCACAAACCCAGCTTATTTTGAGAAGCATCCCTGGGGGTGGGGAGGGAGGGAGATACTATGGCTCCCATTACAAGATATAATTAATGGTTGGGAAGAACAAATAGATATACAAGATCCACAAACAAAAGAAAAAAAAATACTGCACAATATTTTTTAAACTACAAGGACAACATGTCCCACTTTAGGGATTTTCAAACTTTTCATGATAAGGACCAGATGTTTACAAGAGAGACAGAGAAGACAGACACAGAAAGATATCTTGCAATAAACCACTTTCCATCCTACTTACACACTCACAGACCACTTCCCCTCCCACTTATAAGTATGCAGACCCCTTAACAGAGTCCTGTGACAACTACTGCAATTCCTTACATGAAAAGCACCAGAACAGTTTTTAATACATCTTAACTATATTTTCATGTACCGTATTTTTCGGCATATAAGACGCCTTTTTAACCCCCAAAAATATTCGCAAAATTAGGGGGGGCGTCTTATACGCCGAATATGTGAACTCACCGGGCAGCTGGAGCTGGGGTGGCTGCAGGTGGCCCGGCGGGCGGGGCGGGGCCGCGCTTCCCCCCCAGCCCACCCGCATGTGTTCGGGGCCGGCGGGGAACGGGAGCAGGTCGGGCCCCGGGGCCCGTGGGAGTGCCCGCCCGCGCGGCGGGGACGGGAGAGCGGCGCTCCCCCAGCAGCCCGCCCGCGCGGCGGGGACGGCGCTCCCCCAGCAGCCCGCCCGCGCGGCGGGGACGGCGCTCCCCCAGCAGCCCGCCCGCGCGGCGGGGACGGCGCTCCCCCAGCAGCCCGCCCGCGCGGCGGGGACGGGAGAGCGGCGCTCCCCCAGCACGGCGGGGACGGGAGAGCGGCGCTCCCCCAGCAGCCCGCCCGTGCGGCGGGGACGGGAGAGCGGCGCGCTTTTTGTGTGTGGTGGTTTTTTTGGTTTTTTTTTGGGGGGGGGGGTGTTTCCCCCGGCTTTTTTACCTAAAAACTCAGGGGCGTCTTATACGCCGGAGCGTCCTATATGGCGAAAAATACGGTAATTAGCAACAAGACAAGGAAAGCCAGCACTATGTTTTATGGAAATTACATTCACTTTAGACTTTAAATATAGCTAAATGAAAACTATTTAATGGGACATTATCAGAATTTCTAGTAAATTTCAGTTTCTTCTTCCCAGAACCTCTGCTTCGCCTGAGCCTAACAATACCCTTACTCAAATAGACTGTCAAGATGGAAACTTGATAGTAGTAATTTGAATTATGTAGTGTCATTTTTTTACAGAATGTACGGAAAAAAATTTAACTCACTAAATCATTAGAATTACTCAGTAGTAACTTTCAAAATAGCACTGTCAATGATGTAAGACAGCATTTCCCCTCCCCAACTTAGCAATGTCAGAAGGGCTGGGTGGTCACAATTCCGTAAACCTATTTGTGACCCCAAGTTGAGAACCCCAGTTCAAGGTATTTAAAAGACATTGGGTGAATTTTTCAAAAGCATTTAAGTGACTTAGGAGCTTAACTCCCATTTTCAAAAGAAACCATTTTCATGTTTTACTTTCTGTACTTGAAAGTAAGTAAAATTTATTTTTTCCTTCTGGCATATATTGTTTCCTCTGCTCTGCTACCTCAGCCCTTTATGAATTCTGAAATCAACAGACACCATTTTATTTTCCGTCCTTTTCTTCTGGATAAAATTAGGTGGCCACCAAAATATGCAATTTAAAGAACTGTTAACTTGTGCACAACCAGCTGAAGGAACGCAAAACCAAATACATTGTTTCTGAGCAGGACCTATTTAATTTCTTGGCAAAATATAAAATAAGATGTTTAGAATTTGGAGGATAATTCTCACCACATTCTTATTTTAGACAAACTCAAATGTTGTCTCTCAAGATTACAGAATCTTGTAATTATTTCTCTTACTATCTCAAAACACTTGAAGTATTAGTTTTCAAGATCCTAAATACTTAGAACTTGAACCCTGAATGAGTAAAACCATATAAAACCCAAATGTTCAAAATATAGCTTATTTCTGTATGTTTACCTTGCTTCTGTTTTTCTCTTGACCCTGTTCGAATACAGTGGCTTGTCCACTCTGAGAAAAGGTTAGGCTGCTACTGGAAACCTGAGGCTCTTTGTGACTGTCTCCAAACCAAGAGAAAGGAATGCAAGTAGGAAGAGGGGAGTCTGAATCTGATGCAGATTGATTGTTGCCAGAGTCTTCCAATAACTCTCGGGAGCCTCTGAAATAAATACATGGAATGATAATTGTCTTGCCATAACCTGCGGTATGTCTTTAACATGCCATTTATAAAATTATCAAAATGTGTCTTAGAAGGTTAATATAAAAATAATTGTGGAGTTATTTAACAGTTTTAACAAACATTCAAGATGGCTTAACACTTTCAAACCAGTATCCTGGGACTACTGAGAATTACTCCTGAAGTGGCTTTTCTTGCTACATTACAATATAATTTTTGCCTACAAGCAGAACAGAATTTGTTTCATAATATAAATAACAAACATGTAAAACTATTTTCCTTATTTCATAAGCATAGAAGCCCATCTTTCCATCAATGTGCTGATTTATGCAATATTTAATTGCTCTTATACGGACATATATTTGAGCCTTAAGTAAAGGTAGTTAATTATTTTTAAGAATGCAATATATATTTATCAAAAGTACCGGCTATCCAGAGAGCTCCTCAGATTTTCCTTCTCTTGTTTCTTGCCTTTACCACCAGATTTCCGTAAACCCCTGAAGAATGAATGAATAAAATAAATAAATAAAAAGGCTTTTTAAAAATACAACTACTACAATGTAATGTTGTATATCAAAAGGAATTAAATATTTGTTATGCATTAATACAAATTTAATTCATAATGCATTCACAAAAGTCATTTAAAATACTACACACAGTAGAGTCCAATTTTAAAGAATATTTTAAATGCAATTTAAGGTGCATTACTATGTAGAGGCGAAGACACGCAAAATTGAAGGAAAAGATTTAATGACTCACCTACAAGGGTATATATGCTAAAATAAGAGATACAAGGTCCCAGCTCCAAGCAGTTTACTATCTAGTGGATAAAAACACCAGTACCAATACGTTTACCATTTGGGGATAAAGGAGATCGACACAGAGAAAACCAGTTAAAAGGGAAAAAATATTGGGCTCGGGGCCTGTGTACTCCATTTCATAATGGCACCTACACAATAGCACCAGGGTGCGTTGTCCTCTGAAGTACCAGGGAAAGGGGAAGCTTATAGCTGGCTTTGTCAGCTGTTTTCCCCAGCTCACAAAATCTCAGCTGTTGCACCATCCCTCCAGCAAGCCAACACCTTAATCTACACTTTTGATTCTTCCCACACCCTCTCTTCCCAGCCTTAAACTGGACTGCAGATCTGACTTTCTGATACCTTGCTGCCTGCCTCCATGGAACAGTGTAGTGAACATGAATTATAATCTAATACCATCCACATGAGGAAAGGTAGGGCAAAATAGGCATCTGCAAAACAGGTAGAACCAAGCAGAGAAACAGAAAATATTGGGCTCCAGCAAAAATGTTACATTGTGAACACGGTAAGATATGAAAATAAACAAATAAAGCACACAAGCAAGCACGACTCTGCCCTGAAGTGTTGCCATACAATAAACTTATGGTTAAGGCATTTTAGTGTTTAGTCTTATTCTAAATTAATTTTATGTTTTTTAAAAAACATTTTCTAAGCTCATATCACGGGGGTAATAAAGTAAATGGAGGCAGTGGCCATATCTGAGAAGGGCAGCCCATGGCTTCAGTTCCATTAATAATAATAAAATTAGACCAACAATGTGAGTGGGGTAATATCTTTTAATGGGCCAACTTCTGTTGGTGAAAGAGACAAGCGTTCAAGCTCTTCTTCAGTTATACTGCTACAGCACCACTGCGAACAATAAGATGGCATCTGATTTGAAAGAAGGCAATTCTCTGTGGAATTCTTTGACAAACCACTCTCCAGCCTCTGCTTAAAGGAGAAACTTTAACTTATGAAGACTAGTGGCAAAAAGTGATCATTAATCCTAAAAAATATTTCAAACATTTGAAGAGGATGCATTATTCATATATTAAGATCATTCAGGAGAAAAAGTGTCCTCATTAAGGGGCTAATTATCTTAACTAAGTTATTTTAAAAGTGAATTAAACTGAAATTAATGGATTTTCTTTAAATTCTCAGAAAATTAATTTTTTTTACTCAGAGTAAGTGCTGTCATTTTGGGGAGAGAATATTATCTTCTTTGCTTTGTAATAAAAATAATATAAGTTCCTGTTTTAAGTGCAAAACAAAACTTTGTGTATGTATGTATTATGCAGCTGTAGCTGGCACCTCCATAATACATGTAACACAATTATATTATAAGTACACTGTCCTACAAACTCCATGTATGTGTTTACACATTTTGTTTTGGTAATTCTACCATGCCAAGCACGAAAGTGAAAGTGGACAGGACCAGTGGATATTAATAGTAGACTACTAGCTAAAGGAGTATAGGAATTTGGAAATGGGACTTGAGGGCAGAGGAGGAATAGGAGAAAGAGTATCACAAATGAACAGGAAAAGTATGTTTCACAATATTTTCTATTTAGAGAATGTGGTCACTTAGCATAAGTAACATTTAAAGCCACTTATTCCCCCACCAATTCATAAGTCTCTTACCCAAAATCTGGAAATCTCCTTTTGGCCTTTCCTGATGACGTACCATCATTTGTTTCTGCTGGCTTGTCTTCATTTTTCTTGTCATCTATGTGAAAAAAGAAAAATAAATATTCTGTAAACTTACTAAAGCTATCTGTAAGCTTTGAGTGTATTTGTTAAGGTGCATACCCATCTCAACCACAACAAAAATAAAAAAAAACCTCAAAGCATAAGTTCGCAGTAATTAATTCACATCTCCTGTACCTCTATAGGAGTGGAAAACTAGTGCTAATTGCATGAAGGGGATAGATCTTTCAGCTTCCCATTTTTAAAGAAATGCAATTGCATCTTATATGATAATTCTACTTGATGTGAAATCCTTAAATTCCTGCCACCTTGTTTTGATATAAGTATGTCTTTAAAAATAACATTTTGTAACATATTCTATCTAAAAAAAAATGTTAATGGAAGGTTAATTTTTATACCCCAAAGTCCAGGAAAATCCAAAGTTAAGGTTGCCTCATAATTCCTTCAGTCTGTATTCCATTTTCTCAAGCTATATTCATCTGTGTCCTTTCCTTAGGAATTTTCAAGCAGGTCTTTATGATTATTAAAACTACACAAGTCTGTAAGTACCCAAATTGTTGGGTAAATATTAACCCTTTGGGATAGCCATAAAGAAAGGAGATAGTTTACATCCTAATTTTACTGAATTAGCCTATAGATATACCGACAAGAGATATTCCTTCTTTTTTCCTTTCATTCTGGTTCTGCTATACTGCCATTTGCCAGTAACACTGTTTTTGTTAAGTAGCATATGTTAGCTCCTCAAGTAAGGCTCGACCTTTCTTTAGGAAAATAGCTAAAAAGTATAAATTCAAAACATGATTAAAATCTATTATTTAAATTGAGGTTTCCCGATTGCTGATTTAAATCATGATTAAAATCAGCAACTTAAATTTCTTTGATATAACACAAAGTGGACTGATTAAAAGTTTGTAAAGATATTCACTTCACTGTAAGCATTTGTTTGTTTTTAAACGTAGGAAATACTTAGGTTTAATTTGTATTTGTAAGGGTTGAATAAGGGTAAGTAACCCTTTAAGTCAGAGCCTGAAAAGTTGTTTTACCACTGATTTAACTGACTAGTACATTGGAACTGTCACACTAAAACAGATCAGTGATCCATTCAGTCCAGTACCCTGCCTATGACAGCAGATAGTACCAGATGCTCAAGGAGAAGGTGCAGACAACTACAACCATGGTATAACAGCTCACATGGGAAGTTATGTCATAAAATCCTATCAGTTGTTAGCTTATGCCTTGAATTCTGAGAGTTTACACTCCCTCTAAAAATGTCTAAAGCCTATCTAATGAAACTGTGGCTATTCCTATTTCCTGAATAAGCATTTGATTTTTTACAAATCTCCTAAACACCTCACCTCAGTGACATCTTATAGCAGTAAGTTCCACGGGTTCATTATGAATGGTAAAAAAGGTATTTTCTTTTATCAATCTCAAATTTTCTGCCTTTCAGTTTCATTGACTGACCCTTTATTCTTGTGCCATGTAAAAAGTGCATAGGAGTGCTCTATTTACTTCCCCTAAACTATTAATGGTTTTGCAAAGTTTTATCTTGTTCTCTCTTATTTTGGTTTTCTCTAAAACACAGAGCCCCAGTGTCTCCTCCTCCTCCAATATGCAAGGAACTGAACCAGAATTCCATTTTTTAAACTGGAACAAAGACAGAAGTATTGATTCCAAGAAGCTGAACATTTCAGCAATTTTACCGTTTCTTCAGGATAGTCTATGCACAGTCCTGATGTACAACTCAGTAGGGTCCAGCTTTTCACCCTAGGAAGTGTTTTCAACTCAGACTGGACACTTTGCTTTGGCTTACCATCATCCCCAATGTTTCAAATTTAAGAGCAGTTCAATTGACGAAACCTCTGCATCAGTCCATCCTTTCCACTTGAGATTTCCCTATATAGTACTGTAAACCCTTACGTTTCTTCTTTTGAACCTCTCAATTTATTGGATCAATTTATTTTAACAATAAAATATGTTTCTTGTTAGCAACTGCATCCACTAGGTGGGTGTCTGAAACCACTGCATGAGGCAAAGTAGCTCTCAGAACAGCTTCTGGCTAAACTTCAAAATGAACACTCTGATCTGTATTTTCCAAGACACTGTACTGCTTTCATTTGGTCTAATACAGCTCAACATAAAAAAATAGCATGGATGAAACTTTCTCTCTCTAAACAGTGAATTTAAGAAACTATGTCCCTATTCATTTAATCCTACTCCAAGCATGAAGGAAAAGTCATCAAAAACTCCTGTAATATATTACCCATGGAATATATTATACTGCTGAAACATGTGTCTACCCCATTTCCTGGGAGGTTCAGGGCCCACATCACAAGGTTAATTATCCAAATTAATGATAACCTCTTGCAAAAAACTATTGGCTTCAGTGGGTATGATATGGTAAGCAACAACCTGATTTTCAAATCACATTCACTAGATGTTACAAAATGGATCTTCAATCATCAACAGGAGGTGTCGCAGTCAACAGTCCCTAAGTGCTTGTCTTCACTAAAGCGGGGAGGGATCGATCTTCTGGAGATAGATTTATCACGTCTTGATGAGACATGATAAATCGATCGCCAGCGGCGCCCCGTCAACTCCAGAACTCCAGTTCGCCAAAAGGCGCAAGCTGGAGTCGATTGGGGAGCGCGACGCCGACCACCGCCACCATGAGGACGGCAGGTAAGTCGGCTGTAGATACGCCAAATTCAGCTACGTTATTAACTGAATAATTATTCAGTGGTATTCCAAAGGTTTCAGTCAGGGCTATCTGTCCTTACTTCTTCCTCGTTCATTTATTTTCCACTGCTCACTACTAGTCTTTCAGGGAGAAATAGCATAAAAATGATCAACAATGGAAAAATTACTTATCTGCTAATTTCCTCTATTCTAGGAATCTCTCCACCAATTTGGCCCACTCGGTAGAAAGCAAAATACATGTTTCTCATTAAAATATTAAGCTTTTGTGGCAGTACATAAAATGACTTATTTTAATTTTTAATTAAGTAATGTCTTTATGATGTTCAATAGTTTCTGGAAGACAGACAGAACCAATATCAACCTGAAAATGTTACAACCACCCCAAGGCCTGCATACAGAGGATTAGTGGAGAGGTTGCTAATTTCCTTTCTTTTAGGAGATGAGTAAATTTTTTCATTCTAGGCATATTTACCATGCACTCCTCCACCTTGAATTTCATCTGCCTCCCTATTACACAGTTGCTTAATGTTTTTTAGATGTTAAATAACTCAGAGTAATTTAGAAAACATTACTGGCAAATTTTGCCATTTCATTGTTCATCCTCTTCCAGATAATATATTAAATATCTCCTAGGTGCACTAGAAATCTAATCCCATGTTGAACACTATGTTTATTCCTACCCATTATTTTCTATCCTTTTCCTTCAACGATTTCCAATCAATGACAGAACTTTACTTCTCATCTCATGACTTAGTTTCTTTATAGCACTTTAAACCAGGTTATTTTGCAACAAAACGGTTTAAAAACAGACATTTATTTCTCCAAGATAATTTTATAAAGAAAGATAACATTTTCCAAAATATGAAAGATCAGTGCAATTGTTTAAAAAATAAACAGACCAACTGATACAAACTGTTTGGATGGAAGAAGGAGGTAGAAAGGATTGTTCCTCCACTGTTAAATATAATTGGTAGGCATCAAATTCCATTAGGTAGTTAGAATCCAGCCCACTGAAGTACCATTTAATGTCATTTTGTCCAGAGAATCAACTTGTAGTATTGTAATCTATCATCTTTGATGTATGGCATTAAACTCTCTAACTCCACCAGTTTTAAGACTAGCACTTGAAACACTTCCTCGGTCACCAAGGGAAATTTCTGTACTCTATGACAATAACTGTTTATGGTTCAGTGCAGAAGAAAACAATCATTTGCACATTATGTATATGCTATGACAAGACAATTCTTGTACAGTCAAGTGTTCAGACCAATTCAGTGCTAGCACTCCAGAGATACGCTGAACCAGTAGGTTACAAAACAGCTGCTGTTGGCTGAGGATATAAAAATGATATTGTCCACTGCAATAGAGTGCAATCATCATCTGCCTTAACACAGCTTGTTAACTGGTAAAGGAAATACTTGCTTTACAAAATATTTAATCCAATTCCTTTTTCAGTAACTCTGAGAAAAAGACCATATACTTCTCTTGAATTATGACTATTTGTGAGCAGCATGATTATAATCTGTTCAGCCTTCTCCCATTCTTTGCATCCTAAAATATGAAAGACCTAATACAGTAACTCACCAGAATGTTTACAACCTGCTATTTTGCTTGAACAGAAAAGGTCAGGCCATTGCTGAAAGTTTGCAGGAGTTAATTTACATCAGCTAAATGAATAAGTCTAAGGTTGTGGCCCAAGAAAATGGTGAGCTAAACTTGCAGTATGTGTACAGATGATAAGTTTTTCTAAAATATGTACTCTAATTCCAACAGGAATTATTTCAGGAAATTTCTGTGGGCTGTATTATACAGGAAGTCACACAGTATCACAGTGGTCCTTTCTGACCTTGAAATCTATGACTATTAAGAATAAATAATATGCTTGAAATGTATTCCTACATTACCTCCAGATTAGCTCTTTTTCATACCTAGACAACTGACATGGCTTCTTTATTACTTATGTGGAGGCAACGTCTTAGATTCCCTGGAATTATTCATTTGTATCTTGGCAAAATTGATTTAGACTCTCTCCCTTTGAAAATAGATAAATTGAGGTGTTTAAATCAAGCTTCTGTCAGCTCTCTGTATAGATGTTAAAGAACATATGCCACTTAATAGAAGAATAAAGGGGGTTTATCCCAGTAGTCTTAGTCAAAACTTCCCCTCTCCCCATTTCACTAATATACAACATGCTATCTGGCTGCAACTGCCCACCCTAGCAGGGAGCTTGCTATATTTCAGCAGTGCTGTATGAACATGATTTCTAAAGTGCTTTGGGATCTTTTAGCATGAAAAGCCTATCAAGGTACCTTGGCTAGGCTATTCTGTTATTTTAAAACTTGAAATACTGGGATAAACTTAAGGAAATCCAATGTTTGGATATATACTTGAAAATGTTTAAGGAGGAGACAAAAGGTCTAAGTAGACTGAACACAAGACTTTGTGCCAGAAACTTACAGGCAAATTCTTCCTCAGTTTCTTCTTCTGAAAAAAATGAAGATATATCAACCTAATAATGCTGTGAGGGTTCAATTAGTAGTTGTAGAGCACTATTTTTCATAGTTTTAAGCATTAAACAAAATCGTAATTTTCCATTTTAGATGCAGATTACACAGTAATGAGCATGATTGTACATATGACGAATAAGAAAGTCCAGTCTTCATAAAAAAGATATGAAAATTCTACTTGCCCATTAAATCTAGATTAGGAAGGTTTCCTTGGCAAGTACACGGGGGACTGCATCTAAGCCAAAGATCCCCAGCACGAGTGTGTTTGGGGGGCCCATCCACCCCAAATGTGTGAGGCCTTTGCCTGACTCCCTTCACATTACTCTCTGATATGTCTAATACCAACCACCTTACTTGCTGCCTTATTGCCCTGACATAGGGCTCAGGAATCCATGTTACTTCCACAAGTGCCTCTTTGGTATCAACAGATATTAATTCAAGGAATAAGCAATGACATTTTAGACCGTGGGAATGAACAGAGTTATATCAAGCAAACAGTAAATGGAGACGTACAAAGCAGGTGTCTAAAGCTGAGATGTTGTCATCTAACTTTATGATCATGATTTGAGCCCAAAGTCTGACAAACTGAAGTCAGAGTACCATTTTAATTTATTTTCTGAAATTTTCAGCAGCTTATATTTAGCTTTTTCAGAGGAATCTAGTCTGTATCTTTTGTTACCAAGCATCAGGTTCTGAATGCTAGTGGCTTGTGTAATTATTGTTATCAGCATTTTATTTTCTGTACTATTTTTAAGTTCTTTATTCTATTATATTAAATTTAGCACATTTTTCTCTCTACCAAGAGTCTTGTTTGTTACAAAATACTGTGTCAGCTATTATTCTTTAAGAACAAGGAAAGAGTGATTTATCAAAACATCAAATTAAGTGTTTAATATTTAACCCCTGCATGCTGGAATGACAGTTTACTTCACTGAGCTGTGTGTGTGTCTGTGCAAGTTAGTCATCTTGGATTCACTGCAAAATTAGCTGAAAATGACTCTTGAATGGTTTACGTCAAAGGAACATTGAATAAGACCCTTTTAGCCACTTGGTTGCTGCCAGATGTATCAAGCTAGGGAAACTCACCCCCAGCATTGCTCCAGGTATGAAATACTGGAATGCTGGCACTTCAGCAGCAATGTATCATATATGGACTTTAAGTAGTACTGTCCCCTCTGCACAGAGACTGCCACTATTCAATCATCTGTATCTAAACCCTATTCCAAATATATATATATATATATATATATATATATATATAACCATCATCTCCATTTTGTAAAACTTCCCTAACCTTGCTACAGTATGGACTAGGTACCCTGAATATCACAATACTACTACATTGCTAACGTTTTAAACTAGTCTCATAGCATACAATTAATTTTATACTAAGAATACATTTTACATTAGAATAAGTAGCTTCTCCTTTACCAGGCAGAGAATGCAATAGCTACTGTTCAACGCTAATTTAAAAAAATTGAACATTTTGACCCAAAGGCCCTCAAAAAGCCTTTATGACTTACCTTTGGCCTCTTTTCCTTTCCCTTTTGATTCTCTGTGCCTGACATTCTTGGAATATGCTTGAGGAGAACTGGAAGTTACATCATCACTAGGAGGAGAGTGAGTAGTACTCGTGCTGTTTTCATTGTTTGGTTTGTGTATTGGAGAAGAGTGAGTGGAAACAGAAGGACTTGACTCTAACAAACTCTCTGTGCTTTCCATTGATTCAGGCTTTTCAATCCTGTGATCAGCATCATTGAACTGGGATAAAGTTAGCTTTTCTGTTATTTCTGAAGACTTGACTTGATATGCTGTACCAATTTCTCTATTGTGGATAGCATCCTCTGTACCCTCATCCTGTAAACATATTTAAAATAAAAGAGGTTATAGTAAATACAGTATGCAATTGTCATAACATTTATGGTAAAAGACAACCTTAAGACTTCATATGCCAAAGCAATGTCGACTGTTTTCTGTTGGAAAACATAGGAGTTTTTTATCTCAGTGCACATGGAGATTGATCTTATAAATTACCTTTATTGTAACACAAAATTTTAATTTTAATAAAAACAGACTGATCATAGTCCTCAAGCTTTTATGATCAGAGCACACAGATTATACTGGGATAAGGGGCCTGCATACAGACAGATAATTATACTATCACAGTACACAGAGAGCAGTTATCAGTAACTAAATTCTGATTTTATCAATCACTTGCAATTATCATCTGGGGCAAATTTTCAACTCTCTCCTCTTTCTACATCTTCAAAAGCCCAACTTTCCTCTTCATCTGAGCCAGTGAAACCCTCAGATATGCCTTTGTCATCTTTTGAAAATGGTGATTTCATTAGTTGTGTCATTTTCCTAGGCTTCTCTCAGGTCCAGCTAAATAACTCTACTAAAATCATTCAACTCCTGCCATGTCACATACTCCTGAAATTCTTTAACTAGCTTCCCCTCATCATCAGCATCAAGATCACGTTTTTTGACCTGACCTTCAACACTTAGCCGGAATGTTCTACTCGCAACTCCAGTCTCTTTCCTTTCTATTTCCCCTCTCAGTTTTCCCAGTCACGAAGCCCCATTTCTGAAATCTGGTCTTTTTGATATTTACAGTGTGGAAAAGGGCTTCACCAAAATACACAACCCAGCATGCAAAGAAAGTTGACAGGACATTAAGGTGGAATGCCTACATTCTCTTGAGAAAAAAAATAGAAAGGGTCTCTAACACCACTTTCTCTTTGCACAAGTTGGTATTAGGCAAAGCAGTAACTATGGCCTAAAGCTCACCTTTTGCAAGCTTAAATCACTGCCACTAGGATAATGACCTTCCACATAAGAAATCTAAGGTCACAGAAAAGAAGCTGTCATCAGCTACCAGGACTCCATGAATCTCTATATATAAAAGTCAAATGGTGTATGCGTGCATGCGTGCGTGTGTGTATGTATGCTACCTTACTCCTTCCACACCGTTTGAGCTAGAGACTTGAAATTTGGTACAGTTATAGGCTTTAGGGTCCTAATCAGGGTAAGAGTCGAAAAATTTTCAAATCCCACCTCTGACACCCCCCAAGGGTGAAATTCTTTAAAGCCCATTCACAACAGCTGGGCAGCAGGTTAACACCTGCTGTTCTCTGTGACAGTTATAATGTCATAATACCCCCCTCCAATGGACTCCGCACTCGCTCAGCTCTCTGCCCCCTCCCCCCCACTCCAACGGCCCCCCCACTCGCTCAGCTCTCTCCCCCCTCCAACGGACCCCGCACTCGCTCAGCTCTCTCCCCCCTCCAACAGCCCCCCCACTCACTCAGCTCTCTCCCCTCTCAGGTAAGAATCGAAAATTTTTAAAATCTCCCCCCCTCCAATGGCCCCCACACTCGCTCAGCTCTCTCCCCCCTCCCATGGCCCCCCCACTCACTCAGCTCTCTCCCCCCTCCCCTGGCCCCCCGCACTCGCTCAGCTCTCCCCCCCTCCAATGCCCCCCGCACTCGCTCAGCTCTACCCCCCCCAACAGCCCCCCCACTCGCTCAGCTCTCTCCCCCTCCCCCCCTCCGATGGACCCGAGCAACGCCGGGTATTTTTGCCAGTATGCCATAATATAGAGCTATAGCCTTGATGGGCCAGTTTGTCCAGGTGAACACAAGCACTCCCAGCCTCTGTGGGAAGACTACTGCCACACATTTCACGAAAATATGGCACCAATGCCCAAAAACACATTGTTTAGCCAAAAAAAAAAAAAAAATCCAAACAAAATAAACCCCACACAGTTTAAACAGGAACTGACAAAGAAAGGTACATAATTTTAGAAAAGGATATATTATGAGCCATAACGGAGATAAGCAATGAGCCACAAAGAACTCCATCTCCAGAAGAGGGAAGTAAAACTGGCTTAAAAACACATGGGCTGCAAAATATATAGCTGGCTATGTTTCCTTTAAGCTGTGCAGCTGCCCAAAGGTCAACCAAGTGCTGTGCACTTGATTAGCAGAAACCTGCACATCTATCAACATATGTTCAGGTGCCCCTCCTCCCACTGCTCTTCAGCTGCGTTGCTCCTGCCCTCTCCCTTGGTGCTCCTGGCCAGCTGCTCCCAGGACCTCTTGCTCGCTGTACAAAATGGGGGGGGGGGAAGAGGGAGAAGGAGGTGCTGATGTCAGGGTGTTCCTCTCATCCCCACCCATGTATCGCATTTCCACAGAGCAGGAAAGGGGAGACAGGGCTCAGGAGCAGGACAGAGCTGCTGTGGTCTGAATGAGCCTTCTGGTGAGTGCCTCTCTGCTTAAAAGAGACACAGAGCACGGTCTCTCGCTTCCCACCAGCCAGCAAGAGTGTGCACACACACTCCAGTCTCTCTCACACACAAGCGCAGCTTCTTTCACATTCCCCTCCCAACACATACTTGGTACTTCCTGCAATGCACATATATTCGCTGTAATTTCATTCTTTCAAAGTGCTGTTATTTTAATTTTTTGAATGGCCTATACATTTAAAATTTTTATTTCTCTCTTATGCTTAAATTTAATTCTTTGAGTAGTGAGTTCTAAAATGTCTAACCTGTCTCTGGCATTACATTTAGATTTTATTATGTATACATATATTTTAAAAAGTTACAATAGGGCTATTATATTTAGGTTTTGTGTTTCTACTGGAAGTGAACACAATCCTGGTGCACATGAAATTCATTCTGCGTATGCACAGAAAAAATTAGAGGGAACATTGATAGCCAGGGGGAATAACATGCAATGTCTGCTAGTAAGTTTGGTCCATGAGCTACTCAGACTACTGCTGCCTGATATGGCCAAAGAATGGTCTTTGAGCTTTGGAAGTTCTGTTGGTTTTGGGGCTGAGTATCAATCTAGGATTGGAAAACCTGGTGGTTCAGACAAAGATCTCTAGCTGATGTCTAACAAAATGGTCAAAATGATTACTGGCTAGAACAGGGGTGGCCAACTTGCGGCTCCAGAGCCACATGCGGCTCTTCGTAAGTTAATATGCAGCTCCTTGCATAGGCACTGACTCTGGGGCTGGAGCTACAGATGCTAACTCTCCAATGCACTAGAGAGTGCTCAGTGCTCAGCCCCCTGCTCTGTCCCAGGCCCCGTGAACTGCATAACAGCTGATCATGGTGGGCGGGAGATGTGTGAAGGGAGCAGGAGGCACGGATTGGTGGGGCTCTTTGGCAATGTACACTGGTAAATTCTGGCTCCTTCTCAGCTCAGGTTGGCCGCCCCTGGGCTAGAGCTATGGCTTTTCATTTCCTGAGGTGGAGAAGTATGAAAGGATAAAACTGTGCATGCTACCACAATGGAGATGAAGTTCCAAGCTCTTACAATTACCAAGAGCAGTGATCCAGCCACATAATACTCAAAGAACAAAAGACAAGAAAAAGGAATAGAAACTGAGAAAACCTAGCCACCATTAAACATTATTGTTGGCAATGCAAAGCTAGACAATAAAACAGTTTGAAGGTAGATGATATTCTCTAATGTGTACCAGAATACTATATTGACACCCTCTTTCTTGGGGAATCAAGTGGCCTTTACAAAGTGGAGACAGATTTTATTTTAAACCAAGTTTTGGAAGATAGAACATACTACAAACGGAGAATTAAAGGTTAGCAAGTAAGCATATTTCAAGTAGAAAAGTTACCAGACTACTTGTTTAAATTATCTCTTATATTCATGTTAACAGTTGTTTTTCACAAAGATTGTTTTTAAAGTTATGCATAAAGGGTGAATTATTCACCCAACCTAGCATGAGACTCTTGGTGTGCTGCACTTCCTCCTACAGTACTGCAGTATTAAAGTAACATTCATCACAATAATATTTATACTTTATTTCCCCACATTTACCTACTTTGTATGATTACTG
This sequence comes from Sternotherus odoratus, assembly GCA_032164245.1. NCBI lineage: Eukaryota > Metazoa > Chordata > Testudines > Kinosternidae > Sternotherus > Sternotherus odoratus. Next base: position 30,687,797 of record JAVMKO010000011.1, on the reverse strand, counting down.
AAATATTAAATACAAAATAAGAATCATCATAAGTTTTAGTTGATAGGATCTGGTTTAGTTTAAAAGACTAAATAAAACAGTGTTGAACACTTACACATTTCTAGTTTAATGGTAAATAATTCTTTATTGGATTTACTGATTCTAGTCAGAAGTCATAAAGTAGAACTTAATTTTGGATAGTTATTTAAAATGGTGAATATAAATGAAAACAGTGTACTGAATATATACATGACACTGATATTGGTACCTGTAGATCTGATTTCTGCTGTCCAGTTCCAAGAGATTCTTTTAGCTTTGATCGAGAAGGTGGCTGACGTTTTACTTTCAGAGCAAGCTGAGCTTTTGCTTTGTGGGCACTGGTATCTAATCTTGGAGTATCCCCCATAAAAGTATCAAAATCTGCAACACAAAAAATAGTGCCAGGAAAGTTCTCGAATTAATCTTAGTAAAAGTCAAGTATTTTCTGTTACTTTCAGTATACATCTTCAAAAGTAAAAACAAAATTTCTCTCACCTGCTAATTGTTTACCATTATGACAATAACATTTTATATGAAAAGTGTGTCCCTATATCTGTCAGTCAGACATGTGGCAGCCAATCTGAGGGCAGGCTCTTTCAGTCCCTTTTCCTCCTACAGACATTTCCTCACTCCAACCCTCCCACATCGGAGTGGAAAATTTTCAAAACTGCTGAAAATTAAGTTAGGCTCCAAGTGCTCGCAAGAACCACCTGACCGGCAGCAAGAGATCATGAAAACCTGAATCTGATTTGTAAATTCTCTGACCACTTCTGGGCAGGAAAGGAGGAGCATCTGGGTTCAGAAGAACCAATCTCAACAGTTTTAAGAATGGAGTAGTTGGCAGTAACTGATCTGTCAAACCCTCTTACCAAAAAACTGGTAGACCATCATCATCCAAGATGGATTTTTGCTCTTCTAAACACCTGCTGAGTGTCTTAGTGAGGTTGGAAACTAAGCAGCCTATTCCTTGGGGGAAACCCCATTAGGATTCTCCAAGGAATGAGAGGGAGGGGTAGAACAAAGAGCAGGGAAAGGAAAATTAGCATTTGGCCCAATTTTGCCTTGTTCAGTAAGTCCCCTCGGGGTTGGAAAAAAAAGAAGAGATTTTCCAATTGAGAGGAATGTCCCTGGAAACAATGAAGGGGAGGTGGGGGGGGGGGTGTTAAGTGTCCTATTTCAGATTCTTCTTTGGAGAAGATGGGAAGGGAGCACAAAGGAGGAAGAGATAAATAATCTGAATTTAACCCAAGCAATGGTCCTTGGTGAAATCCCACGAGCTTATGAATGAGGAGCCCAGGATGTCTCAAACTCCAGGATGAACCTTGTTGTGATCCTCTGAGCTCGTGTCGTCCTCTTTAATGCTTGGTGGCTCTTCTGCTCTCAGAGTCCCGGAACTGAAAGAGGCTATTAGAGTATGGCAAGGGTACCCTATTCAGAGAGTCAGACATTTTCCCCTTCCTCCTTGCGTTCACTGTAGCAGAACTGTAGAAGAGGTTTGGGGAGAAGATGGACACACTGAACAGTAAGGACTCACTGCAGGAATTGAACAAAATGGGCTTTTTTTGGTATCTCTGCCCATCCCTCCTCTTCACCGGCACTCTGAAGTATGGGGTCTCAAGAAAACACAATCACTACATCTAAAGACTGGGCTACTGCAGCTGTTCCAGAAAGAGGCAAGAGAATAAATGGCAGAAGTCTGCCTGCCTTTCACAAATGGGGGTGGGGCACAAAAACTCTAGCTCTGGATTGGTTGCTACCTGCTTGACAGATGAGAGGACACGTATATCGGACACGTGACAAAATCTGGTAACTGTTGCAGATGCCATATGCAAAAACCATATGCACTGTTCTAACATTACATGTTAAAAGTTGAACATTTCATGTGTTGGAAGTAAGAGCTCATCTAGAATACTGTGTACTGTTCTGGATGCTCAAAAAAGAAGTATTCACGCTGCAACAGGTGAAGAGAAAGTGCTACTGTAATGACTGGGAGACTAGAGAGTCTATTTGAGAAGAATCAGAGAGGTAGCCGTGTTAGTCTGGAATTTGAGAAGAGATATTCTCCCTATAAATACATCAGGAAAGTAAACACCACTAAGGAAAAAGAAATAGCTAAAGGATAATGTTGGCAGAATAACAAAAGGATATAAAACTGGCTACAAATGAATTTAAGCTAGAAATTAGAGGAATGTTTCTAAACATAAGAGGAATGAAGCTCTGGAACAGCCTTGCAAAAGAAACAGCAGGGGAAGCAACCTAACCAGCATGAAGATGGAGTTTGTTAAGTTTGTGACTGGATAATAGGATGGGGTTGCCCACAACAGCAGGGACTAAATCCGATAACCCAGGAGGTACCTTCCCATCCTATGTTGGGCACAGAAGCCATTATTTGTTTCAGATTTTTTTAGACTTCAAGTAGCAGCTAACTGAAAATCTATCTCCTCTATTCTTCCTATAAACACGTCAAACTACACAAAACTTCTGAAACTGGTATGGTAAACCTTGCAAATCCTAATCCCATAACATAAGACCATCCTGTAAAAAGTTGCTATCTTCAAGTCTCACCAGTCCACCCTAACAATTCACTGGCCTTTTAGACCAAGAATCACCATTAACTTAGGGCAACAGTTACCAACCTTTTTCCAGGATCCCCTTCACCCATTTAGTACTATGGGAGGGGTAGGATGGTTTTGACTTCTTGATACCTGTTTGTAATCACAAGTTTGAGAACGGATGCTTTTTTTTTTTTTTTTTTTTTTTTTTTTGAGTATTAAAAAGCCATCTCCCTCTCCCCCAGCACGCATATATATACACACACACACACACAGTTCTATTTCCACTTTGTTTTCCTCTAATACCTTGTATTTGTTCAGTTCCACACTGTTCAGTGTCTAAATTGGCTCTCGTGGCTAATGTGGAAGGAATCTATTGCAGTTCCTAACAAACCCTAAACCAGGGGTGGGCAAACTACGGCCCACGGGACCGTCCTGTCCAGCCTACCTGAGCTCCTGCCTGGGAAGGCTCCTATTAATTTAAGGGTTTCTAGAGATCTCTCTCTGTCTGGAGAGTCTGTCAGATCTCAATATTTGAGTCAATTGGGTAAAGCTATTTACTAAATTCATAAGATCTTCGCATTGAAAGGAAAAAAATTATTCCATTCAGACGTGATGTTTTATGATCTAGAAACTGCATTTTCACTAAGGACACAGGATAAATTAAGTTACCTCTATCCAAGAAAATATTGACCCAAGACACTAAAGTATGCAAATACACTCCCTAAGGTAGTAGGAAAGGTGTTGGCAAAAATGCCTTTTTCCTTTGTGTTTGTACAGCTTCTGATAAGATCCTGATCATATAAATATTACCCATCATGTAAATCATCCCTTTCTAGTACATTAAGAAAACATCAAAGAGCCATTCAAAGTAGAAATCAATGCTTGTTTAAAAATAAATATTTTTTTCCCAGGGTACTTAAGAAAATACATCTAACACATTTCTTTTCATTAAGATATGTATAATGCTCCATTAAAAAGGACTACAGTCAACGTTGTACCTATCACTTCCCACACAATCCCCAAAATCCAGTACAAGTACAAAATATTTTCTGTACTACAGTAAGGACAGGTTTTTACCGCTCTTTTTTAAAAACATGCAAACATAGCTCTCTTCCACCATACCCACACCTATTAATTTATTTGGTTACAGTTGATATATGTTAGAAAGTTTTATTATCACAGGTTTTTATCTCTTTATTACTGCTCAACTTACCAGTATCTGAATAAACTAATTTTTCCCCTGCTGATGACTCTATTTCTTTTGTATTTTCTTCTTTAATCTCTGAGCATTCATTTAGTTTTTCTGGACTTTGAGAGGCAGTGTCCAGCAAAATGCTACCGCCAATCATACAAGGTATTCTCTCATATATTTTTAATTTGTTCTGAAGCTCTGAAATCTGCAAATGTTAAAATTCAAAGTTAGATGCCACTTCTCAAGAATGAGAAAACTGTATTAAAAATACCATATTGCCCACCTCCTCTTGCAATATGTTCAGTTGTGCTGCATGTTTCTTGTCTCTCTCTTCAAGAGTCCTTGTATGATCCTCTTCTTTTTTCATAAATTCGATTTCTCTAGCGGGGGAAAGATACAATTGTACTGCAACATTAGAAGGGTTTCAGTTGATAAGGCAACATATTAAAATTGATTATTTATTGAATTAAATTAATTATCCTTGTTACAACATCACTATTTAAACACTGCAAATGGCCATCACACAACTTCCAGTAACAGTGTTCATTGTTTTTCTAAGCCCACTGTCCCCTCAAGTATGTGCATTATAAATATGAGGAAAAACAGGAATTCTAACTGTAAAGTTTACTCTGGGCTGAAGCTTAAAATGCTATACAAGGTCAGTGGCACTTTTCCACCCTTAAGATTCTTTAGAAAATACCATTTGGTTATTTTTACCTGTAAAAATGCAAGCAAATATGTATGAGTACAAGATGTTATGTGGATACATAAACCAAAAACTATTGGAACTGCTTTGCCTTTTCCTAAGTTTTACATAAATAAGATGGTGCAGCTGCTGAAGTATTCTATATGCATTCCATAGATTGTGATAGAACTCCACAGTTAAGAACCAATATCCTGTCAACTTCCTTTTTATGCCCATCTGAGTGAGTCTGTAAAGGCCCGCAGTTTATGCAACAACAGAAATTATTCTGAAATTGCCTATTAAAGAAAGCAAGAAGGACAAAAGCAAAATGCCCCAGGAGTGAGAGGGAACATCTTACAGTGAAATAAATAAAATGAAGCAATACCACTGTACTGGAGAAAACCAAGCCACTAAAGAATCTGATTGAAAATAATAGTTGTGGAGCACAAACAACATAAGAGGGGTCCAAATCAGCCAGAGAGAGGTAACAGAGTACACAGTACAGTGTGGAGCTGAGAGCCAGAATGTAAGCAGACTTATTCATATTATGTTTGCGCTGTAGAGCGGGCAAGCTTTAAAAAAAAGAGGGACCTTTTAAGAGATTCTTAAATGTGTGAAAGGGCACAGGATACGAGGTGGTAATTCTAGATGTGCATAGTAGAGGTAAACATCACATACTGCACTCGAAGAAGCAGCAAGTGCAGAAACTGCATTATGCGCTCATAGCAACTACTCAAAACATGCCACACATGTTTTGCACTATCAGACACTTCCAAGTGGACTTCAGGGACAGCTCAAAGTTCAGTAGTCTACCCGGGAGAGAAGAAAGGAGTTATTGACTATTGCTATATCTGAATAAGAATGCACTATTCATAGCCTCTTAACAAGCCATGGTTGATATTTAGATACCAATAACAGATTGAGCTGGAGATCATTTTTGGCTCAATCAGGACTCACTATGGGAACTCATGGACCTTTTTTTAGAAGGCTTATGTGAATGGCTCAGGTTAGAGGGCAGAGGTGACAGCTATTCAGTCTGGATTGTACCATGGTATGTCACACAGCTAAACCGCTGTTAGCATTGTTTTGACATTGTATTTTTTCCTACCCGTGTTCACAGAAACAATTGAACCATTTTGCTGAAACTTCCCCCCTACCCCCCCAAAAAAATCAGCCTTTGGCAGACTGGCAGCATGGAGAAATTCAGCCTGAATGGTTAAAGTCTGGAAGAATTATAAGCAATTGGAAACAGGATTTTATAATGGAAAGAAAGTACCAGGCAACGTTACCTACCAGCTCTCCCTATAATGTTGGGCACATGAAACCAAGAAAAAGACCATTTTTAAAAAATCGTTTTCATGAAATTATTTCATTTTAGTGTACTTACTTCTGCTGATAATCTTTAAGTAATTTCTTGGCCTTGTTGTATTTCTTCTCCAGCGCATCATACTGTTCCTGGGTTTCTTTAAGATGTTCATTTACAGTCTTGCATAAACTTTGTGCCTCTAACCAATAGGTTTCCAACTTCTTAATTTTCTCTTTGCTTTCTTCTAAAGTTTGCTGAAGCTGGGATTTACTTGACTCCCATTCAACTTTTTCAGCTTCAGTAGTTTTTAACTTGAAAGGAAAACATTCAGAACAACACTTAATTATATTTTAGAAAAAAGTTAAAAATCAAAACAGCTGTTTAAACAAGCTTAAGTGGATAATAGCTACTAACTTACTAAACTAATCTCAGCAATATTAAAAGCAAGACTTTGAATAGGTATACCACCTTTTCATCCAGTAGTACCTAAAATGCTTTAGGTCTCTTTATATAATTATCAATGCTTCCATCACTTTCCATGCTGTGTGAGTTTTAGAAATCAAAGTCAAGAATCTCCCACATGGTACATAAGTGGAAAACATTCCTCATTAGTATACCTTCTTGCCAAACAGACACCAAAATAAAAAGAACCCTGTTTTTCAGCTGGATATCTAATTTTCTGAGGAAGGTCTACCTAAAACAGCAGAATAAGCCAACTTGTAAACTACTACTTGCTTTTCAATTCTGATCTTATACCGTGCATCTGATGATACCACAGTTCCGCTTTGAACCCAACGGAAGTTTTCTGGACTGGTTAATTCCCAATAGGAAAGCAAGGCACTCTGGAAAGTTGCTAGCAAACTTACAAGGAAAAGGGTATTGAATGAACCTCCAGCCCTAGGATGTCAACAAAATATACTACCTAAGAACTTCTATCTAAAGCAGCAGTTCTCAACCAGAGATCTGGGGGCCATGAGCAGGTTTCAGAAGGTCCACCAAAATAAGCCAGAGAGCCGGGGTGATGTTAGCCTCACTGGGGCTCATGGTAGAAAGCCGAAGCCCAGTGGCAATTGCCCTGCTCCCTACTCCTCCAATGTCAGCCCTGATTTTTAATCTACCATATATTCAAAAAAAAGTTGTTGTGACAAAGCTGGTACGTGGAGTTTTTATAACATGTTGGGGGAGGGCCTCCGAGAGAAAAAAGTTGAGAACCCCTGATCTACTGAGGTACAGACACATAAGAGACTACTGCTCAATGTTTTCCCCCTTCCTCTACGTCAGTATTTTCCTACTCATCATCAGATTCCCTAGCAAGTCACTAAGATCCTGGAAATAGGTCATCATGTATGGAATCCCTACACTTTCTCAAAGCCCAACAACATGAGGCCAATTGCAGGACTGGGACCTAGATTTATGTTTCTATTAAAGTTTCATATTTAATTTTAGTAGCAGCAGCATTTTAGTGTTCCATCTCATGTTTGAGTGAGAAGTAGTGTCTTTTTGGTTTAAAAATTATTCTCCTCTTGATTTCCTTTCTGTCATGTTGGAATGTAAAGTTAACAAGTTAATAAAGAAATGTTCTATAGTTTTAAATATATGCATGCTTAGTAGTGTTTCTGCACACATGGCCATAGCCCAGCTGTCTAGCTTTCTGTTCTGAGGCTGAAAGACATGCAGCATAGAGCACGGTCATGTGCACAGGATGCTGGTGAATGCCCTCACTACTAACTGGCTGATGAATGCCCTTCTAGAGAAATCAGTTGTTGTTTTTCTTAGCGTTAATCCCGCACTATGGCAGGGTCTGCTTCAGTCAGCATATCCGCCTCCATTCGGAGCTCGGACAGGACCAGTGATACGACTGGGGTATACTCCAACCGATGCGTCGCACCACCTGTCGTTGGAGGCAGTTTTATACCTACTGCCAGGTGTTAGCCTACAGCACCTAGTATTCCCAGGAGGTCCCCCATCCAGGTACTAGCCAGGCCCGACCCTGCTTAGCTGCCGAGATTTGACGGGATCGGGCGTGTCCAGGGCGGTAGAGCCATACCCTTCTAGAGAAATCAGTAAATGGCCAAAATTCACCATAACTGGTTGTAACCCTGTTCACCGAGTAGAATGAGGTAGAGACACGCTACTGTACTTTCTCTACACCCAATATTTCTATATATAAGAAAATGGCTGATCACAGCTCTCTGTCCTCACCTGCCCTAACAACATGGAAAAGAGGAGACAAAACTTCTCTTTCCCAGAGCAATCAGAAACAGTAAGAATGCTGAGCTAGCCCTTAGCCCAAGAGAAGTTATATGGCGTGCCCTCTCATCCAAGAAGCTTGTGTATTTGCACTGGGGGTGGGGTCAGGGAGGATTTGACCAAGGGCATCTCCACACCAGTTCACCTTCCTATAAGACTCCATAAACTCCTTCCTAGAAGTGACCACTGCCCCAAAGCGGCAAATATATCCACTGCTCTCTAATTTCTACACAAAGGCATATAATTTTTTATGAAACACCAATACTGAACTGAGGCAAGTTTCTATCCATTGAACTAGTCAATTCAATACATTATACTTTAAAACAATATTATTCAAGCATTTTATCCTACTACAGAATTTCTTCAATGTGTGTAACCCAGAATTTAGGTTTACGAATTTGTCTCTAGTGTGCTCAAGTACATGGTGCCCTATTCTTAAAACAGACATCTACTGAATTTCATTAGGTTTCCAACTTTTTCTCCTCTACACATTAATCCTATCATGAACAGTGTGAACATTAAACATTGCAAAACTTTAAAAGAAGTAACTTACTCTCTCTTTCAGTTGGTTAACTTCAGCTGTTGTTACTGCATGCTTTAATTGTAGCTAGAATGAAATGTAATAGTTTTGTCAAGAAATATACAGAAAGATATTTGAAAGGTTATTACAAGTTTGTTACTAAATATTTAAGCCTTATTCTCCTCTCACTTAAGAGAGTTGTACACTAGTGTAAATCCACTCACTTGCTCAATAAATTTACTCATGATTTTCACCAGCATAAAAAAGGAGAACCAAGCTCTTATACTTCATAAATTTTTCCAAAATTAAGCTTCCAGTTAAAAAGAAAAGGTTAATAGATCTTATGTCCATATTTGCTGTAAAAAAAAGAATCAAATCATGACCATCTGTATTTGAAAAACTTGCAAATTAATTTATGGGAAATAGCTAAGAAAAGCAAGCAAATTAAAATCATGCTTGAAATGAAGTGAACATGCCAAAAAACAATGGAAGTCAGTAATGCTTTGTAACTGGGCAAGTAGTAAATGCAGTCAAGTGAAAAATACAGTAGTCCTGGGTCTTTTTATTTAAGTTCAAAAAGAATATCATGAACTATTTTTTACATTAAACCATATGTTTAAGGAGCAAGACTTCGGTATCAAGAGACTTCAGTAGATTACAGGGGTACATAAAGGCTTCATTTAAGTCAAAGACAGGCAATTTCAACAGTCTGTCTTGAGAAATCTACTATTAAATATGCATATATAGGGAAAATAGCAAATTTTTTGAAGACAACCTTTCAGCTCTTAAATCTCACCTTAGATATGTGACTTTGAAGAAACAGATGTCTTAGACACACAAAATACCAAAAGTATGTTGAAATTATGAGTCTGAACATTTGATTTAGATTAATTATCATCAATAGAGAATGGATTTCCACCTAGAGTCATTTCCCATCACATCCCCAAGTATATAAGGTATTTATGCATGGATATCCCATTATGGTCTATCAGATTCTCACCATGCTTCCCCAACCTCTAAAATTGGAATTGGTCTCCAGTCTGGAATCCAAACTCCCTCAGTACCACCAAGAAAATCAGCTTCACAAAGCCTCTAATAAGTCCAACCCTATTACAAAGAATTTGAGGCAAGTAGGAAGAAGCATTCACTGCTGCCTCCATGGGGTGACATAGCTCTTATGCAGAGCATATTTTGCCAAAAGAACAGTTTTCAAAAATCAACTTCACATATACTTGTTTACAAAACAGCGTGTTAATTGAGTTATGGGAAAGGGCTATTAGTTCAGATACCCTTAATTTTTGTTTAGTAGTGGAATTAAATTCCTAAATTTGCTTCATATACCCTTTCAAGAACTCCCACACTACACTGATGGGGTAGACAAAAAAAAAAAAAAAAATCAAGCCAAAGAGATGGTTACTCCTATGTCTGGAATATGTGAACATAAGTATTAGTTTGGGTTAAGAAGAAAAGTTGATACGTTTATATGATGAGATTTATTTTTATACTTTGATCAGCTGAAGCTGCAACCATGATACACTGGGAAGGCAGTATAAACAAAGCCCTATAATTTCTGATAGTCAATATCTTTTAATCTAATGCTCTTGAAGCTTTTTTTTTAAGTTTCTGAAACATTTATTTTGAATTTTTTATACATCAATTTTGACAAAATTTCCAAATTTGAAAGGTAATTTACAAGAGGACTTTTTTGTCAAGAGGAAAAAGAAGAATACAATGTGACAGGGCATAAAGGAGACCCAGATGTTCTTCAGTACACCACATAAGGTTTTGCAAGAAACTTAGGTAATGTTATTGTACCTCTTTAAATTTAAGAAGAAACTGTGCTGAATCCATATCCAGTGGCAAATTCATATCTTCATTTTCAGGAAGATAAAAGACTTCTACAGACTTCCCATGTAAATGTGACTCAAAAGCATCATCATCATCATCATCATAATCATCATCCTAACAAAATATAGAAACATTACTTTACTGAAGAAAAAGCAGACATTTCTTTAATGGCAAAAATCTATTTTCTTAAACCTAGTCTTCAAATAACCTAAAATCATAATTACCACACTTTTGTTGACTAGCAGTTGTCCTCTTGCCCTTGTTGGTTGAGCAACTTACACTATAATGTACTGTTAAGGTAATCTGCAAACATTTTATATACAAATTCCCCAAACCAAAAGGGTAAGAGAAAAACAGGTATCCCAAATGACAGCTGATTTTTAAAATTAACTTCCTCTCTTCAGCTTCCCTTGAAGTTTTCTCCCCGATAGGATACCAACCTGAGGCTGTCGGGAGTGTATTAAGTGGCATTATTACATGGAGTGATATTACAAAGTTTATATGTTACTATTATCACTTTTAATCAAGTTGAACCTTTTCAAGTTTATCCCTTGGTTGTCTGGTTCAAAAACATTCAGTCCTTTTTTTGTAACATATTTGCAAGTCATGGTTAAATACAGAATTACTTTATATACTATATAGCTATAGTATACCTGTTCTGTATCATCATGGGCATAGTGCTGCTCATATAGGCATCTTTCTTGCTCTAACGTCTCACTGATAAGACGAGCTACTTCACTCTGAGTCCCAGGTTTCTCTCTTCCAATGAGAAACCTATTTAAAAAACCCACACAAATTAAAAGTTAGGACAGGGCAAGTGTATGTTTAATATATGGTATAGCCTGTTACACGGTTGTCTTTGGTGACCACTTACATTACATTTATATAAAAACACTTTACACAATTTGCTGCTTCTTTCCTTTATTTCCCTCTGTTAATGAACAATTTACTCCCAACTATTTTTTAGCTATAATATATGTATGTATGTATGTATGTATGTATGTATGTATAAAGAAACACATACCTCACACTGCCTTTGGTGTTTTTTAGCACAGTAGCTGCAAAAAGCTGAGTTACTCCTACTAAACTTATACCATCAACCTCAACAATCTGATCATTTACTTGGATTCTGTAAGACAAATCATTCAATATTTAGCAATAAAGCTGACAAAAAAGATTTTGGTTTAGCAAATTATGTGCACAACATACATTGAAATTATTATTGTGATAAATATCCCTTTACATTCTGCAATATTTAATTTGACAATTTGTTGAGCCCCAGGAAGGCTAACAGCTAAAAAACTGATCTCCTATCCCTTAACTCCTATGAACTTATTTTAATTTGTTTTATATTTGCCTTGAAATTCTCAGCAATTTACATTCTTACTGGTGTTTTGAATTGTCAACATTATTCTTGTGGGAATGTTTTGTATATGCATATACTACAAGTGTTTTCATTGCTGCTGTAGGCAAACCTAACTTGTGCCTTGTAAAGGTGATAACTGTTTAGTAACTATATACCTCAGATCTACAAAGTTACTATAGTCTTTTCAAGAGGTACCATACTATAAGCTTCTACATGAATGCATTAGTTGGAAGAGGTCACCATCTAGGGTGGGTAAGCCAAAAAATAAATCGTCACCTTTTTCCACAGACATTGCCAGTAAAGTAAGTGGCATAGGTGGAGAAATGCCCTTCCCTAATGCCTACACCACTATCTTAGTGAACAGAGAAATCTAGATTTTACTTTTGGAGTAGACTTCATAGGTATGTTTACTGATACCGTCACAGTTTAAGTCACATGATTTGAAAAAGTCCTAAATTAAGTTAATCAAATATTAACTTTTGCAACATTAGACACAGGAATTAGCAAACTGGATCAAACCAACGGTCTATCTAGTCTATTATGCTCTGCCAGCAGCTTACAGCAGATGCCTAAAAAGGAAGGTGTAAGAAACACTGTTGTGGATAAGTACTGAACAACCTCACCACAAGGGAAGGTTCTTCCTAATCAGATAATCAGTGACTGGCCTACAGCTGAAATGATTTCTCTTCTTTTTCTTAGAGTAATTGTGTACAAGATGGAAGATAAAAGGCGATATTTGCAGCTGGTGTAAAACAGTCAAATGCCACTGAAATCAAAACTACTGTACTGATTTAACAGTAGCTAACAGGTATAACAGGCTCATAGTTTTGCTATTTAACTTGATATGTCTACTAAGACTTTTTTCATGCTTAACTGAATACCAAAACAATGGAAGATGAAGAAATTGGAGATATTGGATATAAAAATATGCTGTACTGTATTGTCCTCCTGTACTTTGGGATTAGAATATTAAGATTTGAGAAACTGTAGTTAATTATCTGATTAAATGTCATAATATTTTGAGTATACCACCATCAGTTTTTTGCAATCCAGGTTTCTATAATTCATATGCTGTACATCTAAAAAGAGAATTACTATATTACATTTTATATATATTTTACTGAAGAGTCCTTGACTGTAAATAATTTTTGCAAAATCTGTTAGTTAGCAAAATAGTATAAGCAACTTGAATGAAAACTCACCGTCCATCTCGTTGGGCAGCTCCACCTTCAGTTATTGTTTTTACAAAAATTCCCAGTTTTTCCAGTCCCTGATCTGCACCAACACCCATTCCAATAATACTAATGCCTAGGCCACTGTCACCTATGGGACTCAAAAATTTTAACATTAGTCATAATACATTTTAAAAGGTATTCATAAATTATTAAGTCACTAAAGAAAACACATGTGCTATTCCTTGTCTTCATCTGACACGCTCACTGGCTTGCTGTGACTTCCCATTAGTAATATTTGTAACAAAGATAACTCAGACTGTCTGTTTCCAGTAAAATTATAACCCAACAGACTAATACAAAATCATACTTAATTAAAATGATCCACAACAGCAAAAGTTTTACATCCCCATTATGAAATTCTCCGTGTGTAGTGGAAAGAGTTTAATGTTATCATGCTATATAGGTACTCAATTTAGGAGGCTTCCACACTGTAGTATCTGATAACTTCGGATTGAATTCTAAAGTTTTAGGGGTTTGAGAGACTAATGGTTTCCATTTTTACAAAGACTTATGTACTTTACGCATTATGGGCCAGATCCTTAGGCTGGTGTAAATTGTCATACCTCAATTGGACTGTAACTGAGCTAAAACAATTTACAATAAGTTCTGAATTCGGTGAAACTGTTCTGATGTAAAAGTAAAGCATGTGTCTTTCAAGGATTGAGGTCTAAACATAGCAGAAATACATCTTCAAATGGCTTCAGCCTGTATAAGAAAAATAAAATTTCACAAGCAATTATTTGACATTTAACGTGTACCTTTTTCAATTTCCACAAGAAACACTTCCATTTTTTCCACCCTCTTCTCTAGTTCATACTCTGCTGATGCTGCCACAGGGTCAACCTCTTCATTACGTCTATCATAATCTTCATTTGAGTAAGTACTGAAAACCTTAGAAAGATAAGAGACCTTATTTCAGCGCAGTTTTGACTCAGACTTTTAAGGTCAGAAGGGACCATTGTGATCATCTAGTCTGACCTCCTGCACAACACAGGCCACAATCTCACTCACAGATTTCTGCCCCAGATCCCTAAATGGCCCCCTCAAGGGCTGTGAGGATTGAACTCACAGCCCTGGGTTTACCAGGCCAAGGCCCAAACCACACATGAGTATCAAAAAGAAAGCCAACCTAACTATTTCATTATCCTACACACTCAACTTACATGAGCAAGATGAAGAGATTGCAGGATTTCGTTTTCAAATCACATATATAGGATAGGTTTCAGAGGGGATAATATTTAGAAGTGTAAAGCCAAGTACTTGAGCACCTTTTTACTTGGATATGAAACAAATATGCACCTGAATTCACTGAGGTATACGTCTCTTCTCTTAGATAACTAGTGAATGCTGTTCTAGAGCCTTTACAAAATGGCTATACAAAAAATAGAGCATAATCTGACAATCACTTTGTGTTACCAACAGATGCAGTTTGATTTTGCAAGAGATTCAAACTGTCTCCCAGAAAAAGGAAATACCATGTTACATGCATTACTATATTTAGTAATCACTGCAGCTGAATGTTTGTTAAAAATAAAGTAGCAATAATAAACACTAGTGAATAACCAGGACTAAGATGACAGACCAGAAAGGAGAAGACATAAATACTATATTGACAGTGGTTTTTATTTACAATTAATGAAAATGTAAATACATAGTATTATTCTGAAAAAAATAAAATAATCAAGGTATAAGGTTGTGGGGAGGACAAGTCCCCGGGGGCAGAAGGGGAGGCCACTCCACTGCTGAAACAGTTCCTGCTCAGGAAGGGTTCCCACGCTCCTAGCTGGGTGAGTGAGTAAGGCTATGACAGCAGCACCGCAGAGGGCTCCCTGCATGGCTGTTGTGCTGGTGACACACAATCCTTGCCAGCACAAGGTGTGGGGAAGGTTGCAATCTTGGCAAGGCAGAGCAGAAAACCCCAGCCAGGACCACAAGGAGTACAACAAGCCTCCAGCTACGGGGGATGCCACCCTGCTGCTGAATGGCTCCTGCCAGGGATTAGACCCATTCAGCAGCAAAGTGGCTCATCCGCCTTCTCCTCCTAGTCCTGGTCTCGGAGGGTCTCTCCGCTGCTTGCCAAGACCGCAGTCTTCTCCACACCTTATGTCTGCAAAGATTGGGTGTCACCGGCCTTGCTCTCTCACTCCAATGACAGGGGGGGTTGCAGGTGCGTTAGTGAAGCTGTTCTCACTGTTACCAACTGATTTTTTCATTGATTTCAGTGTGTCAGCTGAAATCAACATTTACAAACATCTACTGAGTTAAATCTAATCCTGCCAATCTTATACTGCACTGCCAAGTCCTAGCCACTCCAATGCCTTTAGTCCAAAGGTAGATTACATCAGTACCGGTCCAAGACAAAAAGACAAAAAAATAGTGATGTTAAACTTGTTTTTCCTGTGTGTTTCCACCAGTGCAGATTCTGGGCTCTGTTTAGCTATATCATCCAGGTAGGGGAAAAGACACTAAAAAGACTAGCCAGAAGCAGTAAAGGAGAGTGGGACAGAGAAAGAAAAAATAAATCACAGTAGGCTTGGCCTGAGGAATGAGGAAGTAGTGAACTAGAACTAGTTGCTGATTCTCATCTTCTCTTTCTACTCTTCCATCAGCTGCTGTAGAGTGGTGCTCTTAGGCTCAGGCTGAATCAGTCAGGCTCTTACCCTGCTCTTCCTAGGACTCCCACATAGGGTGACCAGATGTCCTGATTTTATAGGGACAGTCCCGATTTTTGGATCTTTTTCTTATATAGGCTCTTATTAACCCCCACCCTCCCACTCTCATCCTGATTTTTCACACTTGCTGTCTGGTCACCCTACTCCCACATCCCAAAAGGGAAGTTAACAACAGAGCAACCAGAGGTACTTGCTCCTCCTTTCCTGCAATTCAGAAGATGTCTAGCACAGGAGCGGATAAGCAGCAGGAATGCTCATCAGGAATGCTACTTTGGGGATTACAGGGAAGGCAGAGTACCATAATTATATGGCTAGTTTAAATGGTTCCATTTTTTAATCAGTTATGGGTCAGGTAACTTTTTCAATTAATAATCAAATATAAGGGTTTCTTCTTAACACAGCTTACTCCTGGCGGAATTCTGCACCAAAAAATTAAAAATTCTGCAAATTTTGTCAAAATAACACTTTATAATCATGCCCATTTCAATTATTTTAGTAATTTATTCAAATTATCTATCAACAACTATATCTAACAACAGAAACAAAAACCTTCCTCCAGGAGTAGAGTTCAAGAAACCTCTATGACAACCCAGTTCCTGTTTCTCTGCCCCCTCCCACCAGAGCCCAGCTGTGGGGCACGCCCCCCAGCCCAGGCACTCACATGTGCCCCCTATTCCTCAGAGCCCAGACATCCACAACCCTTCCCCACAGAGTCCAGTCACTCACATGCACCCCCTAACTCCCTGCCCAACTGCAGGGAACCCCCCAGCCCAAAAACTCACACATGCCCCTTTTCAGTCTGTTTCTAGATATAAACATTAAGAACTTTGATTAATAATTTGATAAATCAATGAGATACAAAAAAATAAGTATCCCACCCATGAATTCTGCAACTTAGCAATTAGATGTTATATATCTTTTAAGTTTAAAAATCCACCCATCACATAAGAACTGTAGATTAGTTGTAAAAATAAATTATCTAAACTAACTCAGAACACCAAGAGGGAAAAAACCCAAAGGCCTCACAAGAAACTCAAACTCACTCAAGTTATCCCTCAGAAAACACCACATCCTCCTTGTCAAATAAAGATGAAAGAATACTCTTAGCTACTGCTGTTATCTTTTGAAATCCTCAGTCTCTCCAGGATTGCAAGGGGACTCAAAACTGAACACCTGAAGACATACAGATACTGCTTCCAAACAGTCCTTTAAGGGCCACTCTTTACTACTATCACCACTTCCATCACCCGAATATCTTTTCATCTCTCTACTCTCCGGGTTGAGTAGCTCTTACCCATATTCCAACTTAATCAAAAATAGGAAAAAAACCAAACATGTTATTCCATGCAGGTGCAATAAGGCAATGTAGAGCTAACTGTCATCATTATGCTGGCATTGCAACTCAAACCATCTCATGATTTTCCTTAGTGGCTTCACAAATACACTGAATAGGAGGGATAATAGAACAAACAGGTGATATTCAACATCATCCTAAAAGCAGATGAGCAATCTCTCAATATCACCGCCCCTCTGTGATGTCAGAGGAAAGGCAAGTCACTCACTCAATACCATGCATCTCCACAGACATCAAAAGCAGTAGGGCTTGAAAAATCCACTCACCTAGGAGAAAGATTCCTACTACCTATCTGACAGCATCTGCAGAATCTATGCTTTTATTTAAAAACACCTCTAACCCTCTGGGCTGAGAAAAATCTGGCGAGTCTTGCCCATATGCTCAATGTTTAGCTGATAGCCATATTTGGGGTCGGAAAGGAATTTTCCTGCAGGGCAGATTGGCAGAGGCCCTGGATTTTTTTTTTGCCTTCTTCTGCAGCATGGGGCACAGTTCACTTAATGGAGGATTCTCTGCATCTTGAAGCCTTTAAACCATGATTCGAGGACTTCAATAGCACAGACATAGGTTAGGGGTTTATTACAGGAGTGGGTGGGTGAGATTCTGTGACCTACATTGTGCAGGAGGTCAGACTAGACGATCATAATAGTCCCTTTTGACCTTAAAGTCTATAATCCTCCAAACTTAAATGCAGTGTAAACTAATGCAATGTTGGCTTCCTAAGTCCTCACACAGCTACAGTGCCTCTCTGCTCAGAATTTTGTTAGTTTCAGTATTGAGCATAGGGATCTGAACAGCACATCGAAAAGTGTTAAGAATAAAATCAGTTTCATGCTACTGTTCTTTGAGAAACTCTGAAAAACAGTACAGCCAGGCACTCAAGCTATTTCCCCTGCCCAAAAAGAGAGGACGGGAAGCAGTAAAGCAGCAAAGACTACCCCCGCCCCATCATGTCTCTCTCCCCTCCCCCCCCCCCCCAACAACTAGGAAGCAATGGGAGGAGATTGTAGAACAGAGGTGTGTTCCCTTCAAAACATCCAAAGTATGCATTTTGGGATGCTTCAAATTTAACAGATATCTACAAGCCAGAGGCTATGGAATAAGAGTGAGGGTTTGGAAGGTCTGAGGAGGGAATAGTAAAGCTATTCTTGCAGCCAACAGAAAGCTAAAAGAGGGGAAGAGCAGCAGACATGACACAGGGAGAGGGACAGGACTCACAGGTGGCACTGAACACTCTCTCTCTCAGGTACTTGGATGGCTGGTTCTTGCTCACAAGCTCGAGGTCTAACTGATCACCACATGTAGGGTTGGGAAGAAATTTTTCTCTGGGACTGGCAGTGACGTTTTGATTTTTTGCCTCCTCTGCAGCACATGGGTGTGCATGATCGCTTGCCCAGATTTTCTGGCAGTATCACACTGCATCATTCCCCTGTGATTGCAAGGGTCTCAGGCGCTGGTGTACCTCAGCCCCCTCCTATTTTCTGCCTGTGGCACATAATAGTCTCTTGTGAGTTGTAAAATCTTGATCTAATTTTGGTTGTTGAGCATAGAGTATGGGTGCTGGGTGGTGTTGATGGCCTGTGATACACAGGAGGTCAGCCTAGATGATCTAGTAGTCCCTTCTGGCCTTAGCCATAGAGTGTATGAGAAACAATCAGATCAATTTGCTAACTTCAGATAATACTCCCTCTGTTTAATAAATCAGCTTTATATGCAAAACAGAGAAATGTATTTTTTTATGTATCCAACAATTTTAGGTAGTTTTATTTAACTAATGCGTAATTTTAAAATACTCCTTTTGTGCATTTAATTGAATGCCAATTTCCATCCAAATATAGCTGAACACAAATCAGAAGTATAAAAAAAATAATCATTTTTCCTTCACAGACAACAAAGTTCGGTGCCGGAGTTTAAGTACTGTACGATCAAGCCAAGTATTAACTCTGTACCTAAACCATGCTACTGCAGCAGAATAGGTTTGGGAACATGATTAGAACAGTTTTATCTAACAGATGAAGACATCGTTGGGTGTTATCAGTCATGTTGGGAAACTATGGGGTCCTCTACTATAGGAATTATAGCATAGATTGGTCCCTTTTTAGGTCCTGCAGTTCAAAAAGGTAAAATCATGACTACAACATAGATGAAATCCTTATCCCCTGAATAATATAACAGAAAAAAGTATATTGAATAATCACAAACACCCCTTGCATTTAAAGTACAGCTGGAATAACTCAGGTTTGCTAAATGACCCCAGGTGGAGAGGGAGTTGAAATCCTGAAGAATTTTGCAATGAATTGCTAGAGGTGGAAATTCTTGTTCACAACTCTTATTCAATATTGCTTTATTTTGCAATTTAATCTAATACAACAAGAAATATAAACACCATTTTTAAAGTTCTGAAAGGCACATAATCAAAATGGACTTCCTGCAGGGTTAAGAACATGTTTAGAAACAAAGCAAAACATAATTCGACATACTTTACCTTGATAGGGGCTGTTGAAAACTTGACTCTTCTGTCTGGCTCAGGAT
The DNA here is from genome assembly GCA_032164245.1 of Sternotherus odoratus. NCBI lineage: Eukaryota > Metazoa > Chordata > Testudines > Kinosternidae > Sternotherus > Sternotherus odoratus. Next base: position 30,668,264 of record JAVMKO010000011.1, on the reverse strand, counting down.
CTTCCTCTTCAGACAGCCCAGGAAGCTCCTCATATTCACTGTCATAGGTATACTCCTCTTCCCCCTCTAATGTTTCTCTACTTTCAGGGCCCTGGTTTTCAGATTCTGTATCCCTGTCATCATCAAAACCTGCATTCTCTATTCCAAAAGCACTGACAGAAAATGCAATGAACTTCTCTCTCTGATTTTCCACCACCTGCTCCTCCCCCTCCTCTTCAGTGTCCCCCTCCTGTTCTAGCTTGTCTGGAACCGGTGTGATAAGAACCTCTTTCAGAGACACCCCCTCTGTTATTTCCTTCTGACTGGGCTCACTGCATACTGTAACCTCTTCCAGTCCTTCAAATGAATGGTTGTTCTCTTCCCCAGTTTGGTGCCGGAGTAGTTGTTCCTCACTATCTTTCCTCAAGATATCTTCTTTATTCCCTAAGGTTTCTTTTTGTTCTGCAACCAGTTCAGCCCAAACCATCTCTACCTGGGAGACCTGTGGGGGGCCCCTGTCCACTAACCACTTGGCCTCCTTATCAGATGTACTGTTCACATCCGGCTGGCTCCTCCCAGGAGCCACTTGCTCCCGTGTATGCACTTCTTCAGGTGACTGGCTCAGCTCACCCCTGCTGCTGCTACTGAGACAAACAGGCTTTTGGGGGCATGGACTCTCGTCACTGCATCCTTGAATAGCAGCAGGTGACTCCCAACTACAGGGGAGCACATACCCTTGACTGGGAGTGCTCTCACTTTTGGAAATTTCTTTGGATTCTTCTGTGTCACTGTCACCAAGAAAACTTTCCAGCCTCCTAGAAATTGGTCCTGCATTCAAGGAGGATCTTGGACCACCACTGAGATGCTGTTGCCTGTGCTCATCATTGCCTAGACTGTCAGCTCTTTCCAGGGCCACATGAGGGATCACATCTATATTGAAATTAAAATGATCCACCACACTGCTGCAGTCAGGAGAGGCTGAACCACATCTTGTCTTTTCTTCACTTTTTTCACATTTGTTGGGAGAATATCTGTCCACCGAGCTCCACTGCTTTATATTCCTCTCAAAAAGTTTCCTGGTCTCAGAAAACTTTTCTGCCAAGGCAGCTTTGTTCAGATCTCCCTCATCTTTGCTGCGGATGATTTTGTCACCCGTGGAAGACATGGGCAATGAGTCCAGGGGACTGGAGCAGGGGCTGGTATTAAGGAGGTTATTTTTTTGGACACTGTGGAAAGATGGGCTGCTGGGAGAAGGTACCAGATCAGTTGGTACTGCCCTGCTGATGATCTTAGCCTCAGTGGGGGAGCTGCTTTCACACAGTGGTGTGGCAGAAGAGCCCCCCATCTGCAGGAACATGTTTTTGATCTTGTGTACTCTGTTGCCATAAGTGGCAGCTCTGCCTCGGCTATGTGGGTCATTCCCCGCTCCACTGGAGGTGTTCAGCTTCTGTTGGGGGCCCACTTTGTTGGAAGCATTTTCAGGAATGCTTATCCCATCAAAGGAGCATTTGATGGCATGGAAATCAGATTTATAAGTATTTCTGTGTGGAGAAGCGCTTCTGAGAGTCCTTTCCCCTTTGCCTTCAGTTTTCATCATTGTCAGAAACAGAGACCCTCACTCTGGGCAAAGAATGTGGAGGAAAATCCAGGGCACCAACAGCCTCTGCCACCCCCACACTACCTAGATATGATCTTATCCTGGCTTGGAGAGGAGAAGACTTGAAAAGCAGCCTCTAGCTGGGTTATTCTCCCATGCTCACATTGAAATGAGTTATGGGAGAGAGAGATCAAGACATATCTGGATATATAGGAGATTAAATCCACGGATGATCATGGTATCCAGAAAGCAATCTGCAGAGAGAGAAAGAATAATTTACTTGGGACCTCACCAGTGTTGACATGCATCTGAATCGGTCAGTCTCCCCAGGACTTCAGAGGGAATTTCCCACCCTGAGGAAGGGCAAGAAATAAGCCCCTGGTGTCCCCGTTCCCTGCAAGGAAAGGGCAGGTCAAGTTCTCTAAAGCCCTGCCCAGCCCATGATCAACCTGACGTGCAGCGCCAGACTAAAGCTCAGTGAGTGGGTCACTTTCACTCCATGCCCACGGCCCGCTCCCCCGCCGGCACCGACCCGCCTCCCACGGGCCATCCCAAGTCCTACGGGGCGGCCAAAGCCAACCCGCCCCGGCGCTTCCCCCCCCCCCTTCCTCCCCCGCTGCCGGGGGACACGCTGGCCGACCCACCCCGCTCCAGTCTGAGCAGCTGCGGCCAGCCTGGCCCCTCCCGTGCGCCGGCCCCGCGGCGGGGTGTCCCTCGGGGCTCCGCGCTGCCCGGAAGAGGAAAACCCCCCAAGTTTCGGCCCAGAGTTGGCGCGTCCCGGGAGAGCGAGTCCGCCGGGAGTCGCGGGGCGGGCGCCGGGCTCACCGCGGAGCCGACCCCTGCTCCCCAGCACCTCGCCCCAAACTTTCCAGCCCGGGGGGGGGGGAGGGGGAGTTGCCCGGCTCCCTCCCCTCAGTCCTCCCGGCAGCCCGAACTCCTTTCCCCACCCCCCAGAGTACCGCCCGCCCCACTCACCGGCCGCATCCCGCCCGCCCGACTCACTCCGCCCGGGCCCCCCCGCCCGTGTGTGACGCCCGCGCGCTCTCACACAAAGACTGGCGCCACGAGCACGCGCCTACTCCGCTCCACACGGGGGGGAGGGGGGAGAAGCTCCTCCTCCGCTGGGATATACCACACGGGATAAGGGCTCGGCTGGGATGATACCATCTGGGGAAGGGTAGCCGAGCGCTCGTGTGTCCAGGGTCTCCGCTCCCGGCGGCTGAGACCAGCCCTATCTCCGATCTGTGGTTTCCCCTCCCGTAGTGGCCGATACAGCAGCTCCCATGTCCGCTGGAGCCAATGGGCCCGCTTCCGAGAGGTACCGCGGAGTCTCAGCTCCGGTGGAACCCAGCGGGCCAGGTGATCAGCGCGTCTCAGGGTTTCCCCCGTAATCCCTGAACGGAAGGAAAACCCGGTTCAGAAAACTGAGCCTTTAACATAAAATGTCCGGCTCCCCTCGCAATAAATATCTGGGTACTTCTGCACTACAGCTGTTTTGCAGAGTAGGAAGGGATGGTTGTTCCCCCAAACTTTTTTTGTGATACACAGGAGTCCCAATCCTGCCAGTGTCTCCTTGCAGGATCGCAGCCATGAAGCCAAGAAAAAAACAAACACAAATAATGCTGTTTTACCTAAAAAGAGTCAGTTTGCGTAAAAATAAACACAGTGCTGTCAACTCTGGAGCTGGGGGGGGGGGGGTCTGAAAGTCCCAGCTCCCAAAGATATGTGACAATCTTAACTTCCAGTCAAAAAATAAAAATAAAAATCCAGCCTTGCTGGTTGCTGCAGGGAAAATGTTGAACAATGAATCAGGAGGCAAAGAAAAATAAATTATTTTTTAAAACCTTGATTTTTGAATGTGCAGAGCTGATAAAATTGTAAACACCCAAAATCAGAAAAAGTAAATATTAGAACCCAGATACTGTATAATTATCAGTCAGGTAGGGCCCATTGATTTCAATAACTTCAACAGAGTTGGCTCAAGCCTATTCAGAGGAGAATGGAAGGAATGGAGTTAGAGAGAGTGGAAGGAATGGAGTGGGAGGTTTAATAGGAAAATGTTGTAGCCACATTAACTGAGAGCATATAAACCAAAAATGGGCCATTTGGTGTTTGTAATGATATTGTAAACTATAGGGGGCTGGTAAGTGTACACCTGTTGCTGATTTCCTCAGTGTTAAATATGCTAATAACAGCTTTCTTCGCTCACTGGGCAAGATCATGGCTTGCTGCACATATCAGAGACTGCATGGGGAAATAAAAGAGCTTAAAGCACCTCTTTACTCTCCATGCATGCTATCGATATTGTGGATTAGTGTAGGAGGATTTGCAACCTCCCAGGAACTGTTACTACTGTTAGACAATGGAAACTGACATTCAGCATAAATAATATTGCATATATCAAATTCTCTTTTCAAGTACACCCAGGCAACACCAGTGACTTCAGCCTAGTTGCCTGGATGTAATTAAGGGGAAAATCTTGCCTATTGTCTGCTTCCTGGAATAGACATTCACATATGACACATATGAAAGCAAACTAAGGAGCCAGAAGAGCCTTAAAGAATCAAAGAGCACTTTACATCAGTGACTGAGACAACACTGAAAGATTGATAGAGCTGGTCAGAACCCAGAATTCTTGTTCTGTGAGAAATTCCTTTTTTGTTTGTTTGTTTTGAATTGGAACAAAAATGCAAAAATTCCCATGGAATGAGAATTCCACAAATTAATTTTGGGAAATTAATTAATAGAAATCAAAACAACATTCATTTCAAACTTATCAGTAATTATCAGTAATGTATATTGTATTATATTTATATTTATATTATAAACTATTCTTGCAGGACATTTTGATTTCATTGAATCATCATTTTCCAATGGAAAACTGTTCCTTCAGAACAATTAACTTAGATGAGTACTTCTCAGCTGACTTCCCATTGGCTTTAGTAGAAATTACAATGCCCAGAATATCTAGGATTTAGTCCTAAAACCATAAAGCAGTTTCTAATCTGTTTTAATAGATTAGCAGCAGTAAAAAATAACACTAATATTTAAACAAGATGCTTCTTTAATATTTAAATAGATGTGAAATTTCAGAAATGTTCCTCTGATAATAAAGCATAGTGGAAATTAGTTCACAGTCTCTTCCATTGTTTTTACACATTGCCAACATCAAAAAATCATAGAATATCCAGGTTGGAAGGGAACTCAGGAGGTCAAGTAGTCCAACCCTGCTGCTCAAAGCAGGACCAATCCCCAGTTATATCAGCCTATCCACGGGCCTGACATTAAAAACCTCTAAGAAAGGAGATTCTACCACCTCCCTAGGTAACCCATTCCTGTGCTTCATCACTCTCTTGGTGAAAAAGTTTTTCCTAATATCCAACCTAAACCTCCCACACTGCAACTAGAGGCCATTACTCCTTTTTCTGTCATCTAGTGACACTGACAATAGTCTAGATCCATCCTCTTTGGAACCCCCTTTCAGGTAGTTGAAAGCAGCTATCAAACCCCCCCTCATTCATCTCTTCTGCAGACTAAATAATCCCAGTTCCCCCCAGCCTCTCCTCATAAGTCATGTGCTCCAGCTCCCTAATCATTTTTATTGCTTTCTGCTGGACTCTTTCAAATTTTTCCACATCTTTCTTGTAGTGTGGGGCCCAAAACTGGACACCGTACTCCAGATGAGGCCTCAACAACTCTGAATAGAGGGGAATGATCACGTCCTTGAATCTGCTAGCAATGCTCCTACTTATACAGCCCAAAATGCCATTAGCCTTTTTGGCAACAGGGCCACACTGTTGACTCATATCCAGCTTCTCGTCCACTGTAACCCCTAGGTCCTTTTCTGCAGAACTGCTGCCCAGCCATTTGGTCCCTAGTCTGTAGCAGTGCATGGGATTCTTCTGTCCTAAGTGCAGGACTCTGCACTTGTCCTTGTTGAACCTCATCAGATTTCTTTGGCCCAATCCTCTAATTTGTCTAGATCCCTCTGTATCCTATCCCTACCCTCCAGCCTCTCTACCACTTCTTCCAGTTTAGTGTCACCTGCAAACTTGCTGAGGGTGCAACTCACACCATCCTCCAGATCATTAATGAAGATATTGAACAAAAGCAGCCCCAGGACTGACCCTTGGGGCACTCCACATGATATTGGCTGCCAGCTAGACATGGAGCCATTGATCACTACCCGTTGAGCCCAACTAGGCTGACCCGATGTCCTGATTTCATGGGGACAGTCCCAATTTTGGGGTCTCTCTCTCTCTCATATAGACTCCTATTACCCCACATCCAAGTCCTGATTTTTCACACTTGCTGTCTGGTAACCCTAAGCCCAACGATCTATCCTCCTTATAGTCCATTCATCCAGCCCATACTTCTTTAACTTGCTGGCAAGCATACTGTGGGAGACCATATCAAAAGCTTTGCTAAAGTCAAGGAATAACAAGCTTTTCACCACATGTCTGCCTCCAGAACTAGACTAAGAGGAAGTGTACAATACAAAATTAAGTCGACCAAAGTCACATGACGTATAGCCACCACAGTAATTAAATCACAGCCCCAGACACTACATGGAATGTCTGGTGGGTGTAGGGAGGTCATGGGATGCAGTTCTCTATGGGCTGCACGGGGAGTTGAGCATGGGTCTGTTGAACCTGAAGGTCAACAAGAGTCTCCAGCACATCTGTTTGCCTCTTGAGAAGCACTAGCATGTTGTGCTGCCTGTTTCTCTCCTTATCCTGTGCTTTTCTCCTCTCCACTCTATCCTTGTCCATTCTGTCCACAAGGTGATCCTCCAAGCCCTGTGCTTGGTATCTGAAGTATCAAAGGCTTGCAGGATCTCTTGGAACATGTCATCCTGCCTCCTCTTCCTTCTCCTCCTTATCTGGCTGAGCCACTCCGCTGGGTTGTGTGGATGGAGAGACCCTAAAGGCCACATTTCCAGCTGCAAAAGATACTCTGCACAGCGGTACTATTGTGAGTGTATTCACAGGATAAATGGAAGCAGCATACTGAACTCACTTCCCTTCATCCACACAAGTGGCAAGCACCACATTCTCACTTCTCCTTGGAATTGATAGAGCATGGCAGCAGTCTCAGCCCTGGGGAGTAAGGCCCGGAGTGGGCGAGAAGTGGGGAAGTTGGAACTGTCAGGGCAAACTCAGTTTCCCTTGCTCATTCTCCCCATTTACTCTACCTCACCAGCAATCACATAGTTAAACTCTCCAGAGTTGTAAAATCATTAGCTTGAGGCTTTAGAAGCTCAGTGAAATACTGCTTTGACAACAAGTTGTTTTTGTAACGTTATCTGTACCTAGAATGTAACCTTGCCTAGACAATTACAGTCTGTAGGCCCTCACAAGATGAGCTAATGCATTATATCTCAAGGTTGCTACTTTTCTAGAGAAGAATAGACTCTGATTCATAAGCTGTTGGCATCATATAAGCGTTATCGAGGTCAACACACCAGCTGCATCAAGAGGGCACTGACCTATGATTGATGTAATGGTTTGCTGATGCGCATGCTTCAAGTAGGTCTTTCCCTCCCTCCACCCATTCCCCCTCCCCTTCATGATATACTCTATAAAAGTTTGCTTGGTATCCACAATAAACGGAGCTGCTGCTAACCCCCTTTCTCGACCGAGAGGAGGGTGCCTCAGTTTCCCCTTTGATCAAAGTTGAGTTGTGTGTTTCTTCAATGGTCTCTGACAGCTTGTGAGCTCCTTGCCTCAACTCCGCCACTGCAATCCGGAGTGTAAGGTAAGGGGGAGAGACGCGCCATTAATTTTCCCCTGACAGAACCATAAGGGGGAGGAGAGTTCCACGGGCATTAGTGTGTATATATGCAGATAAGGCCATTGAACGAAATACTGGCACCATTTTCTACAGGTGGTAAGTGGTGATTTTAGCTGTAATCTCACTCAGGTAACGGACGCTGAAAGGGAAGCTTCTGCACACCTCTGGCTGCAGACCAGGTTTGTATGCTGCTAGCTTGTGTGCTGCGATAGTGCCTGCTGAAGTAATTGCTCAGTGGCGTGGGGAAGTGTCCTACCACAGTGCAAGAAATAAAACAATAAAAGATTGTTAACGGCTTATAGATTGTTGAATAAGCCATAAATGCAGTGTCTCTATTCAGTTCATGATTTTTAGTGTCTAGCAAAGTTATGAATTTAAGCCCCCAAGCTCATTTTTTGAAGGTGTTGTGCAGGTTTCCTTGAGGGAGAGGCCTGAGAGGTCAGATATAGAGTGATCATTTTGTGAAAAATATTCACCCACAGATGTTGGGATGTTTTTGTCTTTTATAATCTTTCTGTCTGCTTCATTCAAGAGCATAGTGATTGTTTGGTTTCACCCACATAGTTGTTATTGGGACATTTAGTGCACTGGATGAGGTCGCCACATATTGTGACAGGCATGAGTAGGATCTAGGGATCTTCAAAGTTATGTTGTGGCTGGTGTTGATCATCATAGCAGTGGAGCTGTGTCTACAGGTTTTGCATCTATTCTTCTGGCAGGTTCTGGGCTTTTAGAGGAACTGCTTATACAAGAGCTGGAAATTTGAAATTGGCACTCAGCTGGTAAAATACTTTAACCAACTCATGCACATCTTAGTTTTAAGAAAGAAAGAAAGAAAGAAAGAAAGAAAGAAAGAAAGAAAGAAAGAAAGAAAGAAAGAAAGAAAGAAAGAAAGAAAGAAAGAAAGAAAGAGAAACTGGTAGAGATAGAATTTAAAAAGCTCCCTCTCCTCTTCCCTATCATTGCTTTGCTGATCCTGATAATTGACTGGGCAGTATGCAGTAGAGGTGGAATAAATGCCTCACAGGAAAAAGGAAAAATCAACAGAGTATAAAGTGCATTGTTAAAGCCAGTGGTCAACTGAGCTAAAGAAGCTTGCATGCCTATTGAACAGAATCATGGCTCCTGTATTCATTGTAAAGCTTTATTCTCTGAACTTTTACTCTTTAAATCATCTACTTTATCCGCATTTTATCATGTGATCTGAAGAACACTATAGCCAAATTTGTAGTTAATCTTCCATTTGGTGCTTAACTTTACATGGAGTTGATGTATATATTGTACTTTTGTGAAATGCTACATGTAGAAGGGCTTAATTAAACAAAATTTAGAGTATCAGTATACTTCTATAGATTTTAAAAGCTGTTTCTACTACTCTTGGTAGATAATTTTATGTTATGTCTTTGTTTTAAAGTAACTTATCTAAAACAACTTACTATTTTAAAAGATATAATTTTAAACAAATTCGAATGTGATTTTTCCTAAGTTATTTACTTTATAGCACTCCTTTGCAAAGTAAGATGGAATTGATTTCTATACAGGTTTCGGTCTAAACTCAAAGCTGACATATCATGTGCAACATCTGCACCAATAATGAGAAGGACAAAAAGTTGTATAGCAGCTGAAGAGATGTGTCGTGTGTGAAGAGAAGTGTATGAGTATGTACACTGGCAGTGGTGCAAGAGTTTAGCAGAGAGGCTGAGTAGGGCATATCTTCAGGGAAAAGGATCAGGGTTTGGATATGGCCAGGTAGAATACATTCAGAGCTACTACAAAGAAAATAAAGTACAAAGAATAGTCTAACTTAGGCCTTATCTACACACAGTTTGTTCACATATTTAAATAAATCATTTTATGTACATTGGTACACAAACCGTGTGTAAACCAGCCCTTAAAATCAACTCTGTCTGCTTTAAGGGAGAGTGAAGAGCTGCAAATCATTCATTTGTGACAGCAGTCACATTCAGCACTTGAGCTTTAACAAAATCTTACCTGTAAATGAGTAAGTGATGCTGGTTGGGCCAAGAAGAGTCTTAAAATACTAGACCTGTTCTGAACAGGTTTATATGTTACAGTGATTAAAATGCTGGCACCCATCTAGAGTCTTTTTTGCCTACACTAGCTAACTAACATGTTGCTAACATTTGGAGTTGCACTGATGCTAATGATGGTACAATTCTTTTTCAGAAATTAGGCTAATATAGACATAGCCTCTCTCTCTTTCTGTGCCTCTTCGTCTTCCTGCTTTACTCCCTCTTTTTTCCCCTTCTTTCTCAGTTGGTCCTTTCTCAGTTGGTAAGTAATAGGAAGGAGCAGGAATGAGAGAATTAAGAGGTTGTTGAAAAGAAAGAGAGAGAGCAAGTGAGAGAGAGGGTGAGAGATGTTTGAGATGTTTGCGTTCTGGCAGTCATTCATTCCCATCACAGAAAAAAAATCTGAAGGTTTTCTGAAGGTGTTGACTTTCAGTCATATCAAACCAGGGCTGAAGCTGAACCAGTGACCTAGAGGTGAAAGACCCTGTAAGCCAATACCAGTCTCTCATCTTAACCCGTCCCTGCTGAATCTTATTTTCTGAGATAAATTTCTCAAAGGATTTGGTCTTATTTTGGTTGAAGTGTAAAATCAATTGGTTGTAGCAGACCACAGACAATTTGCAGTCCAAGCTATACCTAATAATAAGACAAAAATGACCACTGAAAGCGTTAACTCAAGTTTTTTCTCGAGATGTAAGAAGTGTTGTGGGTCTGACTCAAAAACACACAAAAAAGCCAGAAAATTTGCATTTAAAGTTCAAAATATGGACTGAAACATCAGTCTTAATGTATGCCATTTTAAAAATGGAATAAAGTAGTATTTATATAAGATCCAAAAGGTTTTTGCAGTTGTTATTAATTTTTACAGTAGTTTTAAAAATGAAAATCTTTACACCAGTGTTACAATATATTTTTGTTACTCATTAAACATGAATATTGAACAGTTATTACTCTGCCACTCCTTTTGTTATAAAGTTAATGGCTAATCTGCAATAATGTATAACAGGTGATATTACATAAATCTTTCTTATCATATCTTTCATACCAAAGAATCACAAAATGCTTTCTATATTTAACAAAATAATGAAACAATTAAATAATAGATAACATTTACAGAATTTATATAGTTTTATACCATATAGAGAGAGACTATAAATGGCTGCAATGTACAATGATTTGAATGAGAGCTTTAAAAAACAAATTATCTGCCTTTTTAATTTGATTTCTTTTCATTTGAGCATTTATTGAGTAATATGGTACATAGTTTCCTTTGGATGACACACATTTGGATATATTTCTTGGATAAGTTGTACATTCATATGTATGTGTAAGTGTATACATATGTGTGTGTATATATGCACATACTCTCACACATGTGATGTAAATTTCTAGTTTTTAAAACAGGCATACATATATAATATAGTATTATTTTTTAAATTAAAAACTTACATGACATATTTCCATTTATAAATATATATACATATTCATGCATATATGGACACTTATGAATGCATATCTCATCCAAGTGATAAGTACCCATCTTCTGAAAATCAGTCCTTTTATTTGGCCATCTAAAATCAATAACTGCTTTTGAAAACCATTGGTTTGTGTGTCACAGTGAAATCTGTGTTTACGTAATATTTATGGATAAAATTCTTATCCTTCCAAGTCTAACTAGAGAGAAACAGACAGACAGAGACTAGAGTTTAGGTTTGTTGCATAAAACTAAACAATTGTGGTTTGAAAACGTAAGCCCTTAGAATACTTTTGGTTATTTTTGATACAGAAGTAGTAATTATGTTAGAGAAAGAATAGGGGAAAATGCAATGATGTAGGTAAATCACTTATTGGACTAACTAAAAAATCAAAGTTAAAAAGGTAAGATTTTGAGACTCTACTGATCCAGAAAGAGAGAAGCAAGGGTTGGCTGGAAGGATGTTGGTTTAGAATTTATAATTAATATTAGCAATAAAGATATGTCAAAACAATAAAATAAAGTCAGACTCTACTAAGAATTGGAGTTTCCTAAATATCTCTGACTGGATCACAATGACTGGAAGTTATATCTATCAAAATAAAAAACAAAGAGTGGAGCTAAAATAAATGATAAGTAATTCATACAATAGAAAGGAAACAAATTTGATTAGCTAGCAGAATAGTTTCTATGTAGACAACTCGTAGCGTGCTAGAAAACGAATACGTCTTTGGAGTCCATTTTGTTTTACATTGCAATCATCATTGTTCATGGCAGGTATTAAAATTCAGTCTTAAAACCAAACATGGTCACTTCAAAAACTGAGTGGTCTGTCTCTTATTGGTTTATTTCGGTCCTCTGTAAACAGTTATTTACTTGCTATCTCTTTGCCAGCACCCATCACATCCCAATATAATCGAACTAGTCCATAGGTCAGCAAGGATGACTTCAATACATTCAGAATGCATGCCTCAGATGTTATGATGCGGATGCATGCCTGGGTGATTACCAAATATGGATAGACTAAATCATACTGGGGAAAAGTCAGCTTCACTTTCACTATAGAATTTCTCTACACTGGAGTTTAGGCATCTAATAATAGAGTATGGTATAGTTGAGCCTGAACAATTATAGTTTAAAACTATCATAGAAACTTCAGTTTGAAATAAATGATAAAAAATGATCAAATGATCAAAAATACAGTCCTGTTTCAGAATACCTTTTCTAGACATAAAAATAGTTCAGTTTTAAAAGTCCAGTGCCTCCCTGTGATGGGGCTTACCCTCATCACCTGCAAGGCTAGGGAAAACCCCCAGCTAGTCACGCGCACCAAACCTGGGGGGGGTGAGCAGCTAATTGTCCTCTGGCCAGAGGAGGCAGAGCTAAGACTTATAAGTGGATTGAAGGATCCCAGTTAAGGGAGACTGCAGAGAAGGAAGGTCTCTGGCAGAGAGAAGCATAGAGCTACGGTTTAACAGGGTGACAAATGGGGGAAGTACCAGTATTCAGTTTGTAAGTAGAATGAGACGATTTCAATAGCTCAAGGGATAGAAGAATTATTTGGATTCATTTTGACTTGTTTGTTACACCCTGGAAGGGGTTTGAACATTATGACTTGGTTGGAGTGCTGAGCCACAGAAAGTCCTGGAACCAGAGGTAGGCAGCCAGCCAGCAGAAGGTGTTGGAGCTGAGGATACCAACCACGTTATGCCTGGGTATCTCAGGGTGATTGTGCCCCACCACACTCATGCATGGAGGTGTTAATCCTTTTAAGAAGTGGAGGTTCCTCTTTTCCCAATGTAATTCAGTATTTACTTTCAGTCCAGAAAGGGCCCAAGACTCCAGTCTTTAGATGAGTCTTTAATGCAAGAAAAAACTATTTTAGGTCAGTATGGAGTATTTGACATTTATACGTTTTAACTTTTCTCTCAGAGCTCTGCACACTTGGATTTAGCCACCTGGCTTTACAGGATACAATAAAGTCAAATCAAATTAAATTTCTTAAAAATATTCCTAAAATAGTGTTTCTGTGAAATATATGATAAAAACAAAATACTTTTGGTGTGGTTCAGGAGTTTCATTAAAAAATGGTGCTCTGTCAACTGTGCCTATAAACTAGGCTCTATCCATTTAGAGTTCTAGTCACAGTGGTATGGACAGATGTTCAAAATAGGATCATACACATTTTGATGGAATTAGGGTCCTTGGTCTAGGTTCCCTCTGGGGTTTGGCCTCCCTCATTTGATGGACTCCTTTGAGTGCCCCATTGGGCACCCTGAACTCAGTTTCAGGGTCTGCAAATTCAGGAAGAAATCACTGCATCAGTTGTACTCAGTTCGTGTTTAGAAGGTTTTTTAAAATGGTAAAGGCTCAAGACAGAGTCAGATTCTCAACTGATGTAAATCAGGGTAACTCCACTGAAATTATGGAGGGGCACCTGTTTACATTGATTGAAAGTCTGATCAATCTTCTTTTTAAAAAATAAATAAATGAAAGTTTAGATTCTAAAACACAAGTTGGGAGCTTGAGAGATGGATTATACTCATACCTTCATACCCCATCCCACCCCCTTGAAATTCAGACTTTGTTGTGGTACAGTATTGTATAACGGCTTTATCAGCAGTCATTCTGGATGAGCTGCATAACTCTTTTATGATTTTGCGACTTGTGGATAATGAAAAAATTCCCATCTCATGCCTGTATGTTACACCACACCAGCATGTATTTTTCCCCTTCCCTCTCTTTCTCACATACATGTGCAGTCTGCCCACCATACATATAAATACTGACAAAATTAATAGTTAAAAAAGTCACCTATTCTTTATATCAATGTAATGTGATTCAAAACTAATTAAAATGGGTACAAAAACACCTGACATCCTATATATGATGGTAATATCCATGTGAAAAAAGTGGGATCACATGATAAATTGCATTTAATTTGAACTTTTGGCAGCTGCCTGACCTTCTCTGTGCACACTAATCTATCTCCGTCTGGATTGCTTCTAACATTTCAAACTTCTGAACTGTTTCAAACAATAACCATTTAAAAAAATCAGCTACTAGAAAAAATGCTTCCTTCTTTCTCCCAAATTACTTGGATCAGTGCTGCAGGATGAGCAATACTCTGGCCTGAACCAGTTATATACTTAAGCATGAATTTAAACACCATAGCTAAAAATGAGTTTCATACTATCGTAAAGGAGAGATTAGCAAATTTTGAATGTTATATGGCACTTGCTTCTAATCCTAGCATCTTCTTGCATAAGCAAGACAGATTTAATTACTGAGCTATGGGATATTTCATATTAAATCATGGGGAAAAATTAAAACTCCATAAAACAAAAAAGAAATAAAACCTGTAACCGCAAAAATACTCCCTGAAATTGAAAAGAAAGGCTTATAAATAACCAAAGCCTAGACAAAGATTGTATATCTGTGGTGTACTGAAAAATCATAAAGCACCCACTTGGATTTTCCTAACAATAGTAAGAGCCAGATTAGGGATGTGTGCCACAGTCTGCATCAGGGCACAGGATGAGAAGGGCCCATCCAGGAGTCCCAGAGAAAAGTTGGGTATTGAATCAACCGGCAACTCCACTGTCCTTTGAAGGGGTGTAATGTGCAGGGGGTGCAGGTGGCAATAATACTACTTAAGAGTTCACTCACACATTTTATGATTGTTTACTGCTACTGTGCTAGTTTTGCTCAGAACATATGGTCCTTAAAGAAGTCCCAGTTGAGAAAAGCATCTCCATTCAGACTAGCACTTAGATACATGCTTACACTTAAAAGCAATGGGATTTAAGAGCATCCTTAAAGTTAAGCATGTGCTTAAATGCTGTCCAAGAAGTTCCTCGCAGCCACAGAGTAGAACACAGTAACAACTATGTGATCTTGGATGGCTACAGATTTATTTCTGTATCCACTACAAACTATTTAAAGTGGTACAGCATATGTTTTGATTAAATTTAAGTTTCTGGCATAGTCAAAATTATTTCACCCAGTATCAAAGGGCAAACACAACTAACAGATGTTTTCCAAAAAAACATTTTCAGATTTATTATTTTTAATTGTTATTTTAAACCCTGCCAGATCTTATTGTTTCTTGTCTTCACCAAAATGCATATTTTATCCTATTTAGAGACACATTTCTTTCTGTTATGCAGTCATTTCATCAGACTGTCTAGACTACAACATGAGATCATCCTCATACCATCTGTTTCACTAGGTTTGTTTAGTGTGCCTGCAGTTCAGCTCAAGACCTTCTTTATAAAAATGTTTGTCCTGTGTCACATCTCAAAAAAGTCATACTTGTCAGGTGTATTATAGCCGATGGGTTCAGTATTTTAGCACGGTTTATAGTAGCTATATGCAGAAGGTCAGAAGCCATTTTAAAACTGGCTTATGAGGATTTGATATTGACTGAATAGACAAAACAATCAAACTGCTGCTGATTCACTTCTGTTCTGATTTGATTAGTGCCTAAATACTTTGCCTCCAGGCATGTTAGAAATAAGACTACCTAAATAAATGTACAAAAGTGCAGACATTCCAGTCCTTGATCTCCTAAGTCAAATTGTTCCAAATTGTGTCAGAATTAACTAACTTGAACTAACACTTCTTCTAATATCATAGCACCATAGCATTAAGGCATCCAAAATTATGAGGCAGGTGGTGACAGAACCCCTTTCTGGTTTGGGTGATCCCCAAAACAACACAGTAGTGTTGGGAGAAAGTTGGCACTTTAGGAAGCTAACAGACTGTTTTAGTATCAGAATAAGGGGGTTTGAGCATTAGCCTGCTAAATCCAGGGTTGTGAGTTCCATCCTTGAGGGGGCCATTTAGGGATACAGAGCAAAAATCTATTGGGTGATTTAACTGGGGATTGGTCCTCCTTTGAGTAGTGGGTTGGACTAGATGATTTTCTGAGTCCCTTTCAACTTTGATTTTCTATGAATAAAGGTTTTCTTCACATGTATTCTATGTTTCTTTGTATATAAAACCATTCAAAAACTGCTCTATCTAGTCTCAAATTTGTTTTATTATTGGAAGTGTTCAGTCTAAGGCTGTCTACAAATATGTTACAAATATCACTAAAATTATCCCTGCCTAAATAGTAATAGCATTCCCATGATCAGTATGCAGAGTATTACTAAGTAACTCTTGAATCCTTTGTTACAAATCCTGTACAGTAGTTCACTTCAAAATACTTTCATCTTTTTAAAGCAACACTGCTATATTAATGGGGTCAATATGAATTGATGCAGTTTTTGGAAAGGTGTTTTTTTTAACTGGCAGGAAATGAATAAAATCAGAAAAAATAAACACTTTTGTGTCAGGGTTTGGGACATCACTAATGCCAAATGACTGTCATCCACCACTAGCACATGTGTTGTAAAAGGAAACTGCAATTAATTATTAGCATAATGCGTGGTTGCCAAAGCCAATTACAGAAGGAAAAATTGAGTCTTTCCAATGTAATTAAATAGGACTATTGCATATGGAAATTACATGTATTTTATATGGTGATAAAACATTTTCAAGTGGTGTGCGTAAAAGCATGCTTAACTAAACTCATTTTATGCTAGTATTCATTAGCATAAGTCCTTTACCGTATCTCATATATGGTACAGATCTTGGCTAATCTCATATTTACACCACCTACTGTATATCACCATTTATGTCTCTAACCTATCTCCATTTTTCCAAGATAGCTTCAGTGCTAGGTATTTTATTTTCAAATTGATAGCATGCTAAGAAGAGCAGAACAAGAGTCAATTTCACGTTATTGAAAGCATTGGCCCCTATTCAGGAAGGCACTTAAGTATGTGTCTAACATTTTAAACACATGAGTCGTCCTAATGGCTCCTCATTAATCTTATTTGTCACAAATTAAAGTTAGGCAGGTGTTTAAGTATGTTTCTGAACAGGGGTCATTGGAAATCACACATTTCTTTCCCTGCACAGTCTTTCCCTTTTGCCCAGGTGCTAGAACATCACAAACATCTAACCAGTCACTTTCCAGATTTTTTCTAAGTTAATTTTAAGTACTTAGTGGAAGATTTAGTGCATTGCATTATGGTTGCAGCCACTGGGAATTAGGGAACACATGATACTTAGCTTGTAAACTTGTCATTTAAAATAAGTTGTCTTAAATTTTTGTCATGCATCCCTGAGTGGTGGAGGTTGTGGGGAAGAGGCTGTTGGGGAGATTGAGATATATATGAAACTATGATTGTATATAGGTATATGCACATACATACATGTCTCTGCTGTAAATTACATGCATCAGTGGGAAAGATCAAACAGTATTAAATGCAAGAATATAGAAGGAAAAGAATCTCAAGAATTTTTCCTGAGTTCCACCTTTATGAATGTAATCATATAGATTTTGTATCTTAAAAATAAAACTTGCCCACCACAGGATTGATTCCCAGCCTTGGAGGACATATACACAGTAGACAGCTATACATCTACTGAAATAGCTATACATGTTGTGTCACCTTCTCCTCTTAGCCGGGGTTGGCAGTGCAGACCCATAGTTTACAACAAGTGTGATTAGCACTTCTTACAATCCGGCTGGCTAGCCTGATGTTGGTTTGAAGTCAGTTTTCCTTTTCCTAAGTGTAGTGCCTGCCATGGTTGACAAGCATCCCCTGCCTATCTGTAATTCTATATTTTTCACTAATTTAGCATGAGTGAAATTCAACCAAGTGCAGGGACTCTACAACAAAAGGCCTCTTCACACTTACATTCCAATTAAGACCTCCAAATAGGATTAAATTTGAAAGTTGGTTGATAGGTTGTGTGTGGGCAGAGGGACAATGGGACTTTCAAAAGCACCTAATTTCTGGACACAAGTCCCATTGACTTTCACCTCAGGTGAGATTTTCAAAGTCAGTGTGCCTAAATCACATAGGCACTTCTGAAAATCCTCTTTCATGTTTCACCTCATGTGACTGTAATAAAATTGCTTCAAATTTCTGTATCAGCTTAACAATCTCAGTTCCAAAACAGCAAATTGTATGGTAACTTCACAGAGTGGAAGAGGGTCTTCTTTTAGTTTTTGGGAAAGGGGATGGTGGGAAGTTTTTGCAGATGCATAATATCCAATAACTACTGACTAAAGCACTTGTTCATAGTAAATTTTCCATTGACTAAAGCACTTGGTCCTAGGAAATTTTTCACAGGGCTAAGGATTCTGGAACCATTCTTTTGTGGTAAAAAAGAATGTAAAAGAATTCAATATTACTAGATGCTTTTTCTTTCTTTTAAACCAAAAGAATTTACATGGCAGGCATTATTTGCTAACAGCTTAGGTATTCAACCCCAGCAACTAAAGAACAAAAGTATGCTTGTTCAATCCTATCAGATCTGACTTCGCTTTGAATACCAATTTGCAAATACAAAACACATTAACATAGGTATGTGATTTCATCACATATCTGGCACTATATCATGTGGCATCATTCATCTTCCTCTATTTTTACCAACATCAATAGTAACAGTATAAGCACTGGGTTATGTTTAAGGTTAACTGTAGGACCATATGATGACAACTTCATGGATATATTTTTCCACTATTCACATTCAAGCAGATTCAAAGCAAGCCCAGCAAATAAGCATGGGAAATAAGAAATGCTTTCTTCATTTATTCCATGGCAACCCCATGACAGCAGTGTTAAACTGCATATGAATAGCTAGATAAGCACCATGCGATACACCACCAGAGAGAAAAATAGAACTTTAATACAGTTGGTATTTGACCAGTGAACTTGAATCCAATTAAGTACTTTGAGATAAGAATAGAGGAAAACAGGTGTTGCTAACTAGAAATAATTGGCATGTTTTCTTTGAAAGGACCCAAGACTTAACTAAGCAGGAATATTGCTTGTTGGACTTATGAGGCACTGTTAGATCTAGGAGAAGAAGCTTGGACATTGCCCAACTCTATCCAGTCATGCTTCCCAAACAATCTGGCGAATTCCTCTAATGGGATACAAGCTCACTTTGTGGGTAGGGAGGTTGTTCCAGCTACATCAAACCACCAGCATTACTCAGGCTAATGCAATGGCAGTGAAAAGAAAAATGTCTGAGATACAAAAGCGGCACTTCTGCTTCTGTCTCTGATTGGCTCCCATAGAGGCCCAGATATAGGAGAAATAGGACCAGAATAGGGGGGACAATGTTAGGAGGACAAACTGGCAAAGACATGAGAACCAGGAGGGGAGAGAAAGGAAGACTAAATTTTTGAGAGAGAGACAGAGACCTGAGACTGAGAGACAGAGACTAAGATCTGACTCCCTCACAGACAGACAGAGAAGGAAAAACAGGACGGAGAGAAAACCGGGAGAAAGAATAAAAATGGAAAGGAAAACCCAACCTCAGAAAATGATACGAAAGAGAACAGACAAAAATATGGGAGAAAGAATGGATGAAAAGAGCCGACACAAAACAATTTCAGGTGATATGGGCAGGGGAAAGGCTAGGCACAAATCTGCCAAGAACAAATATGGTGGGGTTCCAAGCCCCAAGTCTGGGAAGCATTGCACCACATTTTAGCAAAATAAATGTCTGTTTGATGCTTCTTTTTAATAACCTCCCTCCTCATATAGTATCAGAAATTCTTCTAACAAAAAAATGCCAAAATTATTCTTACAGACTCAGTGCTGAGTAAGTCATGCAATTCTGCAGCAACATTTCTTTTAAAATAACATCTATACCCATATAATATTAAAATAGCGTATTTTTTGTCCATGCAAATGCTGCTTAAACCCTTTGTAATTTGAGAGTAAAATCCTTGGAAAGAAACTGAATTTAAATTTTCTGAAGGTCAAAGTTTTAACAATTATGCTTTAAATATGCATAGGAGCTTTAATAGTATTAACATTTTTCCTAACTCATTTTTCAGATTTACTTTTAATTTTCCTGTGTGTATAGTATTTAAAGATTTAATGGTTAAAGACTCAATCATTGATGTCATTAGTGTAACCATATTTAGCAGAACACCAAAACTATGATTTAAAAGGTGGAAACTGTCAATTTGTGGTAAAATGCACTCTAGAGAGAGTTTCTAATCACAGGAAAATATAACCCTTTTGTGCTTTCTCATTGTTAACAATCGTTTATGGAATTGAAAAGCAATTATCTTTTCTTTTTAAAATTCCTCATCACATAAAACTTGATTATAATTCATATTTAGTATGGAAGGATTATTCTTCATTCAGTATCCCAATGTTTTCTTTTCTTTTTTGAAAGACATTGTTTTGTCAACAAACACTGTACTTGAATGCTTCTGTAAGGAATCTGAGAAAGAACTACAAACGTGAGTATTTAATGTGCACAGTTCTGATAACATGACAAATGTTTGTTTTCTAAGAACAATTCCTTAATTATGCTCTTATACAAGCTTTATTGCTGAGTGACAGAAGATTACATGGAATGTTTCTTGTCAGTTGGCTGAAGCTAGCGGAAACAGGCTAACAGGAGAGCATAATGGAGTAGAGAGTCAGTTTACACAAGACTCACCTTTTTCCCCCAGGAGTCAAAGCAAGTCAAACAGTTACCTATTAGTACGGTTTTAAAATAGGCCACAATGATTCTGTGGATTGCCAGTGCTTCATAACAACACTCACATTTGCCTTAAAGAACTCACAATAATGAGTCTTCTTACTCTGCCAGATCCTGTACTCACTGACAGAAATGAGATTTTTTTCTGCTGGCTTCACTGACTACAAGATTAAACTGGCAATGACATAATTTGTGTGCACTTTTTGTTTAAGGACATCACTGCACACAACAGAGAATGTGGCAATGGCTCTTGCAGTGGCACCATACATTTTAATATTTTATATTAATGTTCCTAAAAAAGGACAGTACAAGTTTTAAAATATCATTAAATATCTATACAGTTCTGCTCACTCTTTTAGGTTGTGGATAGTGATGGCATCATATTTAGAACAGCATTAACTGCTGATCATGACCCACTCCCCACCCCAATACAGACTTCACACTTCTTTTCTTTTTTACACCTTCAATCCTCTGACTATCCCATCTAAGAGTAATTACACAGGTTGGAAGTGTCTGAAATGACTCTCAGTTACATAAATCTGCTTAGCTACAGGAATTTAGCTACATAAGATGCAGGAATTTAGGAACATAAGAATTATCATATTGAATCAGCTCTGTAGTCCATCTAGTCCAATATCCTGTTCCACTAGTGAACAGCATCAGATACTTCAGAGAAGCTTTTCTAAAAGATATTGTAACATTGCACTCCATATGCTTTATAAAAATATGCTTGTAAGGTATCATTACAGATCTTATAATCTACTGGACCAACATCATATGGCAATGAGTCCACAGTCTAATTATGAATTATGTGGAAAAATGTTTTATTTTATTAAATTTGAATTTGCTGCCTTTTAATTTCATTGTAGAGATCCCTTGTTCCTGTATTATGAGACAGGAAGAACATAAGCCCCTTCTCTACCTTCTGTTTTGCCTACTTTTATCATGTCCCATCTTATCCATCTTATTTCTAAAGTAAATATTCCCAGTCTTTTCTCTCCTTATTTACTGGAGAGCTGTTCCATGGCCCCTAATTATTCTCTTCAAGCTTAGCTGAGCAATATCCTTTATGAGATGGTGTAACCAGGACTGCACATAGTATTCCCTATCAGGGCAAACCATGGATTTATAGAACGGCTTTCTACTATATTCTGTATTATTCTCCAGCACATTCCTTATATATCCCAACATTTTTTTTTTACCATAGTTGTACATCGACAGAGGTCTTTATAGAGCTGCCCACAGTAACGCCTAGGTCTTTTTTCTCAGTCGATACTATGAATTTAAAACTTGTAATCTGTATTTAGTAGTTGTTCAGTTTAATCTTTTCCTTTTCAATACATGTTACTTTACATTTATCAACATTGTGTTTCTTTTGCCATGATGTTACCCAGTCACCTAACATGGTTAAGTTTCTCTAAACTTCTTAGAATCATAGAATGTTACGGTTGGAAGGGACCTCTGGAGGTCGTCTAGTCCAACCCCCTGCTCAAAGCAGGACCAATCCCCAACTAAATCATCCCAGCCAGGGCTTTATCAAGCCTGACCT
This sequence comes from Sternotherus odoratus, assembly GCA_032164245.1. NCBI lineage: Eukaryota > Metazoa > Chordata > Testudines > Kinosternidae > Sternotherus > Sternotherus odoratus. Next base: position 30,646,266 of record JAVMKO010000011.1, on the reverse strand, counting down.
TAAAAACCTCTAAGGAAGGAGATTCTACCACCTCCCTAGGTAACCCATTCCAATGCTTGACCACCCTCCTAGTGAAAAAGTTTTTCCTAATATCCAATCTAAACCTTCCCAACTGCAGTTTGAGACCATTACTCCTTGTTCGGTCATCTGCTACCACTGAGAACAGTCTAGATCCATCCTCTTTAGAACCCACTTTCAGGTAGTTGAAAGCAGCTATCAAATCCCCCATCAGTCTTCTCTTCTGTAGACTAAACAATCCCAGTTCTCTCAGCCTCTCCTCATAAGTCATGCGCTCCAGTCCCCTAATAATTTTTGTTGCCCTTCTCTGGACTCTTTCCAATTTTTCCACATCCTTCTTGTAGTGTGGGCCCCAAAATTGGACACAGTACTACAGATGAGGCCTCACCAATGTCGAATAGAGTGGAAAAATCACGTCCCTCGATTTGCTGGCAATGCCCCTACTTATACAGCCCAAAATGCCATTAGCCTTCTTGGTAACAAGGGCACACTGTTGACTCATATCCAGCTTCTCATCCACTGTAATCCCTAGGTCCTTTTCTGCAGAACTGCTGCCTCGCCATTCGGTCCCTGGTCTGTAGCAGTGCATGGGATTCTTCCGTCCTAAGTGCAGGACTCTGCACTTCTCCATGTTGAAACTCATCAAATTTCTTTTGGCCCAGTCCTCTAATTTGTCTAGGTCCCTCTGTATCCTATCCCTACCCTCCAGTGTATCTACTCCTCCTCCCAGTTTAGTGTCATCTGCAAACTTGCCTGAGGGTGCAGTCCACCCACCTTCCAGATCATTAATAAAGATATTGAATAAAACCAGCCCCAGAACCGACCCTTGGGGCACTCCGCTTGATACCGGCTGCCAACTAGACATGGAGCCATTGATCACTACCCGTTGAGCCCGACGATCCAGCCAGCTTTCTATCCACCTTATGGTCCATTCATCCAACCCATACTTCTTTAACTTGCTGGCAAGAATATTGTGGGAGACCATATCAAAAGCTTTGCTAAAGTCAAGGAACAACACATCCACTGCTTTCCCCTCATCCACAGAGCCAGTTATCTCATCGTAGAAGGCAATTAGGTTATTCAGGCATGATTTGCCCTTGGTGAATCCATGCTGACTGTTCCTGATCACTTTCCTCTCCTCTAAGTGCTTCAGAATTGATTCCTTGAGAACCTGCTCCATGATTTTTCCAGGCACTGAGGTGAGGCTGACTGGCCTGTAGTTCCCTGGATCCTCCTTCTTCCCTTTTTTAAAGATGGGCACTACATTAGCCTTTTTCCAGTCATCCGGGACCTCCCCCCGATTGCTGTGAATTTTCAAAGATAATGGCCAATGGCTCTGCAATTACATCAGCCAACTCCTTTAGCACCCTCGGATGCAGTGCATCCGGCCCCATGGACTTGTGATCGTCCAGCTTTTCTAAATATTCCTGAACAACTTCTTTTTCCACCGACAGCTGGTCACCTCCTCCCCATGCTGTGCTGCCCAGTGCAGGAGTCTGGGAGCTGATCTTGTTCGTGAAGACAGAGGCAAAAAAAGCATTGAGTACATTTGCTTTTTCCACATCCTCTGTCACTAGATTGCCTTCCTCATCCAGTAAGGGACCCACACTTTCCTTGACTTTTTTCTTGTTGTTAACATTCCTTTAGAAACCCTTCTTGTTACCCTTAGCATCCCTTGCTAGCTGCAACTCCAAGTGTGATTTAGCCTTCCTGATTTCACTCCTGCATGCCTGAGCAATATTTTTATATTCCTCCTTGGTCATTTGCCCAATCTTCCACTTCTTGTAAGCTTCTTTTTTGCATTTAAGATCAGCAAGGATTTCACTGTTCAACCAAGCTGGTCGTCTGCCATATTTACTATTCTTTCTACACATTGGGATGGTTTGTTCCTGCAACCTTAATAAGGATTATTTAAATACAGCCAGTTCTCCTGGACTCCTTTCCCCTTCATGTTCATCTCCCAGGGGATCCTGCCCATGAGTTCCCTGGGGGAGTCAAAGTCTGCTCTTCTGAAGTCCAGGGTCCGTATTCTACTGCTCTCCTTTTTTCCGTGTGTCAGGTTCCTGAACTCGACCATCTCATGGTCACTGCCTCCCAGGTTCCCATCCACTTTTGCGTCCCCTACTAATTCTTCACAGTTTGTGAGCAGCAGGTCAAGAAAAGCTCTGCCCCTAGTTGGTTCCTCCAGCACTTGCACTAAGAAATTGTCCCCTACACTTTCCAAAAACTTCCTGGATTGTCTGTGCACCGCTGTATTTCTCTCCCAGCAGATATCAGGATGATTGCAATCTCCCATGAGAACCACGGCTTGTGATTTACTAATTTCTCTTAGTTGCTGGAAGAAAGCCTCATCCATCTCATCCTCCTGGTCTGGTGGTCTATAGCAGACTCCCACCACAACATCAGCCTTGTTGCTCACACTTCTAAATTTAATCCAGAGACTCTCAGGTTTTTCTGCAGTTTCATACTGGAGCTCTGAGCAGTCGTACTGTTCTCTTACATACAATGCAACTCCCCCACCCTTTCTGCCCTGCCTGTCCTTCCTGAACAGTTTATATCCATCCATGACAGTACTCCAGTCATGTGAGTTATCCCACCAAGTCTCTCTTATTCCAATCACATCATAGTTCTTTGTGCCAGAACTTCCAGTTCTCCTTGCTTGTTTCCCAGGCTTCTTGCATTTGTGTATAGGCACTTAAGATAACTTGCTGATTGTCCCACCTTCTCAGTATGAGACAGGAGTCCTCCCTTCTTGCGTCCTCCTGGTTGTGCTAGGTCACAGAATCCCATTTCCCCGCTTACCTCAGGGCTGTGGTCTCCTTCCCCCGGTGTACCTAGTTTAAAGCCCTCCTCACTAGGTTAGCCACCCTGCTTGCAAAGATGCTCTTCCCTCTCTTCGTTAGGTGGATCCCGTCTCTGCCTAGTACTCCTCCTCCATGGAATACCATCCCATGGTCAAAAAATCCAAAGCCTTCTCTCCGACACCACCTGCGTAGCCATTCATTGACTTCTAGGATACGACGATCCCTACCTGGGCCTTTTCCTTCCACAGGGAGGATGGACAAGAACACTACTTGCGCCTCAAACTCCTTTATCCTTCTTCCTAGAACTACGTAGTCTGCAGTGATCCGCTCAAGGTCATTCTTGGCAGTATCATTGGTGCCCACGTGAAGAAGCAGGAAGGGGTAGCGATCCGAGGGCTTGATGAGTCTCGGCAGTCTCTCTGTCACATTCTTCAGTCTTCCCTGGATTTGACTAACCTTAACAATTTTGTGTTTTCTGAAAATTTTCCTCAACCCCTTTTCTAGCTCTTCAATAGATATTTTAATGAACGGCAGTGGTCCTAGTAGAAAACTTCGTGGCACCCCACTGTTATTAATCTTTTGCCCCAATGAAATTTGACCATTTATTCCTACACTTCGTTTTCTTTCTCTTAGGCCAGGTCTACACTACAGACCTATATTGGTATAACTATGTTGCTCCGGATGTAAAGTCGGAGGCCCTTTTATGCAGCCATATTAGTAGAGCAGCAGCCATGAGCCAAGAAGCAGAAAGTCATTACACTATGTAATATTGGACTGTTAAGAAGGGGCTCCTCCTAATACCCACCATCACCAGATAAGCAAGGAATCTCTTAAGCTGTCTGTTTTTGATTTTTTCTGTCTGCTGCATAATTATTTTACAAGATTTAAATCAACTAAGGTGGTGGGATATGGTTGGGCAAAGAATCACAATATGCTAGGATTAGTCAAAGAATTATTTTGTAATATTTTAGTAAAATGATTGGTTAAGGTATAGCTAAGCAGAACTTAAGTTTCATTGTATAAACTGAGGTCCAAGAAGGAGACCAGCTTGGAAGGGAAAGAAGAATAAAAAGAAGGAAAGACCTGAAAGAAGAATTCATCCCCTGTCCCCAAGACCCAGACGAGACTGACCTTGCCTGGCCAACAGGGAAAATCCACCTGCGTGATCAGGATTGGTGAGCACTGTGTCTTAGGGTGTGTATTTTGCTTGCTAATTGTTAATAAATAGAGGATAATGATATTACCATGTAAGGCTCTTTCACTGGTAAAAAGCTCCTGCCAATCTGCAGAAAGTACTCCCTGAGCCCTTGGAACTGGGTATGGGGGGTGCCCCTAGTGTGTGGATAACAAGGAGTGTGAAAAATCCACAGCATTAAGTGACAGTTATACAAACCTAACTCTCTGTGTAGACAACACTATGTTAGTGGGTGAGCTTCTCCTGTTGACACAGCTACTGTCTCTTGGGGAGGTGGATTCACTACACCAATGGGAGAAGCTCTCTCATTGAAGTAGTAGCGTCTTCACTAATGCGCTACAGCAGCACATCTGTGCCACTGTAGCGCTGTACATGAAAAGAAACCCTAGTTAGTTTTTGATCCATTGCATTACTTGGTCTCTCACTCCATGACAACTTAGGTTTTTCAGCTTACTCATCTGAGCGACTTTGCCAAAGACCTCTAGAAAGACTATAACACTTTCATCAACTGGTCCTATGCCAACTGGATAATATGCACCTGGGCAAACACTTGTGCCTCTATATAAGTCATTGGAGAACATATCCCATTGCCTGGACAATGTAAAAGAAAATGATTAAATTGATTTCACTGTCCAAACTGTAATGTGTCTGTCTAGGGAAATAACTGCACATTGTAAAACAGAACATCTTCACTCTGATTTCATATGTTTCTTCATCTGCTAGGCAAAACAAGTTCAGACATCACACTGATTTGGTATGTGTGCTAATAACACCTTATAGGGGAATCTTATAACTTCACATACACTGTTGCCACACATTGTACCAGGACATTACTGACCAGCAAATTGAGTTTTCAAATAATACCTCACAAGGCATACTTTGTACAAAGATTATCATAATACTGTGTAGGGTATGAATACAGAGGTGTATTCTGTCACACCTGGTAACCTTCTTTTTCCCTTCTAGCCTTACAAAATGTGACTGGTGGGATGTAGTGAGTTGGTCTGCAGTAACTAAAAGGCATATTTTCCAATATGGAAAGACTGAAGAGATGAATTACAGTCAAATACCACTGGCAACTAAAAGTCAAATAAAAGAACATGAATCATGTAATTTTTATTTTTAGATCAGACAAGTTCCAAAACATGACCTGTGTCAGTTTTCTCAAAGCATATACACTGAATAGGCACTTTTACTGTTTGCTTTATGTTATATACAAATATTACATTGACTCTGAAAGAGCTGTTTTAAAGAACAATGGCAATCTAGGTCAATTTCCTGACGAAACAAATGTAGTAAGCTGGTAGAGTTGACTGGATATTTCTGTGGCTTTGTGGTTTCCTTAGCTGTAGGAGAAACTAACCAAAACACCCACTGGTTTTCCAGCTGTGTGATTATTTTCACTACTTTTCTTGTATGTCACTACTACACACAAGATAAAATAGAAAGGACACCTTTTTAGAGGGTTCTTAATTTGCAGTTACACTTTCCCATATTTAATCTCTCTTTTATTGAATCCTTTAAGCTTTCATGTCATGTTATTGCATCCCTTCCTCTGTTTTGGAGTTTCTAAATGATGCTTGGCAAGTAGAGGGGTATAACTTGCTTTGATTGAGAAGTCATCAAGGAATTACAATCAGCTCTCTTAACTTTTCGGAGGCTGCACATGATGCACATTGTATTTTGCACTGTCAACTCTGTCGTCATTACCTAGTTTTCTTTTCTTTCTCATTTCTTGAACCAGCCTGAGCCTTGTCTAGAAATGGAAGCAAGCCAGTCTCCTTCTGCAGAAGTCTTTGGGCCTCCCTGCTATAGCAGTTCCTTACCATATATAAGCGGGTGGCGATTCACCCCAAAGCATCTCCTACTGGTATGTCCAGGGAATTAGCTCATCCAGCCTCTGGAGTACCCTCTGCAGGCCGTCATCCCACTTGTACTCGGCCCAGTGTCCCTCCCAGACCCTGGTGCCCTCTTACCTAGGGTGCAGCACCCCTGCAGTACCCCCACAGTCTCAGGGTCTCTTCTCCCCAGGGAAACCCCCACTTCCTAGCCCCACCTTGCCTCAGTCTAGGCAACTGCCAGTCACCATTTGCCCCTGTTCTCTGGGGCAGACTGCAGTATCATTGCCATTCATCACCAGCAAGAGGGGGTGGCCTGCTGCTCTGGCTCTGTAGCCCTGGGTTGCCCCCTGCAACCTCAGTACCCTTTGTTGGGCCTTCCCCTAGGCCCTGCAGTCTAGGGGTTTCCAGGCCAGCACTTCCCCAGGTCCTCTAGCCTTGCCCCAGCCCTGCTTCACTCTAGATACCTTGTCAAGCTCCCAGCAATCAGGCCTGTCTACCTCTACAGCTAGAGAAGACAGTCCCTCTGGCCCCTGCCTCTCAGCCCTTTTATAAGGGCCTGCTGGTCTGTTTGGGGCATGGCCACCCAGCTGAGCCTGCTTCCCAATTAGCCCAGGAGCTTGCTTGCTCCCAGCCCCAGGCCTTTCTGGGATGTTTTAAGCCCTTCTGGGTGGGAGCGGGTAGCCACCCCGCTACACTATAGAAAAATATTCTTCTATCCAAACACAGAGTCCCTCAGATCACTAATATGGGGGGGGGTATCATAAAGTTTCAGTTTTTGTTTTTTCAGACTTTTTTTTTAACCATTACAATTATGAAGGTTTCAAAGGCCATATTCAGTATATAGGAAATATAACATAATTTTGGTTTTATATGTAATTTTGGTTTCATGATTGATGACACATCTCACAATTCTGAGGTAAAGTCCTGGCCCACCGAAGTCAATAGCAGAATTCCCATTGACTTAACTGGAAGCAAGATTTCCCCCTTCCTATTTTCCTTATATACATACCATTTTATCTTCTTATAACTTAGAAATGGTTCCCCTCTAAAGTTAACAGATTTAATGAATTTCTGCTAGTAAACTATCTGCACTAACTAAACACAATTTTAATTTTTAACTCTTTGCTGCGACTTTCCCCTGCCACCCATTTCTGAAAAACTGTATCACAGGCTATTTTACATAATTGTTCTTTAGCTATTTTTTCCACAGGATCCCTGCTTCACTTAGTGTACAGGATGGATGGTGTTCACTTTTGGGTAGCTATTCAAGTTTCTTTTTATCCTCATTATTCAATGTTTGGCCTCATTCCTTATTTAATGCATTGAATACCAAATTATTAATTTCTCCATGGCAATTGTCAATGTGGCATTTAAGTGCCTTGCAAATATTAATTGTTTTTTTGCAACAATCCTGTGAGATTAGGTGATGATATTATCCCTATTTTACAGATGGAGAATGGAGGTACAGAGAGATCAATCCCAAAATTGGCCTGATTTTTCCAAGCAATTAGCATTTTATAACACTATGTATGTTCAAGAACAGTTCCAGTTGACTTCAGCTGTAGCTGTGAGTGCTCAGCACGTCTCTTAATCTGGCCCCAGGTGGCTCAGATTGGGCATCCAGAAACTGTAACACATAATAAGAGATCACCTGTGAAAATTCTGCTTTCAGTGACTAGAAATCTGCAGAAAGGAGTTGCTGTACAAGAGAATAAGCCTAAGAGAAAAGTTAGTACTGTATCTGTGCTATTTATGCTTTTCCTGTCTCTATAATGTTATGTTCCTTCCGTCTGCATTTTATTACTTAAAAACAAAAAGACAATTCTAGGTTTGTTTATAAACTAAACAGAAAGGTGGGAAATTTTGCATGCTGATCCTAATTTTTTATTGTTTGTGTGGTTAGTTTTGCCTGTGTAATGCAAATCTACTGTATGTGAAATACTGTTAAATCTTATGAGATTGGAAGAGGAGAGTGTGTACCCACTTTGCACTTACTATGCACAGGTGTAATAAACTACACTATATTCAGGATTGGTGAAGGATCCGCTCTGCTTTTGTTATTGTTTTAAACTGGTGTAAGCCATACTAGTGCAAGTCATAGTTTACACTGATGCAGCATATTTGCTCAAGGGGGTTTGTATTGGTATAGCTACACTGGTGGCAAAAACGCCTAATCTAGATGAGCCTAAACAATACCACCCCAGTTTCAAATACACTTAATTAAAGAGTTAAATTTGAAAAGATTCATCAAATACACTGGACTAATGAATGAATTCTATGAAAGAGCAAGCTGCTTGTAGATATTCTAAGAGCAGTACAAGAGATTAAATTAATCATCCAGTCACCTCTAGTGATGACTTTATTTTGGTGTTTGTTTTGTGAGAGGCAAAATGAAGTAAATGGTGGTACTTACTTTACCCTTGTACAGAGGCCCATGGATTTCATTTTGAGGGGAAAAGTGAGATCTGAATGGAGTAGAGGCCTCAATCAACTCTGCCCAGGAGTGCATGTCACCCCCTCTGAATAGGACTCTGCTCCATAATAAATGTTTTCACATCATTTCCCATGTCCTCCTTCTGCTTAAAAATAGTTCTGTAACTATCAGCCATCTCCAGATCTAAGGTTCCTGGCTTTCTGAACAAGAACACTTGCTCCACACAGATTTTTAATTCAATTATGAGCTATGTTCAGATAATGCTAAAGGGAGGTCTTAAACTAAATAAAGCAAGAAAACACCAAGATGAAACTGCTTACTTAAGTCACTTGTTTGTTATATTTGGGGACTGTAGAGGACATATGGTATAAAATCTGATTTAAAATCCTTGTAATACTCAGATGCAAAGGATAGAGTTTCAGTCTTATCTGTGCATTTCCCAGCTTTTATCTTGGTAACAAAGATAAAATGGAATGTTTGTGATTTCACAATATACACATGATACTGAAAGGACATGGCCAACTTAAAAAAAGAAATCACACTTCTGGTTAAGTGTTTTTACCTGCTATTGCTATAACTCACCCCATAGCACTTCCTCACATTTTTGTTTTGTTTTGTTGCTGTTTGTTCCTGTGGTGTTGCCAAAAACTCAGAGCGTCTGTAGTATAATTCCCTATTTGCGGTCTTAAGCTTCAGTCTCACTAGTGTAAGTAGGGCTCTGGGCCTGTCGAGAGCCCACCTGTAAGGAGCTCATTGAAAGACCTGGGGCTTGATCATTTTCCTTTGTTTTTTGGGTGGTCATTCACACAGCAGTAGGGGAGAGAAAAACGTTTAGAAATAAGGTGATTGTAAAAGTACACAGTTGGCATGGGACCTGGGGCGGTAGATAGGTTAAAAGTAGCTCTAAATACTCTAAGTTGGTGGTGTGTCTAACTCTTCTGAGAAAGTATAGTTTGAATGGAAATTGTTGGCTTTGTTTTTGATCTACAAAGCCCCTCGTGGTTTGGGTCATGGTTATCATGGAGATGTTACCTATTTCTTATGTTCCATCCCAATAGCTGGAAGTAACAATTATGTCGTGAGTCCCACAGTCAGAAAAATGTGAGCAGGGTGTTTCCTCAATGCCAGAATTCATCTCCCCCATTGTTTTGCCAGAGACTGTTTGTGGAATTCTGGAATACAGAACAATGACTCTCTTGATTAACTCAGGTTATTGCCTGCAGTGGTCAGAGGGAATGGCCTGCAAGGTGCATTAGAATGTTGTTTTGTAGTATGAGCACTTGTGAGTTCTCTTGCCTCAACAACATTGTGTCAGTTTAGCCATGTTTTAGTTTGTCTTCTATTTATGTGTAAGCACGTAGTGGTCAACTTGGGTACATTATATCAATGGTAAGACATGTACATGTAAACATAATTAGTATTCTGGATCTGTATTGTATCAGTTATGTAGTTTAAAAATAAATCCTTAAGCAAAGCAATTATCATGGGCCTATAGTGATAGGCTATTACATTTTGGTGTCTTGCTAGTCTTAAATTTATAAAATAATACATTAAAAGTTATATTCATGTTGTGTCCTAACTGCTAGCAGAATATATTTTAGACAAGATATAGCTACTCTCTCCATAATATCCTCTTTTTTCTTTTGATTTTGCACAAATCTGATATCTCTTTTTATTAGTATAAGCTATTTATAACAGGACTACTGAATCACAAAAATAAGGTTCTAGCCAATGTTAGCCTAATGGATTAGAATACTCTGAATATGAGATTCAAAGCCCATTGAAGTCAATGGGAGTAATTGATTTCAATGAACTTTGAACAGGTCCTGAGAGTTTAAATATTTTGATTTATACTAAGTAAATTACATCATTAAAATGTGATAAATGAATTTTAGGCTAAAAACACATAGAATATTTTTTTTCCAGAACTGGGACATATATGTATAGCTTCATCTCAAAACAAATTTTACAATCAAATAGCAAACCGCAGTAAATAATTATAAGCTTCTTATATTCTTACTAGAGATGAGTCTGAGCCACAAAAAGTTGGATATAAATTAAAACTTTCCAAACATTTTGAATTATTCAGATCCAGGGTTTTGCCTCTGTTCCATGTGTAATTCTTAGTGAACTATGGAAATTCAAGCCTTTCCTGTTTGGTTTTAGAAGCTTGTTAACTTAAACTATTTAAATTCAAAAATTAATGTGTCCTTTCAGTTTCTTTTAACTTCATATTCCATTCTTCTAGTCATGTACTGGCAGGAATTGGATTAATACAGCTAAAGGTGCCTCAGAAAAACTGCAGCCTGTTAGGGCCTGCCAATGGTATAGGTTTGGCTGAAGAACTGTAGGATGACTCACATTTTGTTCCTATAACTGGAAGGAACAAAGCAAGCACTAGTGAGTTGGAAATGTAGAGCTATATCCTTGTGACCTTTGTCTCAAGCTGTGAGTCAAACTTTAGTAAGTGTTTTATCACTGAATTGGAATAACTACACAATGATTTACACTAATGAGGGTGTGGCAAGACAGGCTCTCTCCTTTTTAAACCTGCAAATGGCTCAGATCTTTTGCTGGTAAAATACCCAAGTGTATTTTAACTATTTCCACCACCCCGACACACCATTCAGCCTTATATCTACAAGTCCTAGGAGTTTCTCAGCTCCTTAGGCAAGCAGGGGAGAGGGATATAGATTGTTCACTTTCTCCCCTGCTTCTCACTTACTTCCTGTGCCTTTGTATCATCTGCCTTAGTGCTCTTTAGTCTGTCCCCATCCATCAATAAGGCACAGCTCTGGTTAATGAGGCCTACTTTTGAATAATTAGCGTTGCAATGACCAGAATACTGGCCCAGGTGATGTTGCCCAGGACTCTGTCATGGGAGGGGGGGAGGAGGAATGGAGCAGACTCCACCATAATTTTATTTGTCTTCAATCCCATCCCAAGGTGTTCACAGACTAATTTAATGCTTGCTTCAGTAGTTTAAAGAGGAAATATAATTCCTCTTTAAACAAAAAGGTGGAAAGGCATCTTCTTTCCAAGTTTTGAGGGGATTATTCTTCCCTTATTCTGGAAGTTATGTCCCTTCACAAATATATTAATATAGCTTTGTATGTCCTTGCAGTCTTTTTCAATTAAAGTAACTTTTAAAGAATTACAGATTTGTATGTGAGGTTGAGTGTGAAATATGATTTTTGGGGGGTGTGGGGGTGTTCTTTCCCCTTTCTGGTGTTTGCCTCCTGTCTCTGTGTATGTGGTACAGATCTAGATGAGTGGCATTACAGAAGGCTTCTCCAGGAGATAAACTAAAAGTATCAGAGGCATAATTAATACCAGTATATTTTTTTCCCTTCCCAGATGTAAATTTAAATCTGAGATTGACTTATTTCCTAGATTCTTGTCTGCGCTGTGTGAGCATTAGAAGTCAAAATGGTACTTTTCATAAAAGTAGGAATTTCCTTGGGGTTGTGGATTAAGAGCATAAGAATGGCCATACTGCATCAGACCAATGGCCCATCTATCCCATCATCCAGTCTTCTGACGGCAGCCAATGCCAGATGCTTAAGAGGGAATGAACAGAACAGGCACATATCACATTTGTCAATCAGAAGCTAGGGAGACCGAGAGCATGGAGTTGCATCCCTGAACATCTTGGCTAATAGTCGTTGATGGACCAATGCTCCATGAACTTATCTAGGTCTTTTTTTTTTTTAACCCCATTATAGTTTTGGCCTTCACAACCTCCCCTGACAATGAGTTTCACAGGGTGACTGTGTGTTGTGTGAAGAAGTATGTCCTTTTGTTTGCTTTAAACCTGCTGCCTGTTAATTTCATTGTGTGACACCTAATTCTTGTGTTTATATGAAGGCATAAATAACACTTCCTTATTCACTTTTTTGACACGTCATGATTTATAGACTGCTATCATAACTTCTCTTAGCTCCTTTTCAAAGCGGAAGAGTCTCATTCTCTCTTCATATGGAAGCTGTTCCATACCCTTAATAATTTTTGTTGCCCTTCTCTGTACTTTTTCCAACTCTCTATTTATTTTTATTTTATTTTATTGCCCACAGTATTCAAAGATGGGGTCATACCATGGATTTATATAGTGGCATTATGAAATTTTCTGTCTTATCTATCTCTTTTCTAATGGTTCTTAATGTTATCTTTTTTTTTTTGACTGCCACTGCACTTTGAGCAGCTGTTTTCAGAGAAATATCCGCAATGACTCCAAGATCTTTCATCTGAATTCCTCCCGTCACTGTAGTGAGCACCTCAGTGTAGATACTATAGTGGCACATCTGCAGCACTGCTGCTGTAGTGCTTAAAGTGTAGACATATCCTAAGGGCTGGTCTTCACTACCCACCGGATCAGCGGGTAGCGATCGATCTGTTAGCGATCGATTTCTTGCGTCTGGTGAAGACGTGAGAAATCGATCACCCGTGGCGCCCCCGTCGATTCCGGAACTCCAGCTTGCTGGGAGGCGCAAGCTGGAGTCAATGGGGGAGCGTGCCGCCGACTGCCGCCACCATGAGGACGGCAGGTAAGTCAGCTGCAGATATGCAAACTTCAGCTACGTGGTTCACGTAGCTGAAGTTGCGTATCTGCAGTCGATCCCCCCCCTGTAGTGAAGACCAGCCCTAAGAAAGTAATGATACAGTGATATTCAGCTGCTTCTCAATTCCGCAGGGCTGTGCTTCTGTAGGTTAAAAGTGCAGATTAGAGATTGCAGGCCTGTCTAGCAGGATTTTTGTGGTTTGGACAGCTCTTTTTGCTTCTCTGATTTATCTGAGGACATTTCAAGCTGCTGCATGTGTTGCTGAATCAACATTTATTTAAAGAAATAGCAAAATCATAACCTGAAAGGTGATTGTCAATTGCAAGAACTTCAGGGTATTGGGGAAATAATAGATTGAAAGGCTAAGTTTCTAAAGGAGCACATGGAAATACAAATGCACAGCCAGCAAAACTACTCCTCTAATTATATTAATTGTTTGTGCTTTAAAGTAATGAATTTAAATGAGAAAGCAGAACCACCTGGCTGTGCAATGGAGGAATGGTCATATCTGTATGCAATTGTATTTTCAATAAAAACTAATTGTCTTAAAGAATGTGTCTTAAGGTCAGGAAATCTGTTCTGTTCCCAGCTTTGTCACTGACTTTCTGTGTGTGTGGAATTGGGAAGGACAAACTGAAACAGAAAGATGAATCTGTAAAATGGGGTTAGTCATATGTCATAATCTGAAAGTGGTGGTGTGAGGCATAATGAATTTTTATAAAGTGCTCTGAAGTCTCCAGATAGATGGTGATACAGATGTAAAGTATTATTATTATTATTATTATTATTATTATTATATATTTAAGGCAGGGGTGACCAACCTGTGGCTTCAGAGCCACATGTGGCTCTTTAGAAGTTAATATGCGGTTCCTTGTATAGGCACCGACTTTGACTGGAGCTACAGATGCTAATTCTCCAATGGTCCAGGGGGTGTTCGCTGCTCAACCCCAGGCTCTGTGACAGGCCCTGCCCCCACTCCACCCCTTACCACTCCTCTGCCCCTTGAGCCTGCCATACCCTCACTCCTCCTCTTCCTCCCCAGAGCCTCCTGTATGCCACGAAACAGCTGACATACTACTGTGGGTCTTTGGCAATATACGTTGATAAATTTTGGCTCCTTCTCGGGCTCAGGTTGCCCACCCCTGATTTAAGGTACAGTAAAACCCCGATTTAACGGACTTCGGATACAACGGACAAAATTTCCAATGCATCCGAAATCCGTTTTTCGCGGGCAGGCTGCCGGCTCCCGCCTGCGGGCGGGCTGGCTGGCTGGTGGCTCCCGCCTGCGGGCGGGCTGGCTGGCTGGTGGCTCCCGCCTGCGGGCGGGCTGGCTGGCTGGCTGGTGGCTCCCGCCTGCGGGCGGGCTGGCTGGCTGGCTGGTGGCTCCCGCCTGCGGGCGGGCTGGCTGGCTGGCTGGTGGCTCCCGCCTGCGGGCGGGCTGGCTGCCGGTTCCCGGGTCCCGGCAGCGGGTGGGTGGGCTGGCTGCCGGCTCCCGCCCGAGTCCCGCCAGCGCGCGGGCTGCCGGTTCTCTGCTCCCGCCCGAGTCCCAGCAGCCGGGACCCGGGCGAGCTGGCTGCCAGGTCCCGGCTGCCGCCCGGGTCCCGGCAGTGAGCGGGCTGCCTGCCGGCTCCCCGCTGCCAGCCCGCCCGGGTCCCGGCTGCTGGAACCCGGGCGGGCGGGCGGGCTGCTCGCTGCCGCCCAGGTCCCAGGAGCTGGGGACCTGGGCTGGCGGGCTGCTAGCTCCCGCCCGGGTCCCAGCAGCCGGGGTCCCGGGCGGGCGGGCGGGCTGCTGGCTCCCGTCCGGGTCCCAGCATCCTGGGACCCGGGCAGGCGGGCTGCTGGCTGCCGCCCGGGTCCCAGCAGCCGGGACCCGGGCGGGCGGGTTGATGGCTCCCGTGATAAGTAAAACCTCGATATAACGGACTAATTCGGGTGAGGGGGTGTCCGTTAAAGCCAAAAGTCCTGTTATTTAATAATTTAAAAAAATTATTAAATAACGGACTTTCGGCTTTAACGGACACCCCCTCACCCGAATTAGTCCGTTATATCGAGGTTTTACTGTATTAGCATTTGTAATTAAACTTTATTTGAAAGACCTTAATGATACTTTGTTCTAATTTTCCTGCAGAGCTGATGATGAACTCTGTTGGAACAATTCTTGGAGGCCCTGCAGCTATCCTGTCTCATGGCAAGTGGCCTATGTTATGAAGTGGAAAGAGATTTAGTACATGAGGATTATCAGTCCAAAATTATACTGATCCAATCCAAAAGGCGTGCACAATAATCTTGCTAATCTGCACACAAAATTGGTGGTGCATTAGGTAAAAACCTGATGGAGAAACTCAAGACTCATTGAGTGACAGGTGTTTTCTAATCTCAGATCCTTGTCATATATAATGTTGCAGTGCAGAAGGCATTTTGCATGGGTTAGTGTTTCTTGTGCATCACTCACCAGAGATCAGATAATAAATGCAGTAATGGATTTAGGCTGCTGCAGAGAAAATTTAGGTTAGCTGGTACGAAGTAACTTTTACTATACAAACAAACAGATCAAGGGAGACTTTGGAATTGTGATCACTGAAGATAACCAAAGCTAGATGAGATCATTTTTGGCATTGGATCAGACATAACGAAAGCAGCCTGCCCCCAGTGGAGGGAGATGGATCATTGGTCCTAACCGGGGGTATGCATAACCCAGAGGTCTTTTAGGGGATCCATCAACTCCTCTAGATATTTGCCTAGTTTTACAATAGCTACATAAAAAGCGCTAGCGAAGTCACTATAGACTACAATTTCTTACAGACAATGACTTGTTTAAACTGCTCTATAGACCATACACTGAAATGTAAATACAATATTTATATTCCAACTGATTTATTTTATAATTACATGGTAAAAATGAAAAAGTAAGCAATTTTTTAGTAAGTGTGCTGTGACACTTTTTTTTTTTTTTTTTTAGTATTTTTGTTTGATTTTTGTAAGCAAGTAGTTTTTAAGTGAGATGAAACTTGGGGGGTACGTAAGACAAATTGGACTCCTGAAAGTTGTACAGTAGTCTGGAAAGATTGAGAACCACTGAATTAAATGGTGCACATGAGGTTATTTAAACCCAAGTAACTTTAATGGGCTTTTATTGGGAGTTATCTCAAACCATAAACTTTGTGATATCTAGCTTTTAAGTTTTTAAGTGAGATGTAAATGGGTGTTACTGTAAAGAATGTTTAAATCTGTAAAAATAATTACATTAAAGGAGATATAATTAAATAATAGGAAAATCACATGGAAACTGGGAGTGTATTTTAACTTCTGAACAAAGGTTTATTCAGCTAAGTTTGAAATCAGTGTTTGAAAACCTTTTATTCTTGTTGCAAACCTGTTTACGTAGCTGAACTCTAGCCAACAAGAATTCCTGACAAGTAAAACATTAACCCTGATGCCAAAGAAATGCAGTTCTCTCAGGGCAAGGAGATCTTGGCTAAGAATGAAAACTTGACACAGGTCTAAAGCGACTAAATATTTTAAAGATATGCACTCCCGGTATGGGAAGGCCCAGGGGCTGGGAAATGGGATATGACATCTTTCAGTTCCAGCTCACTGGTTTATATCAGACCTGAATCAGTAGTGGTCAAAAGCTATTACTATCAGCTGTTTAGTAGCTTAATGTGTGATATTTTGTTTGTATCACAGCTGTTTCTAGTGGGCCGGTGTCTATATGGCAAAAACCACCACCACAGTTGGCGTTCTTGTCTTCTCAGGAGCAGAGGGCACAAGCAGCATTTCCTCCAATCTCTAGGTCCCTGCTCAGGAATCTGTGGGGTTGGAGTTTGGTGCCAGTGCTTTATAAATGCCAGCAATGGTGGTTCTGGTGCTGTCCTTCCCAAACAGGCGCAGAAGGCGCTGACCTCAAAAAGGCAGAGTCAGAAGCTGCAAGCTTACCTAAAAGGGGGTGGAGATAGGTGTCCAGCCCCCACTGTCTCAGCAATGGCCCTGGCCAGCTTTGTTAGCCAGTAAGGAAAGTTATACTGCACCTGTTGTGGTGGGGCAGAATATGCTCCCTAAGGGCCTGTCTACACTACAAAATAAAGTCGACTTCATCTAATTTGACTTCGAGCCTCCAAATTAAGTCTATTGTGCGTGGCCACACCATGCTCATTGTCTCAATGGAGTGTGTCCTCATTAGCAGTGCTCTCATCGATGGTGTAGCTATCCCAAAGTGCAAGTTGCCGCAGTGTGTTTTGGGAAGTTTGTGAAATGCCCCATGGGACCAAAACATTTGTCGCAGGGGAGAATAGGAACATTGTGTTGGCACCCTATGATGCACTGTGCTCCGTTCCTCATATCAGTGGCAAACAATCCAGTGGTTTTCATGCCTTACAACCGCCACACACATGCCATAACTCCTGGAGCCTGCTCAGTTGTACACTCTTGCTGTGAGCATCTCAAACATCTCACGCCTTCTCCTGCAGTATTTCCAGAGCCGAAGTAGGGTCTGCCACATGGAACACAGCAATGTCCTGCAAGCAGACCTCCATTGAAAAAACAATTCACAGGTGCTGAGGGCAGTCACAGAGCAGCAGCACTCTGAGCACAGTTTCTGGTCCCATGAAGCAAGCACTGAGAGGTGGGACCACATCGTTTTGCAGGTGTGGGATGGCAGGCAGTGGCTGCAGAACTTTTGAATGCAGAGGGTCACCCTCCAGGAACTTTGTGCAGAGCTTTCCCCTGTCCTGCAGTTCAGCAATGCAAAACTGAGAGCTGCTCTAGGGTGACCAGATGTCCCGATTTTATCGGGACAGTCCCGATTTTCGGGGACGTGTCCCGCGTCCCGATCATCCTTTGGTCGGGACGCCCTTTGTCCCGATATAGGGACCTTCAGAGGCCGGCGCCAGACTCGCGCCTCACTAACCCTCCTTCCGGGGCGGGCGCAGCACCCTCCTGCCGGCAGGAGCAGGCAGCCCGTCTCACTGGCCCAGGCAGAGGCTCTCTGCCACCGCACGTGCTGCAAGGAGGGGGGAGGAGGCTGCTTGCAGCCTGCACCGGCAGAGGGGGAGGGGCAGAGAGCCCCCGGCCGCCCCCTCTCCCCCCACCCGGCTCCGAGTCCGGCCCCTCATCAGCGCCCCCCCCCCCCAAGAGTCAGGGGCAGGCGGCAGCGGCAGGACAGCTCTCTGCCGCCGCCTCACATGCTGCAGGGGCGGGGGAAGGGGGCTGCTTGCCTAGGGGCAGTGAGGAGGGAGGCTACCGACAGCGCCCAGCCCCCCCCCAACCAGCCCTTGACCCAGCTGCCGGCTGCCCCCCGGCCCAGCTGAGAACAGTTCCCGGGGGGTAAGCAGCTGGGGCCCTGTATCCCCAACCCACGGTGGGGCTGTGCCCCTGCACCTGGAGCCGGTCCCCTGCACCCCTGACCCATGGCTTCCTCAGACTCTGCCCCCATGGGTACAGTGGGGGGGGGGAAGCCTGTGGCACCCTCCCCTCCTCTTCCCCTCCCTCCAGTCCCCCCTCCACCCCCGCTTCCCCCTCTCCAGTCCCCCCTCCCCCCCACTCCCCCCCTCCACTTCCCCCTCCCCCCCCCATGTGTCCCGATATTTTTTTCTTGGCATCTGGTCACCCTAAGCTGCTCTGACAGTGGAGAAGCGAGTGGCCATCACTAGTTGGAAGCTTGCAACATCAGACAGATATGGGCAGTATTTTCTCCAGGAATTGAAAGAATAACATTTCATTTTCCCTCCCTCGCCCATTCAAGTGATTTTGTAACCCAACCCCAGCCAAAATCTATCACTGGAGCAACACAGCTCTGTTTGCTGGATATCTAGGTAGATTAGGTGTGAATGTAAATACAATCAGGTGCTGAAGCCTTCCCACACAACACCCAGCTCACCACTAGCTGTCAGGGGCAGCTCATTTAGACCTTGCTTACAAATCATAATTTGAAATTATTAGGTTGACCAACATCACTGAAATGAATGCACTGACATTGTCATAAAAGACAAAAGCTGTATAAGGAAGCTAGTCTGTGTTCAGACTTTTCAAATCTATTATACTTTTTCAGATCACATGTATTTATCATACACTTTTTATATGCTTTTAATGTGTATTAATGTTTAAATTTCAATTCACATTTCCAAATAATCACTAAATTGGCAACACTGCATGTAACTACCGTATTTTTCGCCCTATAAGACGCACTTTTTCTTCCCCAAAACGGGGGGGGGGGGGGAAGTTGGTGCGTCTTATAGGGCGAATGTCTTATAGGGAAAAAAAAAAGAAAAAGAAAAAAAAAAAGCGCCTCGCTCTCCCGTCCCCGCCGCGCGGGCGGGCTGCCGAGGTTCCCCCCTCCCCGCTGCGGGCGGGCTGCCGGGAGCGTCCCGGTTCCCCCCTCCCCACCACGGGCGGGCTGCCGGGAGCGTCCCGGTTCCCCCCTCCCCGCCGGACCAAAAAAAAAAAAAAAAAAAAGCGCCTCGCTCTCCCGTCCCCGCCGCGCGGGCGGGCTGCCGAGGTTCCCCCCTCCCCGCCGCGGGCGGGCTGCCGGGAGCGCTCCCGGCAGCCCGCCCGCGGCGGGGAGGGGGGAACCTCGGCAGCCCGCCCGCGCGGCGGGGACGGGAGAGCGAGGCGCTTTTTTTTTTTTTTTTTTTTTGGTCCGGATTTTTTATTAAAAAACGAGGGGGCGTCTTATAGGCCGGAGCGTCCTATAAGACGAAAAATACGGTAGTTCACAAAACTGGTATGGGGAAATTGAGGGGGGGGTATAGAGAAATCCCTGGATACTGGTCAGTGGGGAACCAGTTTGGAGCAGGTAACTCAACCATGGGAGTTGCTGTGCTCCAAGTGTGGAGGGCCATTAATCATCTGCTGCTACGAAGGGTAGTGAGTCTGGGAAATGTGCAGGACATAGTGGATGGATTTGCCACAATGGTGTTTCTTTAGGGGGGGGTGTGATAGATGACATACAGATCCCCATCTTGGCACTAGACCATTTTGTCAAAGAATACATAAACCAAAAGGGATCATTTTCAATGGGTTTGCAAGCGCTGGTAGCTCATGGGCTGTTTCACATATATCAGCATAGGATGGTCAGGAAAAGTTCATGACACAGACATCTTTAGGAACTTGGGTCTGTTCCAGCCTACCCCTGGCTCCCACGGCTCATGAAGCCATACACCGGCCGTCTGGACAGAAGTAAGGAATGAATCAACTATAGGCTTAGCAAGTGCAGAATGTGCCTTTGGTCATTTGAAAGGGCTCTGGAGAAGTTTACTATCAAGGTTGGGCCTTAGGGAGGAGAGCATCCCCATGGTTATAGCTGCCTCCTGTGTGCTCCATAATATTTGTGGGGGAAATAGGGTTGGGCAGTTGAGACAGATCAAAGCACAGCCATTTTTGACCACCCACCCACCAGGGCAATAAGAAGAGCACAGCAAGGGACGCTGCATATCTGTGAGGCTTTGAAAAGCCATTTCACTAATGAATCACAGTCAAGTGAGCTGCTTGTCTGCATTGTGCTTTCCCGGACCTTCAACTAAAATGCATCACTGTCCCTGTAAAGTCAACCCCTGCACCAGCCCACTGCTGCTATTCAAGAAAGAACGTTTATTTCTCTAATCCATTTACTTTATTTAACAAACATAAGTAAAGAGGAAGAACAGAATAAAAAGGTAACCCTGGGGAAAAGGGGTTGTAAAGTTAGAACAGGAGAAACATTTTCAGCTGTGCAACATAACACCGCATTCCAGACTAGCAAAGGTCTGTGACTGGGTGCCTTCTGTTCACAGATGCCAACTTCTTCTGGTGCTGGTGGGTGCTTGACCCCTCCCTCTGCCCCTGGCCCCACCATGATTCCACTCCTGCTTTGCCCCCTCCTGCCCCTATTCCAACCCTTTCCCCAAATCCCTGCCCTGCCTCCACCCTTGAATGCGCTGCATTCCCACTTCTCCCCCCTCCATCCTGAATGTGTTAAGCCATGAAACAACTGTTTTGTGGTAGCAAGCACTGGGAGGAGAAGCGGGGACATGGCATGCTCAGGGGCAGAGGTGGAGGTGAGGTGATGCGGGGAGGCTGGGCACTCACTCCCAAACTGGAATGTCTCACGTGGGGCTCAAGTCCCCTATCAGCCACTTTAAACTACTTGCCGACCCATGCTGCGCACAGTAAAGGCACATTAGTGGCGTGTGGTCTGGGGATCTGGAATGTGTGGGGTGGGTTTACATGCCATTTTTTTTAAAGCACTTTTAATGAGAACTTCCCCCATTTCCCGTAGGCGATCCTATGTGATATCAGTCTCCTGAGGGTAGCAGAGGTGGAAAGGAAGGAGATGCTGCAAGCGTCTGGGTATAGACCTGGGCCTTATGCTGCTATGTTGTGTACTGCAATGATGCCAGCAGAATTAATTCAGGAGTTGTGCAGGACAGTGTTCTACCCTGGTGGAAGAAATAAGACTGCCCTGCCCAGAAACCTGGATTCTTTAAAAATGAACAATAATGATCTATCCGTGGGGTGGGTTTCTTCCTCTGGAGAACCCAACTCCACCAAGTAGTCTGGTGGCAAAGCACAAACCCAGTTGTATAGTAGAGTTCAAGAGTCCCTTTCCTGGAATGACCATTCCAGACTCTCATCAGAGATCTGGCAGTTAAAGCCAAACAAACAGTCTTGTAATAGAGTTTTAAAAAAACAAGCAATACCAGCCCCTTTCCCAGGGATTCTTCCAGGGAGCAGGAAGCTCAAATCAAACAAGCAAGCAAAGTTCTCCCAGTCTCTCAGAAAGAACACTAGCAGCCCTAACTGTCTCCAGAGCTTTTCTTGGTCTGAGGAAAGGAAGTGCTTTTGTATCCTACCCCACTGATTAGGCCTACAAATCCCACCAGCCCTGGGACTGTAAGATTATTTTTGATTGGATAAGAGAGAAATGAGCCTTGCCCTATGCACACATCAAGGGTCTGGACCTGGCCCCTAGAATGAGCTTGACTGAATTCTTCCCAGACCACAGTCTTCTCCCTGAGATCACGTCCTGTCTCTGGTTTTCTGGGTTTGTGTTTGCATGCCAAAAAAAAAAAAAAAGATGAAGTGTGTGTATGGAGAATGGCAGAGCAGATTCCCATCTTCATTCTTAAAGGGCTAGCACAGGGGTTGGCAACCTTTCAGAAGCGGTGTGCTGAGTCTTCATTTATTCACTCTAATTTACGGTTTTGTGTGCCAGTAATACATTTTAACGTGTTTAGAAGGTCTCATTCTATAAGTCTATAATATATAACTAAACTATTGTTCTGTATATAAAGAAGGTTTTTAAAATGTTTAAGAAGCTTCATTTAAAATTAAATTAAAATGCAGAGCCCCCTGGACTGGTGGGAGGGAAAAACTGACAAAACCCCAACAACTAAAGATAAGTTTGATGCTCTCCTTTCCCTTTCTTATTCCCTTACCCAACAGCTGATCTAAGAATCATGCAGAGATCTGAGACCCTGGCAAATAACTTGTCCTGGGTTGCATAAGGAAAGAAGGAATAAAGTCCTAAACTTTGAATAGCCGCAGGTTTATAGTTTTAGCTTACGCTTTTAACAACCACTAAACATCCTTTTTAAGGCCAGAGTCTGTGAAATTCTGAACATTTTCTGAATGGCCCTCCACTCCCATTGACCTCAGTAGGAGTTAAGGGAGTTCAGCACCTCACAGAGTCAATCCTGAAGTATGTTTGTTTAACAAAAAATTAAAAACAAAGCTAAAGAGTGTTGTGACACGTCCCTCATGAAAGGACTTGTTGAGCTCTCATGACAATGTACACGTCCTTCTCTGAGACTGATGGATATGTATATATATGTATAATATGTATATAAATGTATAATATATATATAAATGTATAGTATATATATAAATGGCCTCAATTCCAATTGGAGTCAATGGCAAAACTCTGACTAACCTCCAAAAGGAGCAGCATTGGATATATATTCAAGGCAGGCCATTTATAATTTTTCATCTATATTGCAGTTGCTACAGAAGCCTCAAACAGGTCACATCCCTAATGTATTAGTCATTACATTAGTATGTAAACTCTAGGTCAAGCACTGCCATTTAGCATATCTTTGTACATCTAACACAATGGGATCCCACCTGGTCTAAGACTCTAGGCACCACCAAACCACAAACTATGAGCCACTAGTAAACAACAGTCCCTGCCCCAAAGAGTTTACATGAATATTTTTTAAAAGGGGAGGAATTTCCCCCCATTCCCCACCAGAAAGCTGTGCCTTCTGGTAGCGTATTTTAAATACCGGTATATATAGTCATGGGCAGCCTGTTAATTTTTCTTGCATGCCAGTTAACTTCTCCATAAACAGTTCTGCTTTGAGGGGATGAAAACTGTTATCTAAATAGTGTTATATAATCTTAAAAATTGCCTTCCGGCTCGCTTGGGTCTCTCCTGGAATTTCGTGAGCACTAAGCATCATTACAGTAAACAAACTAAACATTTCAAAGCAAAATATCACCAGGGATTTACTGAAATTACATATTGTTACTTTTCTCTGGATAATAGTCTGTTTGTATGCTACTATATATTGTTTGTGGTCCAAACAGAAACACATTCTGATGCCTGTCCTATGCCAATGGTGGTTCTTATTATGAACACATTTATATTTTGTTGTATTGGGCTATCTGTCACTTTATGTAAGCTGTACCAGCTGCTCTTGCTCTTATACAGCAGATTATTGTATCTAGCATTTTAGTTTTTCCCTAAAGCACATAACGTGTTGTAGAATCCGGATTACTAAATCTCCGGGAAGTGATTGTACGGTATATTAAAACTGTGACAACTGAGAACAGAAACAGTCTTGAAGACCAGTACAGACGGTGCAGGAGTCCTAATGGGACTGTGATTATGGGCTGTTTTTAATGTGGCTAACCTATATTCATTTAAGATTTTTCTGCTGCATTCTTTTTCTTATTGTTCCCTTCACTAAAATATAGTCTACAGCAGACCATGGTGCAAAAAATTAGCATTTAAATTTAAACACTGAAGAAATGTTTCATTTCATTTCATTTTTATGGCATGAAATACATTGAAATCTAAGCAGATGTACAATTAAATGGAACCCAAGATACCTATTTGTTGCATCTCTATAACGGGTATCATGCTCTGCTTACTTGGCAGCCTTCCACACAGGGAAAACACCACCCCTTAAGTACAGTATTAACACAGTAGTAGCCAAGTGGAATAATTATAATGTAACTTTACAGACATCATGGGCAAGATAAGCTGATCCATGTTATTGCTGGATTTAAAAATGTGTTCTGGTCAGATGACAACTTTGCTTAGGCTGGAGTTTGTTTTTATTTTATCCGAGTTATAATATGGTTTGGACCTGACTGGCTGCCAAACGGTGTTGTATCCAAGTTCAGCCACTACACACAGTAGTTAAACACTACTGTTTGACGAGGCAGCACCTGGGGTGCCCCTGAGTGCAGAGGCTGTGCAGGCAGCTGCAGGAAGAGTCAGGCTCTAATTGGCTCGAGGTGGTGGGAAGGAGCATCAGGGGTGCCGGTGGGGACAGCAAAGGCTCAGCAGGGTTAGAGAAACCTGCCAAATCTGCATCCTCGCTGCAGGGAGCTGCTGCTGCTGCCAGGGAGTGGGAAAAACAGATGGCTGTTCTTTTGAAGCCACTTACACATTAATCTCTCTGCTTATTTCTTCCTCCAGTTCCTGCAGTGGCACCTGTAGCTACTAACCATGGGCACACATCCTGGAAGGCAGCCATTCACCCAGGGAAGCAGCAGATGAGGATGATGGTCTTTTTTTCAATCTGGCCCCATGAATTGGCAAAGGACTGGGAGTAGTCACATGTGTGAACACACAAAGGCTTTAACAGTGTGGGCAGAGCCACAAGGGAGTCTGTATGTGGGGAGCTGAGGAACAGTGTCAGCAGGACCTTGGTGGTTTGGTGAGGTTGCTATAGTCTAGGATTGACATTTTGAGTGGTGGCCAGATGGTAGACACTTGAGTTAGGTAGGAAGTAGCACTTTGAATTTGTAGCTGTAGGGAGGTCAGCTTTTTTGGGGGGAGGGAATGTCCTTTTCTGATAAATCCACATCACAAAGCTGTTAAGCATTGCTTGACAAAATGGAAAATGAAATCTAAAAATATCTATCTATATCCAAAAGAGCAACATCTGTGGAGGAAAAGAGACTTGTTCATATTTTAAAGCATTAAGAGAGCTACAGTATTTCATAGTTTTCCAATCGTTATAATGTATTTAAATGCTGTTAAGAGGACTAAAGAAAAGGAAGACTGAAGGAAGGAAGGAAGAAAGACTTGAGGGAGACTGAAATGTGTGGTATGAGTGTGGTTTTTAAGTTCTGTTTTTGTAACATTTCAGGATTTTGGATATCTCCATGGGACCTCAGCCTTGGCCGAGTTAGCAATTCACGTACATTTTTGTGTATGTCAATACATACAATAATTCCATGCCACTGACGTGAACCTATATAAAGGAGCAAATCGGCTCACGTACTGTTTTTTCATTGTTGATCTCAACCAACAAGCTACGTGTGACTCCATCAGATGTTTCTGATTTTAGTCCAATGAAAGTGCACAGAAGATTTTCCTTCTCTCTGATAGATGCATGGCAGCCCAATCAGATGAGCAAATTTGGAATTCAGCCTCAGGATCAAATTTTTTTTTTATCTGATCACCTGTCCTTGAATCTGCTCAATAAATTGGGAAAGAGATTGGAGGGGCAGCAGCACTTCTGCCAAGAGGACACAGGAGGTTTGTGGGATTCCTATTTGTAAATTCTGCAGTAAGTGAGGTCTAAGCTTGTCTTAGCAAGCAAATCTCCTACTGGTTTTATTGGCTCGCGATTTGGTTCAACTGGTAGTGTCTAGTTCAGCGGTAAAGTCGGTTAATTTCCTTTTGCAAAATCAGTGTGCCTTCATGTTCTAGACAATCTAGTAAATCTGGTAATAAAGGCTGATT
Organism: Sternotherus odoratus; assembly: GCA_032164245.1. Lineage (NCBI taxonomy): Eukaryota > Metazoa > Chordata > Testudines > Kinosternidae > Sternotherus > Sternotherus odoratus. The sequence goes on along the minus strand of JAVMKO010000011.1, from coordinate 30,620,460 downwards.
TTTACCTACTCAGGTCCATGTGACTTACCCCATCTCCTGACTTTAATGCATGATTCATAAGTCCAACATTTTTTGGGCATCAGCTTGGTGAAGCACTGAATCTACTTTATGCTTCTCACCTTCCTAACGAGGGAGCCTGAAAATCAAACAAAGACCTGTGGAAGACACCTAACTTCATGAATGCTAATAAATATGCTCACTGAGTCCACTGTCTCACTCAACAATGTCTGACAGCAAATCTGTTATAGAAAGCCTTAAGCGACAGCACCCTAAAAATAAGGGATCAGGTATTAAAATCACTTATTGACTACATTCATATTATGGTGAATTTTCCTCAGTCTGTATTAGCATGGTCCATATCAACGTCATGGGAAAATAAAAGCTTCCAAAGCCTGGTTTAAGGTGAATGTGTGTGGCCTACATATCAGATCAACAATCTTTTGGGGATATTTTTAAAGAACAAATGGTGACTCTGGACAAAGTAGGAAAGGGTCTTCAACAGGAGTATATAAATTTTTGGTGACAGATATGTGTATCTAATTTACATTCCCTTTCATTTATCTGTGACAGCATAGTTTAACATAATGCTTTCGCCTACACTCTGGTTTATGAGTCTCATGTGGGAAAGCTAAATTTAACATAAAATACCTGTAGGACATTAAATCACAAAAGAAAAAAAATCACATTAAGGAATCCTATTGAAATAGGATTTATGACTCAATGCTTAGATTTTACTACCATATATCACTATTTTTATTAGTAGTGTAGGTCATGAGCCATCAAATGATCTAAGTATACCAATAGACATTTATAAAACCCATTTGGAATTGAAATGATCATTCTGTAAAACATATACCATTTCTGTAGAAAGGTTGTAACTTAATTTTTGCCATTTAATTTAGTGCTTCCATGTACAGATGGCCCATGATCAAAGTAACAAGTTACGCCTTCACTTGCAGCCCTGAATAATCACTTCTTCCTGCCGTCGTTCAACCAGCAAGTTCCTTGTACAAGTTCTGACAGAGTTCAGAACCTGAATGAACTCCTGAAACTGAGTGGCTGGAATAATGTTGTCTTGTAAATATATAATACTTTGACCTAAAGGAAGAGGAGAGAAGTAAACATGAAAAGGAGCTTATATGGAACTGTGCTGGCTTCAGATGAATATAATGTGTAAGCAAAAATGAGAAAATTATACAATTTTAATAGAAAATGGCTACACAAAGACAACCTAGTCCTACATGCAGAAAAGTTTGATGTCTCAGGCCTATAAGATACATTGCAAAACAAAAAACCCCTCCAGCCAAACACGAATTTAAGTGGGCCTTTCATCTTTGAGGGGAATTACTTTGTTACCTTCTGGTCTTTAATGACTGTGGGAATCCCTGGGCTGCTACTTTTACGGGCTCTATTTTTCCTCCTGAGTGCACAACAGACTTGCTCATTTTTGCCAGCAACTCCCTGTGTGTGTGTTTGTGTGTTACGGTTGCCTACAAGATAGAAAACCTCAGACCTATTCAAACATATGGAGTTCTCTGCCCTGGAGCTTCTCCTTTAACTCACCATTTAGAAGCCTATATTTTTGGAGCTGAAATCGTGATGGGTGGCTTGGGTGTGGACGAGCGCTGGCGTATATAGTACGCATTGTTGTATAATTGCAAGATCAGTACAATTTGTCTTAGACTCAATTTGTTTGTCTAGAACCATTTAAATTTGACTTGTTTGACTTGTAAGTGAACCAGCTCTGGGAAGAAATGCAGTGTGCTGCACGCATGCTCTGTCCCAGTACATGGCTGTTAGCAATCTGGAACAAACCACTTAGGCACAAGAAGGTTGGGAATCTATTAAAGAGAACTGTTAGGCCCCCTTGGAGTATGGCAGGAAGGCGATGTGAGAGGCACAGGCACACTCCTCATGTCTATGTCCCTCTTCATGGCTGCAGAAGGCAGGGAGGTGTCTTTTGTTGGGCCTGTGTGTAGGAATCCTACAAAACCCAACTTGCGTGAAGTTCATTCAGTGATTTAGAGGATAAGAAAATGCAAAAAACAATTTTAAATTTATGAGATCAAATTCCTTTTTGATGAGGGGTGGTGAACTAGAATGGGGTGGTTCAGAAATATACTAGTGTTCTTTTCAAAACTGTATAACAGACCATTCTGAGCAATAATAAAAAACTGAAATATGTATGTACACACACACACACACACACACAAATTAACAATGAGACAAAAGAAAGAGTGTGAAAATTCTTGGTCTGTTATACAGTTTTGAGAAGAACACTGGTATATTTCTGAACCACCCCATTCTAGTTCACCACCCCTCATAAAAATTTCTCCACTTTTTAAGCCCTTCCAGGTGGGACCTACATCTTTCCATACACATGGACAGTGCCTATTAGTGTGGTGGTAATGACATATAAAGGATAATAGAAACTCAATTTTCCCACAATACAGTATTTATCAGCTAGCCATTGTCTCTGGGCTTCCCAAGAACATCATGTCATTTCTGTGTAGAAGATTTGAGGCAGGGATGGTCTTTGTTCTTGTGTAAAATGCCAAGCAAAGTGTTTGCTCTTAACAAACAGAGATGGTGGGGATTATTTTGACAAATTATTTTTTCTTTGAAAAATGCTGATTAGTTGAAACTGAAACAGTTTGTGAAACACTGTGAGTCTTGATGAATTTCCCAACTCAAAAAAAAAATTTGAGAAAAGAATTCCAAAATTATTCAAAACAACTTTTTGTTTTGAAATGTAAGCTAATTAGGTGGGAAAAGATCAACATCAAATCTAAATATTTCAATGGACCAAAAGTTAATAATAATAAAGCATTTCAATTAATAATTTTAAGATTTTGACTATTTGTCTTGGTTCAAGACAGGAAAAATTTTGAACACAAATATTTGTGAAAATCATTTTCTGCCCTACTCTTAAATTTTTTTAAATGTGGAACCATTCTGTTCATTTTACTCTTGTGTATCTTGCTAATGACACCACTATATCTCAATTTTCCATTTGCACTAGATCTTCTTTGTGCAGGTCTCATATGACGTAGACCAAAGGTTTCCAAACTATGGGGCATGCCTGAAAGAATGTCCAGGGGGGTGCGGCAGGACCTGAACTAGCCTTCATGGGAAGCGGGGAGGGAGCGCCTCTCCGCCCCCAACTCTGCTCCAGTCTTGCCCCCAGCTGCATCTCCTGCCCCGCATCTGGCCCCATTTCCAGCCTTGGCACATCTCCACTTTTGGCTCTGCGCCAGCCCCCAACCTTAGCCACTGGCCACAGCTCCATTCCCAGCCCAAGGCTGAGGCTGGGGGTGAGGCCAGAAGCAGACCTCCACTTGGCGATGGGCCTGACTGCCAGTCCCTACCCAGCCTGGCTGTGGCTCTGCCCCTGTTCCTGGCCCTAGACCCACCCCCAGATGTGGCCCCAGCCTTGGCCCCCTTATCCCTGTTGTACCCACCCACCTCCCTCAGCCCCAGAACTGTGGCCCCACTTCCAGCCCCAGCTTCATAGGGGGGGGGTGGAGGAGATGTGTGGACAGGGTTAGAGGGGGTGTGCGACCCTCAAAACTTTGGGGACTGCTGCTGTAGACCCTTTTGTTTCAATTCAGGTTTCCATGATGTAGGTTATTGTAATCTTGGCCTTACTTTTCTTGCCCTAAATACATCACACAGATTACAGCTGGTTTATAAATGTAACCACGTGTGTTCTTACTAGGAATAGTTTAAAAATTCATAGGCAGCTGGCCAGGGTTCTTGCAAAAGGTTTATTATCGGGCTCAACTCTCTAGTATCTTTTTGGATTGTTTACCGTTTATTACCATGTCATTCACTGCAAATGCAAGCAGCTATTCTTGTGACTGCACAGCTGTTGCTGACCTCTACAGTATAATCTGAAATGGTGCTTGGAGAGACGGTACAATGTGAGAAAATCCAGAAATATCATGTCTCCCAGTGTAACAGAATATGCTTACACAGTAAGTCTGCTGTGTTGCTGTCTTGTCCAGAAGAAGCAATTTGGAACTGTGCTAGCAAAGAAGTTTAATACTTGTGCATTACAGCTGTGGAATTTCTGCCCAGCTACACTAAGGGACAGCATCTATCTTAAATATATTACACTTTTAAAACTCTCTTTATGTGTATTAACAAATTTTAAGGTAGAAATGCACAAATACTTTTGTTTAAAAGATACTCAGTGACAGAGTAATCTCATAAGGTTCAGAATTTAGATTTTGGTCAGTTAAACCCCAGTTAAGATGTTTTTTCCACAGTTTACAAAACATGGCTAGCACTCACAGATGAATGGGCTTTCTCATGAGATATCTAGCATGTGCACTGCAGGTGACAGCTAGAAACACTCTAAAAAAAGTCTTTTGGGCAGTATCTTGCCATTTCTGGTTCTGGCCAGTTTTCAAGTTTAGATCTACAAATGGGTGAACAATGAAGGTACTGTCTTTTTAAAAAACTCTTTTTTTTCAGTCTCTTCCCCATTTGAGGTATTTAGATCTCCCACCAGTACTTCAGCACATCTTCCTTCATTAACCCCTTAATTCTTTCCTGGAGACACTCAGTATGGACGTGGAGGGTGACTTCAACTTCCACTGAAATTTAATGCAGTGTTTCACTGAGCTCTCAGCCCCTGTGTTTGCTTGCCTCATTGTTATAGCTGGTGAAATACATTTTTTTTTAATTATGAAAATTTCAAAGATGGGTTCAAAGCCATGAGCAAGTTAACCCATTATCTTCCCCCTTCCTTGAGCTGATTAATAGACTTCCGGGCCAGAAGGGGGCATTAAATCATCTAGTCTGACTTCCTGTATATCACAGACTATAGAATTTCAGGCAGTTACTCCTATATTGAGCCCCATAACTGGTGTTTCACTGAGCATATCTTCCAGAAAGTCTTCCAGTCTCGATTCAAAGATTGACAATCCACCACATCCCCATGTAATTTGTTCCAGTGGATAATTACCTTCACTGTGTTTTGTCTTTTTTTAAAAGGTGCCTTATTTCTTTATTAAGTGCCTTTATTTCTATTTATAAGTGCTGCCATTGGTTGTTCTGCCTTTCTCTGCTAGATTAAAGAGCTCTTTTGTAGCCAGCATTTTCTCCTTCGAAAGGTGCTTATATACTGTAGTTGTCATCTCTCAATTTTCTTTTTGATAAGCTAAAGACCTCGAGCTCTTTAAGTCTCTTTCATGATAAGACTTTTTCTAGCCCTTGAAGCATTGTTCAAGCCAAGGCCTTTCCACAGCTGCTCCAATTTTTCAAAATCCTCTTTCAAATGTGGGCACCAGAACTGAATACAATATTCCAGTATTGGTCTCACCACTGCCATATGCAGATATAATACCACCTTTCTACTCAATAATCCCTTATTTATAAGTCCTAGGATCACAGGAGTTAGAGAGAGCTGCCAAATTTACCCTCATTACAAAAAGTAGCCCCTTCCAGGCAATCATCTAGGTGCTGTCTAGCCCCTAACTAAAGGTGCTATGGGTGGTTAAGGAAGTGCTTGATTCAGTTCCCAGCTCTGCCATTTGCTTCCCATGGGACCTGGAGCAAGTCAAGCACCTCTGTGAGATGCATGCCCTGCTGAAATATGCCATGAGAGATGCTGCAACACATCTGGCATTACTCTTATAGCCAGGAGATGATGCTCTGAGTGAAGTTATAGATGTGGTGTTTGTGGCTTTTTTTCTTTAGCAGGAGGCTGCATGTGAGGGAATATCAAGCAACTGGTAACTGTGCGATATGCGGTGTGGCCGGCTATAGGCCCAGCTGCTAGTCTTCATGGCTGAGTGCACATAAAAGCCCAGAACAGGTGGTCACACCCTGAGTCAAAGCAACACAGCAGCTTGTTAGGAATTAGAGCAGTGAGAAGAGCTCTGTAGAGGTTTTCAAGCAGAATACATGGTAAAAAATCAGTGATAATCACCTTTTATACACTTTAAAAAAACAACAACCTCTAATGGGGCCTGAATGGGTCCAAAACTCTTTTGTTACTGTTAGGAGTAGAAATATCCCTCAAAGACATGCTGTATAAGCCAGCCACCTAGCAGAGGAACTGTACTTTATCAAACTGCAGCTGTATCCAGTCCGAGGAACCCCAGCTCTATTTACTACAGATCTATTTGCTTCAGTCGACAGCCACCTGCTGTCCATGTACCTCAGGAATCAGATGCACCAGTCCATGGTGGCACTTGTGGATGCATTTTCTCATTCTTGGCACAGATTTAGAGGATATTTATTGCCTGTACCTCCTCAGCTAGATAAAGGTCTAATGAGAAAAAAATAAGGACTAAGCTGGTTGGTTCAGCTGCTTCGGAGGAGGTGAGGTATACGAATGTAAACCAGATGCCAAAGATTCAGCACTCCCACATCCTCTCACTCCACTTACACACATAAACTTTATCCTTAAATCACCTGTCTAGTGTGAAGGGACAGCTAAGAGCACTAAAGCTACTACAGGACGTAATGGGACTCTCCCAAAGCCGAGGAAGACTCCCACTTCAGGCACCTGGGGTTGCTGGTGGGCCAGATTTGGTCATTTCTGTAAGGAAAGGAGGGTGTGTTCGAGAGAGTCCCCCTTTTCTGTGTTTCAAGAGTTCCTCTGGGAAGGGTTAGCAAAGGGACTTGGCTCCAATATACTGATTCAGGTCTTAGCTCTAAGATCTCTGTGAATTCAGACAGGATTTGATCATTAAGTTAGATTTATCTGTTAGATGAGAGAAGGTGCATAAAGAAATCAAGGAGTCCCAAAGCCTTAGACTCATAGACTTGCACATGGCAAGCCACAGACTCTCACCCCCCTGCTCCTGTAATAAACCCCTAGAATCGAGCTCGGTTACTGAAGTCCTCAAATAATAATTTAATAATATCTAGTTACAGAGAATCCACCATTTACACTGGTTTAAAGCTGCATGTGACTCGTGCCCCTTGCTGGAGAGGAAGGCAAACTCCCCCACCACTCAGGCTCTCTGCCAATCTGACGTGGGGGAAAATTCTTTCCAAACATGGCAATCAATTAGACCCTGAGCATGTGGGTAAGACTCACCAGGCAGATACCTGGGAAAGAATTCTCTGTAAAAATTCAGAGCCCTCCCTATCTAGTGTCCCAACCCCAGCCATTGGAGATATTTGCTGCTAGCAGGCGCAGATTTCACTTATATTACCCCTTTTTAATACCTTGCTCCTTTTTGCCGTTACTTCAGCTCAGAGAATAAGGGAAATGGTAGCCTTTTTATCCTCCCAACCTCCTCATCTGATTTTTCCATCAGGACAAAGTAGTTCCATGAACTTTTCCTTTATATCCCCCAAAGGGTTCTCTCCACTTTCCCCTTACTCCTCTTTGCCTGGTCACTGTGGCTGACTGACCATTCAGTTGTTTATAAATCACCGACTTTCTCATTCTCCCATTCACGCCCTCACGCTGAAAACCCTGCCTCTCAAACACAAAAAGCCAGTATTTATGTGGCAGGTGGGCAAGCGCTTTTTGTGTAGCTGCACTCATTTGCATGTGAATACACTCATTTGCGCACAAATACCTGCATTTGCATGACTAAGAGACTCCCTCCCCCAACATCATACTTGTGTGAACAAAACCTGGATTCATAAATGTACATAGAAAAATGGGGGGAAATGTCAGGTCTTATTGCTGCTTGGAATTTTCTACTATGTTCATAAATAATTTTTACCACTATTCACTCAGCTCTACCTTAGAGATCTACAGATGTTAGACTGTAAAGTCTTTTGGTCTATGGCTGTCTTTCCATTAGATGTGTACATGATATATACTATGCCTAGTAGAATAGGTCCTGAGCTCCTGACTCAGGCCACTAGGAACTACTGGTATACAAATAATAATCTTCAAAATTTGACCTGACACTCTGCCCAAAATCAAACAGAATATCACTTGAGAACAAGTGACATAGCAGGGGCCCAGAAATCTTCCAAAACCACTTATGTGAAGTGTGCCAAATAACTGTAATAAGAAAGACAGACAGTATAGTGGTGGGCTTTCTGTCCCAATAAAGGATTAAAGTCCCAGTCTATGGGCAGAGCAAGGAAAAGTCTCAATTACAGAGCTACTGTAGTTAGGATGGTGATGGTCTTCCCTGCCTCACTTCCTGAAGCATCTAATGATGATGCCCTTTGTGTCTAACAATGTGGTCTTGTAGCACGGGGTGCTCAGGATCATCAACACCATAAAAAATATTCTACCTTCCTACATGACAAAGAGGTGTGTGTCTGAGATATTTTTCTATAAGGAACTGCTAGGCAGGTGTAATTGTTAATACTTAAAATTTGTTACCAATCTAGATAATTCTATTGACCCATCAGCCAGAAATTAGGCAACAGTCTGTTTGATAACAGATTGCCTACATTTCTCCTTTCTAGTTTAGTTTGCATTTTTCTGGATCCTTTGGAAGAAAGGAAGGACTCAACAGATGTGTATTTGTTTTACATTTTTGAAACCTCTGTTATTAGTGGAGGGCCTGTGAAGAGAAGCGTGTCCTCCTCTGTCTTTAAAAAGTGAGACTTGATTTATGCTAATCTTTGGAAGCAGGAAGTTCAACACCCAGGAATCTTTTACTGATAATTCTTTCCCCAACACTCAGATGTTTCATCCAAGGCTCCATCAGTCATTGCTTTGTTATGGATCAAAGAATTCTGCAGTAGATATTGTACACAGAGAGACCATCCTTGTTGTAGTCCAGTCCTAGTGCTTTGCAGATTAAGAACAAGACCTTGATGTTGCTCAAGTATTGAACTGGGAGACAATGTGGAATATGAAGAGAATATATCATCGTGATGTTCCAGACAGAAAATGGGTTGCTACATGTTGGAACTACTGAAGCTTTTGTGTGGTATTCATTTTTATTCCCAGGCAAGAGGCATTGTAGTTGTACACATAGCAATGTTTACCTGTTTTTGGTTTCCTGCATTTTGAAGTACAGCTGTTTGTTACAACCCATCCTGCAAACCTGTTATTTATGGATTCAGATCAACCTGTAGATCAGTCAGAATGGTTTGGCTATTAACAATCGTAACTATGCTCTAGTTACTCAGTTAAATATTCATATTATAATAAAATTCATTAAAGATTCCATACTTGGAATAAAAAAGTTCTGGATATGAAACTCAACCTAACGAGAGGTTGCCACAAGAGGAGAGAAATTTATGGAGAGAGGCACTAGAAAGTTATGGAAAGAGGCCAGTATTGAGTCTGCTGCTTGTTGGTTTTGGTGAAAGAAGGAGCAATCCATCAATTACGAAGTGAAGCACCAAGATCACCAAAGCCTAGTTAACTTATAACATTTTCAATATGTAAATGTCTTTCGGGTTGAAATGAGCTGGAGTGAGAAAAGGTATAGTTAAAATGAATCCATGTGTCCTTGCTCCCAAATGCCAAACATTCTCTTAGGCACCTAGCAGCAGCAGAGAGGAGCTCTAACACTTTTATAAATCCAACACATTGACTGAATAATTTATAGTCATTACAGTCAATATGTGTTTCAAAAAAAGCAAGGAAAGAATAGGAAAGGGGTTATTACTGGCCAGTGTTTGGAAAGATGAAAAAGAAATAACAGGAAGATGTTTCACAGCTTTTTCAGAGCCACAACTCAAAGGAATCGTTACAAAGTGAAGAAGTAAAGGCCAGTGTCGCCGCCTTGCACAGAAGGATCTAAAAAGTTTTTGTATTTTCTATCCCTGATTTCATTACTCCTAATAACTCGTTTCCTGATGGAAGGTAAAGAGGTACCTGAAATATAGATTCGAGTCCTTTCAGTTAAACCTTCATCTCTTTGTCACTGTGGGTTTTTTTTCTTCTGTAGCTCCATTCATCTGCTCTACTGGAACTTTCAGTCACACAGTATTAAAATATGGCTGTTCTAAGCTAATATGCATTAACTTTTTAAAACCTGTTTTATACATAACCTATTGTATTAATATAAAACGGTAAGGCCATTTTATCGTTTCCTGAGAATGGTCCATTACATTGTGAGCAATCTACTCATGCTTTTTTAAAAAAAGACTTTGAACTCAATACAAAAGGAAAATATAATCATGTACAACTTTAAAGACCGCTTTTTTCCCTTTTGTGCAATGTAACAGAGGTGGATGAGTAGCATGGTAATGAAGAGATGGACCATCTTTATTAGCACACTCAGTGAAAAGGTTCTTTTCAGAACTTCAACTTTTCTTATCTTCTTAGTTTTCATGGTGTCTATTTGGGCTCCTTCCTTTTCTTGACTTCCTATTATATGCAGCTAGCAGACTGGCAAAGCCAAGCCAGTTCATCCTTCTTTCGAAAAAAAGGATAGATGCAAGGTCATGTGGCTTAGATGCTTCCATAAAAGTAATTTTTTTCTTATATTTAGACATGTAATGTCACTTGCATTGCTTAGGTACCTGTATAATATGTCCTGTGTAGCATTTCTAAGATTTCTGTAAAAGAAAAACCCATTAAAATCCCACTATAATATTGTTGTACTGTAGTTAATGGTGGATAATGATATAGGAAGTTCTTTGAGTACCCAAGAAAGTAAAAAGACTAGTATTACCACTTAACCTTCTCCCCTAGAAATTGTTTAACAGAATAGATTTGCTGAGGACTAGTTGAGGATCCCCAGAGCTCTTCTATGGTTTGTGACTACAGCCCTTCTTGATATTACTCAGCTATTTCTCTGCTCCTCCATCATGCTCCCCATTTTTCCTAAGCACTTCACCCATCCCTTTTACGTACCTGTTGTACAGGGAGTTCAATTTTAATCTTTCTTAATTAAAAAAAAAGAAAATCCACAACTAAAAGGGAGTGATCCTATAGACATCAGAATAAAAAATGACTAACTATTCCATGACTAAACTGCATTCTGGGGAAGGACCCTTCAAACACCATAACCAAGGCCATATTACTTAAATTTTTGGGTAGAAAGTTCAGTCTTACCTTGCTCATAGAGGTTTAGTTATTATCAAAGACTTTGTGCTATGGGTCTTCACAGGGGACCATCATTGTTACATTACTAGGCCAAAGTTTAAAAATAGGAGTTTCACATGCGATATGTTGTTTATATGTCTTTCATGCTCTAAACCTACTAGTTGAGCCAGACCTTTTTAGACCACTTGGCAATAAAAGTCTTAAAGTAGTGCCACATGGCTTTTATACAAAGATTTACTAAAGACAGAAATAAAATCAAACACAAACTAAGGATTGCCTGGAGTGCAGAGACTGGTGCAGATATAGATGATGACATATAGGCTTGAATTGGAATCAACTTTTGCTGGATCAGCTGTGGCTCTTAGAAAGTGATAAATACAAACAATTCTGGTGTTTCTGCTATGTAAGGTATTTCCAAGGCATCTATCACCACAATATCAAAACATCACCAGAAACTGAGGTAAAGCCTATAATGAAAAAGAAGAAAAAATCACAGTATGTTCTGTGAGAGTGTAACCTGCCAGTAAGTGATGTTTGGATGCAGGTCATGTACATGCATAATTTAGTTCTTCATGTAGACCTAACCAAGAATTGTTAGTCTGTGTCATTGACTGTTTAGGAAAATTTTACTTGGATTTTTATATAAAATGTATATTTTTAACAGTGTTGCTAACTGCCCTGAGAATTATTCTCCAAAAATGGAAGTCCACCATAAAATCAACTAATACAGCAGTCTAAATGCTTTTTTTACCCAAATATATAAAAGTTTCCTTTCATGCCTGTGGAAGAATTCCCATGTTTGTGAGCATTTAGCCAGCATTAAGAAACTAATGGCTACTGGTGGTTTACACTTATGTTACATTGTGCTTTTATTAATCAATATGTGAGGAATCATAAACTACAACTGATTAATGGCAGGTTGAATGTTTATTATAAGTAAATATTTGTTTTCAGTATTAACAAACATTATACCAAAAAAGGAGAGAGACATTAAATTAAAGCAGACACATTTTTGTCAAATCTCCTGAATTATTAGGTAATCAGCTTTTGTCTAAAATGCTGCTGGTTTAAAAGAGCTGCATTTAGTCTAAAATTTTTTTTTGTAAATATACTATACATTGGTTTTTAAGATATTTGTATTTAGAACACATTTCAAGAAGTAGCATGCTCTTCTTTGGTATCTTCAGATATATCTGAGTCATTGTGGTGCATAAGGCTACTCGAGTAGTAACTGGCAGTAAGAGGATGTAAGGTTAAGTACGAATGGAATGTATGGTCACATTAGCTTAACAAGCCCTGACATGCTGTGACTTAAACTCACTTACAAGATTTATAAGTCATCTCTTCCCAGATGCCAGTTTCTGCTGAAATACATTTCTATTCTTGTTACTTACATAGACTAAGTACATTAAGGTGCTGGAAGGAATTGTCATTTTCTGTGCAAGTGCTTGTTTTGTTTAAGAGTATCATGAAAATCTGAGATAATTTTATTATGCTGAGAATTTTTTATATGTTCCTTTTCATGGCATTTCCTCTGGATTATTTATTCTAAATTCTAGAGCCCCAGTTTCCCATTGAGACATAGATGTGTTTGATGAAGAGCTTTCAGAAAAACGTGGCAAACTTCAGCAGGTTCTCTGCACAGAACTCCCATTGCTCACAAAGGGAACAGGTTGATAATTACAATACATTGTGGCAGGGTGGGCTTGACCCAGCCTTCCGCCCCTTTAAGAGGGAGAAAAGCCCTCTGCAAACCCCCGGTGCAGAAAGCCTAATCAGCCACCTGGCTTGCAGGGCAATCAATTGTATGGGTTGCACCTGGCAACCTCCTCTGGGAGGTAAAAGGCTCCCAGGAAGGAAGCCCAGTGTGGTGGTGGTGGTTTAGAGCTATTCAGAGCTGTGTGGTTGGAGCTAGTCAGAGCTGTATGTTTAGAACTGCATGTTTAGAGTTGCATGTTAAGAGCTGGACTATATAGAGTCTGTAAAGCTGTAAAGCTGTAGAGCTGAGCTATCAAGAGCTGTATGCTGAAAGACTGTACAAAGCTGTATATATTGGTGGTGGGGTCTTGCACTGTGAATTAAAGAGCACTGTTTGAAGCAAAGAAGGGTTTTCCTGCCTGTTCCTGAGAGGGGTGAGAGAGCGGTCCGTCACAACATAATGAAATAGGTATCATACCTTTTTTGTCAGAGAATTGATTTCACCATCACTTCAACATGCTGTATTTAAGAAGGTTTTGTTTTTTTTTAAAAAAAGAAGTGGTTTGCGTATATCAAATATTTCTTAGTTTCACTTTACCTATTATATCCTTTTAGGCTTGAGTGGTGCAAAGCCCGCTGTACCGGGGTGAATTTCACCCTCTGAGTACAACCAGAAATGTGATAATCATCAAAGTATCTAATCACTACACAACACAGGTCTCACAATCAGGGTCAAGACACCTAAGGGGAGAACGGGAGGTTTAAACCTCACCAAAATAAGTAGTTAAACCAACTGATTGCACACTGTCATTTCACTGGTGTAAGAGTATGTCAAATAGGATATTTTATGAAATCTTGTAATGCAATGAACTTAATAGATATTCTGATATATGTACAACTGCTTATGGTTATGAATGTATGTGCATAAATACGTAGAAAATGGCAATTGTAACTGTGGTGCAACTTCAGCCTCACCTCACAACAGGGCAGTGAATCAATCTGGCAGGGATGGGGCTACCTCCCCAGCCAGACGAGATCCTGGCTTCAAGCACCCAGCCATTGTCCAGCTCAGGAAAAAAATAATGAGAAACCATCAAAGCAAATGAGAACAGCTTAAAACTGAAAAGAAGACCCCAGTGTTTGAAAACAAAGGCTGTGGTTACACTGCAGGGCTTATAGCGGCTCAGCTGTACTGATGCTCTACTGCCACATAGACTATCCGCACCACTGCATAGGATGGGGTAATTTATGTAGCTCCGGGGAGTGGCTTATTCACACCCCTGCATGGCAGAACTTGTACCGACGTAAGCTGTAGTGTCTACATAGCCTAGAAAGGAGGGAATTTTCTCCACTTTGAATGTCTATAATGACTGAAGGGACAGGGCGGGAGGATCTGGAAACCGTTTTTAAAATGGAAGGTGTTTGAACAGAAGAGCATCCAAAACTTTGGGAACAGCCTCAAGGCAGGAGGCTGTCCGAATGCTGGGTCCCTCCTTTAGCCAGGGGGTATGTTGGGAAACTATTTTAAGGCAATAGGTAACTCTCACTAGAAAAGAGGTTTTATCTAGTATGAAAGTGTAATGCCTGAGTCTGCATCTTTACGTTTATTTTCTGTGTAACCTGTATATGTTTTTCCCTTATAATTTCACCCTGAATCTGTGACTTTTCTATTAAATAGTTTTTTTATTTTTATCCCAAACTGGTCTCTGGTATGAAAGCCATGTGGCATGTGTATAACAGGTGCTAATAGGGTGGGGCGCGGCTGGTTTCACACTTTCAGGGACGACAAACCAGAGAGGAACGGGCCAAGGGTCTGCCTGGTAATTAAGAACTCATGGAAGATACATTTGGAGACACTCAGGACTGGCAGGGCTGCTGGTGTCACCCTGCACAGAGTAACTAAGCTAGGGAGAGCCAGGGTGAAGCTGTGCTTGTGGGCTGGCTTCTGGTGTCAGGATCTGAACTGTAGCTGCTCAGCACAAAAGCCCTCAAGGTTACAGGGCTGGTGCTGACCGAATGCCTTACCAGTCTGGGTGGTCCCCAAAGCTTCACAATAGGCAGAGTAACTAAGAACAGGGTATTAGATTGGTATGAAGCTGGAGCAACACAGTGACGAAACAAGCCTGTGCCACCTAAAGTTCTAGTAAATAAGGCCATACAAGGCAAATATAGTTGAGGCACTACATGATTATTCTATAGCACTGGATTTTCCAATATCTTCCCAGCTGTTTACTGTAATCCAGATGATATGAATTTCAGTAGCCTGGAGAGTAGCATACTGTCTCTGCAAACCAAATCCATGAGATCCATTTGAAAACCATCTGAACCCTCTTAAATGAATCAACATCCTTCTTGAATTATGTGCACCAGAACCAGACACAGTATCCCAACAGAAGTCATACCAGTGCCAAATACAGAGGTCAAATGGCCTCTCTACTCCCACTTGAGATTCTCTTTGCATTAGCTCTATTGACCACAGCATCACATTGGAATTGTATGTTCAGCTGATTATTGACACATACCCCAAAATCTTTTTCAGCATTGCTACTTTCCAGGAAACAGTCCCTCATCTGAAACAAATGACCTATGTTCGTTATTCCCAGATGTACACATATAAATTTAGTTGCATTAAAACACAGTTATCTGGAGCCCAGTTTACCAAGTGATCTAGCTCACTCTTAATCAGTGACCTGTACTCTTCATTATTTACTACTCCCCAAATTTTTGTGTCATCTGCAAAATGTATCAGTGGTGATTTTATATTTTCTTCCAGGTCATTGATAAATGTGCTAAATGGTGTAGGGCCAACAACAGACTCCGGTGGGACCCCAGTGGAAACAGGTCCTCTCAAAGATGCTTCCCAATTTACAGTTACATTTTAACACTTATCAGTTAGCGAGTTTTTAATCTATTTAATGTGTGTCAATTAATTGAATATCATTCTAATTTTTCAGCCAAAATGCCCTGTGGCTCCAAATCAAATGATTTATGAAAGTCTACACTATATCAACACTATTACCTTTAACAACCAAACTCGATATCTTTTTTTTAAAATGAGATTACAGGTTAGTTTGACATGATTTATTTCCATAAACCCATGTTGATTTGCAGTAATTACATCACCCTCCTTTAATTAATTATTGAGTCCTGTATCAGGTATATTTTATTTTTTTTAACCATGGGATAACTAACGCGCTGTAAAATCCTAGTGGAGACAAGGTGCCAGCAGTTTTTGCCATGAGGTGAGGTAGGCTAGGCAAGGTCGGTCCCAGGCGAGGGTTTGTGTTGATCTCACCTAGTGATTTCACTGCCTTGCCTCCACCTAGGATTTTACCACAGGATAAAGAGTGTGTGCTAGTTATCCTGCAGTTAAAAAACATAATTTTTTTGGCAGAGAGGACAAAGTCATAGTCAAGAGAAAATCCAGCTTGAGGCATGACAGGATTAGGAATACTGTTTTAACATATCTTTGGAATTTCATCCCACTTGTCAGTTTATGCTCCCATGTTAATGTTGTTTAAATGAAGGTTTTCATTGAATATATTTTAAATAGACCACACTGTACAATATATGTTTTAGGAAATCCCTGCAAAGCACCTTCTGCAATGGGAATTATGGACAAGTTGTCACATCTTAATGTTAACTTTTTTCTAATTGTTCTTATTATTGAATATCAACGCTTACCCAAACTGCTAAATGTGATCCACCATCCCCTCAGTGCTAATGGGAATTGCAAGACATGCATCCAGGGAAAGGTAAAGTATGCCTACGGACCACATTTTCAGAAGGGCTGAGCATCCAGAGTCTCCACTGAGGTCAATGGGTACATCTGAAAATTAGACACTTTAAAATGGTATATGGTCTGAGAAGCTATTCCATTCTGTGTAGTTGCAGGAAACCCAGCAAATGCATAGTCTACCACAGATCTCCTCTATTATTTAGATATTAGGCTCCCACATTGGCATCACACACAAAACTGAGCGCACCCCTGTCTTTCCTCAGGACCAGTCAGCAGGTTTTCCTGCCTCCCCTTGAACTGTTTTTTACTAGTGCAACTGTTCTTCTACTAGTTTAATTTTCACTGAAATGAAAACTAGCTTACCAAAGAGAAGGGTAAGAGGTGATTGACTGCAGTCTACAAGGACCTACATGGAGAGACAATTTCTGATGGATTAAAGAGCCTTCTGCTAACAGACTGAGGCATAACAACATCCATTGGCTGGAAGTGAAACTAGATAAATTCAGATGGAATTTTTTTTTAACAGTACAGGTAATTACCCATTGAAATAACTTACCAATGGATATGGTGTAGAATATCACTAGAATTTTTAAACTCAAGATTGGAGTCTTTGTAAAACAGATGCTGTAGCTCACCCAAAAGTTACTGACTTGGTTCACAAATTACTTGGTGAAATTCTGGGTGGCCTGTGCAATGCAGGAAGTCAGATTAATGGCCTTAAAAATAGCTATGAATATATGAAATTTTCCATTTTCTTCTAGACTGATTTTTACCTATGCTTGTGAGACTGGTGATATGATAGTTGAAGGTGCTTTCTCAACCTATGATCCATGTTTTCTCAGCTCTATTAATCTTTGAATATAGGAATTAGCATAAATTCTAAAAGTGCTAGCACAATCTTAATTCTCTTTATTCCCTGAGTCCAGAACAGTGATACATGTATAGTTCTAGGAACCTTTTCTGAACACCTTAGTGTTTTGCTCCAGCTTTTCATGGCATCTATCCCAAGTGGCTCCTGAGAAAGCACCAAGGGTAATGCTCAAGAGATTAATTATCCTTGCACAACTGGTGCTGCAATAAATAATCTTATGCTCATCTCGCCCTTTTTAAATAAAGCTGACACAGTTGAATTTGTTGAATAAATAGGTAGCTGAAATCCTCTGAGTGTCCAAACTATTACTATTAATTAAAACATGGTCCTTTGAGATATCTATAGATATCAATTGAATTATAAACTTGTGATTAATTTGGCACTAGTTGTTATTTCTGATCTACTTACAAACAGATAAAGCCTTAATCTTACAACTACAAATCTGGGCCAAATGGTGGTCTTATTTAGACACTACAGCCCAGCCATCTGAAGCCAGATACATCTGGATGTGAACGAGAACAGAATTTGTCCATTTAGGGATTGCTTTGTCCAGGAAACATTAAAGCCCATTTTATTATTTTTTTGGTAGTGTGCTCAGACTTGCATCCGACGAAGTGGGTATTAGCCCACGAAAGCTTATGCTTCAATACTTTAGTTAGTCTTTAAGGTGCCACAGGACTCTTTGTTACAGATGTATACTGTTTGTCTCTATTACACACTAGATATTGTTTTTTCCCAGGACAAAAAATTTGAAACTCAGATACTGTTTATTTTAAAATTGTGTGTATATATCTAAAAGACTCTAATTTTAACTTGATACAATATTGCATGTGAATAGCACTGCACATAACTTGCCAAGATTCCAGCTGCCTTTTTTGTCAACGTCAGAGCCATTTTCCAGTGTTTCATATTGTACACTAAATGTTCTGACTTTGCATCCAGAGCTTTAACATTAATACACAGAGCAAAGTGCACCATTTTCTTTGAGAAAATATGTCACCTGCATGTAAAATATCCATTGTTGGTATCAGAAATAATATTTTATGTTGCATTCCATCATATTAGAAAAGAGAGATAATGTTGTAGATTAGAACCATAAAATGAATAGCACAAATGTAGAAGTTATGTATGGCGCAATTCTATGACTTGTATTTTCACTGTTTTCAGCAGGCACTAAGATGCTCTATTCCAGGGGTGGCCAACCTGAGCCTGAAAAGGAGCCAGAATTTACCAATGTACATTGACAAAGAGCCACAGTAACACATCAACAGTCCCCCGTAAGCTCCCCCCACCCTCACAGCACCTCCTGCCCACCGGCAGCCCTGCCGACCAGCAGCTCCCCCTCCCTTCCCACACCTCCTGATCAGCTGTTTTGTGGCGTGCAGGAGGCTCTGTGAGGGGGAAGGGGAAGGAGCGAGGGCACAGGAGGCTCAGGGGAGGGGCCATGAGGGGTGTAGTGGGGGCAGGGCCTGTGGCGGAGCCAGGGGTTGAGCAGTGAGCACCCCAGGCACATTGGAAAGTTGGCACCTGTAGCTCCAGTCCCGGAGTTGGTGCCCATACAAGGAGCCGGATATTAGCTTCTGAAGAGCCACTTGTGGCTCCGGAGCCACAGGTTGGCCACCCCTGCTCTATTCTATGCTAACCTATTTAGGTTCATCCCTGTGCTATTGACTCAGCACTTCTCAGTACTCTTTACTTTAAACACTGGAGATTTTTGAACTACAAATAACCCCAAGTTTAAAAAAAAACCTTTTAGTTGGATGTTTTTCAAAATTCTTGAATGGATGCCATTTGCTTGTGGGTTGACATTTTTTCCATATATAACCAGATATGCTCTCTTTATTACATTTTTAAATTATGCACTTAATAGTCTTTAATCCATGGTTCAGAATAAATGACAGTGCAAATATATATTTTCTTTTAAAAATATTGTTAAAACTATTATTGATTTAAAAATTATGTTATTGTGGATTTAAAACTAATTTCAGGATATACTGTAGATGTATGCAGTGTTGTAGCTGTGTCCGTCCCAAAATATGAGAGACAAGGTGGCTGAGGTAATACCTTTGACTGGACCAACTTGTTAGTGAGAAAGACAAGCTTTTGAGCTGACACAAAGCTCTTCATCAGGTCTCTGTCACCAACAGAAGTTGTTCCAATAAAAGCTATTACTTCATCAACCTTGTGTCTCTATGTTCCTTAGACTCTTGCACTTCTAGCCTATACAAAATGTGAGCACATGACGCAGAGGTCTATCTTGAGAGGGTTTCCATAAGGGAACTGCAACATAAATATTTGGGGTCCCAGCCAACACTTTCTGAAGTAAGAGAAGGTTCCCAATGGTTACAGTGGGAGATGGACTGGATCCAGAAAGTCCAGTCCTGCAAGCTGCTCCTCATTGGTAGACCTTGGCATCTGTGGAGAGCTCAACTGAAATCAATGGGTGTCCAAACAGACACAGAGTCTTACTTTCCTGGAACAGATTGCTGGTTCCAGTTCTACCGTAACTGTAATTACAAATACAGAATTGAGGCCATTTTACTTAATTTTTCCCTTAAGTGAGTGTACACAATTTGATACACCACCATTCACAATCTGTTAATTGTAATTTTCAATAATATTACAATGATTTCAAAGTGTTTGACACTGCTACATATGAGATATTCCCAACATATTAATGGAAACACAGAAGGGAATGTCAAAGTGTTTGACTTTATTTCTTGCTTTTTATTTCTAGGAGATGATGTTGTGCCTACTGCTGAACAAAGGGAATGGGGTTACCTTAAAAAAAAACCACCCAGATTTAAACTTGTGAAAACATTGTTCCAGGCAGAGCAGGCAAAGTGACTTTGAGGCATCCATAAGAAATCTTAGGTTTGCCTGTTGTGAGACATGGCCACCAATCAGTCTTTCTCCTCTTAGCCCTGGATACGCTTCTTATTATTGTGAGTAATGCAAACACCTGTAGCTATATCAAAACTTCCAGTATATATTTACATCAGCTCTATACACACTTTTTAGATTGCAAAGAGGGTTTTAATCCCTGCGTTTGCTATCTATGTAGCTCCAATGCTAGCTTATATACTAGGAATTCATAGTGTCTTCCACCAGAGGTTGGTGCTATTGCAACAGATTTTACGGTATTCTGAAAATTTGTAACTGGTGAGTGAAGTTTGACACAATCACTATCTTGTCATTATGAGAAAGTCCCTCACATCCTCTGAATAGCAATACTAATTTTATGAGGACACAATAGATACTTATTAGTGGTATTATTACTCTTATTTTGTAGCAACTTTGTAGAGGAAAAGAACGCTGTTCTTTTAAATCTCAGTCTTGCCACCAACGGAAATTAAACATGGTAAAAACTGAATTTCTCCCCTCCTCTTCCTCCCTTTGCTTTCTCTATTGGAAACTCCACTGTTTTACTGGTCATTCTAGACCAAAGATCTTAATGTCATGTTTGACTCCTCTTTCCCATCACATCCAGGATGGTGGCTTTCTTGACACATCCTGTTAATTCTTCCTTTTTAACATCTCTAACATTTTTTCCTCTCTGCTCCTCTATCACACCACAAAAAACAAAACAAAACAAAACACAAAAATCACCTGAAAACAAACACACTTCATCCACGCTTTGCTCATCTCTTCCTTTGAGTACTGCAACTTCCTTTCTGGCCTTCTTACATCCATCCAGTCTATATAAATGCTGTGTCAACAGGCTTAGGTGGTGCCTTTAAGAGGTATGGGCCAGTGCAGCTGTGATTCATCAACTGCTTCTCAATTGGGCTTAATTGGCCATGGGCATCATATATGACCCTATATGGAGATAGGAAGCCATAGGAGGCAAGATAGGGAGTGTTTGTTTGAGAGAAAGAAAAGCAATGGGGAAGTTGGGAGGAGGTGCTTGGGAGAAAGGTACCAAGTTTTGAAGAGAGCTGTTGGTTGGAACTGGCCAAAGCTGGGGAATGGATAAGTGGAAGGCTTGAAATGAGGCCTCAAGAAAAAGGGAAGATCTATCTTATCAGGAAAATTGAGCCCAGAAGCAAAAAGGCTGTTGCTGTAGGGTGAACCCTCAGGCACAGGACTCACAGGTAGGAGATGGAGTCCTCTGGATGAAGAATTGAGTAAGGGGTGTTGGAAGTCTAGGTTGGTCCTGGAGATCCTGAGCAGGGATAAGGCTCAGAGCAGAGAGACCTGGGGAGTGGAACACTGTGGTGAGTTCTGTCAGGGATGACCTGATCAGAGTGCTGTGGTAAAAAGTCATGAGTCTGGCCACTCTCAAGTGGAGGCCTGGAGATGCGGGCCCTGGAACAGAGGGAAAATGAGTTGGAAACAGACTGCTGGTGGACTCTTGGGTTGTGATCTTGAAGTGATTTTCACTGGCGTGGGAAATATAAATAGTTCAGCAGTTTTCTAAGTCTTACTGTGGTAATTAGAGAGTGGTTTTACTACAAGGGTTTTGGGAAGCTACTGCACTGGTGTACATGAATAAACTAAGCCCAAATGTGGGACTTTGTACTAGATGCTAAGAGACTATGCTCCTTTGATGGGTGAAAAAAGGGGAAACTGAGGTAGACGCACATGTAGTTCTGTGGCCTGATGCTGGAGGGTACTCAAGGTAGAGGCTGCTACACACTGTCTTCTTCTCTTGTCTCTTTCTGAAAATGTATTTCCCTTCTTTAAATCTTTCTGCTGCCATCCTCTAATCTTCCACATCAAGTTAAAGCTTCTCCTCCCTGCCTTCAAGTCTTTAAGAATCTTTATCCCTGCCTAAATCCCAGCTTTCATTTCTTCCTCCCCTTCCTTCAGAAACACTTTCTCTGAAAGTCCATTAATATTAATCCCACAGTGAAGGAAGTGAGGGATAGCGGAGGGAATTAGGTGAGATTAAACTATTCTCTGATAATCTGGCATATTATATGTTTTAACTGTAGTAGCTGTCTAATGTAAATTATGAATTCCTTGGACCAAGAACTGGCTTTCTTCTGTATAGCACTGAGCGTGCTGACAAGCAAATATTAAATAATTAGTATTAGTCAAAAGGGCTCAAAATAGATATTATTGAAGAGAGCCAAAACCCTACACGTAATATAAAATTTACTTACACACTAGGGATTTTGCTGTACTGCTCTGCTTGGCGGATTTAATATCAGAGTGATTAGGATACTTTTGAATGAATAGGCAGTGAAACTTTAAAAAATATTACTTGTTGATCAGTTCTCTTCCTTGCATTGCTAGCCTAGCGCCTCAGTACCCAGCCCTGAAGTTCTTGTTCAGGTAAATACCACTGACTTCAGTAGGATTTTCGTCTGAGGAAGGACTTCAGTACTAGCTGCTGCTGCAAAGACACTGATGGCAATAAAGAGTGCAGAGCATTTCTCATCTTCGCTGCTGGGTAATTGTCTTACTGTGAAAAGCTTTTAACTAGAAATCTGACTGAGAAAACATTTCTGATGCATGAATTTCAGTCTGAGATGGTGAATGTGCTGTTCCCACAGCTGCTGCTATTGCTGACCAGATAGGAGGAGAAGGGCACCTTAAGACAATGTGATATGGGCAGGCTGGAAAGGGATATAAATACTACTGGTGGGGGCTGGAGTGGCAATTAATTAAAACAGTATCTTGAAAATTTTGGCTTAGCTTTTAGAAGAAGGGCAAGGATTGATATTTTCATACATGAAACATCCATGAAACATCCATCTGCACATGTTTGTGCACTAAAGTCGGAGACCTCCTGGACTACGACAGAGGGGACTGGGTGGATCCCCGTGCGCTCGCTCGGCGCATGGGGCTCTCCACCCTTGTGACCCCCCTGCGTGTACTCCAGGAGGTGAGGACCGCCCTGTCTCCCGTCTCTCTTGGTTTCCTGCAGCGGGCCTTGAGAGAGGGTTCTCCCCGCCCGCCCCTCACCCCGAGCCCTCCGGAATGGTACTCGGGCCTCGGCTTCTTGAGCCCTCCCGGCCTCTCCACTCCCATACCCCGAGCCGTCTGCACACCTTGCAGCTGGTCTCGTTTCGAACCGCGTCAAGGAAACAGCTTTACACGCTCGTGCTTCACACGATACATCTCCTCACCCTCGCGTCCCGCCCCGATACCAAGTGGCGGGACTACCTACCACAGAACGAGGGTGAGCGGCCCCGGTGGGCCACCTTCTATTCCACCCTGATTCCACGGCCCGCCGGGGATATTAGTTGGCGGCTCCTTCATGGAGCCGTGAGCACGGGTGTGTACTTGGCGCGGTTCCTCCCCATGCCCAACACCTGTCCCTTCTGCGGCGTGAGGGAGGACCTGGCGCACGCCTACCTCGAGTGCGCCAGGCTGCAGCCCCTATTCCGGCTCCTCCAGAACCTCCTATTGAGGTTCTGGCTGCACTTTTCCCCACACCTTTTTCTTTTTGGACACCAAATCCGTGGCCCCACAAAGTCGCGAGACCTCCTCGTCAACCTCCTCCTGGTGCTTGCCAAAACCACCATCTATAACACCAGGAGGAGGATGCTAGACGAGGGGGTACAGTGCGACTGTGGGGCCTAATTCAGGTCACTCATTCAGTCACGCATCCGGGCGGAGTTCCACTGGGCAGCGTCCACTGGCTCCCTCAACAGCTTCGCGGAGCAGTGGGCGCTGTGCCGGGTTCTCTGCTCGGTGTCCCCATCCTGTACCCCTGTTTTAAACCTGTAACCCCCACGCACTCCCTTGTCCTTTTTTCATTAGTTGTCCCCCGTAATTAATTGGCCCCGGGTCCAGTGTCCCTCCCGCCAGGCTGGAGGAGGGACTTCAGTAATGGACGGGCTTAGGCCCGCCCACCTCCTGGGTAAACCAAAAGGTGCACATGTTTGCCATGCGTGTTCTGTAGTTCTTGATTGCAGTTCTCTGTGTTTAAGTTCTAATTGCATCCCTGATCTGCTAATAAACCCAATACAATAAAGGAAGTCTTTTATTTTACCAAGTTAATTTCCAACTGAGTTTATTTATTTCTATTACACACCATAGCTGTATGGTTAATCTTATAATGATTACTATTTATGCAATAAAAATTGCACTTTTTTGATCAATGGAAAAAAAGATGTCTATTGCAAAGTAATTCAAGCTCTGCATCCCTGTGTAACTTAAAAAAAATCTAAATAATGCAATACACATTTTAATAATATCCTTCCACTATGCAAAACAGTTCAATGCATAAGGAAAAAACCAAAGGTTATAAAACTTGGAAGGGCCCTAAAGTTTGGAGCACCCTTTGTGCTGCTGATTCTTACCAACTTGGCTTGAGGGGAAACTTTTAAGTGTAGTTTAAAAGGCTTCCTGATTTTAGTGTTCGTTTTTATTAAAATTAAGTTAATCTTTGAGAAGGAAAACCTGGTTCACATTGGTGTGTTGATGTTTTCTCACTGAATTTTCTCACTGTACCAGGCAGTTCTGAAACTTCATATTCCAACGGACAAGTAGGAGGTACTTGGCACCAACCTATCACTTATGCAGCCAGTTCTCAAGATTGCAAAAAATGGCAACTTTGGGTTGCTTTTAGTGTTTCAACCAACCACTAGCTGACAGAGTAGGAAGAAACTTTCCTATGACAAGGCTATTCCATAATTATCCAACCAAGACATTCCTTGTATCTTCCTCTAGACTAGAGCATCGGATATTGGCCCTTGTCCAGGGCCTGGCATGGCAATTCCTATATTGGTACATTCTCTGTACCAGCATGTTTGTGTGACTCATCCTTGCTATAGCTGTGCACAGAGAAACAGTCACATGTATAACTGGAAAGCTGGAGATTGGGCTTTACTTTGTGGTAATGTGACTAATCTGTTTCAGTCAGTGGATTAAAGTGAAAGGCTGCTTCAGAATAATTATGTTTGGCAGAATTCATTTAAAAAAATAAGTTTGATGGATAATATTGATATTTTAAAGCATTATGTTGATAAAATCTAAAACATTCACAGTTGTAGGTCATTATGTGGGGGGATGGTCAAACAATAATGTGATGATGGTAGATAATGAGATTCAAGAAGTTAAAGCTTCACAACTGCTAAAACACAAATTGTCTATTTTGACATGTGATAGTGAAAAAGTAAATATCCAAAATCAAACACTAAGTTCTCAAGCAGCATTTTTCTTTACTTTGCCTAACTTAAAATTTTGATTATAATGGATGCAAACATTTTTCATTGATTTGTTTTTGGTGAAATTGACGTTTACTGAAACTTAACAATAAAAATCGAATCTTTCCAAGCTTAAACATAATGTAAAACAAATGTCCTGCTTCTGTAAAAAAATTTCAAACAGAGTAAGCAAAAAATCCCACAAACCTACTTGACAATGTCCTTTGAACAATTAGCATTTCTAGGGTGACCAGATGTCCCAATTTTATAGGGAATGTCCTGATTTTTTGGGCTCTTTTTCTTATATAGGTTCCTATTGCCCCCCACTCCCATCCCGATTTTTCACATTTTCTGTCTGGTCACCCTAAACATGTCTGACAAATGTAGGAGTGTTTTCTGGAGAATACTGTGCTGTCTTGGATTAATTTAATGGAATAAATGGGCCAAAGGTGTTCACATAAACCAGTCATTGTCCAGGGTTAAAAAAGGTTTGGGATCTGATATACAGAGACCTCAGCCTGCTTAGTACATGGCAAACACACCATTAAAATATTTTTAACCTCTTATCAAAGATAAAGAAAAGCTGGTTAAAGCATTTGAAATGTAAAGTATAAAGTAATAGTTCATTGTAGCATTCCATAGTCCCTTTTCCTTTAGCCAGAGAGAGCTTTTTGTTGTTGTGTTTTGACAGTCTCTTGGATCGGATAGAAAATGGCAATAGCTGTCCTTTGGGGCAAAAGAAGAAAAAAAATTGTTCAATGGGATGGAGGGGGAATTATTGGTGCTGTTATAGTCCAGATCTGTTTCATTCTAGGTGTTTGGGATTCAGCCTGAGCCTGGAAGTCTACACAGCGCTGAAACAGCCCCACAGCCCTGAGTCAGCTAGCACAGGCCACATGGGTTTTTCTTTGTTGTGTAGACATACCCTTAGTCTTCCTGTCCCTCTTTGATACTTTTTTGAGCAACATTTTCTCTTCTAGGTTATTGTAACATCTTAAGAACTTTCACATACTTTGAAAGTTGAGCTCACAATTAAAGTAAAATTTTCAGCCCAATTATCACAACACCTATATCTCAAAATGAAGTGTTCTGTAGAGATTTCTAAGCTGGTGTGTTGGGGAGCAGGCAGTTTCAGCAAAACCCACCTGAGTTAAAAGCCTGTGTTTGCAAGCCATTAAACATGAATGGGTTTATGTCCAAAAAATGGAGTATACCTAGATGGCCTGGTTGGTTGACTGGGAGAAACTGGTCCAAGACAAAAAGAGGACATCACACCTGGGCCCTGTTACAAAAGCTATTGTGATATAATGCTAATAGGCTCATACAAGGAGGGTGTTGGTTTTAGAATAGGGTGTTTCCCTAACAGGAAGAACAGACTGGCAGCTGCACTTTTTGGAAGAAAAAAGGCTCAGAGTTCCTAGTCTTGCTTAAACAGAAAAAAAATGTATGTTGGGTTTGCTCTGGTCCTGGAACTCAAGAAGAAGAAAAGCCATTTAATTTGCCTTGTAGTGAAGCAGAAGATTAGATGAGCATGAATCCGAGCTATTTTGGGTTAAAATAATTTTCTCTAATACGTTGTTTTAAGAAGGCTCTTTGTCATTGCCCAGGAGGGGGCAGAGATGCAGCCAGCCCCATAATTGTGGCAGTAACAGAACAGAGTTCATTTAGTAGGTAAAGTCAGAAAGAGGTATAGCCTTGGGCTACACTACAAATTTATGTCAGAATAACTGTCACTTGGGGTGGAAAGTCCATACCCTTGAGCAACTTAGTTATACTGACCTCACTCACCAACAAAACAGTGCTATGGTGATGGGAAGTTTCTCCTGATAACACAGCTACCACCTCTCGGGGTGGTGGAGTACCTATGGCAGCGGAAGAAGCTCTCTTGTCAGCATAGGTAGCGTCTTCAGTAAGTGCTTCAGTGGCGCAGCTGTACCTGTGCAGTTGCAATGCGGCAATTGTAGACAAGCCCAGAGTCTTCAGCGTCCTAGATTTTTTTTTTTTTTTAGAGATTAAAGTCATTCACTGAATAGGCAGGTAGATGGGGTATCTGAAAAAAAACTATTATTATTATTATTTTAAAATGGGTTCTGTCATTTCATTGTCTCTAGGGTCCATGCTCTATCAGGAAAGCAGCCGGCTGTCACAGTCCCATGCATTTCTTTGGAGTCTGGTGGCATCTTAAAGACTAACAGATTTATTTGGACATAAGTTTTCATGGGTAAAAAAACCACTTCAGATGCATGGAGTGAAAATTACAGATGCAGCCATAAATATACTGATTCCATGCATCTGAGGAAATGGGATTTTTACCCACAAAGTTTATTTAGTACCAACACTTTTTTGGCTATAATAGGACCACAGGTGCTATGAATTGGTGTATCCTTGTCTGTAGGGATCTTGCTTCTGATTATAAGCTTGGGGAAGTTGAAGGCCAGAAAAGGGTGTTTGGGAAGATTTTTTTATTTGTTTAGTTTAACTTTCACCCGTTGGATTGTGTTATATCTTTCCCTACTGAATTGAAAAATATGTTATTAAATATTTGTTCCCCGTGTAGTCATCCTATAACTTCCTCTTTGTTAAGCTAAATAAATCAAACTCTCTGAGCTTATCACTATAAGGCAAGTTTTCTAATCCTTTAATCAGACTTGTTGTTCTCTGAACCCTCTCCAATTTATTAATATCCTCCTTGAATTATGGACATCAGAACTGGACAGTGATTCCAGCAGTGATCACAACAGCCCCAGATATACAGGTAAAATAACTTCTCTTCTTATTTGAGATTCCCTTGTTTATGTATCCAAGGGTCACATTAGCCTTTTTGGCCACGGGTGTTGCTCTGAGAGATCATGTTTAGCTGAGTCTCCACCTAAAACTCCAAATCCTTTTCAGAGTCACTGCTTCACAGGATAGAGTCCTTTTACCCTACAAACATGGTCTATATTTTTTGTTCCTAGATGGGTGAGGCACTAACTTGTATTGGACCAGCTTCTGTTGGTGAGAGAGACATGATTTCAAGCTTACACAGAGCTCTGAGACCTAAAGAAGAAGAAAAAATTGCCCGCTGTCTGTCATGTGATGCAAAATACCATAAAAGAGCCCCAACTG
Source organism: Sternotherus odoratus (assembly GCA_032164245.1). Classification (NCBI taxonomy): domain Eukaryota; kingdom Metazoa; phylum Chordata; order Testudines; family Kinosternidae; genus Sternotherus; species Sternotherus odoratus. The sequence goes on along the minus strand of JAVMKO010000011.1, from coordinate 30,592,000 downwards.
GGGTAGTGACACTGCTATATTCCTCCCTTATCCATCTGACCTTAGATACCCCACTTTTTCAGGGTCTGAACTCCACAGCTGTAAGCAGAAAGAGCAACAGAACAGTCACAGTGCATGGCATACTCACCTAAAGTCAAAGCAGCTATCCAGGCCAAAATTGGACTATTGGTAGCTGGACCAATGGTAGCCTGCATTCTGTGGCTTTTGCACAGCTGTCCAGGGGAGGGAGGAAATGACACATGGGCACACCCTCGGGAGTGCATGGTCCCACCCCCTGCAGATATCACTATTGGAACATAGGCAGATGGGGGGAGAGTCTAATCCTGCCTACCACCAAAAGAAATACAAGATAAATTCTGAATGATCTCGATCGACTCTAATGGTGATTTAGTGAGAGACAGGCAGCCGTGCAGTTGAGTCTAGATTAGTGAAACAGCAACACTGAGAAGTTACACATGAACCCATCATACCTGGCCTCTGGATAAACAATCACTTTCAATTTCTCAAAAAATAAATTTCACTGTGAAATCTTTTATTTACCCTGAATTGACTTCCATGAAGCTATTTTTGGGTACGAAAATCTAACATCTGGATCCACCCTGAGATCTTACTAGTTTTACTAATTTTTTTTAGTTTAGTTATACTACACTTTGTGGCTGAGATGAACTGATTTCAAATTGGCTCTCTCTAATTTGATACGTTACATACTGTAGATTAGATTTACTTGGCCTCCTGAACTCTGCTAGACACTTCTGTTCAAAAATGCGGACATTTCCAAGTCATGAATAACCAGAGTGATATTTTCATGTTGCTTGGATACAGTTTGTTTAGTTCAAGGGCAAACACAAGTACTTTGTTCCTCTGACTAGCAAAGCCAAGGTGACTGTGTTAGTTTCAGGACATGGTTACTGCTTTCACTACTCTTTCATCACCACCACTTTGCTCCCCTGTTTACCAGCAGATGACGGGTATGTCTACACTGGCAAGTTTCTGTGCCACAAATTATACAACTTTTATTAAAATACTGGAATTAAACCATTATTGCGTGCCCACACTGTGCTCCTTGTGACACTGCAGCACATCCACAGTAGCAGTTCTTGCAACGGTAAAGACAGCAGTGCATTGTGGTAGCCATCCCACTGTGCAACTGGCTGCAGAGTGCTTTGGGAAGGGTTTGCAATGCCTCATGGGGGAGGCACAGCATCACATAATGCAGGTTTCCCAATCCCATTGTTCCATGGGCATCCTACTACATTACCAACTACTTTTCAACTGAAGGGAGGAGGGGGAGAGTGGTGACAGGAGTGTGTGTGTGTATAGAGGGGGAAGAGGGACAGTGTAGTTTTGGGGACAGAGAGTATGTCAGCATGCTGTTTTGTAAGCTCAGACAATTGCAGGAAGCAGCCAGTCCTGAGGCAGGGAGACGGGGAAACCTCAGCATCAGCCCCGTCTCTCTCCCTGGGCTCTCTGCACAACAATCTCTCTCTCACACAAACACACACCCGCCTCTATGTTCAACACCACAAGCTTTCCACATTAATGGTTTCTTTGTGTCCTGGAGCAGATCAGCACAGCACGCAACAGCCGTCAGAAATGGTGCTTTGGAAGGGGAGAGATGCATGTCTCCAAGGAAGCCAAGTTCAAACCAATGAGCAGGGCCATCACTTGAGGCATAAGGGACAGCTCCGGAGGCCAATTACAGCACAGAAAGCAATCAAGTGTCTACACTGGCAAAAGAGCGCGGGAGCCTCTGCACAAATAGCTTTATGATTCTCATCGAGGTGGTTTATTTGCAGCGCAGCAACGGTGGAGATTTTGCGCACAAAGTGGCTTGGCAGGGTGTACAGATCTGCAGTTTGAGCTCAAAAAACTACTTTACTGTGCAGAAACTTGCCGGTGTAGACAAGCCCTACTTTTAAATTTTTTAATTTTTAATTTTAATTTTTAATTTTTACTTGTCCTTTCAGTGACAGGAGTAAGAGCAGCATTCACAAGGATAATGCATGACTAACATTTAAGAAGCGTTATGATGCTTGGAATTGGAGGGAAAAGTGAAACCTTAAGTTTTATGACCCTTGCTTGGACTAGCCAGATTCCATCAACAATCAGTTTGGAATGGAGAGAGCTCCTTCCCCTTTCTTTTACCACAGATTTTATGGGACGAGGTTTTTGTCGTTTTGTTCAGGTCCCTCAACTGCAAAAATGGATGAAACAATAAAAGTTGGATTTATTTTAAAACTTACTGAGAAGAGTTAATCTAATGAAACCAAGATAAACAAGCCTGATGCTGAAGTGAAGCGCTCTGGATTTAAGAATCAATCAGGCAACCTAAAGCATACTCTGCTGAATAAAAAAATGGGATGTGCTGCCAGCTAAAGGGTCTTAATGATTCACAGTAGTTGTGTAAGCTGGGAATGTATTAGAGCAAAAAAAAAAAAAAAAAAAAAAAGAAAGATTGCATCAACATGAATTTCTGAATGAGACAAAATAAATTGTGCTGGGTTCTCAACATTTCTCAAAATGTTGACTACATTTTAATGCAGAAATTGTCCTCTCCCATTTTTAATCCCACAATATCCTTGTGGCACCTGCAGCAGTTGCTTACATGAGAAAGCAATATTAGGGTTGCTTTGAATGTATTTTTGATTTATTTTTAACTTGATTTTAATGCAGGTTAGCAGCTGTGTTACCTGCTCAATTTAGGACTGGTTGCCTACAATGGGAAATAAGATGCAGGAGACGGCATCACATGACCAGTCAGTACTGGGGAGCACATGCAAGACCTCTGCAGACCACAGTTTGAGAACTTTTGTATTGTATCATTCTACGAGGCCACGGTGAATTCTCACCCTGGGCAATTCATCTACCTATGAGCCGATCAGATCTGAGGGGAGTAGGTAAACCAATGAACATTATGGTGAGTGACCACTATAACAGTCTGAAGATCTTAAACCTATATGATTAGGAGATGAAAGTATGTGTGTGGTGAGGCAGATCTTGCTGTATATAAGCATATAAAGGGATCTCAAAGGAATGTTTGGGTTAGATCCTCTTCTAATATACACATTTTATAGTAGATGTAGTGTACCTGCAAGGTACAGGTTTGAGCATGTTTTCTTGCTATTGTATTGGGAGAAAGAAACTAAATTCTTACAGTTTTTTAATTCTGGGGAGTACCCAGGCAAGGATACAGACATCCTTTGTAGCTCTGGCCCTAGTAAAATTAATAATAATGGGAGGGGAGGAGAGCTAAATCCCTCTAGCTCCTCCCTGTTGTTGCTGACATTTTGGTTTTGGGGCTTTTAAATAAATTTTATAGAGAATTCAAAATAACAATCTGGAAAAGAATACAGAAGAATAGAAATTAAGGCCCTGATCCTGCAAAGACATAAGCATCTGCATAAATTACTCACCCGAGTAATTCCATTTACTTCAGTGAAACTACTTAAGTGAGTAATGTTGCTCATAAGTATTTGCAGGACTGGGGCCCTTAGATATTAGACATATTCTGTCTTTCTTGTATAATATCATGTCTTAATTGAGAATGTAAAGAGTATTAGGTAGATTAACAGTATCTGGTTTAAAATAATCCAGAATATGAATATTTGTTATAGTAATATACAATTTTAGCAGGACATTTCCCCCCTCAGATTTAGGCCCTGATCATGCAAACTGTTCCACACTCTTTGCAGCATTGTAGATTTATTTTTAAAATAATCTTTTTTTCTTTTCTTTTCTAATTATGGTAGTTCCCTTGTGGTTAGCTGATCCCATTTAATCCCATTGGATGGAGCCAGATGCATCTATTATCTCAAGAGAGCCAGAGTTCATTGGCTTCAGGGTCCATAGTACTGTTTCATCCACAACAAAAGCTGTTTTTCAGTTTCACTTGTCTAGTAATCTATATATATAAAAGTCAAATGGTGTATGCGTGCGTGCGTGTATGTACGTCCCCTTACTCCTTCCACACTGTTTGAACTAGAGACTTGAAATTTGGTACAGTTATAGGCCTTAGGGTCCTAATCAGGGTAAGAGTCGAAAATTTTTCAAATCTGACCTCTGATGCCCCAGGGGTGAAATTCTTTAAAGCCCATTCACATCAGCTGGGCAGTAGGTTAACACCTGCTGTTCTCTGTGACATAGTTATGATGTAATACCCCCCTCCAACGGACCCCGCACTCGCTCAGCTCTCTTCCCCCCATCCAGGGCCTCCCACACTCACTGAGCTCTCCCCCCTCAGGAAAGAATAGAAAATTTTTAAAATCTCCCCCCCCCTCCCTCAACACCCCCCCTCACTCGCTCAGCTCCCCCCCCCCCCCCCAGCGGACCTTGCACTCGCTCAGCTCTCTCGCCCCTCAGGTAAGAATTGAAAATTTTTTAAATCTTCCCCTCCTCCCCCCACTCCAACGCCTCCCACCCACTCGCTCAGCTCTCTCCCTCCTCCCACCCTCCAATGGACTCCGCACTCACTCAGCTCTCTGCCTCTGCCCCCCCTCCAATGGCCCCAGCACTTGCTCAGCTCTCCCCCTCCAACGGACCCCACACTCGCTCAGCTCTCTTCCCCCCATCCAAGGGGCCCCACACTCACTGAGCTCTCTCCCCCCTCAGGAAAGAATCAAAATTTTTTAAAATCTCCCCCTCCTCCAACGCCCCCCACTCACTCGCTCAGCTCTCTCTGCCCTCCCACCCTCCAACGGACCCCGCACTCACTCAGCTCTCTCCCCCTCCAATGGACCCCACACTCGCTCAGCTCTCTTCAAGCAACGCTGGGTCCCCTTCCCCCCCTCCGACGGACCCGAGCAACGCCGGGTATTTCTGCTAGTGGATAATAAAAATCTAATTCTGCCAGTCTATCACTTGCCATTTTGTAGCAGAAATGTAAAAGCCTGACTTAATAAGTGAAGGTAAAGATCTTCAAATATTTTGTTCTGAAATGGATTTTTGTAACTTTCACCATGCACATTTCAATATGCTTGTTCTGTCACTGGTTAGGATTTTAAACAGTCTTTTAATTTTTCTAATAAGAAGTTGTGCAGTTCACCTTTTTAATGATCTATTTCTATATCTACCATGTGGGAGGCAGAATTTAATTACATTCATAAAGTGGGGAATAAAAGCATGGAATGTGGCACGTGTTCATAGGTGACTGTAGTTCACTAGAAAATGGTTTTTTATGGTAATCTGGTAGGCTAATGTAGGAAGTGCTCAGTTTGCAATGCCACAGGCATAGGATGGTTTGAATGAATAATGGAGTTCATGTATTTAATTGAAATATCAAACAGCTAAAAACGTAACTGAGAAAAATAATATACCGCTCTTTCTACAAAGCAGCACCAGACATGTAAGGTCAGTTGGCTATTTTCCCTTAAAACTATTTCACATTAATTTATGAGAAATATGAAATACTTTTTTTTTTCAATTGCAGTGCCCAAAGCAGGCTTTTTTTGCCCAAGGAGATGGATGAGTAGTTCTCCTTAAAAATGGAGCTAAAATAATGAAAATGTGTAAAACAAAAAGGCAAGAATTTAAATCTTTAGACTCCCATGGAGCACAAAAAGATTTAGGGAAAGCATTAAGAGAAGCAAATCCGGTAAGCTTCCTGCACAACAAATTAAGACAAATGAAGTGCAGAAACATATTATTGGTGTCAAATCCCTTTAGTATATTGTCTTATAATTGAAGTGTCTGTTGTGGCATAAAATCTTCTTCTGCAGAAAAATGTGTCATTTTTTAAAATTGGGTATCTGAAATAATTGAAAACAAAGAATAAATTAGATCACAGCGTCACTTAATCTGAATTTGCATTTTAATGTTGCAAGTGTGAAAGCTCCATGTAATTGGAGTATTTACATTGAGTTCCCCCCATCCCACAAACTGGTAAACTCCATGCTGGTGATTTTTGTACTGGAAAGGAGGTGCGGAAAGAGGGGGAGGAAGGAGAGAGTGAGTGCATCGTATTTTTCCCACCAGCCCCAGTGTGCAGGATTGCAGAAAGTTCCATATCCCTTTCTCCACAACTTTAAGCCTTGTACTGTAATTAATATTGTGTGTGTTGGGTGAAACTCAGCCCTGTGCTGAGGGCTTACACAGGGGCCTTCTTTGTTAATTCAGCCCCACTAAAGCTCTGCATTTAGCTTCATTAATGTGCTCCCACTGAAGTCAATGGCAAAAGCCTCATTGACTTTTGTGGGACTAGGATTTGGCTTTAGCACCAGGCTGAAGCAATGCAAATGGCTTGGCCCAGCCAAGGAATGAGCACCCCAGGCTTTGCAGTAAGTTGCTCCCCCTCCCTCTGTATATGAATAGTTGTATCCCTTTAAATAGCTTGTGTTAGTGCTCATTATGTTCTATTTTACAAACCAGTCAGAGCAGCAATGTGCATTTGTAGCTGATCTAGCATACTGTGCATATATAATAAACATTGTGATCTAAACTCCTCCATCCCCATGTTGTTCCTTCCTATTACGTAATATAAAGGACAAAAGATAACAGCAGTGAATATTGTTTCATACCCTCTTAGGCCACACAACTTTTCTGTCCTTCTGAACTATGCTGATGTTGTGCCCACTCTACCCTCCATCCTCCTGTAATGAGAGATTCAGGCAAAAGAGGCTTTCCCCCCTCTCCAAATCTTCTTTACCTTGCTGCTACTTGAAGGAGCAGTTTCTTTTCTGGAGGTAGACAAGAGAGACCTTGAAATTGAAAGACACACATCAGGAAAATGAGACCACTGAAAATAAGTAAAGGTTTCTGAAGAGTTTGGTTATACAGTACACAATATAGCTTACCTTGAAGGTTGTAGATTTGTTCACAACTTCCTCTAGCACTAATGGGAATTCTATGTGGAAATCTCTGTGCAGCAAACTGGGTGTTTATTGCATCATTTCTTTTGTGGTGTCTTATCACTAACATGTTTTTAATTCATTCAGACTCCTTTCATTGTTTGTTCAAGCAGGTAGCACCTGATGGGTGCTGTTTTACTACAGGGCAGCTGTTTGCTACTAATAAATGCCATCTGTTTGTGGCAGCCAGAATGAAGCCCTCAGCTATGGCGTTTCTTAGTATTTATCTAGCGGCTAACCTTTGTTCTTCTTGGCTAGAACACTTTTCCCTCAGGGCTGTCAATGCTATAAACAACTCACTCCTTAATCATTTAATTTGACCATAACATAAATGCTTTGTGTGCACAAGCTTGTGTTTGTTAAGAATGTTTGATTATAAAAAGAAGCCTGTAAATATTAGTGTAAAATTTATTTTTAAGTCTAGCGTGTACAGTGTATTGTTTTATCAGATGTAAATGTTGGTGTTTGTTTCTCTAGTTTGATTTACCCAATTTTGCTATTTCTTTTTAAGAATGTGTTGGTGCCCCCAGCAGGCTCTGAGGGAAATAAAACATCTAGCTGAAGTTGGTTCCTTATTCCAGTTCCTTATTTGTGGTTTCCAAAGGTCAACATTATTATAAGAATATCAGTATAAGATTAAAGGTTTAGAAACTTCATCAAATTAATATAATTGTTACAAATGTGAATTACTAATTACTTATTAATTAAATAAGAAGCTGAGTTTTGATAGACAGTATATGACAACATAAGTTTCTGATCATGTTTTTTGATTGTGGAAGCACAGCTCTTCATCCATCTAAAAAGCTCCTCTTAAAGAATTCACAATTTTCTTTCACATTTTTCTATTTTTTTTCTCCCAATCAATTTCATTAATAATTTTCCTCAGCTTTGAGAGATTAGCCCTTTTGTAGAGCTAGGTATATGTGTGTGTATAACTGGTTGGGACTGCTCTCTGTTTGCCTGTATTGAATGTAATCAGGTCATGATCACTGGTCCTCTACCACAAACATCCAGTGCAGTGATTAATTCACCATTACTGTTCATAATGACACTCAAAATGGAGTTACCTCCTGCTGGGTACAGTACCTTATGTATCAGAAAGTTATCCGTAATTTCTAATAATGGGAATGATTTAGTGGCTGCATGAGACCTTCAGACCTTCTCCTAAATCAGGCTTGTCCAACCTGCGGCCCGTGGGCCGCATGCGGCCCAGAACGGTTATGAATGCGGCCCACACACAAAATCGTAAACTTACAACGTTATGAGATTACGTCCACAAATAATGGAGTATTATTCGTAATTCACATTATAATTGCAAACAGTTCAACCAAAAAAACGAAAAACTGATAAAATTGACTAATAAAATAAAGAGTGAGAGGACTCTAATGTCGTGTAAAATGAATTGTGACAAAGAATTTGTGTGTACTAGGCATAACGCGTGGCCCAAGATGACTCGTGTGGCCCAAGACAACTCGTCTTCTTCCAATGTGGCCCAGGAAAGCCAAAAGGTTGGACACCCATGTCCTAAATTGAACTCCCTCATATCAGCACCATTTCCATCAACACATTAAGCAATTGTCTATAACGAGTAACTCACCTTGTTCTCAGGTTTGATTTAGTGTCCTGTAACAGACCCCATCCTAGGCTTTATTAATTAGCAGATTGATCCATGTATATTCAGGACCCTGTGGTTCTGAATTATCTAAAACAGGTAATGGTGTTTTTAAATTACAGTGCTACCCCCCTCAATAAAACACCTCTTTTACCCACTTTTCTTCCTAAACGTGTTAAAGCCAATCATGTGGATTGTTCAGCCCGGTTTCTGTAATGCTAACTATATAAAAACATTTTCTCTTAAAAAAGATTTTAAGGCCAGAATGATCATCTAGTATGACTTCCCACACATCACAGGCCACAGAACCTCACCAACCTCCTACTGCCACAGGCTCATAACCTCTGGCTGAGGTACTGAAGTTCACAAATCTTGATTTAAAAATTTCATGTTACACACAATCCACCATTTACTCTAGTTAAAACCAGCAAGTAACCTATGCTGCAGGAATGAGAATTTCTAATTCTTTTTTCTTGTTTGCTAGAAAGCACTGGTATATAAGTAATTGAAAAATTCTTTTGTGGTTTTTGCCACAACAGTTCAATTTGCTCATGACATCTTAAGTTTGAGTTTTAGCACCCTTCCCTTGCTCTAGTAGTTTAATGTCCTCCTTGCTGCTCCAGGTAGTCTCCAGCCAAGAGGGTCAGCCCCCTACCTGTGACCTGCAACCACATACATTTGTACAGTCACCTCTCCCAAGGAAATGTGGATCAATGTTCCACAAAACCAAAACCTTCAATTTCAGACCAATTGTGCAGCCAACCATTCACCTTCAGTATTTTCTTCCTTCCCCCATTGAGACCTGTAGGATCTACAAGACCACGTGAACTTCTACTCCACTCCAAGATGCCGGAAGTCTTCTATAATCTGTGTATTCCACGTAATAGTCTGTCATTGGTTCCAATGTATATCACTGTCAGTGATATACCAGACAACTTCATAATCCTAACTAATCCAGTGGTTACAACTCAGGAAGACAGCATGCCACCCTATTGTCCTTGTGTCCCTTACTGAATTCTCTGTCTATTCTTCTTAATATGAAGTCAGCAGTGAGGATTGTCTGCATTCTTTGGATGACTGAAGACCTCTCTTGACTGCTGCTTATTTCACACTGAAAGGACACACTCTGGGGCTGGAGCTACAGGTGGCAACTTTCAATGTGCTGGGGGGGAGGAGGGGCGGTGCTCATTGCTCAACTTTTGGCTCTGCTGTCGTCCCCCCCCCCCGAGTCTGCCATGGGGAGCTGCTGCTGTATGATTGTGGCTCTTTGGCGATGTACATTGATAAATTCCGGCTCCTGCTCAGGCTGGCCGCCCCCATCTAGGCCATGCCTGGCAGGTGTCTGTCTAACCCGCTCTTAACATTCCCCCGGGGAGGAGATGCCACCTGATGGAAACCAGGCCAAGCCCCTCGTTCCCACCCACACCTGGGCTGCTGGGACGGGCGCGTGCAGGGCTCAGCCCCACACGGTCCTGCAGGGTCTGGCGGATGCCGCCCATGTCGCTGGTTCGATCCCTCCCCCGGAGGAGACCCCCCGCCCGGTGCCTTTCCCGGCTCCCAGCCAGCGCCGCTCTGCCGCGACCCACGGGCCCGCCCTGCTCGGAGCCAGCACCCGAGCCGCGGGCAGCCGGGAGCGCACGGCCAGGTGGCTCTGCCCACGCGGCGGCTGCGGAGCCTGCGGCCGGGAGAGCCCATTGCTCAGCGCGGGGAGAGGCGCGGGGGAGGCGGCGGCAGGGAGCGGGGGAGGGGGCAGAGCAGCCGCCGCCGCCTGGGTACGCAGGGAGCCGGGCAAACATGGTCGCTGCTCACGCTTCCCACTCGTCCTCCTCCAGCGAGTGGATCGCTTGCCTGGATAAAAGGTACCAGCATCTTCCCGGCAGGGGGGCGGGCCAGGGGGACCCGCGGCCCCAGCTCACCCCCCCAAACCCGGCTTACATAAGCAACCTGCCGGTCCCGAGCAAGATGTCCGGGGGGGAGCAGTGGGGCCGTGCGGGGCTGATGCCCGTAGGAGGAGGGGCATGTGCAGAGGGGGGTTAGTGCCATTGCAAGAGCCCAGCCGGGTCCCGTTGCCTTGGGGATTCTGGTGTCTAGCGAATATTGCACGTGTTGGAGGTGAAATGTAGCAAAGAACGGTGCCCCCCTCCCCACCGCCTGATGGTTGTTGGTTTAGGGCTGCTGCTGGCTTTGCATAGGTTGTCGGTAGGTGCAGGAGGCAAAGGAATCAGTAAACTGCACCCAAGCATCGGGTCCAGCGCTGATGATAAAAAAAAACCCTAGTGTGGGCAATATGGGAGAGGTTAAAGCCTGCACTGATGGGGATTGAGACAGTGGACTAGGTCTTTTCTGCTCTAACCTCTCTGATCCTAAATAACCTCGGGATTGGTGCACTCTCCGCTAATAGCTCCAGGGGATGCTTTTGCATATTGGGATTACAGCATAAACCTTCTTGTGACGCTTTCAGACTGTAATGGTCTAAAGGTCATCCCCAACTACTGCCTTCTGAATGTCTAGGGTAGGTGAAACTCACCCATTCAGCTTGTTGTGTTCATAGGCCCTGTTCCACATCTAGATGTAGTTTGCATGAAGGAACCCTGTCAAGATCAGCCTTCTCTCCCCACAGATCTCCTTCCATCATCCATATGGGGAGGGGGGGAGAAAAGGCCTTACTCCCCTCCTACACCTCAACCCTCTGCCCTAGCTCTGAACCACCACCTGCAGCTCGAACCCCTCATCCCAGCCCCACCCCAGAGCCTGCACCCTAAGCCAGAGCCCTCATCCCCTGCACCCTAACCCTCTGCCCAGCTCTGAGTCCCCTCCACACCCCTCACCCCACCCCACCTCCATATTGGGGCATGTAACAAAATTCATTCCACACATGGAAGTAAAAAATTAGAGGGAACATTGGTGCACAATTGGTTGAAAGCTCCTACTCAAAGCATAGTTATCAATGTTTATTTTGTCAAACTGGGAGGACATCTAGTAGGATGCTACAGGGGTCAGTCCTGGGGCTAATACTAGTCAATATTTTCATTAATGACTTGGATAATGAAGTGGAGAATACACTTATAACATTTGTGATGACACTAATATGGGAGAGGTTGCTAGCACTTTGGGAGCCAGAATTAAAATTCAAAACAACCTTGGCGAATTGGTTTGAAATTAACAAGATACAATTCAATAAAGATAAGTGCAGAATAATTCACTTAGGAAGGATAAATCAAATATACAACAAAAGAATAACTGGCTAGGCAGTCATACTTCTGGAAGGGTCTGAGTTATAGGGGATCACAATTTGAATGAGTCAACAACTTATAGCAGATGCGAAAAAAAGCAAATATTCTGTGGTGTATTGAGACTTCTGTTATTTAAGACATGGGTGATAATTGTCCTCTACTCAGCACAGGTGAGGCCTCAGTTGGAGTACTGGAGAGAATCCAGAGGAGAGCAACAAAAATGATAAAGGTTTTAAAAAACAAACAAATAACCCCTGACATATGAGGAAAAGTGTAAAAAATGGGCATGTTGTGTCTTGAGAAAAGAAACCGGGCCGGAGGGAGGGGGGTCTTCAAATATGTTAAGGGTGGTTATAAAGAGAATTCATCAATTGATTTCTGTGTCCACTGACTGTAGGACAAGTAGTAACAGAGCTTAATCTGAAGCAAGGGAAGTTTAAGTTAGATATTAGGAAAAACTTTCTATCAGGATAGATAGGTACTGAAATAGGTTATCAAAGGAGATTTTTAAGAATAATTTAGGCATACACCTGTCAGGGAAGGTCTAGCTTTACTTGGTCTTGCCTCACTGCAGGGGGCTGGACTTGAAAACTTCTCGAGATCCGTTTCAGCACTGCATTTCTGTGATTTTGTGGTATGTTGACATTAGGTTGAAGTTGACGTTAATGAACTACACTGCCACTGGTGTGAGGAAGTTGTGAATCAGGGCCAGATTTTTTAATGAATAGTCTCACATTTATTAAATAATTTAAATGCAATAATTTACGAAGTACACATTTCAAGTCTCACTAAAGCTGAGAGCCTGAATTTTATTTCAATGCATGAAGAATAAATGTGGGAAGGGAATAGTAGTTTCTAGAAAATACATATTTTGGGTAGTAGATTTTCAATTTATATCTACTATATATGTTTCTTATTGGCAGCTGGGCTGGTACTTTATTTTGTTCCTGTTGCTCATTTAGAATAATTTAGCAATAAGTGTTTGACATTTGAAAAGTTTAGGTTAAAACTACTTTTTGAAGTAATTGTTTGAGAAGTGCACTTTCTGCAGAGGCAGTGTTATCTAGTGGATATGTCATGAACCTGGAGGTGAGAAACATGGATTTTCTTCCTGGCTCTGCTACTGACTTGCTGAGTCACCTTGAAAAACCATTAATATTTCTTTTCCTCATCCCATCTATAACTAACACTATTTAAAAAACACTATTTAACTAGTTTCGTAAAGAGCATTGAGAACTACCAAGGAAAATGCTGCGAGATTACAAGTATTATATAATTACTTTATATATTTTTCAACATGTATTTTTCATATTGTACTTCTTTGTTCCGTAGGTGTTCTGTGATTAACTCATTGAATTATTATGCAATTTCTGTATATTTTAAGATTGTTTTATAATGCTGTTTCTTTTATCTTAAGATATTTCCTAATTTTAAAGGTGGATTTTGTAAGTGTGGGACCAATCCCCATCCCTTCAATGTATCCATTCACTTTAGAAAAATACTTGTTTTTATTAAATGTTTAGACTGTTAGTTAAAAAACATAAACACAGAATATGTAGTATATGTTAAGCGGACATCATTTATTAATATAGACAGAATTCTGTAATGAATTTACTCTATAGAGTGACAGAAGGAGCCAGGGTAATTTAAAACTGAATGTAATCTAGTATATAAAACCCTTTTTTTTTTTTAAAAGGAACTTTAAATAGAGGTAGCAAAACATATCAAACAAAATAATGATGTGTCTAAGATCTTCATGTTCCTCCCTGAGGTATGTGGCAAACTAGAGCTAATAAAAATCTAAAATGAGAGCATATTTTATAACAAGCAAAGAACCTCCAGAGTGTTTTATGACATGTATGTTATTACTTCATAGAGGCATGTGGGCTAGGATCACTCATGTTTTACTGCATAGCCTTGTTGATGACATTACTGGACACAGAGGCCAAACATCAGCATTTAGGAATAAGACACAGAAGATATGATCTGTTAATGTCATAAGAACAAAGCACAGGGAAAACGTGACAGTCAGAGAGGGGCAAAAGAAAGTCACAAAACTCTGTTGTGTTAAGATTTTTTCATTGTTCCTGGACAAAATAGATCCTCAAGAAGAGGTGAACCCACGTTTTTGTTGGTTACTGAAATTTATCTTTGAAGTCAATGGGAGTCTTGCCATTGACTTCTATGTGAGCAGAAGCAGGCCCACTCGCTTAGTATATTTCCCTGTCTTATCTGCATGCATCTCAGTAAAAGGTGCTAAATCTGTTCAAATGTGTTTAATGTATTCAGCCTATGAGCAGTCCTTCTGATTTCTTTTACCCCCAATGTGTGTCGTTGAGAGAGAAAGAGTTCGAGACTGACATTTTGCCCCCCAAACCTTTAATTTTAAATGAATATACAGTATGTATTCACGGCAGGCTGAGCATCACAAAACCAGAATACAGCTTTTATTCCTTTGTGGGTTTTAATTTGATTCAGACATCAACTCTTTTTAATGGTGTACAATGGTCACAACAATTAGATAACCCAAAGATTTCACCTCTGTCATTTATAATTCTGTGCTTTCCTGTCTGTTCGATATAACCTGCAGTGCCTTAGCTGACTGGCATGTTTGACTGCAGAAGCAGATCACAGAGCAAATCATGTAACTTTGCTATCCTGGTGTGTCAAGAATGTAATGATCTTGGCTAAGCTGTTTATGAATTATTTAGATATGAATGGGTGTTTTGAGTGCATATTGTAAATAGTTATTTTTTGTATCTGTTGTTACCCTGATACACTTTAGGTCTCCATTATTTAGATCCAGCAAGAATAAAATACCAAACAGGGAACACTGATCTTAATCAGGCAACATTTTCATTTATTTCACTAGAAATTTGAGTTAGACTAAAACTGGACTGTAGGATCAGGCCAAAAATTTGATTTAGGATTTCCCTCCTGGCTCATTGTACATATGTTTGGGACCTAGCCAGCTCTTTATATCCTTAGTGATAAATGCAAACAGGTGTAACACTGATAGTGATTGTGCAGACAAACTAAAGTGGAGAACTGGGATTTTGAAAGGGGAATACATGGTGATAAAAATAAGGTAGTAGAAAGAAGAATGATTTCACTGATTCCCATCCTGGACAATGTATCATTGCCTCAAGGAAATAAGAAGAACTTAATTGGCTTGTAGTTAAGCAATAGTATAGATAGATCAGGCAGGTTATGACATCCATGTTTTATTTATTTTTAAAAATAGATTTTATAAGACTATAAGGGAGCACTCATTGCTTTCTATACATTTGTCTCTAGTCCAGTTTTAATATTTATAATAATTGCTTGGAAGCAATATCACAGTGTTTTTCCCAGTGTTTTCTAGTTTTCCATTGAATAGTCAGTCTTCTGACAATGATAAATAACAGCAGCTTTTCCTGTCTGTCCCCGACTAAGGCCCTTTTAAAACTATGATAATATTAATGTAGGCATACTGTAATGCTGTAGCCTCTTTGCATTTTGTAAGGTGCTCTGCTTGAAAATACCCATACCAAAGGCAGGAGTAGCAAGGTACATCAAGTGAACTCAAGAAGGTTTGTTTTCTGTAATCACAAAGTTAGGACTTCGTTACACCAGCTTCCATTTTTGCATATACAGGATTATAGTTAATTCTGCAGTTATCTTCCTTTCTCCCTTCCCTTCTTTACACACCTACGTAGGCAAAGTGAGTACACAAACATGTGCCTGATGGATCTTTTCATGGCCCACAAATGCACTAGCAAATGATGCATGGTGTCCTCTCCTGCAACACCAGGGTTTTTCTTTTCTGGAGACATCTGGAAACCTGTCTGCATTGGGTGCATCTGCAGTTGTCTGTGTTGCATCTTGCATGTTGATAAGATTTGACCATTGAAGTCTTGTATTTCAAGCAAAAATCTAAATAACAACTTGATGTTGTGTTTTGTTTGCTATTGCTCTCATGTTTCCTTTTGTCTTTGATACTGAGGCCCTGATTGTCTTTTATAGTAAGGTTTGTTTTATGCTGCCTCGGCAAACATGTTGGCATTGTCAGAGCAATATAAATAGTAGAGCTGGCTGGAAAATGAACTTTGTTCCTATCAATAAATTATTTTTGGACTGTCAAAAATGAAATCCAAAACCTGAAATGTTTCATTTTTCATATTTTTGCTTTAAACCCCCCCAAATATTTCAATTGAAAATGAAAAATAATAAATTTCAGTTTTGATGAAGCCACATTTTTCAACAAATTTTAATTGAAAAAGTTTCAACCAAACCTAGTTAAGGAGCCTTAGCAGAACTGAGAATTGTGTCCCCAAACCAAGCTGATCATCAATTATCTTTATTTTTCACTATTATAGATTACATTATTTTTGTAATCATAGGAATGCAGGGCAGGAAGTTCTCTCAAGAGGTAATCTACTCTGTCCCCCTACACAGAGCAATACCAAGTATTCCTAGACTATCCTTGACACATATTGTCCAACCTGTTCTTAAAAACCTTCAAGAATGGGGATTCCAGAGAAAGGTTAACTGTTTTTTCAAGTTCACACAGCAAGTCAGTGGCAGAGACAGGAAGAAAACCCATGTCCTCAGCAATCAGGCTTGTGCCATCTCTATGAGCTATAAAAAGTGCACTTCTCAAACAGTTACTTCAAAAAGTGGTTTTAATCTGTTCAACTGCCAAACACCTATTGCTAAATTATTCTAAACTAGTATAAAAGCCTGTGTACACGGGCCAACGGTAATGGCTCGCGGCCCCCCCCCACTCGCTCAGCTCTCTCCCCCCTCCCAGCCCCCCCGCGCGCTCAGCCCCCCTCCGCTCGCTCAGCCCCCCTCCCCCCACTCCAAGGGCCCCCCGCTCGCTCAGCCCCCCTCCCCCCACTCCAAGGCCCCCCCGCTCGCTCAGCCCCCCTCCCCCCACTCTGAGGCCCCCCCGCTCGCTCAGCCCCGCTACCCCCTCCAAGAGCACCCCCACTTGCTCAGCCCCCCTCCCCCCACTACAAGGGCATCCCCACTCGCTCAGTCCCCCTCCCCCCACTCACTCAGCCTCCCCGCTCTCTCAACCCCCCTCCCCCACTCCAAGGGCCCCCCTGCTCGCTCAGCCCCCCCTCCCCCACTCCAAGGGCCCCCCTGCTCGCTCAGTCCCCCTCCCCCCACTCACTCAGCCCCCCCGCTCTCTCAACCCCCCTCCCCCCCACTCCAAGGCCCCCCCTGCTCGCTCAGCCCCCCTCCCCCCACTCCAAGGCCCCCCCTGCTCGCTCAGCCCCCTTTTCCCCCACTTCAAGGGCCCCCTGCCTGTGCCTCTGCGCCCAGCCACCCTCCTGCCCGCGCTCCCCGAGCCCCCGATCCAGACCCTGCTTCCCTCTCGGCAGCACGCGCGGCGGCCATGTTGTGCTGCCGAACTACACCTCCCAGCATGCTGTTCGTCTGGGCCGTCTCTACTGCGCATGATGGCTTCACACAAACTTCCCTAGGCTTTTATTATATAGGATTAGCAACAAGGACAAAATAAAGTACCAACCCAGCTGCTAATAAGAAACATACAAAATAGCTGATATAAATTGAAAATCTGTTACCCAAAATGTGTGTTTTCTAGAAACTACCATTCACTATGCATGTTTATTCTTCTTGCATTGAAATAAAATTTCAGGTTTAGTTAAACTTGAAATTTGTACTTCATAAACTATTACATTTAAACTATTTGATAAATGTCAGACTATTCATTTAAAAATGCTGACCCTGATTCTCAGCTTCCTCACATTGGTGGCAGTGTAGTGTATTAACTTCAGTGGAGTTACACATGTTGGAGATTGGTCCCGCTTTGAGCAGGGGGTTGGACTAGATGACCTCCTGAGGTCCCTTCCAACCCTGATATTCTATGTTTCTATGATTCTATGTCTAATGTCAACACACCATAGAATCACAGATGTTTGGAGTTGAAATGGACCTTGAGAAGTTTTCACGTCCAGCCCCTTGCACTGAGGCCAGACAAAGAAAACCTAGACCTTCCCTGACAGGTATTTGTCCCACCTGTTCTTAAAAACTTCCAGTGGTAGGGATTTCACAACCTCCCTTGTTAACCTATTCCATTACTTAACACCTTGGTGGTTAGAAACCTTTTATCTCCCTTGCTTAAGATGTCTTGTCTTACCTTCAGTGACAACAGAGAACAATCGGTCACGATCCTTTTTTACAGCCCTTAAATATTTGAAGGCTGTTTTCCGATCCCCTCACAGCTTCTTTTTTCAAGACTAAACATGGTCATTTTTTTTCAACCTTTCCTCATAGCTCAGGTTTTTTTAAACCTTTTATCATTTTTGTTGCTCTCCTCTGGATTCTCTCTAGTTTGTCCACATCTTTTCAAAAGTGTGTTGCCCAGAACTGGATATAGAACTCGGCTGAGGCCTCACCAGTGCCAACTAGAGTGGGACAGTTACTTCCCGTCTCTTACATATTGACATTCTTGTTAATACACCCCTGAATATTAGCCTATTTTGCAACTGAATTACATTAACTGTAATCAGTTTGTGGTCCACACTATAAGCTCTAGGTCCTTTCCAGACATACTACTGGCTCGCTAGTTCCCCAATTTGTATTTGTGCATTTGGTTTTTCCTTATCTTCATTTCATCTTGTTGATCTCAGACCAATTCTCCAGTTTATTAAGGTCATTTTGAATTCTAATCCTGTTAATCAATGTGCTTGTAACCCCTCTCAGGTTGGTGTCATCTGCAAATGTTATAAATGTACTTTCTACTCCATTTTCCAAGTAATTAATGAAAATGTTGAAGAGTATTGCATCATGCAAGACCCTTGCAGGGCTCCATTAGATAGATCCTCCCAGTTTGACAGCAAACTATTCATAACTACTCTGAGTATTTTCTTTCAACCTGTTATTCACTCATTTTATAGTAATTTTATCTAGACTACATTTCCCTAGTTTGTTTATGAGAATGTTTGTTTCTTAGAACTGATACAAAATGCAAGATTTAACTTTCTCCTTTTTTGTTTTTGCATCTTGATATTTTTTGTACAGTACAGCTCATGTTGTGTTACTCCCTTTATTCTGTCATTCTAACTGTATTTTTGGATTATGGCAATTCTTGGTATTCTTACTACTTTTTCAATAGTTAATGCATATTAACTTTAATGCCTTTAGTGGATAATCTTTGAATTAAATAGCTGTCAAAATGTATATATGGCAATATAATCTTCCAGAAGTTATCTCATAGTTTCTGTAGAGTTAAAATATTTAACTTCAGCATTAAGATAGACTATATATGGGTGCAGAGGCAATGAGGATAAAGCTCTGTTCATGAATTTCCATGGCTAGAGTTGATATCGGAATATTTTTGTCACTAAATTATATTGTTCTGTTGTACATTTCAAACAATGTTTATCTCCACTGGTCTTCACATTAAAGCCCACAAAATGTCTATTATAAAGCAAATGTTTAATGTAATATTGTCTAGCTCCACCTGATCAGGAGGAATGGTAACTGTCTTTGTGAACTCTGTTCATATTTATGAGGACTCCTGTTTAATTCAATGACATTTGATCTGTATTTTAGTTCTAAAGTGCGCATTATTTGGAAAGGTATTTTCACAAATGAAACATAAGTTTCCTTATTTTAGTCTCTTCTTTAATATGGAGTATATTTGTCTTTTTCTTAAAGGTAATTTTATTATGAAAAAATAAAACAAATTTACATTTTCCTGTGCTTGAATCTCTTTTCCTGTAACTGCTGCACTGTTCAAATAATGAATTTCTACCTGAAGATAAATCTCTATGAATGTCATTACTCAACAAATATATTTTTCTCTCAAATTGTTACAGCTTGAAAGCTGACCTTTGCATTGGAAAAAAACACTGTTTGTTGTTCAGCAGAATTGCCTGAGCGTATACAGTGCTTGTTTCCATGCCAAATGGTTTTTCAAGGGACACTGCCAAGTAGTTTGAGCTTAAAATGTAATGTTTACATTTTGGAATATTAAAGGTGTTTGATACAAAATATTGTTGTACTATTCGCATGCAGCATTGCAAATCCCAGAACTTGAGTCCTGTGCGGGTGCTGATAAATCATTAAATGAAAGTGACTATAAAGAGACCAGTCTTGCTTTACTTATCCTGATGAGTCAAATGGAAAACATAGGTAAACAAACAGCATAATGTACATGGAAAAAACTGTGTTTTTCAGAAAGACAGTCTCTGCTCTGAGATACTTACATCTAAACAACTGAGCTTACTGGTGTTTCCAGTTCTCTTGAGTTATGGCAAGTCTTGTGGTATTTGGTATTTTTCACAAAGCCACAGCTCCTGGAGTCATGTGATAGATGATAATATTAGGGTGGTTTTTTGTGGGTTTTTTTTTTTTTGTTTCCTAGTGAGGGGTGGAAGATTGAAAACATGAAACCTAATGACTCAGAAACTGAATGCAAATAACTGCTTTGTTATTTTAAAAACATCTGATTTTGTGAGAACAAACTCATTACTTTTTTAGTGCTTGGGATTGGCAGTACTGTTTCACTAGGTGCTGTGCACCTCCTGGGAGGGGCTGAGTGCCCTCCATTGTGTTAAAGTTTATGCCATCTCCTGACATGACATCATATTTCATTCTGTCCTCATACACCTCCCTCTCTGAGCATTTATATATCAGAGAGCCAAAGGGAAACATTAGCAGCCAGTCAGTGAGCCCCAAAAACTGCCTGGAAGAGAAACATGCTTCATTGTTCTCCTACTAGCAGGTGACGTAGGTGATGGAGATCATTCTCCTACTGTTGAGATTCTGCTGCTGCCTCCTCCTTCCCTCCACCCTGCCAGAAGGTGGTGGGAAGTGGGTACTTAGGGCACAGAGAGCAGCATCTGGTGGGAAAGACTACCCCTGCTGCTTTTTGCAGCTACTTCAAAGCAAAATATACTTTAACATATCAATAAAATGAGCAGGGTTTTCATCTGTAGTGTAGTTGTACTTGTCAGCTCATTCAGTTTGTGTTTATAGTGTTGAAAATAATTGTTGCAATTTTAGCCCAAGGAAGGACTAGTTGTATTTGTGAAAGACCCTGTTGTGCCATTTTTCTGTGTCTAAAAAATGGTAGACTCTTAAGGGCAAGGACTCTGATTTGTGTTTTGTACAGCACTGAGCAACATAGAAATAATTAATAACAACACAGCCAAAATATTAAAAATTCTGAAAAGTGATATATGCTGTAAGCTAAGGAAAATACTCTCCCAGATTATGTACAGCTGAGTAGGAGCATCAGCTCTCCCTCTTTTTAACCTTGAACTTGAGGAGCTGTTTTTGAAGATATAAAATATTCTCTTTAAGTTATGCTTCTAGAGGGCTTTTTCTCATGTCTATTATATAAACTTCCTTTCAAGGAGAAATGTCAGGTATGTTACCTGAGATCCTGATAATCAAATAAATCAAGGCTAAAATGTTCTTTAGAGGAGAGAGATTGACATAATTGAGCAGGGTTATGTCATTAGTAATGATGCTGTCCCTTGTGTATGTGTGCTGTGAAGTGGTTATGTGTCTAACCAGGCAAGAAACTGGGGGAGAGAGGAATAAGAGGACGGAGGATATGAAAATGTTACAGTCAGATAAACTCTGTGCCATTGTTCTGAAAAGGTAAATTAATTATGTAATATAAATAAATAACGATTAAAGTGTTCAGTGGATAAGCCAGGCAAGAGCTTGTATAGTAGACTGATAGAAAAACCACAAAATTCTGACAATGTCATGCATGATTTCCTACTCTGATTTTCATCTTTTTGTGATGCTGTGGTGTTTTGTTTTTTGGGTTTTTTTAAACAATACTGTCCATATTGAAAAACTGCATGCATGGATCAGGGTAGTCCTCTGATAGCCTTTTCCAGATTTACTCCCTTTGTCCCATCTTCAGGATCTAATATCATGAAGGAAGAACATCAAGGAGGTCTACGTGCAATTTCCCTCACTTTCTATAATGCTGCTCCTGAATTGACCCAGAGGAGTCACAAGATGGCACAAGAGACCTCCCCCAACCATCCCTTCCAGGACCAGATGCTATGTCTTTTCTATGCTGTGTTTCTTTTATATAAATCCAGACAATCAAATTTACATACAGCACCAGTGTTTGTAGATTTCAAGGCCAGGAGGGACCCACTGTGATCATCTACTTTAGTATAACACAGGCCACAGAACATTCCCAAAATAATTCCTATAGCATACCTAGGAAGGGCAGCAAACACACGAAAAGATAGAGACAAATGCAAAGTGACATGAACAGATTAGAATGCAGGGTCTCTGAGGAGTATTGATTAAATGTGAAGACCAACATCCTGGTAGAGGAAATAAACAGCACATAGATACAAAATGGGTAAAACATAACCAAGCAGCTGGGATACTAATGACACTCAGATACCATGGTGATGAGCATGGTATAAACATTCAGGAAGATGGAGCAAGATTATTCTCAAATTGTTGCCTTAAGAGCATTTTAGTTTTACCCTCATGTAATCAAGCATCATAGTTACCTCGGGGAAAGGATGGAACTGGAATTGATGGAGGGGAGGAGAGATTGGAGAGGATGTGGCACTTGGCTGACTAGATTCATGGATTTTAAGGCCAGAGGGACCATTAGGATCATCTAGTACAGTGGCTCTTAACCAGGGGCACTCTTACCCCAGGGAGTACACAGAGGTCTTACAGGAGATACATGAACTCATCTAGCTATTTACTTAGTTTTATAACAGGTTACATAAAAAGCATTAGCAAAGTCAGTACAGACTAAAATTTTTATACAGATAATGACTTGTTTATACTGCTCTACATACTATATACTGAAATGTAAGTACATTATTTATATTCCAATTGATTTATTTTATAATTATATGGTAAATGAGCATTTTTCAGTAATAGTATGCTGTGACATTTTTATGTCTGATTTTGTAACCAAGTCGTTTTTAAGTGAGGTGTAACTTGGGGGTATGCAGGACAAATCAGACTCCTAAAAGGGGTACAGTAGTCTGGAAAGGTTGAGAGCCACTGATCTAGTCTGATCTTCTGTTTAACACAGGCCACAGAACCTCACTTAGTAATTCTTGCATCAAGTCCATAACTTTTTGTATACAGCTAAAAGTGTTTGGACTCACATCTGCCATTAATTTTCTCTTTTCTAATTACTGGATCAATTATTAACTTTCTAAAAACAGTTTCATAATAATACTGAGTTAGATCTAACATTAAAACCTGCTTTATTAAAATAAAATAAAATCTTCAACCCCTTAATAAGACAGCTTGAGAAAGGAAGTTAATTTATTTTATATTGTATTGACATTGTTCCTTGCTAGGCAGCTTGTTCTTAGAGAATAGATTTGTTAATATTTAATTTCATGATGATGATTTTGTTAAAAGACTTAAGTGGTCAGTGTGATCAAACCTGAGTTTCATTGGTGTTTTAAGAAATAAGTAATTGAGGGTATGACACTTAACTAGCTCCATTACAGTTTGCTATTAAGTCAAACCATTCTTCCTTCAAAAACTAGTGCTATTGTTATCTATCTATATATATAAAAGTCAAATGGTGTATGTATGTATGTATGTATGTAAGCTTACTCCTTCCACACCGTTTGAGCTAGAGACTTGAAATTTGGTACAGTTAGAGGTCTTGGGGTCCTGATGACCGTAAGGGTCGAAAATTTTTCAAATCTCACCTCTGACGCCCCCCAGGGGTGAAAGTCTTTAAAGGCCAATCACATCAGCTGGGCAGCTGCTGTTCTCTATGACATAGTTATGATGTCATAATACCCCCTCCAACAGACACCGCACTCGCTCAGCTCTCTGCCCCTCCCCCCTCCAACGGATCCCTGGAATCCCTCAGCTCTCTGCCCCCTCCCCCCCCGACGGACCCGAGTTGGGTTTGGTCGGAGGGTAAGTGAGGTAGGGGTGTCGGGTTTGGTTGGCGGGTGAGGTGGGGGTGTCGGGTTTGGTCGGGGGGGTGAGGTGGGGGTGTCGGGTTTGGTCGGGGGGGTAAGTGAGCCGGGGGTGTTGGGTTTGGTCTGGGGGGGGTGGGAAGGTGTCTGGGTGGGTGAGGGGTGAGGTGTGGGTGTTGGGGTTGGTGGGGGGGTGACGTGGGGGTGTTGGGTTTGGGTGGGGGTGAAAATGTGAGTCGGGGTTGGTCGAGGGGTAAGTGAGGTGTGGGTGTTGGGTTTGTTTGTGGTGGTAGGTAGGGGTGTCGGGTTTGGTTGGGGGGGAGTGAGGTGGGTGTGTCAGGTTTGGTCTACGGGGGTGAAGTGTGGGTGTTGGTCAGGGGGTGTTGGGGTTGGTAGGGGGAGATGTGGGGGTATTGGTTTTGGGTGTGTGGGGGGTGAAAATGTGAGTCGGGTTGGTCGAGGGGTAAGTGAGGTGGGGGTGTTGGGTTTGGTCGGGGGGGTGAGGTGGGGGTGTCAGGTTTGCTCTCTGCCCCCATTCAAAGGACCCTGCACTCGCTCAACTGTCTGCCCCCTCCCCACCTCCGACTGACCCGAGCAACGCCGGGTACTTTCGCTAGTAGTTTATAAATGCTTAATAAACTTAGTTTAAGTAAAACTACCTTTGTTGTTATTACACTGAAATCTGCAGAGATGTGCTAAAGCTGTGGTGGAGCCCACCATGCTGCCCCTCGCCTCAGTGCTACAGAAGCTGCTCTGTAGAATGGGCACTGCACAGAAATTCGGGTGCTGTTAAAGGGTAGGGTGTAGATAAGGCAGACTCCTCACATCCAAAGCAATACATCTAGGAGCAATGCATGAGACTATGCCTCCAGAATAGGGGTCTGTTACTCTGGCATGGTGAATAAGCAGCTCGACATCAGCTCCCAGACCTTAACTGTGTCAAAAAGAGCTAATGTGATCTTTGGATATATAAATAGGAGTAGTGAACAGGAGCAGAGCGGAGACTTTACTTCTCTGAACAGCCTTGGTGAGTCTGACACTGGAATTCTGCATATAGTTCTCGTATCCACATTTTGAAAAGGACATTGGAAAAACTGGAGAGGGTGAAGAAAAGATCTACAGAAATGGTCTGAGGCTAAAGGAAATGCCTTGAGACTTAAAGAACTGTCTGTTTGTCTTATCAAAAAGAAGATTGAACAAGTAGTGGTCACTGCTGCCTCAGAGGTCCTTTGAGGTATAGTATGATGACCTTATGAAGCAACAGGTGAAGACTAGCTTTGTTGGAGGAGAGAACTTTCACTGGAACTGGTCCAACTTATAGCATCCATAGCCAGACAGAATAAGAGTGACCCCCACTCATTGCATTCTGAGCCAAATGTAAAATCCTTCTCTTTGGCTTGCGGCAAACCTCTTAAACAAATGACAATTCTCTCGCCTTGTCTTTAAAAATCCCAACAAAGCTGTTAAGCTTGTTCCTGTTAGCAGGGCTGGAAGAAAGATGTTTCTTGTTCTTACTTTTCATGAAAGGTGCTCAGATAACAACGATAGGCAATTTAAAAAAAACTAGCTCGCCTGTTAACGCTTCTTGCTTGTCTTGTCCCTTGATATCAAACAACAATAAAGTACTAAGGCTGTTTGTTGCATACAGTCTGCTGGTCCCATATGCAGCCCTCTGCACTTCAGTGGGGCTCTCCAGGGGTACAACAGTCAATTTACATATAGCAAATTACGGGATCAAGGTGTTAAATATTTGAAGTACCTTTTTCCCAGTATTGTGCTTTCCCAACCCCCTGATACCATCCCCTGGTTTGTACTGGGTGAAAGCTGCAAAAAATAAAATTAAATATTAATTTGACTTTTTAAGCACATTTGCTTTGATTCGGTGTATATTTTTTTGTGCCTGTTTAACCTACCAGTGTTTCCAACGCAGAAGGAAGCAAACTACTGAAGGCAAAATGACACACATTTATTTTAAAAATTGAGAAAGTGACTTTGACATGAAGAGTTTAGGGCTTCTGTGGGGAAAGTGTGCTGTGCTGAGAATTATTATCATTGTCTTCCCTTTCCTTGTCAACCTTTGCTGTTAATGTTGGGGTACATAAAAGAACTGAGTTGGTGTTCCAAGTGCCAGCATAGTGTAGGTAGGGATCCAGTATAAATAGAGTTTAATTCTGTTTTCAAGCTGCACTTCCTAATAGTCTTAAAAGCATTTTGACAAGAGAATTAATACTTATTAATAACTGGCAGCTAGTGCAAAGATTTAAAAAAACAGAGAGGCTGAAAACTTTGCTTGAAAGAATTTAAATGGGAGAAATTGTAATTGACTGTGGTTTGAAAAAGGTAAGAGATATACCTATGGTAGGAGGATTTTGCTATGATGTAGAAGCAACTGTATACACCATAAAATTATTAATTATTTATTAATAATTAATTATTAATAAAGGTCAGTTGGAGTGTAAATGAGGATAGAAGATTTAATCTCTCCCAGACACAGTTTAATAAGAAATTGAGGGGCAGTGAGACAATGGGAGAGGGATATGGTATTGCTTACTGGGGCAAGCATGGATGCCAGCATTGAATGACTAAAGAGGAACACCAGAAATCTCTTTGCAGGAAGAGCACTTGGACTGTGGACGTTGCATTGTGGTGAAAGGAAACATATACATTAAGATAAACTTTGTCCCTTTTTAGTCGTGCTATTTCCATGTATTTAAAAGAAATGAGCAAAATTAGCATTTTGGTCAGTTAATTTAACTGATTTGTAGACGCACTAGTTTCAGTGGGCAGACTTGAAGGGCAATGAAAATGATTTACATTTTTCAGACCACTTTGTACAAGAATAATTTCAGTACCTGAATTTCCAACATAATCTCATAGAAACATAAAAATTGCCATATATACGTCAGACCAGTAATCCATCTATTGCAGTATCCCACTCTAAAAGTGGTCAGTTTCAGTAGTTCCGCAAGAAGATGCAAGAAACCTTGTACTGAATCTTCCATAATGGTCCTTCCTAATGCCTTCAATTAGTGGTCAGTTTATTTTCTGAATTACAGAGTTTCATCACTACATTTTAAAATGCTCTAGTAAAGTAAATATGGATGTTCACATTAGCCATGTAAATGTCAAATTATTTTTTGAACCTACTTATTTCTTGGGCTCAATGCCATCTTGTGCCAGTGAGTTCAGTAGTCTTGCCCTACCTCCAATTATTTTCACTCCCAGTTGTAGGATACCTTTTATTTCTGCTGTGCAGTATGTGTTTAAAGATAGGTGCACTTTTTCTTTTCATGAAGTGATTCCTATCCAGCTTACGTAACTTGCATGCTTTTATACAACAGCATTTTATTTTTCTTATACAAAGAAAAGGACAGAAGAGGTGGAGCAGAGCAATGGATTTCTTGGAATTGTTTGTGTTTCTATATGAATGCAGAAAACGGAGTTAGAGATTCAGAAGTGCCCAATAAAATGTAAAAGAGCGGGGTGGGTGAGATAATTACTGAGAAATCTTACTAGTATTAAAGTGATATAGAAAACCTCCATTATGGCAAGCAGTTCTCATATGGCTGATGTATCCTCAGTCTTTAGAGCTGAGCCAGGACTCAAGGTTTATAAGGTTTCAATGCCATGTTTACCCCTTGTTCCTCACATTGTGGTGTGATTTTGGTTTTGCTCTTTGTTTTTGTTTTAAGATAGCAAGCTCTTTGGGGCAGGACCATATCTTCATAAATATTTATACAATGCTTGATACAATGGGGATTCAGTTGTGACTGGGGTTGTCAGGCACTATGATGATAATAATAATAAAATTGGATATACTAGTTAGGTGTTTTGATTATTTGGAACTAGCATAAGTGCCCGGCGCTGCTCGGGTCAGTCGGAGGTGGGGAGGGGGCAGACAGCTGACACCCCCTGACCAACCCCAACACCCACACCTCACCCCTCACCCACCCCGACACCTTCCCACCCCCCCGACCAACCCCAACACCCCCCGGCTCACTTACCCCCCGACCAAACCCGACAACCCCACCTGACCCCCCCAAGCAAACCCAACACCCCCACGTCACCCCCCGACCGAACCTGACACCCCCACCTGACCCCCTGAGCAAATCCGACACCCCCACCTCACCCCCCGACCGAACAGTGTATTTAATAATCTGTGTGCTACACAGTGCACCGTGAGCCGGGGGGGTGTCGGGTTTGGTCTGGGGGGGTGGGAAGTTGTCGGGGTGGGTGAGGTGTGGGTGTTGGGGTTGGTCAGTGGGTGTCGGGGTTGGTTGGGGGGTGAGGTGGGGGTGTCGGGTTCGGTCGGGGGGTAAGTGAGCCAGGGGGTGTCGGGTTTGGTCTGGGGGGGTGGGAAGGTGTCGGGGTGGGTGAGGGGTGAGGTGTGGGTGTTGGGGTTGGTCAGGGGGTGTTGCGGTTGGTGGGGGGGTGAGGTGGGGGTGTCGGGTTTGGTGGGGGGGTAAGTGAGCCGGGGGGGTGTCGGGTTTGGTCTGGGCACCCACCCCGACACCTTCCCCCCCCCAGACCAAACCCAACACCCACACCTCACCCCTCACCCACCCCGACACCTTCCCACCCCCCCAGACCAACCCCGACACCCCCACCTGACCCCCCCAAGCAAACCCAACACCCCCACCTCACCCCCAGACCGAACCCGACACCCCCACCTCACTTACCGTCCCACCAAACCCAACTCGGATCCGTCGCAGGCGGGGAGGGGGCCCAGAGCCGAGGGATTCCGGGGACCTTGGCAGGTGAGGGGGGGGCACAGGGCTGATGGATTCCGGGGTTCCGTTGGGAGGGGCAGAGAACTGAGGGATCTCCGGGGTTCCGTTGGAGGAGGGAGGGGCAGTGAGCTGAGCGAGTGCGGTGTCTGTTGGAGGGGGTATTATGACATCATCACCACCTAACCGCCCAGCCAATGTGATTGGCCCTGAAAGACTTTCACCCCTGGGGGGCGTCAGAGGTGAGATCCGAAAATTTTTCGACCCTTACGACCATCTAGACCCCAAGACCCCTAACTGTACCAAATTTCAAGTCTCTGGCTCAAACGGTGCGGGAGGAGGTCGCGGTCATACATACATACATACATACACCACTTGACTTTTATATATATAGATAGATAGATGTCTGCAAGGTTGTGTGCACCTACAACCTGCATTTAATGGACTCACACATATTAAAACATTTTAAACTAATAATCTTAGTTTTGGTATATGTGGGTGGGAGAATTATCTTTTTCTGTGATATTATTCTGTGATACCTTATAAGCCATTCTGTTTCTCTTCATGCAGACCATTGGAACGTTCCAGTGAAGATGTAGATATTATATTCACCCGACTGAAAGAAGTGAAAGCTTTTGAGAAATTTCATCCAAACCTTCTCCAGCAGATATGTCTCTGTGGCTACTATGAAAATCTGGAAAAGGGAATCACATGTATGTATGTTCTTTCATAATATATTTGACTTTTAGTAAGTCAGGGTTTAGACCAGGATTCCCGTCTAGGGACAGATAAGGCAACAGTATCTATGGGGAATCCTGTTGAAGAAATCTACATTGCTGGGACAGAGTTGACTGAACTGCTATATAATATAATGCAGTTCTACTGAGTCCCTGGAGACAGTGTTCCCTAGTGGATAGAACACTGGACCACGACTCTGCCACTGATTGGCTGGGTGACCTTGAGCAAGTCATGTTTCCTTCTGGTGTCTCCATTACCCTGTCTGTAATTGGGGATAATGATGATTACCTCCTTTGTAAAGTGCTTTGAGATGTACAGATGAAAGGCAGTGCATTACAGCTAGGTATTAGTATGTGACTTGTAGTCACCCTTGTTAATACAGAAGGCCTCAATCTTGCAGCAAGTTGCCAATGCAGCATTAGCTTGTACAGACACTTAGAAAACATGCCACAAAAATGCAAAGTCAGCAAGCAGTAGAAATGATAAGTTATTTGTCTAAATTATTTTTCCAGAGAAATACATATTGATAGATTTATACACAGCATGAACACAATTTAAAGTAGATATTAACACAAAAATGGTGATCTGTGCTACAGAAATTATTCACAGAAACACTGACCTGTTGCTTCTGCAGGCTTGTGTGCCTTTGCTTGGTCTTTTACAGTCAGTCATAAGGTGGATATTTTGTTTTTTGTTTTTGGTATACATCTAGTTAATGTAAATCTAGCTAATTCTAAAGCACACATCAGTATAGTGCATACATCTTCTATATTTTACTTTAATATTAAATAGCATGAAATAAAGTTGATTCTCAGCATAAACTTTAATAAAGCACAAGAGGAATCCAAAAAAGTAGCATTGAAGGTAAATATTTTAAGTCTTTTCTGAAATAGAGTTATAGGGACCATCTCCATAAAGAGAGAAGTGAATTATCTCCTTGTATTTCTCTTGAGAAGGGTATTTTCTAAATATCTTTGTTATGTTGCTACTATTTTCTGATTCCCATCAGGAAAAATAATGGAGAATAGAAACCAAAGACATATGGATCTCAGTATAATATAAAGTTCAATTTAGGAATGGTTAATAAATGATTAACAAATGATCAATAGGTGTTATAAGCATATTACAGATAGAAATAAAATGTGTTATAAATTATTATAAGCCATGGTTATAAGCAACCTACTGATCTGCTGGACTGTATAACTATCTAAAAAAATTGATTAACCATTTATTAAGCACCTGTTAATCATTTATTAACCTTTTATAAAAAGAATTTTAATATACAGTGTGACTGATGAGGAAGTCAATAAATATTTCAAATTTCAGAGGCACCATGGTAAACGCAAGTTCAGAGAACCTTTTTATTAACTGGGATAGCAGAAAAAGGAAAAGCAAACAAGAAAGATGTCCTGAAACATTGTTGAGATTGTATGTATGGATTCCCTAAAGCTGGTATGCTGCAGTTTCACTGGGGTGTATCTTAGCAGATAGATGAATAATTAGATACGGTATGGCAAACCCTGTGGTGCTAGCAATCAGTACAGTAATACATCAAAATGAAAACAACATTTGTTGGTTTTGTAAGATATGCTTCCAATGACAGTGTTTATTTACAATATTCCATTTTTCCAGTATTTCGTCAGGGTGATATTGGGACAAATTGGTATGCTGTTTTGGCAGGATCACTGGATGTTAAAGTTTCTGATACGAGCAACTACCAGGTAAAAATACAACTGTTCTTTAAAACAACCGAGTTGCATGGCACAAAAAAATATTATGAACTACATAAAGGGCTAGATGACGATGGTCTCCATAGTGTCAATACTTTGCTCTTTTGTCCATCATAAGCATGCTGGTGTTACCCGTGTTTTCTTCTGTTTAGGTTTACTTTTTGTCTCTTTGCTCTTATAGGAGGCAACCCAGGCCCTTGACTTACGGGCACTGAAATTTAATAATCTGAAAGAGGATCTGCATGTAAAATAGGAATCGCGCAGTCGGGTATATTGTGGGTTTGCATGACATGCGGCTCAAGGTCTAACTTTTTGAATTGAATTCAGTGGAAAATGTTTATTTTAGTCCTTGACTTCAGAGGGTTAAACTGAAGCCGCAGCCATTGCAGTTTGCTGATCCTGACTGTCAGGAAGCAAGGCCTGAAGAGCCACACCCTAATGAGCACAGCTGGCCTGTAGTAAGCTCCCTGATTGGTTGGAAGAGGCAGCAGACCAGCTCTTAAGCCCAGCAGCAGTTTAATGGCTGCTCAGAGCATTTGGCCATGGCTTCTAGCCTTCTTGGCCACAGCCTTGTTCCGACCTTGATTTAGGTTTGTCTCAGCCCTGCTACTGCCTTGGATCCAGTCCTGCTCCTGCCTTGGTCCTAGCATTGCTCCTGCTTTACCTTGCTCCAGGTAACCTGGTCCGAACCCTCAGCTAGGGTTGCCAACTTTCTGATTTGCAGAAAACTGAACACCCATGCCCCGCCTCTGCCCTGAGGCCCTGCCCCTTGCTTACTCCGTCCCCCCTCCATGCCATTGCTTGCTCTGTCCAACTCTTCGTCACTTGGTCATTTTAACTGAGCAGGAGGTTGGGGTGCAGGAGGGGGCAAGGGCTCTGTCTGGAGTGGGGTGGGTAGGGATGAGGGGTTTGGAGTGCAGGAGGGAGCTCCAGGCTGGGGTAGAGAGTCGGGGTGGGAGGGGGTGCAAGCTCTGGACTGGTGGGGTGGGCTCTGGGGTAGGGCCAGAAATTAGGGGTTTGGGATGTGGGAGGGGGCTCAGGGATGGGGAAGGGGTTGGGGTGAGGGTGCCAAGAGGGAGGAGGTTTAGGATTGGGTATGGGAGAGGGCTCAGGGCTGGGGCAGGAGGTTGGGGTGTGGGCTCTGGGTGGCACTTAACTCAGGTGCTTACCTCAGGTGGCAGGAAGCGGTGACATGTCCCTCTGACTCCTAGGTGCAGGGGCAGCCAGGAGACTCCGCACACTGCTCCTGTCTGCAAGCACCGCCCTGCAGCTTCCATTGGCCACAGTTCCCGGTTGGCTGTAGCAGCCAGCTCCGCGTAGCTCCCAGAAGCAGTCAGCATGTCCTGCTGGCTCCTATGTGCAGGAATGGCCAGGGTGGCTCTGTGGGCTGCCCCAGGCACAGGTGCTGCCTTGAGCCCTGGCTCCGCAACTCCCACTGGATGGGAACTGTAGGGGTGGTGCCTGTGGACGGGGGCAGCACACGAAGACTCGTGGCTTTTCCTGTTGATAGGAGCCAGTGGGACATGCCAGCCGATTCTGGGAGCCACATGGAGCCTCTGCAGTGGAAAACCAGACTTTTAATGGCCGACCGGAGCTGCCAGGTTCCTTTTTGATTGGGTATTCCAGTTGAAAACCGGGTCCCTGGCAACGCAACCCTCAGCTCTGATTCCAGACTACTCTTGGCTCTGATTCTAGGCTCTGGCATCTGATCTCTGACCCTGACCGTGGGCTCTGATTCCTGACTACTGATTTGAGCCCCGGCCACTGGTCCTAACACCAGCTCTAACTGCTAGATATGACCATCCATGTGTCTGGTCTCTGACACTAATAGCACACTGCAGCCTTTACTGTAAGATGGGGAAGCTATTGTAATAACATCAAAGTACAGTAAACCCTCGATTTAACGGACCTCGATTTAACGGACTTCGGATGCAACGGACAAAATTTCTGAGCAAGCTGATGCATTCCTGATCCATTTCTGGCGGGCTGGCTGCCGGCTCCCGCCTGCAGGCGGGCTGGCTCCTGGCTCCCGCCCGGGTCCCACCAGAAGGCGGGCTGGCTGACGGTTCCCCACTGCCGCCCGGGTCCCAGCAGTGGGCGGGCTGCGGAGCTGCTGCCCCGACCCTGTGGCGGTCGGGCTGCTGCTCCGACAGCTCGTTTTTTTATTATTATTATTAAATAACGGACTTTTTCATTTAACGGACACCCCCTTGCCCGAATTAGTCCGTTAAATGGAGGTTTTACTGTATTAGGACTGCTGGTGTGAAATATTGTATGTGCAAGACATGGAAAGAGGAGAAGCAGTGAAACACTAGGTAAACTAGTACATTCTCAATAACTTGGCACTCCTGGCAATTGCAAAATCTAAAGTTTGTATTAAACACACAAAAAGGACCTTTTTTCCCCCAGAGTGTAATCAACACATTGCATTCTTTGCCTGAGGAGATACTGGAAAAAAATACATATAGAGCTTATTTGTACTGTTTGTTTTTTGGATTTGTTGCTTCTTTGTAGTTACACTGAGGTAGAGACACTACACTAGTGTAACAAGTACCTCGAGCCTGTGTGGCTTCCCCCAGTTTGAAACCCATCTGAAACCAGTTCAGGTCACTTTTTGCAGCTAAGTGTCATGTACTCTAGAAGTTTTTACCAATATAGCTACATCACTGTACCCACAACAATGTACAAATTTTAGTGTAAACAAGCCTATGATAGCTGGGGTTCAAGAGAAAAAAAATCACCAGACAGTTACTTGGACCCCAGTATGAAAATTGATACTTTAATTATGGATATTCTTGCTACTGTGTCCAGAATGTAACCGTTTATAAAAACTGAGGTTGGGAAGGTTTTCCCCTCATTGCATATTGGCAGGATCTTTGGGAGGGTGGAGTGTTCACCTTTTCTGGGAGCATTGGGTCATCTGTGAACTCTTATCCTTCTCTTTGTTAAGCTAAATAGATTGAGCTTCTTTGATTCTGTTACTATAAGGCAGTGGTTGGCAACCTGTGGCCCATCAGGATAATCCGGTGATGGGCCACCAGACTGTTGGTTTACATTTGCAAATCCGTCCACAGCTCCCCAGTGGCTGTGGTTCGCAGGTCCTGGCTAATGGGAGCAGTGGGAAGCGGTGGCCAGGCCCATGCTGCTTCCTGCAGCTCCCACTGGCTGGGAGCGGGAGCTGCAGGCTAACTGGGAGTTGTGGGCAAACATGCAAATGTAAACCAATGGTTTGGTGGCCCACAAACGGATTACCCTGATGAGCCGCAGTTTGCCCACCACTGCTATAAAGTATGTTTTCTAATCCTTTAAACATTCTCGAGGCTCTTCTCTGAACCGTCTCCAATTTATCAACATCCTTCTTGAATTGTGGACACCATATTCCAGCAGCAATCGCACCAGTGCCAAATACAGAGATAAAATAACTTCCCTACTCCTGCTTAATATTCCCCTGCTTACGCATCCAAGGATCACATTAGCACTTTTGGCCACAACATTGCACTGGGAGAGCCTGTTCAGCTGATTATCCACCAGGGCCCCCAAATCTTTTCCAGAGTAACTGCTTCCCATGATAGAGTCCCCTGTCCCATAAGTATGGCCTACATTCTTAGTTCCTAAATGGATGCATTTACATTTAGCGGCATTAAAATGTTTGCTTGCACCCATCTTACTAAGAGATCTGGATTGCTCTATATCAGTGACCTGTCCTCTTCATTATGTACCATTCCCCCAATTTTTCTGTCATCTACAAACATTATCAGTGGTGATTTATGTTTTCTTCCAGGACATTAATTAAATAACAAAGGGTTAAGAACCAGTTCCTGTAGGACCCCTCAGAGAAACACCTGTTGGATGATGATTCTCCCATTTACAATTACTTTTGAGAAGAATCAATTAGCAAGCTTTTAATTGTTTGATATGGGCCAGGTTAACATTATATTCTAGCTTTTAAATCCAAATATTGTGTGGTACCAAGTCAAATACCTTACAAACACCTTCCCTTTTATCAACCAAACTTGTAATCTCATTGGAAAAAGATATCAGCATAAACTTAAACATGGCAAATCAACAATTTTAATTTAAAATGAGATAATTACTTCTTCTTCTAACTTAGTAGTTAACAGGCTCCGTGTTTCTTCTGTAGTAAGCATTGATGATATTAACCACTATCAGCAAGACGGGAACACAACTATATGGTATTGAAATTCCTGATTCTTTTCTATTTTATTAAAACAAGATATTTCCCACATTGATTTAGATGTTAGAGATAACTGAGAAAACACAAATATAGGATTTGACAGATAAAAAGTCTTGTTTTACCTGTGTTGGGATATTACCTTAATATGTGCAGAACTATAGTATATCACAAGAGGGCAGTGCTAGAATATATAAGAAACAAGAGAAATTAGCTTCTGAGAGAACCTGGAATATTTCATACCAAAATGACTAGTTTAAAAATCTCATCCAGCTGTTTAATCTGTTCGTTTTTTGAGTTTTAACCAGAGTAGATTTCTCTGTTAATAGTAATTCTGTCCCTGTGACACAGAAAAAGATGCTAGATGCTCCCTACTTCTGCAATAATTTCACTTGCCATTGAAATGGGACAAGACAATTATAATGCAGAAAAGTGACAGAATTATGTGTCAACTAAATTTTGAGTGGTGTGCGGGCATTTCTATACAAATTGTTTAAGTGTTGACTCTGAGTTCAGCAGTGTGTAAGAAACAGAAGACGTGGTCTCTGTTTTAGTGATAAAAGTATCACACTGGAAGGCGTGGAAGAATTTTCAGTGGATTTTCTTGCCCTGTCCCTACTCCATTTATTCCCTTCTTTTGTGGATTAGTTAGTTGCACCTAACCTGATAACACTTGTACATGGGATTTGTACATAGAACTCAGTGAAGACTCCTCCAGATAAGCAGCCTCCTTGCCCTGTTATGAGCTTGGAAGTTATAAGGTCCCTACTCGCTGCTGTAAGTGGATTCTGTGTACAATTTTTTTTCTTACAGTGTTTTTAATTTGTACTGCGATAGTACCCAAAGAACCCTATCATAATCGAGGCCCTATTTAACCTGGTGCTGTAGAAACGCACAGAAAACCTCCACATGCTATAAATTTGTTAACTTCCTTTTGAAAATAGGCAGTTTTTCAAGTATCACAACTGTAATGCCTCAAAATGAAGCCGTTTAGGATCATCTTTATTATTATTTTGTTTTTAATTGCCACAAGTGTTCTAGACTCATAATAGTGGACATAAAGACACTAGGCCGGCCTGATCCTGCACCATTGAGCTGAGTCATTGACTTCAGTGGACACAGGATTGAACCCACTGTCTCATCCCACAGATGCTTACAGTTCTAATTTTGACAAGACACAATGGAGGAAATGGGGTAGTGAAGGGCCAAGATATCCGCAAAAGAGTCACGTAGGCCCTGATCCTGCCAAAGTCCATGGGCGTGAATCAGAATGCAGGACTGAGCCATAGTTACTAAGTTTAAGGCTTGTATGCGTTTTGGTGGAACTTTAAAGGCCATATGCAGATAACATGGATCAAGTTAAAAATAGTGTAAATAACTCAATTGCTTATTGTAGGCTTCAGAGAAGTGAATTTACAGGCGGGATTTAAATGATGAGGGTTGGGGGCTGGCAGACCAAAGTTGGGGAGGCACATCAATCATAAGCACTTAGAGAATAATAGGGTTGTAAAGAATAGTCAGCATGGCTTTGCCATGAACAAATCATGCCAAACCTACCTAATTTCCTTCTTTCACAGGGTCACTGACTTAATGAATAGGAAGAAGCAGTAGATGATATGTCTTAATTTTAGTAAGGCCTTTGACACAGTCCCACATGACATTTTCAAAGCAAACTATGGAAATGTGGTCTATATGAAATTACTATAATGTGGGTGCACAGCAGGTTGAAAGACTGTGCTCAAAGAGTAATGCTCAATGGTTCTCTGTCAAAATGGGAGGCTGTATTTAGTGGGGTTCCGCAGTTGTGGATCCAGCAGTATTCAATATATTCACTAATGACTTGGATAATGGAGTGGAGAGTATGCATAGAAAATGTGCAGATTACATCAAGATGGGAGAAGTTACAAGGACTTCGGAGAATCAGAGAGGTAGCCATGTTAATCTGGAATTGCAGAAGTGACAAAGAGTCCTGTAGCACCTTAAAGACTAACTAAATTTAGTAAGGTGCCACAGGACTCTTTGTCACTTCTGCAAGGACTTTGGAGACAGGATAAGAATTCAAAATAACTGGAGGAATTGGAGAATTGATCTGAAATCAGCCAGATGAAGTTAAATAAATAAAAGCGCTTTTGATTTTTCCTTCCTAAGTGGTTTTCACAACTACAAAATGGGGAATAGTTGGCTAGGCGATAATACTGCTGAAAAGGATCTGAAGTTTATAGTGAATCACGAATTGAATATGAGTCACAATGTGATTTATTGTAAAAATGGCTAATACCATTCTGGGTTGTATGTAAGCCAAGGGAGGTAACTGTCCTATCCAGCACTAGTGAGACCTTAGCTGGAGTACAGTGTACAATTCTGGGCTGCACACTATAGGAAAGATGTGGACAAACTGAAAAGAGTCCAGAGAAGAGCAACAAAAATGATAAAAGGTTTAGAAAACCTGACCTATGAGGAAAGGTTTTTAAAAAGGAAACAAAAAAAACTCAAACTGGACATATTTAGTCTTCAGACTTACGTCTAAGAGTATCAGAGGGGAAGTCTTCAAATATGTTAAGGGCTGTTCTAAAGAGGACTGTGATCAGTGGTTCTCCATGGCCACTGAAAGTAGGACAAGAAGTAAAGGATTTATTGACACTAAGGATATCTAAGCTTTCGAGTGGGCTTCAAAGGGAGGTTGTGGAATCCCCGTCACTGGAGGGTTTTAAGAACAGCTTGGACATACACCTGTCAGGGATGGTTTGGGTTTACTTCTTCCTGCCTCCGTGCAGGGGCTGGACTCAATTTTTTTTTTCTCCAGGTCCCTTTTAGTGCTATATATTTTTATAATTCTTTGATTTTTATAAGGGATTGCTTGCTCTGGTGTAAATGAAACAGTCATTATATGGGATATATGTATGTGTATATATGTATATGATAACAGCTTATTTGGAACCACAAGAAACTTTCATGTAGTGTGTATTTAAATGTGAATTTTTAGACATTTGCTGCTCTGTGCATTACCAGAATTTTAGGACTGTTAGACTTTCATTTAAACCCAGTTGAGCAAAGTGTATGAGATCTCTGCCTAATTTTCCTATGAAATATCAAAACTATCTCCTCAAGTCATCTTTCTTTGGAAAATATGATTATGCACATGTGACACATTGCCTTTGCTGGATCTTATGTTAACTATGCACGTAGCCCAATTGGTGTGGTATTTAAATACTTTACTGGGAAGCTAGAAGAGAAGTAGTGCTTCTAAAAACATATGATTATTTCCCAAAGCAAATGACCTTTCTTCATATAAAGAGTATTTTCCCCCTAACAGTTGTTTCACAATGACCATATACTGTTGAACTGCTATTCTAATATGGAAAATCATTGCCACTTAGCTCTTGCAGATAAGCCAGTAACTTGGTAAGAGCTTATTTTCTTAGCAGTTTAAATGTATTGTAGTGTGGATAATACTACGGGAATGTTTCTTCATAATACTGATTCTTCTGATTCATATATATCCTTTAGTTTCTTTGATTATATAAGGGAACTTGGCTTAACCTAAACCGAACTAACTGAAATGATCAGCAAGCCATGGTTTTTAACACATCGCTTTTAAAAATACATATTTGTACCTTTGTCAGAATGACACATTGCATCCAAAGGGGATAGATATGGGATGGGGAAATAATCCATTTTTTTAAACTGAAATAACCAAATCACCTTTCCATCATAGATTCAAAACACTGAATAAACTTAACTTTTTAATAATACTAAAAAAAACCAAACCCTTCTGCCTCTACAAAATTCTTTTTCTCTTTCTCATTCTCTCTCCTTCTGTGAGATTGCTCACAGAGAAAGGCACTACTCCATATGAATGAGGGTGGCAGAATTTTGACCTTAGGGAATAAGTAATTCCCTTGTGCATACTACAGTCCACCGTGTTTGAAAAATAATGTTTTAGAAGAAGGGGAGGAGCATACATTGCGGATGTCTGGTGCTGGAGGGTTTAAATTTGATTCTGATCAGTTCCATTGGATGTTATTACAGCTCTCTTATAACTGAGAATTTCTGAGATGTCTTTCATCACATGAATCTTAAAACTGTCGCTGAAATGCAGTGAACCTAAGTACGTAGTCTGTGACCTGAACTCTCTGTGGTTTCACAGTGTGTGCAAAGAACATACAGCGATGGGAACAAACATATCTTTCCAAGTCCTTAATGCTTCTTCCTTTTAAATAACTGTGTGAAGCTTGGCTGGTACCTGGCAGATAGAACCTCCTGCTGCTTTTGGGATTTCAGAGGGGAACAGCAGCCTGAGCTTCTAGCTGCCAGCAATCCTCAAGAGAGTCTACGAACAGCAGGAGTTCCTTGAGTGTAATGTTAACAGGCCTATTAGGAAGCGTTCCTAGGGGGTGGGAGATATATAAACAGAGATCTGGGGGGGGGGGGGGGGGGAAGGGGGATGAGACTCTGAAGCCTTGAAGAAGCAAGATGGGCTTGCTCCCTAACTGGCTCAGAGAAACCACCACTCCTGTAGCGAAATGATGGCTGGAAAAGAGCTGAAAGAACTTTCACTTGACAGAATCCTGGTCTTTTCTTTTATGAATACATGATTCCTCGGGCTCCTTGACCTGAAAACCTATGGTGTTAATTTATTTCTTGGGTTGAACAGCTGCCTCATCAAAAGGGTTCTTAGAAAGTGACTCCTTAACAAACACATGTCCCTGTCTATCCTCATCTATTCTGGTTTTAACAAGTCTTTCCTTATATTGCTAAAAACCCCAAAATGTGGAGAGAGTTTTTTTCTATTTTTGAAGGGTAAAGAGAGAGTAATAGATGTAAATGTTGCTCATAAACTGTCTAATTGTAAAGTTGCTATTTATTCCATTAATTGAATTTATTTCTGCAGTAAGGACAAAACAGAAGCCATTTACTCAATTTAATAAAAAAAGCTGAGAGAATCAGAGTCCTTGAGAACAAAATCAGCATGAACAATAAAGGCATTTCTTTGTACCCCCATTTGAGTGCATTGTTTGATAATGGTTGGATAGTTACAGGATGTCACCTCCAAAAACATCATACAAACTTTGTCTAGGGAGAAACGTCGTACCTGGGCATAATGGGACTGCCGTGTAACTGCCATCTATAGAATCCTATATGCCCTCTCCCACATCCCCTCCCCTCCAACTGCTCACAGTTGCCTTCCTAGAAAATTTATTACCAACAATTGTTAAATTTTTCCTAGATCCTTAATTCTTTTCCAAGACCATACTTATTTTATTTTTCTGACCATATAATTTAACATGGAAATATCTGTACAAAAGCAATTTGCTATGGTTCAGGGAACTGGACTATTATGGATATTTGTCTTTGTAATGCAATTACAGAACCACTTAGTTGGTCTTAATAACATTTGCCTATTATCACGTATTAGATGCATGAAAGGAAAACAATGCAATTTTAAGCACAGAGAATGATGCTGAAATAGGCTCATGAATCTCCCCTGGTTTATGAGCCATGGGCAAGAAGTAGGTACATTGCCAGAAATTACTGATTATATTTTAGAATCCTAAATTTTTGAATTAAATCAAACCGTGTTACTAATGTTATATCAAGTAAAATGAGCTTACATTTTCTATGTCTTTTTGTATGTTTCCACGGTATACTATAAACTACAATATAAGCGTTCTTTATCAGACTATTGGTTGATTTGGGGCCTTCATTTCTAGTAGTCTGCTTTTGTTTGGCTGCAGTAATGTCATTTATTTCAGAAGTATCCCAGGGGACTGGATGGTTAAGGAGACTGGACTATGGATCTCTTCAGTTCTAAGGCCCTGATCTTACAATGAGATCCATGTGAGTGGATCCCTGTGCTCAGGTGGAATCTCACCCACTGAAGTCATTGAAGTGGATTTCACTGCAGGATGAATCTGTTATTAGTTATTAATCTGAATCCATTCCCAGTTGTTACCGTAAAATGAGTTTATAGTTTTAGTCCAATTTCTAATGGACTAAACTATTGGCAGATTTACTGGAAGTCTCAGTCGAAAGGCCAAGAATTGATTTGGTTTACGGAACTCTCTGCCATCAGACCTTGAAAGACAGACAAATATATTATACATACAAGAGGATATAAATCCATTATTATTGAAAGACGACTTTGTTGAGAAAAAAGTTGCAGTCAAATATTCCTTCTGCTCACAGCAGCCTATAAAGGGCTGAAGCTTTATATATAAGAATTGCCTTTTCTCTCTTAGTTACCTTCTGATCACCTCTGTCATTTTTAAAGGATCTCATAGTGACAGGTTGCCCCTATTTAAGGTGCCACCTGATGTACTGGAATACAACTGAGCGCGCCTGTTCCGCCAGCCTGGGCCCCTGTTGCAGGGTACTTGGAGTCCCGTAGAAACAAGGCGCACACACAG
The DNA here is from genome assembly GCA_032164245.1 of Sternotherus odoratus. Taxonomy (NCBI): domain Eukaryota; kingdom Metazoa; phylum Chordata; order Testudines; family Kinosternidae; genus Sternotherus; species Sternotherus odoratus. The sequence continues at coordinate 30,550,607 of JAVMKO010000011.1, read as the reverse complement.
CTGCTGAATAAAAGTAGTGAGTTTATTGAAGGCAGACAGTGACACATCCGCAACGGGGGCTCCCTTTGTTGCTGTCACGAGACGGGAAAAGCCCGACACATCGGAGCAATGCTCAGGGTGAAGCCCATTAGGCAGGGGCACGCTGACACAGAAATACCCATGCACATTTACATCTCATGCATACCTCATGAATAGCTAATAACTTGTTTTGCTTCATTAGTATCACACAATCCTTGCAAGCAGTTAGCAGCAGCAAAACTCTGGTATACAATAGATAACGCTGGCATGCAAACATGTTACCTTGACTGAGAGTAACCTTTCCCCGGTGTCTAGCGTGAGAACGTGTTCTCTATATGCACACCGTCACAAAATCTTCTCGCACTCTACAGCCCCCTTCTAGGGCACACACCCCTGTGCTCCCTAGAGTGGAATCTATCCCCTGTCAGCTATGGGCTCACAACTAACAGCCAGAACAGACCCTTCACTGGTAAGCTTTGTACCCTCCTCGCCCCTTGAACTGGGTTTGCCTCCAGTTAGAGTCCACGGAATCCACCACAGCGCTCTCTAGGATTCCAACATTTTTTCCAACATTGCGGTTTCTGCTAGGACCCATTTTTCTATGCATTTTAGAGTGAGTTCTGTTCCTTGCTTAACTGAATTTACCCCCATTTCTTCATAGCAAACTGCTTTGCAGGGCTGCAGAGGAATTAGAGAGACTCTCCCATTTCCTCAGCAGTTTCTGTGGCTTTGTTTTTTCCACTCTGGGCTTTAGCAGATTTCTTCTTGATGCTGACAGAGCTCTGGATAGCCTGAGTCACATTAAAAAAATCGTTACCCAAAAGAATTAGTGTAGGATTATGAGGAACTACAACAACGGTTAATTCAGCTTGCACATTCCCAGTTTCCATGTGCACTTTAGCCAGAAGCACAAGGATTTTGTGACCTACTAACAAAAACTCTGCCAGCTGACCTGGCAGTATGTCTTTCTCCTGAACCAGGTCTCTCCTGACCACAGAGATTTCTGCACCAATATTTCTCCATCCAGGAAATTCTCTGCCATTTACTCTAAAATCTGTCAGATGCTTACTGCCTGGTTGTGCGGTGTTAATCTTTAAAAACCCTGTATGATAAGTTGCAATTGCCTTAAGTGCCTCTGTGCTCTGGAAAAACGAGGAGAAGTCCGGTGGCACCTTAAAGACTAACAGATTTATTTGAGCATAAGCTTTCATAGAAAACCTACTTCATCAGATGCATGGAGTGAAAATTACAGATACAGGCATAAATATATATAGGCACATGAAGAGAAGGGAATTATCTTACAAGTGGAGATTTGCTGTATGCTGGACACAACCGCTTCCACTTGTGAATTTTTGGGGAGGTGGAACCTCCAGTGTGGGGGTGTCCTGTCTCCTCCAGTCCATTACGGCCAGTTTCAGGGCATTTTCTGCCTGGCTGCTTCTGCTTCCATGACTCTCTGGTGGGCTGCCTCTTGCTCATCTATTTCCATGTGTTTCAGTTCTAACCGTCTCATGTATTTTTTCACTTTTTTCTACTTGCAAACTGTAGAGCTCCAACTTTTTGGTAGTTTCACTTTCACGCATTTTCATGCTTTCCCTGTCCCTATTCTCTTGCCCCAAATAAGCAAACAGAAAATAACAAATCAGTAACCACTTTGTCTGTTCTCTAGCCAGCACGCTTAAAACTTACTTAAAATCATCACCAGTGTCTCATAGCAATAAACGGTGCACATTCTCCTGTTTGACTATGCCTCTGTGATGGGTTGCCTCCTTTAAGGTGCCACCTGATGTACTGAGATCGCCTCTTCCACCAGCCTGGGCCCCCTTTACTATGTCTTGCTGAGCCAGGCTCTTAAGCCTCCACTAGAACATGCACAGGCAGGGCCACTTGCAGCTGCAGAAAGACACACGCAGGGAGATCAGCTCTGGGAAGACTCAACTTAAAGGACTTGCCCCCAGCACTCAGGTGCCCACCTCCCATGGAGTGCAGACCCAAAAGTATATCGTCTTACACTGTATAGAAAAATCTGCACAGCACAAGCTCATAAAAATTCACCGTCTCCCTCAGTGAGAAGAGAGAGATGCACAGCTTCTTGGTCCCCCAACCCCAGATACAGATTGAACAAACTGGGTTATGTTATAAACAAGAAATACATTTATTAACTACAAAAGAGAGATTTTAAGTGATTATAAGGGATAAAGCAGAGTAGTAAGCAAATAAAGCAAAACACGCAACCTAAGTTTGATTCACTAAAGAAACAGGTTACAAAATGTAATTTCTCACCCTAAATGTTGAATTTGGTAAGATGCAGAGTTTCAGAGTTCCAGTTATTTCTTCTTACAGACTGGACCCCTGTCTCAGTCTGGACTAATCCCTGCCTTTTCCTTCAGGTTAGTTCTTTGTCTCTTCAGGTTCTTTCAGCAGTCCTTCTTTTTGGGTTGGCAATGGAGGAGAGGAAAAGTATCAGTGCTGTCGAAGGTGGTGTTTTGTTTCAGATGATTTTATCGCCTGACTTGGTAGTGTCACAGCTACATCTCTTAGGAAGGAGAGAGCTTAGTATTGTCACAGTCTTATTGTTTCTTCCTAATGGGTCATTCAGAATGACTGCTTACTGTCTGGTGGGTATTCCCCTCCCCCAAGTGCGCAAACGGTTGAAATTGTTATATAGTCAATATTCCTAATTCTAGATACAGATATAATAGATGCATACAAATTGGATAATCACATGCAGTAAATCATAACCTTTCCAATGATATCTTACATGAGTATCTTATAAAAAGTATATCTTAGTTATGCCATATTCATATTGTATACTTGATATTCTTCATAGAAATATGGTTAACGTCACACTCATCATCACTGCTGCCTAAAGGGATACATGACCAGAAATAATGACTTTTTCTTCCAAAGATGGTGGTGACTCCTGTGCTCTGTACTTTACAGCAAGCCAGATCTGATCCAGCTAGTGAGCAGGGAAAACAGAAGTCCTAAATGCATTCTGAAATCAAGGCTTCCTATGCCATTGCACCAACCCACCTCTATCCTCCCACCCCAATGTTAAAATGCTTATTTTAGAAAAGTAATTAAGAATCTACGGTCTGCTGTGTAGCATAATCCACTAACAAGTGATATGAAACTACAAACCCCTTCAAAAGCCAGGAATTTAATACATGTCCTTTTTTATTTTTGATTCAAAGGATGCTGTAACAATATGTACCCTAGGAATAGGAACCGCTTTTGGAGAGTCAGTTCTGGATAACACCCCTCGCCATGCTACTATTGTTACCAGGGAATACAGTGAGCTCCTTCGAATTGAGCAGAAGGATTTCAAAGCACTTTGGGAGGTAAAGCCAAAAGACTTATTGAACAATTAATATAGTTAGAGAAAAGTGAAATGTATGTATTTAATAACATTAGGATTGTGTCTTAATGTGTTCAGTTTTAGCAGAGGAATATAATTTTTTATGAGTGAATGAGTGAAATCCACTTGTCCCTTTTTGGTACTCCATCTTCTGCAAGGTTACATATCCTTATTAATATTTCTTCAAAGACCATTCTGTTTTTTTTGTCTTGACAACTTTGTTTAATAAGAAGTGACAAAGAGTCCTGTGGCACCTTAAAGACTAACAAAAATATTGAAGCATAAACTTTCGTGGGCTAATACCCACTTCATCAGATGCATGCAGACGAAGTGGGTATTAGCCCACGAAAGCTTATGCTTCAATATTTTTGTTAGTCTTTAAGGTGCCACAGGACTCTTTGTCGCTTCTGCAGATCCAGAATAACACGGCTACCTCTGATTCTTTGTTTAATAAGTTACACCACAAATGCATCAGTCTCCAACAAGAAATAACTTTCCTATATTTGTTTTAAAATTTACTTTAACTGCTGTTTACTTCTCCCCTTAATTTATTTCTTAAAATGAAACTAACTCAGATTAACATATTCATTTGTGCTCTCCATTTGCTGCTTTGTCAGACTTATATTTACATTTGACACCAGCTAGACAAATCACATAGCAGACCCTGATCAAATTGCACTTTCATATTGTTCCTCAACCCTCCTTGTTGTTATCATCAAATGGAAGAGTTTTAGAGTTGGTAACTGACTGAACACTTAAAAATTAATTTGTGTTATTTGGCATAGTGAATACTTGCAAAACGCCCAATACTTCCCTCTTCAGTAAACGCAGTCCTTGAATCTGCTTTCTGCTTTTGTCTAGTTGGGTGTCCCTGCCGAGCAAGTGTCATTTATGTGCTTGCATGCTTAGTTGAAAGATTTTAATAATTTATGTCTGAATTTTTGCAAGATATGAAAAATATTATTGGCAATTGGAAGGCTCCATATAGGTCTGGTCTACACTATGCTATCTAATCCATATGAATGGACTGCTGGATCCATGTAGAGCCCTATTGATTTAATTGGAATCTGTACAAATTTCGGGGTCCGCCAGCATGTAGCAGATGGCCTAAAGTTGAGGTTCTGCAAGTAATAATTATTTTTAAACAATGATTACTGCTTGTAGCATTCTAGTTTAGTTTCCTTGGCCAGAGTGGGCAAGGTTTGGGGTTTTTTTCTGCTTTCTGTGACCTGTATTAACCAAACAGTGCTATCCTCTTGGAAATATTCTGGTAATATTATTATTAATTATTATTATTATTATAATTTCAGAAAAATTACCTGGCAACATTGGTCAGAGAAACATCACTATTGTCAGTCACCTGTAAACTTAGTTGTTCCAGGCATGTTTTTATATACTATAGCATGGGCGCAGTATCATATTGAAACATGTCTGTCACTGAATGGACTGATAGTGGCAGACTTTGCTTCATTGTTTGTGCTTCTGTAACTTAGAGCAGAATTTGGCCCAATGTCTTTAGCTCAAATAGAGATGTAGGAAAACAGTCGAGCAAATACTGTTCTGCAATGCTGTAGGCTCCATCTCCACTACAGATCTTACAGTGTTTAAGTGCCACACTTAACTATAGCATGCCTTGACTGTCTTGTAACTTGGTTTAGTGTTGCATTTACAGGTGGCAAAACTGGTAATGCAGATGGAGTCTTGGATGCTAGTGATGGAAGAGAACAATGTAAAAATGCTTTTAGTTCACCTTTACCTAGATATAGGACAAGAGGTGTCATCTGTGATATCCAAGGGATTTCCTTTCTAAAAACAAAGTCATTGAATCTCATCTCTGATAAATGGGGAAAAAAAAACACCTTAGCATATTTTCTTTTTTCGATCCTGAATGGTGCATGCTTTTAAATATATTTTCCTCTGTCAGAAAAAGCTAAAAGATGTTCGAATGAGAAGTATAAAGCACTTTTAAAATGTTTTTCCTTTGACTACTTTTACTTAAACAGCATTGTATCAACCATTTATTTTTACAGAGCAACTTTTATTTTTTATAATGTTTAAATTATAACAACCCAATATAAAAAATGGTAACTGCCATCAACAGAGAGCTGTCTTTGGAACGTTTAGCAGACAATTTTCTTACCTGTTAAACGTTTATACCAAGAGTATTGGACATGCAGCAGGTATCACTCGTAGACTATAGGTTGTAAGAAACAATATTATTGATCTCCTATATTGATTCATATCCCAGGACACACACAACCTGATAACATAGTTAATGTGTATTTGGCTTAATACAGAACCTGTGATTCTTATTTTAAATACTGCAGGACTTCATTGAGACTACTTGACCTTCTACCTGAACAGTAATAGATTTACTTCTGTACAGATTTTTGGGGGTCTTTTTTCCTCCCTGAATTTTATAGACTTTGTATATATGGAAATACAGTAGTTCTATCAGAAATGTGTAGGAAGAAAGGCAGCTTGTGTTTCTTGGGAAACAATATTTGAAAAAAATAGGATATTCTTTCTGTCCTTTAAATATAGATAGGATCTTCTATGACCTCCATTTTTAATTCTCAGGGAATAAGCCAGTCAAAACAGATGATATTATCCTGATAGTAATAATTACAGTGAGAAAGGTCTCGTCTGTTCTCTAATGACTACATCTGTTTAAGAGCACTCTGTCCGTGAACATCTGCCTAGCCTTAGAGAGTGCTCATCCTCAGAGACATCTAGTTTTACACCAACAGCTGCTGCAGCACACTGGAGAAGATGAAATCTCTGGCTAAGTTCTTACAGTGAGCTGAACATAACTGCTTGACAAAGAAGCTCTAAGAGGAGTCCAGAATCTCCAGTGTCATGCTTTTGTGCACTGGCTTATCTCTGGCCTTACACTTCAAGGGGTATTAACACAGTCAAAAACTACTCTTCATGTGAGAACTTATGAGTTGCTCTGTTAGCACTATAGACTTGCATGGTGTTTTATGACTGTATACTAAAAGACATTCCCTATCCCCAAAAGAACTTACTTTTCCCCTTTGGAAATCTATCAAGTTAGTACAGAGCTACTTCCTAGCTCTGAATACTGCAAAGGACTAAGAAAACCATATCCAAAAATAAACATAAAAGCAGAGACTACACACTAGGTGCTCTGATCACGCATATCCTGTTGGATCTGTGGTTCACTCCACCTCCAATGTTCTGATTCTTTTAGACAGAGAAGGAAAGAACTCCATTTATTTGTATGGTGTATCTGCTATAGGAGTTCTCACTACTCTGTCTTCAAGCTTTGTCCTTTCATGCAGTTACAAACGGACTCAAACTAAGACAGGAAGGAAGTGCATCTGCTGGGAGGTGACTTATTTTTAGAAATCTTTCCTATTACTGTGAATTGCTCAAGCTTCTTGGATAATGCACAAACATTTCCTCTTCTGTGGAATAACATACATTCCCTGAGAGATATTTGATCATGATTAAATGAAGAGCTGATCTTTACTTGGTGTGCAGTAACGTTGGAGAGAGAAAGAGAGCTGGCCTCTACAAGGTCAGAATGAATACTTTTATTCTTTTTATTCGCATTCAGCAGCATAACACACATTGCAGCCTGATAAATAATAGTGTAACTTGTGTCCTGCTGATGCCCTTCCGATGGTATTCTAGCGGACCTTAGTGTGTCTCACTGCATTGAAATCAGAACTTCTGAAAAAAATGCTTTGTCTTGGACAGTGCTAATGTTCCCATTTAATGAGCTGGTTAAAAATGGATCCTCTGTGAAAACACAGGAATTTACAAGTAGATGCAGTGGACATTTGTTTAAGAAACACAAATATTGAACTGTGTAATGACTTGAATGTTGCATGGTATTAGATGTGAACTTTTTGAAAGAGTTGGTTAGATTCTCAAATAATCAAATTAATGGCAATTACTTTGCCCTCAGTGGATCTTAACAACAGGCTGGATGTGTAGAAATTTTCATTCATTTATATTTTCCATTTGATCATTCTTCTTAAACACAGGAAATGAGTTATTTATCTAAACAGGACTGTATCATTATTGCATTGCATTTAAGTGTTTTGGAATGGAATACAGTAGACTACTTCTGAGAGGTAGGATTTCCCTGTCCTCTTGATAAGTGGAGAACATACATTAAGTATTGGTACAGAAGAATCTTATGTTTTCTTTGTAGTAGAACCTTCCTCAAAATACTGTTTCTTGTGTAAGGAATACTGGGAATCTCGAGTCAGTATCAGCACTTTCTAATTCACCTTTTCACTACTGAGTATTGCATAGTTGATATGTTTCACAGTTAATTTGAGAGGGAGAGTAAACTAGATCTAAGAAATGAAATATTGAAATAAAAATGCAAGAGAAAAATCAGATTCAAGTGCAGACACCTAAATGATTTGGTTTAGATATACTATTTTGACAGTTTATTGCTCAATAATCAATTGCATAAATCATTACTATAATTTACTGATTTCTACCAGGAAAGTACAGTACAGATATAAAACCATATAATTAATAAAGTGAAGAATATTTAGCTTTATGGAATGATCATGTGATTTAAAATAGTGAAGTGTTGAGACCCACAGAAATATAAAAAGTGTGTTCATGGAATAATCAGCTATGTGCAACCACTTATGTCATCCTCTTCATTGGCTGCTGAAACTCTACCTGGATAGTTCATTTCTCTCAGATGGGTTTATTTAAGAAATGAAGAGAGGATCAGGTTATAGTAGATTGCCTTCTGAGCATAGCATTGGGCAACCTGTCCAATACTCATTTCATCCGACTGAAGAAGAATCAGTCCATGTAATAAGGTAGACAACACACATCACAGGAAAATAAAAATATGAAGAAGTACAAGCTTGTGAAATCTAGTGTCTTGTGGGATAGTTTAGAAATACACACTTGACCATTAGATGCTTGTGCAAAGGAACAGAGCTAGTGTGAGAGATGCTAAGAAATGTAGTGATGGTTGGCAGACAGAAGATTGTTGCTGGAGAAACGCATTAAAAAGTCAGAGTACACATTAATTACTAAGATGACAGTAAACACAGATTTGGCAGAAAGTGGGGAAAAGCATCTTAAGCAGCCAACATCTCACTTTCGTATCTTGCATATTACTCCTTTTATGTGTTTTACCAACATGAACGTGGAGAGCTTCCAAAATATTTATCACACTCAAATTTGTGTCAGATTTTGTGCTCTCAGTTACACTGGTGTTGCTATTACTTTAGATTTGATTTTTTTGCAATATGCTTTTACTGTTCAAATGTTTATTTCAGGGATCGGCAACATTGGCACCCGGGACCACAGGGTAAGCACCCTTAGAGGGCCCCGTCGCTTTGTTTACCTGGCGTCTTGCTCACTGTGGCTCCCACTGGCTGTGGTTCGCCATCCCGGTCCAATTGTTTTCTTTGTCTGAGGAGACAGTACATTACATATATCAGACATAGAACATGTGACAGGACATGATAGTTCTATGAATGCAAACAAAACTATGTGTATATTTATGGCTGTTTTACCTGAAAGGTGGTTCGATACTCTTTATCTCTATTTATGGCTTGAATGGCTTGAATTAAATGTTAACAGATACATTTTTATTTCCAGTCATTAATCTGTCATCTCATTAGATTTTGCAAATACTTACAAATGATGTTTTAGTTTTCAGTGAGTGGGATTATATTAAGTAAGCTCATAATCAATGGTGATCTATTCTGTTTCATCTGATGCTCTGTGTCCTTCTGTATGATATCCAGTTTTGCCATACAGATGCAATTTATGTGAAAAACCAAAGTGGCCATGTAGCATTAAATCCATTTGTCTACACAAACATTTTAGTTTATGGCAAATGGGGATGTAAATTTACCGCACCTAGCCTGCTATGCTCTGTCTGTATGGGACTTGCTGCTGCTGCTAACAGTTAACTAACAGTTACTTAGGCACTTTGATCTACTCCCATTTGAAAGCAGAGTTTCCATTTCACTTTAGTTATTCTTGTTTTAAGGTGACAGAGTCTTGGGAATCTCCTTAAGCAATTAAAAGGGTGGTCTCTGCAGATGTTTTGAGACTGCTATTTCTCCTGGAATTTGTACAGCTAAGGTTGCATTTTACCCAATGAACGTGTTTTATTTTTAATTAATGCTAAAAGCACTTTTGATCCTGAGCAGCTTGTTTTTTTAAAATGGCATCTCTATCATTCCTCCATTTAACATAGACTGAAAAACACAACTCCCATTTTGAGAAGCATAGTTATGGACTTCAGTTGATAGAAAGTAATGAATGAAAGAAAGATTTGCAAGACCCACAAGAGACTGTTAAGATTTGCAAAACAGTCTCTCTGTCTTTCTTGTCAAATGTGCACTTCTCTTGTCAAATGTTTGCTTCAGTGACAAAGAAAACAGCACTATGTGTAAACAAGAAAATCACTGCTTTAAAATTTAATTCATCTTGTCCAGAATTTATGTTAAATTGACTGGAGCTCTGGTTCCGACTGGATTTGTAGTTGGCAAGGGCTTTCATCGCCTCAGAACGGATACCAAAGTAATCAACTGCGAAAGCTGTGCTTATACTTTGGACCTTTTGATTTGACACAGTTTATCCCCTCCTCTGGTCAACCTCATGGTTATGGGGATGAGGTTATTTTGGGCATTGACACTTCCTAATCTCTAAGTCAATGTTGCCATTTCAGTTTTTGGTTTCTTTTCAAATGAATCTTTCTTTTTCATCTCGTACAGAAGATTAATCTGTTATCCACCCCAGAGACAGTCCGATTCCTTCAGGTTCTCAAGTAAAATACATTCATTGGTTAGTTAGAGATTTCTTTTTAATAATGAGATCTATTGCTGTTTTATATAACTCTACAGTATTTCATTGTGTCCTTTAAAGGCATTGCTCTAAAGGCATTGCTTTAAAGAGCATACTATGTCTGTGTGCGTGGTGCTCATGCTTATAATGGACAAGACAATAATAATAATATATCATTTATTACATCGATATATGTTTTCACATTTATATTTTTAAACCATCAATTTCAGATGCTGGCAGTTTAAAAAAATGAATGCACAGGTCCTTGATGATAAACGGTGGATCATTTTGCAGATTAATGAACAAGCAAGCAAACAGAAAAGCAGTGATAGTGCATCAGATTGTACTGCGTTCTCTTTTCTGATAAATGTAGCTTAGTTTTTGGAATATTTTTATACATTTTTGTGAATAACACATAAGACATGCCTTACAAAACCTTATTGTTGGTTTTACCTTTCCCAGAGGCTTCAGTAGCCTGTATCTAAACAAAATCAACTATTTAAATTTAATCTAGGTGTTTAGTATAAGAAATGGTCTATATATTTTTTTTAAGTTCTTGGCCTGCCTAGGGTATAACAGTTCAGTTAAAAGCCTTTCCTTTCCCCAGAATATATTCCAAATTTTAAAATAGAAGTTCTCCCCTTCTAGGGCATAAGCAGGAGACCCTTTGTCCTTTCCTGGAGGATGGTTTCTCCCCCTACCATGGGTGAAATCCTGACCTTATTGAAGTCCATCAGAGTTACTCCATTGACTTCAGTTGGGCCAGGATTTCATTCCAGATACTTGCTTCCTTTTAGGACCTGCAATTTGCCCATCTGTTGACATGAGATTTATGTTCTCTACACCTTTCTTTGCAACTTCTTTGCTGTTTCTCCACTTTTCCCTAGGTGACAGGAAATGAGAGAGTTGGGCTGTATAGTAGATTTGAGGGCCAGTTGTTCAGGGGCTCCATGTAAATCAGACATTTATAGGCATATCTCTATAAATTTAAAAGCAATAGCTATGTTTAGGTACATCAAATTAAAGCTTTACAAAATATACAAATTCCATATGCACCAGAATAATCTAACACTTAGAAATGAAATTGTATCAAGATTAAAAGCAAATCTCTCCTTAATAGGAAGATAATTGCTAAACAAGATCTGTCCAATGGGCCATATTCTAATTTTTGTCTCCAGATTTGCCCAGTACCAAATGATTCAGAAAAAGATTCAAGAATCCTTCAGGCAGTATGCCCTGCACTGTTCTGTTCCGGTTTCAGCTCAAACAAGAAGGTCATTCTGAGACTTGTAGTTTCCAGGTTGATGGGCGATAGAGGCACAGCAAGAAATGCTGGGAAGACAAGCAATAGGTTTATACCCATTAAAGAATTATACATCATAGTCATTTGTTTGAGGGCAATTATGTAATCGGAGTTTTAAATTATCATACATTTAGTATTTATTGATATAAATTCAGAGTGATTATGTATCAACCTCCAATCGTCCCCTTAGTAGCCTGTCTTTAATTTTGTATTCCACCTCCTGGTTGAAATTTGAAAATATCCCTTTGACCAATCAAAAACATAATCTTGGAGTATTAATCACTCAACTTTCCAAATATAGCTGAGACTAATTCAGTTATTTCCCCAAACTGTATTAAGATATTGTTTGAATAACACAAATGGGCAGAAATGACGAGCTGGAATAGCATCTGTTTTGTTTTATAATTGAAAAAAGATATTGATATTTCTTTTTCAAACATATCAGTCAACCTAATTCTGCCTTTTCTACACACAGTTTAAAATAGATACCTAAATAAACTCTAGGTCAACTAGTATATTATATTAGATATAATGTTATGTAACATAACATTACATAGCTATAATTACTACTATTGAGTTGTATAATCTAATTTTGATGAGTTAATCTTTCATATTGGAATATTTTAATATGCTTAAAAAAATAAAATCAACATGATGAATCCTCACTATAGCATTCTGCTAATAATATTTTGTTGAGAAGTAGGCAAAGTCCACCTTCTATATCAGGAGTCCGATTTGTCTTATGTACCCCAAGTTTCACCTCACTTAAAAATTACTTGCTTACAAAATTAGACACAGCACACTATTACTTAAAAATTGCTTACTGTCTCATTTTTGCCATATAATTATGAAATAAATTAAATGGAATATAAATATTGTACTTACATTTCAGTTATACTATATAGAGCAGTATAAACAAGTCATTGTCTGTAAGAAATTTTACTTTGTTCTGACTTCGCTAGGGCTTTTTATGTAGCCTGTTGTAAAACTAGGCAAATATCTAGATGAGTTGATGTACCCCCTGGAAAACTTCAGTGTATCTCCAGGGGTACACATGTCAGGGGAAAATTAATGGCGCGTCTCTTCCCCTTACCTTTACACTCCGGATTGCAGTGGCGGAGTTGAGGCAAGAAGCTCACAAGCAGTCAGAGACCATTGAAGAAACACACAACTCAACTTTGATCAAAGGGGAAACTGAGGCACCCTCTTCTCGGTTAAGAAAGGGGGTTAGCAGCAGCTTCGTTTATTGTGGGTACCAAGCAAACTTTTTATAGAGTATATCACGAAGGGGAGGGTGTTGCAGGGGGCTTATCTTGTTGCCGGGAGAAACGAGGCCTCACACAGGTGGCTAGTTGGAAAGTGGTGAGTTTATTGGAGGGGGCGGCATTTCGTGCTGGGGGGCTTATCTGCCAGCACGGGCGCAATGCAAGATGACTGCTACACGCCCGGGCGATGTAGAAGCCCAAGGAGGAAGCCCAACCCAAAGAGGTGTGTCAGCACAGATATACCCATGCTCATTTGCATCTCATACATACTCATCTCATTAATAGCAAGCAGCAAACTGATTGGTTACACACTGTTCAGCACTTGTTGGTTATGCAGTCCTGTCTTAGTTTCCCCATTTGGTTTCCCACACATTCATTCTCACACAGATGGGGTAAACACTCATGCAGCTGGGAACTGGTTCCCAAACACACAGATAACAGCAAGGTCATTCTCAGATAATGCCACCATTATGCACTCTCCTGGAGTTAACTTAGAAGTGTAACTGCACTTCCTAGAGATTGCCCGTCACAATGTCTTCCGGTCCTAACAGAGGGGAAATGGGTGGAGTGAGGTAAAGACCTACTTGAAGCATGCGCATCAGCAAACCATTACATCCATCATAGGTCAGTGCCCTCTTGATGCAGCTGGTGTGCTGACCTTGATAACACTTACATGATGCCAACAGCTTATGAATACATAGTTTATTCCCTTGTTTAAGAGCAGCAACATACATATAATGTAATCTAGAGATAGAATTTATTAGTTCATCTAGTGAGGGTTTTACTGACTGCCTAGGCAAGGTTACATTCTAGAGACAGATAACGTTACAACAACAACTTGGTGTCACAGCAATATTTCACTGAGCTTCTAACACCTCAAGCTAATGATTTTACAACCCTGGGGGGGTGCGGGGTTCACAATGTGATTGCTGGTGAGGAAGAGTAAATGGTGAGAATGAGCAAGGGAAACTGTTTTTGCCCTTACACACATACCCTTGGTTAAGACTACTGTTTTATATGACGTATTGGATCTGGGATTAGCCTGGGGTAAAGTCTTCAAAAAATATCTATTCCTTTGTTATCCCATGTAACCATGTGTGTAATATCCATATGTATTCTGTATGCACACATGTGATGAATACAATATGCATGTTAAAAATAACTATATAACTATAACTATATAAACCTATATAACTATAACTATAACTAACTATATATATATATATATGTATATAAAATGTTAAATGATATAGCTTGTGCTTGCTCTCTTACTGACTGACAGAAGGCAATACCATAAGCATGAAAGGAAATAATCCTCATTGGACCTCTGACATAGCTTTGCAAAGACTGGAGCCAGCATTTGGAATCTGCAGGATGAAAAACAGCTCCAGCTCTTCATTCCACGAGCAAAATGTAGAGCACCAGTATCCAAGTGATTCCAGCACTGTAGGCTCTCTCTCTTAGAGCTTTGGGAAATAATAACCCAAAATGAACATTGGCTATCTTACTGCTGTTGCCCCCAGACCAAGCACTTATTTTTGTATGCTGTATACATTCATATGTGTACATATTCAGAGGCATGTTTTGGGCTGTGCAGTCTGACTTTTATCTGAATTGGGTGCTGGCCAACTAAATCCTCCTGTGACACTACAAAAATTGTATTTTTCTTCAATTTAATTTTGGAGATTTTTTTGTTCTTTTAAAAAAAATATCTCTGGAGGTGCTGCTATAATCAATTTCTCTCTCTCTCTCTCATTCATTCATTCATTCATTCATAGATATCTATATCTATACGGATACTCAAAACCCTGTTTCCTTTCTGCCTCCATTTCCTGGACATAACCATTTTACTGGTTCACTTTTCTTCCCTAAATGTATGAGTTTGATTTTTAACTTTGTTTTTGTCATTTTTAATGTTTTAAAACTCTACGCCACCCTTGCAGCTCTTATCCCCATGAAGTCAAAGCCAAAGTTCCCATTGACTTCAGTGGTGCAGGAGCTTTCCCTGAGCTCTCTGGCAACCCCTGGCTGCTGGAAATGCTCTTTGGAGACAGTAAAAGGGTGCATGGCGGTATAGTCCTGAGGGCTGAACAAGTCCTTTCATTGTCCCAGGATTCACACTCCCCCACCAGTTTTAGACAAGCCCTTGCACTCTTTTAGCTGTGTTGACTGTGGGAGCACAAAGTAGTAAAAGTTTAGTCATTTAAGTAAGCAGCCATGACCGTGAATACACAGAAGTAGCAGATTTGATTATTTAGAAGACACTATTTTACATAGTGCCTTTTCAAATTAGAATCACATCTTACACTATCTTAGAGCATAGAATGGCTGGAGCTTTTACCTTTGAGTTGCCGTATTACTGTGAGCTGTGCTGAGTGATTTGGGCCATATCAAGTATGGCATGAAAGCTATGCTGGAAAACCAAAATCTATTCCATAAACACTAATATTTACCAGTAAATGTTGGCAATATGAATGAATCACAGCTCCAATTTTTTTACATAAATGTGACCCAGTTATAAAATATATTTCAGATGTATATCAGTGTGTGTTATTTTTTCAGAGTATTTAGTGCCTGGAGTATGGTTGTTTAAAAGATTATGTATTATGAGATGATGGTAGAAACTCACACTGAAACTCTTAGCAGGATATTTCTGTCAGATGTGATTATTTATTTTTGTACGGGGAGTTGCCCCATGAAGAATGATACCCATTTTAATAAATAAATATCTTACACTGAGGCATAGAATTCTCTTGGTTTTCCTCAACAAAATGAAGAGTTTTCTGCCTCTGTGCCTTTCTGATGAATAATGTAATGAGACTTCAGGAAGCGACAGATGGTACCAGTCAGGTCGTAAGTATTTGTATTTTATCTGAATTGCTGACAACTTTGTGCTCTCAAATCATATCTAATTTTTATACAGTTGAGACCTGCAGGATATACTGGAAATATCTCAGGAGTCTAGCAGGGCAATCATAATCATACATGATGGTACTTGGTGGACCTATTTTATATTATAACATGCCCTATATTATAACACCTCCTTTTTATATAGCACCTTTAATCAGTAGATCTCTAAGCACTTTTCAAAGGAGATCAGTATTGCTATCCCTATTTCTACACATGGGGAACATGAGGCACAGAGAGGGAAAGTGACTTTCCGAGGATCTCTAGTAGGCCCATGCAGCCCAGTCCAATCCTCCATCTACTATGTTGCTGACATCTGTGTTGCCCATTAATTGGGCAGTGTCTTTGGGCAGGATTGTCAATTAATCTCTTTTGAGTATGATGTAGTGCACAGATGTGCTGTGCAGAAGCAGACAAGAGCCCATATGGTTCTAAGGGGAAAGTGATCTGCTATTTGTAACACTAGGAGCTGGGCTGACTTGTGTACTGCGTGCGGGATAGTAGCACTGCAGAAATTGCTCCTCAGAGCAAGTGCTCCTGTTGCCTAGTTTGTGCCTATTTGATGTCAATAGGAGTGACAGGTGCTCAGCATCACTCAAGATTAGACCCTTCAATTGCAAACTGTCTCTGGAGCAGTGATTGCATATGTCCATAAAGTACTACATACACCTGGGTTGCTGCACATGTTGGCTTTTGTTCTCTGCATCCCACTGGTGTGTTGTGTTTCTGTTTTTTTCTCAGAGTAAAACAATATCCTGCATTAAGATTCTCTCAGTGTGGATAAAGATTTACATTTTTCTTTCAGTGTTTGTGGCATGCATAAAGTTCCATTAACGTTTTAAGGGCCAAATTCATACTTGGTATAAAGTCGGTCTGTTACACTGGGACTCAGTTTGGCCCATAAAGTGTTAGTTATGACTCATTCTTTTATGCAAGGGAAACACGTTTAGAGGTCAATGGAGCCTTTTAAGAAAAATTAATATCTATGTAAGTCGGATTCTAAGATGGTGTAAATAGCTTGTTACGTTGTTGTTCTAATTTGTATATTATCTCACTTCTTGGCATTTTGCTTTCACTGCAGAAGTCAGAGAATTCCCTTGCTTTAGTCTAGGAAATCTGATACAGCTTTCTCCCCCACCACCCCTCACCCCCAATCATCAGAAGTGAAAGAGGTCACTATCCTGAGTTTATTTTGGAAAGTTTTTGATGGACTAACTTTACCTGTGATTTACTTGGAAAATTGCACTTGCTGTGGGGGTTAGGCCAATTTTCTTGGACCTTTGTAACGACTAGAGTGAGGTCCGAATTGAGAAGTGGAGGCCCAGCCAGCATCATTACATATCCTGGGGCCTGAACTTTTAAAAGGTCAAATTCTACTCTCAGATACATATGGAAAACTTCTAGTTGAAGTCAGTAGGTCAAATGGAATTATATCTGCTTATGTCAGTGGTGGCTTGAGCCCAATGGTTGCTGCTCATGTGTCCAGGGCAGAATTTATCCCATAGTGTTTGCAAGGTTCAAGTTATGAATTTAAGTTGTGAAGGATTGATTACAACTATTTGAAAAATGGATCCCATATCATAGTGATGTTTTTATTTATCTATTTTAAATATTATCAATACTATGATTTAATAAAATCTTATAGACAGTGATTGCATAGTGCTTTTTTGTTGCTGTTGGGGTTTTTTTGCTTAAAAAATGTGGGCAAAATTATATTAAACTACCTCTGTAACTAGCAGATAAATGTCAAAATTTAGCTAAAATTAACAGAAAATCTTGTAAAATTCAGGTATTTTTATTTAAGTTGTCCAGTGTTTCATTTACGAAAAGGATGTGTGAGGCCACAGAATACTGACAGAGTTATTGCTACTTTGCAGAAATGCAGTATAAATCATACAGTCTAAAATCCAAAAAAGTTTTTATAGTAAAAAGAAAAAGCAACCCTGTTTTGAAAACTGTTAAAGAATAATGACTACTGTCTTTATATTAAATATATTCCTTTTTAAGTGAACACATTTGAATGGCTTTCTTTGTATAGGAATGATTTGCTGCAATAGGAAACGCTAAGCATGTGACACTTCCCAAAATCAGGACTGTTCAGCATGAAGAAAATAAATAGAAATATATAGGGAAGTTTTTGATACCATTCAGAAGAAAATGCCGGTTATCTAAACCAAAAGATTAACTATAGAGATTCTGCTGGGTTACAAGGACTTGAATCTCCTGCATTGTGGATCTGTATCTTGTCATTTTACTGCCACATCAAAGCTCTTCTTTTGCACTTGACATTAATCAGACTACTCCATCAGGAGAAATGGGATAGAATTCTTATATTCTCAGTTGCTCTGAATGGCAAGTTAAGGAGCAGCAGCAAAGATTATATATTCCCAGGCTTTTTGGACTGAGCAGGATGGGTTCTGGCAAATTATGTCCTCTTAAAAACTGTATTTCCAGTAGAAGCATAGGGTAACATTTTTTCTTCATTTACAGTACATCCATGCAATCCCACTAATTTACAGTACATTCATGCAATCCCCATCGTTTGTAACTGGCGATGTAACTGAAGGTAGAATTTGGCCCATAGTGTTTGCTCTAGTTCTAGTACAAGTGGGTTGCGACTCCGTTTTAATGGGGTCGCCAGGGCTGGTGTTAGACTTGCTGGCCAAAGCCTGAGCTCTACCGCCAGGGCCAAAACCGAAGTCAGGGGCTTCAGCCCCAGGTGGTAGGGCACAGGTTACAGGTTCCCCTTCCTAGGGCTGAAGACCTTGGGATTTGACTTTGCATCCCACCCAACATGAGGTGGTGCGGCTTATGTGGGCTCAAGTTTCAATCCCCTCTTGTGGTCATGTAGTAATTTTTGTTATCACAAGGGGTTTGCAGTGAAATGAAGTTTTGAGAACCGCTGCTAGCACATCATACAAGACTTCATCTAGTCCTGTGTCCTATCTCCAGCAGCGATCAATATCTGATAATTTAGAAAGGTTCGGGGGGTGCGGGAGTGAGGAAACTTTTAATGAACCTTGACATTTATTTATGCAGTGCTAAATACAGAAGGAAACAACATGCTGAGAGAGAATCCTAGAATTGGCTAAATAAAAAGACAGGCATGTATTTTTCCTCTCAGCCCTCAGGACGTGATTCGGCCTCATCCCTTCTTTTAGAACCACAATATGTTCTTTTTTTCCCCTTTCTTTTTTTAAATCAGACTTGTAATTAATTGAAAGCAAAGAGGATCATAGCACAGAAGATAGAAATGGAAATGAAAAGGGCCTATTAGATCATGCTTTCCATTTCCCTGCCAGAGGGGGATTGTTTCATATGTAGTTCACTTTCTAGTGTTTTGTTTAGTCTAATTTTAAATATCATAAGTAATGGGAGCTGCATTTGGGAGAATATTCCACAGTCAAATGCATCTCACATTATTTAAGAACTTTATTCTAATATTCAGACTACATTTTCTCTCTTAAAATTTCATCCTATTATTTCTACTTGTATCACCTCATGGTTCCTCTCTATCATTTACGGCCTTCAAATATTTGTATACTGTTGTCTCTGTTTTGTCATTTTTCAACAAATTTTACAGATGTCTGTTTTAATTTTCCTGAAAAGCTAGTTCCTCCAGCTCTGGATACTTTTTGTTGCTGTATCCTGAACTCACTTCGGTTTTTCACTGTCTTTGTTAATATGGTGCCCAGAAATTAACACAGCATTCCAGATGTGGTCGTGATTGTTACTGCCCTACTCTGTGACATGACGACTCTCTGTATACAGCCCAATATTGCATTGGCCTATTTGCAGCCATATCTGCAACACGTGTCTAATTTGCTGTCTACTGTCTCCCCTGCAATGGTCACCATTTAAGAGTCATTATTTGCCAACCGTTACCATTCACTAGTGTTTAAGATGTTAGCATTTACCCCTTATATTTAGACAGCCTGTAGCTTGGTAACTGTGCGTGTCTGATAGTAAAGGGAGAAATTTGAGTGGTGACTGATTCACTTTAGTTCTTTTTCAACATTACTGCTTCCTAGGTTTCTCCTTCCCATTGAGTATCTTTTTCAGATTATTTCTCCAGAAAAATGTATTTTTCCAGTTGAACCTCAATTTTGTTATTTTCTCCCAAGGTTTTTGACCTCTCTAGGTTCCTTTGTATTATTTTGCTGTCTTAATAGGTGTTTACAACTCCTCCCAGTTTAGGATCATCTGTATTTCATTAATGAACATGCTGTTTACTCTCTCTTGGTAAATTATTAATGAAAATAGGACAGGATTTAAAACTAGTCCATGTGGTACCCTGTAAAATATCCTATCAATATGTTGCCATGTTTAATCACCTTTTGTTTTTGTTCATTTAGCCAGTTTTTAATCCACGACAGTACTTCTCTCCAAGTCCTTTTCAGTTAATTTCAGTAAATTCAGATGAGATTTCATGACATTAAATATTAGATACCTTAAGGAAATGGAAATATGTTCTATCTACTGCATTTCCTTAATCCACTAATTTGGTGATGGTTTTTTTTTTTTTAAATCTACCCTTCCTCCACATTAATTAACATCAAGGCAATGTGGAGGAACCTCAATCTAAAGGCAATGGTATCCATAAATATTCACCCATTAGATAATATAAAAACAAACAAGAAAGTATTTACCGTATTTTTCGTCTTATAGGACGCTCCGGCCTATAAGACGCCCCCTCGTTTTTTAATAAAAAATCCGGAGGGGAAAAAAAAAAAAAAAAGCGCCTCGCTCTCCCGTCCCCGCCGCGCGGGCGGGCTGCCGGGAGTGTCCCGGTTCCCCCCTCCCCGCCGCGGGCGGGCTGCCGGGAGTGGATTTTTAAGAATATAAATTTGCTGTAAAAAACCCTACACTCCGTCCTTTTTTGTTTGATTTCTGTAAATATTCACATGAAAGTTTATTACACAAGACTGTTCGCCAAAACAGTGAATTTTGAACTCATCAATGGGAACATGCTCTATCTGTGTCTATTACTGACATAGCTGAAACAAACAAGTCCATTCTCTGTGTCCTAGCTTGAGGGTCTCCATAGTGCAAGCTGTTCCATTTCCTCCTAATTGCTTCCCTAAAAGCAACAAAAATAAGCCACAGAAGAAAGGAGACCTCTTCAATTTTTTTTCTAACATCAGTCTGACAAGAATGGCAAAATGCCATGAGGGGTTTGCTCAGGCTGGGACAGCAAAGAAGAGGACAGGGTCAGATTAGGAGGCCTGGCGACACTGAGGTTTAGCAGCCCTTAAATTTTATTATATAGCAATATCTCAGGATGGGTGTGAAGCCGGGCCCTTGTTACAGCGTGCCTTAGCCTTTTGTAATGCACGTCTCTTGGAGAGAACACTAAAGCCCAGACCTCATTGATCGTGAGACTAGAGTGAGGGTTTTGGTTCCAGAAACTTTTATCATTTTAGTATTTCTCCTTAGAAGTTGTGGGATGCATTTTTCTGCTCAGATGGACGGAGTGAGAATCCTCCCCACAATATGAAGTCTCTTAGTAAAAAGTTTTATTGAAAAAAAATCTAGATTTTATGCTTTGTGACAAAGTGCTGGGCAACAGCAACTGAGCCAGCATGCTGGTCACTGCAACTCTAATTAATTACTCCAGAGCAGACCTCATTAAGAAGAGCTGTGTCTAACTGATGAACTAAGGAGATCTGAGAGGCTAATTAGAAGAGGCTATTTGGCTGATTGTAGGAAAGACAGGAGGGAAGTAGGAGAGGGAGAATGCAGAAAGAGAGGTAGGAAAGGAACACAGAGTCATTGCTCTTCCCTGCTTATCTCAAGAATGGAGGGCTCCCTTGGACTCTAGAGTGTATAAGGGTGGTGGAAACTAATATTGTAAATAAACCGCACCAGGCATTTTACCAGCAAAAAAGGTCCCTGAGCCATTTGTGAAGTTGAATAGAGGCAGGAGCAAGCAGGCCCTGACACATGCTTCTCATAAACTAGACAAGAACTCTTAAGATATAGAAAAAAATGCAGTCACATGTAAATAACTTTTCCTGGTATTTACCTCCCAGTCAGAGTTCCAGCCCAGTGCTGTCCAGAGTGACAGATTACCCCCTCTGCAGGCCAAGACATGCCCGTTTTCACAGCAGGACATCAAAGTGCCCTATGGAACTTCTAGTGCATGGTAGCAGGGTCAATATGGCCAGTTAGCATTAGGCAGGCTAGAGTGCGATAGTGCGTTGTGCAGATTGTGTCAATAAGCCTGTGGGCATTTTATCCCAGTTCCCTACACCCACAATGGGTTTTGGATTCACTGCTTTCTCTGAGGCTTTGTCTAAACAAGAGCTAATAGGTGGCCCATTTAGAATTAAGCGGCCTTTAGTAACTGACTTTCAAAGACTCAACGTATTATCTCAGAGATCTCTTTTCAAAGAGCAGTATGTCCATCAGAATGGTTGCTGATGGGCCATGCTCACCTTCCATAGTGAACACACAGCCCTTCAATAGGCCAAATTCCAATCCTATGTGGCAAGTTATCGTTTGGACATTTTCAAATGTTCACCCCGATGCCAGGGACCCAGCAAAAGTAGATTGATTCCATTTCTGTGGCAGGAGTCTGATTCTGGCTTGAAGATTCCATGTATTTTTGAAATATGATGAAGAGGTCCTAAGGAATCATTTCACTGGTCCCTTTACCCCAAAACTTTCTGCCTGTCTGTATATATCTAATATTTGATCTTGGTAGCAAGCCTGTCACCTTTTCATAGGGAGTGTTGTGTTCGGGATTTGGTTTTGTGACTCAAGAGTAAGTTGGAAAAAAAATTGAAATGTGGTGATTGTTTTTTTATTATTATTATTATTTCATGCAGCCAAGCTTGCTTGTTGTCTCAATTGGCCAACTTTTTCTGTTGAGATTTTGTTTTCCTGTTCAGCAGGGAAGTCATGTTTAATTAAAACTTACTTGCATATATTCAATTATAGATGATAATTTGTTTGACTTTACACTCAAAATTGCCTTGAGTAATTTCCTGTAGATGTACATGTAATCCATATACACGTTTAAACTATTAGTGCTATATGCATTGGCACAGCTTGTGTGTAACACTTAAGCAAATCACTGGGGTTTAGAATGGACAGATGACTTTCTGCACAAATGGTGATGTGATAGTCATTATTTCTGCTCCTTGCTGTATGTAAAATTTCTTTATCCAAACCAACATTTTAATAAAAGATTAAAGCCTTGATAGTGTGACAAAACTCTAAGTCTGTACTTGTGGGTCCTGCATTTCCTGGTGGATTTCACTAGCCTCCGAGGCTCACTGTGACCCTCCACATGGCCCTTCTCTCTCTAGAGACAAAGTCACAGTCTATTGAGCCATTTTCATCATAAGCCAGTGAGGAGAAGCTAGCCTTCCTGGCACAGTCTCTGTTGTCTCCCAATCACAGTGATTAATTAGGGGAGGTAGAAAGGGGGGAGCCTGGGCCACCCTCTACTCCGGGCTCCGCCCAGGGACACTAATAGTATCAGCTAAGATGGCTGACCTTTTAGCCACAAAACACAATACAATTCCCTGGGCTACTTCCCCACAGCAGTCCTTGCTTATTCACACTCCACTTCACCCTTACCTCAGGGCCTCCTTCCTCGCATATATGTTGTCTACCACTCAGTCTCACCAACAGCACCACCTCCTCTCACAGCTCCTGACATCCACACCCACACCCACCTGACTAAATCGGAGGGTTTTTAACTGGTTTCAGCCAGCCCCTGATTGGCTTCAGGTGTCCCAATCAGGCTAGCTGTTTCTGCTGCTTTCTAGAAGTTTCTCTTTTGTTTGGCTAGCCAGGGAACAGGGACCTGCTCATCCTGAGGCTGATATACCTCCCTTCCATCACTCTCCTATACCCTTCTGGTCTGACTCTGTCACAATAGGTAATTGTTAGTAAATAATTAGGAATTAAGCAAACCGGAGATCGGATGACTCAAAGAAGTGGTAATGTGATACAACTTTTTTTACATGTAGTCAGTTCACTTCAGTGCATGCTGGAGTGTGTAATGGGAAACTGGGACTTCAAGGCCAGAGGAGGTTGTTTGAGGCCAGTTACCCCATTCCAGGTGTTTGAGGAAGGTGACTGAAGGCTGAAAGAATAACCAAAATGTTCACTGGGTGAGAGGAAGATCATCTCAAGGAATGGTTAGTGTCTGGGATGGGGATGATATAAGAAGACCAGGCCATTGTTCCTAAAGGACTGGGACCAGAAACCTTGTAGAGTGGACTGAGAAAGGCTCCCCTTCTCCCAGGTGGCACAGACAGGTGTTTCGGGGTATAGTAGAACCTTAGTTACAAACTAACCAGTCAACCACACACTTTATTTGGAAGCGGAAGTATGCATACAGGCAGCAGCAGAGACCCTCCCCCCCAAACGTTTAATATTTAACATTTAACGGTGTTTAACGCACCATTTTTCCTAATGAAGACACAGCCTATATGAAATTTAGATTGTGGTCTTGGTCCATTTCCTAATGAGAAGATGTCCACATCACCATAATTGTCAGTAATTGGCACCCTTGTTGGCAGTATTAAACCAAGGACCTAATGGGCCTGGAGTCTTATCTACCTTCTCATCCCAAGTGATGATTTCTCCAGACCTGTTTTGGGACACACAGGTCAGGTATCAGAAAGCCTACACAACGGTTTCCTGTGCTGTACTAGTACTGTGGCTAGGTAGAATGCTCAAGCTCCAAGGCTGTAAATCCAGTATACATCACAAACATTAAATTCATTTTTAAGCTAAAAAAGAATTAACGTAAAAGGTACCTTTATTTGCTCAGAAATTGGGTAGAGGTATAGTAAATCATGCAAACTTCCTTCGGTGCTGTACCGGCCTATCCAAGGTCTAGTCTACACTGGAAAATTTTGTCAATATAGTTAGAGCAGCAAACCCTTCTTGTGTAGTCACAGTTTATAGTAGCATAAAAGTGCTTTTGTTGGTAAATTGGTTCAGTGAATGAAATAATCTGTGCTGGTAAAAGCACTGTTATACCAGTATAATTGCATTTACACTAAGGTATATGGCTGTGTACATCTCTACCCACAGTGCAATACCTGCATACATTTCTAATGCAGATGTGTGAACTGGACTTAACGCACTGCTGCAATGCAATAGTAACTGGACTCCATTTTTAGTATTTCACAATACTTGTATGGAACAACTTCCAATGAAATCTTAAGTGCTGAAAGGAGGGGTATTGGTGATTTTTTTGAATCAATATTAAATCAGTGCCCTATTGAGTCTGGGTGCTCTTGTAGCTGAAGGATACCATCTTTCCAAGAGGGAGGGCCTATTTACTTGTAGCCATTAAAAATTCTACCATACTTTTTTGTAGCAAAGGTAGAAATGCATTATATATCTATCCAAGACAAATTCCAGTTTGGATAACTACATTGTGCCTGCTTAAAATGCCTCGTTCAGTTTCAGTCAGATATCGTATTCTTTATTTCTGTCCTAAAGTGTTGTTTAGTGTTGCTGCATGCTTTGAACCACTGCTGCATGCTTTGAACCTCTGCCACATCCATCAGTGTACTGGTTGCACTTCATTGGTGGGTGAAGAAATTTGTGTGTATATATAAAATCTGTAAAGCACTTTGAGAAGATGAAAGGTGCTGCATTTCTAATTGCTATTATTATTTAAATAAGTGAACTAAAAAAGCAGCTTTTTATGTTTTATTTTAGGGCTGCTTATAAAATAGTAAAAGAATAGTAAATCCTTTTCTGGTAGCCTAGAATGCTCTGTGTAACTTGTATTTAAAGTTAATGCCGGTAATAATCAGAGATCAGGGCTCTACGAATCTTGTCTGCTACTCAGATATTCCTAGTGTTTAAGTGGCATGATTTGGATGCTTATTTAATAATATTCAAGAACCATGTTTGAGGGCACAGAGGTATACTAATCATTTTCTGTATTCAAGAGGAGACACCATCTAGGAAGAGCAGTGATATGAGAAAATTTGTCGAGGTGTTCAAAATTTCCATGAATAAATGTTCTCAGACATTTACTTTTTTCCTAAATATTTTAAAAAGTCTTTATGAAAAATTAAACTATTGTGTCTCAGGGTGGCTTGAATTGAAAATTTCATGAATTAAAAATGGCGTTTTACTGATAAAATATTACTTGTTTACTGGAAAGATGAAACCTGTCATTCAGTTTGTTCTTACAACATTTTATAGCAAGTATGCTGGTCTTCATCAGTTCCACAGTGTAAAATATTCCTAATCTAAGGGGCAACATGAGAAAAAATGAGGGGGCAAATGTCTGAAAAATATTGTTTTAGAAACAAAAAGGGAGGAAGTGGAAAGAGAATTTATAACAAGCACATATATTGTAATATTGTGAAATCTTCCTTATTCACATGAGTTCATGTCTCCCTAGCATCCTTGGTATTTTGAAAAACCTTGTTTGTCTAAATTTCATGTTGGCCATATCCTTTAGATAAACTAGATTTCACTGTACACGTACATACTGTGTTACAAATAGTGTAAACCCTATGTTTCTGGCTGAAGAATATCTGAATCACAGCTCTCCGTTGTTTGGGGCCATGTGCACAAGAGTATATTCCTTGTAATAGAATAAATCATAAAAAGACCTTTGGACTACAGCAGTCTTATTGGACCCACCCTTCTGTGTCTCCCGTTCTCAGCAGGGATATTGAAAAGAAGGTTCAATAGATTAAACAGTGGTATTCTTGTGTGAGACTAACTGCATAGCAGTTGTTTCACAGGAAAAAAAATCTGGGCTACATTTACTGGCTCTTTAATTTGGATTGCCAATGATTACACAGCGCCCACTGCTAAAGAAAGGTAGGATGCAGAAGCAGAAACATTAGTGCTAATCTGCTGCAGAAAGACTAGATAAATCAGCACAGCTCTCATACAGCACTAAGAGAAGCTGATTGCAACTTGACCATGTGCCTGAATAGTCACATCAGAGAGAAGAACAGAGCATGGATAAAAAATCGAAAATGTACCCTTAGGGCTATTTGCTGTGCTGGACTTGTGATAACCCATCATTGTAAGTTTAAGATTTCTTATTTTTTTCCCCCCTCTGTGTTGTAATTAAGGGTTGAGCCTGTGGTTTACAAGCCTGTGTTTTCAGTTTACACAAATTTAGGGTAAATGTCCTGGAGTAAAGTATAGTACTAACTAGATAATAGTTTGATGTTGTGTATGTTTGTAAATGATACGTACTTTCGTGTTGCTGTCTGTTTCAATACACAGCTCACTTAGAGGTTAGACATTTTTCATTAGCAGCTCAGTCTTTTAATATATTTTAGGGGTACCTCATTTTCACCATTGTAGTCTTATATTTTGAAATTACTTAAGATGCAAGTAGAATGTCTCAAGTGTATGCTACTTTTACTGGGAGAGTGTTTGTATTGTTTAATTTTTGCTATTAGGAAAAATAATCATTGAAGGGTGTTTTCTGAGGACTTTTTTGTATTCCAGAATTAAGTCTGGATGGTAATTTTCATGCAGTTCTTAAATTTTGTGCAATTGTTTAATTTAACATCACTTGAGCATCTGCAAAGTGAGAAGACAGAGATGACATGGAAACTGAATAAGCATTGATTGCTAGACTGAAAATTACATTTAAAAAGTTTTTGCAGCAGATCTGATTTCAGTTTATTTTTTCACCAAATTGGATTATCATATTTAATTGTTGAGAATGAACATAGCAAACAAATGTGTGAAACTGTCCTTGATATCCCATATTTCCTGCTGTAGCAGACTAAAAAGCTGTTTTGATTGTTGCTTCAATGAAAAGCCTAACGCTAGAATTCAGAGCAGCATGTGTAAATAATGCAAAGGCAAGTGAAAACGGAAGAATTAATTTTACTGTCCAGATGTTGAAGTGCTGCTTTTGTTCAAAGATAGAAGTATGAACTTAAAAAGGAGCAGAAATGCAAACTCAGAGCCCTTACTATTTCAGAGAAAGATGTGGGAAAGTCTACACATGACTTTGCTGTGCACCCCAGGGGTGGGAAATTTTTTGAAATGTATTTAAGAAACCAGCTTGAATGATGTATTGAAGTATTCTTTTAGGGTGGGGTAGTGGTTCAGGGAAGTTAATGTATGGAGTGTAAAAAGCAGAACTGAGGGGGAACTCGGGCTTTTCTGCACTTCTGTGGAAGGGAATTCTTTTTAAATAAGTGCATTATCCTTTTTAATGTAAAATTGGGACTATTGTTTCTATTATTTAGTAAAAAACCAAACCTTCACAGTATATTCTGTGCCTTTGATTCTGCAGACATATGCTTCCTAATTTTTGGAACTGTTGATGAAGTTTATAATGATATGAAAATTGCCAAATATAATAAACAAAGGGAGCTTAGAAACAGAGAGAGCCTAAATGTATATTTTCTAAAATTGGTTTCCCTCAGAAGCAATTGGAAATGTTGTGGATGGTTGTGAAGCTGTTGCCCTATTCGCTTTCACCAACTGCATTTTAGCCTCCCATTTTCTCTGTCTTGTGTTTGCTGTGGGCTAAGCAATAAGCAAAGTGAAGGTGTTTCTTTTGATATTTTCACCATATTTATTAAAATTAGAACGGACAAGAGGGAAGTGACATGCTACAATATGGTGGTAGCTTGTTCTCCTTTCCAGCAGAGTAAATGGCCAATTGGGGCAAATGTCGAATGAGGTATGCATCAAGCTAGGAAATTGGCTTTAAAAAGAGAGAGAGAGAAAGAGAGAGAAAGAGAGAGAGATTGTGTGTGTGTGTGCGCACTCATCAGTTGCCTTAATCCCTTTTCACTGTCATTCTGATGCTTTAATGAAGTATTAAATTAATAACTATGGGGCACTTCTCTGTTTTTATTTCTTCTTTGAACTGCAGTATAAATTGGTGGCATAACATAAAATATATAAAATGGATTAGACTGGTTTTGTCAAGTAAGGGACGGAACTAGGGCTGGCTGAAAATTTTCTGTTCTTTAATGGAAACTTAGATTAAATTATTTTTTTGTGAACAGTGTTCGCTTTCTTTGGAATTTGTTGTTGTTGAAAATCTTAACACCTGAAAATTGAAACTAGAGCATCCTAGAGGATGCAGTTTGACCAGGTAGCCTGGCCTATCAAGGAGAACAGGAGAATAAGGCAGGTTGCTGGTTTTTCCAAATGGCAGTATTTTGATAAACTTTTTACCGAAAAGTCAAAAGAAAAATTTGTGCAGAAATGTTTATTTTCCGACCACCTGTAGAAAGCTGGTAGCTGTTCCTCAGAAGCAAACAAGGGACCATGCTGTTACTCAGTCACAGTATGGCCAATTTGGCCTTCTATTGACAGTGCCAATTAATGCCAGTAGAGATGGTGTCCTTCTTGTTGGGAATGGCTAAGAAGGACACATTTCACATAGGCCAGTTAGTATTAATTTTTAATGTACATCAGTATTATCCCATTCCATTATCCCATACCAATCCTCTGAGTTATTCATCCATCCCCTGAGTGATCCATTTCTATAGGAGCTACAAAACTAAGCCAGGGATTCCTAAAGGAAGAAAAAGAGATCAGCCACAACAGTGGTGTGACCTCAGTTGTGAACTCTCAGTTTAAGTTTAAAGTCCCCCAAAGGATCTAACCTTCCCACTATTTTAAAAAGACAATTTTTAGTTCTGTGATGCTTATTTAATTTTCAAACTGGAGTTTGTTTACAAAATCTGCATGTCTGTGATATCTGACCATTTTATTTTAGTAACTGCCTTTCCTAACCGCCTTTGCTTGTGGTTTGGAATGTTGCTGAACATTAAAGTATCATATAATGTGTGTACGCGTATGTGTATATAACATACAGGTATAGAGCATTATTAGGCAGATCCTGACTTCTACCTGGGATGCTTTGCACTGCTACAGCAACACAGAGCCAATTGTAAACTGGTTTAAACTGCAGTCTGAAGAATTCCCCTGCCTAGGGGAATCCCTGAATGGCATAGAGCCCTGGATGGCTTATATCAGGGGTGCGCAAACTTTTTGGCCCAAGGGCCACATCAGAGTGCAAAACTGTATGGAGAGCCGGGGTAGAGAAGGTTGCGCCTCCTCAAACAGCCTGGCCCCCACCCCCTCCCACTTCCTGACCCCTGACTGCCCCCCTCAGAATCTCCGGCCCATCCAACCCCCCGTATCCCCTAATTGCCCCCTCCTGGAACCCCCCACCTCTAATTGCCCCCCAGACTCCTCCCCCTCTCCAATCCCCCCTGCTCCCTGTGCCCTGACTGCCCCCAACTCCTGTCCACACTCCCCCACCTCCTGACAGCCCCCGAGAGTCCTATGCCCCCCTGTTTTCTGTCCTCTGAACGCTCCCCCCCCAGAACCTCTGCCCCATCCAACTGCCCCCTGCACCCTATCCCCTGACTTCCCCCCAGGACCTTCTGCCCCTTATCCAACTTCCCCGTCCCCTTACCATGCCGCTCAGAGCATCAGGCGCATGCAGCCCCACTGCCCATGCGGCGACGTGGCTGCGGGGGCAGGGGGACAGCAGGGGAGGGGCTGGTGCTCAAGGGCCAGGCAGGACAGTCCTGCAGTCTGGATGTGGCCCGTGGGCCGTAATTTGCCCATCTCTGGCTTACATGTAGCAGCTTCCCGTGCTATACTTTCCTGGCCCTTAAAGCAGGAGTCACAGAAGGGGTGCCAGCCCCTATGCCTGCCCGATCCCTGGCTTCTGGAAAAGCCCCAGGGCTGCTCTGACTTTAAGGTGCGAAGAGACCCACTCACTTGCTGGTTTTTGGGTCAGAGGAGCCTGAATGTTGCTAACCATAAAGTCACCTTTTTTCTCCTCTTGTGTCGAATACAGCTCAGACGGTGCCCCCCAAGCTCGGTACCCAAGGCAGTCGCCTGCCCTTAAATCTTAAATCAAAGGGAGTTGTGATTATGTAAGGCATGCTGAACCATGAAGGTTGTAGTAGCAGCCTCCATTCAGTCCAGAATTAGGATTAGAAAAGATAACTTTTTCTAAACATATTTTTTGGAAACATGACTTTGTTTTGAAGTGACCTGTTTGGACCAATAATATCAGTGTACAGTACTTGAATATACAGCACTACTTTTCGAGGAGAGTCACAAAACACTGCAATATTCCCATTTTGCAGTCATCACATTAGTATAATCAATCCTGGTTAGTAAAGTAAAGCAATCCTACTTTCAGTGATCTGCATTCACTTAAACTTTGGGAGATTATGTTGGCTTTTAAAATGTAACACCACTTAAAAGCTTTATCTTCTCTTTTTAGTTCAGTAATCAGCCACAATGTGTTTAGATTTCTGCCAGGATTATTATTTTTAATGGGTCAGCAACGCTGCATACTCCAAAGTGGAATACAGCTGCTTTCACAATGAGATTTTAAAATAAATGCATGCCACTGTGGGTTTTCCACTCATAAAATAAGTGGACTTAAATTAGAGCCACTAACAATTTACTGCTTTGCACATTGAAAAAGCTGATATTCATTTGCTTCCCCTCCATATTTCAGGGATTTTATTTTCTTACCCAAGAGACTGGAGTTTACCATCTCTTTTTTTAATAAGGTGCCTGTCTGTGGGCCAGTTTTGACCTTGGACTGAGTGCCTGCACTCCCATTAGAGCGGCATGGCCTCTTCCTTCAGAGCTGAACTCTGGCCCATGAATTTATTTATTATACTGAGTGTTCGAGTGTAAACAGTGGCTATTTCACCAGACGCACACGTGGCTTTTTATTTCCGTTTTCTGTTTTAGTCAATACTTGAATGTTATCTTAATATAGTTTTGTGTACTGTGTAGAAAAGAGCGAAAACGTGGTAATGGACATTTATTGCAGTTTCACAGCAGAGGATGACTTATTCATGCTAGCTTTTGCATATTCAATTTGCTTATATCTGTGCTATTCATCCAAACAGTCTACAGAACATTTCTGCTCCCACTGAGCTTAGTGGAAATGCTGCCATTGACTGTAATGGAATCAAGAGGGCCCAGAATCTTAAAGGAGCACATGTCCCACACCAGTAGATCCTGTGATCAAAGGGCTTCATTTGATTATAATAATGATTAAAGTTGACTATAATTTGTGGAGCATATTTTGGTTACACAGCATTTCTTATACATTTCTGTTTACAAAAATCAAAATCAAAATCAAGAGTTTCATTTTAAAATTGAATCCATGAAGGTCTAACTTGTACCATTTAGGCTCTTGGGGTGGCCTTGCCTTGGAGGTCCTGCCTGCACAAATGGAGTAGTTACACTGCTACTTTGTTTGAGGGGCACAGCATGTTCCCATCATGCAGCCAATCAGCTCTGTGAGCCAGCAAGGGGATGGAGTGCAGAAACATGGTTTGGTCTACTTTCTTCCTCTCCCTGCCTCTTTTGTGCAGTGGGCCCGGTGGACTTCTTGGGGAGCAATCCCTGCTCTTAGGTGAGTCAGGGGCTGCAATACTTTCCAGCCCTTATACCAGAGGTAGGAAAACTACAGCCTGTGGGCCACATCTGGTCCTGCCCGGCCCTTGAGCTCCTGGCTGGGGAGGCTAGCCCCCCCCTCTTTCTGTCCCCCCTGCAGCCTGAGCTCACCACACCACTAGTGCTCTGGTCCACCGCTCCTTATGGGCAGCAAGGTGGCATGTCTGGCACTGGCATGCTAACGGGGTAGAGAGTGAGGGGACTGGATAAGGGGCAGGAGGTTCCAGGGGCAGTCACAGGAAAGGGAGCAGGGGATGGTTGGATGGGGCGGAGGTTCTTGGGTCGGGTCCGGGGATGGGGAACAGGGGTTGGATAGGTGTGGGAGTTCCAGGGGGCCTGTTAGGGGGCAGAGGTGTGGATAGAGGTTGGGGCGAGCAGGAGGGGTTGGATAGGAGGTGGGGTCCTGGGAGGGGGAGGTCAGGGGATAAGGAGCAGCGGAGGGAGGGGGGGTTGGATGGGTTGGGGGTTCTGAGGGAGGCAGTCAGGTGAGAAGTGGGAGGGGGTGGATAGGGAGTGGGGGCCAGGCTGTTTGCGGAGCTGTCCCTACCCGGCTCTCCATACAGTTTTGCAACTCCGATGTGGCCCTTGGGCCAAAATGTTTGCCCACCCCGCCGTACATGTACAAGGTGTGGGGAACTCTCCCTAATCCTTCTTTTCTCCCCTTCTGCTCCATGCACACACAAAAGAACAAGGCAGAATTCAGGCCATAATGACTATCCTTTATTATTGAAAGTGACAAAGAGTCCTGTGGCACCTTAAAGACTAACTAAAGTATTGAAGCATAAGCTTTCGTGGGCTAATACTAGGTATTAGCCCACGAAAGCTTATGCTTCAATACTTTAGTTAGTCTTTAAGGTGCCACAGGACTCTTTGTATTGAAGCATAAGCTTTCGTGGGCTAATACTGGGTATTAGCCCACGAAAGCTTATGCTTCAATACTTTAGTTAGTCTTTAAGGTGCCACAGGACTCTTTGTCACTTCTGCTATTCCAGACTAACACAGCTACCTCTCTGATTCTTTGTTATTGATGCAACATTAGTCTCTTGGGGCACTAGTCAACGACGAGGACCCGATTGGGCTAGGAAACATACAGACATGCAGAAAATAGAGACAGTCCCTGATCCAAAATACTCAGTCTAGATTATGACAAGATATGCCAGGTGGGGCAGGAAGGAAGTAGGACAAAGCAACAATAAAGAAAGTCAATAAATCGTTCATTAAACTCGGGCCGCGACTCACCGTCTGCCTCGCCATTGTCAGCTTCCCCTGTTGCTCTGTGATATAACCTCGAATTTGTTAACCTTCAGGGTATGTGGGTAAGGGTAAATATCACTTCTCAGTAACAGTGGCAAAATTCAGGGAGTGCTGAACAGAACTTTTTTGTTCGGTGCTTCATGACTTTGGTGGTAGATACCAGCGAGAGAGAGAACGAGAACCCTGTGATACCAGTACTGGGCTACTGAAGCATTAATGTAACTATGCTCAACTGTATAAGCGATACAGTAGAAATCTGGGAACAGGCTCTTTCTTTTCATCATGTTTATAAAGTCTCTAATCAAAACAAGAAAGATTCAGGTGTTTTAAGCACTAGATTTTTTTTTATCCAATAGGGGGACTTGATAAATGTCTAGGGTAGGATTAGGCAACCTATGGCATGGGAGCTGAAGGCGGCACGTGAGCTGATTTTCAGTGGCACTCACACTGCCTGGGTTCTGGCCACCGGTCTGGGGGGCTCTGCATTTTAATTTAATTGTAAATGAAGCGTCTTAAACATTTTTAAAACCTTATTTACTTTACATACAACAATAGTTTAGTTATTTATTAAAGACTTATATAAAGAGACCTTCTAAAAACATTAAAATGTATTCCTGACACGCAAAACCTTAAATTTGAGTGAATAAATGAAGACTCAGCACACCACTTCTGAAATGTTGCCGACCCCTGGTCTAGGGGGCAACCCTACTCAGAGTAGAGTTGACTATTTTATTATCAGAGATTACACTTCTCATTTTGCTCTGCTTGCCAGAAATTCTTTAAAGAATTAGTAAATGGGAAACTGTCACTTGACATTTATCTGTTTCTGATGGGAAGGAAGTTAGCCAATCTTAGTAACATCCTAACAGCAGCAACAACCACCCAGTACAATTTAGGGAAAACTGATAGTTGCACACAATGTATGACTTCCCTAGGCCATGATAAGCAGAAGAATTGCCAGCTCCATTTTACCCTGGAATGTTACTTCAGTGCACACCCATGTCTTTAATACTAAGTAGTTGGTGGACAATTCAAAATTAGCTGGCTGATACATTTATGTTATGTTAGTTACTGCTCTTTGGCACATTGTGCATATACAACTGATTGTTGTGATCAGTATAAAAATCCTAAGTATGCTCATTAATTGATGAAACTACCTCTGAGAAGGTGCTGTCAATTCTGGGTTAGATTTTTTTAATAGATTTTTCAAATATTCAGCTACAGGAGGCCAGATTCTATCCTCATTTATGCAAACATCTATGCACAACTCCCATGGTCTTTAGTGGAAGCTGTACTTTGGTTGATTGAAGAGACTGAGCACACTTCTTTGTACATTATGAAAGCAGTATTATAAATTGATGAATTCTTTATTTCATATACAGAGCATGCTTATATTCAAAAGCTCATTACTGCAGCATAGAGTTCAGCTTTCTGGTAGGGGGGTGGAGGGGATGTTATGCATTGCTCAGTACTCAAAGAGATCTCTTTTCAGTTCCAGTAGTTGGCTATATGGAGAATTACTGCTTTGGTGAATGGCATCATTCCAGATTGCATCTTAGTCAAATGGATTATTCTTTAGAGCTTTGGTTTCCTGGGGAAAGGAACACCGAGGGGGCAGAATCTGAAGGGTTTTTTTTCAATTTCAAGAGATTCAGATCTGGATAACAGCCAATATTTTATAAAATTTCATTGACAAAAATCTGTAGTGCACATGCAGTCTACTCCAAAAGAAGTCTGGTGAAAACTAGCACTAAGTATTCTAGGTGGAGAGTAGAGAATAACTGATTTTTTGGTTCACTGACAGTTAATCATTTTTTTTAAAAAAATCAGTTTGGGGTCAATATTTTAGAAACTTTGGCTAAATGAATAATTCAATTTTCATTGGAAAAGGGACTGGAAGTTGTTCCCACTGTTCCACTTTGTATAAATTAAATATTAATTTAGTTAACAGTTGAAAGCAAAATGAGAAACAATTATGCCAAGGATCAAAATAGTTTATATATATATATATATTTCAAATTAAGGCCCAGATTTTTGCAAATAATAAGTTATTGTGCTACAATAAATATTTTATTGAGAAGCATGAGGTAAATATTATGACCACTTTCAAAAATCCACAGATTCCATAGATGTCAAGGTAGCTTCAGTGGTGGCGTTTCAAAGTATTTTGAAACAATATGACTTAATTTAGGGTGATCCATTTAGTTTCAAGAAGAGCAAACACAGTGGAAGAATAACAGAAAATTATCAGTGAAATAGAGGGAGTGCTCAAAGGTACAGACCTGCATTACTTCCCGATACGGGAGCATTTGTTTCCCACTGAACATACTCCCCTAGGATATCAATACTGTTTTCTTCACAAATATTCTACTTCCAACTCATTGGATTTTTAGTCACCTAAATATATAACTAAATCTGTGCAGAAATTTTTATTTTTTTAATTTTAAATAATGATTCAAAGGAGGCTAGGCCTTCTTCTGGGATTAGTGAGTTACTTGTTTAATTGGCAGAGCTCTGTTCCAGTGCACTCTAGCTTCCTTTCATGCCTGATTCTAGGTGTCACTAAATGCAACATTATTAGGTGACAATGATTCCTTTCATCTCAGGAATTGCGTTTACCTAGGGGGACATGTTATTTTCAACAAATATATATGGGGTGGGACTTTCAAAAGCGTAAAACCTTGGCCTAACTGCTCCCTTTGAAATCAGTGCAAGATTCTGCTTGGTGGTGCTACCATGTATATATAGCCACATTTTTGCGGGAGACAGAAAAATCAAAAATGTATTCTCATATCCCAAAAATAGATTATTTTCCTTATTCCTTTTCCTTACCAATGTTAGATGTAAACCTGCTGCTTCCCATTCATTTTTGCCTGCTTTGACTTTCCCTGGAGTTTGGGCTTCTCCAAACCTTAGTCTCTCAGTTGTACTACAGGTGGTGATATGTCCAGTTGAATGGATGGTGAACATTCGGTTGCTTTGGAGCCTAGCTCACCGGCTCATTATTATGATAGTTTGAGTATCTCTGACAAAAGCAAGGCTGAGGTACCAGTCCATCTAAGAGTGACTGGGAACCACTGCTTTAGAGCAACCAAAGGGTGCATGTGACCCATCATTTCATGTTCTGTGTTCCATGGAGGGGCTAGTGATCTGTATATTGTTTCTAAAGCAGCGCATGACACTTAAATTTGATTGTTGATGTATTATTATTCTAATGTATCTGACTTGAATTTCCTTTTTCTTTGAAAGGATTTTTTTTCCAGGTATATTTTTTAAAATTTCCTTCCTGATGTCTGTCTTTTTTCCAGATTCCAAAATTAGAACCAGTCACATTTCCTCATGGAACTTCTGGTGCCAGGAGACATTGAGCTTTTGCAGCCCCTAGTCTGAAGGTGCCTGCGCCGGCGGATGACCTGCGCTGTCACACATGCTAGCTGTCCCTAAATTTGACAATGGCAAACTTTAAAAAGTTAATGCATGTCCCTTTGCCCCCTCATTTAGCCCCCCATCCCCCCAAGAATCACTGTCTGTACATTTTGAGTCTTGCTGAATCTTCTTTACGAAACTATTTAATCTATTATTTGCTTGCTATTTATACTTTTAAGATGTTAACTGTTAACTCAAGCAAAGTTTTGTTTTGTTTATTTAAGAATGGGCTTGTCAAAGTGATGATATCTTTCTTGAAGTCTAAGGGTCAGTATTTGATTAAAAGGGTCAGTGTTTGATTAAAAATGACAGCAGTGTTAAAACTGGTGCCCTGTGTCTGTCTCTTTATAAATGACTGACTAGTGAACTTGTGGATGGGCTAGTTTTTAACTGGTGTATTGTTTTGCCGTTGTTTTGATGGGTTGATGGAGGGGGACTATTAATAAATAGTGTCTTTGACATAATGTCAAGATTAACAAGATGCAATTTGGGGGGAAACAAACTAAAGACATGAAATATGTGGTTTTAAAATTTCTTTCCAGTAATGGGAAAAACTCAGACCAACATCAAAAGCAGGATGCTGGGTTTGTGGTGATCTTAGTCATGAGTGTAGTACAACATGAGCATGCAGTTGTCACACCATTCCTCTGCTCTATCTGCCCCTGAGCCTGTGTCCTGAAACTGATGGAAATCTGATCTTGAAAGAGCCCAGAGACCTAAATTCTTGTCCATTTCAATACTTGGATGCTTACAAAGATAGAGTGGTGCTTACATATGGTGATTTGCTCTACAGAAAGTACTAAAATAGAGCAGGCAGGGGAAATGATTGTTAGGTTTGTTGTCTTAGGGTATGTCTTCACCACCCGCCGGATCAATGGGTAGCGATTGATCTATCAGGGATCGATTTATTGTGTCTCGTTTAGATGCGATAAATCGATCCCCGAAGGCACTCCCCATCGACTCCGGAACTCCGGTTCACCAAGAGGTGCAAGCGGAGTCAACGGGAGAGCCTGCTGCCGCCGTGAGGATGCCAGGTAAATCAATCTAAGATGCACCAACTTCGGCTACATTATTGATGTAGCTGAAGTTGCGTATCTTAGATCAACCACCCCTCCACCCTCCCACTAGTGTAGACCAAGTCTTACAGTGCAACTGGGACTTTAACTCTGTTGTAGCCCACTTTAGGGGCTGATAGTGGTGTGAAATTTAACTGTTGGGACACTCTATAACTGGATTCTATTCACCTCTCCATTTTTGTAACTCCCAATAGCATGAATGGCTTGGAATTTATGTACAAGACATATATCAAGAGGTGAATATATCCCTTTTCTTGTGTGCATGGGCTCAATTTTATAATCATTGTTCACATGAGAGGGATTCCTCTCAGGAGTAGGGTTCCAGAATTTGGCCCTGTGGTTGTGTGTGTGGCAAAGAGTGCTTGTCAACCTTGTGGGTTTGTCAACCTTGAATGTGTCCTTTGAAACATTTTGTTTTCTGAACACATTTCTGCTGTTGAGTTGATCCAGAGCGATGTAGAGTACTATGAAATAGAAGACTTAAAACTAAAGGACAGTTCCTAGGTGCTCTTGATCCAGAATTTGAGCACTTCTTGGAACTGACATTATCAGTCTCTGGGAAGAAAGGAGGCAACGTACAGTACCTAGACACTCCTTGTGAGAAGGCCACGGAACGGTAGTGCCAGCCACAGTTTGAGGAACTTGTGTGCTCTGTCAGGTGAAGAGAGGTAATTGGTCTTTGAAGACTTAAGTCCGTGTTTGTGTGTGTACGAATTGGTGAAAATGAGATGTTGCATGACAATTCAAAGAGGATGGGAGAACCAACTATTTCCTTAGCTTTTCTTTCCGTGGCAAAGGACCTCTAATTTAATATAAGGAAAGACCATCCAATCAAATTATTATATGAATTAAGCAATAATCACATACTCCATGTTGTGGCACTAGAAATACCTTTTCCTTTCCTAGCTGCTAGTAATCAGATTGTTTCATTGAATGATATGAATGTTCAGTGAGAGATTCTAAAATGTTACATATGCTGCTGAAGAAGCCTGCACTCCAAGAGCTAGGTAATAGAGAGCTGTTTTAATTTCCCAATGGGTATTTTTGCACTGAAAGAATTTTTTATGGGACTATTGTTAGATATAAGTCGTAAAAAACACTTATAATTATAGTATGAGAGTGCTATCATGGAATCTGCTACCAGGTACTCTGTTTTTATTAATTTTATACTCTGTGTATTACTTTCATTAATTATTTATGCAGAACCAGAGCAGGGCCAAATTCAGAGGTAAGGTGTAAGGGTATTGTAATGGAGTCAAGCTGCTATAATTTATACCTTCTGGTGGTCCTTCTGCATGTAAATTACACAAGTTGAGACTGATATACCACTTACAACCTTGCACATCACCACACAATTTGGTCAAATTTTTCTGCTGCAAATAGATTGTAGCCTAATTTTAGAAATTATATGATGAGGGAAGGTAAGAAACTTTTCAGTGGAGGGGAGGTGATTGCAAGGTTATGGCATCCTGTAGCAACTTCAGTCCGTAAGGTGTGCTTTCTTGGAGAGTAAGGGAGGTTTGTATCTTTTAAAACTGTATCTGAGAGGAAGGCTAGAGTTTGGAAATGTTACTGAAGAAAGCTCTATTTTGTGATGGGGAAAGGTATTTTTAAAAAATCATTTAAGTGATATTATTATTATTCATGGTACAGGACAGGACATGGTACAGAACTTTGCATTGCCAGACTTAAATAGTGTTATCCTGCTGACCATCTCTAGTTCAGTGTTCTTCAAAGATTTCCAGCCGCGGCCGCCTTCCGCAGTCTGGTGTCCACTCACAGTCCACTCACAGTATGTCCGCTGAAATGCTGCCAAATTGAAAGCTTCCGCTTTCTACAGCGGCATTTTGGCGGGACAAAAATAGACCACTGGTCTATTTAGCGGTCTCCCAGGTGGGATCAGCAGCGGCACCGGGGTCCCGTGGACCCCACTTTGAAGACCACTGCTCTAGTTAACACTGTGTTATGAAAAGTCCTAATGTTTGTTCCAGGAACAGTCAATTCTCTAGTACTCCCAGCAATCAGCTTTGATATTTTCACAGTTTATGACCTGTGACTTTCTTGTAGAGTGACGTTGGACAGCCAGGAATGAGTTTCCAGCAACCCTTCAAGGTTTGTCTGAAACTAACCTCGGGGTTGGCATTGTTAATCTCAGCAACCCTTTTCCAGCAGACTCAGCCTGACTTTAAGATTGATAACAAAATCCCAAATCAGGCCAGTTGGGCTTCATTATTGAAGACTTGCTCACTTCTATGGTAGTTTTTGGTCCTCCTGGAAATCTCAAGGGTTTCACCTATGGCCCTTGGATGGCAGCAGGATATCTGATATAGTATCCAGTGCAGAATAGCCTCAACAATTTTGATATCATTCGGGGTGTCTGACATTGAGTGTGAAATGTATTCTTTCTTAATTTTGTAAAACTTTGTAATGAGGACGTTGGACTCACCACCGCAGCACCTCCTGCTGGCTGTCTTGGGAATTAGCTCAGGGTTGCCAATGCGTCTTCCTCAGGTGGTGTCTCACCTGTTGTCACTTCTGTCTCCATCTCCAGGACCCATGTCACTTCCTAGACCGTGTCATTCTCTTCTGGACATAGCCTTCCTGCTGTGCCGCCCTTGGTTCTTTCCCCTCATCCAGGGACCAACGGTCCTCAGTCCAACCACTTGCCTCATTGGCAAACTGAAGCCCAGGTTTTAGCCACTCATCTCAGTGGAAAACTACAGTCCATACAGTGGCCACTTGTTTCAGTGGCAAGTTGGGGGATGGTGGGAAACCCGAACCCGCCCGCTATTCCGGGTCACAACTCAGGGACCCTATAGCTGGCAGTCACATGCTTGCCCCTCTTCCAACTCCACCGTCTCCTTCCCTAGGCCACTTCCCTGCAGCCCTGGCACCTTTCCTTTGCCCTTGTATCAAGGCCTCAGTCAGGCAGCCATCAGCCTGGAGCTTCCTCATACTTTGCTGACCTGCCTAGCACTGCTCTGTCCATGGTGCTCCAGCCCTCTAAGCAGCCAGTCCTCCTCCCTCAAACTCCAGGGAGTAACTGCCCTCTGCTCTAGTTAGCAGCCCCTTCTAATATGGGCCAGCCTGGTCCTGATTGGTTCCTCCAAAAAACCTTCTCTTGATTGGCTGGCACTACAAGCCTTTTCCTTATTGGCTGCCTTCTGTGCAGACTCCCCAGGGTTGCTTTACCAGTGAGGAACAGCCGCCTAATCACAAAGTTAAAAAAAATCACACCTCAACAAACAATGAAACTATATTAGGAATAAAATACACTGCAGAATAAGTTACTAGATAAATTTAAATTCTCAGATATGTGTACTGTAGAGTTTGAATTCTGAACAAGTGGTGGAGATGGGGAGGAGAAGTTGGGAGGAATGCAAAGGCCTAGAAATGCTGGCCCAAGAAGCCGAACAAAACTTTGTTTCTGCTGTAATAGAATTATCACTTATAGAAACTTCTAGCGTCTCCACAGGGTTCCTGGGAAGGGCACTCCTTTCTGTGCAGAACCCTTCTGAACTTTGATTTGCCTAAGTCAAAATGGGTTTCTCTGACGTTCCAACAGCTGACCCAGTAATGGAGACAGGTCTCCCAATCATGCTGAAGGTCCTAGTCATCTCCCTGCCCTCAATAACTCCTGCATCTCACTACCTATTTTTGCTTCTAGAGTCAGATTTCTTGCCCTGATCTGTGTTCATAATTCCCTAAGTGGAGGTCTGCCAGAGGGGCATCACAGTGACCAGCTCTTCCAGGTTGGAGGTGAGACTTTCAAAAGCTCTCAGCTTAGGCTAAATCTGCTCCCGTGAAATCAGTGGGAACCAAATTAGTCCAATGCTGCGCACTTTGGAACCCCAACGCCTCTCCAGAGAAACTCTAGAGTTTCACTGAATTTTCCTGTGAATAAAACATTGAATTTGCTTCTGGGTCCTGAATATGACTATATTGCACTTAATCGAACAGCAGTACAACAAATAACCTCATTCTTTCCTGGCCCTTCCCAAGCACACTGTGAAGTTCCAGTATTTCCAAAAGTGCCTAAGCGCTAGATTTTTAGAGGTGCAGTTAGGTGCCCTTTGGGATTTTCAGAAACACCTGGGAGTTAGGTGCTTCGTGGCTTTTGAAAATTCCACTAATAACCTGTCTGTATCTTTAGGTCAGCTTTGAAAATCTATCCCTAAGTGACTTAAGAACCTGAGCCCCATTTTCAAAAGTGACTTCATCACATAGGAGATGCATTAATGTTCAATGAGACTTAAATCCCTGAGTGCTTGAGTCACTTTTGAAAATGGGGCTTAGGTTCCTAAAGCATTCAGGTGTGTCTGGAAATGTTACCTTTCTTCTTGTTTGCCAGATAGTCGTGGAAGGTTATTTGTTGAAAAATTGTGTCTATGTTGTTATTCGGTATATTTGCATTAGGAAGCCTCCTACCAGATTTCCCTTGACAGTTTTCATTGAATGCAGAGAGAAGCAGATTGAAGTACATCATTCAGTATTTGTTGGAAGGCTCCATCACTCAGTTCTCTATATCTGGATAGCAAACCAATCCTGCATACCGTATTATATTCTGCTAGGAAATCTGCTAACCTTTATTTAATATTTAATAGGTTTTATAGTCAATGCTGCAAAAGCTTTTCATACAGAACGATATTCAGCTATTTTTCTG
Organism: Sternotherus odoratus; assembly: GCA_032164245.1. Classification (NCBI taxonomy): domain Eukaryota; kingdom Metazoa; phylum Chordata; order Testudines; family Kinosternidae; genus Sternotherus; species Sternotherus odoratus. Next base: position 30,508,090 of record JAVMKO010000011.1, on the reverse strand, counting down.
CTGTCTCTGATGGGATTTGCAGTGGTTCTTACTACCACACCAGATATGTAGGTAAAGCAGGAAATTTATAGTCACTCTTCTCCTGCAGGATAAGCAAGAAGTATCTTACTTTTGAAACCTATTTGGACAAGTTTTATAGACATGCTAAGGTTAAGTAGGCAGATGTAGTGTGGGGGATAGGGAGCAGTCAAGTCAAACATTCCTGAATGTGACAGTGAATATTAAGACTCAAACGATGTGCTGACATTACAGTGAATGCACTGAATGTATAATCATCATAGATGTATGCATTTTTGTATTATTAGAGAATCAAATGAAGAGCTCTTTTTCCATACATTCACTTATACTGATGTGTATCTCGCTGAAGTTCTAATGATGTATATTTAAAAGGATATTACTCAAATTATGCATTTTAGTGTATGTCTGTCCCCTAAAAAATTCAGTATCATCATGATAGTATTTTGCTTAGCACTTCTGTGAGCACCCTTCATCCAAAGAAGTTGGAGTAATTTACAAATACCAAACCAGCCAGCACCCTCAAAAAAATTCCCTAAGTGATGATCTATAGACAGACAAGTGCTTTGGTCAAGTTTTTGCTTTGTTGTAGGTCATCACTAGGGAAGTTTTTCTTATGGTGTGTTTGGGAAAGGTTTCCATTGACTGTTTTGGGGAGGTTATTTTAATCAGCCAAATTCATTCTAGTATAAAACTATTTAAATCAATAGAATTACACTGAGATGTGTTTGCTTCAATGTATTGCTTATTTTTAGCATATGTCCTGCAACTAGATATCATGGGGAAGAGCACATAAATATGATTATACTAAATGAACACCTGATTCCTGGGGTAATTATTCTACACACATGCTGGAGCTAGAATCCAAGAGTCCTACCACCCAACCCCTTGCATTAACTGCATCCAGCACTCTTTCCTGTTTGTCATGAAAGAAGAATCCTGATGGCGCTCATCAAGCATGTGGATGTGAGCAGAAAGTAACAATGAGAAATTGCAAACAGAGGATGTGTTATCGTTAAGACTGTCTGATGAATATTCTTGTAGTTTAGAGGTTTTGGCAGGACCACAGCTAGCAAGATGACAATAATGTCTTTGCTGTGTGTGCATTAGTACTGACCAAATGTGAGAAGGCCAGGCTTTTGACTATGGCTTTCCAGTGTTACAATACTACATGGTAAACATTTCTGAAGTCACTAGTTCTTCCTTTAAGAAGTGAAATGAACATTGTCACGGAGAATTCATCTCCCTCTAAATTAAAAATTGGTTGTATGTATGGTAATGCAGTAGCCTGGGATCTTCTCATAAAATCACTGTATTCTACAGCTTTCTCCCTCCAAACAGAGTGTAGCTCTGTCTTACAACAAAGCCTCCCTCCTCTTGCAAGAACTAATAGAATGTGCTAATAAATACCGTAAAATCAGAGAAGCTCCAGTTCACTTTATTACACAAGCTGTTTCTCAGCCAAACTGAGAACTGAGTACATAGCTCTGATAGGTAACCAGAGAGATACGTAATAGGCATTTTATTATTCTTTATTCATGCAGGTTCCTGGTTAGGTTTTTTAATAGAACACAGCTGTAAGGAAAAGACCTTCAACTTATTTCCACAAGATCTGCTGCTCCAACAAAGGCACACGGAGCTACACAGTCCAGTTCAGTGTCTTGTTTTTGACACACATACCCTTTTGTTTATTAGCTTGAAAGTTCCTCTTGCCATCGCCACCTCTCTGCTCTCAGGATGCTCTCCAGATGTAGGAAATCTCTTCTTTCCAATTAAAGGTTCAGTGATTCGAATTAGTCTGACGTATTAGTGGCTTGATTCATCTCTGTGTTACTTGAGTTGTCTACCAATGTGACTCCAAAACAAATGGAAAGACGTTTACATTGGTGTAAAACTGGATGAACACATTGATATATGGCCCTTAGTTTCTGTCTGTTGGAAAAGCAGAGAAACAGACTATTATATTGGTGATTTATGAAGACTTGTGCTTATAGTTAATTGCCACCTACTCTTCGTTGCCCACTGCTTTGTCAAAATGAAACTTTTGGACACTGTTTAGTATCTATTAGAAATTCTGTTTTTCTTACAAGGACTTGTTTTATCCTTTCCACTGTTAACGGGTTTCTGTTCACTATGCAATATCCTAAAACCACCACCTTTTTCAAATCCTTTCACTACCTGACTTGTTTCTGTTCATTGAAATGAGTAAACATATCTAAAGTTGATGTCACAGACACTCTGGTCAGACAATGTGGTCTTTTGTAAATCAGTAGGCCTCCCAATTCACTGTGCATTTTTTATCACATCAGGTTTGTGATACCTACCAAATACATTAAGCTTTGCTCTTATATTGATGTTTCTAAATCACGGTATAAGCTCCTGATTGGAACCAGAGTCAGAAGTATTTTTAATACTTGTTCCATAGAGATTGATAATGGGTTCATTTTGGAACCTGCCATGATTACCTAAATTGCTGAAGTGTTAGCACAGATGAAAGTAGTGATACCTGACACTTTTATGTAGTGCCTTTCACACAGAGAGTGAATTCCTCACTCCACTGGAGTCAGTGACGAAAGCTCCTAGTGACTTCAGTGAAGCCAGGATTTCACCCTGATCACACCAGCCATTTGAAGTAGGTCTATATTAATACACCTATTTTGTTTTGATACAAGATGTGTAGCCAACGTTTTTAGTTTATTATTAATTTATTGTATAATAAACTATACATTATTCAACATGTTATGATTATTCAACATGTTATATCATATATATTCATTGTATGTTAGAGTTAATTTATAGTTATAGAAGTAAAAGATTGATTAGTATTCAGAAGAATCATGTATTAGACATAAGTAAAACAAGCTGAAATGCAAGAACCTGTAGGCTGAGGGCTGAACGATTTTAGCTTAACTATTTTAGACCTTGGCGACCAAAAATGCTGACACAAGTAAATGCCCAACAAATAACACAGTGCTCTAAGATTGTGGAAAATGAGGTACTGTCTGATAATATTGCAAAAGTCTAGCTGGAAGATTAAATTTTAAATTATAAAATGCTATAACAGAATATCATCTCCAATATATGTCTTAACCACAGGATAAAGGTCATATATTAGTGTTAATGAGAACCTACGCAGCCTATAGAATTCTGGGTCCTTATGTTTCTAGGGGACACAGACAAATAAAAATAGAGGATTGACACTTTCGTGTACATGTGCAAAATGCAGGTATAGACAGGATCACATTCTAAAAAAGGGTGCCCAGAGTAGACAATTTGAGCTTCCTATCGGAAACCTTCAGCAGGAACTCCTCTTGTATTGATGATCAATCCATAAGAAGGCAATCAGACTCTAACACCATCTCTAGGAGAATGTGAGTATGTCTGTAATTATAACTGGTATATGGATATAATTAGGAATTGTATATGCTATGACATTTTCTAACTTTGTTGGTAACTTTACTAAAACTACTAAAAGATGGTGAACCTCGGTCTTGTGATTGTAGCCGCCAGAGCCAAACCCCCTGTGGTATAATTAACATTAAATAAAATATAAGGCTACGCATGATTTCCACAGGGGTATGTTCAGTCAGTTGCATACCTGGGAATGGAACGCTGAAGTCCAGATGCATAGACCTCTATTCCAACATTAGACAATGCTCCTTCCCACTCAGATGACTAATTATTTAGCTTTTTTGGGCCAGATCCTCACTCAGTGTAAATCAGTATAGGTCCATTGATCAATAAAGCTATGCCAATTTACACGAGCTAAAGATCTGGTGTGGTTTATCTATGCATAATGGAATTTGCTTTTATTAGTGAGATTTTAAGGTGTTAGACAAATTAACTTGTTTATAGGATCAGATAGAAAACCGTGAAAATCATATCTGAAAGCTATCAAGATTTGTCCTGAAATCCAGAAAGTTACTGTTACAAAGTTGGAGAGACTCTGTTATAATTAAATGACATTTTACAATGATCAGACAGGTAGAATTGTGGTGATATTTAGTTTTAAAAAAACCATAAGCTGTATTCTAAGTGGAAACATGATGTGTATATTCATAGTGCTTCTTCAAACACATTAGCTTTTTCTTTCCAGTGTTATCAAAGGAAAACCAGCAGACTTCGTAAACGACAGTTACCATGCTATGCTCTCTCTCTTTGTTTTAAAAAAAAAAAAAAAAATAAAAAATCTAAACCCCCAAACCCTTTCAAATGCATTACATGAGAAACATTCTTGGCTTACTTGCAATATTACACTGGCGCTTTTTTGCTAAATACATAAACTATAAACATTGTAATTTTAAAATTGTAGTAGAAATGAGTATCTTTGGCAGAACAATTATGTAAGAGCGAATGTAAGAGAGATTTAAACCTGAAGAAAGCATTTTGTCGCTTTTGATTAAACCTTTCTTTGAGGCCATTTCTTAATTACACTTGAAGCTCGGTGGATAATGCCTCTTTCTCACATGCAACTCATCTGATTCCTCTTGTGCCTCATAATGCACAAAAAGTATAGACTCTCTTGCAGCCTGACACATGTTGTAGTTTATTTACTGCATATTCTATAGTACAAAGACTTTCTTTGACAAGTGAGTGAATACTTGATATCAAAATCTGCTAACTTGCTCTGTCAGTCCTGAGTCACTACAGGCAGGAAAGCTAATAAAAAATAAATTGGCATTTTGTTCATTTGAAATTGAGCCACCATTTAGATCAAGAAGCTTTCTCATATTGTATTATCATTGGCTTCCTCTTATACTGTCCTCCAGAATGAGATGAGAATTTTCTTCTGTGTTTCAACATACTTGCTAGAAGTATTAATAATATTGTAATTTCTTTTTGCTGTCAGTTACTTTAGAGAAAGTATGTATTAAATTACTTGGCTGAGAGGCACTATATATCTTGGCGATTACATCCATGAGTATATAAGAATGTCCACATATATATTTTGTTACAGCAATAACAGACCACAGAAGACTATGCTCTTGTCCCAGAACTGCCTATCTCAGGTGCCCAATCCCTTCAGGAACCTGAGAAGTGTGACTGTAGGACAAGAGTACCTAGTGACAAGTGCCTTATCGCTGCTCTAAAATGGATCCTGAATATAAAAAAAGAAAAAAGCACTAATGAAGACTATAAAAATAAGTTAAAAGTGTCTATGCAGAGAGTCAAGTTCAGGAGATTCTAGCCAGTCAGGTACAGCACCAAAACTGCATGGGTAAAGCGCATCATAGTCACTAGGTCACTCTAATTCCTAATGCCAATTTATAATAAAATATATAGACCCAATCTCCACATCCATGTAAGCTGCAATTAGTGTAAAACTGAAAGTGGGGGAAAGGGATTCAGGTTTTAAAATACAGAGAAGTGCACTGATAAAGGTAAACACACTGACATTAGAGCCAGAAGGTGCAAGCATCATGGTCAATGGGACAGCTTTTCAAAGGTACTTTGGAAGCTAACGATGCAGTAGATGCCTCTGGGATTTTCAAAAGCACCTTGGCACCTAGTTCCCACTGAGATCAGGAAAGTGATTTAGAAAGGGGCCATTGATTCTGGGTGCCCAATATCACACACGGCCTATTTTCCAAAAGTGCTGAGCATCTATAGCTTCAGTGAAAGTCAGTGGGAGCTTCAAATGCTCAGTACATCTGAAAAATTAAGCCCCAGGCATTGCAAATAGCATAACCAATATTTAAGGTGCCCCAAATTAGTAGCCACATTCAAAAATTTCATTCCTAATTTTTCTGAGTTTCAGTTCCTCATCTATAATGTGATTGCAATACTCTCCTACCTCATGGGGATGTTCTGAGGATAAATTCATTAAGTTTCTTTTGAAGATGCAGTTCTACAGTGTTGTCTGCAATAAATCAGACTAACTTGTATTTTAAAAATCCCTACTTATTGTTCCTCTTCCCCTAACCTCTGTCTTCTTGCCTCTGAGTTCCTCAGAGGGGAAATTTCTCTTCTTGTCTAGAAAGCACCCAGCATATTGTGGGCATGATCATAACATAAATGGTAATTAATGTTCAGATACTATGGTTGTGCGGACTATTTAAGTTCCTACATATGAATGCTTAATGAATGTTATCTGGAACTCTTTGTCAGAGAAATTAACACGAAAAGAAAGGGAAAATATTTCCCATCCTAATATATCACTGCAAAATTAGAACCTCATCTTCCTTATTGTACCTACCTCAAAGGGGTCTTCTGAGGATGGATTAGTTCATGTTTATAATCCACTTTTGAAAGTGCAAACAAGCAATATATATCCTAAGTATCATACTTATATTGGGGTGGTAATCTTATTGAAACAATATGAAATTATATATGTACTGTGCTACTGGGTTTTTTTTTTCAACCTCCTGTTTCCAAAAGCTCTAATTTCCTTTCTGTGTATACAGTAAAGTAGTGTGTGCACCCAGTACTGCTGTTTCCTATATATAAATATTGTTACCGCTTGGCTAGTCAAAGTTCAGCATCCTAGGGATATTCCAGTTGTGAGTAGAAATTGATGATGAAGTTTGGTATTTTCTTTGGTGCAGTCTTGTTTATTTACAAGGAAAGTAAAAGTCCTGCTTCGCCAAACGCAGGAGGAACTAAAGGCAAAAAAAAGTAGTTTCTTCATTTACAGGCCCAAGCTTCTTTTCAGCCAGCACCCCCAGATCAGAATCTCTTTCTAGGTTTCTCTCAGGGTCACACTGTGCTTACAGCTTCTGCTTGCATTTCTTCTTTCTCTGTCTCATTGTAGTTCTGTGTTCCACTTTTTCTCTCACACATACACCCCATTCACCCCAACTATACTCAGCAAAACACACTCTGCCCACGTAGTCCAAAACTCCTGGGTGTTCTTTTGTCCTATGGTGATAAATTTATCCATACACTTACCTTAATTAAAGGGTGCCTTCACCTCCCATAAATCTCAGCGAGGCTTTAACTCAACCCATAACTAGGTGCTCACCAGCTCATGACAGTATCATCTCTTTAATGCTTTTCTTCCTGTGGGTTTGGAATAAGAACTGTTAGGGTTCATGTGACACAGTGACAAGCCTCCTCGGGCTGCATGCTGGGGTATATAGATTTTCCTATTTTCATATCATTCTGTAAAAGAAAAAAGATTCTGTGTAGATGCGTTTTAGCAAAACATACAAATAAAACCGAGCAACAAATAACCAAATTGACTGGGCTAATGATACCTTTTTAATTAGAAAATGACTAATTACTGTATGTGCTATTTGCTATGAGGAATTTAGGGCACAAGTTAGCTCCCATTGATGTAAATAGCAAAAGTCCCTTTGACTTCAGTGGTGCAGAATTAAGACTTTAATGTGTGATTAAAATGATTTTCTACAGTGTGATGCATAGATACTGTGCCCCTGTCACTCACCCGGGCCTCTGCTCTGAGTTTCTGGGGGTTTTATCACATCAGTCTGGACTTAAGAAGCTCAGCCCTGTGGCTGGGCCTCAGATCATCCATCCCTCTCTGGGTTTGTCAATAAACACAAATGAAGTCAATACAAATGAACATCCCACATGTGGACTGTGTGTCAGAGTGGCAAGAGACCTCTTTCCTCAGAGGGCTTCCTGTAAAGCATTGGGCCGTATCTAGGCTCATAGGCTAGTGTCAAAGAATAGTCCCATCATAAGTGGCTCCACACAGGTCTTCTATCCCTTCAAGGATGGGTTGCTGGGCAGCAGGCAGCTGATGAGCTGTTGCCTTTAGCCAGGCCTTGCTCCTGGAATTGAGGCCTGGGAAATCTGCTTTCTTCAGTGGTCTACCACCAGCTGAGCTCCTTCCTCCAATTCTGACATCTAATACAGATGCAGTGGGAGGGGGGCACTTGAGCCCACATTAGATCATTAAGCTTGTGTTGCCCAAGATGGAGTTTGTGTACCCCTCCCACACAATGCCCAGAAGAAATGTGTGTTTGCTCTAGAGGAGCAAACTCAGAAGCTCAAAATAGGAGTTTAATTTCCTAGCCATCTGTTTCTCTAACTTAGAATTTATCAACATTTTTTAATCAAGCACAATTTTGAAATATACTTTCAGGTGACTCTTCGAATAACAAACCAAACTCATTAATGCAAACAAGTTCCATAGACAGCCTCTTCCAACTAGCTACCTAAAAACGGACTCCCACCTGATAGCACGAGCATCCCAGTATTGGCTTATCAGACTCTAGATTTTGGGACAGGTGGTAGGGCGTTCTTCTTAGAGCACCCCCAGCTTTGGAACCCTATTCCCTTATTGGTAAGTCCAAGACTGCCACTTGGTGTGGAGTTCCCTCACAAAATTGATTTGCATAGCTATGACTTTGTCATCATGCATCCAGTACACTATCTAATGATAATGGCCAGGCAAGATGGCCTGTGAGTGATTTTTTATCTGTCTTAGAGTTTTATACTGTCATCCCTCATTATCGTGTCTGAGCTCCTAGCTGACTTTGTGTAGTCTCTTTCACTTCTACCTTTTGAGGCTCAAAACTCTGCTTGGTGTAAGACTTGTTTTCTTTTAAAATTCCTGTTTTTTGTTGGTCAGGGCATAAGGGTCGAGGCGGTGACAGTGTTGTGAGTGTCATTCATATAGTGGAAAGGCTTTTTCAAAGAGGCTTTTTCCACACACCCCAGCATTTCTTGTAGATGGTTAGATTCCAGTTTCACCTGATTTCCTCTGGAAGATTGTTGCATAGCTTACTGAGAAAGCTTTATGCCTACCTTAGGGTGACTAGATAGCAAGGGTGAAAAATCGGCACAAGGGGTGGGAGAAAATTGGCATCTATATAAGACAAAGCCCCAAATATCAGGACTGTCCCTATAAAATCGGGACATGTGGTCACCCTAGCTACCTTTCATGTGCTTTGTTGTGGGTTTTGTTCACTTTATCTTAAAACACAAAAAAAAATTCACATGGACCTCAGTCATCTATGCAACCTTGTGTTCTTATAGCTGTCACCCTAGGCTTTCTCGAAAACTCCACCAATTTCGTTACGCCCTCACCTTCTGCATCTTGTCCCTAATTACACTGTAAGCTTTTGCAGGCCGGCATGGCCCTTTATTCTTTATGTAGAGCACAGCACAGTGGACCCCCAGATTCTGTTTGTGGGTTCCAATTGCTTCTGTTGGGTGGAAGGACAGGTTTTATGTCGCACTCTCTTTTCCTTTTGTTTCTTGAAAAAGAAGCAACAGTGTTATAAATATTCAGTATATGCACCTGATATGTGGTTAGAGCATGTTTTACAAATCCGTATCAGATGAGGTTCTTCTCTTTATTCTAAACTGTTTTGTGAATTGTTGCCAGTTTTTCCTGTTTCTCTTTTTATTTTTTTATGCCACATGTGGATTCTGATTTCATTTCTTTTCTTTTTGCTGCTATTTATTTTTTTCCTTAAGAAATCTACAGTGCATCCTCATTACTGTGACCATCTGCTTATCACTAAATGCCGTTCTGGTCTTAACCATGACAGATCATAGTGAGAATGAAGGCTGATTACAAGAAAGGAAAACAGAGTGACCATGTTGTGATTATGTAATGCACTATGAAAGGAAACACCCATTAAAAGAAAGAACACAGTACTGCTTCACTCGGAATTCTTGCTTGCACTGAAATACCAACCCTTGCTACATCCATGTTCAAAATCTCTTGTCAATTTTAGCTGTGCTAGTCAAATGCTTTCAATCAGTGTTGTAGTTGGTATGAGTTGATGCTCTTGGCCAAACTACTCTACAAAAAATGACCAAAGTAATTCTTAAAATATATCTCAGTTGTGTTTGATCCATCTCATTAACATAGGACGAATTATTATTGATAGGTTAAATGCATTCTGATGAATGTTAGGTTATTTTTTTTATATGAGCATCTTCTCAAGCCCTCCAAACTGATACTTTTTTTTCTCTTGAGGATCTGAACTCCTACTATATTTCTAAAAAAATCCCATATACCCTTCATTCTCTGCCCCATATATTGCATTATCACTTTGCCTTAGAACTTGATGTTTTGCCATGATAGCACATCGAAAATCGTACATAAAACAACTCTAAATATATACATTGAGAGAGTGATGGGAGAATTTTCAAAGGTTTTGATCAATAACTTAAATGGATGTTTATTTGGACTTAGAGAAACCTCCCACCATCTCACCTCAAAGCCATCTCACACATAGCCAGTCTTAACAAGCCTGGGTTCCTCCTACTTATCTGGGTCCTTCATTCACCCTCTCGTGTGTGAGGGGCACCTGTAAACATCCTTTCCCCAGTAGCACCGCTAGGGATAGAAGGCAGGCCCGTTCCTCCATTTGGCATATTTGTGGGTCATCTCCCCCTTTTCCCTCTCTCTCTTCCCATGTTCCCTGAATTCCATTCATTTTCCATGGTATTTCAGTTTTTTTCTCCTTCAGCCAGCTGTGGTGTCTCCTTCTGGAGAACCCACTTCCTTTCAATCTGCTTATCTTAGGGTTTTCCGTAGGGTCCATCACCACAGGATGTGAATTCTTTCCAGGTAAATTAGGTATGCATGGCAAGGCCTCTATCTGATTTCATGTGTTTCTGCTCATCTCCCTTCTCTAGTAAAAGGCTCTGTGTAAGTTATACATTTTTTGCCTTTCCAAACCTTGCCTCAGTGGGATTTCTGTCCTCCTTACCAGTCTCCGAGACCTGTTTTCTTTTATTGCACCCTTTCATGATGGGGGCTGAAAATGCTATTGGGGCTGGGGAGAAACAAGTGAAGCTGCCTACAGAGAAAAACACTTCAGGTAGGCTGAGAGCCTGAGTCTAGTCGTGCTGTTTCAAGCTGCACAGCAGCAGTAGTGAGAGCAACAGCTTTAGTAGCTCAAATGGATAACAATAGTATAAATTAAATGTTTTCAGGCTGAGGAAGTTGCCTGGGAGGACTTGAGACAGAGGTCAAAAACTTGGGACTGCTCCATCCAAATCAGTATTGTTGGCAGTTACTCTGTAGATTACAACACAATTTGGCCCTATTCATATGCTACAACACAGTTTAGCTGCAACCAGATTTAACCACCATTGTTAATGTTGGTTGCTTTGTAGTGTACAGTATAATGATAATACGTAGCATCTATTTACTCATTTACATCTCTAGGTTTTGAAGCCTTGATGCCTAATACAGACAGGGCTTTATTACAAACAAACACATTAGAAGAAACTACACTGCAGACTGCTCTCATAGGAGAGTTCAAGCATGGCGTATCAGCATGGATTCTAACTATGAATGCAGATGGTACAACCATGCTAGGGCTTACCTGTGGTAGAAAATAGCTGAAATATGGCTGCAACTTGCGAGCACTATTGTGGAAACACTCTTGAGTGGCAATAATTACCTACAACAGTGGGTCTCAAACTTTTTTTACTGACAACCTCTTTTGCATCGCAAGCCTCTCAGTGTGACCCACCCTTTAGAAATTAAACACACTTTTAAATATATTTAAAAACCCCTGACCCACAGCCTATATAATGTTTTGGGCATGGTGGGTTCTGAGTCACAAGAACTGGCAAGTTAACTTCAGTGGTGCTATTATAGTGACTGTGTTTTTGGTGTGGGGCCCAAGCATTTTAGGATCCTTTTAAATAATACTTATCTGGGGGCTTTTTTAGTTGTCTGTCAGCGTCACACTGTTCTCCATGCACTGGTCAGATCAAGGCATGCACACACAAATTGCAATATAATCGTACAGTTTGTACTCAAGTGTTTGGGTTTTTTTTGCTTTGATTTTCTTATAGTGTGTTGAGGTTTTGCAACAACATTGAGATATGTACAAACTGCTATTAAAGCTACTCATGTTATAATTAAAGTAATAATTTTAAAAAATCATTCAAGAAAAGATAATTCAGTGATCTGCACTCGGAGGAAAACACATTTATATTTACTTACTTTACTTACTTACCAAATAAACTCATTTTTGTTATATATAATCATTGCAGAAATTGTCTTCTCATTGTGGAACTACCTATCAAAAGAACTGATTTTATAGTAGAAGGGCTTCAGATGGCAGATGGTTTTTATGAGCGGTAAAAGGTCAAGATGAAGTCTTGTCCTATTAAACTCATCATGGAGCTTGCCATTCATTTCAATGATGCTAGGATTTAACACCGTTTTCTTCCAGCTGAAAACAAGATTGTTGAAGATCATTTCCCTGTTTGGGAGTTGAAAATATGAACACCAATATTACACATCAGCTCACTCTGTTGATCTCTAGGGCTCTCGTGAGACCCTTATGCACCATTTAAGTCATACTGACGTCCTATTTTTAAGATTTAAGTGCTGCATAGACATTGTGCTGACTCTATAGAATTTCACTCTATAAAAGCACAACTTATAGCTTTCACTTCAGCACAACTTTCACTAGATACTTTATATAAATAACTTGTACTTCATTACCTCTCACTTTTGTTCAAACCCTCTGTAACAGAGCGGTCACTCACCCCGGCGGCGCCTCCCGCTGGTCATCTCGGGAATTAGCTCTTTCCAGCGTCCGGAGCGCCCTCTGCCGGCCGATGTCCGCTCCTGCTCTGGCCCCGTGTCCCTCCTAGACCCCGGTGCCCACGAACTGAGGGTGCTTCACCCTTGCAGAACCCCCCCCCCCGAGTCCCTGGGGAAGCCTGCACCCACTATCCCTACTTTGCCTCAGGCTTTGCCTCTGCTAGTCACCAGTTGCCTCCATGCACTGAGGCGGACTGCAGTATCAGGCTGCTCATCACAGGCAAGAAGGGTTGGCCAGCTGCTTCTACCAAGCCCAGGGCTGCCCCCTTGCAGCCCCAGTACCCTGTGGGATGGGCCCTCGCTAGGCTCAGTAGCCTGGGGCCCTCTCACTAGAGCTTTGCAGCTCCCCTGGCTCCCAGTTGCCTTGCCCGTACCCTGTCCCAGTCCAGGTACCCTGTTTATGGCTCAGGGAGACTGACTAGTACCCCTGGGTCAGGCCCCCTATCGGGCCTTGCAGTCTGGGGCTCTCAGGCTAGAGCTCCCTAGCTCCCAGTGCCTAGCCCCAACCCTGCCCTAGTCCAGGTACCTTGCTCACTGCCTCCCCACAGCTAGGCCCGTCTCCCTCCACTTCGAGGAGACTGTGTCTTCCCTCAGGCCCTTGCCTCTCAGGCTTTTATACAGGCCTGTGTTTGGGGCGTGGCCACCCAGCTGAGCCTGCTTCCCACTCAGCCTGGGAATTAGCAGGCTCCCTGCCACAACCCCTTCTCTGGGCTGCTCAAGCCCCTTCCCGGGGCTACCCCAGTCCTCTTTTTAGGGGGGGGAGCGGGCTGCACCCCGCTACACCCTCTTTTCAATAACAGTCAAGCAGAGGCCAATTAAATATGTATTTTGTCCTAACACATTTGGAAGAGAACATTCTTGTGGTGGAACAAAAGTTTGGTTCAGAGAATGTTACAAACCTCTCCAATACACATTATCCCCTTTTTTTACATGTGATGCAGCCAAAGCTGTTCCCCCTTTCCATTGCCATGAAGCCAGCTTCTACAACCAAGTCCCCTCCTCCCCCCTTGGAGACCTACCCATCCTCTCCTCACCTTTCAGCAGCCTTGTGTCCTCTTTCTGGGATGGGGAGTGACACTGCATCTGGGCAAGCCAGGCTGAAAAGAGGAGGGGAAGCTGAGACTGGCACGGATTTGGTGGGCAAGTCAGTGGGGCCAGAAGCTGGAGCAGAGATAGCTTCACAGGGATTGACAGTGTGTACCATGTGAAAAATTTCTGGGGGTGCCCCTGGCCTCATCCACCTAGTTGTTAGCTTTCCACAAGAGTCTCTGCACCTTCTTATACGCTACCCACCCACACCGAAGTGACCTGTAAGAGATTCAGTACTTCCCAACTTCTTCAGTACTCTCATCATTAAAGTAATATGTGTGGAAAAGGAACTGCACCTGCCTAATGTCAAAAGGAACCCTTTTATATCCAACAAACTGAGGAAATTGTTCCAGAATAACTCCCCCCTGTGAGAATTGGACCCTGGCAATATTGTCAGACTTGGCGAGATCTAAGGTGTTCTGCTGAGTTAGTGCTGTGCATGGAACTGTAAGGATGACCATTGTCAGAAAAATTATTATGTTAAAACAGCACTTTCCGACTCAGTAGTTCTGCTCTGTGTGTGTCTGTTGACTTCCCTGTTAAAAACATAGTTTTACAATTGTTAGCACTCAAGAACGGCTTAAAGAGGGAGATAGATACTGTTCTGCTGTATGCATCATTCAGAACATTCCAGCTAGATTGTGATTTGCAGAATCTTCACAAGTGATAATAGAAGAGGCAGAAGGATCACAGCTTGATTTTCAGATACTGGGTTAAGATTGCAGCCAGGGCACTTAGAGAAATCATCATCTGATTTTGTCTATTGAACAAATTCAGTATGGAGATAATTGAGAGAGAATATATATGGAATCCCATAATGTTCTTTTTATAGGTCCTTTCTTCTTGAACTGCACTTTAAAGATATTTAGTTGTAATTTACTTAGTGTAACTCAATGATTTATGCCACAATTTCAGAAGTGTAGTGAAAGAATACATGATGTAGATGGGTCATTTGTTTTCCTTTATATATTCTCTTCTGCCCTCATTTGAGCATGTAGTCTCTCTCAGATCCATTTACTGAGTGGATTCCTCTAGGAAACAGAATTAAACATGCTGAGTTTAGAATCAGAGAGCTGCATGATGTAATTTCTATATTTAAATTAGATGGAGCAGAATAGAGTTGAGTAATTTGTTTAATCATTGCTCATGCATTAATTTCTTGGGAGCTGATTTTTATAGTGCACTTTTATCTAGAATGTATATCTCTTAGCCATGTCTCTTATTTGGCATGATTTCACTGAGCTGGACACATTTTTCTTCTTGACTTAAACCCAAGGAGATTCTGTGATCAAGAAAATTCTGCACACGAAGTTTTTCAAGCACAGTAAATTGATTTAAGCAGGAATGTGGCGGAAAAAATGTGTCCCAAAGACACAGAAGTGAAATAAAACTAAAGTGAATTTGATTAGAACCAAGCTGAAAACATTTTGGAAAGTGGTAAATAAACAAGGAAAAATGTGCAAGATTAACTTTGTGTACACATGATGCAAATGTACTGGGTTAATTCTGGGATCAGAAGTCAACCGACTTTTGGCCGTGAGATTTTGTGAATAGCACTAACATATTTAGAGAACATTTGAATACAAAAGTTTCTGCTTTGTGTACCTGTCTAATAAAACATTTTAGTATCAATTTTTATTCATTCTCTTTCTGCAGTTCAGGAAAAATATATTTAATGTTTACTTGTTGCCTTATTGTTTTCATTTAATTTAGTCTCCATTTTCCTTTCTATTTTTTTTAATTATTTTAGAAAATACTTGAATTTCATTATATTGGCTGCATGGTAGATATGCTAGTATTTAGGAATATATAGTATATTTTAAAAAAACTGTCCAACACAAATCACGTATGTATGTAGTTTATGTACATAGCTTCCTTTTGTACAGAGATAAAAATACCTCTGATTATCCCATTGTACAGTGTATATGCTCCATAACTCGTGACTAAACATTGAGTACTGTGATATGCAATGTGGTGATATAATAAGTATTTCACATTATTCTATCTTATTTTATTACCATCCAATAGCTGCTTTATATTTGTGAACTAAGTTCAAGCTATTTTCATTAGGTTCTCTACTGTAAGTCACATGGATACTACCAGGAGATGGAATTTTCATTGGCCAATTGGATTTCTGCTTTCCGTTTAAGGGAGCATGAAGTGTGTGATATGAACAGTTTTTTGTTCTGGAGTCAATTTTGCTGTGAAGATCAGTTTTTAAATAAAGTTTAAATTGCTTAATCAATAGGTGAAGTTTTGCACCATTGATGCCGAGGAACCCGATCTGCTTCACTTCCTGAAAGTTTGCCTTTATCTGAATAGTTTTTTCAAGTACTTATCACCACTCCAAATTAGATAGGTTTAACATCTGAGTCAGTTATGGCAGTAGTAGTAATGATATTACTGCAGCCTCAGTCAAGGATTTACTTTCCAATAATAAATAGCCTTTGGACAAGTCCTTTTTATGACATTCGATTAAGTGGCATTGACTTGTAATGTGGTGTGAATTTTTTCTATTTGAGCTTACACTTACACTTACTAATTACCCTAATATACTGAGCAGGCAATATCTTAAACTGGAATCATGCCAATGAGTTTTCTGCAAGTCTCAGAACATAATCGGTACAAAAGTGAATGTGTCATATGGTTTTTCTTTAGGAAGATGCATTGTATTGAAAGTGAGAAAATGCCTAATGTTCATGCATAGCTTTAGCATAATCTGCTGATGAATGCAATGTTATCACAGAATAGACAGAAAAGTTAGTCCATTTATCCAAGACTTAGGGCTGCCTTTAGTCCAATGAAGAGTGACCTTCGGAACACAAAGAATACTAGCCATATGGTCAAAATTAGTTTTTGAAAAGAATGATCTGTGTTTGGTGTTGTAGTAAGATGGGGGGACTTAATGCATCTTGTTTGGCTATTCTCCATCATTCAGTATAGTTTTGGACAAAATTCAGGTTCCGTATGAACACAGGAAGTAGCAACATACCATATAAGCCTGAATCGTTTGCTTTACATGGTACGAGCAGTATGGCCAAAGGTCAGAAAAAGCAGAGTGCATCGGTGCCGATCAAATATTTATTGTATTAAGAAAATAGACAACTCGGGCTAGATTTTTTAATATGATCAGCCCCTTTTGTTCCATTCAGGGGCCAGATTGTGCTTGAAAATTGCTAACAGAGAATTCCCCTGATGAAAAGGAAAGGAGCTCCCACTGATACAAAGCTGGTAGAGCCAGTTCCTGTGACCAGCTGTTCCACCAGACTCCAGCATAGAGCTCCACTCCGCTGAGACCAATTGCTAGGGGGCTCCAGTCGGGGAAGCAGTGGCATAAATTGACCCGCCACATTAAGGAATTGTAACCAGCTCCTGATGCTCACCTGTATAGAGCCTAGATATAGGTGACCAGTTTTCAAAGACTAAGAAAGATATTTAGTGGAGGATTTGATCTTTTGTTTCTGAAACTATGGACTCTCCCTACCTCTCAATCTCTCTCTCTCCCGACTGTTTTGAACAGTTTCTTCTTTGGTGCATCCTCCCCTTTCCAAGGCTGGCCAGCAGAGAAGCAAATGGGGCAGGAAGGACCTTGGAGCTTTGGGCTTAATGGGAAATACCTTGTCTAAACACTACAGATCTTCAGCCAGGCCCACAGAGCAGCTCTCCCTCCACAGGTTCTATCCAATACCCGGAGTTCTGTATTTTCCCCCTTTTGTCAATCCAAGCAACAGTAATCGTTCCTGTTTTGGTGCATAATGTGTGGCTCATATTGGAAAGCATGGGGGAGGGGGAACATATGATCTTTTACTTAAATACATCGTTAAATATCATGATTTTATTTGCAGTTTTAGTACTAGTTTGCTTACCATGTGTCCTTTCCATTCTTTGGCATCAAAGGTTTGCAACAGAAAAGGGAAGGAAGTGGGTGCTAATTTAGCACGTTTTATCCTCCAGGCATCCCCAAATAGTTCACAATCACTGTCCTTCCTAATAGCATTGAATAGACTTGTAAAGAGTTTACGTTGGCACTAAAAATAAACAAACCTCTTTTTAAAAGCTGTTATGTAAGAGTCTTTGCCAAATTATGTTAATACTGTGGAAGGAAATCTAGTTATAATGAAAACATAATTTGAAACCAGCAGCCAAGTAGCACTGAACACGATCCAACTAACAGCATGTGTGGGATACTCTGAAAAACATGCTTGTGTGTGTCTTTAAAACTGTAAGCATGTGAAAATTCACTAGCATCAAACCCCCACCCCACATTCTGAAGAATATGTTGTCCTCCTTAGTTTTCCCCTAATGTTTTCATTTTAAAACTCTCCTTTGCTTCGGGAGATAAAAGTGTCAGGTTTAATTTTCTCAACTGCATGAACATTGTGGAAGTGCTCTGGTTAAAAACTATAAGGAAAAATAGTGTCTTTATTATTGATGTTAATCTGCAGGGTCCTGAATTTTCACAGAAGATTCAGCGAGGGTCTAATCTTTAAACCATTGCATCATGGAGTTTATAAATGGGTAGATTTAGAAAGTGTAATGAAAACACGATGAATAGGTCACTGAGTATAGCTTGAAAACCTGCTGTTATGTTGGTTTTACAGATGTAAGCAGAGTCAGGATGAGCTCTACCCTGACATCTGGTGGTGAGTGGAAAAAGACTTCATGGGCACATGTTGTTTGCATGGGCGCACCCACTCCGCTGCTTTTCCAAATGCTCACTTCGGCTGCGGTGGGATACCCAGTTTCTCTGTTATTGGGGCAGGAAGAATAAAGTATAGTCGGACCCCGGAATACCGCGCCCCACGATAGCGAATCCGTTTATAGCATGGGGCGCAGCTGGCTCCCGATGTCATCGATGGGCACTGCTTTGATTCAGCGGAACCCCGCAATACTGCGACCCCGCGCTTATTGCGATTGGGTTTTTTGGGGATCCCGATTGTCGTGGTGTTGCAGGGTCCAACTGTATTGTTATCCTGGTTATTGTAAATCAAGGACAGTGGAACTGTACTTGGCCTTTTATGATGGAGGGACTCACCCTAAACTAGGTAGCACTCACTAGGCAAGGGACAGGGGTTCCAAAACCCACTGAATTGAGAGAGGCTGGGGACAGGTGTTTGTACCTGGTGGTGTGGGCCCCAAAAACCAATTGCATTCCCTCCTCTCTCTACTGTGTAATATCAGAGCTAATTTTGATTCTGTTAGGAATCTGCTTACAGACTGCAGAACTGAATTCACTTTGGACCAATGGTGCACCAGCACTGAGGCTCCCCTACTGTGAGCTGAGATCACTGAGTACTGTGTTAAGTAGTAGGGTGGGCTGAAGATATATTGGGGAGCGGCTTGCCAGATGTCTGATGGAGAGGAGCGGCTTGCAGTGAAGGGTGCAGCAGAACCCCACAGAGAGGTGGGATACTTGGCTGTTGGAGTATGTTAGGTGCCCTTTACCTCCCCTCCCCATTTCCACCCAGGCTGAGTGTATGTTCGTAAAACTCTGCAGATGAACTTTTGAACTCTGGGGCTGCACTGACCAGAGACATAGACTTTTGGGTTGCTGGACTTTGGAGTTGTTGGACTTTTGGGACTTTATTCATAACACTGTTATGAATCCTCTTTGTGGTGTTTCCCCAACATAATGCCGCATTGTTTCTCTGTTATTAAAAGGCTTTTGCTACACTCAGACTCTGTGCTTGTGAGAGGGGAAGTATTGCCCTCTTAGAGGCTCCTGGGGGGAGGTATATATTTGTCCCAGGTCACTGGGTGGGGGCTTGAGCCGGTTTTGCATTGCGTTATTGGAACGGAACCCCTAGATACTAAACCTGGCCCTTGTTGCTGCCAACTCTGACGGGCAGAAGGGTTACACAGATTTTCAAGGCTCCTACTAATAAGCAGGCTGCTGGTGATTTGAAAGCTACTGTTGCCTTTTGTAAGACACTTTTTTTCTTAGGGCTCATACCACAAACGGAATGCAGTCTAAAATATCTTATGTAAATATTTGATTCTTTTAATCTGCGGGATCATTGAAATGTTCCCAAGCTGAACACTTTTGTTTATCGCATTTTCTTTTTATTTACAGACACTGCAGTAACAAGCTAGGTCTTGCATTGAATATTGTATTTTCCCCATTATCTCAGCTGTGAAAGATGGCATGCTTGGGACTTCATTACTCACCCTGATATTGTGAATTTTTATGCAGCTTATCCTTAGCACACACGTTTCCTCAGCATGGGATAATCTAACTTCTCTGAGTGAATGTCCTCTGGCATTAATTTGACTGAGGGAAGGCTCCTTCTTAGTTACATTGAGCCATATTCATCCAAAGCCAACACAGTGGTGTGAATTGCACCTCTTTGTGGCAGCCTGCACCCCAGGTGGGAGGGTTATTTGACAGGAAAGCACTGATGATACTGATGCCTGCCTTCTCTCAAGCTTTCTGCTGTAGGGCAGCTTTAGTGTCTACTGAGCCCCCTCAAGTATTTAGAGCAGAGATTGCTAAGGGAAGGCAGTGAATCAGTGCCTCTCCCGTAATGTTGGCTTTACTGCCATCCTGGCCAGCAATGCCCATTGCTGTACTAGTCCCCTGAGTAGGTCCACTCCAGTGGAATGGGAGGATGTTCTAGTGGCATAAATCTGACTGTCTGCCTTTCAAGCTTTGTGCCTTGTTTGCTGTGGCTGCCTCTGGTGTAACACTGAGCTGCGTGTGGCTACGGGGGCACATAAGCAAGGAAGATGGTGAATTATGTTCCAAAGTTTAAGAATTGTGAACCCAAATAATATCAGAGCTGAGCCTGAAATATTGGACCTGTTATACTGCTAGAGATTAACTATAAAGTTTGGGGGTGCTTAGAACTGTGGTTGTGTTGTAAATAATGGTAGGTTTCTATAGCACAGAAAGCCACATGGGATTCCAGCAGCCCTAATGGATCAGGTCACTGTGGTATTGGGTATCACTGGTTGCTGGTGATTCTCTCTCTCCCTTTGTGGCTGACCCTAGCAATTATACAGGCTAGTTACATCCCACAGCAAAGAGTTCTCAACAGAAGTGGAAAACTTGCACTTTTGGTGCTGAATGTTGGTGCTGACAGCAGTAGTGTCTGTGTGTATGTGGCTGTGATTCATTAAGAATTCACTATGTACAGTAAAACCTCGATATAACGGACTAATTCGGGTGAGGGGGTGTCCGTTAAAGCCGAAAGTCCGTTATTTTAAAAAAAATTTAAATTATTAAATAACAGGACTTTCGGCTTTAACGGACACCCCCTCGCCCGAATTAGTCCATTATATCGAGGTTTTACTTGGCAGCCGGGAGCCGGGAGTAAGCCCGCCCGGTGGCAGCTAGCGGCCCGCCCGCCCGGGTCCCCGGCTGCTGGGACCCGGGCGGGAGCTGTCAGCCTGCCCGCCCAGGTCTCGGCTGCTGGGACCCGGGCAGCAGCTAGCAGCCCGCCCGCCCGCCCTGGTCCCGGCTGCTGGGTCCCGGGCGGGCGGGCTGACAACCCCCGGCAGCTGGGACCCGGGCGGGCGGGCTGCTAGCTGCCGCCCGGGTCCCAGCAGCCGAGATCTGGGCGGGTGGGCTGACAGCTCCCGCCCGGGTCCCAGCAGCCAAGACCTGGGCGGGCAAGCTGACAGCCCCCAGCAGCGGGGACCCGGGCGGGCGGGCGGGCTGACAGCCCCCAGCAGCTGGGACCCGGGCGGGCAGGTTGACGGCTCCCGCCCAGGTCCCGGCAGCCGGGACCTGGGCGGGCGGGCTGACAGCTCCCTCACGGGTCCCAGCAGCTGGGACCCGGGCGGGCTGGCAGCGAGGAGCCGGCAGGCAGCCTGATGGCTGCCTGGACCCGGGTGGCAGCCGGGAGCCGGCAGCCAGCCCCCGAAAAAACGGATTTTGGATGCATCGGACTTGCTCATAAATTTTGTCCGTTGCATCCGAAGTCCGTTAAATTGGGGTCCGTTAAATCGGGGTTTTACTGTATTTTTCATTGCATTTTTGGATATGATGACGTATATTACCTGTTTCCTTTCATAAGCAGTGTAAGTCAGGAAGCATATTAAAAAATTAGCAAGAGAACAAACTACAGTGCTGCAATTGGCAAGGAACATGATGTGATGGTGAGAAATGCACATTTTTTAAAAACTAAAGGCAAAATTCTCATCTCTGCTGCTCTCTATGGGTCTCTTAATGATGTCATTGGAAGTTTCATACGCAGGACAAGAACTGAATGTGGCATGCAGAAGAGATGCACAGTGTGGAAGAGAGGAGACTTTTGTAAGGGCAAAAGCCCCAGGAATACTTAGTTATGATTGCAAATATTTTGCTTCTGATAGTTTGTAGATGGCTTATGGGTGGGATTTAAATGATCTATTAGTAAGCTTTTAGTGTGTAATGATTTCTGTAAAACTAGGGTTGGGTTATTAAGGTGAATATACAGTTTGTAGCTTTTGTTACCAGTTAGAATACAAGGCATTCATTCATTGTTGCCAGAACTAATGGTATTTTTATATCCAATTCCACACAGAAGAAATTTTGAAAAAGTAATTCAGGCATCTATTAAAATCCAGCAGACAGCATATTTAAACGAATACATCAAGCCAGTCCCGCAGGGCAAAGAATAAGCCTTTTCAATTAAAATTATATTATGAGAGAAGTTTTGTGGTTTAATTGTTAATGTATACTTAGTTGAAATCCACATACATTTAAACTCGTTATTTTGTTCAAATTCAACTCAGTGCATACGTAGCCAGGCTACAAGATACATCCTACCCTATTAATTAGTGTTAGTATTCCCCTGGATACAAGCTGATTGCCTGCCAATTCCATAAATTTACCCTTAAGCATGATAGCACTATATGGTTGAAAACAAATCTGTCTGTATGTATTCCCTATCTTTTTGTATTAAATAGGACAATTTTTCCCATAGTATTATTTCCCAGGTTAGGTGGGAGTTACTTGAATCCCAGACAGCAAGTTACATAAGCTTTGAGTGCTACTGATCATGTCTACACTGTACCAGTATTCACTGAAGAACAATATCAATTACTGTACACCAGTTATGATTGTATAGCTTACAGTGACGTAATGGGCACTATTTTCATCAATCCAAAGTTCAGATTGTTACTGCAGCTTAAATATTGAAACAGAGTACTAATGTGTTTACTATGCTTTTGTGGTTTTGGAAACCTCTGTTTATTTAATGTGATGGAATAAATAATTCAGAATTGTCACCCTCAATTTACAATTTGTTAGGACTTATATTTTAAACTGTGTCTAGCCTAGAAACTGAATGCAAAATAATAATATGTAGTACAAAAATTCTTACTGATCTAAGCTATATTAATTCTTCACACAATGCACAGTCACCCTGTGGAACTCATTGTGATGGGACGTTGTGGAGTCAAAAGTATAACCGAGTTCAAAAAAGAATTAGATAAGTTCATGGAGAAGAGGTCCATTGCTGGCTATCAGCCAAGATGGTGAGGGATACAACCCTGTGCTCTGGGTGTCTCTAAATATCTGACTGCTACAAGTTGAGACTGGATGATGGGTGGGTCACTCCATATAGTGCCCTGTTCTGTTCACTCCCACTGAAATGATCTGGCACAGGCTGTAGTTGTTAGGAAAAGTACTGGGTTAGATGAACCATTGGTCTGACCCAGTATAGCCATTCTTATGTTATGTTCTTAATTAGTGGCCTTCCCTCCTCCCTCTAAGATAAAACAACTTGTTACATTTCGTTTAATTTCAAGCAGGCCTTACAAAAAGGTGCATAAACATTCACGTGTCATACTTCTGCGGACTATATCAACTTATGCTGGAACCCAAAATCATACTCTGGGTAGGTCAGGAAAGGAGGTGAATGGAAATGCATTATGACTTTTGATAAAGCCAGGGCATTGAACAAAGATCAAAAGAATAAGCAATTGTTTTAAATGACAAAGCATTTATTATAGCTTTAAGATATGATAGGGCATTTCTTACTGACCATTAATATACAGTTCAGGTGCATGTCAAACACAGACCTCATGAATGCAAACTTCACATCACCCAACAACTGGAATGTATAACTGTATCTTAGTGAATCTGTCACTGTTTTTCAGAAATATCGACAGTATATGTCAGGACTTCTGGCTCCTCCTTATGGTGTTATGGAAACTGGCTCTAACAATGACAGTAAGTAAGACTATATATATATATACATATATATATCTTTGGAAATCAGTTTTTAAAAGTCCCTCCTCGTTAGATATTGGAGTTTTGTTCTCTTTAAGCATTGTGATGCAGGATCTTGTTTTAGTGTAGACAGCAGACCGGTGTCTGTGTCCACTGTGTGTTTGGAAAAAAAAAGTGATGACGTGCCCCAAATTTCTTTCTTTTACCTACCCGTTTCTCAGCTGATGGCAGTGAGAAGTGGGAGATCACATGGCACAATTACCTACTACACACCAGTCAATCTGAGGACTGCATTCAGTTTTTGTGTTAAGTGCTGAGGACAACATTTCCAAATATGTGCCTATCTAGGTACCTAAATTCACACTTAGGTATCTAAATTGAAATGAAGTCTTTGGGAGCTGTAGATACTCAGCACTTTTGAAAATCAAGGACATATATTTAGGTGCTATGGCGAAGCTTTGGCCTTCTCCCTGTGGGTACTGCACTTCCAGGTGGTTTGTGCTAGCCTCAGAGGCTCACTTTGATTAGTTAGGGGAGGTAGAAGGGGGGGGGGGGGGGAGCCCAGGCCCACCCTCTACTCCGGGCTCCAGCC
Source organism: Sternotherus odoratus (assembly GCA_032164245.1). Taxonomy (NCBI): domain Eukaryota; kingdom Metazoa; phylum Chordata; order Testudines; family Kinosternidae; genus Sternotherus; species Sternotherus odoratus. The sequence continues at coordinate 30,483,739 of JAVMKO010000011.1, read as the reverse complement.
CAGGGACCCTAATAGTATCAACTAAGATGGCTGACCTTTTAGGCACCAAACACCATACAATTCCCTGGGCTACTTCCCCACAGCAGTCCCTGCTTCTTCAGACTTCTCTTCACCTTTACCTCAGAGTCTCCTTCCTTGCATATGATATGTTGTCCACCACTCAGTCTCACCAACAGCGCAACCTCCTCTCACAGCTCCTGACACCCACACCCACCTGACTAACTAGGAGGGTTTTTAATTGGTTTCAGCCAGTCCCTGATTGGCTTCAGGTGTCCCAATCCAGACTGCCTTCTGGAATCTTTTTAATTGGCCCCAGGTGTCTTGATTGGCCTGGAGTAGCCCTTGTTTGGCTATCCAGGGAACAGAGACCTGTGCATCCTGAGCGATAGCTTCGCGGAGCAGTGGGCGCTGTGTGGGGTTCTCTGCTCGGTGTCCCCATCCTGTACCCTTGTTTTAAACCTGTAACCCTCACGCACTCCCTTGTCCTTTTTTTTTTCATTAGTTGTCCCCCGTAATTAATTGGCCCCGGGTCCAGTGTCCCTCCCGCCAGGCTGGAGGAGGGACTTCAGTAATGGACGGGCTTAGGCCCGCCCACCTCCTGGGTAAACCTCCTGGTGTGCATCCTGAGGCTGATATACCTGCCTTCTAGCTCTCTCCTATACCCTTCTGGTCTGACCCCGTCACAGTGCCTGAATATGGATGTAGGATGTCTAACTTTAGTTGCTCAAATCTGCTAATGTTGGCCACTACATTTATACATTTGGAATATTTCCTGTATCTGCAGTGCTCATTGCTGTTTTCCATGGGATTCATGTGACACCTTAACACAGAACATTTTTCTAAAGAAACACATACCAATATTATGTTATATATTATGTTTTATAGAAAAATTTGTTGTTATGGGCAGTGCTATTTTTGTTTATAAATATTAAAACACAGTGTAATCCCCAGGCACAAAAATCTCTGAGTTTTATGTGTGCCCAGCCAAATGCCCATGTACAGTCTTGAAATCTTAAAATTGGGAGAGGTCTGCTTAACCTCCCAATACATGTAGGATTTACACATTTATTATTCTTGATGGACATTTCATCTTTACAGCCTTCATACATAGGTAGAAAGTACATTTTTCATTTCAAACTTACTCTAATTTGCTAAACCTCATAAGTAAAGGAACATGTACTCAAACTGCTAAGACCCTCCTAATTTCTTTATTACTTTCAAGAATGGTTGCTTTAGTATTTAGAGAATGCACAGTATGCTGTATTGATTTATTCACTATTTTCTTTTAGGGATGCCTGACAAGGAGAATATGTCTAGCAATGCTCTTTGCCCAGTATCTAAAAACTGTAATAAGGTAAATCACACATCATTCTTCACGACTTTGAAAATAAAAATAAATAAATATAGCATGAAATTGGAAAAACAGCAAAACAATAAAAAGGGATGGGGAGGGGGGGAGTCCCAGTCCTGCAAAGACTTAAAACACATGTGTAACTTTATTGTTACACAATTTTATATACACAAAATCCCAGGCTACAAGTGGGCGTTAGTCTTTGCAGGATCAAAGATTAGTGGCTGAAATTTTCTCTCTCTTATTGCTGATCCAGTACCAGGACATTAAAAAAAAAAGTCTGTTATCTCAAATATATTCAGGTACTGTTGAAGCTGGCAACAGCTGGTGCCTGGATCAGAGCTTCACATCTGGGACTCATCTCTATAATAAAGTCACAGGGATGAAAGAGTGTATGGGTGAAATGCACTGGCCCCCTTCACAAGGATGCAAGACAAGGCACCAGTTAGTCCTAATTCAGACTTATTTTGAGGACTGAAGTGGGTCTTACATAATGCATAGCCTTTGTACTGTCCCTTGCCTTATCTACACAGAATAGCCATAATCCCAATTCCCTTTCAGAAAGTACCTCTCTGCCTTCATACTAACTAATTGGAACACACATACGATAACTTATGAGTAATGTTGTCTGGGTTTTAAATAACCACAAGAGCAGGAAGAAATAATAGTATCGGGATCTGTTCCTGCTGGGGCCTGGGTGGGAGAGTTACAGGGCTATATAATGTTGCTTGCATGTTTTTCTTTCTGGACATAATAGTTTAAAATGATTCATTTATTTTATGTCTTTAAAAAAATAAAAGAATTTTTAAGTGGACATTGAAAACATCTTGATGGCCGATAAAGAAAAAGAATACTTTAGCTGATTTCATTAATGTAAATATAACTAATTCCAAAAGGAAACCATTTGTTCTTACTTGTTCATTTCCACCTCCCTGTCTGCCTGTCCCTCTTCCTCAGAGATAGTGACCTTTCTTAATCATGTCTTTTAGCCTTTATTAAGCATACAGACATTGCTGCATACGCAGTTCCTTTTTCCGCTCTGTTATTCACTAACAGCATAACACTTCCTGACCCAGCCTTATCCTGCATGAAAATTAACACTTTTCCATGAACTTAGTCATAGTAATCCTACGCGCTCTGATGGCACCTTCCATTTGAAAAGATTTCTAAAAACATTTATGAATTAAGGTCACAACACCTTTGTGAGGCATGATCTGAGGAAACTCAGCCACAGAGAGGCTAGGTGACATACTTGAGACCACACAGGAAGTCGGTAGCAGAGTTGAAGCAAAGTAGTAGAATGGAAGTTCGCTTGTGGAATCCCACAGGGATCGTTGCTCTCTCCTGTCCTATTCAACGATCTGCATGCAGCCACTAGGTAAATATGGACTCAGGTGCCAGCAATATGCAGATGTCACACAGCTCTAGCTATCCTTCACTACATATGGGCATGTACTTGGATAAGATCAGCTCATGAATGAGATCAACTGGCTAAAACTGAATCCAAGCAAGACATAGGTGATGCTGGTGGGCAAAGGAAAGCATTTGGAAGATTTGCGGCAATGATGCAATCACTTTTGGTTGAAGGTACACATCCACAATTGGTCAATTCAGTTCATAGTTTAGGAATGCTCCTGGATTCCTCACTGCTGCGAAGCTCTCTCATAGCAGCATCTGTGAGTAATACTTTCTACTGTCTCCAGTTGGTTAGGAGGAACCATCACATCCTGGCAAATGATGACCATGCCTTTGTCACCTCTTGGCTGGCCTACAGTACAATATACCTGAGCATGAAGCCTTCAGCACTATGATGGACTTCGCTCATGGGGAGCATTGCCTTGTAGTCTGGGTTTAGGCCTTTCAAACTGCAGAGGCAGAATTTGGTAGGGGAGCCTCGGCCCTCCCACTCCACCAGACTTCAGCTCAGAGCCCTCTGAGGCCTATCAAAGGTCTGACACCTGGGAAGCCTTAAGGCTGCTCTCCCTGAGCCACGTACTATCATCCCAGGATTGTCCAAAGTTCACGTTCTGTGGCAAAGAGATGGGCCAGGAGGTCAGATCATCACTTGGCACTTCCTTGTGACCAGGCGTGGTCTGGTGGTTCCTCCTCCTCAGTGTGGCAGCTCTCTCGTCTGGCAGCTTTGCCCTGGGCCAGGTCAGTTCTCAGTCTCACCCCTGCTGGGGTAGTCCATAGACCAAAAAAAAAAAGGGAAATTTAATGGAAACAAACTGAGTCTATATGAGCGAGAGGGGACTGCCTCCCCCTCAGGGAGTATCTGCAGCAGGTAGGGCTGCCAACCCTCCAGGATTAGCCTGGAGTCTCCTGGAGATTAATCTTGAATTAAAGATTGTCATGTGATGAAATCTGCAGGAATAGATCCAGCCCAAATTGGCAACCCCAGTAGAACCTTTCTTCCCTCAGGGAAGCAAGCACCTTTGGGCACTTGTTGTAGGAAGAGATCCTGTTTTCCCTTAGCGCTTTTTTCAGGAGCTGTGAGTTGCAGGTCCAATCTCTTTCCTGACTACTAGAATGACCCTTAATGATGCTGGTGGTAGGTGCAGTTTAGAGCAGGGGTTCTCAACCTTTTTCTTTCTGAGCGCCCCCCTCCCCCCAATGTGCTATAAAAACTCCATGGCTCACCTATGCCACAACATCTGGTTTTCTGTATATAAAAGCCAAGGCAGGCATTAGGGAGTAGCAAGCAGGGCAGTTGAATGGAGCCCCATGCTACAGGGACCCCCACAAAGCTAAGTTGCTCAGGCTTTGGCTTCAGCCCCAGATGGCAGGGCTCAGGGCTCAAGTTGCTCAGGCTTTGGCTTCAGCCCCATGCGGTGGGGCTTCAGCGTTCTGCCTGGGGCCACAGCAAGTCTAACACTGGCTCTGCTTGGAGGACCCCCTGAAACCTGCTCATGGCCCCCCAGGGGACTTCAGATCTCTGGCTGAGAACCACTTCAAAGCACCCTTCAAAGATCAGCCAAGGTGGATGAGGTTTAAAAGAAGCTCTTTAAAATACTATGTGCTGTAAGAAAACATCCTGCACAGATCCTGATATATTTCCAAATTTTTTGTTTTTATTATTTTCGTAGAACTTGCTTGTTTTAATTTTGCATTTAAATAATTCACAAATCTTTTCACATGGCACATAAGTTTGCTTCAAATTAAATGGAATATATTCCACTCTTTAAGTATGAAATGTATTCATCTCTTATTCAGTTTATGTTAATTCTTTTAATAGCTCTAGAATAGATGATTTTCCATATTCACTATCTAATTATTTGAGCTGTATGTTCATAGTTTAATTTTTTTCTCTTGTCACCTTTTTCTTTTTTGACGAGTAGCATACGATTTTTCTTCTAATGTATGCCTTCCAAGTATCCCACCATATGGGAGCATTTGGTATTCCTGGTTCAATTAAAATCGATCACAAATGTGTTTCTGTCTGAAGAAAGCTGTAAAGTGATTTTCTGGTACCAAACAGGAATTCATTTGCATTTGGGGTTACTTTAGTACACATCATTTACTACAAAGACGCAATTAAATTGAGCATAAAATAACTGAAACAAAATATAAAATGATTGTGTTAATGCCATCTGTTATATTTTGGGGAATGGAAACAATCAATTTTAGACTCTCTTACTTTAGAAAAAGAACATAAATGTTTTCTGTTTGGATTAGTTAAGTTTAGTAATTGTATGGTAGTGTCTCTTGAAATAGTTTTGAACATTCTTATAGAACTAAACCTAGATATGACTGGGTCTAGTAGTTGAGCTTAAACTTCCAGGCTCAAGGATCGTCTCAGATACATTTTGGAAAGAGTTACAGAAGAATAAGAACAACACAGGAGAGTCCTGATTGTGTACAAGTGGAGCTGGGAGCCAGGCCTGTATTTAAGGCATGTTAGCTTATGTGTGAGAGATCTTTGCTGTGGACCTAAAGATCTCAATCCTGTTGGTGTCCAATGCTGGGGATCAATATGGTTTCTCATGCTGGGATTTCTGGTTGTTGTTTCTTTTAATTAGGAAATTAAACCCCCCAAACTGTTAAAGGAACATTAAAGTCAAGCATTCAAAAGTTAGTCAATGTCAGAATGTACAATTTTAATTAGGCCTCCTTGTGTGTATGAATTGTGTTATGGGCTTTAATTACATAATCACATTGGTTTTTTCCGTGGGATTCCTTAACAATATAAACTCTAACCTCAGACAGTAACATTGACACATTGTTTTTGTTTTGGAATAACCTAATTCCTCTAACATTGCATAGAAAATTAATTTAATATGTACATTATTTATGGGAAAATATGTATCCCAAAAGTAGGAAAGTTCTTATTCTTCATTTTTCTTCTCACTGCTTTTGCTGAAGAATCTATATACACAATAAATTAGATGTAATTGGCATGACTTTTTGCATGTAGATCTTAATATGAGCTTGGGAGTATACTTTGTTTGAACTCTCATGTTCTATTTTTAGTGTGTCCCATGCAGTCTCTTTATAGTTTTACTATATTAAAATAACAACATACGCTCCCTCTGGTGGTGAAAGTAATTCCCTTAAATTAAACCTTTAAATTCCCTTAATATTAGGTAATATCTAAATAGCACAATGGCAAACCTGTCTGCTTTTTCTTTCAAAGGTAATGCATTCAAATCCTGCTGAGTGTAATTTTATCAACAATTCTTTTATTTGAGGACATTTTTCTTAACAAAACCTTTACAATATATACTCATGTATCTCTTTGGAAGTTATCTTTTTGTTTTGTTTCCACCTTGATTTATTTGATAGACAATAATTTAAAATTGTATCATATCTTTAAAAAAATATAGCATTTCTGGAGCTGTTGTCTCATATGACTTCTCACTAGCTAAAAGTTAGGCATGTACTTAAATGCCTTGCTAGATCAAGGCTCTATGTTGGTGTCTCTCAATTTACCATTCCCAAATGCCTGAAGAGAATGCTTATCTTTTAACATATCCAATAGATTAACAAATCTGGGGTTTGTCTGACTCCTAGCAGAATTCTTATGGAGAATTTTGACACTACTGTAAAATATTGGGTTTGTGGTAAAAGAGAGTGTGTGAAGTACTGTAGCAAGATTGTAGAGGTGATGACAGTGTTTTTTGGAAAGTGATGAGCTCAGTGTGGCACTTGAATGAAATTTGTGTGTTGTAGTTTTGACTGAATTGGTTTTCTGTGGTCTCGTCTACCTAGTGTGGCAATGTGCCCGAGACAGGTAGGAATTCTAAAGTGCACGAATGTGGTATGCGAAATAGCCCATGTAATCCCTGCTGGAGTGGACTAAAAGTTCCCTAGTGCATGTTCATGTTCTTCATTTACATGGTTTGTGTAAGTGACCTAAGGTGTATATGCAGTATTATAAGTCCTAACCTTCTTGGGCTGTGTGCCAAAATCTATTATCCTATACTCTGTCAGCATAGGATAGCAAAGCTAATAGTTTTGTATTTTCTGTTTTAAAACTGTTACATATGCCCTTTACACAATGATTTCTAAATAATATTTTTATGCAACCTGAACTATAATAGTTCTCTCTGGTGTCTGCTATAATATTTTGGCATCCGTTATCACATATATGAAAATATAATTTTCTTAGATGGCTAAGTTCTTCATTTTGCACTATGTGGAAATGCTTTGGGTTCAGTAATTGTCAGATTCCATAGCAATTTGGCTGTTTTAAAGACTGTGTGAGTGCATATAGTCACTTTGTAGTGAGTCACACTGGAGGCAGCATATGGTGGGAGAGATAATAAATACTGAGGTGTGAGGTATGAAGGCGTGTTTGACAAATGTATTTTTATACATTAGTAATAAACTTCATATTGAAAAATGTGCAGGTCTTTATATGTCACCAGATCTCTTTACATAAGCAACATTATTCGAAAGGCTACAGATTTACATAAACTAGTCTTACATAAGCTAAATTGTTAGAGAGTCAGCAGGGGAGACTGAAAGACACCCTGGACGTAAATGTCAGCAATATGCAGATGACACACAGTTGTACATTTCCTTAACATCAAATGCAAAAGCCATTTGTCCCAAACCATATGTGAAGTCAGTATGTGGATGAGAAGTATCTGGCGGAAGGTGAACCCAGGCAAGAAAAACATGGTGATGGTGGGAAAAGAGCCCTAATAGTGCTGGATATGGGGCTTCACCTGCTGGCGAAGCTGAACATGCGTGTAGGCAGCAGTGTGGCTCAGAAATAGATTTAGCTACCCACGGCCTATGATTGTTTTAAATGAATGTCACAGACAGAAATAATTTCTTTTTTGTGTTTATGTTCCATGTTTGTACAGGAAAATAGAGTCCTGATCCTTGACTAGGCACTATGGTAATACAAATAAATAAAATAATAAAATCATTTCACAGCTTCCTTCCCCCCCCTTAATTATTAATCAATCAAATCTTTGTCATCAATATATAGATGAAGAGTCGTCTCACCAGTTATTACCTCAGTGTAATGATTATTCACTGGCTTAGGACGACATTTGATTTTATGGAATACAAGTTCCAGAATGCAAGTATATTACTTATAAGACAAGTAGACAAAATGCTCTGCAGGAGATAATATGACTGACTATAAGAAATCTGATTTTAAGATTCCCGATTCCATTTTTCTGCCAAACTTGAGAGAATAATTACAAGATTCAAGAAATTCATTTACTGTTTCAAATCTAAGTGCGAAATGTGTTACTTGCGTACTCCTGACTTGCCTGAAGGCATGAACTGTGAGAAGGACCCTTTTCCTCACTGTAATCACCCACTCTCTTTTCCTGTCTTTCCACTGCAAGAGCTAAATTGAGCATATGTGCATGTCTTGATGGGTGGTGGTGTGTAACAGTGTACCTTTTCTGTGACACCACATCCAGTGGTGCCACAGACAGGGCATCACAGGGGAAGGGCACCGCCTGTGTGCAGACACATGTGAAGTGATGCTGAGGTGAGCGCCTCCAAATCTGAAAGCAATGAGTGCCTATCGGCCAAGCAAGAAGCCTGGGCCCAGCTCTGTAGGACAGGAGCTACATCTGTAGACTGAGTGTGGGACAAGGCTCAGCCCAACCCCCTCCCCCCCCCCCCAAGAATAATTTCACTGTTGCCTCTGAGAAAAATTCTGAAAAAAAGACGTTACAAATGTTAGATGGATGTGTCAGATGTTTAAGACACCATTGAACATGTAGTTCTAGCCTCTTCTGTCTAGTGGTGGTAAAGTGCTATTCAAATATTTAAAGATTTATTATTTCTTCATTAATTTATTCTTTTTGTAAGTTTCTGTCTAGAAGAAAGCTTAACATGAGAGCCGTAATGTGTTTGATGTCTGTGTTGGTGCTTCATCATCAGTGAATTGAAGATTAAATTGAAGATATCGTTTAGTAAGGAAGTACAAATACACATAGGTACATGCGTTTGCAAGTACATAAGTGAAAGGAATGCATTTGGTTCCAGAACAAAAGCAATAAAGGAAGAAGTCATGTTCCCAACACCAGTTACTGTACCATAGTACAGTACTAACTTGGGGTTACTGTACTATGCATGTTTTCATCTCACGGAAACAGGGTTTTTATAATTTAAAGCAATGGTACAATGCTGTAGGAGACATTTGACTCATTGAAGAATCAAGCTCTAAACAAGGATGTACCATTACCTTAAATTATAACAGAGAAGAAAGAGAGAGAAGGGAGCAACTTAAAATAGTGAGAAAAATCTGAACTTTGAATAAAGCACTGGAAATTACAAAATGGTGCTAGTCTTTCCTCACTCTTTGAAGCTGCTAATGACCCAGGTGTTAGCCTAAGGAAGAATAAGGAGAAAGCTCTTTCCATCATTCCACTTTTCTGATCTGTTTTTCTGTGTAGCAGCTTCTGAAAGCCCCTTAGCCCATTAAATACCACAGCCTGTTTATTGGAGTACAAACTGTCCTTTAATCTGATAAAAAAAACTGCAGTAAATTATCCATCACTGTCTTCGTGTTGGGATCTGAATGACTCTGGGATCTAAAAGTCCACTTCAACTAAAGGAGGATTTTTAGTAGCTGAAAATTATTTTGTCAGACCTCCAACCACCACAGGACAAAACCATTGCAAGGTGCAGCTAAATAGCAGGTTAAACAGCATAGTATCAATCTCTGGGCTGTGTCTAGATTCAAGTTTTTGTCCATTGTTGCTGTAGTACTGGCTCAGATTTGGGCAAAGGTGTTTTTACCTCTGTGTTGTCTGGGGTTGCTAATTTTGGCTGAATGTATTTCTGGATGTTTCATCACAGGACTGATTGTAGGCAAGACCATAAAAGTCTGCCCTAGAAGTGGGGCTTTTAACGCATCTTTTACTTGAAAGTTTCAGCAACCACTCTCTGACGCTCCTGGGACTAATGGTACAATATAATGACAACTTCATGCTCCAAATATATACATGCAAATTGCAAGGAACGACAAGGAGGTTATTGTGCTAGAATCTCTAAATATTAGCAATATCACAAAGGAGTCTGTTAGTTTCTCAACAGCAGTCACAGTATAAAACTTTGTCCTTGAACTGTCATTGTGTGTGTGTGTGTGTGTCTGTATTTGTCTTCTATGTTTTAGAATGTAAGTTCCTGTGGGGCAGACAATATGTATTATTGCTTAGAAAGTTTGTGATCTGTGGCAATTTATACACATTATTTTCCATAATAATATTGTAGTGTACTGCACCATGAGGCATCATGTTACTTCCTGACAGTCTCTCAAGCACACTTTGTAATTACAGGGACTGTTTAGTGCAGTGTTGCAGGAATTATGATTTTTAGATTTGAGTTAGTTGAAAATTTAGCATCTGTATTCAATATTTTCACTCAAGTTCTTTTAGATTGCAGTAATTAAGTAAGATTTTGGGGTATTTTTCTTATATAGGCTCCTATTGCCCCCCCCAACCCCTATCCCGATTTTTCACACTTTTCTGGTTACCCTAAGTTGTAAATTATGCTCCCTGCACCAGCACTGCCCTGTCTGCTAAAGGAGAGATTTATCCTGCAGAGGGCAGACAGTGTTACCATTGGTGCCCACTGCTCAGGGATTTGTAGGAAGCTTTTAAAACTCAGGGGATCTGTCTCACTTTGATGAAATTTTCTTTGGCAGAAATCACTGTAAGCTTAGGGTGAAACCTGGCCTCACTGAAATCATTGACTCTGATGATTACTTGATAGTGTTTTTGCTCCTTAGATCTCAAAAAAAAAGGTGGTTGATTATCATTATCCCAATTTTACAGATGGAGACGTTTTGCTGGCCAATGTAGTGGGAGAGCCCAGGAAGCAAAGGTGGCCTTACATCACCTTAAGTGCTATCCTGGCCCCACTAAAGTCAATGGAAGTTTTGCCACTGATTTCAGTAGTTCCAGAATTTCACCCCTTGACTCCTCCTCTCCTTAATCCTTGGGTGCAGCAAGGCATCAGGCCAATCCTTGGCATAAGCCTGCTTAAACTTATATCCACCTCCCTAAGGCTCAAGAGGCAGTTCTGGTATCTAGGGATTGCCAGGCTATAGGGTGCCTCATCCATGCCCACTTCCCCCCAAACATGCCTCTTACAGAGGGGATGACAGGATGGGTATATAGGTGGTGGGTGTCCAAAGAACCCAAGAAGAATCCTCCACTAGATGGTTAAACAATAACTTTATTTTAGTTTGCCAAGGCCAATATTTTGAATATTTGTTATAAACCGAAACATGTTTGGGAAATGATTCTTTAAAAAAATATCTCTGTCTTATTTATGACTTCGATTTTTCATCTGCAGTACCATCTGTTGCTTTTGGAGATGTAAATGATATCAGATAAACCAGTTTGCCTTTAATAGTGCTGCAGAGATCAAGAAAACACAGCAATGTTAGTGAGATACGGTGGGAAAAAGTATCATTATTCTTCCTTAAGTTAAAAACAAATGATGTGGCAGACAAATGAATCACATCTTACAGAGGAGATTGTCCATGACAATTGTATGCCCCTATCTATTATATTCTCAGTGGAGTTAGCATTTTGGAACATTTTATTCAATGCATTCTGTGTAGTTACCACAGCTGTTCCTTTGTAGCAGGGAAGTAGAAAAAGGACAGGAAAATAAGACATCAATAGTCATCTTCTCAAAGTTTTTGGTACACTGGTCATATTCTGCTTCAATATTTTTTCCCTTTGAGATTTGCAGTAAAGTATCGTTTTTGGTAATGGCTAAATCATGTTATGATTTGTCAAATGCTAAGTAATGCATGTCTAATTTAACATTGTAATGTACATTTGCTGCACTGATTGCACTTCAAGTATTTAAAGGGACAAGTATTTCTACCTGTGCTATTAATAAACTTAAAAGGCAAACAATGTTTAAACTAATTACATTTTACACTATGGTGTGTATTTTTTGCATTTTGCTAAGATTCAACAATAAAAAATAGATTTTAAAATAATGCTAAGTGTCCTCTAGCAGCTTTTTAAACCGTAGTTCTCAAGCACTTTGCAAAGATAGATAAGTATCATTATCCCTCTTCTACAGGAGGAGAAACTGATGCACAGAGACAAGTGATTTGCCTACTGTCACAGAGCAAGTTAATGGCAGATTCCTAATCCTTACAGTTTTAGTCAATTGCATTTTTGTTTAGCTTATAGTTAGTTATTGCTTCTGGGTATCATGCATTGTAGTGTTTGGGTTACAAACACTGCAGGACAATGTGAAGTGATTTATGATACAGAAGGTTTGAGTCAGGTGTAATTTTGCTGTCTTGTTGGCAGTGCCATATGTTTGTAGAAACAGTTTGTGTCTGAGCTTGTACGAGACTATATTTTCCACTACCAGTGCTGAAGTTTTCTTCCCTCCTGCTTTTTCAGTTACAGGTCCTCAGGGCCGGCGACAGAAATTTTGGGGCCCCCTACTCTGATCGTTTGCCCCCCCCCCCAGCTGACAGCGGCTGGCCCCCCCCCCCAGCTCAGCCGGCGCTCCCCCCCCCAGCTGACAGTGGCTGGGGGGGAAAGCCCAGCCGGGGGCCCCCTCAGCCCAGCCGGTGCTCCCCCCCCCCAGCTGACAACGGCTGGCGGCAGTGCGGGGTCCTGCGGGAGCACGAGCCCGGGAGCGGCGCGAGCCGCCCTTGCTGCTCTCCCACCCCCACCCCCCCGCCCTTTCTCCCCCGGACCCGGTGGGGGAAGCCCTACCGTGCTGCAGAGCCTCCCCGCCCTCGCCCTCTTTGCAGGCGGTGGTGCGCCGCTGCCGCCGGCCGGGCTCACTGCTCCTGCCGGGGACACGCGCGCTCGTCCGCTCCGGAGGAGAGCCGCGCCGCCTCCCCGCTCCTTCCCCGCTCTCCAGGCCTGGTGACAAGGGGGGATGACTATGGGTACTGCTGTGTACCGGGGCCCCCCTAAAGTCCGGGGCCCGGTACAGCTCTACCCATGGTACCCCCCTGTCGCCGGCCCTGCAGGTCCTTGTCTGAGAACTATGGTGGTCTGTGTGGGAAGGTGGTCCAGGAGAAGGAGCTTGGGTGCAAGAGTGTCTATAGCTATATTCAAAGACCAGTTGTAGCTTCTCACTAATTCTTCTATTCTTTGTACTCTTCGGTATTTTTCTATTTTTAAGTTTTGGAACTTGGAAGGGTCCAAGGTTTTTTGGAGTAGATCATGGTGGTGATAAAGATCAGGTATCAGTGCTGATATTATTAGATCTATCATTTGTTGATCATGAGATGTTGGAGACTCACCTGTGGACATTAGAAGAAATGCCTGAGGCTGCTCTTTGATGGTTTTGTTCTTTTCTCACTAGTAATCTGAAATGCCACGATTAACTCAGATAAATACAGCAAGTTTGGTTTTTTTCAAAGACGATCTGGACTAGGTCTTCGGTAAAATATGATTCTTCTTCGAGTGATTGCTCACATGCATTCCATTTAGGTTAGGTACGCGCAGCGTGCCTGGTTGCCGGGTAGATTTTCCCCTAGCTATAGCCTCGGTGAGCAGGGAGCCCCCTGGAGTGGCGCCCTTATAGCAGCCTATATATACCCCTGCGACCCCAGGCACCATCTTAGTTCCTTCTTACCGCAGACGAGCTGGTTGCAGGAACAGTAGAGCTCTGTGTCCCACAGTCTCTATATCTCCTAGCTTCTTCTTTCTTTGTTATGTTAATAGTTAAATACTTAGTGTAAATAGTTCTGCCATTAGTAGTTAGTTAGTTAATTATTTTCTTAGTGTAAATAGATTAGTACGTGCAGGGGTTTCCCCTGCCTCCTGGGGCTTATGCCGCCTAAGGCCCCAGGCTTTAAAGCGTGTGCGCAGTGTGGGAAGCCCATGCCCTTGGGCGATCCGCACGCTCATTGTTTAAAGTGCCTCGGAGAGTCCCACGTCGCGGAGTCCTGCAGCATCTGCAGAACTTTTAAGCCCCGCACGAGGAAGGACAGGGAGACTCGTCTCCGGCAACTCCTCATGGAGGCAGCCCTGGCTCCGGACGCGGGGGAGATCTCGGGACCCGCTCCCAAGAAGGCACCAGCCAAGGCAAAGCCCCGGCACCGGTCAGACTCCCCCTCAAGGAAAAGAAAGAGGGACTCGCAGGCGCCTGCCACTCCAACACCGCGCCGTGACCATTTCGAGCAGCCGCCGCCGGTGATCGCGGCACCGACGGGCTCAGTCCGCTCGGAGGGGCAGCCCTCGGCACCGACACCGTCGACTCCGGTACCCGTGCAGGGCCCGTCGAGTCCGGTGCAAGTGGCCTCGCCACTTAGCGTGCCTCCACCGCAGCACCTTCCCTCGACCTCTGAGGCATTTGCTGCTGCCGGTCGTCTCCTACCCTCAGACTCCGCGCTGGAGCTGAGCCAGGTCCGATCGAGGGGCAGACCGCCCGTGATTGGGACCGAGATCGCGGCCAGGTGCCCGGAGGGGCCTGTGCACCGCTCGATCTCCCGGCACCGCTCGGGCTCCCGGCACCGCTCAGTATCGCGGTACCGGTCGCAGCCCCGGCACAGGACAGCGAGGAGGCCGTCTGAATCCCCCGAGGCGCTCTCCCATCGCTCCAGGTCTCAGCATCGGTCCGAGTCCTGGCGCCGATCCGAGTCCCGGTGCCCGCGATCTGCTCGGCACCGGTCGTACTCTCGGCGCCGGTCACACTCTCGGCACCGGTCGGCTAGCAGGCATAGAGGGAGCCCGCGACGATCCCGCTCCCGGCGCCGTTCCCTATCCCGGCGCAGATCGTCACCCCGACGCCGGTCGAGCCGCTACACCAGACCTTCCGTCAGCCGCTCCCGGTCCCGGTCCCGACGCAGATCACCGCCTCGGCACCGACGAGACTCTCAGCACCGGTCCCGCTCCCGGCACCGGGGCTCCCCTCGACGATACCGGTCATACAGCCACTCTCCGCGCCGGTATCGTTCCTATAGCCGCTCTTCTCATCGGCACCGGTCCTATAGCCGCTCCTCGCACCGGCACCGGACCCCTGATACCTCGCCGCGACGGTACCACTCTTCCAGCGGCTCTCCTCATCGGCATGGGCTTTCGGACCCCTCTCCTCGGCGGCACCGGTCGCCCAACAAGTCACCGTCCCGGCACCGAGGCGGACCTCGTCTCAGCCCAGGGCCGGGCCCTTCGGGGCAGCGAGAGCCAGCCATGGAGCCTAAGGACTCTCTCACCCGACCCTCGCAGCCCGCCAGGGGAGATCAACCCTGGCCCCCCACCCAAGGCTCGGTGTCCCCAAGACCCGCCTCTGAGCAGCAGTGGCCACCTTGGGATCAATGGGCTTATGATCAGCCCCAGACCACGCAGTCAGACCCAGGGTTCCCTTTAAGATCAGGGAGCACCGTTGACCCTCTGCCAGGACCATCTTCAACAGTTGGCCCCTCTGGTGCCCCTTTGGTGGCGGGCGACTTGGGTCCATACGCCTCCCCTGCCCGGGTGGATGCGGTTGCGGGCATGTCATCAGACAATCTACCCTCCTCTGACCTGGCCCTTTACCAAGGCCTTCTAAAAGCAGTGGCAACTAATATGAGCTTGCCAATGGAGGAGACTCCGACGGTTCAGGACCCTGTGACCACCATGTTGTCTAAAGGGGCCCCGTCAAAGGTAGCAGTACCGTTCATCAACACAATAAGACAGAACGCTGCTACGATCTGGAAGACCCCGGCCTCCATCCCCCCCCACCGCTCGGGGAGTGGAGAGGAAATACTTCGTCCCTGCTAAGGGGTACGAATATCTCTACACCCATCCTCCTCCCTCTTCACTCGTGGTGGAATCGGTGAATGATAGGGAGCGGCACGGGCAGGAAGCGCAGGCCCCTAAGACTAAAGAGGCAAGACGACTGGACCATTTCGGTCGAAAAGTTTATTCTTCAGGGGGCCTTATTCTAAGGGTAACCAACCACCAGGCCCTTTTAAGTCGTCATCACTTCGATACGACAGAGGCCCTAGCAAAGTTAGAGGCCGTGGTCCCGCCGGACAGTAAGCAACAGTTTAGAGCTTTGATCCGCCAAAGCAGGGACATTTCAAGATATGCCCTGCAGGCGGCCCTGGACTCGGCTGACGCAGCGGCAAGGGCCATGGCTTCAGGAATCGCCCTTCGTCGGGCGGCTTGGCTGCAGTCCACCACTTTGTCCCAGGCTATGCAGCTCAAGATCCAGGACCTCCCCTTTGAAGGGGATTCCCTCTTTTCCGGAGACACGGACACTCGTCTCCAGAACCTTAAGGATAAAGGGGTAACCATTAAATCCTTGGGAATGCAGGCACCGTCAGCGCAGAGGCGTCCCTTCTACCCCCCGCGACGGCAATTCTTCCCACCTGCCCGCCCACCTCGAGACTTCCAGCAAAGGAGACCAAGACCTTATCGCCGGCGCCCAGGCCCACGCCAAGGTGGGAGGCAACAGGCCCCGAAGCCACCCCGCGGGCCTAGACAAAACTTTTGAAGGTGCGCCCGGGGGCAGAGCACCAGTTTCAATTCCGGATCCTCCCTTCGGAGACCGTTTGTCCCACTTCCTCTGTGCTTGGTCGGACATCACCTCAGACCAGTGGGTCCTCCGCACGGTGGAGATGGGATACTCACTCCAACTGTCCTCCACTCCTCCCGCCCATCCACCCTCCCCGTCCCTCTTCAGGGACCCCTCTCACGAGCAACTCCTTGTACAGGAGGTGAGGTCGCTCCTTGCACTGGGAGCCATCGAACCCGTACCGGAGGAGTTCAGAGGCAAGGGGTTCTACTCCCGCTACTTCCTGGTTCCCAAGGCGAAAGGGGGCCTCCGGCCCATCCTAGACCTGCGAGGACTCAATGCCCACATGTGCAAGTTCAAGTTCCGCATGGTCGCCTTAGGCACCATTATCCCCTCTCTGGATCCTGGAGACTGGTTCGCTGCCCTCGATATGAAGGACGCGTATTTCCATATAAGTATAAACCCATCGCACAGGCGCTACCTCCGCTTCCTGGTGGCAGGGGAACACTACCAGTTTGCTGTTCTACCCTTCGGCCTCTCCACTGCACCCAGGGTTTTCACCAAGTGCATGGCAGTGGTAGCAGCGTCCCTTCGGCGCAACGGGGTACAGCTATACCCGTACTTAGACGACTGGCTAATCCGAGGCACCTGCAAGGACCAAGTGCGCTCACACGTGCACCTGGTCATCAGGACGTTCGAACGTTTGGGAATACTTCTCAACAGAGAAAAGTCCACAATGGAACCGACCCAGAGGATCGAGTTCATAGGGGCCTTTCTGGATTCCACTGTAGCACGAGCGTCTCTACCTCACACTCGTTTTCTAGCCATCCAGTCGGCCATTCGGGGTCTGCGCGCCTGTCCCATGACCACGGCCAGAACGTTCCTCAGCCTACTAGGCCACTTGGCCTCATGTACGCAGGTCACGCAACACGCCAGGCTGAGACTCCGTCCACTACAGTCGTGGCTAGCGTCGGCCTACAGACCACGCAGAGACAATATAGACACTCTCCTCACTATCCCCAGAGACATACTATCCACTCTGGCTTGGTGGGAAGATCAGGACAATGTGTGTCGCGGTGTCCCCTTCCTCCCCCCCAGCCCGTCCCTCTCTCTGGTGACGGACGCTTCATCTCTGGGATGGGGGGCCCACCTCGGTCACCTCAGGACTCAGGGCCGCTGGTCGGAATCGGATCTCTGCCTTCACATCAACGTCAGGGAGCTGAGAGCCGTTCGCCTGGCTTGCCAGGCCTTTCGAAATACACTACAAGACCGATGTGTAGCGGTACTTACGGACAACACCACAGCCCAGTTCTACATAAACAAACAGGGCGGGGCCCGTTCCAACCCTCTATGTCAGGAGGCGCTTCTTCTCTGGGAATTTTGTATAGCCCACCGGATTCACCCTGTGGCCTCGTTCCTCCCGGGTGTTCAGAACACGCTGGCAGACCACCTCAGCAGGTCCTTTGCGACACACGAGTGGTCCCTCAGACCAGACGTTATTCGACCGATCTTCCTAAGGTGGGGGTTTCCCCAGATCGATCTCTTTGCCTCCAGGCAGAACAGGAAGTGCCTCCAGTTCTGCTCCTTCCGAGGCAGCGCCAAGGGGTCCTTGACGGATGCTTTTCTCCTACCCTGGACGGGGCACCTGCTCTACGCGTTCCCCCCGATTCCACTTCTACACAAGGTGATCCTGAAGATCAAACGGGACAAGGCCCACGTCATCCTCATAGCCCCGGCCTGGCCCAGGCAGTGTTGGTATGCGTCCCTCCTCCAGTTCTCCAGAGCCCCTCCCATCAGCCTCCCATTATGCCCAGACCTGATCTCTCAGGACCACGGTCGCCTCCTGCACCCGGACCTCCAGTCCCTCCATCTCACAGCATGGCTACTCCATGGCTGAGAGGCCCAGAGCTTTTATGCTCAGCTGAGGTACAGAACGTCCTTCTGGGTAGCAGGAAGCCTGCCACTAGAAACACCTACATCGCAAAGTGGACCCGTTTCTCCACCTGGTGTGGGGGATTGGCCATCGTCCCGACTCAGGCTCCTATTCCTCGTATACTGGACTACCTCTTAGGCCTTAGAAATCAAGGCCTGTCTACTTCCACCATTCGAGTCCACTTGGCTGCGATCTCGGCTTTCCACCCTGGCCAGGCAAACCGCTCGGTATTTTCTGACCCTGTGGTGTATCGCTTTCTTAAGGGACTGGACAAATTGTATCCGACCGTGAAGCGCCCGATTCCACCTTGGGACTTAAACCTTGTGCTCTCACGCCTCACGTTGCCCCCGTTCGAGCCCCTCGCCACGTGTTCCCTACTCTACCTTTCCTGGAAGGTGGCATTCTTAGTAGCTATCACCTCGGCTCGTAGAGTGTCAGAGATACGTGCACTGACCTCAGAACCGCCCTACACCATTTTTCATAAGGACAAGGTGCAGCTACGTCCCCACCCGGCTTTCCTGCCTAAGGTGGTCTCACCCTTCCATATCAATCAAGACATTTGTCTCCCAGTCTTTTGCCCTAGACCGCATACCTCTGAAAAGCAGCAGCAATTACACACGTTGGATGTTAGGAGGGCTCTTGCTTTTTATTTAGACAGGACAAAGCAATTCAGGAAAACGACCCAACTGTTTGTGGCGGTTGCGGAAAGGATGAAGGGCCAGCCGATTTCAGCCCAACGACTCTCCTCCTGGATCACGTCGTGCATCCACACCTGTTATGAACTCGCGGGCAAACCGCTTGAGAGAGTAACAGCACACTCCACGAGAGCGCAGGCATCCTCTGCGGCCTTCCGGGAGGGAGTCCCTATTCAGGACATCTGCAGGGCGGCCACCTGGTCCTCCGTCCACACCTTTGCCGCACACTACGCCATAGTCCAGCAAACCAGGGACGATGCTGCGTTTGGGTCAGCAGTCTTACGATCAGCAATGGGTCAATCCGACCCCTCCTCCTAGGTATTGCTTGTAGTCACCTAAATGGAATGCATGTGAGCAATCACTCGAAGAAGAAAACAAGGTTACTTACCTGTAACTGTTGTTCTTCGAGATGTGTTGCTCACATCCATTCCAAACCCACCCTCCTTCCCCACTGTCGGATTAGCCGGCAAGAAGGAACTAAGATGGTGCCTGGGGTCGCAGGGGTATATATAGGCTGCTATAAGGGCGCCACTCCAGGGGGCTCCCTGCTCACCCAGGCTATAGCTAGGGGAAAATCTACCCGGCAACCAGGCACGCTGCGCGTACCTAACCTAAATGGAATGGATGTGAGCAACACATCTCGAAGAACAACAGTTACAGGTAAGTAACCTTGTTTTCCGTGGATTTTATTTTATTTCTTCTTAACTCGAGCTCATGTTCCCAACCTTGAAATGTGAGGGTGTAAGTTCTGACCCCCTCCGTCATTCTTTTATTTGATTCTGCTTTCGTATTGCTGAGTTTCCAAATCCTTATTCATTCATAAATTGAGCTAAGCTAATAATTGATTCTTCAGTTCAATGGCTGAACTGAAAAATCCGGAAGGAAAAAAAAAAGAATTTAGTCAATTTAAAACAAAAACTGTTTTATGTATGTATGTATGTTTGTATCTATTGGTTTCTCCCTCCAGAACAAAAAATTAGGCCATATCAAACATGCCTTTGATCCTACTCCAAAAATACATTGTGTAGAAAATAACGGGGGAAATGCCTAGAACGTATATTGGATAGATTTATTTATTTTTTAAAGAAGAAAGTGTGTATAACTTGACCCAACTCTTTTGGCAACTGTTTTTGTCTATTAATGAGAGAAAAATGTACAAACCCAATTTCATTTTATTAATTTGCCTTTGCAAAGGCTTGTTATAAGATATAACCGTAATTAAAGAAGTTGAACTTGCAATGTTTTTCCACGTCTATGGAAATGACTTAAATAGTATTTGATTAGTGGGCCTGTGTAACTAGGTCACCTTACCTCCTTTAACTTCCGATCATGTGCTTGCCTCCATTTCCCCGCTCTGGTTGACTTGCTGTCTCCCTTGGTAGTCCTTCAGCTCTCAGCACTATTGGATCACTGAGGTGAGTTAGCCCTCCGGAAGAGTCTACTTCATCTGGAGTTAACAAACAGACTTCCAACATAAGACAGACAGCCATCTGCCTTGGACTGGGTCTGCTGCTTTACTCCAGGCTCAAAAGCCTTTCTGCCCCTCATCTAAGGGGGTTTCTCACCACTTTCCTTAGTAACGTTGTAGGGAATCCAGACCCTCCCTCTACTCTGGCTCCAAGGCTGGGCACTCTGTGATAAGTAGAGAAGGTCCAGGGACTTTGATCCCTTGCTACACTTCCCTGGATCTTCTTTCCCACAGATTTTCCTGAGCCTCTGAGTGCTTCCTATCACCCCTCTGACTTATTGTAGGAGAACCTTCCTGCTCCCTGCACTTAGGGTAGGTAGATCTTTTTCTCTCTGTACCCTAGTCTGCTGATCAAAGGAGCTGAATTGGTACAAGAGGAAGGAGATTAGTAATTGGGTGATAGTATAGGCCATCAGAAAATTACTAGCTTTTGTGGAGCAAGTAGGGAGCAGGTAAACAATTGTGTCTCCCTGAGTTAGCAACATGCTGTCCCTTCTGTGAGCCATGTCGTTGTGGTACAGTTCATCCCTTAATCTTATACAGGATTCCCCCAGAATCATCCCTGATATAACTTCAGATGATTGACTACCTGTACAAAACAAAGTCGTTTAACTACCTGTCCTTACAAAACAAAGGATTTTCCTGCCACGTAGAGGTCGTTGCTGGGTCTCACTTTTTTTTTTTTCCTCATCCTTCTTCAATCATTTTCAGTCCTGGCAACTTTCCCAATTTTGTGTCTGTGTTTTCTGGGGTTTGCTTCCCATTTTTTATTTTTATCTTTCTTTCTCCTTTCTTTCT
Source organism: Sternotherus odoratus (assembly GCA_032164245.1). NCBI lineage: Eukaryota > Metazoa > Chordata > Testudines > Kinosternidae > Sternotherus > Sternotherus odoratus. The sequence goes on along the minus strand of JAVMKO010000011.1, from coordinate 30,462,581 downwards.
GATTCTCTTCATGTTTTTCTCCCATTTCTTTCCTCTTCCTCTCTCTCTGTCTCCCAATACCTTCCCAACTTCCTTTGTCCTGTTTCAGAATTTTCTGTCCTCTTTCCTCTTCCCTTATTACTCTGACAACTTCTCTTCTCTGGTGTTTCTACCCCACTTTTTACCAGAGGAATCCATTGATACATGAGACATATCTGTGTGTTCCTGTAAAGCAGAGAAGCTAAAATAAGATCTGGCCACTCTCTGCTTCCTGAACTGCAAAGCCCCTCCTAAGTGGGAATATATCTCTCCATTCCCATTTCTCATCCTGTCTCATATGGGTTTTCATACTTCATGTGGTTTTCATACTTCACTAGGAATCTTCCAGACACATCCAGGGGCAAAGCTTGTCCCTAAACATTGTTCCTTATGTTGTTCATCCTTTTAGTTTTAATCAATTAATCATTTTTAAGCTCATTTTTTTCTTACTTTTTTATTATTTGTTTCATTTAAATTTTATTTTTCAGACACCTCTCGTTGAACCTCACATCCCACTTCGTCCTGCTAAAATGATTACACAGGTAATGGGGACATAGATGTGCCGGGGAATTAGGCTGCTGTGCAAATTGAAATAACTGATGGTAGCAGTTTTTCCAATATGGGGGCATGTATCAACTAATACTGTGGTGATCCTTTGCTTTGGACCTTTGAGTATCTTAGACTTACAGTCCTCACTATTTTAGTGTTCTTCACAATTGACCATTTGTGCAGAGACTTTTATGAGGGTTTGGATGGTATTTTTTCTTTCAGCAACCTGTATAGTCAGATATTAAAAATATTTAACATTTGTTCATTTTGTTCCTCATCTTTGCCAAGGTGCCATCAGAAAAGATCCTCAGAGCTGGAAAGATTTTACGCAATGCAATTCTTTCCCGAGCACCTCATATGATAAGAGATCGTAAATATCATCTGAAGACTTACAGGTGTGTGTGAGCTGATTGTGTAAAGCTTTTGGAACTTTTATGTCTACCATCCTCTGACTTGTGATTTATGGCTTACCATGTCTGCAGGTCTCAAAAGGTCTGAAATTACTCTGGGATGATATTTGTTTCTGGGTGTTATGCAGTGTTTAATGTGCCTCATAAATCTGTTCTATGTATTTGACTGGAAATTGATTGTGAACGAAGCATACATATAACCCCCCCCATAAAAGTTAATATTATTATGGTTAATTGGAATATTTTACACATCAGGGTGAAAATATAGATTCACTTTTGGTGTGTCACTAAATAATGAATGAAAATCTCATTAAAACACTACTGCTACTGTATTGATCCCAAAAGAGCTGCACCCATTTTGCTCAATGTGGTTCTCACATCATACAAATTCTCAGGTCTATTTGACATTAAACTTCTCAGTTTACAGTCAGTCTTTCTGATCTTCCTTTTGGGGGCAGCACTATCATGCTGAAATGAGACTTTTGTCACATTGGCAAGATAGGCATTGAAAGTCCAAAATTATAAATGATTCTTCATCATATTGTTTTGCTGGATTAAGAAACATTTGAGTAGCTTTAGTGTTTAATATTTAATCCAAATGATTCATACATGAATCTGAGTATACAGAAAGTGGTTTTCAATCTCTAAGTACTTATGCTGATTAACTATCAAGAGTGCATCACTGATCTACTTTTTCAGAGATACTTTTTCATTCAGTCTAAAATTGACTGACATCAATTTGGTGTATTATAAATGAGTGAGAAATGTGGAACACTTGTGTTTATCGGAATGGTTGTATCAATATGAGTTTCTGGGGTTAGAATACTTATAGGGGAGATACCCTGGCACCATGCACAGTGCATGCAGGTCAGTGCTATGGAAGCTCCTCCATATGACTCTGCCAATTGACCTGAAGCAACAAACACCTGCTATTCTGTTCTTCAGCCTCTTGAATAAAGACTACCCATGCTATAGAACTGTGTCAAACTGTGTGCTGTTTATGTCATGGGGACAAATCTCTAAGATGAGAAATATTTTTCTTGTGATCCAATTGGGATGCAACTATAGCAAGTTTTCAAAAGCAAGTCGCTCTCTAACCTAAATACAAGCATTTTAGAAGCCCCTAGTACCTTCATATTTAAAAGCTGTACATGAGTTTAGAATAGTGAGACTTGTCCAGATGGACCAGACATTCCCTGTTTTGTGTGTGGTTATTTATGGGCTTTTCTAGCTTTGATCATGCTGCTGGGGTTTCTTCTGCTCTGTTGCTTTCTCTGTTGTTATGACAAAGAGTAGGCCTTTATATCTGAAGACAGTCAGAGCCAGGGTCTTTCTGATCTTTTGGGGGTTATTCCATAGCCTTGGAATTTGATCATCAACTGTTGTCATCCCAGTATAATATTGTAAATGTAGGTGCTTTATGTGTGGTCTTAGGTACTTATGGCTTCCTTTAAAGTATGCAGCATAAGATACTATCCTAGGTGATCCAGTATGGCACTGGGTAGCTCTTATGTTCGTAAAATTCCATTTTCCAGAGGTTTGGATTGTTTTGCTTAAATAATTCTTTCGAAACTCAGCATTATTGACAGGTTTTTCAAACAGGTATAAATAGATTATATGCTTCGGCATTGTTTTTTCTATACTGGGGTCTGACTAGTCCCGCTGATGCAGTTTGTTGATACCTGTACTCTTGACAGATGCTTTAATCAATCTCCTTTTACTCACCTGTTTTCATATGATTATTTGACCCTCAGGCAATGTTGTGTAGGAACAGAACTGGTCGACTGGATGATGCAACAAAGTCCTTGTGTTCATTCACGAACACAGGCTGTCGGCATGTGGCAAGTATTGCTGGAGGAAGGTGTTCTGAACCATGGTAAGATAAACTTCGCCATAGGCCAGCTACCATGTGGGAAATGCCTCCCATCAAAGCCTTTGTGGGCCTCCTTCATGAAAAGGGAAGGGATTGTGATCCCATTTGGAACACAGCAGATTGCATCTTAATTCATCAGGGTAAATGCAGCAGTATTGACTGCAGCATTCCACCAATGTGTCTTTGTAACTCAGGAGAATAGATTGTAATTTAACAATGATGGCAGGAATTCTAATCATGTTATTAATGTGCATTCACAGTTCACAGTTAGTGTGATTATATAGTCATCTTTGTGTACATTGAAAAAAACCCCATGAGATGTGCTGGCACAATGACATTACAGTAATGGATTTTAAATAGAGATGGGCCTGAGCTACAATACTGAGATGGGCCTGAGCTACAAAACACCTGGACCTGGATCCAGATGTTTCCAGGTGTTTGGATCCATGTTTTGAGTTGGCCTGTTATAAGGACCACTTTAAAAATTCAGATCTGGATCACAAACATCCTAATGGTCAGATCAAGGTTTTGGTTTTGGTTTATCTGTTTTTTCCCCGGCCTTTACATATACCGACGGTAGGTTATCTACAGAAATGGATTTTTATACTACACCCTTCCTCTCCCTTTCTTTAACATCACAAACCCTTTCAGATCAGGGTCAGGGTCAGGGTCCGAGGTTTTCTGTGTGCAAATCACTGAACTTCCAAACTGCACCTTCATCCTTCTCCATTCCTCCCTCCCCCCTCCCCCCGAAGGGCACAGTGTTATCCCTACTGCCCTTCCCTGAGGGGGATTACAGCTCTAACTTCTATCAGGGGCTACACAGCACCTGCAGTGTTTGCTGCACGGATGCCTTGAATCAACCCTGGCCATGCCCCGTTAAGTCAGCATTTCCCACATTTGGAGTGGAATTGCCCGCATGCTTGGAGGAGAGATTGTGGGTGCGTGTTTTGTCCTGTTGTAATCTTACCTTGGCAGATGTTCTGCTCTCAAAGGTCTTTCACTAGAATCTGTGCCAGTGAATTTGGCCCTGCCAATATACACAGTAGCTTAGAAGGAATTCAGATACTTCTTAGTATATTATCTTTAGGCCTTGGCCATACTGTCTGGGTAAGGAAATCATACTAGAGGGTCTTGTTAGAACAGCTTTGTTTAAATAGAGTTGTTGTTAATACAATTATTGGTCCAGTGTGGACAGTTTCACTTGAATGAGTTGCTCTGGGGAAGAAATGTGTGTGAGAAAGCTACAAGCATAGAAACCTCTTGGAAAGCATTTGTAGTGCAAAATTAAGGAAAAGTTTTGTACAAACTAGTAACGTGTATCAGAAAGAACAAGGACAATTCACTCTCTTGATATTTCTCTGCCATTTTCTCTTGCTTGTTAAACTATTATGTCTCTGCCACACACCACATAATATACCATTTCTGTGAAGGTTCCTTTTTAATGAGGAGTTTAATATTGATACCTGATGTCAATGATGTTGCTTTCAGTGGATCAAGAACACCATTTCCAAGACAAATACTTGTTTTATCGATTTTTGGATGATGAGCATGAAGATGCCCCAATGCCAACTGAGGAAGAGAAGAAGGAATGTGATGAGGAGCTACAGGATACTATGCTTCTGCTGTCTCAGATTGGGCCAGACGCCCATATGAGGATGATTCTCAGAAAACCGTAAGCAGATTAATAGCAGATTATTTTAAATCGGTCTCAACACCCCTGAACTTTGAAACACAGTGGGGTCAAAATTTTGGCCCAAATCTATAGCCAATTCTTGTGGCTCATGCCTCTGGCCTCTGAAAAATCTTTATATTCTGCTAGCCTTTTTCTCCATATAACAAGAGAAACTGTGAGGGAGCTATGGCATATTGATAGGCTTCCTTTTGGCTGATTACTCCATTTCAGCATTGGTCCATTGAAGCGGCACATAATGTAAAAGTGTCTTGTGAAATCCATCCAGTTTCAGCCCTTATCACTGTTTTATAAGCTGGGCTGTGAATTCAAGATGAGCAGCCAGGTCTGTAAATAGTCACCGTATCCACCTCTGTGAGAAGTACAGCATGTTGAACTTTTATTTCTGCTGCCCCTCTTCACAGAAATAAGAGAATATGCAATTTCCAAATACCGCTATTTAACACTCTTAAAGCTGACATGACACTCAGCCAGCTGTCCACCTTCCATTCATTTTTAATGGTTAAAATATCAACATAGCAGGTAGCTTCTTAACAGTAATGTTCAGTAGCAGTTGTTTGGCCAAACTCATATGTGGTAGAACTTCATTGTCTTCACTAGAATTATATCAGGGATTAATTTGGGTCATTGCATTTACTAGCAAAATATGAAACTTTCCATGACTATGGTTTATTGATATGCTTTTTATTGTTATAAAATCAATATATATTTTTAAAAAATCTGAACCTGGTCACATAAGGAGATCTGTATTTTCCAGATGGAAACTAATGCCTTCCTACCCACCAGGTTGAACTTCTGTCTCGAAACGATTGGTTCAGTCCATGTTTTTATTAATATACCTCAGATACAGTGAAACCTGCTCTAAGGCCTCCTCCAGTAGGCAACCCTATGTCTTATGTCTTAAATGCTCAATTTATACTGACTGCAAAGCTTCCAATGCAGAGTTTATTTAACCTTTATTTAAAGCCTTTATGAGGAACATGAATTTTGGCGACCGCTTAAGACAGGTTTCATTGGCTATTAAATGCACTGAGAATAATTCTCTCAAGTGAACTTCTGATTTCAGGGGGCTGGTGGTGCGGAGTGAGTGTGTTGCAGGCCCACCAACAGCAATTCTGGGCCCCAGGGCAGATGAATCAATGGGTCCCCGGGCCCTCTACAGGGCCAGTGCAACCACTAGGTGACCTAGGCGGTTGCCTAGAGGGGCACCAGTTTTGAGGGTGGTACTTAACCGTTTTGAGGGTGGTACTTAACCGTTTTGAGGGCGGCATTTTCCAACCATCAGCGGCATTTCAGAAGCAGCTCTCAGGAAAAATTTCTGCAGACATGCCCGGTCTGCTGCTGCTTCTGTCGGTGGCATTTCGGCGGCAGGACTGGAACTTCCAGAAACCTTTTTTTTTTTTTTTTTTTTTTGCCACTCCAGAAGCTCCGCTCATCTTCGGCGGACTTCAGCTGCTCTTCTCGTTAGTCACCTATGGCAGCAAAAATGCTCACGTCAGCCCTGGCCCTCTCCCTTGGTTGGGACCACAAACGTCTCTTCCCAGAGAAGCCCCGAACGCCCCTCCCCTGCCAGAGGAGCCCCAGGACAGCCTCGCTGACCCAACCTGCTCTGGGGAAAAGCTGCAGCATCTCTTGATTCAAAGATGCTTTTGATAGGCTCCATGCAGGTTCTGGGACAGCTGAGGCAACGGTATTTGCTCCACCACTGCCTCAGCCACCCCAGAACTTGCATGGGGCATATCAAAAGCATCTTTGAATCAAGAGATGCTTTTCCCCAGAGCAGGCGGAGCTGCAGCAGCCTGGGCCTTTGAGCCCTTTTAAATCACCCGGGCTCTTGGACAGTTGCCCCTTTTATTTCCCGCCACCTCCCCGTCTGTGGGCTTGGCCAGCAGGAAGAGGGGGACCCTCCCACGGAGCTCGCTGCTGCTAGTGGGGAGAGGGCTTGGGGAGTCCTCCTCTGGCCCCAGTCCTGGGGCAGTCTGCCTGCAATCTAAACTCCTCATCCCCACCCCAGAGCCCGTAACCCCAGCCAGAGGCCTCACCCACCCCCCCACACACCGCAACCCTCTGCCCTCGCCTTGAGCCCCCTCACACATCCCAAAGGCCTCATCCCCAGCCAGAGCCCCTATCCCCCTGCATTCCCACACACCGTGCAAGGGAAACTGTTAAATGCTTACTGTTTCAAGTCAATTTTACATTATTTAAAAAAATGTGTGTTAGCTTACAAGGCATGTATGTGGGGGCGGGACTTGGACCTGTTCTGGGCACCACCAAAAATTAAACAAATCTGGTGCACATTGCTCTTGTCCCATTTCTGTTCTGAATCCGTTCCCTCCTCCACGCTTGTCTCTGTGTTGTCTGTTTAGAATGCTCTTTGGCACAGGGGCCTGTCTTATTGTATATATGTAATGCAGTTAGCACATTTTTTAGCACAACATGAATAACAGCAACAAATGGTTAATAAAAATGTTGAATTTCAAAAAGCGTAAGCATTGAAATCAGATATTTGGTCCTGTAGAAGATGATTCTTAGTGTGACAGTACGTTAAATAGACAGCTTCCATTTTTTGTTAATGCTAGAGGTCACTACTGCACTTAAAATAAAAAGAGCTTTCCCTGTTTCACACACTATAGGAAAGCCAAGCCATGAGCCCGATGCTTCTGCAAACCTATCTATAGTCAGCGAATCTCAGCATTTTTCTCTCATGGAGTTTTCCTATCTATCTTCCATTGAAATGGGGAGCAGAACTCCTCAAACTCATGAGTAGATGGGAGTTGACCCATGAAACTCAGGGACTACCTGAGAACGGTGGAACCATCTGTTATTGACCTATACTTTTGCACCACTTCCTAGCCCCTCACCGCCCAATGGTTGCATGACTTCTGTAGAAGGGTTCCCATGGACTACGATGCCAATGGTGCCCATCAAATCCTTCTGAATAAAGTGGCTTTCACTGGACTCAGCACAACTAATATAAGTTAAAACTGACAAGATCAGTGACAATTGTCATCCTAACTCCTTCCATAGAGTTAAGAGGAATAGTTGCTGGGAATAGCGTCTGTTTCCCCCTCCATATGTCCTCTCCTCACCTCCACAGGCCAGATCCCTATGGAAAATCCTCTAAGGATATTCCATGAGGTGTTGGGAACAGAGTGAATATATTTCATATTTTCAGCCTACGGTACCATATTAAAAACTTTTATAAAGCTCACTTTTCATACATTATATTACTGGAAGTTGGGCATCCTGTCTGTGCTAAGATCTATCAATGCCTTTGAAACCTCAGTGGCTCCTCAAAGGCCTAGCAGTTTTGAGTAGACACCACTACATCTGCCAGAAGTTCAGAGATGTCTCAGGGACATTGGCTCCGCTTCAACCTGAGCAGGATCCCAAATTTTCAAACCAAATCAGCTGCTTTTGAAATAGTCACCATTTCCGGAGAGGTTGCAAAGCTCCGATAATTACCATGAAACAAATAAGACAGTATTCTTGGATGAGAAGATTACTTTGAGAATTTGATTGTATAATGAAGCGGTTACTTTGAAAGGTACTTTCTATTGTTCACAATCTGAAACTCTTCAGTAAAATGTGTCGCTTGTTTTGACAGCTGACTTTAAAAATTCTCTGTTTATTACATTAACTGCAGCATTTTAACTGTCAAACTATGAAATAATGTTCTATAGTTTAAAAATCAGAATAGGGCTTCAGGGAAATTTTTGACAGGCTCTTGTTGCTACTGGTATTTGAAAAAAACACATACATTGTGAATGTGAAATTAGCTTTTTGTGAAGCTGCAAACATAGCTCCCTGCTATCTCACAATGCCTGCTATCACCGGTGAAGACCTGTAGTAGGTTCTTGGGAAAATATTTTAGGTCTAACACAGCTCTAGCTTGCAAGCTCTTCAATCCTTCAGTATGAGAATGACATCCTGAAACAGTTTTTTTTTTCCTTTCTGTGTTTTAGTTTGTGTTTAATATGTTTAGCTGTAGCATGAATGATGGTAGGACCTAATTAAACATGGCAATGTAATATAAAGTCATACATTAATGACAGCATTCTGTCTATAAGGTGAAAAATGTGCCTTAGATATAGTATTTAACTTAGGAGGTGATACTATAATATATATTCTCTTTTTCACAGTCTTATACTCTAATTTGAAGTATGCTAGCAGCATGACTCTTAAAACAATAAATCTGTGCTACAGATTTCTTCTTAGTATCCATAAGTAAATGAATACACGTGATCACTAATAAACTTTCCGTGTCACGGGGACTTTACCTTGGCTCATACTTTAAAAAAATATGGTGGGTATGCATCATGTTATAGAAAGGAAAATAAAAGTATACTGTACAAGGAAAATAGAAGAGAACAATATGTAGCAAAATAAATGTTGCCGTTATTGCTAACAACCATTTATATAGCACCATGGATATACTCTCTTTCCTGAAAAAAAATAATTCTAATGCCAAATTCAGCCTTGTTTTAAGGGGCCTTTTTCCTTAAAGGCCATATTCTGATTCTGTATAAAACAATGGGATTTTTCACCATTAACCTCTATGAAACCAGTCAAGAATTAGCATTGAGATAAAATTCAGATATCTTTCTGCATTTCACCTTACTGAGGTTTGCATGATAATACAAGATAAATATGTGATAAGATGGAATTTAAGGAAATTGTCCAGCAGGCCTGAATCAAGAGGACAGATGTAGATGGCCTTCTTCCATAATATGGTGAGAGAACACAGACACACACCTATATATATATAAAATAATTAATAATAATATATAATAAACAGCTAAAAGTGGCTTATTTCCTTCTTTCACTGTGAAGTCATAGCACGGAATGATATGATATTTAGAATCAGTAGGGAAAAGATATGAGCTTTTATGAAATCTGTGTTCAGTTTAGCTGCCACTGTAATGTATTTATATGTTTGATGTGTGTGCAAATTAAATAAATAAATGGAGATATACCTATCTCCTAGAACTGGAGAGACCTTGAAAGGTCATCAAGTCCAGTCTCCTGCCTACACTAGCAGGACCAAGTACTGTCCCCTGACAGATTTTTTTTTCCCCAGATCCCTAAATGGCCCCCTCAAGGATTGAACTCACAACCCTGGGTTTAGCAGGCCAGTGCTCAAACCACTGAGCTCCCCCCTTTATTTTATTTATAAAAATAAAGTTATACTGGCCCTCAGCTAGTCCCAAGCCAGTTTTTATCATCTCAAAGTCTGGGATCAGAAATGTAATGTGCACAGTATTTATTGATCACTTAATATCACCTGAGGTCTCCCGTTCATTAATGAATAGTCTGATTCTCCATCTCTCTCAATTTATTATCCTGTATGTAACCAGGCATTGCTGCTAGAATGTGTCCCCTGCAGAAACTAGGTCTTTACACAGCAGGATCCTACAAATCTATATCAGTGGGGCACCACGCAGGTTTAACTGAAGCAGTGATGCCTAATATCTCTCCCTGTGACATCTGGAGAAGCAGAAATAAATGCTGGGCACATCCACTATAGATTTCCACTCCTCCCCCTGTCATGTGTGATACTCTTAGTAATGCTAAAGAGAGACAAATGAACACATCGACAGAAGAATATATCCATTTCTCAGAAGAGATCTCATGCAATTGGACATAATCCTTATTTTTTAATTGATGTACTGTATATCTTTTCCCATTTATCAAGACATACTGCTTTGTACACATCAAATGTGATTAATGCTATTGTTTACTTAAAGAATATATTGGTTTTAACTGTTAAAGCCTTACCTCGTGTTGTCTTATTATGGCAGAAGAATACACAGTGAAAGACACTATATTCTAGCTTAGGATAAAAAGCTTGTTTTGTGGAAGAGGACACACAGGGCTAAGTTATACTCTTACTTATACAGGTGTATCCTCACAGAACCAAGTGGGGGCTTCACCCTTGTACTTGAGAGCAAAATTTTGACCAATTGTTTATAGTAACAGCAACTGGAAAGTGAAATGTTACGAGTCACTACAAGGCAGAGCAGTACCAAATCAATTTCTATTATTCCCTGTACAATTTATTCTGTTCTGTATAAGAAAAGCATAATTCCATCCATGCTGCCTTTATGCTAAGGTGTCCTTTCATCTGTATAATAGTAAATACATACCATTGGTAAATGTAGAACAAATCAAAACCTTAGCTTGCCTGGCAGACCAGAGAGGTCGATTTATCTTATATTTTGTATGATCTCTTCACTACTACATTTAACCAGTAGAAGTCTCCAACCAATTCTTTTTAGGAAAAGATGAAATACTCTTAACTCCAGAGGGAAAAGATTGCTAGGTGATCCAACAAATCTCTCCCCCTCTCTCTTATAAATGATTTAGCTTGTTGTTCCAACGGGTGATTAGACAGAGAACTTACAGAGCAATATATTCATTTTTAATGTGATTCTCTGATCCTGTAGATACTGGCATCTCCTGTTATACTGAATATTTTTTGGAAATGTTTCTTTCAAAAAGCACCATTGTGACATAGAGGGCTGTTCAAAGATTCAACTGTATTGTTAACATTTTGGATATCATATGTAGCAGAAGGCTAGAGTTAAGGACCATGCACTAAACTGTTCTCAGTACTGGTGTGGAAAACTTCTCTGCTGCTTCTGCTATCTAGACCAGGCTTTCTGTATCTCTCTACCTGCTTCCATTTGTCAAACCTAATCTTAAAACCTTGCTTTCCTCCCCTGCTTATGCCTTCTGTAGGGTGACCAGATCACAACACTGAAATATTGGAACACATTGGGGTGCTGTCAGCCCCACCCACAGTCCATCCCCCACTCCTCCCAGACTCCACCCCCCCGTCCCAGGTGTCCCCCCCCCCCCAGTTGCTCTCCCTTCCTCATCCTCCAGCTCGCCGCTGGCTTGCTGCATCCCTCCTCAGTCCTCCAGCCAACGCTCACCTCTCCATCCTCCCCGCCCGCCACTCGCCTTTTCATTCCCCTGCTACTCGCCTATGGCGCTGACTTCCCCACTGCCGGGTGGGTGCTCGCCCACCCCATACCACTCTCACACACACACCCCATTCCACCCTCTTTCCCTAAGTCCCTGCCCCTGCCCTACCTCTTCTCCATCTCTTCCCCCGAGCACGCCATGTCCCTGCTCCTCCCACTCCCTCCTGGAAAGTCCAAACCGCACCAAACAGCTGTTAGGCAGCGGGAAGCGCTGGGAGGGAGGGAGATGGAGGAGCGGGCATGTGGCGCACTGGGGGAGGAGAAGGAGGGAAGGAGTGGGGAGCAGGACAAAGAGTTAAATATTGGGACAGTCCCGATTTTATCGGGACATCTGGTCACCCTAAGCTTCTGATTGTTCCCTCTCTCTGATGTTGGCCCTATGATTGAATAATGTATTTGCCATAAAATGTATTTGTATCACTGCATTCTGGGATTTATACCATATACTCTCTGGAATTATTTGGTGCTCTAATGCAGTGATTCTCAACCAGGGGAACCTTTGGGGTACTTTTTTTCAAAATTGATATTAGTTGTTCACTGTATTTTAGGATGTTTTCATTAAAGTTTACTGTTTCACACTTAATTGGTACAAACGCTTTTGCAAAATTTCCACCATATTGAAAATTAGGTTCTTTAGTAAATATTGTTTTATTTTATAAAATATATTATTTTATTTTATAAAAATATAATTTTTAGAGCTGAAAATTTGCAGAAAGTGATTGATTCAGCAGTCATGCTTTTTGTCTGTTTGTTCATAAGTTGTCTCTGAGCAACATAAAAACTTTATTCCCTGTTGAAGCCATTTGTCAACTAATCCATGGTTTATAGAGTATCTATGAGAAGCTTACTGTAAGTGCTCAATTTTCACAATTCAAGTTGTGTGAGTTGGTTTTGATTGGATACACAGATCAAATGATGCTTTTGTTTACTTACTGGAAAAACACAACAAAGAGAACCTGGTTTCTAGTATAAATACTGTCATACACACATTCAAAATTCACTCTAAAATTCACTGATTCCATAAACATACTTCCTAGAAATTAGTTGACTGGAATATTAATAGATAATGAACAATAAGTGGATCAAAAACAGCCCAGGAAATTCCTTTTATTCCTACACACACACACACACACCAGTGCATATTCACAGAACACCGTTAAGGTTCTTTTCCGTTTCTAATTAGCCACACAAGTTGAAGGATGACTTTCCAATGAACAGCATACATAATATTCTTCTTTCCTTGTTAGTTACATTTTGTTTCCCAATAAGATACGCTTTAAATAGTTATGTTAGAGTTTATTATGGTATAAAGCTTCTTCAGGGCAATTTTTTTTTATAGTTAAGAAATATAAAGACACTTAGCTGACCCCTTAAACTCATTCTGCAAATATTATTCCTTAGGAGTTTGGTTTGGGGTGGGTTTTTATGGGTGAGGGTTTTTTGGGTTTTTTTTTTTTTTTTTGTATTTTGTTGATTTTGTCTTTTCTTTGTAGACCTGGCCAGAGAACTGTAGATGATCTAGAAATTATATATGAAGAACTTCTTCACATTAAGGCCTTATCTCATCTTTCTACCACAGTAAGTATTTTTGGTTGAGTTCTTATATATATAAATGATTGCCAAAAAAAAGGGTTCACAAAGGGCGGAGTTTGAGGGTCCCAAGACTCTTTCCACGCCAACCCCATAGTTGGGGCACCAAGCACAGACACTGTGTTGCCAGTGCCACTTCTAGTCTGCAAGTGGACTTTTGGCTGAGTCAGCTACAATTCTTTTGGGGACTTCTGTTTCTTCATAGCCCTTCCTCATCTTCCTTATTTGTGACTAATGGCTTAAAGCCAAGGTCTGGCCCAAAATCTGTATGTAATTTAATACATGTTGATCCTGACCCTGCTCCCACTTAAGTCAATGGGAGCAGAATGGTGCCCACTGGCAGACTGTTACATTTAGTACCAAAAATGCAGTACACAGAAAAACTATAATTCTTCTCTCTTTATTTTAAGGTAAAGCGAGAATTAGCAGGTGTTCTAATCTTTGAGTCACATCCTAAAGCAGGAACTGTCTGTAAGTAAAAGGGATCCAACCATATCTTTTTTCTCATGTGTGGTATTAGACGAGTATTTAAATTACTATGTAAAACTGAACACTCCCAAACTGGCTGTTCAGAACGTGCAAGTGGCCAGTTGCAAAACGTCTCTGGATTGCTATTTAGACTTCTGCACTCCCTATTGTTTGGGGGTGTTTGTATTTGGGGTTTTGGTTTGGACTTCTCCCTAATTCAAATGGATTTTAATTTTATTGTACGCTAATGAAAATGTTATTCTCGTGGTATTTAGAAGCCCAGCTTTGTGTATAAAAATATTTAAAATGTGATTGTTTTGAACTTTTTATATGGATAAGCACTAGAAAATTAATGTCAGGTAATCGGAACTTTAAGGATTAGGGTTAGATATCACAGCAACCTGTAAGCACTTTAAGGATTAGGGTTAGATCACTAAGCACCCTGTGTATCAGTTAACAATTGATAACATAACGTTCATAAAGATGCCTATGGAGCAATGGCAAATTACAGCTGCTTCTAGTATTGTCTTAGGGAAAAAGGGCTTCATACAAATATTATAAAATTATTAGTATTCATTTTTTCATCTCAGATCAAAAGAAAATTGCTTTTAAATCATAATGTGACCTTTTTCAAGATGGTAAGACCCGCTAAAATGACTTCAGTATAGTTATTTTATATTGGTGTAACTGAGGGAAGAATCTGGCCCACTTATGCTAAAAGGCACCTATATTCTTAACATAAAATCTTTTCTCTTTTTTGTAGTATTCAATCAGGGAGAAGAAGGTACTTCTTGGTACATTATCCTAAAGGGATCGGTAAATGTAGTCATTTATGGCAAGGTATTTTTGAAAACCTTTTATTATTATTTTTGTTAGTGGGACTGTAAAAATAAACTTTACAGGAATATAGTTTGATTTACAGCAAGATTATGTTATTTGGGGTAAAAAGTAGAATATTGTTTTCAGTTTTCAATCAAAAAATGATTCCAAATTATTTCATTCATTATGCTTTTTCATGGCTGATGTATAATTTCAGGACTATAATTTGTGTATAGATGTACAAGTTCAAGACTGTAGACCATTTGAACATAACTCAGTGCAGTTACATCAACATTTGTACTACAAAGTGGTTTAAATCAAACACAAACAATGAAACATTATGTCATAGCACACCCTCTCCAAGATTCTCAGTGACTACTTAGCTAGACAGATCACACACACATATTTAGCACTTAGCAGTAGTTACTGCTTTAATTACAATAGTAGTTGTCACACCATAATGCTAACATTGTCTTAATATAGCTTTGTTCTCATTCACTGATAGCGGACTACTAAACTGCCTGAAGTTATAGCATTATAATCCCTATGTAGCTATATTCAACACAACAAAAAATAACGCCCAAATTCACATGTAGCCTACATCTACACAATGAGCTGTGGTGTGATTCCCCTGATCACATGCATGTACTCACGCTAGCTCTCATCAATGGGTAGGAGTGTAGGTGCAGCAGCATGGGTACTGGCAGCGGAGGCACGACTTTGCGGTGCTAAAGACATACTCACTAGTTTCAAGCAGGTTTCTGCTTATCACAGCTAGTTGTACCTCCGCTGCCACTACTCTGGCTGTGCAGCTCTTTGTATTCTTCTAGCGCTCATCGAGCTAGCGCAAGTATGTGTACATGAGCAGGGGAATCACGCCTAGCTCAAAGTGTAGACGTAGCCAAGTCCTTTGATTGGTCATTCATTCAGAACTATTACCATTTGTGAGCATGATCACATATGAACCATCATATGTTAGCTTAAATTTTATTATCACTTCACAAAGTATACTAATTTGTAAACAGGAACTTTAAATACAAAAAGTATTGTTCATCTTACCAACCTTTTACCATAATATGGAGATATAATTCTGTATTTTCTTTTATGCCATTTCATGTCTAATTATTTAAGCATATATAACTAATGCTAAAGAAGCTATATAGGTATTTTCAATATAATTAACGTGTCACCTCTCTTTAGAGTATTTTTTAAATGTCCACTGACAAACAATTAAAAATGATCCCTTTAAATATGTTTCTGTTTTAAATAATATATATATGTATTGTACTTTTTGAATAAATTGACATAGATTGATGTGTGTTGCCCCACAAGGGTACTCCCATTAAGTGGCTTCAAATGGTCTATTCATGTGAGTAAGGGTGACTCACACAAGTAAAAGTCAGAAAACAGAGCTTAGTTTTTCTTCAGATTTAAGGCAAAAATGTCCGTATAAGAGAGAAGATATCTACTACATATTCTGCTTTCAGCCTAGGTACTTTGGAGGAAAGTACAAAAATCCCTATGGTGGTCTGATAGGAAATAACCTGTTCATAGAGGAAGTTACTTCCTAATCCCTGGCAGGTAGTAGTCAGTTTATGTCCCAAAGCATAATGGTTTATATCCCTTCTAAGAATTTTTTTATCTTATCTAATGTAACGGTATATTCTCTACTTAACCATATAAATGTCAAATCCTTGTAGAATCCTACTGATCTTTTTGGCCTCAGTGATACATTGAGGTAAAGAGTTCCAGAGATTAATTATAACTGTAAAAAGAATATTTCCTTTTCTTAGTTTTAAATATGTTTTAAATATGTTGCCTGTCACTCCTCCATTTCATCAGGAATTTTTGCGCAGGCCTTTACCACCATATTCACATCTATTAGCAGATGTCTTTATTCACCTCAGTGTTCCTCTGTACCTGACAGTTTTCCTTCAATTCCTACTTTAAATAACCCTCCAAAACTGCAAATTTTTGGGTCAGCAATCTGTTCTCATTTTAGTTAAGGTAATGCTCAGAAAGTGTCCCGGTGCCTAATAAATTTCCTCTTTATGAGAGAGATTTTCACCAGTGAATATGGGAGCTCTTAACTCCTTTTGACTTTTAATGATAGTTCGGCACCTAATTACACTTGGTGCCTTTGAAAATCTCCCCAGACATTTTCTCATGCTGGACTGCATGTGGAACTCTAACCATTTCAGTGACAGCTACCATAGAGATCCCAGTATTATGTCTTTTTCTTATACATCCAGATTTAGCTTCCAGGTCATCTCTCACTCCACCCTGTGGGCCCGATTTTCACCCAGTTAAATCAGTGTAACTCTGAAGTCAGTGGAGCTATGCTGATTTACACCACCTGAAGATATGGTTCTGTCTCTTTAGTGTCAGTAGATAAAATGACCAAGCAACTCTCCAGCACTCACTAGAAGCATATCTAGATGTTTTGTGAGCTCTGTCATCTATAGAGCTGATAAATCACTGAACCATTCTCAGAGTCATCACATATCCAGCTATTCATATTTCTAATGATCAAATCCTCTCCCACCAGTCTGTTGACTTATTACAGTGGTGTTCCCACCTCCTGGGAGGGACTACTTTATATATGAGGAATGATCAGCCTCCTTTACCTAAACTGGAAGATGGAAATTTGTACCTCCATTCCAGCTAGATTCTCCTTTCATTAGATCAGGACATCCATCATGGACATGTGTGTTATAGAAAAGAGCAGAGTAGGCAACAGAGCCTGACACTGTTGGAAAGGAGAATTTCACTCCAAAGCTGTTCTTCAGCAAACTAGATGTGTATTTTTCATGGTCTCTTGTTTTAAATCAACAACTTTAAATCAACAACCTTCGCTCTGAGTCTAATTTCAGAGAACAAGCCCATTCTTTTCTATTCTTGCCTTTCCCTGGTAATAATAATAAGCAGTCATCAAGTATTGTTTCCTAGTCATTATTTTAGCTGTTGATTTCCTGCCAAGTACATTTGTTTTAATATTGGATTTTGAAGTTTGGTGTTTGCACATGGCATTTGAATGAGATGAACTATAATGATGATCTTTGTGTATAAATGTTTTGCTATTTATAGGGTGTGGTATGTACCCTACACGAAGGAGATGATTTTGGCAAGTTAGCGCTAGTGAATGATGCTCCAAGAGCAGCATCCATTGTTTTACGAGAAGATAACTGCCACTTCTTGAGAGTAGACAAGGAGGACTTTAATAGAATACTTAGGGTAAGTGTTGGGTAAGACATTACACTAACATCTGTCCTCTGATATTTGCCACCTCCAGGGGCCTGCTTTCTAATCTTGCAAACATTTTCAGAACCTGTCATTAGTGTCGATAAATGCAAATCAACCCAAAGCCTCATTTGAAATAACTTGTAATTAAAGAAGAGAGGCCTAACATCCTAGAAAAAAAAAAACAACCCAAGTAGCCCATTAAATAAACTACAGGAAAGTACATTGACTCCCTGCTCACAGTATCTGGAAAGATGTACAGTAAACCCTCGATTTAACGGACCTCGATTTAACGGACTTCGGATGCAACGGACAAAATTTCTGAGCAAGTCTGATGCATTCCTGATCCATTTCTGGCGGGCTGGCTGCCAGCTCCCGGCTGCCGCCCGGGTCCAGGCAGCGGGCGGGCTGGCTGCCGGTTCCCTGCTGCCGCCTGGGTCCAGGCAGCGGGCGGGCTGGCTGCCGGCTCCCGGCTGCCGCCCGGGTCCCGGCAGTGGGCGGGCTGCGGAGCTGTCGCCCCGACCCTGTGGCGGGCGGACTGCTGCTCTGACAGCTCTTTTTTTATTATTATTAAATAACGGACTTTTTGATTTAACGGACACCCCCTAGCCCGAATTAGTCCGTTAAATGGAGGTTTTACTGTACTGGCCTAATTTTTGTGCTTATTAATGGTAGAAGAAAAGCCCAGTGGTGGTGTTTATAACTTGAATATAACCCCTGATGATCTGATTGTGATTGGTTGGGAACATCCTATAAAATACAAGGCCAGAAACATTATTACCCTAGACTGGAATGTCTATGTGTCTACTGGAGTGATGGCGGAATCAGCTCAGACAGCACTGCACTTGAAAAATTTCTTGCTGATGTTGTGTGGCACCTAAACTAATAGGGAGTGAGATGCTCTAGGTACTGAGACCTGGTTGGTCTTGGAGACTCCAAAACAGTTGAGTTTTATGGAGCTCTTGCTGTCTGATTTTAGCAGGATTTCAAAGATTTCCCTGATGTACTAAAACCTGGGTGCCAGATTCATTTGTGTTTAAATCTGCACCCCTTCTGGCTCTGGCTTTGGCTTTATTTTACTTGTATATAATTGTTTCCACCCTAGACTCTGAGTAGCTTTTTAACACTTTATTGGGCTAGGATTTATAATTCTTCTCTCAGCCTTTCATGGAAGGGCTGGGGTTGAAATGACTCTACATTTTAAAGGTGGGGAGAAGGGTTGGTGCTGGCAATCTGCTTTCTTCCCACTTCATACCTGTGACCCCCTTCCTGGAGGCTGCTGCTCTAGACTTCCCCATGATCTCCCCTTGCCCACTGGGGTAGTCCAATTGCAGATCCTCCTCATTCTGCCTGCAGGGAGAAAGGGTGCAGAGAGGGAAGGACCAGCTGCAGAGACTTGGCTATTCAGCTTTTGTTGAAGTTATTTGAAAGTCATTCATTTTTTAAAAGTAATTAAGCATCCAAGTCAGGTGCAGTAACTATTAAAAACAACTTATCTTGCAGGATGTTGAAGCAAATACAGTAAGACTCAAAGAACATGACCAAGATGTCTTGGTATTAGAGAAGATCCCAGCAGGAAACAGAGCCTCTAATCAAGGAAACTCACAACCTCAGCACAAGTATGTTTTCATTCAATAGTGCAAATGTCAGACTGTGATTAACCTTCTCATATGGTATTATTATCTTTAAAAAAAGAATATTCTTCTGTGGAAGAAATCAGTGTATGTAAGGGTAGTAGTTGTGGGGTTTTTTTTAGCATCAGTTAATCACATGCCCTGTAGTGCTTAATATATCATTTCCAGCGTGCACTAGGTATACAACTTTACACAATAATTCTCTAAAGCTCCAATTGTAAATATTCATCTCATGAATGGCTTTTAAATAGATTGCACATGGGGAATGATGAACCCCCATTAAGCAGAGCAATTGTGTAAAATTAGGCTGACCATATTTCCTTGAGACAAAAACGGGACATTGGGATAGCAAAAATGGGACGGGGTTATGTAATATTCTGTATTCATGAAAAAGTAAGACGATAAAAAAAGTTTTATTACATGAACATACAGTAGACTCTCGATTATCCAGGATGATCGGGAAAACCTTAATCCCGGTTAATAAAATCCCGGATAATCAAGTGTCTACTGGGGCGGCGGGGGGGGGGGGGGGAGGGGAGTTTCGCAGCCGCCCTGGGGCGCGGGGGGGGAGGGGGTGGTCCCACCACCTGCCCCAGTCAGCTCCCGCTGCCAGCCTGGGTGTAGGGAACCCAGGCTGGCAGCGGGAGCTCAGACGCCGGCCAGCAGGAGCCTGCGGGGAAACTCTAAAGCGGCAGCCAGCTGAGCGCTCAACCTGCCGCCGCTTTGGGGTTTTCCCCCCAGGCTCCTGCCAGCCGGGGTCTCAACTCCCGCTGCCAGCCTGTGTTCCCTACACCCAGGCTGGCAGCGGGAGCTGACTGGGGCAGGAGAGAGCCCAAAGAGGCCGCGCGCTGAACGCTCAACCTGCCGCCGCTTTGGGATTCCCCCCAGGCTCCTGTCAGCCAGGGTCTCAGCCCGCTGCCAGCCTGGGCTTCCTACACCCAGGCTGGCATCAAGTTGAGACCCTGGCTGGCAAGGGATCCACCGGGGGAAACCCCAAAGCGGCGGCAGGCTGACTGCTCAGACCGCTGCCGCTTTGGGCTCTCTCCCCAGGCTCCTGCCAGCCGGGGTCCTGCTGCCTGCCCCAGTCAGCTCCTGCTGCCAGCCTGGGTGTAGGAAGCCCAGGCTAGCAGTGGGAGCTGAGACCCCCGCTCACAGGAGCCTGGGGGGGGGGGGGGGGAAATTCTAAAGCGGCAGAGATCTGAGAAGTGGCGGCAGCGGCCGAGCTCTCAACCGACTGCTGCTTTAGAGTTTCCCCACAGGCTCCTGCTAGCTGGGCTCCCGCTGCCAGCCTGGGCTTCCTACACTCAGGCTGGCTGCAGGCTGAGACCCTAGCTGGCAAGGGGCCAGTGGGGGAAACCCCAAAGCAGCGGCAGGCTGAGCGCTCAGCCCCCCGCCACTTTGGGGTTTCCCCCCGCTGGCCCCTTGCCAGCCGGGGTCCTGCCTCCTGCCCCAGTCTGCTCCCGCGGTCAGCCTGGGTTTCCTCCACCCAGGCTGTCAGCGGGAGCTGAGTGGGGCAGGTGACAGGAGCCTGGGAAGACAGCCCAAAGCAGCGGCGGGCTCAGCACCCAGCCTGCTGCCGCTTTGGGCTTTCCCCCCAGGCTCCTGCCAGCCGGGGTCTCAGCCCGCTGCCAGTCTGGGTTTCCTACACCCAGGCTGGAAGCAGGCTGAGACCCCAGCTCATAAGGGGCCACTTCCCCTGTGCCCCTCTTCACATGCAGCCCCAGCCAGTACCTCCCTTCACACACAACCCTGTGCCCCCCACTTCCACCCACTTTCACACACGGCCCCTACGCACCCCTCTTTCCCCCTGCCCCCCTCACACGCAGCCATGGCCCCCCACCCCATACTCCCTCCCCCCTCCACCCCATGCCCCCCCACCCGGTGTCCCCCCCTTCGCGCGCCTTGAGCAGCACGGTGTTGTTGGGGACAATGTTCTCCAGCTCCATGGGGCCCGGGGCAGCGCCGCCTCCTCCCCGCCCGGGCTCGCGCTGCCTCTGGCTCCGCTCGGTGCCCGCCCCAGCTGCCGGCCTCGCCCCCTGGCTCCCTGAGCTCACAATCCCCACGCTTGTGCCTCCTGCACCGCCCCCTCATTGGGCCGCACATGGCGTTTCCTCCACATGGGGGAGGGCGGGGGGAGCAAGGCGCCAGGCAGCCCCTGCCCGGCCAGCAGCTCCACTCCGCCCCATGTGGGGGCGGCCCAGCCAATCGCGCCGCGTGGGCTCTGTGGCAGCGGAGGGGGGGGGGGCCGAGGCCGTGAGGGGAAGGGACTGAAGGGCTGCGGGAGGGGGTGGGAGGAGGCGGGAACCGTCCGTGGGTCCCTGCAAAAAGCAAAAACGGGACAAATTTGATATTTATGTTAAAAAGATGGGACAGTCCAAAAATATGTAAAAAACGGGACTGTCCCGTTCAAAACGGGACGTATGGTCAGCCTATGTAAAATACATGGGGAAAGTACGTTGTTTTGTTACTAAGTACAGATGTTTCCTCTTTGGATTTCAGATTCAGGATTCTAATAAAAAATTGCTAGGTTCAATTTATACACAGTGTGAAGAATTCAGACAGGGAAGTAACTCCCTCAATAGGCTTGAGTTCTTTTCTATAATATTCACCACATTTCCACTGCCTTCTTACCTAGAGGCAGGAAGCACCGTTCTGAAATGAAGTAAAGTTATCCAGGGAAGTTAAATTACCAATATTTCTAATGAATGGAACTGCTGGAAAAAAAATCCCCAAGATAGGGGCTGTGAAACTTACTGCTTTTCTATACTTGAAAATAGGTCTAAATCCACCACTGAAATACAATCAGGTTGGATTGTTGGCTCCATTATTCCAATAGTTTAAATTCCCCCGACATAATGACCTCATACACACATTTGCATCCACATTTTTCACACACAGGCATTCACATGTAGAGCTGGGCAAATAACTGGCAGTTCTGAAAAAAAAATTGGATTGAACAAAAACTGAAAATTTGGGGGAGGAAAAAACAGTGAATTGAAAAAGTTGATAAAAGTTTTTTGGGCATTTTCAAAATAAAAACAAAGGAAATAAAGCGTGATGTTCTCAAAATAGCCAGGAAAGCTTGTGCCTCCCTTTTAACCTTTAGTGGTTAGAGCACTCGCCTGAGATATGGGAGACCCGCTTCAGTTCCCCTTTTTTTTCCTTAGGTGGAGCAGGGAATTGATCTCGTACAGTGCAGAAGAGGGTCCTAACACTAGACGGTGGGGTGTTTCGGAGTGGGGTTTTCTCATCCTCTTCTGTTGAGGCAGTTCCACTTTGTGTAAAATACTCCGCTAATCATTGGGCCAGAGAGAGCATGCATGAGTGACTCTATAGCCCACTGGGTAGAGCACCCGCCTGTGATGTGGGAAGCCTATGTCCATGTCTCTGCTTCAGTCAATGTTCAGATCTCTATACAGTGGAACAACTTCAACAGGAGAAATCAGTTCTGCATCACGCAGAGGGGGAGAATTGAACCTGGGTCACTTGTTTTCCAGGTGAGGATGCAAACCACTGAGCTAAAAATTATAAGGGAGGCCCCACCACCCTTCTCCTCCAGCCATTTTGTGCTTAAGTCCACTTGTGAATTCCAGCCCACAAGTGTTTTTGGATGAAACTATCTGGTGAGTTCCTGTCAAATTGACAAATAGTTTCAGGTCGATTGAAACCGCATTTTTCAGCGAACAAACTATTGGTCTGAAAAATTTGGCCCAGTTTTGTTCACACGTATATGCACTCAAAGGCACCAGTCATCTAATGCACACTCATAACAAGTACCCCCCAAAAAGCACAATGGAGATGGCAGTGATTCCCTTCGCTCCTTCCCCGAAGTGTTGCCACTTCACAGGAATGTTGTGCAGATTCCTTGAACAGTAATGGAGGTGCCCTTTGCCATCACGTATCCAGTATAGTTGGCCTCTCTACCACAGCTAACATTATGCATTGAGAAATAATGGAGCCTTTTTTCTGCTCCTCACTTTTTACTCAGATAAGGAACTCATTTTCCTTCTAGTTTTAGGGTTTTTTTATTAGTTAAGATAAGACGTAAGGTTAGTGCTAGCACTGCCCATTTTTAGTACAATTTTCCTCCGATGTGTGATTATCGCCCATCTGTTACAGTATTTATAATTAGATATTTTATCATAGGAATTTAAATAATGTATTCATTATATTTTTACACACATTTTTCATCTCCTGTGTAATCTGTCATCACACCCTATGACTAAGTTAATAGACCCAGGCATTCCCTCTCAGCAAACATTTTAGTTTTAGGGCCTGTAACAAGGTTAGCACGTGCCTCTCATGTGGGCCCCCTTTTCTTCGGCCTATAGTGCCTGCAAACACAGTTCTTCTTTGGGGAAGGGGAGCACCCACCTCTCATTGATGGACCCCTTTCTCTCTGTTAGTTGTGAGCCTGCTTTTGAGTTTTTTGTTCTTTCAGTGGAGTGGTACCTGCTTCTCGTGAATGTCCCCTGACTGCTGGTTCTCAGCTGGTTTTTGGCAGCTCAGCCCTCCAGCCGAGCTGCATACGCTGTCCGCCGCTTCTGGGGTATACAGTCCTGAGTTCTTATCATGGCCCTGGTATGCGGCCATAGCTCTTAGGCCTATTCCCAGAGGCACTGCCTTCTTCAGACACCTAGCCGGAGCCCATCTCGGTGCCCTCAGCTGGCGTCCTTCTCAGCAGCTATCCCTAGGTTCAGTCTGCAACCAGACCAGCCAGGCCTATCTTGGTATCCTCGTCTGGTCTGGCCAGATTTTGTGCTCAGTCCCCTGGGCTCAGCCTTCCCACAGTGACCTTTTGATGGCTCTGTGGCTATACTATCCAGCCAGCCACCCGGTCTTCGGCAGTATTCGCTGGGCTCAGTTCTGTCTGGTGAGGTCTCTGTAGTGAGCTACCCGGAGTCCTGCTGTTCGTCTAGCCAGCCAAGCACCCAGTCCTCCCTCATCAAGCTCCACACAACAACTGAAGGCACTGCTCTGCTGCTTGCCATTTATCTGGCCCTTCTGACCCCTTATTGGTCACTCCAGCAGCTCCTCCGATTGGCTGCTCTTCTCTAGGCTGCCTAGAGGACTCCTCGCTGCTCTGTTCTGGGACTGGGTAAATCAGAAGAAGGCCTCTGGACCTACTCCACTCTGCCACAGGGTCAAATTCTTTAGTAGTGTAAATGAGTGAAACTCAGTTGTAGTCAGTGAAACTGCACTATTTTATATCAGCAGAGAATTTGGGCCTCTAGATTTTACCCATTTTGCTTTTTGTGACTTGATTATGATCACATAATTTTTGCACATTTCTAAAATGGTTCAATTAATGTTTTATGCAAACATATTTCAAACTCTGTATTCCTTGAAAACTCTTTTGCTACGAGTATTACTTCTAGTATCTGACATTTAATAATTCAAAATTTGAACATATAAGTCATATGGTATGTTTGTGCTCCCCTGGCTAGATGAGGATAGTTTTCAATGAAAATCCAAAGGTTGCTTTTCAGAAATATTTTATCAATTTGCTTAAATGTATTGTTTCTATGAACACTCCTGCCAGTGAGCATTCACAGGAAGCAAACACTGAAGGAGCAGAAGCAGAGAAAAAGCAAAATGGCTTAAAAATTTCAGCATTCACAAATATTTTTTTCAGATTTCAGCTTATTTTACTGACTGCACGTTTGATAAAGTATTTTTATTTTAAACCTCTCAAACTGAATTAGTACTTGAGTGTGACATCTCTAGTTTCTGCTATGAGGTAGTGAATGTGTGAGGGTTGAAGAAAGCAAATAATGATAAATGTTGATGCAGATATGTAAAGATCAAAATATAAGATCTCCATTAGGGAAAATGATAGACAGTTATAGTTATTGTTTGATGTTAATGTTTATAAGGTTATGAAAATGTTTTGAATCAATCATGTAACAATTGGTTTTGCACATTTATACGATCATTACCTCAACAAAGTAATATGCTGCTATTGCATGTTCTGTGCACAAGCAATGCAACAATCCTGCAAAAAGGGCGCGAATTCTGTCCAATCACGCTGTTCCTACCACGTGCCTGCTACACGTGCGTAGTCCAAATCTGCCTAGCAATATGGGATAGCCAATCATGTAACACATAAAGAAACTGCGTAGTTAACCAAGACTATAAAACTGTAAGTTAAGCGTGGTTGGTGTGGCAGTTTCTTCACGCTTTTGGGCGGCTGCCACCTCGGCCGAATAAACACGTTTTGTTTTGAGTCTCATTGGTCTCCTTGAACTTATTACTGGTCTCCCTCAATAGCCTAGCGAACATCCCGCTACATCTTCTGGGGGCTCGTCCGGGATGTCGAGGGACGATCAGGAGCAGGTTCAGGGATAAGTCCATTGGGGACTTGCAGGGGTGAGTCTGCTTCGGGGACCGGCACAGAAGCGGTGCATCGAGAGGGGCCCCGTTTTGACCGGTGGCCGCTCGTGGGCCGGTTCACCGTTCAGATTGCCTTTTTGCGCCAACGGAGAGGCTTTGAAAACAACCGTGGGGAAAGGGAGGGAAACTCCAGCCAGTCTCCGGAAAGGCAAGTATAAGAGGGTCTCTGGGAGGGATCTTCTCGTTGGAGTGACTGATTGTGTGTGTGACTGAGTGAATGGCCATTACGGTTCCTGTTGTCAGCCGTTGGAACGTCCGGTGACACAGGCTAGTGGCGATTGAGAGTAAACCTCAACCCTCCCACCAACCGACTCCCCCATCCTCTATAGTCGGTTGGGAACCCGTCTTCCCTATTGTGTCTGTTTTATCTGTTCTATCTGGGTGGAGAGGTCAATAGGAAAAGTAAAGACAGCTGTAAAGTCAGGCTAGTGAGGGTGCCCCAAGACCTAGTTTGCAAAATGGGAGGAAGCGGATCCAAGGAAGACCGCAAAACACCTCTAACTTGCATGTTAGAGCATTTTGGAGAATTCAAAAAGCGTATTCCCACCGGCAGCCGCAAGGCCGGATTGTTAAAGAAATTTTGTGAAAAAGACTGGCCGGCATTTCCAATTCAGCCCACGTGGCCAGCCATAGGGACTTTGGACATGGATATTATTAGAGATGTCCTCAATTTCACAGGACACCAACACCCCGATCAGTACCCTTATATATCTGCATGGTTTGATATAGTGGAGGAGAATCCATCTTGGTTACAAAGATACACCAAATGCCTAGTCCTTCGCACACGTTCACAGAGGAGACTCAGGGGAACCCCGGAGGAATCGAAACCTATCTATCCAAGCCTCCCAGACGATGAGCCACTAGCCCCACCCCCTTACATGCCGCTACCCGTAGTCCCGGCCGCCCCGCTCGAGCCTATGCCTATACCGCCAGCACCAACAGTCCCGCCGCCAAGCGTAGCAGGCATGTCCGTCTCAAATTCACCAACTGACTCCGGTCGGTTAGGTTTACAGCAACTTGAAGAAAGTGTGGCAAAACTTCAACAACTCCTAACCCCTGAGAGAAAATCCGAGGATCATGATTCTAATCGGAATGAGAAAAGAAACATTACAAAGGAGCATTCCTATGCCCTCCGGAGTAGGGACCGCGATACCTCTCCGGTGCGACAGTTCCCTCTCCGGGTAGTTAATCAATTAATTCCTCCTCCCCCAGACAACCCCACAGGACAGTACCGGGTCCAGGGAGTGTATCAGCATGTTCCCTTCACTAGTAGTGATCTCCTTAATTGGAAAGCTTCAAAGGCACCGTGGACAAACGATCCCACAGCTATTGCCACCTTAGTAGAGGGAATTATTGGAACTCACTATCCTTCTTGGATGGACATCAGCCAACTTCTCCAAATGTTGCTTAGCCCAGAAGAACGAACCTTAGTTCTAAGCCGAGGGAGAGAAGAAGCCCGTATAGAATATGGAACAAGAGACCCTAATGGCCTCCTAGATTTTATGGACAATACATTTCCCACCATTAGAGATCCAGGATGGGACCCTAACACACCAGACAGTAAAATTGCCCTTGATTTATACCATCGGTTACTTGTTAGGGCTCTCAAAAGGGGACCACCTAGAGTTGTAAACCTCCGGAAAATTCATGATTTGCTCCAAGATAAAGAAGAAACACCTGGAGCATTCCTAGAGAGATTGAGAGAAGGATATCGTAAATGGTCCCCATATGATATGGACAATGAATCAGAAGACAGTCCAGGGTCCCAAGCCTTGAAAAACAGTTTTATCAGTCAATGTGCACCAGACATCAGGCGTAAGCTTCAGAAGGATCAGGGATTAGTCCACATGAATATGGGGCGCATTCTTGAAGTAGCTGCTCGAGTATATGCTGCCCGAGAAGGAGAAGAGGAAAGGAAAGCGGAAGAAAAGGTGAAAAAGAGAGCCCAGTTGGTTGCCGCAGTCTTCCAGGACAATTACAATGGAAAAGGAAGAGGAAATGCCCAGCGTGGTGGAGGAAGAGGGCGAGGCAGAGGTCGACTAGGATTCACCCAGTGCGCCCATTGCTTCCAGGTTGGCCACTGGAAAAATGAGTGTCCTAACAAAGAAAGTGAAAATACTCCAGAAAGTGAGAAAGGAAGAGGAGGGACACACAATAGGGGAAATAGAAAGGAGTATGGGGCACCTGTCTGGTCCAAAGCAGCAACTGCTCAAACACTTGAGGGAGATACCTTTGGTATGGCAGTGATAGAGGATTGGGCAGGGAATCAAGATTAGGCCAGACCGGTTCCTCGGATCCCGACAGAAGTATTTACAACTGGCCCCGGGGAGCCGATGGTCTGTATGAATGTGGGAGGCCAGTTTATAGACTTTCTAATTGATACAGGAGCTACCAGGTCCGTGGTTAACACTAAAGTAGCCCCTGAGAGCCAACTACAAACCACTGTCGTTGGAGCAACAGGACAAATGAAACCCTGTCCCTATTTACAAGAGAGAGCATGTAAATTAGGAAGCCACGTTGTTACCCATAAACTTCTCTATATACCTGAATGTCCCATTCCCCTCCTTGGGAGAGATATGCTGTCAAAACTTAGAGCCACTCTCACCTTTGATAGTGATGGAAACATGAAAATGCAATTAGGAGAAAAACCATCCCCAACTCAAAGCCTTATGTTAGCACTCCCTGTAGAAGAAGAATGGCGACTTTACACCTCCATGGAAAATAGACAAGATTGGCAAGCCTTCAATATCCCAGGTGTATGGGCAGAAGATAATCCACCTGGACTGGCAGTTGACATCCCTCCCATAATCATTGATTTAAAACCCATGGCAACTCCTGTCTCCATTCCCCAATATCCTCTACCTCGAAAAGCAGTAATTGGCATACATGAACATTTACAAAAATTATCAGACACTGGTATTATCGTCAAATGCCAGTCAGCCTGGAATACTCCCTTGTTACCTGTGGAGAAACCTGATAAAAGCTTCCGACCTGTACATGATTTACGGGCTGTGAATAAAAGAGTGATCCCATTGCACCCAGTAGTACCAAATCCTTACACTCTTCTCAGTTTGGTACCAGCTAATGCCAAATGGTTCTCAGTGCTAGATCTTAAAGATGCCTTCTTCTGTCTCCGGATTGCACCCATCAGTCAGCCTATTTTCGCTTTTCAATGGGAACATCCTGATACTGGCCAAAAGACTCACATGACATGGGCACGTCTCCCACAGGGATTCTGTAACTCACCCTCCTTATTCGGACAAGCCCTAGCCCAAGACTTGGTGCCTCTCACACAAGGAGGTAACCGCTGGAACATCCTTCAATATGCTGACGACCTTCTAGTAGCTGCTCGTACCTACACTGAATGCATAGAGGCTACTGCTAATCTCTTAAAACATCTCTATCTCAAAGGTTACAAGGTTTCTAAGAAAAAGGCTCAGCTAGTACAACAGGAAGTAAAATATCTGGGATTTAAGCTCACAAAAGGAATCCGCATGCTGGATATTGAGAGAAAAGAGGCAGTCTGTGCCATTCCTACCCCTACAAACAGACGCCAGGTGCGCGAGTTTTTAGGAGCTGCTGGCTTCTGCCGTCTCTGGATTCCTAACTATGCTACACTAGCTAAACCCCTTCATGAGGCCACAAAAGGCGGGGCTGCAGATCCCTTTATTTGGACAGAAACACAACAAAAGGGGTTTGAAGATATCAAGTCTGCCTTGATGACAGCCCCTGCGTTAGGCCTCCCTGATTTGGAAAAACCTTTCACACTGTATGTAGGAGAGAGGAAAGGTATTGCAGTTGGTGTCTTAACCCAGACCATCGGTAGCTGGCCGCGACCAGTAGCATACTTCTCTAAGCAACTAGATACTGTAATACAAGGATGGCCACCCTGCCTACGTGCCGTAGCTGCAGCTGCCCTTCTTGCTGAAGAGGCAAGTAAACTCACCCTAGGACAACCAATCTCCTTAAAGTGCCCACATGCTGTGGTCACCCTAATGGAACATAGGGGCCATCATTGGATGACAAACACCAAACTCCTCAAGTATGAAAGTATATTAGTAGACAATCCTTCTGTTACCATCTCTGTCTGTTCCACCCTTAATCCTGCAACTATACTGCCAGTAGAAGAAGATCCCACAGAAAAACATAATTGTCTTCAAGTCATGGAAGAAGTCTATTCTAGCCGACCTGACCTACTGGATACACCTCTAGCCACACCTGACTCTGTCCTTTTCACCGATGGTAGTAGTTTTATTGATCAAGGTCAACGTTTGGCAGGGTATGCCATAGTCAATGATCAAGGCACTATCTGTGAAGCAAAGGCACTTCCCCCTGGCACCTCCGCCCAGAAGGCTGAACTGGTCGCCCTCCGCCGAGCACTTGAACTAGCAACAGGGCAAAAGGTCAATGTCTACACTGACTCAAAATATGCCTTCCTAACACTCCATGCCCATGGTGCCATATACAGGGAAAGAGGACTTCTGACTTCAAACGGACAGAAAATAAAGCATGCAGATGAAATCCTAGCCCTTCTTGATGCTGTTTGGATGCCCAAACAAGTTGCTGTAATGCACTGCAAAGGACACCAACATGGTGAGGATCCTGTCGCAAAAGGAAACCGACAGGCAGATGAAGAAGCAAGGAATGCAGCGCGTCAGCAATCTCCAGCTATTCATATCCAGCACCTCAACGTGGCTGAAATGATTCCTGCTGAAGTACACTACACTGCACAAGAACAACTTTGGGCTGAACAGGAAAAAGGAGTAAAGCGATCAGGTTTATATGTTTTGCCAAATAATAAAATCTTCCTGCCCGCAGTGGTAGCTTGGGAATTGATTCAGGAATTACACCAACAGACCCATTTAGGTAGCACTAATCTGACTGAACTCCTAGACCGTGAACTGTACATAAATGGTCTACATTCACTCACCAGACGTGCTGCCCTACGTTGTCAAACCTGTGCAAAACATAATCCTCGTGTAGGACCTCTTCGACCACCTGGAGTCCAGCATATAGGATATAGTCCGATGGAATCACTAGTTGTGGACTTCACTGAAATGCCAAAGTCTGGAAAATTTAAGTACCTGCTTGTAGCGGTTTGCACATATTCCGGCTGGGTTGAGGCATGGCCTACCACTAATGAAAAGGCTGAGCAAGTTACTAAGGCCCTGCTCCGAGATGTAATCCCCCGATTTGGACTCCCATTACACATTGGAAGTGACAATGGTCCCGCTTTCGTTCACAGAGTCATCCGCTCTTTGTCAGTACTCCTAGGCATCACTTGGAAACTCCATTGTGCATACCATCCACAATCATCAGGAAAGGTTGAAAGAATGAATAGGACTTTAAAAGATGCCCTAGGTAAAATTTGCCAGGAGACTGACCTATCATGGACTGTAGCCTTGCCCATGGTACTGCTCAGAGTTCGATGCACTCCCACTCGATCCCTAAAGCTCTCACCCTATGAGCTAGTGTTTGGCCGACCACCGCTAGGGGTCCACCACTTGAAAGGGGATACTTACCTTCTGGGAAAGCAAGATCTTATTAGAGAAGTTCAGCTCCTAAGCAAAGTGTTAGCTCAATTATCCACCTACGTTAGTGAGCTCAAGTTCCCTTTCCCTGTCACTGCTCTGCACCCTTTCTCCCCAGGAGATTCTGTATGGCTCAAGGACTGGAAAACTAACCCCTTGGGACCTAAATGGAAGGGCCCCTATACTGTTCTCCTTACCACTCCCACTGCTGTTAAATTGGCCAGTGTTAAGCCTTGGATTCATTATACCCGTGTCAAGTCTGATCACACATCGCCTCCCCCTAACTGGCAAGTTTCTGTAAAGAGCTCCAACCCTCTGCAAATCGTCTTCCGCAAACCAGCCCAACCACCTGGTCAGCAAGATGCTCAACCTACCTCTTGTGAGTCAGGTGACCAAGCACCACTCTGAAAACCTGCACTACTGTATGAACATTTGTTATAATGTATTCCTTAGAAAATCTTATTCACCTGTTGCCCCAAAACGTTACTGTAATGTTTCTCAGGAAAAAGGGGCAGAGGTGGGTTTGTTTAATGTGTGTGAAGTATACTATTTTTGATATTTTTGTTTATAATAAGTTCTTTTGTTCAACCTTATCTTAATGTGTTATATATTCTGTATGTCTGAAAAGTAGTTTAGATCCTGTAATCTGTTATGGTCCAACAGAATAATGTTAATGTTCAAAAATTCACCAATAACTGGTAATAATAATGTTTAGAGTGTTGCTAGTTTGCAATAACTAGCAACAAGAAAAAGGAGGGAATGTGAGGGTTGAAGAAAGCAAATAATGATAAATGTTGATGCAGATATGTAAAGATCAAAATATAAGATCTCCATTAGGGAAAATGATAGACAGTTATAGTTATTGTTTGATGTTAATGTTTATAAGGTTATGAAAATGTTTTGAATCAATCATGTAACAATTGGTTTTGCACATTTATACGATCATTACCTCAACAAAGTAATATGCTGCTATTGCATGTTCTGTGCACAAGCAATGCAACAATCCTGCAAAAAGGGCGCGAATTCTGTCCAATCACGCTGTTCCTACCACGTGCCTGCTACACGTGCGTAGTCCAAATCTGCCTAGCAATATGGGATAGCCAATCATGTAACACATAAAGAAACTGCGTAGTTAACCAAGACTATAAAACTGTAAGTTAAGCGTGGTTGGTGTGGCAGTTTCTTCACGCTTTTGGGCGGCTGCCACCTCGGCCGAATAAACACGTTTTGTTTTGAGTCTCATTGGTCTCCTTGAACTTATTACTGGTCTCCCTCAATAGCCTAGCGAACATCCCGCTACAAATGGAGTGAGTGGCAAACCTTAGGTTTCAAAGTCCATATGTAGACACCTAATAAGTGGCTTGATTTCCAAAATGCTGAATTACTAAGTGCTCAGCACTTTTGAAAATCACTTATTTAGATACCTAAGTCAGGAATTTAACTGTAAGTACCCACCGTTGAAAGTCTGGGCCAAACCATTCTGTTTATTCACAGAAAATATAAAGCAGAGAGGCCGCGCAGTCTCCCCCATACTGCTCCAACAGTGTTGCTCAGGCCTCAGCCGGAGAGCTCACCTCTCTGGCTGGGAGGGTGGTTTATTCTCCAGCTCCATTCAAACCTTAGCTTCTCTGCTGAGACTGTCAACGAAGATACCAATTTTGATGTGGTATCTCTCTACTCCAGTTCCTCACTAGGAAGTAAAATAAGACCAGCAAGTGACTTTATATAAGATACAAAACTACCTTCAGACTTTTGATCCCTACCAAATGATATTAATTATATACTAATTAAATGAAGCGTTAGTTCCCTGAGCCATCCTGTCAAGAACTATTTTTTTCCCTTCTCATAATCTTAAGAAAGGCTCCATTTTGGGACCAGATGCACTAAACTACAGTTTGGGTCCCTCCCCACCCCCCATTTCTGCTTTAGCTCACAGAGCCACAGTTTCAAAGAATTACAGACTTGCTATGAAAAGCTAACTCTGAAGTTCTGTCTTCCAAGTTCTAACTTCTCTCTTCATGGGTGATCACACACATGCAGTGTTACTGACTGACACCTCACAGAGCAGCGCTACAGTCTACAGTCACTGTAGGCCACTTCACTCCTTCATTTTCACTTTCATATTCAAAGTGCAGCAAACTGGGTTCTCTCTGCCTCACTCACCTACAGACTTGGTTAGAATCTCTACAAGGATGTGGTCTGGCTTAACAAGTGTTTGTGTTCTTGGGACATCAATACAGTTCTTCCAAAGGGGCTGGCAGGTAAAAGAACTGTGATGGTCAGTGCTCAAAGTGAGGAGGAGCTCACAGGAGCTCAGCTCCACCACTTATTTCTCAGCAGGAGCAGAACACCTACCCTTCTCCTAGGGTTTCGTGGTTTTTTTAAGTTTCATACTTTTTCACTTCAACGTGGAAAAATGATGCAAAGATTGAAAGAATGAAATGGAAGATAAAAAGAAATCCTGTTCACTAGGAAAGAAGGAAAGAGAGGACAGTCAATCAATGCAGCTCTATTCTGTAATATCCTCTGCCATAGTGCTGGAGGAGTACATAAATCTTGCAATGTTCCCTGCAATACATCTGATAACCTCACTATCTTCAGTATACCCTTGTGCTGTATCTCTCAAGATTTACTGTTAGAAATGGTGCAGTAACTGAAGTTGAGCAGATACTTATTTACTGCAGTTACCTAAGGCAGTTGGCAAGTGTTGAAGTTCCACCACTGTACGTTATTGTTTGCCACTACATCCTTTCCTCAGCTCAGACCTGCAGTACTGCAGGCATTCATTCGCTTTTTTGTTTTCCCTTTGAGCACTGATGATGATAAACAGTAGTGCCCATCTCCTCCTAAGAGTGACTCTGTTTAAATCCATCTAAAGCCTACATTTTCAGAAATGATATTGTTGCTGAGTTTTTTGTCCTTACTTAGCACTGACAGTGTTTTTCGGAAAGGTCTGAGTCACCATTTCTCTGCTCCAGTTTCACACCACTGCAACTCCATTGAAATCTATGGTGTAAGACTGGAGTATTGCAGTCCATGAATGGCTGTTAGCCAGGATGGGTAAGGAATGGTGTCCCTAGCCTGTGTTTGTCAGAGGGTGGAGATAGATGGCAGGAAAGAGATCACTTGATCATTAACTGTTAAGTTCATTCAGTCTGGCATTGGCCTCTGTCGGTAGACAGGATACTGGGCTAGATGGACCTTTGGGCTGACCCAGTACATCCATTCTTTATGTTCTTATGTAAAATGGGCCCTTTATCATTGTAGACCTCATTGTAAGAAGGTAAGTATTATTGTTCACATTTTACAGATGGGAAACCTGAAGCAAAGAGCTTGAGTGATTTTTCCCCTGGGCCACCCAGAGAGTCCATGTCAGAGCAGGTATTTTCATTCTCGTGTTGTTCTTGACTTCCATTCCTATACTTAGAAGTCTTAGGTTCCACTTCTCTCCAGTACCAATTATTTCTTCAGTTGACATTTTCATTGTGCCTATAGAAAATTAATTGCTTCTTTTCTCTTCCACAGGTATACTGTGATGTCAGGAACTCCAGAGAAAATTTTAGAGCACTTTCTAGAAACTATGCGCCTTGAATCAACTTTAAATGAAGCGACAGGTAGAATTATGTGACAAAAACTGTATTTCTGTTCATAAATAAGATAGGCTTTCAAGTTGTAAGTGAAAACATCATGCTTGGGAATGCAGCCTTTAATTATCTTCAGAAATTAATCTAATCAGTATTTGGATACAAATTTTAAAAAGCTAGGAAATTCTAAATCTAAGGGGATAATCCACTATCCTTATCTTGCCCCACTGTATTTAGGGGTTGGAGCGTCTATTGACAGCAAAGCAGCAAAGTCTCACAAGATGTTGTAATACAGGCAATTGCTTTTATTGGTCACAGCTATGATGATAAATAGAGACATGCAATAATAACCCAGTTACATTGTCACTACATAATGTACCTGTCATGCCACATGCCACATAATACTATGCACTAACCTTGATCCCTCCTGTATCCCTTGAATTTTTTTTATTATACTTTTCCAGTGGACTCTTATTCAAACAGAAGGAATTCAGCACATCGAGGGCCAAACCCTCTGCTGTATAAATTGCTGCAGCTCCATTCAAGCCTATGGAGCTGCAGCAGTTTACACCAGCGGAGTCGTCGGGTCCAAGAATATGTGTGTCTGCTATCTTATTCCTTGTAGGTCTTTTCATTAAAGAAAAGTCAAGAAAAAGGGATTTCTGATAATAATAGTAGTTGTAAATTAGAACAGACAATTTATATAATGTTACTGTATATTAACTGGGACACCCCTTCAGTAAGCATGTTTTTAACCTTACAGATGGTTAGGAAGCATGTGTGTAAAGGCATTCTTAAATAGTGCATAGATTAGTAGTGATACAATCAGTGCATCGGCCCATGTGCTGAAAGATTGCATGATGACTTTTAGCTTCTCTGTTTTAATTGCTTTTGAGAATAAAATAAGCTTGCTATACAGTTGCATAGTCATCTAGCATCAGAAGCAAGGCATAGGGACTTCATAGCTGAAAACATCTGATGTCAAGTTTCCCATCCCTATCCTTTAACTTTCTAATAGTCTTAAACTTTTAAATTGTTTCAACACATTTCTTTTCCAAAACACACAATGGCAAAATTCCATATTTCAGCCTGATGACCTAGAAAATATCACATTTCATAAATAAAGCCATTCTTAAGTGGTAGGGGAAAAAACTTCTGAAACCACTGATTTTTCATTTGTGCATTCTCTTAAATTAAAAACAAATAAACCAGTTTGTTTTGTGAATTATACAAAGAACACTCTGATTGAGGTCCATAGGACTTTGTATACTTCCAACAGAGAGACATTTCCAGATGCTGAATTATATAAAGAGTAAATAAGACAAGGAAGACTTGCAAGATGCATCCAGTGAAGTGGGTGATAGCCCACGAAAGCTTATGCTGAAATAAACTGGTTAGTCTCTAAGGTGCTACAAAGTCTTCCTCGTCTTATTTACGGATACACACTAACACGGCTGCTAATCTTAAACCTATATAAAGAGTGGAAGTGGTGATACAGTATAGATGGCACAGCTGTCATGCCATGTTTTCCTTGATATCCCTCCATTACAAGATCTTAAATTGTTGTTACACTCTAAAAAGTGGTTCTATAAAATAGCTCCCTGGGGTAATGAATTTATTGTGTTTCACTGATTCCATATAAAATTTGCTTTGTTTGCAATTAAAACAAGCTGCCTCAAACTTATGCTGGGTTCTGAAAGCCAAACAAGATCAGTCCTCCTTAAACATCATCACAAGTACAAGGGGTAAAAGATACCCTCATTTACACCAATGCAACCTCACTAAAGCTCATTTAGAGGGAAGACGTAGCTCTTCAGTTGCTATAATGTAGTGAATGGTATAGTTGGACCTTCATTTCTTTCCAATCTAAAAATGTTATATTTGTATTATTAATCTCATTATAAAGCAGTTTTATGTGTTTAATTCAAATTTCATAATTGTGAATTGATTTGAATCAAAATATAAATTAGATATTTGACTATCAATCTACTTATTTCTGGTCTTTTGCTGATTGCCAACTGGAGTCAGCAAGGAATTCTTCCCCATCTTAGTATATTATTTGGAATTGTTATGCTGATACACCCTGTTGATAGGTGCTTTCTAGGAACAGAGATGTAGAATGCCTGAGTCTCATGAAACTGTTGTACAGGAGTATTGTGATGTGTGGGATGCCTTCTTCTGAAGTATTTATTATAAGCCCATTAAAGTCAAATGGATATAAATGTATTCTTAAAGTAAGGCACATGCTAACGTACCTTGCTGAATCAGAGCCTTAGTGCAGTATTTCATGGCAAGGATTTATTTGCTGCATACTGCGTAGTAGTACATCTACTAAAAAGACACCTATCAAATTTAGAAGCATAACCAAAGCAGAATCCATTCTGAGAAGGCAAATAAATCAGTATTTCATAATAAATACATAGATTCTCTGTACTAAATTTTAATACTATACCCAAAAAATACAAAACAGAGTCAAACTGCTGACCTCTTTGCTATCTTCAGGAAGTTAATGAGATCTTTAACTGAAAGCATCATTGTTGTTTGCAAGAGCTTAACTTTCTGCTTTATTTGTTTTTCTCTTCACAGATTCCGTTTTAAATGATTTTGTTATGATGCACTGTGTTTTTATGCCAAATAGTCAGCTTTGCCCAGCCTTGATGGCACAATATCCTTTAGTGATGAAAATCTTACATTCCTTTTAAGACTATTTCTATTAGAAAAGAGACAGATGCATTCTGAAAAACTCCTAGTTCTCCAAAAACAAGTAAAGTTTAATGGAGCCTCACTTTTATGGCCAACCTCCCAGTGTGTGAATGACAGAATACTCACAGTTAGGCTTGGAAGGATTCGATTTTTATTGGTAAATGTTGGTAGTTTAGATTTCACTGTACACACACAAACTGACAAAAAATATTTCCATCGATAGTAATCAACATTGACAGATCAAAGCAAGAAAAATGCTGCTTAAGAATGTAAGAGTTTGATTTAAGGATATTTACTTTGTAGATTTTGACATGTGATGTTGATAATTTGTGTTTTAATGGCTATAAAGCTTTAAGTTTTTGAATTTCAACATCTGCAATCATTAAATAATTGTCTGCCTGCCCCCTCACCGCTGCCTGACACACGCCCCTTAATTTCTTGCAACTGTGACAATTTAAATAGACACACACAAAATTTTAAATGCTTAAAACCCATAATTTTCTCAAATGTGAACATTTAAATTGATAAAAAATAAATGTTTCAAATAAACATTGATATTATCTGTCAAAAAATTTAAAAAACATTTTTTTTGCCAAGCCTACCCATAACTGAGTTTTGTGTGTTTTAGCTGCCAGCTATTAGTACATGTGATGATCCCCACCCCAGGTGCAACCTGGAACTGGGGTACCACTGAGCTTTCTGATTCACCAGCCTAGGCTCCCTCTCACACTGTGATGCTGTGACAAGTTACAATCTTCTCCCAGACTTGCATTCACACAGATACTTAGGGTACATCTATACTACCCACCGAATCGGTGGGCAGTGTTCGATGTATCGGGGATCGATTTATTGCATCTCATATAGACACGATAAATTGATCCCCGAACGCGCTCCCCGTCGACTCTGGAACTCCATCTTGGCAAGAGGAGGAAGCAGAGTCAACACGGAAGCGGCCGCAGTCGACTCGCTGCTGTGGGGACGGCCAGATAAGTCAACCTAAGATACTGCGACTTCAGCCACGCCATTCGTGTAGCTATGCAATTCGCGTAGCTGAAGTTGCGTATTAATATGCTGGCTAGACTGGATGTAAACTGACCTGTGGGAGTTACCCAGAAGCAAACACATTTGAAATACGGCTGCATAGTCATTATTCATAACTTCATACAGGGAACAGGAGTAGGTGAGTGGTCGCTGTTAAAATGGTCAGCACCGTCCATGTTACCATGCCGAGGTATCTGTAATGCCAGTTTTCTCCATACATGGAATAGGAAATAGCTGTGGTTGTATGTTAAACTGTAGAGGAATGTTGATTATTTTAATGGCAATTAGTTTGTTATAATTATTTTATTCTGAGAATATGAATTACAAGTAGCTGAGTTTATCTGACTGTATTTTCAGAAGGTGACATTGCTGTTTTGGTTAAATTTAATTATGCTAAACGATGAAGCCAGGTAGAGCAGAAACACATTTCATGAGTGTTTGTACTCTGTACTTCCTTTGTGACAAGTGTGGACATTTCTCATGTAATTCTGATCTTCTGTTTTTTTCACTTTCCTTCAGTTTTCCAAATACAGTAGACTCTCGATTATCCAGGATGATAGGGAAAAAATTAATCCTGGTTAATAAAATCCCAGATAATCACCATCCATAGGAAATAAGGGGATGGAGGGGTTGTTTCACCAACCACCCTGCGCCGGGGAGAAGGGGTGTTGGTTCACTGGCTGCCTTGCACTCTGATGGGAGGTTTTTGTGTGTGTGTGTTTGGGGCGGCAACAAAGCCAGAGCCAGCCCTGCAAGTTACACATATTTTTTTTTTTGATATCCTGGTTAATCCACATCCTGGTTAACCCAATTCTGGATAATCGAGAGTCTACTGTAACTCAGTTACTAACCATTCAGATAACTACAGCATGTGGGGACGAATGGGTTAGTTTAGATTTAAGTTGGTTGCTGTCACTGTTTCATTGGTTCTGTGCCTTGGGGGTTGGGACAGTTTCAGCTCCTGAATATGAGTCTGTTTAATAAATAAGCAACATTTCTTTAATTGTCTTTGTTCTTTTTGTGGCAGAAAAGATCCAGATAATCTTGTTAAATTTAGTTTGAACTCTTTCTTTTAACTTAGAACATTTTATGAGTTTATTAAAACTTTTATTAGAGTTTGACAGGAAATTAAATTCTGTTTTCAAAAAGTCCAGTCACTCCTGTTCTTCATATAAGAGCTTTCAGTTCTCAAAACAGCCTTTCAAAATGAAATCACTCTTGGAAAGTCATTAGCCTAAGACTCTACATGGCAATTTTTGGAATGATAATTTTCTTGTCTTCCTGCACTGAGTGAGGATTTGATTGTGCACAGCCAGTAATTCATTAATTAATTCCCCATTAATGTAAATATTCTATGGCTAAATGGCTTCTTACATTAGTAAGTAATCTGGCATCAAATGATCTTCCTATATTGGTAGATAAAAAAATCTTACTATTCATATAACAATGATATTAGGCAGTTACTGGATTTAGGTACAAAATATTTGCAAATATGGATAAGCTTCTTTTAATATGTAACATTAAGTATTTGAGAAACAATGAAAGTTTTCACCTTTAAGTGAAAACTTGTGTTTGAAGTAACCAGTTTCTTCTGTAAACATTTCACACCATTTAAGAATGAATGAAGACTAATGTGTTTACAAAAGAAGTCATTTTCCTCAGGGATATTTCTGGAATTCTTTGTGTGGGTTAAAATTCAGATTTTTCTTTGACAAGTGGGGATTGGTATAGGCTCACTTTACCTCCAGATTTATTGCTTACCTTGGTAACACAATCCTGCATTCCTTTCACAATCAAGTTTCTTCCTTAAAGTATTGACATGGTTTGTCTGCTTGATGTTTTCTTGTCCTTGGGAGCTAGAAGCAGAAATCTTTTGGAATTTCTTTGATTAGCTTTTAACATTTTGTATCATAATTAGCTAAGCCAAGTATCTTGGCTATGACATTCTTATTACTATATCTTAATATTCATTAAAGATGCAAACAAATTTGTTATGACTTAAAATAAAATTATTACTGTAATTTTATTGATATACATTTTGCCTCAATATTGAGGTCTCCCCCCACAGTGTGAACTTTCTTCTTGCAGATATTGCTCTCAGCAACACCAGTATTATTATTACACTGAGAAAATGAAGTTCACCATCCCTGAACCCACTAATTGAGAATTAAACAAAATTCTGCATAATTGCAACCAATCATCTTACTACACCTGTGGATATTGCTCACCACCACTCCATTGGTTTTAACCCACTTGTTGCATCTTCTCTAACTCAAATTCTTAGGTTGTTGGAGCAGGGGACTCTCTTTTACTATATGTACAGAGTGCCTAACACAATAGGGCTTCCACTCTGGTTGAACCATTTAGCCACCATAATATAAACAGTAATAATCTACAGCAACTTTTAATGAGCAGTGTGAGAAATCCTACATTTTATCTGAATAAACAAAAAGGAAACTAAAACTTGCATTGTACAGCACTGAGCTGGAACAAATGATTATCAGTATCATGCACCAAAGAATAAATGAAACAAACATTGATTAATATCTCATACCTCATTCAGGTCTGAAGGAGTCTGAGATAATGAAGGATTCACACTTTAGCCAAAGACTTTAATTTGTGGGAAACAAGTCAACTGATTGGGAATGTATCAGGTAATTGGCTCTCTAAGAAGAGGTGGGGCAGCCCCATCCGTGACATACTTAGCTTGCCTCCCCACACAGAAAAAATTAGCAAAGTCATATGACAGACCGATCATTTAGCTAAATAGGGCCCTCGGGGATGCCAATAAAACTTCTGGAAATCCAGATGATTCAAAGTATGAACGCCTGAGAATTGCCATTCAGTAAAAGCAGGGAGCCTGCGCAGGTAGTGATTGTGCAGAACCCAGGAAGGGCTGAAAGTTGAGTCTACCTTCCAAGCCAGAAAACAACAGCTTCCCAAACAGCACCCAATAACACTAGTTCATTTCTCTTTTGCACGTATGTGTGTTTGTACATGGGTACCAAAATATATGTAAACAAACATATATGTAGGAAATGGGCTCAAGCCGCACACATTCAGGTCCAGATATTCCAAAGTCAGGATTTGTTCAGAATTGTAGTTTGGTTTGGACCATTTTTAATATGAATTGAGTACAAAATCTTCAGGAAGACAAATAGCTTTTAGAAGTTCTGTGTTGGAGCCAGTCATGTTTGTTTCTCGCTCTTAATTTCTCAACTCTCTCTTCTCATAAACTCACACAAAATCTTCCATCCAGAATGTGATCATGATGCAGTAATCTTGTTTCGAATATTACATCAGTGTCAACAGCTTCACTGACTTCAACACCTTAAGCACTTGACCTGCTTTAACCAACATCTTAGTGGCATAGTTTTCAGGAGATTGTTTAGAGTTTGCTCTTCAATGCACAGATACGTTGTTGTGAACTAACAAGCCTGGAGGGGAATGTTTTTGATTTCACCTGATTTTGAACCTCCAGTGAAAAGTATACAATAGCTGTAATCATCTGATCAAAAATGTGCCTCATGTAAACACAACAGTTTAGCCATTAGACCTTAATACTTACATTGGGTAGCTACAGAAAACACACTGTATGTTTTGTTAACTTCATTTACCATCATACCAGCAAGAGTTTATACTCTGTCACAGTGATGCACATTGGCTTTACAGAAGTATTAAGTTATTAGTGTATTAAATTTTGATTGCACGGCTGGAAGAAAAGACTCAAAACTTGCTTATGCTTCCTAGCAATGAAATCTTACTCCAGCATAACTAAGATCTAAATACAGAGCTGTACCATGTTGGTATTGATTCATGTTTCACAATTAACTGCATACCTGACACTTACTTATTGAGAAAATACATAATATTATGTTTCTGATTGCAAACTGTAATGCATCTACAACACATAGAATTAGGAGGTTTTCACTAAACTTGCACCATAATAACATTAATAAAGGAGCCATTATGAGCCAAATTAAAAATAAAGCAAATGAGCAGTAAAACTTACTGGTGCCTGTGGTGAGTCAGTTAATAAGTAGGTAAAATTATATGAAATAATAAGTGTTTGAAAGCTGGAAACTGCATGAGGAAAGTGACTCAGTGGAATGTTAAATTTGCTGTCTGAAATGTTAGAGAGCATAGGCTGCAATATATTATTTACTTCCTATGATCCTCGGACTTACGCACTCTCATAAATACACTGTTGTGTTGTTTCCCTAGTCATGTTAAATCTGTTCTAAAGGAAATTAGAATGCAGATCTCTGTTCATACTCAAAAGCTTAGCAGTCATTTAACTATCCCAGCAATCCTGGTGAAATGTCTAATCTTGATGACTATTTTTGGTCAGAGGGATATTAGAAAATTCCGTATTCATAAGCCCATCTTTTTTCCAATTAATGCTTTATTCATCTAATGCTTTATTGGGCTTTATTGGTGTAATTTTCAAATGAAAGGATTGAAATATAGGTTTTACAAATTATTTTGATGTCTAATGAAGAGTTTGAAGTCTCTTGGGTGAGCTCTTGAAACTGTCCTGAATGAACCCCAGTCTTTGATTTGACTGAAACAATGGAAAGAAATGAA
Organism: Sternotherus odoratus; assembly: GCA_032164245.1. Lineage (NCBI taxonomy): Eukaryota > Metazoa > Chordata > Testudines > Kinosternidae > Sternotherus > Sternotherus odoratus. Next base: position 30,419,459 of record JAVMKO010000011.1, on the reverse strand, counting down.
TTCCTGAAGTTCACTATGTCCAGATTCATATCAAAGCCATCATATGTGGGAGAGGCCATGGCCAAAAATTCTTCCAAGGAAGGCAACTCCAAGTTACCATCACAATCATTCTCTCCCTAATTCACACACAAACATCAGTTTATTGGGAGCAATTTTTCCTCCCACAATTTGTACTATTAACCTAAAATCAACAGTTCAGTTCAACAGAAGCAGTATCTAGGAGGGCCAGGTGTCTAGTTTTCATCCAGAAAGTCCATTTGAAAAGGGGACCTCACTGTCCAGTTAGCTCTACTGAGCAGACTCCCAAAGTTTAGTTGCTGTGGGTGAGGGAGATGGGGAGACACCAAGTCATCACCCACGCTACTGCCAACCCCCACATAGCCTGGGCCACCTTCTACCTGCATTGGGCAGCTGCAGCTCCTGGCCCGGCTCTGCAGGTGAGTGTCTCCTGATCCACGCAGGGAGGAAGGAAGAGGGGAAAAGCAGTGAGCGGTGGAGGGAGAAGGAAAGAGGAGCAAACAGACAGGGCCTCAGGGGGAAAGAGCAGGGCAGGAGCCGGGCCTCGGCGGAAGAGGCGGGGCATGGGTGAAGCCTAGGAGGAAGTGGGGGTGAGGGTGAAGGGGCAGGGAAGAGGAGGTTCTAGCCCTTGCTGGAGTGTCCGGTTTTTAAATATTACAAAATTGGCCTTAATTAATTAATAATGGAATTGATGTCTGTGTAACCCTATAATGGGCCATACAGGCAATTTAAGATTTATGAGACTAGTACTACTCCATGCCAGGTTTTCAATAAAAGATGGTTGGGACAGGAAATGAGGTCTCTGAAAGAGAGGAAGAAGTCTTGGGAAAGCCATGTGGGCTGATGATGCTTTTGATTTTAGTGCCCAGGTTGGATTTGTATAATCAAAGGTGGGCTGGAACTTCCCTCTCCCTTCAATGGTGAGAGATCAAGTTGGTTCTTGGTGGATCCTGCCTGTCTGTGTGTCAGAACCGGGAGAGCAGCACAGGCTTGGAAATGTAATCTCTAGGGCAGGGTAGTAGTGTGAGCATGGAGGAAGGCCTGCTGGGATATAAGGAGACTGTATTAATCCAATCTTTCCTAGAGGTAATAGACCAGGTGGCAGGCAAGCTGTACTGATGGTGTCTCTAGTAAGTTACGGACAAGAAGACCTCTCTGTATTTATTATGTGTGCTTTGTAGTGATTCTGAGACAGACTCTTCCAATGAAATTCTGTGAGACCATGTAGACATCTTCACTGCCCTTTTTTTTTCCTTCTGCAAATTGAAATAAAGCTTCTCCAGCCCCAAAATTCCACCCCAAAAAGGGAGCTTTTTCTGTTTTCAGATTCCATGGACATGCTTTCTGATTATTTATTTATGTATAAAGCCCCTTATGTGGCTAAGCAGCCTGAGCTTAACCCCAAACTGAATGAAGCCTTTAAATAACATTCAGGCCAGTTGAATTTACCGAGTACACAAATTATATACCATTACATACTGCACTTTACATTTGTGGTATTTGATCTACTTCTGCATGATATGACTCAATACAATATTTAAAGAAAATGTTTTCGTAAACCTAAGTGACCCCAATTCTCCCTAGTGGACATGTGCTCATTACAGTGGAGGTAAACCAGAAGTGCATTTGGCTTAATGTTAATAAAATAAAATCTTGATTCAGTAAATCTCTTGAACCTTCCTCCCTCTGGTTGAGGAGAGGGTCTACAGGCCAATCCCCACTCTCTAGTCTGCTCCCCATAGATTTATAGAGGCATCAGTGCAGTCTTTTAAACAAGCCTAGTGCTCTTTAGATTACAGTTGTAAGTACAGGAGTGAGCACTTCCTGTACAGCACAGGTGTGCTGTTCTTTATGGTACTTACAAGACATGTGCACACAGGAACTGTGCTTTGGTGCACTTTGTTTACTTTTTTATCTTTTTCTACATTTCTTTTCCTTTTCAAAAAAGTTTTTGCATCTAATTTCCATGTTTTTGCAATTAAAAATTAAAAAAGTAAAGCCACCTTTTATTAAATATGTAGCTTTATATTTTATTGTTGATGTTGTAAAATGCATGTCACAAAGTGCTGTGCACAGGATATGATATGCAACTAAGTTATGTGACAGAGTCGAGACTTCCTGAATGACTAGCTAAATCAGTTAATTCCTCTATGCCTCAGTTCCTCATCTATAAAATGGGCATATTTCCTTTCTTCTACCCTTTGTCTGTTTTGATAGTAAACTCTTCAGGGAAAGGACTATATTTCAACAGATGTATGTATAGCATCGAGCACAAGGGAACCTGACTCAGTTGGGATTCCTGGGAATACTGTAATAAAATTAGAAATAAGAGTAATAATACCAAAGATTTCCTGCATATGAACAGATGGTAAAATCTCTTGCAGATAGCAGCTGAAATAATTTGTAACCAAAAAGGGAGGGAAAGTTTTATTCTTTTATTTCCGTGATTCCTTCTTATTCTACCAAAAGAACAGGACTGAATGTTCTCTTTAGATGAAATGATTAACCATCTTGTCCCTGGCTCTGAAGTGTCATATCTCTTGCTCCATTATAAAGCTGTGACAGGCAGTCTGATTTTGATTCTTGATACTTTCCTTAGAAAATTCCTTCTATTGTTTCATGAACGGTGCTACTGAGAGGCTTCATTACCTTTTCAATATGGTAAGAAGCAAAAAAGGTATGTAAATCTGACCCTCTATCCCCACTGATCATGAAATTCCTGCTGGAAAGCCCCTGAAAAGAGTAGTTTCCTCAGTTCTTACTGTATTGGATATTTTAACTCAGTAAATATTTTCCTTGACACCTTGGCACTTACCATGCCCAGCCTTCCCAAGGTTCAGAGCAGGAGAAAATGGATTATGCACTTAATAATAAAAGGCGAGTCATCCGACTGGTTCTACAGTGGGCTGCTTTATACGGAGATCTACTACAAGAGGATGAAGCAGCAATGGCCTTTCTGGAGGTACAGTGGGATTGCTATTGTTAACAATATGTAGATGCCATAGATCATTTTAAAGTGCAAAGTTCTGTTTGTGTTTTCTTTCTCAATTTTGGCTGCAGAGTACACACGTGATTCGTTTTTATTTTAATGCACAACAATTACAGAGCCAGCGGGTACAAATCTTTGCTGTATGGGTATTTGTAAGAGACTCTGTCTCAGAGTGAAGAGAGCTCTGACAACAGCGGAACCATTGTAGTTCTGCTGTGCAGTGGTGAGAGGCAGGATTTTGCCAAGGGAGAATAGACCCTGCATGCCACACAGGCCTTTCTGAGCCCTGTCATGTCGATTGTTTGTTTGAATATTGTTGGGATGTGCTAGGGAGGATCTGTCACGATGCAAAGCTGAAGATCACTCCAACCCCAACGGAGGCTGCCCTGCAGCCACACTGACTGAGGTAGCCTGGAGTCCTTGCCCCCAAGGTCCCTGCAGATCTCCCAAACACACAGCCCAGCTGCAGCATTTGACCCATAACTGTCAATTGTTATGAAGATTGTAAACTCTTTGGAGGCAGGAACTATGCCTTTGTATTTGCTCCGTAGTGCACAGTACACTTGGGGTATCATATAAAGAATAACAACAACAATAATGAGATTGCGCCTTTAAAACAAAATGACCAACTGAAACAGTGTTTCATTGCATTATGTATAAAACAACATATGTTATCACATTATTTGTGAAAAAATAATGAATTCCATAATCTTTCTCCTTGATCTTCTAAAAATGTGGAGTATGGACTTTGGCAGGACAGTGCATAACTAGAAAAAGCACATCCACATCTGTCTCATATTTTTACCATTATGCTTCCTTCCTGTATGAGCAGATGTAATTTAAACCAGCTGGAGTTACACAAACAGAAGGGATACAGGAATCAGCCAGAATTTGAGTGTTGTGGGGCATCTTATTGTTCTTCTATTCACTAAACTGAATCTCACTCTTAGTATTCAGTAAACTAGCATATGTAGAAGTAACAAAGAGTCCTGTGGCACCTTAACTAAAGTATTGAAGCTAAGCTTTCATGGGCTAATACCCACTTCGTCGGATGCAAGCAGTGGAAGTCATATGTAGCATATGTAAGCTCACTAATTCTTTATCCTTTTAGGTACAATACATCTATTGTTCTGTTGTTCAAAGACTATTCTGTATCATTTACAGGAATTTTATGTATCTGTATCAGATGATGCAAGAATTATTACAGCACTAAAAGAGCAACTCTCTGAGCTAGAGAACACTGTAAAACAAATGTAAGCCCCTTACTTTTTTTGGTTCATTTTATAACTAAATACCCAGTGAAAAATGTCTATTTTAGAGCTGGCTGGAAAATGTCCCCCCAAGTCAATGGGAAGCTTTTAAGATGGCTGCTCTAACAGAAAAATGTTCCATGCATGCGTGTTCAGACAAGCATATGTGACACTTTCTCTCTCTCTCTGAAAGTTCTTGCAAATACTAAATTCATTCATAAATGTTCACAGAAAGAATATGAAGAGAAGCTTAAATTCCACTGAAGCAAAGAGATCAGACTAGGTGATCTAATTGTTCCATCTGGCCTTAAATTCTATGAAGCTATGAACAAAATTGCATATTAATGTTTGTGTACAATTTTTGCAACATTTTCCCAATCCTAGTTTAAACTATGATAATCTTCCTTTATTTTCTTAACATAAAACATGTATGAGTACCTAGATACAATAGTTTGGAGAGTGCTCACTGTCTAAACTGATATATTGTAGGGAATATCTTCCAAAATATATATACTGACACAGTATATTTTTTCTGCTTTCTGTAGTTCGGAAGAAACTAAGGTACCACAAAAGAAGGTAAATGGACTTTATTTGGCAATCTTCTAAAACCAAGGCTTTGCTTTAAGACTTACAGACTTTCCTCTTCAATAACATACAATTTATTAAAACAACACAAACTGAAATATTTTCAAGAATTAAACTGCAAGTTTATTTGTGTTACTTTCTCACCTGCATCTTTGATACAGTATGTCTGATTAGATCTACTCCATGTTTCTCATGGAGAAATCATGTTTATGATTATAGGTTTTTTGTTTGTTTGTTTGTTTCTGACAGCACAAAGTACTTTTGCAGCAGTTTAACACAACCGATGACAGAGCACAAAAACGCCAGCCAATCAGGGGGAGTGATGAAAGTAAGTATATGCATACAGGAGTTTGCAGCACTTTGTTTTCTGATGTTTGTAATAAATTTGTCACTCCTGGGTCAGAGATCAAAATAAACATAAGTGTCCCCAGTTTACAAATCTGGGGCAAAAACATGTTTGCATTTTGTGGCCAAACGTGGTGCTTAGTCAGTGATTTTAATAGAACTTCCTCCCAGTAAAAAATACACTTCCTCAGGCTCTTAAAAATATACTCCTTTAAAATAATTAATAAACAAATCAGTTTAAAACACAGCACTAGTAATATGTAGGTGTGTAGTACATGTGCAATGAGTGATCTGTAACACACATGACATTGGGGCTCTTATTCCTCACTAGTTACACTCTGTAGATTTCATTGGAGTTACATTGTCATAAAATGTGTGTAAATAGAATGGAGAGTCAGACTCTGGATCTCTGGCCTATGACAGGAAGGCCTATTAAATAGAAGCCTCAGTTTGCTCGCTTGACCCATTTTGTTGATTTTTTTAATTGCTTGACAGCCTTGATTTTTTACAATTGTATATTTGTTGCAAGGGCATTTCCCCTCATTTTCCGAAACATTCTTGATTTCTCAATAACATTTAAATATAAAAAATGGGGACTAGAACAATTGCAATGCGGCATAAGTTAAGCTTTGATTGTGATCATGAATCTTATCAGATCTGGTTTTGTAAATATGTAAACTCATTATATTGTACGTAGAGTGTTCATAGCCAATTTTTCTTTACTTTTGAAAAAAAGAAAAATCACTTCTTAAATATTTAACTATCCAGTGGCCTGAAACTTAAGGAAACACCAAGTGATACTGCCTTTTATGAATAGTATGGTAACATTGGAATTTCTGATATCTTATAATTTGCTAGGATTTCCTGCAAATCAGTCATTGAAATTAGTCAAACTTCAGAACAATTAGCAATCTTGGAGCTCCAATACCAAATAAAGTTGTGACGACCTGCTGGTGTTTGTTATATCTGTGAGCAATGCGTTATTGAAGTAATTTGCACAGTAAACTGTATTCAGTTATGTACAGTATTCACAATGCACTCTTTTGTCTTTAGTTCTGTTTAAGGTATACTGTATAGACCACACCTACACTACTATCCGTGTGCCAGTGATGGCCTCTGTTAAGGAAGTGATCAGTGCGGTAGCAGATAAACTGGGTTCTGGAGAAGGCTTGATCATAGTAAAGATGAGTTCAGGAGGAGGTATGGTTTTTGCATGATCTTTAAAGCTTATTTAAAATGAAGCACAAAACCAGTACTGGTTTGGTAAAGGCTGTTCCAGTAAATTTTAATACATGTTCAACTAGTACGAAAGTTCTTTCTTAGGAACAAATCCTGTGCCACTTTTTTTGCAGTTGCAGCATTATTTTGTTTCAAAAGTTGGGAGTTGCAGTCGTCTTTGCATACACTGGGAGCAAGTGATTCATAGATCAATTTATAAGCTCTTCTTTACCTGTGAACTGCACCCCATTTTTAGGACTACCATGATGGGGGTTGAGTACAATTGCCTGAGGGTGTGGTGAAATGCACTTACTGACTTTCAAGTCAGTTTTGGAGTAAAAACAGCTATCTAATCTCTCCATGCTCAGAGAATGGTGATCTAAGCCCTTAATTACTGTTGGGTTTTGGTGCTGTGGTAATTTCTAAAGGTTGCTATGCATGATCCCTGACTCTTGCTTTCAGTCTGGAGGGTTTGGATTCCATGTCCCAGATCGATGGGAGTTTCATTTGAGCTTTGCTCTTTTATATATTGACTAGTGTAAAAGCCCGTGTACACGGGCCAACCGTAAGGGCTCGCGGCCCCCCCGCCGCCCAGCCCCCTCCCCCCCAATACCCCCCCTCGCCCAGCCCCCAACGCCCCCCCCTCGCCCAGCCCCCAACGGCCCCCCTCGCCCAGTCCCCTCCCCATGCAACGACCCCCCCCGCTCAGCCCCCTCCGCCCCCGCTCAGCTCCCTCCCCCCCTCAACTCCTCGTCATGCGCCCGACAGCCCAGCTAACTTTATATGTATAACTGCTCCTTGGTGCTGTAGCTCCGTGTGAGTGAGGATCGCTCAGGCGGGCACACATGGCGGCCATTTTGTGCCTCTGAATTACAACCCCCAGCATGCCGTTCGTCCGGGCCGTCTCTACTGCGCATGATGGCTTCACACAAACTTCCCCTGGGCTTTTATTATATAGGATGTCACTTTTCTTCAGTCAGTGGCTTCTTATAGTCACCTACCTTATACCTAAGGCATTCACTATATTCATTCAAGGAACGCACATATCTACTCATTTGTTGTTGTTGTTCAGTCACTGCTGTTAATTCCACATTCTTTTAATAGGCAATCATATGCTTTCATTTTTATAGAAAAGGTTGTGCTCAAACCTAATGATGTTTCAGCATTTACGACTCTCAGTGTTAATGGACGTCTGTTCGCGTGCCCACGAGACCAGTTTGATTCCCTGGTATGTACGTATACTGTTCTCAGCATTGCAAATCAGAGCGCTTCCTTCGACCTTAACTTTCTAGATACAGTAAAAGCTTTGCTATCTGGCATGTTGAGGTATGGGGGGTGCCAGTTAGACAAGAATTCAAGGTAACTAAGAGTTATACTTACCAATGGAATACCAATTTTCAAAGAATTAGAATACAATCAAATGAATAAAGTATAAAATAGTATTCAAGTACTCAACCAGCCAGTAGTAGTACTGCACTGAAGAGTAGTTGGTTTCTTGAAGCACTTATAATTCTACTGTATAGGAAACCTAAGTATTATCTTATAATACTACACATCACTATGGGCAGCACATGGCATACAGCTGGATCACTAAAAATACACTTAACACTAAAACTATACTGAACATAATTTAATCTTTCTTTGATGATTCAGGATCTTGCAGTGCCTCAGGCTCATCATTATCAATAGCAATTATCATTGTGGATGTAGAAGGTGTAGGAGATTGGGCTGAATTAGTAATGACCCTATAACACATCTTGAAAGCTGCTTTTTTGAATAAATCCCTGATATCAGCTAGCTTACTTGTCTTCTGCCTCTTTTGCATAAAAATAGAGTGCAGAATGTTCAATTTCATGACTTCCTGGGCAATATACTAGTCCCGGTTACTAGATTGAATATTTGTATTGGGAAATATCAGAAATGTGGGTTAATAGAGCTTTCTGTTTGATCAAGTGCCGGATAACACAGCTTGTACTGTATTTTGAACACTAGTAGCTCAAAAGTTTCTTGCCCCATTCTGCCTTTTGAATGTTTTAGCTTATCTGAGAGATTCAAAACTAACATTTTGTCACAATGCTGTGGGAAGAGCTCCCTTATCAAAAAATAGGGTAATAGTATAATTTCTTAAACTAGGGCGAAAATTGTTCTCTTATCCACACAGCAAATTTTGACTCCAATATTCTAAATGGAAACGAGCGTGTAGGCAGAGCAAAATATTATAACCCAGATTTGTGGTGCAGATCTGAATAGAGAATTCTCCTTTCCCCACCCCCATCCCGTATGTATAAGAGGAATTAGATGTTATCAATTAAAGTATTATACAGACTTGATTCATGCAGTAAGTGCTTTAAACCCATTTCTGCCTGACCCCCTCCCCCCCCCCAAATACCATGTCAAAATCACAGATGATTCTAACTTGAAACACAGAAAATATTCTAAGTAGAAAGTCTGGTTTTCCTTAAGTAAAATTATAAATAAATGCTTACTTGTTCTTACAGTAACTTTAACAATGTCCATGGGGCCTGCTTTTATGGAGCTTGATTTTGACTGTACTTTTTGTTCCATTTACTTCATTAAAAACAACTGTCATTGCCAAGCAATGTCAGCATAAACTCTATTATTCCAGACTTCCTGTATGCTTTTAACAAGTTACTTAGTATATATGCCTTCTTTCGTTTATAGATATTGAGAAATCTGAGTTTTGCTTCTGCTTTAGATTTAGAAACGTAGTTGTAAATTTTCAGTCCTTGGCTGCTTTTCCCTCTCCAGTTAGAATGGAGTGAATATGTCAAATACACTTTATTGTACCATTAATGTGACAAGGTCCCAATCCTGTGATGTGCTGACTGTCCTCAGCTCCTGTTGGCTTCAGGAAGAATAGAGGAAATTAAGCATGTTATAGTTGCTTCTCAGCTCCCCATAAACGAAGTCTACACATGGTCCGTTCCTGCAGTATTCTGAAGAATGGTGTTAACAACTAGTAGACTCCTACAAAATAAAACACCTTTTACCGTTTAAGAATGTGAATTCTAATTTGTGTATTTGTTGATGTTTTGCTTGGCAAACCCCTTGTGAAAATAAGGGGGTTATTCTGGAATGGATGAATTTACAAATATCTTGTGGGTCTAAGTCTAAATGTTTCTTCTCCAGCATTGGAAAATATATTTAGGACAGGCTGCCTGTAATGGTAACACAGAAAAGTGTTATGATAGTCTCTGAACAGGATCAAATCTATTTCACTTTGTGCAAAAGTGACTCTTTCCTGAAGGAGAAAATGAAAAGCGAGGCTTGTAGAGCCATAATGCCAGTAGTTTATTACAAATTATTTTGGATCAGTTTGACATGATTGTGTCATTATGTTGTTTGTGATACACGTTTATCCTAGAGAACAAAAAGTAGCAACTCTAGCAGAAATAAATGTACTATATACTTAGGTATTACTTAGGAACCTGCTGGTATATTAATCCAGAGAGCTCTATTTATTTTTAAAATTTTACAGCAATAATTTATTTTTTAAATGCAGAATAATGTAGTAATCTTAACTTTTTTCTTTGGAAATATAGTCTGTTAAAATATGGGACCTAATCTTGCAGCCCTGGTTCAGGTTTGACTCAGAATGTGACCTGTTCTGTTGACAGCCCATTTTTATGTCATAATCTGCAACATCTAATTTAATATTAGATTACAATAATTAAAAACTAAAGACAGTATGGAGGAATTTGTAGAGAAAATTGTAAGTGAACTACACTGCCATCTCCTGGAAGCAAAAGCAATTTAAAATGTAGGTTCACATGAAGCACTATTTAAGAAGTCCCACGATGTGTTTACAGGGTGCATGTGAATTGGAAACAGGTATATTGTTTGGTAATTGAATAATTTTTGTATGGATGGTTTAGAGTGTTTGGCCCTAATATGTACAGTAGATGACTCCAAACATGTGCAAAACTGCAGCTCACCTCTTTTATTAGATGATATGAAAATCAATTTTAAAATTAATAATTTAATAATTCAAATGAATGTATCCTGTGAACACATAAAACTCCCAATAACATAACTGGGAGCTATACAATCACAAATGTCAGATAATGATCTGAGGATGGGAATATATGCAATGTATACTGAAAGAGAAAGTATGAGATATGCTTATTAGATGACTTATTAGATTGTTACATCTTTATAAATTATAATAAAGGAAATAATTCACATCATTAAAATCTGTTCGTTGCAAAAACATTAGGCTTGTATGCTTGTACATGTATAAATTGGAATTGATAATAGAAGCTTTATTGCTTCCTACAGTTGAAAGCAGACTCCAGCTATACTATATGAAACCCCTTCAGAAATTGGTGACATTGAAAAAAATCAGGAGTTCTGCAGAAGACTAAGCACTGGTGGTTCAAATTAGCATTTTGAATATTCTTGTATCGTTATTCTTATTCACAGACACCACTGCCAGAACAAGAAGGCCCATCAGCTGGAACTGTAGGAACTTTTGAACTCATGAGCTCCAAAGACTTAGCATACCAGATGACAATTTATGATTGGGACCTCTTCAACTGTGTGCATGAGGTACGGGGAATCTAAATAGCGTCTTAGTATTTATTATTGAACATTTAGCTGTACGGTGTAGATACTGATACTGTTTGTGAAATTTTCTCAGAGTTTAACAAGGCTGCAAGCCTTGAAACTATTAAATACTATTCCAGTCACAGCAAAAATATAAAGTATATAAAAGAAACATCCCCTAATAGTGCATTCTATATTAAATTACTTTGATATGTCTCATTGTGGGTATTAAACTGTTACTATATAGTCTATATTTATGCTTTTAATGTGCCTTAGTGGTTGTCTACTGAATTTGCAATGCAAGCTGAATCTCTGTCAGCTGGATCATGCCCACATTTACTGCACAGCAAGTTTCAAGCTTGAATACCGGTAATTTAGAAACCTAATAGTGACTTCTCACTCCTCTCTACCCCCTCACTCTCCAAAAAAGAGACATCTGAAAATCAACCCTGTTTCTTCTCTCCTAGCTGGAGCTGATTTACCACACATTTGGAAGGCACAATTTTAAAAAGACCACAGCAAATTTGGACTTGTTTTTGAGAAGATTTAATGAAATCCAGTTCTGGGTGGTCACAGAGATTTGTCTTTGCTCCCAAATCAGCAAGCGTGTTCAGCTGTTAAAGAAATTCATTAAGATAGCAGCCCAGTGAGTATACACTAGTATATACGGAAAGAGGCTGAAATACATGCTAAGTTTTAATATATTTGTTATTTGTAATTTTTACAGAGAATTAAACAGAGCTGAAAAAGCTTAATTAATCTTGCACATCCCTGTTAATGTAGGATTGTTCCCTGTTACTGTTTGTCTTCCCCTTTTCTGTTCATCTCCTATATTTACCTTTGATCCCTGCATTCTTAGAGCCTTGTCCTGCAACCACCCACATGAGTAATTCATTGAGTTCAGTGGGACCAATCAACTTATGTTACATGCAGATAAAGTCATTTACATTCTTCTAGGGTAGGAGCAGGTTGAAAGTGTAGAGAGACTCCTGTTAGCCTTGCTCTGTGACATTTTTTTTAGAGACCCAAAACCCTTGTTATTGTCTCTCTCTTTCCAGTCCCCAAGCTTAAAGATGGATAGCAGCAGGACACAACAGTTCTTTACCATTAAAGCTTATTATAACATTCTGTAATACTCCAGCTGAGTGATACATTTTGGGTGACTCATTACAAAAACTAAGCATTTGCACATTTTGCTGGAAAATTGCAAAGTATTCTAGTTTCCCCCCCTCCCCCCAAAAAAAAGTATGGCTCTGTGAAAACAGATAAGTTTGTGAGTAAAAACAGACAACCCCAAAACTAGGCAAAATGTAAGCTCACTTGCAAGCAAAGGTAGTGGTAGTGGAAGGTAGTGGAAGTTTGAGACCCAACATCTCACAGTATCAGACTCATAGTAAGGTAAATAGAACATACTTCTGTAGTCTCTAAAAACAGCCATTCCATTATCTCATTCTTTAAAGGGAAATTGTAAACCAGAAAGGTCTGACATATTCTGTCCAGTAGAGGGCAGTAGAATACGTACACATAAATGAATAATGTTTATTCCTCAAATCAGTAGTGTGAAATGGGAAAATGCATAAATGCAAGTAAATGAAGATATTAAGGTAAATTTAATAAACCTTTAAAATCAAACATCTTCAAAATAACGGTTAAACTTCACCTTAAGGCAAAACAGGGAAAATAATCCACCATAAAGTACCCTGGCCCCATTAGATTTCCCAATGTCAGAGGGCTAACTTATGCTCTTTAGATCAGCTTGATGACCTGTTTACTTCCATATTTCTGGTCTCACTACAGTTCTAAAAATAAATGGCTAAACATGACCTGCACAGAGACCTCTGCGTCTCCTAAAGGCAGGAGATCTGAAGCACAAGATTTTCCTAAATAAAAACTGAGCTGGCAGATTTATTTTCAGTGACTACAAAAGAACTTTAAAAATTATGGGGCTCTTTCTTACAATATAAATTGTTGCCATGGTAACCAGTGCTGCAGAACATAGTGAAACAAATATAATGTGCTGAAGAGTTAGAACAAAAAGAGCCAAGGGATTGGGTTGAAAAAAGGAGGGTCCAGGCCTTGAAGTAATATCCCTGTCTAAATTTGAACATGAAGAGCCTTGATAAACCAGTAACCACATGAGAGTAGAATCCTTCCTGAGAGCAGAGGAAGGTGCACTAGACTCAGTAGGGAGGGCACTCAGTTCAGTACGGCATTGTTAACATTCCTATGTAGCTGGTGGTGAAGTTGTGTGGCCCTGCAGCTTTCCTGGTTTACTGATATTCAGAGATAATGACTGCTGAGCACCTTGGGTCCATACTGTGATGGAGAAGGCCCCACTTTTCCAATAGGCAGCTGTGTCTGCCCCAAAATGCACCCATATTGGTGCTCACGCCCCTAGGGGAAGTTGCGTAACCAGGTGCAGACTCATTGTGCTGAACCTGGTGTGCTTTCGGCTTACTGTGCAGTGGTTGCCCCTGCCACTTGCTGGGTAAATGTGCGCAGCTCACCAGGTTCACAAGCTCGGAGTCAGAAATAAAGGAAGAAATTAACTATATCTCCTGTGGAGTCTTTCGGTGCTTCCACACAGAGACATACATGCACACGCACACACATAGACTTTCTATGTATTGTCTCTCATACACATTATTTAAAAGAACCTCTTTATGGGTATACACAAAAGATATTCACCCACTCTTCTATGCCTCCTCTCTCTTATCTCGATACAAACTAGTTCGCACACAGTCATTAAAAATCTCTCTCAGTATGCACACCCACAAACCATTCCCTTATTTCAGACAAAAGATAGTTGCAGCTTCCTTAAATAAACCCACACTAGTATTTTAATATTTATTATTTCAACAGACCCTAGATTTATGCATGGTGTCTCCCAGAACAAGTAAAGATATGTTACCATCTTCAAAGCAACATGTGGGGGAAATAATTTTGGCAGCAGGATTGGAATGTGAGGGGGGTGAAGTTGTTAACAAGAAGACCAGAGAGCAGAAATGGTCACAGTAATCAGTAGATAATTAGGTTGTGGATAAGCAATTTGATTATCAGGAAAAAAAGGAAAGGGGGTGTGTTTTTTGAAATGTGAAGGAAAAGCAAATGGATGTGACTATGGCCTGGACGTGAGGGGAAACAGACCCAAGTTAATCTCCAAGGTTACAAACCTGGGTGAGAGGGGATTATGGTGAGTGTTCACTGGTAGAGTATAGTACAGAGATAGTTTTGGGAAGTGAGATTATGAGTTCACTCTTGGCCATGCTGAGTTTAAGGTGAAGATCAGCCATACAAGATGAGATATCTGAGAGAGGACAAAATATTCAAGATTGAATTTCTGTAGATATTGCTGAAGTAGAGAATTATATTTGAGAATCTGTTTGACTCTCTTGCTTTTATAGGTTCCTTAATATCCAGCCACCCAGCCTTCACAAGTCAAATAGCAAAAGAAGCATAGGCCTAAAGATTTCTACTTTGAGCAATTATAGTAACAAACATAGCAAATCATTTGCAAAGCTGTGGCATATCAGATATTCTGTAACATGCAGTTACATCCTTCAGTCTCTCCTCAGCACTCATGAAGGAGCACTCTTGTATTGGAGGCTACGGCAGGTTTAGCACATCTAATATGTGGGGTCTTCAGCAATAGATATGTTGTAAAGGGTCTTTATAATGATGAAGATGACAACTGGCACTTATTTAATTGAAAGATTCCAAAGAGTTCAAGAAACTGCATAAATTGATTGCAGACTATGTATACAGGGGTCACTGAAACACAGTCATCTCTGGGCATCTGCCCCTTGAATCTGGAGTAAGACTCTTCTGGTGTGTAGACACCCGGTCAGCCCACCAAGTTCTGCAGCAGTTGTAATGAAAACCATGCTTCTCCCACTATTTTTAGCATTCCTTGGGCTTTAACTTGGGCGGGTAACAATCGATCTTTCGGGTCGATTTATCGTGTCTAGTCTAGATGCGATAAATCAATCCCCGAGTTCTCTCCTTTCAACTCCAGTACTCCGCCGCCACAAGAGGCGCAGGCAGAGTTGACAGGAGAGCGGCAGCAGTCGACTCAGTGCCATGAAGACACTGCGGTAAGTCGACCGAAATATGTTGACTTCAACTACGCCATTCCCATAGCTGAAGTTGCATATCTTAGGTCGATTTCCCCCCCCCCCCCGAGTGTAGACTAGGGCTTAGTCTAGTGCCAAGAGATGCCCTATAGCGTAACGGTGGGAGGGAAAGTTGTTAGAAGACCATGGATTCCTGTATGCCAAAGATGACATCAAATGAGAGGAAAATGGGTGGCCAATTTTGAGGCGTGAGGGGAGAGACGCTTCCAGGTGAATTTGATCAGTATAGATACAATAATCCTAGGTTTACCAAGCTTCTCATTATGCTTTGAATTTGAGATTCAAACAAAACTTCGGAGGAGAGGTGTGGCAAAATGATGTGCCTCAAGCCCACTGGTGAGGTTTGCCGTAATATAAGGTTTCTATTCCACTCTCTTTAGGATCTCAGTTTTACTTCTCCTCTGATTATATGCATAACATTAAAAGTCTGGACCTCTTCTATTTCAGCTGCAAGGAATACAAAAATCTTAATTCTTTTTTCGCTATTATCATGGGACTGAGTAATGTTGCTGTGAGCCGCCTTTCACTAACATGGGAGGTAAGTGATAGCAACAATCTAGTTCCGAGACTTTTAGTAAGCAACAGCATCCATCCATCCATCCATGTTATTTCTAGAATTAGGGTTGAGAGGTAGGCATGCCATTCTTCAAGACACAAATTCAGCTCCTGAGTGGAGGGGTTACTACTGTAGCCAAAAGTTTGGAGGTGTCCCATACCATTAATGAGCATTTGTGTAGCACAATACTGAGCTGAAGTGTTTTGGGGGAAGCAAGGTGAAATTACATTTCATGGGCCAAATTCTCCTTTACTTCAGTGTAGCCCTGCTCCAAAAATTCTGAAAGATTTTTTCATGAGATTTTTTAGCAAAACATTTTCATCAAAATTTCCATTTTTTATAAAAATGTTGACCAGTATATGCTGGTTGAAAACAGAAAATGTTTGCACATTTTTTGGATATTTCTGTGAACATTTTTCATGAAAAATAGAAAAATGTTTGGCCAGGTTGCTGTGATATGTCAGTGATATGTTACTGTGTAATTGAAACCAAAATATGACCTATTGCATGTAATGTGTTTCTAAAATCTGGCCTGAAAATGGGGATTTGAGGTACCATCAGAAGGCAGCAGTTTACAAAAAGACCTCAACCTGAAATCTAAATGTACACCTGCAATTTGCAGCCAGAGAAGCCTACATTGATTTTTTCTAAATACCACCATAAACCTTCTCATGATTAACACTGAAGGAATGAATTTGAAGGCTAATTTCTAAATAACTGGCCCTTTATTTCTAGCTACTAAGACTGGGGGTTTAAAAGAGGGCAGAAGCTCTAAGCAGACAAGAGGTGGAGTTTAATTTATTTACTTTGTACAGCAAGCTGAAATTTACAGTAGATATGGGGATTGAGCTGGAAAGGGGAAGAGATTATTTGTAAGTGAAAGATAAGATACTGTATTAAAATAAATGTTTTCACACTCTTGTTCTACAGAGCAGTCCGGTTATCAAGACAATCTAAGAGTATCTCTGTTGGGTTTTTTCAGGATCTATACAGTGAACATCATTAACAATAAATATTTAGGACCTGATTTTTACTAATGTTCATGTGCACATATATCAGTCACACACAAAATTCAGATATTTTCAGGTGCATATGGCCACTTCATTTACAAATTCCTGATTTGTGTGTGTATGGAAAATAGGTGCACAATTTGTTCGTATCCATTATTAGAAATGAGGCCCTTGCTGTGATACCCTATCTTGCTATAATATGCCTATTAAATAGAGGAATACTTTATTTCAGAATTGACTTTAAGGAAATATTTCTTTATAGCTTACGATGCCTGCTAAATGTTGTAATGTGATTTGATAAGAAAATGTATTCAAATTTGTAATGCAAATTAGAAAGCTGGCATGTTTTAATTTGATATATGAAAGTTACTGTGATCTTTGAAGCTGTCTTTTTCACGTGCCAGTATCCAGTTTCAGTAAACTTGCTCCATATTTCTAGTATAATGTGAGATAGAAAGCAACTATTTAATAATGTTCCACCATATCCTTTGTTCACTGTGGGCGTAGCTGACAAAAGTTCATTTTCAATGTCTATTGTGAACTGAAAAGTTATTAATTAACTTAATCCCAAACAAATGAACACTGATCCTTGGATGCCAGGCAAATCAAGGATTTGTGTAATAGTCAATGATACATTTGCCTTAACAATATCTTCTGGAAATGCCCAGGTGTGGTTTGACTGACTGGTGAATATTCTAAAAGGCACATGGTCATTTATGTGAATGATGCAGCTGAAATAATACTGCCCAAGGTATTTTTGTAAATTGCTTTGGTTCAAATAGGCAGTCATTAAGGATGAGACTCAATTGGAACACGGAATTAAACTTTCATTTGTACTTTGGATCCAGATATGAATGTGACTTACTTGGCTGCAGTATGTCACTGTAATGGGCCAATTCAACGTCTAAATCTGAACATCTCAAACAGGGTAACTTCAGGATTGGATCCAAATCAGATCCAGGTTTTGTAGCTCAGTCCCATCTCTATTTATAATCTGGTTGCTAGGAGACGTGCTGTATTTTACGTTACCACATTGTTCCAAAAAGAACAGTTTTTCCTGCTTTAAGGATGTTTACAAGAAACAGATACAGTAAAATGATTATACCAAATGCAGATTGAATTTAACAGTTTTCTGTTGTTTTTGTTTTATTTACAGAAACTTCCAAGCAAGTTTAAGAAGATCTATGCAGAGTTTGAAAGCTTGATGGTAAATGGCAGTAGATCCTTTATTCTGTGCACAATCTGTACTAATTCAGTTTCTGAGTAACTGATTTGAATTCCTCGATTCAAAACATTTTATATGTCCTTGTTTGAATTTAAGAAGTTTATGATCCCATTTTAGTGCTGCTAAAATAAGCATGTATGACTAATAAATTATACTCTTAGGAGTCTACTCTGACAGAATTTATGTACCACTTAAAGTCAATCTGGGAAACTCTGAAAAGCTTTATAACATGTTTTCCCATTGTATACATGGGAAATTATATTTTCTAATGTGGATTCTTTTTTTAATCCGGTGTCTGCAAATCCATTAGAGGGAGGAAAAATGTGAGGTTTCTATTCAAATAAGCGGTTTTGTAATCACATGTATATCTTGCCATTTGATAGGAAAAATGTTAAATTTAATAAAAGCAGCCTTTGTTTTGAAGCTACTCTTTTTAAAGCTGCAAGACAAAGTAATTACATTTGATAAACACCACAACTTTTAAATGAAGCTATACAATTTCTGCTTTTTGATCTGTGTTAATCATTGTCTGATCTCTTCTTTTTCTAAGGATCCATCAAGAAACCATAGGGCCTACAGGCTCACTGTAGCTAAACTGGACCCTCCTATAATTCCCTTCATGCCCTTACTTATAAAAGGTAATCTAGAAAATCTACCAGCCTTATTCATATGAAAGTTAGTTGTCAGATATTTGAAGAGTGAAAGGCAGTAAGAGAAAGTAAAATTCAATCTCAGTGGAAGATGCAATCAATTCTCTTTTCCATTAAAAAAAAAATCATGACATGGAGATAGGTGAAGGTATTTTCAGTAAATCTGAATGTCAGGCTCCAAGTGCACTAGCCTCCGTGAGAAATCTGTCAAAGTTTTATTCTAATTAAAGTAGCCTGTGTTTTTTAACAATTAAATGGTATGATTGTTATAACTGAAGAGATAGAGATACAGTGCTGTGCTGTTTTGTATGTCATGATTCAATTAGCCATAAGACTATTGCATTTATTTCTATGCAGACATGACGTTTACTCACGAGGGAAACAAGACATTCATTGACAATCTAGTGAACTTTGAAAAAATGGTACGTACAGTCTGTTCTCAGCTGTGGTCGTATGTTGAGATTTACAGTGGTGCAAAAGAGAACTGATGGTTTTATACAAGAGACTTCTAGGTGCAAATAGGCACACAAACTTCATTTTCGTCTGAATCTGAGTTGCATCATTGGCCCTTTAAGGGCAAATTTCCAGGCTTGGTAGCTCTCCTTCTTGTTGGAAGGGGAACTGGTGACACAGGGTTATGTTCCAGTGTAATGTATGTATTTACAATGTACACAAGTCCTGTTTATGTAGAACAGAAGTGGCAACAACTGCATGTAGACAATTTCCTTTGCAGAAATTTCAAGAGACCTCTTCCTGCTATTGAAAAGTGGGGGGTTTTGTCATTGTCCGTATTGGTTATTCAGGGTATGTCTTTGCTTCAGAGTTAAATCAGATAATCAAGACTAGCCCAAGTGTAAGCCACCACATTGCAAAGCCCTACCCGAGATACTGTGTCCTCCTCTTTGCTACACTCTGCCAGTGGTGTTCTGTTATTTTTCTTGTTGGATCTGTCGCTCTGTCAATCTGTTTCTTCACTTCCTCAGGTGGGTATTGGAATTTTAAGAATGCTTGATAAAGATCTTATAGGTGTTTGTTTCTGTCTGAGGGATTAGAGCATATTCAATTGTATATTAGGGCTTGGCTGTAGAGACTGGATTGTGTGGTGCATCCTGGATGGAAGCTGGAGGCATGTAGGTAATTATAGCGGTCAGTAGGTTTCTGGTATAGGATGGTGTTTATATAACCATCACTTATAGTGTCCAGGAAGTGGATCTCTTATGTGAACTGGTCCAGGCTGTGGTTGATGGTATGGTGGAAATTGTTGAAATCCAGGTGGAATTCTTCAAGGGCCTTCTTCCTGTTGGTCCATATGATGATGTCATCTGTACAGTGCAAGTAGAGGAGGGACGCTAAGGGACGAGATCTAAGGAAGACTTGCTCTAAGTCAGCCATAAAAATGCTGGCACACTGTGGGGCCATGCAGGTACCCATAGCAGTGCCGCTGACTTGAAGGTATAAGTTGTCCCCAAATCTGAAATGTTTGGGAGTCATGACAAAGTAGCATTACTAGCTCCTTTAGACTTTGTCTTCACTGCCAAAAGGTCTGTTTTTACAGTAACTACCATGTGTTTGCTATCTTGCTGAAAATCCTAGTGGAGAAAAGTGCAGTATTGTTAGACAAGGCCAATATTGTATCCCCTATCCAGATTTGATCTCACCTAACTACATTGAAATAAAAGTTGCCTATGCCTTATCTCCACTAGGATTTTTACATAACATGCATTAGCTATTGTACAGTAAAAATGCACCTTTTTTTGGCAGTGAAGACAAAGCCATAATTATCAGGGGAGAACTAGGAATTGTTAAGGTTGTGAAGTTGTAAAAGTGCTGCTGTTGCAATGTTGTGAACATACAATTTGGGAGCTGCAGCAAGGTAAAGCAGTAGTGAAGAGGACTGTAGTGGACCACAAATGCAACAGTCAGGCACCTCACACATGTTTATCTCTCAGCTCCGAAAACAAGCCTCTCTACCATTTGAGGCAAAAGAGAAGTCCTGTAGCTGTTAGAAGTAGTAGTTCCTGTTTACTCCCGGTGGGCTAGCCACTAGAAGGCAACATGCAACCTACAAAGCCAGTGCATAACAGTATATTACATACAAATTGTACTGCTTTTGTACCTGTCAATTTTTTAACAGTTTCACAGGTTTTTGTAAATAGATGGGATATGGTAGGCAGGCACTTTTCTAGAACTGTTGTTCTGTGGGAGGCTCCAGGAGCTGGCTCTCCATGTGGAGATGCTATATTCCATATCACATTTGTGTTCCCAAATTAATTCAAACATGGTCTTTATCTTTTCCCTCCTGGTTCATTTGAAAGCCATTGTTTACCACCCTTTTCTCCCATTCCCTCTATAACCTGAGTACTCAGTAAACCTATCTGAGTAACCAGTGGCTGTCATTGCAGCATCATGTCTTCATAAGGGAAGGCAAGGATCCGCTCCTTTGGAGCTTATGTCAACACTGTTCCTTAAATCATCTGGCAGTGTGATAAGAGATCAATTTACCTGGCAGCTGCTGCGCACTTTGCTTCCCAGTATGTCATAAAAGTGGCACCTGCAGAGGGAATAGAAGTTGCAAGGAGGCTCTGAAACCTAGGGCCCACCTTCCTATGGCACCACAAGACAGTACTATCAGGCCACAAAGCTGGTCACTGGTTCTTCTTTTATTGAGTCTCTTTAACCTTGAGGTGTGAAATGAGGATTAAAGAATTTGTGCATATTGGTTTTCAGGTTTTGTGGTTATGAACAAAAGGGATTTCACATTCTGATCCTTATGCAAAAAAAGGGCAAACATTCTTTCATTTTTGGAACATAAAGATTATGTAGAAAGTGTGTGACTAAAGCCCCTTGTAATTTTCTATGGTATATATGAATATTTATAACATTTAGAAGATTAGGCTAGGAATGGATTAGTGGATAATGTGCTGGCCTGCTGCCACTCTTCTAGGCAGCGTAAAACTTGAAATTGCATTGTTGTGTATATATAACACGTAACATAGTAGCAGTTGCTATTGTGTTATATGGTTGGGTCTATTTCAGATGGCTATTTAGATTTATATGGCTTTTCAATAATGGCCTTTCTTAGCATAGTAAATAAACAGAGGCTAATTTGTGGAGATTAACCTGAGGCAGTCCCAAAATGAAAAAAAGTTTAAGGTGCTAACAATTGAACTTCTATGATAATGTTTGCTCAGTAATACAACTCTTCATCTGCATGTAGTAAAACTCTGCTATTAATGGAGCAAAAGAAGAGAATCCACCACATTTGCAAGGCATTGGTAAAAGAAATCTCTTTTTTCCTTATGAGCCAGTTGTCCAAAGCACCTTTTGTGTCAGTACTTGTAGAGTGTACAGGACATACAAAGAGCCGTGTGAATGGGGCTTTATGTAGGTCGTATGGTGTGCTTCTGGGGTCATCTCATTGGGTTGAAGCAACATATTCTGCTGCGTTAACTCCCACTTCCAAAATCCTTGCTGTTGTATCATTGCCTGCATCCTTCTGAATGAAAAGGATTGGATGAGACTATCTCTAGAGCCATGCAACACCGCTCCTTAAAATGGAATCCTTCAGACAGTTTAGTGAGAGAAGATACTCATATCCCAATAGGAGGCTAAATGCACAACTTCCATTTTCTTAATTTTGGGTAGTCCATAAAGGGAGAAATTTAGAGTTAAAACTTTTGGAAGCTCATACTCCTGATTTTTTTCATCGTTCTGGATTGCACACATCAGACTCGTCCTGATCCTAAATGTTACTCCAGTATTCAGAACATCCCCAAAATAAAGAAAATACATGGGTGAGAAAGTTTCACTGATGCTTGTGTCTTACCGCAAGGTAAGATTCTCAGCCATAAAGTTAGGTCCAAAACTAATCAAACTTTAGAGAAGTTTGAATATAGCTCTAGATCCAAACTTCATGGCTCAGTTCAAATTTTTTATGAACTGAGGCGTGAGACACTGAAGATTTATAACTATAGAAAGATAAGACTGTATGTTTCCAACAAAGACCCAGAAATATACAGGTCAAGCAACTTTAACCATCATCTTGATAAATAGAACGTTCAGAAGTGCCTCCCCTAAAAGAAGTAATTCTGGAAGCTGCATCAACGCATTAGTTAGCCAGCATTGTTCAATGCTATGATACCTCTCTTGGAAGTACTTATTTTAAGGGAGTATTTCCTGAAATAGTATGATCAAAATAGCAACATCACTAGTAAGTGTTTGGCCAAAACTACATGACTTCCACAGAAGTATGTAACATATCTGTTTTCAGAACATACTCAAGTGTTTTCCAGTTTCATTAGTTTAGACCTCCAGCTTGATCCTAAAAGGCGCTGTGCACTCTGGATTGATCCAGCACAATGCTTAGATATGTCTTATTGTTAAGTATCTGAGCAGTCCTAGTGAAGTCAGTTGGACTACTCACATGCTTAATGTTAAGCATATGCAAGAGAATTTGCAGGATTGGAGGCTTAGATTGTAAACTCCTAAAGGAGAACACCGTGCACACCCTGTAGTGCTAGGCAAGTAATAATAAGTGAATGTAAAAATAACTAAGGTAATGTAGTGTTAAAATTACTTTTACTAGCGAGCTCTTTATCTGTTTAATTCTGCATCTCTTTATCTAGAAAATATAAAAATAAATCCTTAGTCCATATGCCCCAAAACGCTGCCAAAGTTGTGATGTGCATTCAGACACCCCTTGGGCAGTATCACAGGCTAGTTACATATTGTGTAGGTATTAGATTTCTCATGCTGATCAACAGTCATGCTAGTCTTGGTATGCTTTACATGCTGCATTAAAATGTCTGAGATTACTCTATTCATGTGCATGAAAAATGTCCATTACAAGCCTGTTCCAGAGCAGTGCTTACCATTTTCCTCTGAGCTGTTGTGTTAAAAGCTATTTTATTTTCACAAAAAAGCCTACCTGGTAATCTGTGGATTTTTGTTGTTGTTGTGAGGCATCTAAATTTAACCAGACAAATTCTCTCACTATTCACTCATTGGAAATAGGCTATTCCACTGTATGGGTTTATAATTTTCTTGATTTCCAGTGTGTTTAAAACAGCTTGTTGAGAATATGCTGTGAAAATATGTTAACATATAACTAATAGAACATGTTTTAACATGTTAGATGTGTGGGAACACATGTGAACAAACTTCAAATTCCTTGTAGCAATAGCAATTTTGCCATTTGAAACCTTTTTCCTACTTCTTTTTCTTAATTTAAATAAGTAAATTAAACCACAAGCTTTCATGCCTAAATCAAACTCCCCAACTATGGAAATTCAGACTTATTTCTGAAGTTATGATTTAATTGATACTTTGCTCAACCAGGAGAACATTATGTATCAGTTGACAATTGAGCCAGTAAGTTAAGTTTGACATTGTAGAATTAGATTTCAACTTCCTTTCTTTTTTTAGTCAGCAATTCTACTCGGAAACATTACTGTAAAATGGCACTTCTTCCTTATCAGATCTACTCCCCCTGTTATGTAAAATGGCACTTCTTCCTTATCAGATCTACTCCCCGTGTTTATTAAGTCTTTGTGGCTTACTTTAGTGACTTCAATAAATTTTTACTCTTGTTTCCATTGCAGCGCAAGCATATCTAGGAGGAACTGAGTTGGATTCTGTTTCTTCCTGCGAATTATCAACAAAATAAGTTTCAACTACAGCTGTAGAAAAAGAAAAGAATCCAAGTTGAATTTGAAGGGCTGGTAGTTAGAAAAATCATGGGTGAAATTCTGGCGCCACTGAAGTCAATGGCAAAACTCCAATTGACTTTAGTAGGGCCAGATTTCCACCCATCCACTTTTTAATTATAAACTGAGCAAATTTCCTCAGGAAATCAATAAACATCGATCCCCATAATGCCATTTTTTTTAGTCACTTTTCAAAGCGGAGCTGCATTTTAACTCAAACCCTTAATAAAATTTGAAATATCTTAACATACTAAGTAATTAAATGGAATGTGTTCTAGAATGTCCTTGCTGTTAGGAACTAGTGACCTTCAAATTAAATTTGAGTATTCATGTGCAGAGGGTTTGGGATGACCTGTTTGTTTTGTGTGAAGATGTGAGCAAGGTTAAACATTAAAGGAACTCATTTTGTCTTATACTAAGGCCACTTTATTCCCCTTAGGAAAAGGAAATAACATTTATGCCCACTTTGAGGCCCAGGTAAGTGAGAATCAGACCCAAAATGTCAGGGCAAAGTTAAAATTCTGAAACTTTAACATCATTTGAATATGTTTTAATTGACTTTGTCAGTGTCTTCAGATCTGTGCTTAGTTCATATGAATGAAAATGCTGAGATGATGAAATGCAATGTTTGTTTTCTGTTTGCATCCTGCACCAAGAACGACACTTAAAATGCATTTTCTTTTCAGCGTATGATCGCCAACACTGCAAGGACAGTGAAATTTTGCCGAAGCCAATCTTTCAGTAAGTGCTTTGCAATATGGGCATTGTCAGAATTATCATTGGTCATTGGAATGTTAAAAATGAGTTTGTTGTGGGTGATAAAGACATACTGGATAATGCATTTTGAGGCTATTGTTTCAATATTTTCACCATACTTTGTGGTCATGCACAATGATAATCTCAGCCTCACTCTGCTAAAGAACATCACTCAGTCTCTGATTTTCTTTTTAACACAGCAGCCTCCCATCCTTCTTCAAAGAAAGCAGAATAAATGGTGTAAAAAGAAACACTTATAATGAGATAGATCTTTTCCATCCTAGCTCCAGAATCTCATGTTGACTAAACTTTTCCTTCGTTCCAGCCAGCCTCTCGGTTTATCTCTTTTTTTAATGTTGATTTATTAAGCTCTCTGAGACCTTTGGATATAAATGATTTAGAAATTAAAATATACCCTCATTATGTCTAAATCTAAACACACATGCACATATCTTCAGTTAAAGTCCGTAGCTATATGCACATACATTGAGAATAAAGTAAACCCTTTAGTTTTTACATTGTGTAGATTCTGCATCATCTTCTTTTCTAAAAGAAGAGTGAACGTTTGTAAAACATCTAGTGCGTATTGCTTTGAAGCAGCAGTTGCTCAGCTCTGAAGTTACCAGTCTATTGAACAATATATAGCACTACTTTAATTAATATTGTGGGAATTACATACAGTGTAATTACATTATATTGTATAAATGGAGTAAACAAGTGATTCAATTAAATACAAAAGACCTTATTGTCCCCTGGCTGCTGCCTTGTGTGGTCATTTAGGGTATGTCTCGATAAATAAATTTTAAAATCCAGTTAACTAACTTGATTTGAAACAGCCCTTATACCTCATGTAGACACAGTTTAATGCCTTTACAATTGCTATAGCTGATCAGGTTGTATATTAGGCTCTGCACTGCAAGTGAAGGTGTGATGGTAGTCTGGGTAGGGGTACCCTTGCTAACTTTAATCTAACTACCGTGAGTAACAATAGTAACGTAGATGTAATGCAGGGGTCAGCAACCTTTCAGAAGTGATGTGCCAAGTCTTCATTTATTCACTCCAATTTAAGGTTCCGTGTGCCAGTAATACGTTTTAACGTTTTTAGACGGTCTCTTTCTATAAGTCTTTAATATATAACTAAACTATTATTGTATGTAAAGTAAATACGGTTTTAAAAATGTTTAAGAATTTCATTTAAAATTAAATTAAAATGCAGAGCCCCCCAGACCAGTGGCCAAGACCCAGGCAATGTGAGTGCCACTGAAAATCAGCTCGCATGCTGTCTTTGGCACCTGTGCCATAGGTTGCCTACCCATGATGTAATGGCAGAGGCTTCAGCAAAAGCTAGCCACCCAAATACCTGGAGCCTGGGTATGTACTCAGTTTATAGCCCTTCCTGTGGTGCATTCTGTCAGATAGTTCAAGATATTGAGGCACCTAAAGATGCAGACAAGCAATTAATGGGATTTTCAAAAGCATCTGAGAACCTAACTCCTGCTGAAACCAATCAGTTAGGTGGTAGTCACTTTTGTGCCTATTTCCATCTTCAGGACCTAAAATATCTTAACAAATCTGGCCCAGGGAGCTTTTAGATTGTAAGCCAGTTACTGTCACTGTTATATGTTTGTACAACACCTGACATAATGGGTCTGAAGCTGCTTGGCCACTAAGCACCACCACAGTGCAAATCTATATATATAAAAGTCAAATGGTGTATGCGTGCGTGTATGTATGCGTGTATGTATGTGCACTTACTCCTTCCACACCGTTTGAGCTAGAGACTTGAAATTTGGTACAGTTATAGGTCTTAGGGTCCTAATCAGGGTAAGAGTTGAAAATTTTTCAAATCTCACCTCTGACGCCCCCCAGGGGTGAAATTCTTTAAAGGCCAATCACATCAGCTGGGCAGCTGCTGTTCTCTGTGACATAGTTATGATGTCATAATACCCCCTCCAATGGACCCCGCACTCGCTCAGCTCTCTGCCCCCTCCCCCCTCCAACGGACCCCACACTCGCTCAGCTCTCTGCCCCCTCCCCCCTCCAATGGACCCCGCACCCGCTCAGCTCTCTGCCCCCTCCCCACCTTCGACGGACCCGAGTTGGGTTTGGTCGGAGGGTAAGTGAGGTAGGGGTGTCGGGTTTGGTCGGGGGGTGAGGTGGGGGTGTCGGGTTTCTTTGTGGTGGTAGGTAGGGGTGTCGGGTTTGGTTGGGGGGGAAAGTGAGGTGGGTGTGTCAGGTTTGGTCTACGGGGGTGAGGTGTGGGTGTTGGTCAGGGGCTGTTGGGGTTGATAGGGGGTGACGGGGGGTGAAAATGTGAGTCGGGGTTGGTCGAGGGGTAAGTGAGGTGGGGGTGTCGGGTTTGGTCGGGGGGTGAGGTGGGGGTGTCAGGTTTGCTCTCTGCCCCCTCCCTCCTCCAACGGACCTCGCACTCGCTCAGCTCTCTGCCCCCTCCCCACCTCCGACGGACCCGAGCAACGCCGGGTATTTTCGCTAGTGTTAAATAATAATGAATTAAGTATTACATTGGTTCATAAAGGAGACCTAAAGCAATTTTGCGGTTTGGGATCAGTGTGAACTCTCCTAGGTCAACCGTAGATATTACTATATTATTAAACTATACCAACTAGCTGTGTAATTATTACTATTGACTATTAAGCTAGGTATAAAACCTCACCCAAGGGCCATCAATTTCAGAGGATGTAGCCCAGGACACAGAGTTATTCTATGGGGAAAATAATACAAGATAATAAAAATATAAAATACACTGGGGAGAGTGAATTAAATTGGAGGAGAATAGTGGAAGGTAGATTTTTAAACATTTTATTTTCACTGCACCAGTATCTGGTTTTTACTTATGGTAGATTTTTGAAAAGCAGAGTTATATATTCTACTCAGGCGTTTGTTTGACCAAGTGTACCCAATCCTAAATTAATTCTGTTTCTTCAGATCCTGACGCAGCTCTAACTAATAAGAACCATCAGGATGTACGGAGCTATGTACGACAATTAAATGTGATTGACAACCAGAGAACTTTATCACAGCTCTCTCACCGACTAGAACCACGTCGAGCATAAACTTTTAAAGTGACTACAAGAAACGATATTTTCCAATCAAGGTCATCTATTAAGAACCTCCACTTATTCTGCTGCTGCACTGCCACTACAAACATGAGCAAAAACATATTCTAAAATCCTAGGTAATGCACAATGTACCAGCCCTCAGAGAAGTCTGACTAATGAAGAGTTTATACACTGGAACTAGGAGGGTGCACATGTTGTGTAGTGTTAATTCATTTTAAGGTGAGGCAAAGTTCTTGTAAATAGTGAAAATAAAAACAAGAGATAAAATAGCCAGAATAGCTGATGAAACATGCACCAAAAACACCTAATAGTTCTAAGGAATGTAGCAGTGTTTCTTTTCTCTAATTAAAAATAAAATATTTTAAGATTTATTATCCAGTTTGGGACCAAAATCTGCTATTAGTTTTGCATGTTCAGTTCACGTTAACTTCAATGGGAGATGTATGTAAGAAACAAATGGCAGAATTTGGGCCCAAACTAGGTCCAATGGTGTATTTCCAGGGTTTGGTATTCAGGGAGTTATTGAAAAAAATGTTTACTTATTAAATATTACATGTATTAATAACTATTTCACATCTTAACCACATTTGCATATAACTGTAAAGTACTCTGGCTATTTAAGCTACACTGGCAGGACTTAACTGCCATGTTTTGACTGATAAATAGATTAATATTTGTAATTTTAATTCTTTTGAGGTTTTCTTAAACTACCAACCAGGATTTTTGAAAATTTCGATTTGAAGCTATGAGCTTCATAAAATCAGTAGCATACAGTAGCAAGAGACTGGTTCAAAAAGAGCACAAAATGCACAAAGACAATATTTTCTTGGAAATTATAACCTTAAATATCAGCTACAATTAGTTGAGGATAATTAAAACATTCTTTCTGGGCTTAAACATTTACAAATATTTCAATTTTTAGCAATTGTTTTGCACTTTCAAATAGACTGTAAATAGAAAAGTTAATTCATCATGTTCCAGAGTATTTATTTGTTTATGTAATAGCGATTGTGCCAAAATAATTGCTTTTTATTTATTTTATTTAGCATGTAATTGAAGTAATTTTTCTGTCTTTATACATAGTCTGCACTTTATGTGTAAGAATTGTGTAATGTATCTTTTCTGTAAATAACATGCAGTATCTTAATTAAATGTAATTGCTTAAAAAGATTTGCTCACTGTCCTTAACATCTGTTGTGTGTACTTCAATCTTCATAAAAACTGATGTTCTCAGCAGGCTGGTGGAGTGAATATCAATTGAACTTTGCTAAATGTTGAACTGCAATGGAGTCCTCCTGTTTCTACATGCTATGGTCAATTCTGTCCTCATTTAAACGGGTCCAACCCATCACGCTCTTTGGGAGTTGAACAGGTTGAAAAGAGGCTCGTTTTAGCTAATTTGTTTGGAGTTCCAGAGGAAACGCCCCCTCTGAATCAGTGTGAGGCTAGAAACCTTATACATTTCAAATATTTCAGAAATAATCAAGATACTAGATGTTTTTATTATAGAAAGGGGAAAATTATTAAAATATCCCAAGCCAAATCCTTGCAGTGTAAATGTAAGAAGATTGTTCTTCACGTGAGTGAGTTAATTCTTTAACATGACTTGCTAGCTCATGTGAAAACTACAAACTGGCTTGTCCTCATTAGAAGTTTGCCTTGAGTTAACTTATTCAATTTAGAACACGCTTTTCCCCCCCAGGAAGGCAACCAAGTGAGTGACAACAACTTTTCCATCTGCTCTTGATTTCCAACCTGCATGGAGTTTACATTCTGTAGCTCCCCTGCAGTCAGAGCAACAGACTAGGTTGTGATGGGAGTGGGAATGTGCTCTACTATGTACCCACATGGTTGTCCATGCACTTTCTCTGACTGGGATCACTTATGGTAGGATGAATAAGCCATAGAGGCAGCTGCACAACTGCTGTGCTGTGCAGGCATCAGTGGATGACCAAAAGAAGGGTGCAAAATAGTGCTGACATTTGACATAGTGATATTCTTCTCTGTTCCACTCACATCACCTCTACAGTCTCAAAGTAGCTAATTGTTTGTGATAAAGATATCAACTGTGAATTAAAAGTGACTATCATCATCATCATTCTTCCAAGCTAACACATATTGGCATCTGTCAAGCTGTCTGAAGTAGCTCATGAACGATAGTGTGTTCTATCGTTAGATTTCACCAACCAAGTATCAAGTGTGAGCTCCTCCCTCAGGCACTATAACAGCCTTACCATGGAGTCACAGACAGTCTCTTCGGGCACTCTAGTCTATCTTGCCACTCAAACAAAGCTGCCTTTGTGAGAGGTGGTCCTTCACATGAAAAATCACAATATTCAGATTATTTCCAGTCCCAAAGAACCAGTCAACTGCACCTCAGATCACACATGAAAACCGGTGCTTGTAGCTAATCCTGTATAAAACTAAAGATTTATTAACTAAGAAAAGAAAATAAGAGTTCTAAACAAGTTTAAAGCAAGTAAACATACACTCACAAATGAGTTACAGTCTTTTGGAGCTATAGGCTCCAAAATGTAAGAGCAGCTGCTGTAATGTGCAAGCTCTGTATGTCTGTTAGGGCTAACTCAAGCTAAGCAGCTTGGGGATCCCTCAATTATGCTTGGAAATATTGCTCTCTGAATTCCAAGCAGCATAGTAATGACAATTTCTTCCTGATAGGGTTTTTAATGTCCTTCCACCAGAGTTCAAGCTGTGATGGGATGAATATTTGTGCATGTCCCCTCTTCATGGGAGTGGAGAAAATCAACAAAGTCTTTTGTCCACTGATCTGCCTGGTGTCTATAGGCCTCTGTAGGGCAGGAGATGACACCTCTTATGGTAAACTAGTATTTCACACTTAGTGATGCTTCTTTCCTGACTCTGGGGGTTTCCAGTTTCATAGTTACAGAGCAAACACTTAAATATTACTGTGATGGGGTGCCTGCCACACACTGGCCTGTTAGGGGTTAATAAAGCCTTAGGGTGGCTGCACAAAAAGCAACCAATAAGAAAGGGGCTGCAAGGAGCAGCCAATTAGGGCCAGGCAGGTCCATATAAGGAGAGCTGCAGGGCACAGCAAGTCCAGTAGCTGACTGGAGCTTGATGAGGGAAGATCAGGCTCCTGCCTGGCAGAAGGGAACTAGCATCCTGGAAAGAGAAGTGCTGTTAGCAGTGACTAGGGGAGTTAAGACAGCTCCATATTGGCTGCAGGCATTCGCAGGCTGAGGCAAGGGCAAAGAGGGTGCCAGGGGCTGCGGGGAAGTGGCCCAAGGAAATGAACTGAGGTGTTGGAGGGGACACAGCAGGTGACTTCCATCTACAGGGTCCCTGGGTTGGGACTCAGAATAGTGAGCAGGCCCAGGTCCTTCCCTGCTCCCGCTTTCCAGAGGAAGTGGCCAGACAATTGGTTGCAGTTGCCACTGAGGGAAGTGACTGGATAGCAGACGGCAGATCCCCTGGAACAGGGGAGAACAGCACGTGACATGGCCGGAGGGCTGTGTTATGAAGAGGACGCCATGGTCCTGCAAGTAATGTGGGTTCTGGAGCAGAAGTGATGGCGGTGAGAACCACCAGAAGGAGGCAGACTGGCTAGCAGAGCCAATCCGTGGACAGCCAGCAGGATGCGCAGCAGTGGTGAGTGAATACTGTCACAAGTAGGATACAGATATTACAGGTGATACAGATATTATAGATGAGATAAATGCAGGCAGCAATTCATAAGCATTTCATAAAGTCCCAACACTAAACACTTCACTAGAAATCTAATTCCTGTTTTAACTAACAGATGAGTCAGTCTGGTTTCCAGTTATGCATTTGTCAGTGTTCAGTGAGGCCTAGGGGCCTTGGCATGAGCTGGCATGCCAGTATCACTGCAGATATGGGAGCATTGTGCAGCTTTTTAAAAACCAACAACTTGGTACAGAAATATGGTATCTGTACATGATCGGAAGGTTTTTTTGCATCCATAAAGCCTAGAAACTTCATTCTTTTACTCAAAGCTTAAATGCTACAGAAACTGATGAGACCACCAGGAAAGTGCTGAGATGATATACCAGTAAGTATCTGCTCTGTCCCTGGATATAGCAAGTTAAGCAATTACATAGCTAAGAAATTCTCTACAGTAGTGTACAATTATTAGCACTCTAACCTATCACCCAGAAGCTATTTTAACTTGCTGTCATCTTGCTAGACATTCAAAATGATCTGTAAAAAAATCTGCCAGTAATATACAGTAGAGAAAAATGTTCAAAAAGTGGCCTCTTTTTTCCAAGTGAAAGCTATTTGCTGCTTTATATCTGTATATATTTATATGAATCGAATCAACACAGAGATTTGTCGGATACAGGACATGCCTACAATGAAAGCATGTGACAAAGTGAACTAAAACATTTACAAACAGTTTAACAATCAGATTTTCCCCCTCAATTTTAAATTGTAAGATTTCTATCAGTTCATCATTTCCTTCAGTCTTTTGTTCAAGGCTTCATTTTAGGGTCTGGACACATTTACTCCTTGTGTATATTGGTTTTTAATGCTGCAGATTCAAGCCAGGATTTTTTCTGTATCTAGGCTATTTCCTCATTTGCTCAATCTGGATTTTCCTCAGTTTACCCTGTTAGTTCTTAAAATCTCAGGGTGGGAGGGGGGTTAATCTTTCTAGGATTATCCTTGTGATGTGGCTCTCTTCCAGTGGAACATGAACAGAGATCCACATGACATCTCCACAGTAACACATGACTGTGGATTGCATGTCTTAATTAAAGAGGTATAGAACATATTGAAATCCTCCACTGGAAGGTGCTGTATAAATTATAAGTAGTATTATCTGAGAGTCTAACTCACCTGAAGTAGCTGAGATACGATGCTACTGCTCACAGTATAAATACCTAGACTGAAATTCAATAGACAGAACTCCAGTCTGGCCATGGAAAGACACTGAGGAGGTATTAGGGTTTTCTGACTCCATTCATTGCGTTTGCAGCTGGAAGTCAAACCAAAGAGTGTTTGGTTGCTTTTACTTGCTGTGCAGCATCTGAGTGACACATGGAGTGGGGAAAAGAATGACTGGAAAATCTGGGATAGCCTGAATAGGCCTAAGGAGCAATTCCTGTGTCTATACTACTTTGAACCTGCAGCTATAGGGTGCAGCCTGATTCTGTGGTCATTTTCATGTTGTCTGGAGTGGTTCATGACCATGAGTGCCAACCTCAGTGCTAACTGTCAAAAAGCATGGCAAACATCCCAGACTAGAGGGATGTTCTATAATTAGATTTCACCTACTCAGTTACAGATGTGAACTCCTGGATGACTGTAATGATCTTGCCATGGAGTCACAGACAGTCCCCTTGGGCCTTCAGTCTATCTTGACCCCCAGGCAAGCTGGATTTAGTGATAAATGGTCACTTATACCAAAAATCACAAAATATTCAGGTTGCTCCCAGTCCCAAGAGACCAGTCATTTACTCCAGATCAATTTTACCTTAGATTTCACACCAAAGACAACTCTGGTAGCCAATCATATAGTGAACTAACTAAGGATTTATTAATTAGGAAAAAGAAATAAGCTATTTACAAAGTTAAAGCGAGTAACAGAGAAGCACAAATAAGTTCCAAAAGGTGACAGAGCTGTAATAATCTGTCAGCACTGAATGTCTTTTAGGGATAATCCACATTGACTATGGGGATCACTGCTTTTGTTTCTGAACTCCAGTCACTGTCAGAGTCCAAAGAGCAGAGAGAAATGTTTCTTCTTGTGAGCATCTTTACCTGACCTTCCCCAGAGTTACAACTGATGAGATGAAAGCTCCTGCTTGTAGCTTCTTCCTGGGTGGATGGGACAGTTAACAAATGTTTGGCCCATTAAGTCTTGATAGTCCCTTTTGATGGGTGGGGGGAACCACTTCTTCTGCCCAGGTTCACAAGTTCAGAGCAGGCATTTTTACAATTATAAAGCAGAACTTTCATTTTACCCTACAATATGGGTACACACATGGCAAGTAAGATTAATGCACACAGCAACTTACAAGCATTTTATAGAGACTGAACACGTTCTTACAAGTCTAACACCTATCCTGAACATATATACAACTGAACTGGTCTGGTTTCCAGCTATGAATTTGCCAGTACTCAAGTGATGCCTACAGCCTTGGCAAGAGCAGGCACCTGGATTGCCAGTCTCACAGTCATTAAAAGAGATCCCTCAGAAGTGGACACACATCCCCTATGGATCCATCAAACCTCACCCCAAAATAGGAGGCGGAGTCTCCAACTCCACCCTCAGGCTCTAGGTCCTGGGTATATGATCCAGGAGACAAAGTGCACGCTGACAAACAGCTGCAGAGGACTAATTATACTGTAAGATCTGCAGAATGGGGATCATTGTGTGTATTTTGAACAGCACTTAGCATAATGAGGCCTCAAAATTGATTGTGGCTTTTGGGCACTACCACAATACAAATAACGAGAACCAAACTGATAACAAAAAATGAGGTCGTCACACTCACACATTTTGCTGCTGTTGGTGGTTGGTTGTTTGCTTTGTTTTTTCAATTTCTCTGAAAATGTCAGGTATTAGCCATTGCTGAGTAGGACAATGGAACAACGGTTTGATCCATTACAGCATGTTCTCACAGTGTACTATTGTTCAGGGAGCGTGGTGCCCAAAATATTTTCTCTGGACACCTTCCTCAACTCTAACCTGTCATAAAAATAAGATAGCTATAGAGAAAACACTGCAATGGATTTGAATGAATTCTAGACTATCACAGTTTTCTACTCCTAAGAAGATGCAGTCAGTGAAGCACAAACAGAGAGAGAGACAGAGAGACAAAAATTAATTTCCCTCTACTCAAAAAGACAGGGGCCAAACAATCCTGGAAAGTACAAGAACTTTTAATACAATTTAGAAATTGTACAAAATAAGTTAGAAAGAAATCAAAAGGTTTAACCTGCAAGAGTACATAGAGAGATAATGAGTTTTGCTTAAAGAAATGAAATGAAAAAGAAATATTTTAACAATGTAACTGCAGAAAATTATAAGTCTAAATTGTTAACATAGCTTCTTAGTGAGGTCAACGGCATAAT
Source organism: Sternotherus odoratus (assembly GCA_032164245.1). Classification (NCBI taxonomy): domain Eukaryota; kingdom Metazoa; phylum Chordata; order Testudines; family Kinosternidae; genus Sternotherus; species Sternotherus odoratus. Next base: position 30,384,290 of record JAVMKO010000011.1, on the reverse strand, counting down.
ATACAGTACCTTAACCTCTTGCAGCAATTTTTAAACATCATGCAGCTTAAATAGACTTCTTCTGAATTCAGGAGTATTTCTTCTGGGAGACCTGAATGCAAATCAAGAGGTAATAGTGGAAGAAAATTAAAAGATGTGCTATTCTCATTTCATTTTTTGTACTGATAATAAGGAAAGCAGCATAGAGTGTGATCTGGCAAAGTGAACCTCTCCTTTGAATAGGTTTTCTTTCACTGTTAATCTGAAATGCATTACACCCTGCTTTTTCAAATAATCATTATGTTCTTTACTGTATTCTGCATTAAAGTTTAGCAGACACAAGCAGCAGCTGTCACCAAAGGTCAATATATTAGCAATCAAAGAAAATAATGACTGGATTTAAAAGTTATCATTAAAAATACCATCAGACCGTTCTATAACATCCAATCTTCACCTTGAGCATAAACCCCCAGTGCAGTATTTTACATTTGAGATGAGGATAAGTTAAAACAAGTAAAAGGGAGATAAGAATCTATTAAAACTTGATTTGTTTCACAAAGGTCAGAGGTGCCAATAAAACTGTGATCACCCCTGTATTGGTGGCACAAAACATTATGATAACATAAGGGACATCAAATATCATCAACTACAAGACCTGTTTAGACAAACTACTCCCACATTCTGCTCTCAAATGTGCAAGTACCACTAAAGCCAACTGGAGCTGCATGCAACATCCGAGAGTAGACCTTGGCCTGTTGAGTTAATATGAGCCATGTACAAATCACTTTCGGAATTTAGGGCCTGATCCTGTCCCCATTGACATCCAATGGCAAAACTCCTATTGACTTCAAAGGAAGCAGGGTCAAGCCCTTAGGACTATAGTATGGAGTTAACCTACCAAGAGCTCTGAGTATGGGGGCAGCACACACTTATGTTTCCCCAGGAACATACCAAGGACTGTGATTCAGCGACACTAAGTTTGGTCCCAACTTTCCTTCCTGCTCCAGGGTGGCAGTGAGCTGTAACAGCCCTATACTAGCACAGTTTATTTTCCCGTCAGAACCAGCTCAGTCATACTCTCTCTGCCCCAGACTGCCGCTGTCTAGTTATGCGAAAAGGGGGAACGGCAGCTGCTCCCACTCCCGACCCATCTGCACCAACACGGGAGTTGCTATTTTCCCAGCCCACAGTGCAGGTATCTCCTACAAAGGAGGGCGTCTTTAGTTTTCTTGTAGATATGCAACGCAGCTCAAGGGGCATTCCTGCAGAATGTGTGATTACGCTATATTTGCCTTTGTGTAAAATCTTATTTCCCGTTTCTTAGAATTACAAAATACTGTGGTCAGCTTGATGCTGTGAGCAGTTAGTACATGTCTCACATGTATTTACCAGTTAGAATGTCAGGGGACAGCTCAGAAAGAGTCATTTGTTTGTTCATAGGTTCTGCATTCCAATTTCACGAAACTCTCAGAAAACAGAATGAAAATGCATAGGACATGCATTATCACTGATGCAAGTTGGGACATTTTCTTGAAAACCAAGTGATAAATGTCTGACACTCAGGGATGCTAGTAAGAGACTGGCCTTAACTTCCTACCCCAATCCACATGGGCCAGAGTTACAAAAAGTTATCCCCTTTTACATGGCAGGGGTTAGTATCCTCTGCTAGTGACTAGCATTATATCTACCCTTTTAAAAATGAAAATTAAACATATCACCAACTGAAAATAACAATCACAAACTAATACAGTCAATTAACAAAACACATATGGAAATGTCAAGGATAAAGGTGATGATAGACACACAAGCATCTTGACAGACAATAATCTGCTTTTTTTTTTTGCTTCTGTCTCTAACCACAGTCTTTCAGCCTCTCGTGGTTTCCTCATTACACCCCCACTTCTTATTTTTAAAACAATTCCTTCTGCAGAGGGTTGTTCATCCACTGAGATGAATCTGCCACCTGTTTTTGCTGCCCCTGCTGTTTTTCATGGTCAGTGATTGGATGAATGTGTGGGTTACTTCTGTCTGCATAGGAGTACTGTCAGTAGCATTCTGGAGATGTCCCTGAGAAACAGAGTCAGTGTCCTTCTTGCTTTTCTGTTGTCTTCTGCTTCCTAAGGAGTGACCCTCAGGTACTGTTATCTTAGCAGATTGGTGGTCTCCTTCTGTTTAAAAACTAACATTCTCTCCCACTTGTAATGGGGGGAAGCTGTCATTCCTGTCTATCGTTTTTTCTGTTCTAATTTTCTGGCATTTAGCTTTCCAGTATCTACTTGGGGTTAATTGTTTTTGATTCCAGAAGCTGGCTAGATGCTGGTATTATGTTTTCTGCCCATTAGTCGCTGAATTCATAGTCCTAATAAAGCATTATGAGCTGGAATATGATATATTCTAACTTCTAAATATGGATATAATGGTACTTTATGAAAAACCTGATTCTTTGCTATTACTGATTTACTGACTTTTCTGCTCACCTATTTGAAAGTACATGGTAAAGAATTGTATGTAGTGTTGTTGTAGTCATGTCAGTCCCAGGACCTTAGAGAGACAATGTGCGTGAGGTAATATCTTTTATTGAACCAACTTCTGTTGGTGAGAGAGACCAGCTTTCGATCTTACACAGAGCTCTTCTTCAGGTCTGGGCAACATACTGAGTATAACAGCTAAATACAAGGTGGCATAGAATGTTTAGCATAAATAGTTAACATATATTTCAAGGGACCAGCTGATATTATGTACCTTAACAGATATATCAAAGACAATTGCTGTACTCAATTATGTCCCTTTTTCTGTTGACAGCTCATCTATAAACCCATGGTGAAAAAAATTATTTATAAGGTGTTATTACATCACTACTCAAAGTGTTGTGCATTGGCCAAAGAAAAAATTGAACGCAAGTCAACTCACTAATAAGAGCTAATTTTTTCCCCAATTTAATTAATGTAGAATCTATGCCCAAGGTCAGATGACTCCAGTGGCTACTGTTACACTCCAGGGAAAGCTAATATACTAAATAATGAGTCAAAATATACTAAATAGTGTACAAAACAGTATAATGCTTTAAAACATAAGCTGTTAAATGATCTGCATTTGATTTTCCCTTGGTAGTTCTTAGTAGATGATACTTAGCCAGTGGAATTACTCCTGCTTACACCAGGGCTCAAATTTACGCAACCTATTGGAAAAAGAAGGTGGGTGGGGAATCAATGGATTGTTGCTTCAGTGGAAATTGCACTAATGCAGATTAGAAAATGCAACCAGAAAACGCAATGATAAATTCAGTATAGATTTAAAACAAAGAAAGCTGTTAAACTGTAGCACAGCTTAGGGGGAAAACTTCTCTGAAATTAGAACAGCAAATTAAGTCTATTGGACCACTAAATTGAATATCAAAATAGCAGGAGGGCTATATATATGATTAAAATATGTAACAAAATGGTAACTGACCAGAGTACAAGATGCTAGATTACAGCTGAGTAAAACGATCTGCTAAAAGTGATACCAGTAATAAAAGTACAGTAAAGATTACTGTAATTTTATCATATCTAAAATCAAGAAATATAGAAAATTTTTATCTGATTGTTATTGATTGATATTAACTTTTTTGTAAAGTTTTTTGTGTGTGTGTTTATAGTGAGCATGTGCCTAGAAAATAGGATAGCACATTTTATAAACTGAAAAAAAAATTAGAAAATGCATATGCATAAAGCATACCATTAATTTATGTACAGAACAGAAAATTATAAAAATATGCCAAATCACACAATGTAACTACCACAATGTGCATGTACATCTTTGCACTTTATTATCTGCAGTGTAAATAATATACCTTTTTAAATGCTGACATATTTATACATTAAGGTAAATTAATAACAAACTCTCAAGTCACTTCTTTTTCTCTGTAATATTAAAAACTCTAGATGAATCATGTGAAAGTGATGAAAGAATTAGAAAAAATATACAGGAGCTGTGTTAGTCAAGCTGATTTTTTCCCTTTACTACAAGGTTGTATTTTCCTTTTTCCTAAATGCCCCCAGCACTGTGGATTAAGAATAAAGGGTAAAATCCTGGCCCCACTAAAATCAAGAGGATTTTTGCTTTAATTTCAGTGGAGCCAAAGGTGAACCATTTGTCCCTGAATGGACCTATGACAATAATGGATTGCTGAAACAGTACACTCAATGGTAAAGTTCACTGGGCACAGCTGTAGCAGAATGCACATGGGTAAAAGAAATCAGGGAAGTTCTGTGCTCCCACATTATGGACTTGTATGGGCCGATGGGAGAGGGAGAATAGTAAGTTAGAATATTTCTGCAGGGCCGGCGACAGAAATTTGGGGGCCCCCTACTCTGATAGTTTGGGGGGCCCCCAGCCCAGCCAGGCCCCCCCCAGCCCAGCCGACAGCGGCTGGGGGCCCCCCCAGCCCAGCCGGGCCCCTCCCCAGCCCAGCCAACAGCGGCTGGTGGGCCCCCAGCCCAGCCGCCCCCCCCCAGCCCAGCCAACAGCGGCTGCCCCCCCCAACCCAGCCGGCCCCCCCAGCCCAGCCGGCGCTCCCCCCCCCCAGCTGACAGCTGGCGGCAGCGGGAGCGAGAGCCCGGGAGCGGCATGAGCCGCCCTTGCTGTTCCCCCCCCCTTCTCCCCCGGACTGCGCCGCTGCCGCCGGCCGGGCTCGTCCGGGGGAGAGCCGTGCCGCGCCGCCTCTTCCCCGCTCTCCAGGTCCGGCGACAAGGGGGGATGACAACGGGTACAGCTGTGTACCGGGGGCCCCCTAAAGTCAGGGGGCCCGGTACAGCTGTACCCGTAGTACCCCCCTGTCGCCGGCCCTGTATTTCTGTACAGCAATGATTGCAGTAAATGAGGTATTGTCACATACAATGAAATTTGGGGATTGGGAGGCAGTACTGTCACTGTACACAGTAAATGGGGGGAATTGACTGTCATGAATTTTTATTTTGGATGACATGACTGTTAATGTGAGGGTGGAACTGTGCATTTACATTATTGATTGATATACATGGGGATGCATTAAGAAATTGTGTTTGGATACAATTACTCTGTGTTTATCTTTAGTATTCAAAATACCCATTATAAGATGCCATGTAATGATGGCAGTATTCTTCCTTAATAAAATAAAAGCCAGCTGCCACTAGAACACCAAGTAATAAAGCAACACCACAACCAGTAATAAAACAAAGTGCATAAACCAAACATTGAACAGTGCAAACACTGCCATTAAAAAAAAATCCCCTAATTTTGTGTGTTCCCTGGTATGTTCTTCTTTCCCTTTCCTTTTCAAATCCTAAAAGCTCCATGGACACAACTGGGTTAACTGTAGAGAAAGGAGCACACAGAGAATGGTAAGCTAAAAATAACAAGTTTTAAAAAAAATTGCAGATCACCATGGACTATGAGGAAAGGGACATGGCCACGGCATACTAGATAGGTTGTCTTTATCATTTCAGGCACTCCGCATTTTGGAGGACATGACAATTCTTGTGATTCCCGAATGGCAAAGAGATTTTATTCCAAGCTTCTGGTGGCAAGCCAGCCATCCATGCCATCAAAGTAGTCAAACTTAAGGTGACTGAACAGCACACATACAAGTGTAATGGGGTGATCAGCTATAAAGGTTGCCCTGGAAAATACACCCTTCCCTGAAATGTAACTATCTATCTGGAGTTCCTGCTATAGGAAAAGTCTGCAGTTATCGACACCCAGGATAGGGCAAAATTCACGAGGCAATCAACAGGATGCTGTGTTAGCATCTACATGGATTACTCTCTCTCCATGGTTTTTGATACAGCCTTTTATGACTTCATGCAAGCACACATGCTAATACAGACATGTAAAGAACTCCGTAGCCATACCACCACCATCCCCAGCACATTTCTGGACAGCATACAACCCCCCAGCCATATTGTGAACAAATGATTTGTCACATTATAGACTACATTTAGCTTAAATGCACTATGTTTGTAAATGGACTACATTTCAACCTTCTACCAGCTTTTGCGGGCAGCTTGTTACATTGCTGTGTTAGTATGGAGTGGCGTACTAACAGGGAAGGCAATCTGAGGTTCTTATTTTGAACACCCTGGCACATCTTAGCAAGCATGTGCACGTTTCTAATTAAAAAGTTCTGTCTCTTCCACGTCTGCTGTTAGTTCTTTGGCAGGCTGCTCTTTGGGCGGGGCATCAAAAAAAGCTCCTCTGAGTAAGGACCCAGGATGTGCTGCAGCTGCTTCAGCGGTAAAACCTACGGTTCCAATACTAGAGTCACTTGGCTAGCCTGATCTGGTGCCTTCTGGCTCTCCTCCAGTCCTATACAGGATTTGGGGCAGAGGGTTACCATCTTGCCTGTGAAGCACTATTGGCTATGTGCTCTGTGCAGTATCCAGCATCCAAGCTCCTTGTGAAATGGACAGGATGATGGTGAGCTCCCAGAGGTGCGGTTCTCATCCCTGGCTTTCCGGTAATTGGTCTCGATCAGCTTTATCTGCTACCTGCACTGGTCATCAATCTGGTGGATCCCCAGTGCCACCAACTTCTTTCCTATCTCCTGATACAAGTGGTTGTTCCTGGAACTCTCACCAAAATCTGCAGTGGTCCCATGACCAGGAAGCAGCCAGTTTGACAAAGGATTTCTTCCAGGTGGCAGCCATGGAAAATATAGGAGAAGGTTCATTGTGTTTGTAGCTCAGTGATCAGAATAAAATGGAAAGGTTAAATGCTGAGCTGCTCTAAATAACAAGGAAGGGGGCTTCCATTTCCTGGGAGTTGCTTCCCTTGGGATAGGGAGGACAAAGAATACATTGGTGGACTCTCAGGGCTGGAGTTGGGGGGCCCAGGCCCGAGCTATGGAATGTGGACCTGACCCTGAATCCTAGTGCGTCTTGAACCCCATTCTTCCCTCCCCTCAAGGGCCTGGGCCTACGTAAGACAGAACTGTGTGCAGACAGAAGTGGGATTTGGCCTCAAGCCTGAGTCTGAGCCGGGCCTTATATTGCAGCATAGACATACCCTTTGGCACTTTTCAGGGTCAACTCTCCTTGGGGTAGGGTATGTTTGTTTGGTTGTCTTGCGATGTGAGTTGGGGAAATAAGGAGATATTTGTACTGTCACTCATGGTGGAAAGGCTTTCTCAAAGAGGAAGATTTTGCAAGTCTCCTAGTCAGACTAGATTCCTCTGATCCTCTCTGGAAGATTGTTCCACAGGCAGATCCTCTCACAGGCATGCTTTGTCCCCAGCTCTCACAAACTTCATCACAAGCTTTACCACTGTAGTTCCAGAGAATCTAGTTATTTCAGATATGATGCTATTTTCATATTGTTCTCTTGAATAATATTGAGGAAAATGTTTGTATATTACTTAAAAGCCATGCTACAATATGAGTTGGAATCTTAACTATAGCTTTCTGCAACAGCTCTAATGAGTGCGAAGAGGTAAAAGAAAAGGAGGAAAAAAATTAATAGAAACGTGTTATGTCATGTGTTTTTGTCTTCCTTGTAATCGAATTTGAACCAAAGACAATATGGTGTATTTGTGGGGTCACACACTCAGGAGGAGCCTTTGGCCTGGTCTCATTTTAGTTCCAATTTGCCTCTGTCCCATACTGATCTAGATATACTGTGGTGTCGGAATGCCTCATCACGTCTAATGCATTTAGCATTTCAACACCCCTTCTAAGGATTGCTATCCCATTAACTGATTTTCAGAGGTGCTGAGCATTCTCAGTTCCCAATAACTTTAATGGGAGCTGGGAGTGCTCAGCACCTTTGGATCAGGCCTTTTGTGACTCATCTAGGGTTCCACAGGAAGCCTGTGGCAAAGCAAGGACTGGAATGCAGAACTCAGGAATCCTAGTCCTGTGCCTTAATGGCCACACCTTCCTTCCCTCCGGTATACTCACGCCCACTTAATGCAATTGCCTAACTGGAAACAATTTTCTTTGCTTTGGAGTCTTTTGTCACCTCCTTAGAAATGTGACAGCTTAATATCAATTTGCAATAAAGTTTTCCATTTATCCATTTATTGTTAATTGAGAAAAACTATGGTTTTCTGAGCCAAACAGCACCTGCAGACAGCTGACCAAATCTGTATATTCATTTCTGTGCTTTGTGTAGAGAGGAAATGAGGAGGCTGAATGCAATGTAAGCTATAACTGTGAAACAATTTTTACCTATAGCTTCTCTGTAGTATTCAGTCCACAGTATAAGGTTTTTTTAAAATGTGCAGCTGCCATACAGGAAAGTGAAATTTGATATGAATAATGTTATACACTTGAATAATAGGAACATGATCTTCATTCACATCCTTACATGTTTTCAGATCAGTTTCCTCTTATTTAACATTTATATCAATGAAGGGATAAAATGTCCTGGCCAGAGGGATGGATAATAGATGTGCTTGACTACAAACAAATACAGAATCTGCAATACTGGGTTAGACCATGGTCCATCTTGCCCAGTATCTTGTCTCTGACAGTGCCCCATGGCAGAGTTTCAGAAACAGTGTACAGAATAGAGCAATTGTAGAGTGATCCATAGTAAGGGTTGCCCCAAGACGGGATGGCATTCCTGACCTGTCATATCACCTCTTAGTTGCCTCATTTTTAAAATGAACAATCCTAATATTTTTGGTCTCTCCTCACATGGACACCATTTAATACCCTGGATCATCTTGTCTGAACCATGTCCAGTTCCACTATCTTGATTCTGAGATGGGATAACCAAAACTGGACACAGTATTCAAGGTGAGGGCAACCATAGGTTTATAGAGTGGCATTATATTTTCTATCCCTTTTCTAACATAATGTTAGCATTTTGACTGCAGCTGCACACTGAATGGAACTTTTTGGAAAACTATCTATTGTGACTCCAAGATCTTTTCTGAGTGGGAACAGCTAACTTAGAACCCATCATTATATATGTATAGTTGGAATTATTTTTTCAAATGTGCATTAATTTACATTTATCAATACTGTACTGAATTTCACCTGCCATTTTGTTGCCCAGTCATCCACTTTTGTGAGATCTCCCTGTAACTCCTCCCTGTCTGCTTTGGACTTAATTATCTTGAATACTTTTGTATCATCTGCAAACTTTGCCATTTCATTGTTGACCCCCTTTCCAGATCACTGGGAAAGATGTTGTACAGCACAGGTCCCACTACAGATCCTTGGGAGACCCCACTACTCACCTCTCTCCATCGTGAAAACTGACTATTTATTCCTACCCTGTGTTTCCTATCTTTCAACCTGTTACTAATCCATTAGACGACCTTCTGTCTTGTCCCATGGCTCTTTAGTTTCTTTAAGAGCCTTTTGTGAGGACTTTACCAAAGACTTTCTGAAAATTCAAGTACGGTATATCAACTGGGTCACTTTTATTCACATGCTAGTTGACTCAAATATTTCTGATATGAAAAACCGGGACAGGATGTGGGGGGTAATAGGAGCCAATATAAGAAAAAGACCCCAAAATCGGGACTGTCCCTATAAAATCGGGACATCTGGTCACCCTAGGCGAGGCCCAATTTCCCTTTACACAAGCCATCTTGACTCTTCTCAGTTCTGATCATTCTGTTCTTTTCTATAGGTTCTATCAGTTTCCTCAGTACTAAAGTTATGCTCACTGGCTCTTTTTTAAAAAAATCTGTGTAACATTAGCTACACTCCAGTGATCTGGTAGAGGCTGATTTCAGTGCTAGGTTACATACTACAGTTAGCAGTTCTGCAATTTCATATTTGAGTTCCTTCGGAACCTGTGGGTGAATACCATCTGGCCCTGGTGTCTAATTTTGGTTGGATTATGCATTTGTTATAAAACCTCTTCTATTGACACATCAGTTTGGGACAGTACTTCCCATTTGTGACCCCAAAAGAATACCTGTGATGTTGGTATCTGCCCTAGTACAGCCTTTCAGTGAAGACCGATGAAAGGGGCTTATCTTCCTGGAGTACCACTTTACCACCTTTGTTGTCCACACTGCCTGTCTGGCAGGCTTCCTGCTTCTGATGGACTTTAACCGAAAGTCAGTTAGTTTTAGCGTCTCCAACACATTGCTTCTCAACTTCTTCCCTGGCCCGCCTTACTGTACTTGTGCAGGTTACATGCCGGGGTCTGGGTTCCGTATTTCCCTGCGCTCTGGTTAACCCCGGGAAGAGAGTCACTTTGAAAACAAGTCTGGGGGAGCGGAAGACCTGGCCGCTTTGAAACTTCCCTGCCCTGTGTCCTGCATGGGGAGGATTCTCTCTCGCCCCCATTTTGTCTCTGCCCCGCGGTTCAGTGTCTCTCATTCCACGGCTGGGGGGGGGACTCAGCTCCGCTTGCTGGCGGGGGCGGCGTGACAGGCGCGGTGGCCGGGTAGCGCGGGCCCCCGGCCCTGCCCGCTGGGGCAGCGCGCGCGGTGGCGCCGGGCCGGCTGCGCGGAGGCGGGGTGTGCCTGACTCCGGGACACGAACCGGAAGCGTGGGAGACACCCGGCCAGGCAGACGCGGTCACGCCGGTTCCAGCCTCCCCGCAAGCGCCCAGGCGAGTTGTTCGCGGTTGGCCGCGCACGGGCAGCGCCGCCCGGGGGGGAAGGTAGGGAGAGGAGAGCGCTGCGGGCTGCTCCCGGCAGGGGGCCGGGGCCGGGCGCTAGCTGGCGGCGGGGAGCCCCTGGCCGCGGCGGCTCCCCCGGGGCCGGCGCGGGGCGCTCGGCGGGCCTCCGGGCACAGCCGCCCCGCAGGAGCCAGCTCCCCGCCCCGCACGGTGACGAGCTGCGGCTGCACGGCGCCAGCAGGGGGCTGGGTCCGGCTGCTGCAGTTCTGCCCCTGGGGTCGCGGCTTTGTCCCCTGGGGAGGGCCCGGGGGCGGGAGAGCGCTGCTCGGGAGGGTGTGTGGCTCTAGCCAAGCCCTGGGCCAGGAACGAACAAAATTCCAGCCCTGCTCCCCTGTAACGTTCAGCGTGGGCTGTCAGAGCGAGGGAGGCAAGAGCCACGCTTCCCCTGCAAGCCCGGCTTGTCCGTCACTGGTATGATTGCTGCCTCCCGACTGGCCGCTGGTCCTGGTTCTGATCTCAGTTGCGCCGTGTAAGTCTGTGTAACTCCACTGACGTCTGGATAGACGGCGATTCCACTGAAATCAGAGTTCTGCACAAGGATGCCATTCGTCATTTGCTCTTCCCTCTTGTTCTCTCTTCTCTCTCCCCCCCCCCCCCTCTCCCCCAGCCACAGCAACTTTGAAAGTCCTTGAGATAGTTTAGTATGCTGGTATGTGACCTGGCCTTTCCTCCTCGAGACCAGCCCTGGGCTCAGCATCCAGAGGAAGCCAATTTCTTTGTGAAACAAAAATCTTGCATTTGGTTTTGCTTTTGCTAAGGGCACATACTTAGTTCTCCAGAACTGAATTAACGTGTAATGACTTGCATTATTAGTGTTAGGTCATATTAATGTTTTGTGAGTGACAGAGTGAGTGTGCTAGTACAGTGATATAACAAACAATTCAGAATAATAAATTTGCCTTTAAAATAATATTTATTTCTAATTATATGCAGGACTTGGACAGTTAACATTTAACAAAGAGAAACTCCTCCTTTTTTCTCCTCTTTTAAAATCAGATTTCAAGTGAATTCGTTTTATATATACATACTAAATACACTGAAGACATGCTGCCTTTTCTTTGCATTTTGTGCTCCCCCAGGTTGAACACTTGAACTTAATTTTCCTTCCTTCCCCCTCTTTCCCATCAAAGCAATAAATTCTTCCTATCATTTTGTTTCTGTGCTGTAACAGTTCTACATCTATACTGTTTCTTGCCTCGAATATAACTTTATTTTTACATTTCTTCCTTAAACCCTCTGTTCAGCATGATTCTCTTAGAGGTTCTGTGGCTAACCATAAGTATGCAATGGATATTTAATTTTTTAATTCGGAAAGCAGAACTAATTTGAAAATACTGGATTAACTAGGACAGATGTAGCTTGGTGGGGTGATGATTTGGAAACATCTTTAGGACCCAGCCCTACATGGCTGAATTTAGTGGGAGTAGAATCAGGCTTCTTGAGACTAATGAAGCTAAACAAATCAAGACTGTGTCAAAATATGTAGACGTTGATCCTGGAATCAGATATGCTGGTGCCTGTGTGGAGGCCCATTGCTCCAAAGATCTGGCTGCAGAATCAAAGCTTTGTATTGTAAACTCCTTAACCATGTTGTGAACACTGGTAAATACGTTGTTGGGAAATACTAGTGTAAAGTTATAACTAAAATGGTGCAAATGATTTAGTATCTGAGTATATAATTTCTATTTAAAATGAAGCATGCAGAGTCTTTAATCTCCACATACAATGCAATACAGATCGAAAATAGAATAGTTCTTAATCATTTAAACTAAATACTAAATTGTGCAATCATTCTCTAAAACTAACAGATATATAAACTTCAGCTATTCAGACAAAATTAGAAATAAGTTACAGAGGTTTTATAATTCCTTAGTTTTCAGACACATGAGATGGCAGAACTATAATTAATCATGCGATAAAGGTGTGCGCAGTGTTCATTTTGTCTTAATTTATTGTAAGAATTAGAGGAATATTAGCAAAATGTTTATTTTAGAAAATTGCATGGAATTTACATCTTATCCTTTAATTTTTATCATAAACAATGGGGTGATGATAGCTCTGTTTTATATACAAAAAGTTTCTCCTGCATTATTTCTTTCTTTATGTAGTGCCCAAGTAAACGGATTACCACAGTGATTCATTGCCTTTTTCCAGTCAGACAAAGGCAATGGACAACTCCTTTTTATGTTTAGATTTTAATTTTTAAATTCTGCTATTGAATGGAATATATTTGACCTCTTCTAGGACTAGACAGGATCAGAATACAAAAGCGTGAGGGTGGTCTAAAAATGGATGGCCAAAGTTCTTGAAAGCCAAGGAACTGTTTTGCCAAATAAGGAAATTTGGCACATGCTACTGTTTATTTTAAGCTAGTATAAATGTAGTCCTACTTTATTGGCAATATGTTGGCAGTGTGTGACCCCAAAAAAGCACTGAAAACTACTTCGACCATGTTACAAAATCAGAAAGTGCAGTGAGGGGTGTAAATAATTCAGTAATTCCCTATGATATTTTGTAATGGGATCACTAGAAATAATCCAAACAATTGAATATTAAAATAGCTCCAGGGATGAGTGCAGCAGGACAGATTCAGTACTCTGTTTTATAAACGCACACAAATCTAACATCAGTATATTGGGACACCAACATATGGTGCAAGTTGTGTTAATCCCGTTCCTTTTTTTGCGTCTCTCTTCAATGTAAACCATCAGTGGCAACTTGATCTACAATATGAGTGGTAACTGATAAAATATTAGGGAATTGTGCTCCCCTGTGCTCATACTGAAGAGGGAGTTCTGCCTCTGTAGCATTTCCCCATCCAACACATGCAAGCCCTTTTGCAGAGTTGGAGAGGACAGGGGAAGTAGATGAGTTTCATCAGGTTCCATGCTCTTAACAGTGAAATACATCACAACCTGAGGCAGAATTAATTTGCATGATTTCCCATTCAGTGCTGCGGGACTCCCTCATTCATAGAGAATGAGGAGTACTTGTGGCACCTTAGAGAATAACAAATATATTTGGGCATAAGCTTTCGGGGACTAAAACCCACATATATATCTTCCTACTGTATGTTCCACTCTATGCATCTGATGAAGTAGGTTTTAGCCCATGAAAGCTTATGCCCAAATACATTTGTTAGCCTCTAGGGGCTGGTCTTCACTACCTGCCGGATCGGCGGGTAGCGATCGATCTGTTAGCGATCGATTTCTTGCGTCTGGTGAAGAAATCGATCACTCGCGGCGCCCCCGTCAACTCCGGAACTCCAGCTTGCCGGGAGGCGCAAGCTGGAGTCGATGGGGGAGCGCGCCGCCGCCATGAGGACGGCAGGTAAGTCAGCTGCAGATATGCAAACTTCAGCTACGTGATTCACGTAGCTGAAGTTGCGTATCTGCAGTCGATCCCCCAACCCACCCCCCCCCCCCCGGCAGTGAAGACCAGCCCTAAGGTGCCACAAGTACTCCTTGTTCTTTTTGTGGATACAGACTAACACGGCTATCACTCAGAAACCTGTCATTCATTAGAGAAGATCCAGGGAAAGCCCCAGGAAACTTCTCTTTGTAGGAACTAGTGAGGCTTGATGACAGAGTGAAAGCAGAGAACATCTGGCAGGTGTCTTTTGTCTTCTATGGATCCCACAGAATCCGTGTGTTAAGGGAACATGGGAGAAAGCAAACCATCCTTTGTGCCTTTTTTCCCAATGGAAGAATTTGGAGGCAATTCTGAGTTTCAAAACCTCTTTCGTAGGTTGGTTATTCCCACTTAGAAGTGAATGAGGCCCATAGTTAAAATGTGGACATTAATGACTAGCTATCAGATGGTGTTGAGCATGCTGAGACTTTATTACTGTATTGCGCTGAGCATGCTGTTGCCGAACAATCTGGATACAAAGCGATATACAATAACAGACTGCTAGTCACTGAATTAAAATAGAAATCTTAAATACAACAGAATGTTTCTTAGATCCTCTTCTCTCTTGGGAAAAAGTCAACAATTTCTAAGATCGCTGCAGAAATTATTTTAAGGAGGGGGAAAAAATCTTTCAAAGGAGAAGATGGCTTCAGTTCTTGGGTTGTATTACTTCTAGCTCACGTTAACTGATAGGAATCAAAATTGAAGTTCAAGAAAGGAAAACTCTTTATTTTCATAAGGTGATAGGTACTTTAGAAATACCTGAGAGAGAAAATGACTGAACCATTACTTCAAATACTTATTCACAGTATTACTGAGCTGCCACAGCATCGCTTCATAGGGTATGTCTTCACTACAGCAGTAGTTCGATTTCCTTTATGTCGATGTTGTGAACGCGACGGTATACAGTCGATGTTGTGTGTCTTCACTAGGCACAGCTAAGCACAGCAAGTCGACAGTGTCTGTCCGCAAAACTTTTGCAGGCGTCGACATGACGAGCGTTGCACTCTGGGTACCTATCCCACAGTTCCCTGATCCCCCAGCAGGCACCATTTCGAGTGCTGCACTGTGGGTAGGCATTTCCAAATTTCGCGCCCTTTTTCCGTGCCGCCTACCCCCATTACGAGCGGTGCACTGTAGGTAGGCATCCCATAATTCGCGCCCTTTCTCCGCCGTGCTAACGCCATAGCATTGCAAGCATGGAGCCTGCTGACACCACGGCTGCAGTAATGGCTGTTGTGAGGACCTCGATCACGGTTGCTGAGTTCCTGCTGCACCGTCTGCAGAGGAGGAATGCGATCCGGGGAGAACTGCGCTTTCTGGAACCCGACGACAGTGAGGAGGAGATGGACGAGGACAGTGGGGACGACAGGGACACTGACGTGCACAGCGGGGACGACAGGGACACTGACGTGCACAGCGGGGACGACATGGACACTGCCGTTTTTGCAAGTAGGGCGACTGACAATCTGTCAAAAATGGTGGCAATGGGGCAGGCTCATGCCATCGAACGCCGATTCTGGTCCAGGGAAACAAGCACGGACTGGTGGGACCGCATAGTGCTGCGGGTCTGGGATGACTCCCAGTGGCTCAGAAACTTCCGCATGCGAAAGGGCACCTTCATGGAACTTTGTGACTTGCTGTCCCCGGCCCTCCGGCGCAGGAATACCAAAATGAGAGCGGCCCTTACAGTGGAGAAGCGAGTGGCGATAGCCCTCTGGAAGCTTGCAACGCCAGACAGCTACCGGTCAGTGGCGAATCAGTTTGGGGTGGGTAGGTCTACAGTGGGCTTTGCTGTGATGCAAGTAAGCAGGGCAATCATCGAGAGGTTGCTACACCGGGTTATAAACCTCGGAAACCTGCAAGCCACAATAGATGGCTTTGCCGCCATGGGATTCCCTAACTGTGGTGGGGCTATAGATGGGACGCATATCCCTATCCTGGCACCGGACCACGAGGCCGCAGAGTACAGAAACCGGAAGGGATATTACTCAATGGTCATGCAAGCAGTGGTTTTCCACAAGGGACGTTTCACCGACCTCTACGTGGGGTGGCCGGGAAAGCTTCATGACGCTCGAGTGTTCAGGAACTCTAGGGTTTTTAGACAGCTGCAGCAAGGCACTTTCTTCCCCGACCAGAAAATTTCCGTGGGGGGGGGTCGAAATGCCGATCGTGATCATTGGGGACCCAGCCTACCCCCTAATGCCCTGGCTTATGAAGCCCTACACAGGAGCCCTGGACAGGGGTCAGGAGCTGTTCAACTACAGGCTGAGCAAGTGCAGAATGGCCGTAGAGTGTGCATTTGGCCGTCTGAAGGGGAGATGGCGTTCCTTACTGATTCGCTCAGACATCCACGAGAGAAATATCCCCATTGTTATAGCTGCTTGCTCTGTGCTCCACAATATCTGTGAGAGCAAGGGGGAAACGTTTATGGCGGGCTGAGGCAGAGGCAAATTTACTTTCTGCTACTTATGAGCAGCCACACAGCAGGGAAAGTCGAAGAGCACACCGTGAGGCCCTGCGCCTCAGGGACGCCTTGAAAGACAGTTTTATGAGTGGCCGAGATGGCGTTTGAGAATCTGCTCCCTTGCTGTGCTCTAAGCCTGCTGCCCTTGAACCCTCTTTCCCTCCCCCCTCCCCATGCTTTCCCTCCCCCATCCCCATGCTTGCAGAGGAAATAAAATCACTGTTTGAAAAATCATGGTTCCTTTATTGGTTAATCGGAAATACAAATACAGGGGATCACTGTCCTGGTATCCTGGAGGGAAACCGGCAGTTGCAGTGGGGGAGGAGCGGGCAAAGGGGGGGGGGAAGGGGGAGAGGAGGGGGGGGCAAGACACAGCAGCTTTTAAAAGTTTTCCGAGAACGTCAGCCTGCTGCTGCTGCTGCTTCTGCTGGCTTGTGGGGTAGAGTGGAGCGGCCCACGGAGCTTGCCCCCCCCCCGTGTTCTCACCCCGCGTCTGGGTGGGGAATCTATGGGAGTTGGGGAGGGGGGGAGGTGGTTACACAGGGGCTGCAGAGGTGGTCTTTGGGCATGCTGCAGCTCCACCAAAGATCTCAGCATGTCGCTCTGGTCCTCCATTATGCGGAGGGAAGCATCCATGCGTCTTTCCTCACGCTGTTCCCTCTTTTCTGCAGCGGCTCTCCATTCCTGCCTCTCTCGATTCCTTTCCTCTCTCTCTCGATTCCTTTCCTCTCTCTCTCGATCCCTTGCCTGTATCTCTCGATCCCTTGCCTGTATCATTCTTTCCCTCCAGTCCGTCTGGCGGGCTGCCTCAGCGCGCGAGTTCTCCACGAGTTCAGTGAACATCTCATCACGCGTTCGCGTTTTCTTTTTACGCTTTCTTATCTGCGGTGCACGGCGGGAGTAGGAGCAGGACGGGGGATTCTCACATACTTGTTCATCTGTGGGCGAGTGTGGGAAAATAAAGTTTGAAAGTTATGAGACAGATACATTCAAGGTTAGGAGGCAGATGCAGTCTCGGACGGTACACAATGGGAGTACTATGCCATTTGCAACCTCAGTATTCAGAGGCCTGATATGATTTCTGTACAAGGTCATGTTCTACACCTAAAAGTGACTGAGAAGCTCACAGAAAAGTCAGAGCATCTCAGACACATATGCGTGCCTCAGCCCAAGATGGCTTCTGAAATCACCATGCAGCCGGCCATGGTAAGTTAAAAGTGGCGCCTGCATACTGTAGAGCAACCCCGCCCCCTTCCCCCCACCGCGTGGCTGGCTCCCACTGAAACCGCAAACTGCAAAGCAAATGCCAAAAAATCTCTCGCTAAGGGCTAAGGTCTTTTTGGGGCTCTTCAGACCGCGTGCAGACTGCTCAGATTCCCTGCTAGCTACCGCTACGGGCTGGGGGGGGGGCGGTTGGGTGCGCGTTGGATCTGAAGAGGAAGCAACCGCGTGCAAACTGCCCAGATTCCCTGCTAGCTACCGCTGGGGGGGGGGGCGGTCAGCGTTCGTGGGGTGGGGGGTGCGGTTGGTCGGTCCTCAGCAGAAAAGAGTACTTTGCAGCTGGGAATCTTTATCTCCCTACTAATTGCAGTCCGTATCTCAAACAGGCAATCCTGAATGACATCACTTTGCTGAGAATTTCTCGGAGAGATAGGGAGCGCATGCTCCTTGAGTCCATGCAAAGTCCTGGTCCATACGCCGCAATGCTAGCCTGCTCAATGATACCAGACAACTTACTACTTTCGTGGCGTGGGTTGGTGTCCTATCACGGGGGACCACATAAGGCGGCTCTCCCCAGAAATCTGCTGCGCTGGATTCATCGCTACCTCCTGGATAGCTTCCTTGAAATGTCCGCGGAGGACTTATGGTCAATCATGGAGTATATTGACAAACTCTTTGAGTAGAAATTGACCAGCAATGAAAGCACGCTAAGTCCTTAGGGCAAGTTACTCATTAATAAATGCTTCCTTTACAAAATCACGCGTCATGTAATCACTTAAAAAAGAAACACTTACCCCCCTGGGAGGCTTGGGAGGGTACTGGCTCCAGGGTGACAAACAGCTCCTGGCTCTCTGGGTACACGGGTTCTCCGCTGGGCTCCTGCTGCTCCGTGAGATTTTCCTCTTCATGGTCGTCCTCCTCGGAATCAGTCTCCTCCCTGACGATTATCCCATCGGTGGAGTCCACGCACACCGGCGCGATGGTGGTGGGGGCGCCCCCCATTATCGCATTTAGTTCATTGTAGAACCTGCATGTCCGTGGCGCGCCCCCTGATCGTCCGTTTGCCTCCTTGGCTTTCTGGAACGATTGCCGCAGCTCCTTAATTTTCACGCGGCACTGTGTGGTGTCCCTGTTGTGGCCCCTTTCTAGCATGGCCTTGGAGACCCTTCCATAGGTGTTGGCATTCCGTTTGTTGTTTCGTAGTTCCAACATCACGGATTTCTCTCCCCAGATAGCGATGAGATCCAGCACCTCACGAGTGGACCATGCTGGAGCTCTTCTCCTCTGGCTGGTCTCCAGGGTAGATGAGCTCTGCATGGAGTCTTGTGATGCTGGCCACGCTGACCAAACAGGAAATGGCATTCAAATGTTCCCGGGTCTTATCTACCTGGCCAGAGCAGCGAGTTCAGAGTGCAGTGCAGAGCGGTCACAGTGGAGCAGTAGTGAGGCAGTCCAGAGCGGTCAGAATGGAGCATTGTGGGACAGCCTCTGGAGGCTATTAATGTCGGGTTCCGTCTTCACTAGCCCACGGTCGAGCTTGGAATGTCGAGATTAGCCTTATGTCTCTGGTTAGGCTGGAGTTCCAAGATCGATCTTGAGGGCCCTTTACATCGACGTTAAGGGCATGTATGTGAAGACAGGTACACGTTTAACTCGACCTAACGTCGTTAACATCGATTTAAAGTGGTAGTGAAGACATGCCCTTCGACAACAAAGCCAATTAACATAGTTTCCCCCACTGATATAACATTTTAGATAATGCTTTCTTAGCCAAAAGGCCGAGAAGCTAGTACAGTAACAGCTAGAATGATAGAACTGTGGGGAGTACAAAGTTTCAGGCTATCGTGGTAGTTTTTTGAAAGAAGCAAAACAGAAAACTGTTCTAATGAAAGATGCTTTTGTCTGAAAAGATCTGAAAACGTAGTGCTCAAGAGTAGAAGAGTATAGCACTTGTTTTGGAGTAGAAGTATAAAAACTCAGTCTGGGGCCTAATGAACTGTAAGAATGTTCTGTTAATCCACTGTATAAACCCAGATTTGGCACACAATTCTAAAGTATCTCTTAAAACACGATGACAAGTTAATTAATAATGATGTGTAATACTCATATAGTAGTAACAGGTACACCCAAATAATTGTTTTCTCCCACAAAACAAAGGGCTTGATCTGTTTTGTAGCTATCTGTAGATATAAAATAACAGTCAAATAGGTCTGTTCTCTTATCCAGAAGAGGGCGACTGTGCATAACTCATGTTGGCAT
This sequence comes from Sternotherus odoratus, assembly GCA_032164245.1. Classification (NCBI taxonomy): domain Eukaryota; kingdom Metazoa; phylum Chordata; order Testudines; family Kinosternidae; genus Sternotherus; species Sternotherus odoratus. The sequence goes on along the minus strand of JAVMKO010000011.1, from coordinate 30,364,348 downwards.
TAATTACAGATACCTGAATTAATAGGGGTTACCTGCATACATCTCCCATGAGCTCATTGGAAAATGTATTTTGAAGAATGCAGTATGAACCAGTGTGTCATCTTTAAAATATATTAATGATACAGTATGCCAGTGACTCAGATGTCTCTAGGCTTGTAGACAGTAGTAGATAAACTGCTTGCTTTGGAAAGGAGTAAAGTCAGGGAGACATAAAATAACTTTTAGAAATTTTCATTGATGGGAAAGATTTTGTGGATTTTGGGAATTAGTGAGTGAACAAAGATAAAAAAGCATCATAAAATGTATATTGTTCACTTATGTGACAACTGTAATTCAGTTTTATTTATCCTTTGTAGTGTACTTGTAAATGTTGAGAGATATATATTTTGTCTAATAAGAAAATCTTAATAGCATAAGATCTTGCTCTGTGCTAGTAAATTTTTGAGAAGCCAGGTGAGTAATTTATTCTGTGTATGGTTTATGGAACCTGTAGTTTCTACAATAATTTAAAATAATTAGGAAGCTCTGACAACTGTTAATGCAAATGGTAAATACAGGAGATAATTTAACTTCCCCCAAGAGCATTTTCCCTTGCCCTTTGTTTCTGTTCCTTCTGTCATCTCCAGCTCAACCATTTCTCATCACCTGTTTACGATTCTCTGTCTAAATTATGGTCCAGTCCTATATATATTTATGTATGCAAGTAACTTTACTGCAATTAATAATTCCAGTTTCCAGTGAGACTACTCATGTGAGTGAAGTTAAGTAGGTGCATCAGTGTTTGCAGAATTGTGCTTTATGATGTAAGTCCTCAGGGTTGGGAGCTTGTCTTTTCATTTGTCTGTAAGCACCATGTACACCTGTAGTACTGCATAAGCAATAATTAGCTGTAAAAACTATTGAAGTGAAGAGCACAAATGGGCTGTTTTTTTTGACACAAGGAAATAAGGGGCTAATGGCAAAAAAGCAGGAAGATAAAATTTAGTTCATCCAAAAAGAGGCTGGAATGTTGGGACCAATCTCTGTTCCCAAAAGTTTTCTTTTTAAAATTTCATCTATATACTGCACACTTTCAAAGGGTTTGAACCACATAAGATTAATAAACACCAAAGTAAATGTAATAACAACACTAGACCTGCTTAGGGAAGAAACCAAAAAAGGTTGCCACACAAATATGATTCATCCCAGCTCTCTCTCACCAACAACAGTACACTTCATTCTCAGAGGGTTTGGTAAGAAAAAGAACCCATATTCCTTCACAGATGGTGTGGGAGACAAACTATGTTTGTCTCTAAATACTGTCTCCCAAATTTGCCTCTTGAAAAAAATGCCTTCAATAAAAGTATTATGTTGTACATTGCATCATGGACTAAATAGTCAACCAATGCTTTTAGCCTTACAGGCCTTTGCCAGTGGATAGTAAAGATGTTTAAAACTAAGCAAGAAAACCAAGAGGACATTGCAGGTAGTCCCAGGCAATGTTTAAAGAACCAGTTGCTTCAGATCTGGAGACCTGCAGTAACCAAATAGTGACTGAAACTGGATTTCTAGCTAGCTGTAATCTAAAATCCATTAACACAGTTGCATTGAAATCTTGGGGGGAGGAGGGAGGAACCATTATCATTTTTAGTATTACAGTAGAGCCTAGAACCCCCCAGTCAGTGATCTGGGCTCCTTTGTGCTAGGCGTGATTCAGACATGTAACCTAGAAGATAGTCCAGGCCCCAGACAGTACACTAGGCTTAGATGCTATGTTGCTGAGTACTGTAGAAACCATAAGGGCTCGTTTAAAGATGGAGTTGCACTGGTTTAACTCATGGTGTATTTTTAATCGGTGCAGAGGCTGCCTGGACACATTTATTTTTTTCAGCTTAAGTTGATTAGGAACTGGTTTAACCTAAACCAAAATAAACCACTCTTAAACTGAAATACAGTTTTCAACACAGGGATTTGCCCCAACTCATCCAAACCAGTTTAATTAAACGGGTGCAAGTTTGTGTGTAGATAAGCCTCTGACAAATCATCTTATAGAAATCTTGCAAGAACTGCAGGATCCCACATGCTCGGCAGCATCACTGAGGATCAAAGCCTTTTTAACTTACACCAGGGGTCTCAAACATGCGGCCCGGGGGCCGCATGTGGCCCGCGAAGCCCTTCCCTGTGGCCCGCCATGCTTCCTGGCGCCCCTCCCCCCCACCATAGCAGTTTGCGGGAGGGAGGGGCCACGAGTGGGGAGCATGTCAGTGATGCGGCCCTCGGGCCAATGCACTAGTCCTCATGCGGCCCTTGTGGTGATTTGAGTTTGAGACCCCTGACTTACACCACTATAAAAAGAGATACAAAATTAATCCACAAATGTAATGGCTGTGAGTGATCAGCCACTCAGGTGATAATAACATTTTTAAAAATCTACTACAGCTATAGGATTTACCACTTATAATCTACTGGAAGGACATTCTGTTCCTCCGACAACAAATATGGTATGATCTCTTAAAACTGTAAAATCCATTCTTGGCAGTATGCACAAGTTTCACATACTATAACCGATAAATTATTTTCCACTTACGCTTTGTTAGAACATGCAAGCATAACTGAGTTACTTTGGAAAGAGATTTTTATTTTGGCCATCTTTCTCCACGTCTTTGTGACAAGTACTTCTACCTTTTTCAGCTTACGGAGAGTACATGGGCCTCAGGCTTTCATTGCACTCTTGCCAGAATGTTCAGTTGCTTAGGCTATGTATATTTTGTGTGAAGTGATCACACAACATGGAGAGATTGCATGCTCCAGATTCCAGAACTCCTATGCAAGCTCCAGTTGAAAGTGCATTTCCCGTTTGTCAGTGTGCTTCATGTTAGGGGACCTGTTGACGCACTAGCTTTTTGCAGTGCTGCTCCAGTGTGTGCAGGAAACGTCACGAAATCCAAGGAAAATTTCTAACCATTTCTCTGCAAACAGCTGCTTCTCAGGGTCTGGATAAACTCTATAAAATGTTTGCATAGGCTATTGGCATGTGAGTTTCTTAACTTTATTTTCCCTTTAATCTGTTCAGTGGTTTTTGCTATAACCTGTTTATGGCAATCGGTTCTTGCTTTATGATATCTAAAGCATGGTTAGCAGTGTAATAATTCTGTGGAACAGACATATTAATTAAACTTTTTTTCCTTACAGATTTTGTTGTGGTGTATTTTGTCATTATGAGATGTCGTCTCTCAGTGCTTCATTTGTGAAAATTAAATTTGATGACTTGCAGTTCTTTGAAAGCTGTGGCGGAGGGAGTTTTGGGAGTGTTTATCGAGCCCGATGGATATCACAGGACAAAGAGGTGGCTGTAAAGAAGCTGCTCAAAATAGAGAAAGAGGTAAGAATTCACTTCTGGTTTTTTTCTGTTATGAAACAAATTACTGTAAATAATATCCAAATGTTTTCCACTCTGTTTCTGATTAAGGAAGACATCCTGGGGATTTTTTTGTTTGTTTGTTTAGTTATTTAAGCCAGATGAATGGTGATTGTTAGAGTTTAAACATGCTGATTGTCTTCTGCATCTGTCTCACAGGAGTATTAATTTTATTTTCTGTTCAGCTTTCCCTTCCCCCTCAGAGCTCCCTGGCCACGGTGACCTTCTGGAGCAAGGCCGGATTAACTCAGGGGCTTTAGGGGCTGCAGCCCAGGGCCTCAGGCTAAGGGGGGCCCTGCAAAAATAAATCCATAATTATATACAATTCAGTGGTCACCAACTTTTGATCCCGATCGACTGGTCAATCCTGGAGCCTCTGCCAGTCAATCACAGTCTCTGGCTGCTAAAAGTCCAGCGGCGTAGCACAGCTCAGGCAGGCTGCCTGTATGCTGTGGTTCCTCACTGCTCTCCGGCTGCCGACATGTTTCTGCGGCCCCTGGCGGGGGCAGGAGAGGGAACAGGCTCCACACACTGCCCCGCCACCATCCTTACTGCTCCCATTGGCCAGTTCCCAGCCAATGGAAGCTGCAGAGGCGGTGCTTATGGGCGTGGGCAGCGCACGGAGACATGCTGTTCCCCTCCCCCCAGAGGCACGCAGAGATGTGCCAGCAGTCGGCTTCTTCCAGAAGCTGTGTGGGGCCATGGCAGGCAGGTAGCCTGCCTCAGCCCTACTGCTCTGCCGGCCAGGAGCAGCCGCCTCTTGTAAGTGCCTCTCGACCAGAACCTGCACCTCTCCTCCTGCATTCCTGCACTCTAACCCATCTCCTCCTGCACCCATACTCCCTCCCAGGCCCCGCAGCCCCTCCTGCACGCCAATCACATGCCCCAGGTGACAATCCCCTCCTGCACCAAACTCCTTCCCAGAACCCGTACTCCTCACCCTCTCCTACATCCCAACACTCTGCCTCAGCCTGGAGCCCCCTCCTGCACCCAACCTCCTACTCAGTCCCATCCAGTACTGTTGGCCAAACATATCACCATATAGTAATAGGAAACAGTTGGCCTCTTCTCTTTTGCCCTCCTAACCTTCTGGCCTGTGATTGAGGAAGCAGCCTTGGGCCTGCACCCTCCACGGTGTAGGTCTTCGTAGAGTTAGCCCCAGCTTTTAGTTGGGTGTTACCCCTAACTCCCTTCATGTTCACACAGTAAAATCCCACCCAAGTTCAATGGTACTTTCAGCTGATCTGGCTGGGGGTGCAAGTTATGGACTAGACTTGCGGGCTCACTTCACAGGTAGCACACAGTCCTAAATCACTCAAGTGCTGATAGTCCTCCAGTGCCTTCCCACAGTTCCTCCTCCTCCAACCCCAAGTGACCAGAAGGATTGATAAATTCTCCCATGGGTCACTGGGAAAAAAATCATAGACTGACTCAGCTTACTGCAGCAAAAAGAACTATGGAGTATACCCCCAGAAGTCCTGGTGACACACAGGGGAGTGCAGCACCAATGAGAATGCCGTGACTTGGATAGGGTCATGCAATGTCGCTGCTCACACTCGAGCTAGGCTACTCTGGGTGGACTAACTCACAGTCATACCTTACCCTTGTGGCAGGGAATTGTGTAATCCTTAGATGGCCTTTCCAGTATTAAATCCTTCTGTTTTTCACACAATATCCTTACTCCCCAGAACTGTAAAATGCGCTATAGAGTCAGTTCTCAGCTAAAGAGGAAAAAAGATTTTAAAGGTGTCCCTTCTATTAAATATTCAGATGTGATGGTGTCTTGAATGTGACAGCCTTTGGAGAAAATGTCAAATCCCCACATCTCTTGTGGAGGCCAATGGGAGATACAGATGCTTAGTCCCATTGAAATTCAGGATAGAAATTCAGTTTTTAATTTGTATTTTTTTTCATTAGCTTTCTTAATTTTATTTAAAATAGAGCTGTGGGGATAACTGTTTTTTTAATTTATTTTTTGTTCACTGGCCATACCAAAAAATTGAATCAAAATTTCATTTCAGGTTGATCCATGACAAAAAAATATCGTGGTTTTTAAAAAAATGTCTTCCAGAGTAAATAAAATGTTTTAAAATTAATTCTTAAATAGAATTGAAGTAAAACTCAAAACATGAAGTTGTACTGAATTAAAAAATCAAAATGTTTCATTTTTAAAAGGCCGAAACAAAATATTTTGATTTTGCTGTTTTTGTCAATTGAAACCATTTGGTAAATTGTTATCAAATTCACAAAATGTTTCAATTGGTCCAAATCAGCATATTTTTACAAAGAAAAGTTTTTTAAACACACTTAAAAAAATATTTTGTCTCCTCGCTAAGAACAGGGTTGCAAACCAATAGAGATACTCATGGATGAGTTTAAAATAAAAAAAAAACCCTCTAATCTCTGGTAGCAATGGCAGACATCACTGTACAAACATGAATTGGCAGCATGTATCATGATTCGCTAATTATTTGGTGCAAACTACTTAAAGCAGTTGTTGACCTTGGTACTACAGTCTGGTTAGCCTGACATCAGTTCTGGCCAAAATAATGAAAAAGCTTCTATGGGATTCAGTTAATAAAGCATGGGAACATAATTAATGCCTGTCAATGTAGTTTTTTTGAAAATAGGTCTTGTAAAAAAAAACACACCTGATTTCTTTGATGAAATTGCAAGTTTAATTGATAAATGTAACTACATAGACGTAACAGACAAACTTTTTGAAGGCTTTTCTGATTTAAAAAATTTAATGAATTAAGAACTGGCTAACTGCCAGATCTCAGAAAATGGGCAATCATCATGGAATGTGAGTGTTTCTAGTTGTGTTTTACAGGGATCAGTATTTATCCTGATGCTATTCAACATTTTTCATTACTGATCTGGAAGTTAATATAAAATCATTGCTGATAAAATTTGCAGATGACATAAAGATTGGTGGTGTGTTAAAAAAAAATAGCAGGGAAGTCCTTCAAAGTGATCTGGGTAGGATGGGCCCATTCAAACAAAATGTGTTATTGCAGTCAAATGCAAAGTTATACATCTTTGAATGAGGAAGGCTGGCCATAGCTATAGGTTAGGCAGGGGACTGTATCCAAGAAAGCAGTGTCTCTGTGGGCTGGTCTTCACTGGGGGGGGGGGGCAGGGATCGACTGAAGATACACAATTTCAGCTATGTGAATAACGTAGCTGAAGTTGGCGTATCTTCAGCCAACTTACCTGCTGTCCTCATGGTGGCGGCGGTCAGCAACTCACTCCCCCGTCGACTCCAGCTTGCGCCTTGCGACAAGCTGGAGTTACAGAGTTGACGGGGGGCTGCGGGTGATCGATTTCTCACGTCTTTACAAGATGCGAGAAATTGATCGCTAAAAGATCGCTTGCTACCCGCCAATCCGGCAGGTAGTGAAGACCTACCCTAAGAAGGATTTAGAGGTCATAGTTGACAAGCCTGCTGGCCCCATGCCAACTGGACTTTAAACCAGACTTTCAATGAAGATTAAAAATACCCGTTTTTAGAGCTTTCTGGTTAGTAAAGTGCCAGATAACACATTTTTTACTCTATATCAGGAAACTAGCGAGTAGGAATAGTTGTTTTACTGCTGTATGTGGTATTAGTGAGACTGATACTGGAATACTGTATTCAGTTCTGGTATTCAGATTTCAAAAAGAGCCACAAAAATGCTTCCAGGGTTGGAGAAAATGCCTTACCTCAAGAGACTTTAACAGCTCAATCTGTTTAGCTTATCAAAAGAAAATTGAGAGGTGACTTGATTACAGTGTATAAGCACCATCACAGGGAGAAAATGACAGCTACTACAGGGCTCTTTAATGTATTGGAGAATGGCATAACAAGAATCAATGGCAGAAAGTTGAAGTCAGACATAGTCAAACTGGAGAGTGAAGGTGATTGACCATTGGCACAAAATATCAAGGGAAGTTGTCGATTCCTCTGCTTTTGATGTCTTCATATCAAGACTGGATGCCTTTCTAGAAGATGTGCTTTAGCCCAACAGAAATTATTACGCGCAGTACAGGTGCAATGGGTTAAAATTTAATGGCTGCCCTAAAATATACAAGATGTCAGACTAAATGATCTAATGGTCTCTTCTGGTCTTAAACTCTAAATCATAGGGCTTATCTCCAAAAATAGTCAGAAAAATTAATATGAATTAACTAAAGGTGTGATTTTTAAAGTGGATTAGTTAACGTCCACATGAGTTAAGGGAGTTTATTTAGAATTAAAATGGCCTTAAATCCGTTCAGCTTAATCCACTTCCAAAGTGGAGTCTGAATAAGAGCACTCACACAAGGATTTAAAGCAGTTTAATCAATCCACTTTACATTCACATCTTCTGTTAACTTTCCTGAGTTCCCTGTGTAGACAAGTTTTGTGATAGATAAGATTCTTTTAATATGCTGTTCAGTTTATCCAGAATTGTGATTAAAAGCCAAAATGATTCCCTGTAAATGTAACTGTCTTTTCGTTCTGAATATAATCAAACAGCAACTTGTTATAACTGTACATATTTATGTTGTTTAGCTGATGTTTGGATAATTTGTGTTTTAGCCGAGAAACGAATTATTGCTGCTTATGCTATCTTTGGAAGTAAACATTTTGGTAAATTTTCTTTTAAACTCCATGATTGATTCTCTTTTGTTTCTGTTAACTGCTGCCAGTAATCTAAAACAATTGATTAAAGAAAACAAAATGTAAAAGTGTTTTGGGGGAGCTGTCTCATAAGTATTTTGTCATTGCTGGCTGTGATTCCAGTGGTTGAAGTCAGGCCAGATGAGCTATTGTATCTTTCTCTTGAGTTATTTTGAGTTTTAAAAGAACAAAATATAAAGCAAATAAATAAATCCATATAGTAAAGTTACAGTTTCTCAATCTGTTTTTTAAAATTAAAAATAAATATAAAATAAAAAAGTAGTATTGTGTGTGTGTGTTAGTCAAGTGGGATGAGCTCTAGTTGTACATACAGTATCTGAAGATAATGTGTATCCAAATGTGTGCCTACATGTCTTAATCAAATATGTATTCAGAAAAGCTTAGTTATGAACATATTAATAAGCATTTTTCAATGTTAGCTCATAGTTTCATTATAAGCCATAATGAAATAATTGTGAGAAAAGGGAAGAGCTCTGTAAGACACCAATTTCTTAGACAGACAATAAAATATGACTGCATATAAGGGTGTGTGTGTGTATGTGTGTGAATGAGCATAGATAAATAGGCATATTAGAAGAAAAAATATTCTACAAGGCCTTGATTTGAATACCAAAGCTGAAACTCAGCGCAAGATTTTGATTATATAAACTGCATCTCAAATGATTATAAAATAGCAGCAGAAACAAAATTTAATTGTAGTTTTACTATTCAATTCAGAATACTGGGGGGGTTGTTGATTAGAAATAGGGACCTGTTCTATTAGTTACTTTTCATAAGCTAGTATTTAATAATTCAGATGAGTAGTATGATGTTTAAAATGTGTGCAGGAAAAATAGAATTCTTTCCTATATTATAGGACTGTTGCTAGTCTCCCTTAGGGTTACCAGATAGCAAGTGCAAAAAATCGGGACAGGATGTGGGGGGTAATAGAAGCCTATATAAGAAAAAGCTCCCAAAATCAGGAGTGTCCTTATAAAATTGGGACATCTGGTCACCCTAGTCTCCCTAATGCAAGCCTGTTTTGTGCATAGTCAAAATGAATTAAGGTCTGGGACCCTGATTTGATATCCATTTAAGGCCTTGTCTACATTGCCACTTTACAGCGCTGAAACTTTCTCACTCGGGGTGTGAAAAATACCCCCCCCCCCCCCCCAGCGATGCAAGTTTCAGCACTGTAAAGTGGTAATGTAGATGGTGCATCAGTGCTGGGAGCTCCTCATGGTGGTGGGTTTCTTACAGTGCTAGGAGATCTCTCTCCCATCACTGGTGCCACAACTACACAGCCATGTTAAAGTGCTGCAGTGGCAGTGTTTTCACACCGGTATTAAAGACATACCTCAAGTCAATCAGAGTTCCACGGGGCCCTAAAGGTCTAATCCTTCAAAGTGCTGCTAATCCTCAAATCATCCCTAACGGAATAACCAGCACAGACATTGTGTCTTTACATTTTTACTGAGCAGCATCTGCTAACCAAAATCCTCTCTGTGTTGTAGAACTGTGCGATTCAGTCATTATTCATCACAGGTCATGGATTACTATGGGGGTTTTGAGTAGCTGTTCTCAGAAACTATGCATGTAATCAGAAATATGTTTTTGTATTTTAAAGTTGCTGAGATGATGCAGCTCATTTCCATAAATATCTTTTTAGCAGACTGTGATGATTACAGATATTAATGTTGGAAAAACTTAATTTGAAATCCTATTTTTTCCAGCCAGTAAACCAGCAAATAAAAGTAAAGAGCCTTTGCAAGTTTAAATAGTGGTTTAAATAGCTCGTATGTGCAACTATTGGTGCACTACTCAGATTTTCTTGGTGGAATTTTGCCTGAAGAATGCTTTGATTTAATTTTAACATCACTGTTCTTTAGCAGTACTTTGAAACCTTGCAAACTATCCTTACACTAGTGATGGACAATAGCAATATGTCTAGTTTGTTTACTTTGTTTCTAGCATATATAAACATTGGTATTTATAACAGGAATACTAACATACACAAAGAATAATTCAGTTTTATGCACCATACCAGTAGTAAGAAAACACAGCAATTATAGTATCCATCATAGGTGCTGACAGTGGTTTGTACAAGCTGCAGTGTAAACTCTGAGTGTGAAGATTGGGAATTGTGGCTAAAAGGAAAGCAAATTAAACCAAACTATTACTGAAAAAATATTTCTGGAGAACCAGTGATTTTTTTAGCCTTACCATTTGTGAATCAAAAATGTTATTTTTGAGAGTGCTATTCATTCTCTGTGTTTCATCCTGTCAGTCATGCCTGGATAATGTGTTTTAGTTTTGTTAAGCATCAAGTATAAAAACATGTTTTCACTCAATCTGATGCTTTTGCCTTTGAAATCTGGCTACTCCCAATGGAACTGAGTTTAATATTGTCAGGTTTTCCAGTTTAGATTAGTTTATTCAAGGAGCTTATGTTGTTGGCTTTTAAAATTGATTTATAAAAGTGGACTTGTTACATGGTAAAAAAAAAAAAAAAAAAAGGACAATTTGTTTGCATTTTTATTTTGTGATACACCTCCAGAGTGGGTCTCGCCTGTAACTGCTGCCCATATATGTAACTTCCAAGCTAGATGAGTTCAGTTTAATCACATGAATGTCATAAATGTTTGCAGTCTTAAAAGAGAGTATGTGGTAATGCTAGATCTGGAACACAAGAGTAGGAACTGCTAATGACTTTTGTGAGCAACAAGAGGAAAGCAACAGAGTAAAACAGAATAAAACAAACTGAAATCAATACTTAACTCAGACGGAACTAAAAATAGAGGTGTTCTTTTTGCTTACAGTTTATAGATATTAAAGATACTCCGTGCCAGTCTTGACTTGATCTCCTTTCTGGGAAGTGTATGTGATGAAGGGCAATTTTAATGTCATTTTATCAACTCTTTATAGGAACTATTTTTTCCTTTCAGTTCAGTATCTGCAAATAAAACTTTTTTATAGAATGTTTCTTCTAAAACTTCTGAGAATCTCCATTTTAATTCTTTGGTTACATTTAAGAGGGGAAAAATGACCATCTTTTTGGTAACCATCTCAGTTACCCGAATGGTTTCTACAATCATCCTTGTCTGCTGTTTCATTTGTCTTTTGTGAAAAAGAAATAATTTAAGAAACTTGACTCTGAGGAGAATGGTGGTGTAGTGAATGTGTTGCTCTTGTTCCACCTCAGCCACTGACAGGGGGCATTTGTGGGGCAGGGAACTCTGGCTACTACACTGTCCACTTCAGACATTCTAAAATGAATAGTTGTGGCCAGGGGAGAGACGTTAGTAAGAATCTTTGGCCGTGCCTGCTGCTGAAGTTGCTCTTCCATTCTTTTCTCCAGGAGATTTTTATGGAGGACTTAAATCCTATAGGATTTCTGTGTTTGTGTGTGTGTCATTTTCCCTGGGGACTGTAGACAGAAGATAGTCTTAGACGATTCATTGAGCACAAGTGCTACTTAAGTCTTCAGAGTTATTGTTGTCACAACCAATATGATGCCAAAACACTATCAATATCTAGCAGAGACACTGTTGGCAGAGAAACCTACTGATTGGAACTGGCATGACAGAGGTCTGGCTCAGGGTTTCCTAACCAACAGCCTGTCACAACAGGTTTACTTATATTAAAAAAAAATACATTTCAAATTAAATTTGAAATTGTGAACCTCTGTTAAGGCCGCAACTTAAAATAAACTCTTAAAATTGTTTAAAATACCCAAAATAATATTAAACAGTACGTTTGCCAAGTTTCAGAAAGCCAACTAACAAAGGCACCTTGAACTGTTGGAATTCTCTGGCTAAGCACCTGCAACCAGAGTTTGCTGAAGTGATTAACCAGCTTTTCACAGCAATAGCCTCTTCTGCAGGTGCAGAGAGAGTATTTTCTTCATTTCAGTTTATTCAGCTAGTTCAGGTCAATGGCTAGTTCATTCAAGTTCAGAAACCCTTTGAAGTTGAAAAAGCAGGAACACTTGTTTTCCTCTTGAAATCTGTGCATAAAATCTAGATGTCAGGGGATGGGATCTACTAGTTCCAAAATCTTGAAGGACATAGTGACCAGAAATAATCAGTTCAACTCACTAACTACAGATACTTCCCTTAGTTAATAGATCAATTAGTTTTAAATGCAAAACATGGTTTAATAAATGTCTTGATCTTTTCTTATTATGTATCCAGCACATTTAAGATAGTTGCATTTAATAAAATACAACAAAAACATTAAAATGCTATTTATGCATTTTTAATTTAATTTGCATTTCCACCCAAATAGACCTGGACAAAAATCACACACCAAAAAATCATCTGTTAAATAAGAAATGCATCTTCACCATTTTCTAACATCATAAAAATGGAAAAAAGAAATAAGCTATATAATTGCTTCCTGGTTAGGAAAAAGATGTACCAAATTTAGCATAAAGGCTATATTTAGTTACAAATCAACATGTTTTATTGGTTATCAACCAATGAGACTCAATCTTTCTTTGCGAGCATAACTAAAAAATACAACTGCAAAACATGATTAAAATTGATTTAAATCAGTGTTTCCTGCTTGCTGATTTCAATCTTGATTAAAATCGGAGATTTAAATTGCTTTGAAATCATTCCACCCTGACACTATACCAGAAAAAAGTGATTTTTCTATGGACTACATCCCTTTTAATATCCTAGATCGATTAAGGGGCTATGTGCTATATTTATAGCAATCTCTTTGCAAAGCATTTGTATACTAAGGTGACAAATATGGTATATATGTTTAGTGGCAAATAGGTAAAAATCTAAACCGTTTGGTCATGCTACCTGTTATATGTTCTGTTGGTAGTATCCTGTACAGGAATTTGTAAAAGCCCTGGTGTCGAGTATTGTGTCCAGAATTCCACTGGCTTCTCCCCCTGGTTTCCCCTTCTCTAGCTATATACCGTATTTTTCGTCCTACAGGACGCTCCGGCGTATAAGACGCCCCCGAGTTTTTAAATAAAAAAGCCGGGGGGGGGAAAAAAAAACCCACCACCACACAAAAAGCGCCACTTTTTTCGCGCCGCTCTCCCGTCCCCGCCGCGCGGCGGGCTGCTGGGAGCGCGCCGCTCTCCCGTCCCCGCCGCGCGGGCGGGCTGCCGGGAGCGTCCCGGTTCCCCCCTCCCCGCCGCGGGCGGGCTGCCGGGAGCGTCCCGGTTCCCCCCTCCCCCCCCCCCCCCCCGTTTTGGGGAAGAAAAAGTGCGTCTTATAGGGCGAAAAATATGGTAGGTTTTGATACCAAATTATTACCCTGGTCTTTTCCCAGAACAACTAACCCATTCTCTCTTTTGGCTATAACTTGATCCACCTGGACATTGATGATATGCCCTAGGTAATATATCTTCCATTTATAAGGGTCTCAAAACTGCTTTTTACTAATAATTCTGTATGTAGAATTCTATTATTTTCATTGACTGGGAACCATAATATGAATTAGTCCTTCCATAAGTAAGTAAATGCAACAATGTTATGTAATAATTTTCTAAATTGCACAATGAAATCTTGTGCTGTTTTTTGCCTTACTCTGTGGCAACATTATAGAAAGAGAGCAAGTTCATTGCTTTTTCAAGACTTTCCTGAGATAAGTATTCAGCAACAGCCCTAATAGGGTGCATGGCTGGAGAAATTCTTTCAGAATAAGGCTATGTCTACACTACAAACCTTGATCGATGCAAATTACATTGGTGAACAGCCTCATAAGTTGTTATATTGCTCAGGAGTGTATACGTGACTGCTTATGTTGGTGCAGTGCACGCTTACCAGGAATTCTTGTGTCAATGTAAAGTGCAGTTCACTGCGGGCAGCTATCCTAGTGTGTGATGTGCCGACATTCGGTGCAATACCTTTTGGGACATGTTTGCAATCTGTTGTGGGATAGTAATGACTTGCCATGGGTTCTCTGGGAGCTAGGGAGTTAGATTCCCAGCATGCAATTTTCTCCATTCCATAATGCCATCCATAACCCATAATTTTCACGCCTTTAAAAAAAAATCCCACAAACATGCACCACACTTTTTGGTCTCTGCCATCTCTGGCAGAAGCCTGTATACTACAGAGCTCTCTGATAGTCTCATGAACATGGCAAATACAGAACGCATGATTCTTCTGTAGTTGCAGCTGAATGAGTGTGGCGAAGGGGAAAGGACCATGGATAAGTGTGGCATGTGCTTTTCTTTACAATGGTCAAATTTCAGCATGGCCTCCTGCCCATCCCCAAATTAACAAGACAAAAGTATTCACTCCTCATTGTATTATTCATTGGAAAAGAGGAAGGAGTACAATTAATGGAGCCAGAGTTGGCATCTGCTTTTCATTCCACCCGTAAGGTTAGGCAGGGTAGGGATATATGGGGAGCACTTTCTTTATATGAACAGGGATGTTCCTTTTATTCTCTTCAGAGATCGCAATTCAACTTTCATGCTGATTCTTTGCAATCCTCTTCCAAAGGATTCTATTGTCGGCTGCTGTAGAACACTTTCTCATGCCACTCTGTAATGAGTTCATCTGGTACCACTGCAGGAAACAGGTTAGCAGCATACGCACCTTGGCTTTTTAATTTGGGGATAGACTGGGGGAGAGAGGATATCTTTAAATTGAACCATTTTAAGGAAAAATGCTTCCCACTTGTATCCATGGTCCCTTCTCCTTCTTTAAGCTCATCCATGCTTTCCTGGTGGCACTGGTTAGACTCTGGTAGTCTCAAACCATTTCTGACTTACAGTATGGCTGGAGTTCCTTGCCACATCTGCCCGGTCCTCTTCTTCCTCCTCCTTCTCCTCGCTGTTCAGAGCAGAGTATCTGTCTCTAGTCTAAAGTATCCATGGTGGTCTGCGGGGTTCTGGTGGGGCGTCTGCCAAGTGTACCATGCAGCTCATTGTAAAAGTGGCTGATGTGCAGCTCAGCACCAGATCTATTGTTGCGCTCTCTGGCCTGGAGGTATCACTGGTGAAGTTTCTTCATTTTCCAGTGGCTTTGTTGTTGATCCTTATTGCACCCCTTTGTCTGCATCCCACATGCAATTTGCTTGCAGTTGTCCACTTTTCTATGGCAGGTCTGTAGCTGTGCACAGCCTCTTCTCTCCACAGGCCCACGAGACCCGATGCTTCTTGGTCTGACAAATTGCGCGTTCAGGAAAGGGCATTTCAGAAACATTTGAAGGATTTTAAAGGAGTGTCTGTGGGAGAAGTCTTCTGGTCTCCCTGAACCTTGGGTGGTGGTGTTTAAAATTGTGACCAGAGCGATCACTGTTGCAAAGAACGTCGCACTTAATGTTGACCTAACTTTGTAGATAGGTAGATCACACTGAAGTGACATTTGATACTGTAATAGCATTGGCATTGGTTGTTAGCTCCACAGCATGTTCTTTTGTCTTCAAATGATGACCTGAATTCACTTTTTGGGAGAGAAAGAAGCCCATAGACATCTTCAAAGATCAGGCTAGCAGCTTTCTTTACCTTTTAAAAAACATCTACATTTTTCTTTTTTGCTTGGTCAGTGTTTAGAACGACAAAAGTGCAGAATATGATAAAGACCAAGATCTTGCAGATACAGCTCCTTATAATTACATATTCAGCCAAAACAGTACAAAGAAAAACTGCAACCCTTTTTCTTTATGTACCATATTCTAGTTTTCTCTTCTCCTTAAATTGGCATTTTGGACTATGTTCACTAGAGCCCCTGAAAAACCTTAGGAGAAAAGAAGGAAACAGAGGGAGGGTAAGAAAGATAGATTCCCAAATGACAACCTTTTGAATAGTCCAAGTTCAATCCCTAAAACAAAAAGTGGAATCTTTTTTTTCTAAATAATGTGCTCTACAGTCTCACCTCTCATCTTGAGAAACATGAAAGAGAAAGTAAAAGAGATGACCCAAATCACAGAGTTCCTTTGATAGAAGAAATTCAGCTGTTTTGAACACTTACAATCAAAGGAAGTGGTTTCCCTAATTACATGAACTATGTGAAAGCTCTCAGAATAGCTCTTCCACCCCAGGATTCCTTGCACTTTAGAAGTTTGCATAAAAGCTCACATGGAGAATCAGATGCAAAGTGTTTGATTCAAATTTTATTAGGGAGAAGTGTGCATACATTCATATTGCTAGGTTTGACAGCTGGTTAAGTTTAGACTACAATCCTGATTTTGATGGGTGCATTTCAGTCCCACCGTTTTAAAGGTTTCATTCTTCGGATTCTGTAGCAAGAAATCCTTTTAAGAGAATTGTGACAATGGAAAAATTGAGAAAGGATGGTGGAATCTTTTGATTGTGAGCCATTAGGTGAGGATTTTTTCAACTTGATTGGATTTATACATAGTTGTATAGTTAAAATCCAGCCGTCTGCAATAAAAAAGGAAGAATGATGATATTTGTTTTTTTAAGAATACTGTTTTGTTAAAATGTGCACTCTGAAGAATTAGTCTCTGAACTCTACAACATGAGTATAATTCTAGCTATGCCAATTCTTCCAAACTGTCAAAAATCTGAATTCAATAAGACCTTTGAACAAAAAAGAATCTTTTCAATTGACTGCTACCAATCTTACATTTTTTTTGTACATGTACAGTAATAGAGGTACATTTTTCTTAAGTAAATAATCACTTTGTGAATGGGGAGGCTTTTATAACCCTAAGATCTCTGTGCCTCAAAATTGCCTGTCAAAAATTATGATATTTTTGATGGTGAGGAGTGATAGAGTGCAAACTTTTGTAACAATGCAGAATCTAAAATAACATCAAGACCAAAATGTGGGTAACTAAAGTTAGGTACCTAATAGTGATGGCTGAATTTTTCAATTTAATTGAAATTTCAATTATTGGCTGAATAAATGGTAATTTGTTTCTATTAAAAATGTTCCCATTTTTCAAGCAGCTATAGTAGCTAAAACTTAATTTGATTTTGCCATCAGAGCAGCTGGAGTAGGGCCCAGAATCAGACCTTTGTCTTTAGTCCATTGTCAAATTGAGGCCTTTGACCAAGATGATCAGAGATGACTTTGGCCTGGATCAGATTGAAATTAATCAACAAATTATAAGCAGTATTGTCAGAATTGTATTGTCACAACTTATCAATAAGCTTCCCTCAAATAAGGGACATTAGAGACTGACTGCTAAGATGACTTCCTGAGGAGGGACCTAATAATCTCTTGTCTGAGAGATCCTGGCAGCTTGCCACCTCACAGAGAAAAGTGTCAACTACTTCCACAAATACTGAACCGTATGGTCCATCACAAAATTTTGTCTGCTGAAAGGGACGTGATTTCCAGATCAAAGCACCTCCAGAACCTCAGTGAGCCAATACAGGGGAAAACCCAAACAGAGAAGATGTTGCATTTGTCCCACCCCTTAATACAGAACTGCTATTTTGATTCTAATTAGAAATTTCTTATCTACAATGTAGGTAGGTAGAGAACTCCTCCTCCAGAGAAATATCTGACTGTACCAGAATAGAGTTGTTAACCACCTAGACTTCAAAATACTTTATGCAGCAGTCCGATTCAGAATGTGATTTCCATTAGCAGCAGCCTGTTCCTGTAGTGTGTCCTATCTGATATGTGTTTTTTGTCTGTACAGTGTCTAGCACAATGGGTCACTAATTTTGAGGTTCTTAAGTGCTAGTGTATTACAAAGTTCCAGCCTCCTTTCTTTTTTCATCTGTCAGATGTATACAAAGATCATCTATAAAGATGGTACAAAAAGAAGTTGGGGAGTGGTGGGAAAAATGCTATTTTTAATCTCAAAATGCAAAGATCTATGATTTCCTCACAGTTGTTACGTGTAATTTTTTATTGTATATGTAATTTCTTCTAATTTCCTATTAGATATGTCATGGTTTCCATATCATATTTGTGTCTGACATTTGTTTGGGTTTCTTTTTCCATCTAATAAAAGTTGAAACCGTTGACTGGAGGGATGCAGCTCAGTGCAATTGGAAGTAATAGACAAATACAGAAATAGAAGTAAACGAGGTTTCATGTGGTTGTAATGCTGTTTCTAGGTTCTTAATGTATTCATCCCAAAATATACTGTGGTTTTGAACTGTACTGTTTTTCAAATACATAACCACAGTAAATATTTCAATATCCAGCTATCTTTCACCCACCACTCGCATATGTCTTTAACCATTTTAAGGAGGTTTGGTAGTGGTGAGGGAATCTTGTATGTCCATTGCTTCTTAACAGTCTCCTATTATTAAAGACAATTAATACTTTGCCATTAACTGCACTGGGCCAGGATCAGTCCCCGAATTAACAACACATTATTATGGGCATTTTTAAGTTTCCATTTCCTAGCAGACCGGAAGTTACTGCTGTATTACACACTTTCATTTGGGGCGGCTATCTTGGATTCTTGTTTTGATTTAGAGTTTGGGGGTTTTTCTTTAAATCAACAGAACTTTTAAAAAGTAAACCTTTTATTTTAAAGAATGTTAGTATAACAACGATGAGGAAGAAAACAAGTCAACAAGTGACACCTTAAATCACATTTACAAATAATCATTTATATGTTTCTGTTGTCAGAAAGTAGAAAGGTAGAAAGAGAGGTCTAGAAGCAGAGAGGGATTCTGTATAGAGAATTCAGCACAGAAGTAGGAAGATTAGAGGAAAACCAGAACATAGATGTCAAACACACAATGTGGTAGCAGATCTGGTCAATTTTTGTGTGCAAAGTTCTTCATCCAAAAATAGTGTTTTCTTTCTTTTCTTTCTTTCTTTCTTTCTTTCTCTTCTTTGAAGATTGGGAACTCTGCAGTTGTTGAGACATTTTTATCTTAATTGAAACAAGATATAAAAGTTTGAAAAAAGTGTGAAGTATCCAACACTGTTGTCTTTAGGCAGGTGCAATAGATCTACCAGCAGCCTCTGGAAATGCCAATCCTTTCCAGGATGATGATGATCAGGTTGTTGCATTGAGTCTGAATCCCCAGGTCTCCACTTTTTCTTTTTTCATCCAGGCTTTAAATAATTGTCTCTTGTGTTGGTCCCAAATGCTGGGATGCTTGAGGAGAGTCCTGTAGGTAGGAGAGGTGTTCTCCTTGTTGCATTTGTGCTGTTGACCCTAGCAAAGTTGTTCACATAAGGTTTGTAGTGACTTTGATCTCTGAAATGATCTCTTCCGAAATTCTTGCATTTTCTCCAGTACAGCAGTATCCAGATCCAGGTCAGTACCCATTTCACCTGCTTTTGGAGAATGAGCAGAAATGTTTGGCATTTCACTACTTCTCTGTTCTTCTGGAGAATTCAAAATCTGGGTTAACATCTTCTCAGATATTCATAAGAGGTTCACTTGCAAAACAATGTAGAATTAAAGGGAAGGTTACCCTAAATCTAACAGAAAACCAGAGTGACTGTTGGGTAAAGATACTGTTTTCTAGGAGTCTGGGTATTTCAAACCTGATGCTTAGAGAACTATTCTACCTCTCCCACAGTTATCCAGTGTTGCTGTATATTTTGGCAGCTTTCATTTTTAACTGATCCTAGCTACTAACGTTATTTCAAATACAGTACACAGAACGTGACTAATTTCTGAAATCTTACATCTGTTTTCCTTACAACTATACAGTATCTTTTAAATGATTTTGCTGTTGCAAACAAACAGAAAATCAGTAACCATAACAAAAACTGTATGTTCCTGGCAGATTTCAGTCTGTCATGAGTGCTAGTATAAATTTTAGATATGGATCCATGCTGTACACTGAATAATGTAATGCGCCTATGGGATTTGTCTGGGCTTCAGTGGGTTTTTTGTTGAAATCCATGGGAAAAGAGGAGTTTATCCTATGTCAGTGCCATGTTTTAGCAGATGGTCGTGTATTTTTTTCTTTAAAGGTAGTTTTCAAACTTTTTTGAGCCTGTTGTAATGATAATTTTATGCATAAAATGTCTTTACTCAGCTTTACCCATTCTGCAGCTTTTGTCAGCAATCTCTTCTTTCCTCGTTGACAGGAGATTGTTGCCCACAATACAATGAAGACAGAGACCCTGATTCTGCAGTTGATTCCCCCCAAATTATTTAGACCTTCGCATATACAGTAATATGTGCAATACTGGGAATTGATTGGGGCTCTTCATGTTTTCTTGGGTCTCCAATAGTGATATCAGTTGCAAGATTAAGGCCCAAATTAGTTGTGTATTAAATCTTTTCAATTATCTCATAGCATCTTTAGGAAAAAATCTCCCAGGAACTTCTGATGTGCCAGTCTCCCTCATCTCTAATTTTTTTAACTTAAGTGTCTTGTAGAATTGTGGTGCTCTGACAGGGAAGTCCTCCAGCTTTTAAAAATCAGATATTATAATTCAATATCTTTAAAGTTGCCCTGAAAACTGCAAAATTATATGCAAAGGTAAAAAATAACAAATTATAGAATATTATAAAATCCCTTCCTATTATAAAATCCCTTCCTATTCAAGGGATTCATTTCCAATATACTTTAATATTAAACATTTAATACTACAAAAAGCTACATTCTTGTTGCTACAAAATACAATTAATACAAGTTAAATATATAAACTTCAAAATCTACATACTGTTACACAAACCTACAACAACAGATAATGACCACGTTTTATAACACCTTTTCTACTCCAGCAACACATTACACTATATTACAGAACTTAGATACTTTGGAGCTATATTTCTTTTTTATACTTTTAGTAAGCAATTAATATGCAATATATAAAATTAAGTGACCACCAACATATTTTTATTACCAAAAAAAAAAAGGTGGATTGTATTTATATTGTATTTATAAATCAGGCAGGGTAATAATATATAATATTCCATTACAGAGCAGTGGGAACTGGGCTGGATCCCATAATTTTCCATTTTTACACATTGGGGCCATTGGGGCTTTTTTAAAAGGAGTAGACTTCAGTGACAAAAATGTAATACTGGTTTTGGGTGTGAGCTGAACACCATTGAAACACGCTTCCAACCTTAACTTTTTAAATGACGTGGGGTTTTTTTTGTTTTTGTTCTTTGTAAAAGTACCCAACAGAGTAAGATTTTTTAAAAACAAAAGTACTAAAATGTCACTTTAATAGTGCAATTTAACTTTTCTTTTCTTTCTGTGGCTGGTGAATCAGTGCTATCATAATATTGAATATGTGAATCTCTTATACTGGAAACTAGATAATTGCTTTGTCTTAAAATTTTTACCTCTTTCAGATGGCCTGTGGAAAGTTAGATTGGGACAGATAATCCCCTAAATGGTATAGAAACCAAATCAACTTCCTCCCCTTCCAGCTTTAAATTAGTATGCAAACAGAGATTTCATAATTCATTTGCAATTTTAAATCAGCCATGAGATGTGTATTGGAGAGAGCACAATCCTCATCAGACAGGATAACTCTGCTTATTTAGTGTTAAAAGTTCTCATTGAATGTTCCTTCCGTATCAGTCTTTTGAGTACACTGTGCATCATGTCGTTTTCATCCTTTGCTAATATGAAAGAAGATTTAATGGGTTTAACAAACATATCCTTAATTGGACAATAATAGGCTTCTGCTGAATAATATCTTTTCAGGATCTCCTTGGGGTCTCTGGGGCATGAAAACTACTGACCCCCTCCTTATAAAACTTTATGAGAAAATGTACAAATCGTTTCCTGACAGGGTCTAAAAAACAGAGGGGTTTATATTCCACTTATGATTTTCATGTTAGTGATCAAACAGTTTAGCAACTACCTATCATTATTGGTTATTTTAAAGAGTTTTTTAATTCCAGACTATTTTTTAAAACCCCTTGATTTACTGCATATTCTAGAGGGGTGGGGAAAGGGGAACCTCATGACAAGCAATAGAATGTAAATTCCAAGATTTAAATATAGCATGACTGTAGTCTTAAGAGAACTAACTTATGCACATTTGAGAATAAGCAGGAAATATACATAGTTTATTAAGCATAATATTCAGTTTAGCTTTAGAAATAATGCTATTAAAATAATAGCCAGTAAAGGGCCAGTTTCTGCTTCCACTGAAATCTATGGGAGCTCTAGCATTGACTACAGAGGTGAGGCTATTTTTGTTAATATCGAGATAAAAGTGTGCAAAAAAGAGTTACCAGGTTTGTTTTGATCCAGTATGTCATTAAACAAAAGTGATACCTTTAAAGCAAACCAATGCCTGCCCGGAACTCTACACAATTTTATGATCCATCTTCTAGTCTCCCCTAGTACTTTGTGTTTGTGTTCTAATTTTAGATATTAAGATCCTTAATATTGTATCCTTGGGAATGTGTTTTCTCTATGTTTAAGGGCCAGCCATTCTTTCAGCACTCAACAAATAATATGTTTATCCCTAAACCTTTATCAGCATGTTGTGTCTCATATAGTCTTGGTAATCTGTAAATAGGATAGTTTTAAATGAAACATTAACACTGTTATCCCAGTTGGCCATTCTTACAGTGTAGAGAACATCATGGGAACAGCTAAGATTTAAATTCTCCAAGGAATATGTTGGAGTTCAAAGCCCTTAAATGCTGTAAGACTTTGGGACTTAATCGTTGTCAAGTCTGCTTTAAATTCTTCTAAAATGATTCGGAAGATTTCCATTATAAGCACAGCAAACATTTATTTACAGGAATGTAAATAATCAAACTCTATTGCACGATACATTAATAAATATTAGAGAACACTTAGGGATGTTCTGCTAATCAGATTGCTGGAGTAGCTAAACATTTCTAACCCTGCAATTTTGCATAGAGTGAAGGTGCCTCATGCTGTGCAATTAACTGATTTATTAACAGCAAAGTTGGTTGGCTGCTGGCTGGCCTGATGGTCTAACGAGAATCAGTATTTATTTCCAAATTTGATGTGAAACAGCATGCTCAGACAGAGGGTGGGGGAAGATGCGCTGTATTCTCCAGTGCTACCTCTTTTGCTCCCTCCGCCCCACCACACTGCCAGCTGGAATAAGAAGTGGTGATGATTGGTAATGTTCAGATGGAATCACTTGGACTTTTTTAGATCCAGGCCTTGTATAGTTTTGGGGGGTTGGCAAGCCAAGTGGGTGAGGTAATCTTCTTATTGGACCAAAAAAAGATTGGTGGAAAAGATACGCTTTGGAGTTGCACAGAGCTCTTCAGATGTGGGAAAGGTACTCAGAGTATCACAGCTAAATATAAGATAGAACAGACTGTTTAAGGTAAGTAGCTAACACATATGCCAAGGGACCATTCAAAGTGAAGTGGCCAATTAACACCCTTGTATTCACATGTGGCTCTTTTACAGTTAAAGTGCATCTCTCAGAGCCCCCCCCCCCCATTCTCTACTTACCAGACTATTTGGGGGTGCTTGGGGCTTCTGCCCAGCAGGGACGGGGGGTCTCAGGGCTTCCACCCCAAGGGTGGCCCCTGCCAGGGCTCAGGGTAGGAGCGGGGCTAAAGCTCTGAGCGCTGACAGGCACCTCCCAAACCTAAGCAGATGCACCCCTGCTATCAAGCTTCTGAAGATTGTCATATACAGCTTGGAGGGTCAGTAAATTTGGCCATCCCCACAAGTCATAATCCAGTGTCTTTATTAAAACAATGATTGAGTGCCGAGCAAAGTTATGAATTTAAGATCCCAGCTCATCTCTTCGAAGGTGTTGTGTTCCTTTGAGGATGATGACTGAGAAGTCCAATATGGAGTATTCATTTTGTGAAAAGTGTTCACCCACGGGTGATATGGTGGTTTTGTGTCTTTTTCATTTTTCTGTGTAAGGTCATTTGAAAGTGTAGTGATTGTCCGGTTTCACCCCACACAGTTGTTGGGGCATTTAATGTCTATCCGTGTTGTGATAGACATGTGTAGGACCCATGGATCTTGAAAGGTGTGTTGTGGGGGGTGTTTGTATTTGGTATACATCCTGATTAGTT
Organism: Sternotherus odoratus; assembly: GCA_032164245.1. Lineage (NCBI taxonomy): Eukaryota > Metazoa > Chordata > Testudines > Kinosternidae > Sternotherus > Sternotherus odoratus. Next base: position 30,340,430 of record JAVMKO010000011.1, on the reverse strand, counting down.
CAAGCAGTGCAGGTCTTGGCTTGCCTTGTCTACACTCAACGGTAGCCAGTTTGGTACACTGATTGGTGGCCAGTAAATGCTGCATTGTATTGAGGCTATTCATGAGTATAGCCAAGGCTCGGAGGGGCCTAATACTGATGGTGAAGAACACAGAGAATTCATATTCATGCATATGTATTTGCACTAGAATATAAAGCACAGCACTAATAGATATCTTATAAATGGTGTTTAGAGGCATCTCTGATGAGATCTCTGTTCAGTTCCTAGTTTACAGATATCCACAGCACACTAGCCACCATGACAGTTGGTCCCTGGCAAATGGACATAAAGATTAAACTATTCTTTCAACAGGAGAGATGATTCGGAGAGGTCAAGGCTGGACACAATGTCAAGGTGCTCTGACATTGTGTGGCATTGTCAAGGTTGGGCACAATGTCTAGCTTGCACTCTTGCTGCCTGCGCTCTGTGTGTCTTGTGAGTAAAGACAGGACTTCGTGTTCCAGTGATGCCACACTGGCCACAATTCATGAGCATTCATTTAATTAAAATGTGTATTTTAATGTACTTCGCTTTGTCTTCTTCTAATTTCTTGTCAATAGTTTAGTTTTCAAACATAGCAAAGTAGTTTGCTTTGGTTTTCTGACTCACCCACCCTCCCCATAGAATGCTGCTTCAGTGGAATACATATTGTTAATATAATAGACATCTTAACAGAGATCAGCAGGTGCTCAGGTTCATCCAGAACTGTTGTTTTAGAATATTGTGTGATGAGTGGTTGTTAATGTGATGTGATTATTGCTATTACCTTGTGACTAGCCAAGGGCCTATCCTATGACTGGGTGTGGGGTGTCATCAATAAATTAGATGCCACTTGTGGTTGTCCTGCATGTCAAGTTGTAGTTCAACAGTGGCGGAGTATGACTGAGCCAGTTAGGACTAGTTTTCCAAAGGTCTTTAGGTAAGTAAAGTTGCAGATAGGCACCTGAGAGATTTTTCATAAGTGCCCAGATGCTTTTGAAAATCCCACTAGGCACCCATCTATGTTTTAGGCAACTAAATAACTTTGAAAATCTGGTCCTTAGCTATTTAGTCAACTAGTGACTATCTATTACGGCTAAACCACCCTGAACACGCCCGATCCCATCTGATCTCGGAAGCTAAGCAGCGTCGGGCCTGGCTAGTACTTGGATGGGAGACCTCCTGGGAATACCAGGTGCTGTAGGCTTAACATGGGTGTGGGGCTAGCAACTCCACCCCGTAAGGGAACCAATTGCTACTGAAACACCAACACCAGTTGGTGGCCCATACCCCGGCTGGGGGGTGACGGGCAAAGAGAGAAAGAGAGTGACTATCTACAAGTTTTCACTCTCGAATATGGAACATCCATATCAGAAGGGGAGAAAAGATTTTCAAAGGACAACTGCATTGGTAAGGATGACTGGCTGTTTGCTTGGTCCCTGCTGCAAATTGGCTAATGTAATCCACAGCTGATTTGGAGCCATGGAAAAGAGCAAGAAGTGAAAGGAACTGGCTGGAATCTCCCACTCTAAAGACAGCAGAGTGGTTGATTTAAATGAGGCCTAGAAAAGATTTCTCTCCAGGAATAATGGTCCTTAGGGGGAGATATTTTTTTATGACCTCCTAATTTGGGAGATTTTTATGAATGATTAATAGCTACTTCCCCCAATCCTAGATACAGGCTTGCTCTAGCATCAGTTATATCCTAATTAAGAGATGTGAACAGCAGCATAAGATCAAGAAGAAAATTCAGTAAATGCAAAATCAATGCCTGTAACTGACCTGAATGGGACCAAAGTGTGTTTGTTATTACATTGTAAATAATGTATGGTAGTATGCTCTACAATCATCATCTGATCTGATGGTTTGAGTTGGACTTTTAAAGTATGTTTACACTGCAATTAGACAGCTGAGGCTGGCCCATGCCAGCTGACTTGGGCTCATGGGACTCGGGCTATGGGTCTGTTTCACTGCAATGTAGACTTCCAGGCGTGGGCTGGTGCACGAGCTCTGGGACCAGCCCACAGCCCGAGTCAGCTGGCATGAGCCAGCCACAGGTGTCTAAATGCAGTGTAGACATACCCTTAGATTCTGATCCTGCAATTGAATGTGCAGTAATTTAGATGTGATTGACTTCACTGGGGCTCTGAATTGGCCCAACATTCCTCTTGTTTGTGAGTTATTGCGGGATGGGAGCTTAAAGTACAAAACACCTACTTTGGGCCTTTCTTGCAATGAAATTGAAAATCATGTTATCACGTGATTTTAATATGTTTAAATGGTTCTCAGTTAAATTCTTGGTATGTTTAGAGCCGAAAAGCATGACCCTGGAGAAGACTAGCATGAATCTTCTCAGGTATTAAATATTGACAACACATTTATGAAAAAAAATAACGCAAGCCATGGTGCTTGGAGAGAATCAGAGAGGTAGCCGTGTTAGTCTGGAATAGCTTGGAGCTTGGTGGTGCTTGGAGCTTGGAGGTATTTTTTAATTGTAACACCGTATTTCTAGGTGAAGAGAAAATGAGTTTTCAAGTGGTCACAGAAAAAGAATTGTTGTTTTCAGGGGACTGGGGTGTTAAACAAAACAAAAGAATCCTAGATGTTAATTCAGGCCCAACACAAATGAAAAGAGACTTGGATTTGTTCATCTCACTTCTAATGATATTGTTAGGATTCAGGGGCTGAGTTCTAATAGTCAAGCAGACAATACAGGAATATTAGTCAGAATCTTTTAACAGCTGCTGGCTCAAAGTTCAAAGCTTCAGCCCACTAGCAGATTCCCTGCAGGGATAGCAGGAATATTACTGTCTGTCCTTTGCTGATGGTGAATACTAGTTCTGGCACAGTTGCTTAGGTAGGTGCAAATTAAATGCCCTTGCACCCATCTGAGTGAATCAGGTCCTCCAGCATTAAAATTCACAATCACCGTACAAAAGCCTCAAATATGATTCACCGCTGATGAAAACACCATGAGATTTTTTTTTTAATCAAAATTATTTAATTATGCTATAGAGGAACAGAACTTTGAAAAATAATTTTGAAATTCTTCCATGTATCATACATACAAAAATGCATGTACTACACCTGTAGAATATAAATTCTGTATCCTGTTGAAGTTTGCACATTACACTCTGTTCATTTGTGATAATATCTCAAATCTCACTGAGCAGGGGAAACAGCATAGTACACTGTGCAATCAGAAATCTTGGGATTAAATTCAAGGCTATGATTAAATTTTTGCATTGAGCATGTGCAAACCATAGTGCACCAGCTAAAGGTGCTAATTCAAAATCTTGATGAAGTTATTTGGAAAAGGCTGCAAGAGGAAAAACTATTGTAACCCTGTGAAATGTTTACTTATTACCCATCTATAGGCTTCCACATATGCACGTGTATATTCATACCGTGGCACTCGGTATAAAATCTAGAGACAAAATAGATTTGTTTTGCCAGTGGCTTTATATTTGTTCAGGTGGTTGTAGCTGCAGTAATAAAGCTTGCCAATGTCCTTTATTTTTGTATGTATTTGTACTCAGTGGGGCTGACTGCTTTGCTGACCATGACTTTGTTTCCTTCCAGTGTTTGTGACTGATCTAGCTAGTAGACACTCAGAGGTTAATGTAATATTTCAAAGAAGACGTTTTCATGAGAGATAATATATAATAGTGTATGGCTGTGTTTGCATTCTATAACCCTCCATTTCTAAAGTCTGTGTGTAAAACAATGACATTTTTTTAAAAAGCTTTGACTATTTTTTAAAATAAACATTATTATTGTATTTATTGTTGGAATATACTATAGAGCTGCAAATGCTGAGAGGTCCAACAATTAAACACAATGTTGTAAAACAAAAACAAACAAAAACTCCCAAAATCTTTTTTGACCAAGATTTAAAAAAAAAAGAAAAAAGGCTAGTCTTATTTAGGCACTTTAAAAAGTGGCCTGATTTTCAGAAGTGCTGAAATGCTGTGTTTTCCAAACCCTCTCAGTGTTTTGAAACAGGTAGGTTTTCTAAGGAGAATATCCCAACTGGACATGATTTTTCTGATTCATATGTATGTGTGGTTTCTGCATGGAGTCTAATATATATTATTGCAGTAAATGCATTTTATTATTAGTTGTCAAACTTTTTCTTTTGGTTTTTTGAACAGGCAGAAATACTCAGTGTGCTGAGTCACAAAAACATCATTCAGTTCTATGGAGCCGTTCTTGAACCTCCTAACTATGGCATAGTTACAGGTGAGGACTCTTCCTTTGCCTCTTTTCTTTATAATATAGAAGGTCTAATGTTGCTAGATTCTAACTCAAACTGTGAAACTGTATGCTTTTGTTTTGCCTGAAGTCTTAAATAAACTAATCATATCTACATATTGGAAACCATGTTTCTATTTCTACCTATGATTAAATGTATTCTTGACATTACTGAAATTCTGTCTGAATGCACTTACGGCTGCAATACCTAACTGGTCACATCGCTTGCAACCACATTGAGTCAGTTGCAGGACTGGGGGTTTCTCAACTAGGTCCTTATCTACAGTTAAAATTTAGGTTGACACACAGCTACATCAGTCAGGGGTGTGAAAATATCCATATTACTGAGGGCCATCACTATGTTGACTCAACCCCAGTGTAGATACAGCTAAGCTGAAGGAAGAATGCTTCCATTGACCTAGCAACTGTTGTTTGGGGAGACGATGTACTTCTACTAATGGAAAAACCCTTTCCATTAGTGTGGGCTGCATCTACTCTATGGGGTTATGCCAGCATAGCTATTGGACTGTAGCCGTGTGGATATAGTTGCCATAGTGTAGACATATCCTAGATTAGGCACATCTCAAATGGAGGTCTCCATTTTATTCTTTCATCACTTTGCATAAATAAATTTCACAGTCCATACTCAGTTTGAATTCATCATCATTTGTCCTGCCATGTAGACCTTGTACATTAGCATTGTAAGCCTCTAATTGAGTCAATTTTTATCACAGAAGGCTTCCTGCATGACTCTATATTTTGTTGGCTTGCTGTATCCTACCTGCAAGGTAATATAATGTGTAGCCAGTTTTAGTTACCACTGACTTTTTAATAGTTTTGACATTTTGAAAGCAAGTATGGAAATGATGACAAAAACTGCGCCTTCTAAAAGAACCAAAACAATTATTTTTACAAGCTATGAACTGAATTGCTTGACAGTCTTTTAACGACAGGGATATTTTAATAAATGTACTGGGTATACACATCTCTCTCTTATCCAGTAAGTGAGTTACTGAAGTTTATTTTATTTCTGCAGCCCAGCATCTCCCACAATTGTGAGATGTCTGAGCTGTTCTCTCTGCAGTTCTGGAGATGGGGCCACATTGCAGCAGAGTCTGAACTGGCCACAACCCCTTTTCCAGTTTGCCAGTAGAATTTTTATATTTATATGCTGCTCTATATACTTTGCTTCTATATACTTCATAACAACAGGTAGAGGTGGTGTGCTTTATTCCTGACCATTTCCGTTGACTGTTGTATTTCAATTCATTTTGGAGTTGTATGAAATTTTAGTTTATACTGACTTCATAAGTGCTTTTTATATAGGTTGTTGTAAAACTAGCCAAATATCTAGATTATTTTATATACTACCTGGAAGACCTCTCCCTTTGAAAGTAAACAATCTGTTTCTTTATCCCTCTCTACTTATTTTCATGGTTCACTACTTCCCAGACATCTCAGTGTAGGAGATAGTGAGCCGCAGAATGGGAAATTCTTGCCCAGTAATGTCCTTTCTGCTAGCAGCATCTCGAGCAATTGCCCCCACCCCCTGGTAAGTCTTCAATAGCCAAGGGACAACATTTAATTTTTTTATGACTACGGTTCGTGGGCCCATTAGTCTAGGTCACTGGTTGGTATTCAGTTAATTCTTACTGTTCAATTCTCACAGTTTTTACACAGCTTTGTAATTAATAGAGGAGCATGGCCAGCACCACCTGTATTACAACATTGACCCACCTCTGGAGGTGTAGAGAGGAGGGGAATAGCCAGCCCTCATCATAAGCTAGAGAAGCTTAAAGGCTGTTTTAAACTATTCTGGCTGCCAGTGCTCTCCTGCAATCAGCTGGGTGCAAAGATACTGCAGCCATACCTCTTATGTCAGTAACCAGGGAAGGAGGTAGTGCAGGACCTCTGCTATGTTAGTTTCATACCACTTGAAGATTTCTTTATGCTACTGAAGAATCCCATGTCTAGGTACATTGGCTTTAGGGCTTCTCTGTGTTACAAGAGCAAATCAAAGCTGCCATAGTACACTGGAGTATTGGGGCCAAGTAGTGTTTCTTTGAGAACAGAATCAACTAATTTTCAGTAAATGTTATTGTAGGGTAAGAGGCTGTTGGGTTTAGGGTAGTTGATTCATTCATTACAGACACGAAATCAGGTTATATACCACTAAGGGCTTGTCTACACAGTGCTTTAGTCTGCACCAGAAGGGTTAAAATTTTAGTCTGCACTTGCATGTCACACACTGACTGGCTCATACTGCTAGTATGCACTAAAAGTTCCCTAGAACGCATTAATGTAGTAGTGTTCGAAACGGGACTATATTAAAAGTGCTAGGAAGCTTTTAGTGCATGCCAGCAGGGTCCACAGATATCAATTAGTGCACAGCATGCTAGTCCGTGCTAAAATTTACATCCCTCTGGTTTAGTTTAAAGTACTGTGTAGACAAACCTTAAGACCTTCTTCTTTATCATTTACAAACCTTCTTCTTTATCATTTATACATGTAGTTTGTTTTCCAAGATTAATCTACTGCTCATAATGCTAGATTGCCAGATACATGATATTGTATTTAGAAAAAAAAAGAATGAGTAGTAGGTAAAAATGTTTATCTAGTAGAACGATAAAGGTATGTGACAGAACTTACACCTGCACTGTTTAATGGTTAATAAAATATATCTTTTTAAGTGACTTTGAATTGTTAAATTAATTCAGAAACAATAATCAGGGGAAATTATGTGTTTATTTGTAGGGTACTTTATTTGTAGGAAAATATTCCAATATATTGATATGCTTACTTTTCTAGGTTGAGGTAGTGTCAAAATAAGAAAAGTGAAAAAATAGTAATTTGACTATATTTGCTACATGGTTCAAATTATAAACCCCTCTGGTTTATTTAAAAAAAAATGAAAAAAACAACAACCAGACATTGGAATGCTTTTTTCTTTCCTCTATATCTTTGTCTGGCCTGATGATCAGTCCATCTGTAACAGCCACTGAGGATAGGTCATATCTGGTTGGTTGCTTCATTATATTTTGTTAGGGGCACTGTAGCAGGCCCCCTTCTCACCCTTTTGGGTCACCACAAACAGTTTGGACACTTCCAAATTTATAAGCACCAGTGTTTTATGTATTGGGGCTCCTCTACCACTTCACCAGTACAGTCCCTTGTGCAACAACATACAATTGGATGTGAACTTCTCCATTAGTCCGTTCTCTGGGATGGAGAGGCAAGACTTCACTATCGTGAGATCCTCCACTCTCCGGCTGTGGCCAGCCTTCCCCTTTCACTTCCTTTCTGTCCTTTAACTGTTCCCAGCAGATGGGTTGATTGCTGTCATTAGTTTATCAGCCTCAGGCCCAGTGGTGGTTAACTTGTGGCCCATCAGGGCAATCTGATTGTGGGCAGCATGGCATTTTGCTGAAATGGCCCCTCACAGTTCCCAGTGGCTGCAGTTTGACATTCCCGGCCAGCGGGTGCTGTGGAAAGCATCAGGCATTACAGCGATCAAGTGAAGGAACTATGTCAGACATACCACAGACCAAAAGAAGGCAACAAGGAATCTGCTGCTGTTCCGCAGACCTGCCACTTTTACAACGAACTCCTTGCCATACTTGGTAGACACCCAACCAACATCCTGCAGACAAGTTTGGATACCTTGGAGGCACCCAAGATAGACGTTCCTGCCATGAACAGCGTGCAGAAGGAGGAGAGAGGAAATGCAGTGGGGGACTCAAACCATGTCATGTTCCAGGAACTGTTTGAAACTCTGCAGGAGTCTAGCCAGTCCTGCCAGGCAAGCGCATAGATGATCCAGCTGAGGAGAAGGGGAAGGGAGCTTGGGTAAGTGTGTACCAACATTATTCCTTGTCATTGTTTTTTATTTTTTTTGCTTTTCCTTCCTCTAAAACCTTATCTTCTCCCTGCTTCCCTCCCATGTTTGACAAAAGTACTGACTTTTTGTTCCTTTGGTATTATGTTAGGGAATAAATTCTAAAAAGGGTTTTATGGTATTTCAGTTACACAGTCCATATCAGAATAGTGTTCTGTGCTCAAGTAGAGGTAGAGCTAACAGAGGTAGAATTGGCGACACATTAGCTTTTCAATGTGTTGGTTTGTTGGGATAGACAGTGGGTCATGTAGAGTACTCTGTTTATCAGGATAGGATTTTTCTTCTATTCTCTTGAGAAATCTTGATCAAACTTTCCTGGAGATACTCTGCCATCCTCTCCCAAAGATTTCTAGGGTGGCAGCCTAATTTCTTCCCCTGAGAAAGGAATCTTTCCCATGCCACACTGTGATTAATTCAGCTTGCCCCATTGAAGTAAACAGGCTGGCAGCAGACATGTCTGGGCAACTTTGGGACACCAGCTTCAGCCAGGACCTCTGTGTCTTTCTGTCCCGCAGGAGTGAGATATCAGCCAAAATAGCCCTTTCCTGTGAAAATTTCAGAGATTCCAAGGCCAGAAGGGACTGTTCTCATTATCTAGTCTGACCTCCTTCTTGAATTATGGGCACCAGAATGGAACACAGTATTCCAGCCGCAGACACACCGGTGCCAAATTTAGAGGTAAAATAACCTCTTTACTCCTACTCGAAATCCCCCTATTTATACATGCTAGGATCACATTAGCTGTTTTGGCCACAGCATCACAATGGGAGCCCATGTTCAGCTGATTATCCACCACCATCCTCCGAACTTTTTCAGGGGCACTGCTTCCCGGATAGAGGTCCCCATCCTATAAACATGTCCTATAATATTTATTCATAGATGTATACCTTTATATTTAGCTATATTAAGCACATACTGTTTACTTGCCCACTTTACCAAGCAATCCAGATCAAGCATCCAAAGGACATGAAGAGAAGAAATTCTTGAATTGCCTTTACACTAACGCTAAGAGCCTGGGTAACAAAAAAGAGGAACTGGAATTGCTAGTTTATGAGCATAAATTCAATCTAGTTGCTCTTACTGAAACCTGATGGGATAATTTGCACAACTGGAAAGTTAAAATCAATGGCCATAACCTATTTATGAATCAGTGAGTGTTCTCTTCCTTATTTACCACTCTCAAACTTTTGTGTCATCTGAAAACTTTATCAGGGATGATTTTATGTTTTCTTCCAGGTCATTGATAAAAATGTTAAATAACATAGGGCCAAGAACTTGGAAACACTGCTGGAAACAAATCAGCTTGATTATGTTGTCTCACGTCCCACAATCAGTTTACCCTGATGGGCCACAGGTTGCCTACCACTGTCTTTGGGGGGACTCAGCTATTTACCTCTCTCCACTGTGAAAAATTCCATTTATTCCTACCCTTGTTTCCTATCTTTTAACTAGTTACTGATCCATGAGAGGACCTTCCCTCTTATCTCATGACAGCTTATTTTGCTTAAGAACCTTTGGTGAGGCACCTTGTCAAAGGCTTTCTGAAAGTCCAAGTACACTGTGTCCCGCAAACAATTCTAATAGATTGATGTGGCATGATTTCCCTTTACAAAAGCCATGTTAACTCATCCCCAGCATATTGCGTGTATCTATGCATCTGATGAGTCTGTTCTTTACTTCATTACCAGGCAAACTGGTTGAAACTAAAGTTAGGCTTACCGGCAGCTAATTGCCAGGATTGCTTCTAGCGTCTTTTTTAAAAATAGGTGTTACATTAGCTACCATTCGGTCATCGGGTACAGGGGGTGATTTAAACAACAGATTACATACCAGAGTTGTTAGTTCTGCAATCTCATATTTGAGTTGCTTCTGAACTCTTAAGTGAATACCATCCGGTCCTGGTGACTTATTACCGTTTAACTTATCAATTTATTCCAAAACCTCCTCTAATAACACCTCAATCTAGGACAGTTCCTCAGATTTGTTACCTAAGAAGAATGACTCAACTCTGGGGGATCTCCCCCCACATCCTCTGCACTTAATACTAATGCAGAGAATTCATTTAGCTTCTCCACAATCGCCCTGTCTTTCTTGAGTGCTCCTTAAGCATCTCAGTATTACAGTTGCCTCACTGTCTCTTTATCAGCTTTTCTGTTTCTGATGTATTTAATTTCTTTTATTTCTTTATTTATGTTGCTATTTGTTTTTGTGCTCTTAGCTAGTTCTTCAAATTCTTTCTTGGCCTGCCTTATTAGGCTTTTTGCTTAACCTGCCAGAATATTTGTTCCTTTTCTGTTTTCCTTATTAAGATTTTTCTTCCAATTTTTAAATATCTTTTTGCCTCTTACCACCTGTTTTACTCTGTTGTTAACCATGCTGGAATTTTTTTTTTTTTATCTTATTGTGTTTTTTATTTGTGGTATACATTTAGTTTGAGCCTCTATCACAGTGTTTTTTAAATAGTCTCCATGCAGTCGGCACACCGTTCTTTTTAATTTCCATGTCACTCGCTTCCTCATTTTTGTGTAGTTCCCCTTTTTGAAGTGAAATGCTACCGTGGCGGGATTCTTTAGCATCCCACCCACCCACAAGGATGTTAAATTTAATTACATTATGGTTGCTGTTATGGAGAGGTTCAGCTATATTCACCTCTTGGATCAGGTCCTGTGTTCTCTTTGGGGATTTGCCTCTCCCCTTGTGAATTCTAGGACAAGCTGGTCCAAATAGCAGTCATTTGATAGGTCTATAAATTTTATTCTGCATCCCTTCAGGAGTGACATGTACCCAGTCAATAGGATAGTTGAAATCTCCCATTATTATTGCGTTTTCTACCTTTGTAGCCTCTCTAATCTCTCTGAACATTTCTCCTGCTATATTCTTGTTGTTCAAGCATGGAATTTCTATCGAAAAAGTTTCTGTGGTACAGTTTGATTCATTTAAGATTTTTACTTCATTTGACTCTATGCTTTTTTTCATATACCGGTATGTTTTGTACCTTGGTATTATCATGTCCCATTGATTACCTTCATTCCACCAAATTTATGTGATGCCTATTATATCAATATTCCCATTTAATGTCAGGCAATGTAGTTCACCCATCTTGGTATGTAGACTTCTAGCATTTGTGTATAAGCACTTGTTCATTTTGTCAATATTCAATGACAATGTGTTATATTTAAATTAGACCTTTTTTAATGTTTGTTCATCACTAGCTGCTACCTGTACTCCTGCCATTAATTTTTAGTTCTGTGATCAGTTCTTATTTGTCTATTAGGACAAAGTCTCAAATAATTCCTCTGCATTGGTTGCAACACTTCGTTACGAAATTGTCAGCTATAATGTTTAGAAATTCTACGGGTGTTTTACTATTGGCAGCATGAGACCTCCTACATATGTCACTCAAACTGAAGTCCCCCAGGATGATGCAGCTGTTTTTCCTACAAATTATAGATAAGTGTGTAAGGAAAAAGCCATCCTGTGCCCTTGTGTGATTTGGCAGTCTGTAGTAGACATCAACCAATACCCCATCTTGTGTTTTGTCTGTTAGGATATTGATTTGTAAGCATTCAAGATCATTTTTTTCCAAGTTATCAGTGACTCAGAAAGAGGTAATGCCATTTTGGACATAGAGTGCCACTCCCACTCTCCTTTTGCTTACTCAATCCTTCCTAAATAGGTTATAGCCATTGATTTTAACTTTCCAGTTGTGCAAAGTATCCCATCAGGTTTCAGTAAGAGCAACTAGATTGAATTTATGCTCATAAACTAGCAATTCCAATTCCTCTTTTTTGTTACCCAGGTTCTTAGCGTTGGTGTAAAGGCAATTCAAGAATTTCTTCTCTTCATGTCCTTTGGATGCTTGATTAATATTGTTCTTAACATCTTGCTTTTATGCAAGTGAGTGCTCCTGTCTTCCCTCTTTGTACCCTCCCCTTTTGCTATTAAACTAGTGCCAATATATTCCCTGCCATTTCCGTATACCAGAGGAGATGGAGGGGGTGCAACCCTAAACTTCATACAACAGAACACCTCTGCTCCGACTTCTCCATAACTGACCATGGTTGGGGATAGAGTGGTGCTGTAGCAAGGCACTCCAAAGCCACAGTGCCAATAAAGCATTTCTTATTAAAAGTGTTTATGGGAATTATATAAGGCAGTTTGAGACTTATCTTTTCTTTTCCATTGCAACTATAAATCTTATGGTGTATCTGTCTGGTTTCATCGGCAGCTTCTGGTATAATGGCCTTGACAGGTCCCTCCCACTGAACATCTGACCCTGATCAGGAGGAGAAGGAAGAGGACTAAGGAGTATAGGTTATGCAAGATCCATCCTCCCAGCCACAGTTGCCTTGGACCATGATCAAAGGGCTTGGCAGTGCCCTTCGAAATGTGAACAAGGAGAAAGGCAGATTGATAATGGAGAAAGTGGTTGCTGCAGAAGAGGAAAAAGAACCAAGAGGTTGCCTCAGAAAACATACCAGGACATAATGGGGTTGCTCAGGCAACAAACACAAATGTTGCAGAGCATGGTTGACCTCCTACAGGCTCAGAGATCTCAGACCCAGCAGCCTTTGCAGTCCTTGGAGAACTGCATGGTCCCTGCCCCCTACAACTCCCAACATACCAGATGGCACCACACTATATGTCTTTACATCTGACCACTCCAACTGGGGGACAACAAGGAGAACCAAAGCTACAAATATACCAACCTGAAAAAACTAGTAGTCCTTACGGACTACATTGAACTACTGTTTACATACATGGACATAAATGTTTATTGTTTACTTTCATTTTCACTTGGGTTTGTAAACTGTGTTTCTCCCTCTTAACAGTCCTGGTTAAAAAAAAATGCCTTGTGTGTCTTTGTACTTTAATTTGCTTAACTGCTGTTTTCCACACAGTTTTTGGAAAGTATCAGCATCTTTATTAGTTCACACCAGGCACTGCAGAACACATAATGGGAGGCAAAGACTCAACGTACAGCTAGCATTCCAGAATTCATAGCGGCAGGCTTGGACCAAACCAATATATAATCTAAAACACACGACAGACACTATTTCATGACAGCTGTGCTGTGGTTGACATGCTCTTTCATAGCATGTTTGAGCATTGGCCTGCTAAACCCAGGGTTGTGAGTTCAATCCTTGAGGGGGCCATTTAGGGATCTGGGGCAAAAAATCTGTCAGGGGACACTACTTGGTTCTGCTAGTGTAGGTGGGGGACTGGACTCGATAACCTTTCAAGGTCCTTCCAGTTCTATGAGATAGGCATGTCTCCATGTATTAATTTACTTTATGATGGACTGTTTTGCCCTCCCTCATCTACAATGTTGCACAAGAATATAATGATGAGGAGTGTCCATTTTCCTCTGAAGCACTAAAAATTGGACACTGCTGGAATGCATTTGAGAAACCAGTAATCTGATCAAGAATGGCAACTTCTGTGTTCCCATGTAGAACATCTTTATGATTTAAAGTACTGAAAAATCACTATCAAATGGCACTGTGGAGTTCCAAGTTTGTATTTGTGACTTTGGAATCAATTGTGCTCAGTTGGCAGCAAATAGATTGATTTTTCTAGCCCTGCAAACTTAGCCTGGGCTCAAAGTCAAAGTGAATTCTCTCCATCACACACACCATCACCAACCATAAAGAGTCTGCAGGCCAAATTAGCCCTTTAGGGTGAATGTCTTCAATGCAATTGGAGGTAGGATTGCAGCATGTCTAGACATGTCTGATTTAGCTAACTCAGGTACCAACTGCAGCACGAGCTAGCTGCGGTGACCATACTCAGGGTCCCTGGGGGGCTTGTACTTGGACATGCTGCCATGGCTTCACTGCAGTTGGTACCTGGACTAGCTGGTTCATAGCTAGCTTGTGTATGTCTACACATGCTGCAGAGAGACCTCTGACTGTGGCGTAGATATACCCTTAGTTACACCTGGGCAACCACACTTCTGTTAGTGGGTTTGCACAAATGTCATTGTTCGGAACAAACTACTTTGTAAATAATTCTGTTAACACTGAACAAGGAGGAGTAGAATTCACCTTGCTTTCTTAGCAGTGTTGGCTCTGCAGGGATAAGAACAGAGAAAAGCAGTAACTTATTTTAGTCCCTCAAGTCAGTAGCTGAAATTCTGAATATGCAAATGGAGCAGAGCTCCTGAGTAAAAATGTGACATTTTACATAGTTGCTTTTCTGAGCAGAAATGTGCTCATCAAACCTTTTTTTAAAACATCCCAATGTACCTGTCACCAAATACTTGTCAAGCTCCTGATCTGGCTAATCTGAGTTCTGTTTACGCTGAGCCTTTCTAATGTCTTAATTTTAAAGTCCACTACTTGTCTGTATGGGGATAACTAAAAACAAAATGCCTCTTACACCCATGCAGAATACAGCCTGATGTTAACTACTGAACCCACAGAATCTTATTGCAGAGTTTTATATGAGGATTACATTGGTCTATAAATAGTTTGTCGTTGGTGGTAAATCACCAGCTTTTGACTTAGAAGCAACAGTTTGACATGTTATATATCTTTTTTAGAATATGCCTCTGTTGGCTCATTGTATGATTACATTAATAGCAACAGAAGTGAAGACATGGATATGGATCATATCATGACCTGGGCAACTGACATAGCTAAAGGTAAGAGAGGCTGTTTTTTAACAATAACTCCCTCACATTGACCATTTCTACTTGTGTTTTGGCTCTAAATCCCAGCAGAATATTTTTCATGGGTGACTGTGTATAGAAATACATTGCATAGATATGTTAATATCTAGGTTTAGGGCTTGTCTACATGGGGATACTCAGGAAAATAAAGTGGCCATAGTGCACCTTAACTTAAGCAACACTAAGAGCTTCCCTATGCTGAGAAGTTAATTTTGGTTTGAGGTGGGTGGGGTGTGAATTTTAAGTGGAATAGCTCTTTCTGATTAAATTACTGTGTGGATGCTTTCCAGTAAGACTGCCTTATTCCAAATTAGCTTAATCCACTTCCAAAGGGAGTTAGTCAGAAATGGCTATTCCAGAATACCTTCCCATGTAGACAAGCCCTTAGTTAAAACAAACTAAAACCACTTTACTTCTAAATGAGAGCATCTAACACACGGGGGGATTTTTGCACTTTAAATAATGTGCTCTAACTTCACATCTTCAGTTAATTTGTCTTAACTTTCTTTAGTATCTAGACAACCCCTTACTATTCAATGGAACAGTTTAATTAGAAATGAGCCAAGTAATTTAAGACCGGTGGATGCTATTCTGTATGTACTGTACCACACACAAAAATGTTAAAACACATTTCAAAATTCAAGTATTTTAAGTAGTTTTTAAAAAACAGTCAAAATGTCAGCAAACAGCTTTTAGTCCTTTTATTTTTAAATAGACATTGGAAGACTAGCTAATGCTTTAAGGCCCTGGCCCTGAATTCAGATTGGTCAGCACTGATCCCTGTGCACATGTGGTGTCCCATAGAAGTCACTGGGCTCTTCAGGAGTCCATGCTGGAGGATCTCAGTGCCCCAGGCCTAAATGCCTAAACCACAATTTTTATTTTTAAAAGGTTTGTAATTGCAAGCCTTTTTGGACTTTTGTTTCAACATACCCAAGTTACTCGCTAAATAATTTAATCTGAAGGCTAGTGATGACATTTTATATCCTCCAAGCACCAGAAGAAGGTACAGCAGACAAGGAATTGGGCTTGTCATTGTGATTAACTCTATGTAATTGTAGTTTAAATCCCAACAATGAGTGTGATGCTTAGACTCAAGAGCAAGTTGCAGAATACCTCCGACTGTCAGAATGCAGATCGTATTTCCGGTTGATAAGACAGTGTGTCTCCCTGAAATCCAAGCATCAGCCTACCTAGGACTCACGCAGCTCTTCCTGCATTAGATATATAAAGATATTCAAAATAGGAAATGAAATAGAAATAAAATCATAAAAATTCTTTATTGGGTGGGTGATATCTCCATCCATTTATGTTCATGTACATGGCACTGTATTACGTGTACACTTTTTACATACTTAGGGCTCTCTACATGCAAATAATCACATAGGCAAGCAGCATTCCTCTTCTCATGTTCTATAGATCAGCATTAACACAAGCATTGATAAGCAGTGGCCTTGCTAAACCAGCATCATTTAAAAAAATTCCTTTGTTTTTCTATAGGAATGCACTATTTGCATATGGAGGCTCCAGTCAAAGTAATTCACAGAGATCTGAAGTCTAGAAATGGTAAAGTAACCTTGCACTTAAGCGATTCTATATTTCTACTTTCAGTTAATGTGACAGTTTAACTTTAACCTTCGAGAGATACAGGGTTAAATCTTCAGCTGTAGCTGAGATATGCAGCTGAGGCAGAGAAAAAGCAGCACTAAACCATCTTTGTGTTCCCTGCCCTGAATCCTGGGGATATCTGGGCACCATTCCAGTCCCTGTCATAATTCAGAGCAGTCTGTAGTGCTGCTTTATATTATGCCTTGCTTCCCATGGTCTATTCCAGCAGCCAAGGTTTGACAGGGTACTTTCCCTTTTTCCTGGAAATGTCCTGTATGCTGAGGCCCTGGAAGGGATGGTGGAGAACTGCTATGAATAGTGCAAAACAGCCAAAATGGACTTGAGAATCGGGCCCAGTATCTTCTCTGAAAATGTTTTGCCTCTTTAAGCATTGATTGAACTTTTGCAGATGATAGTGCTTCTGAAGACTGTAAACTGACTCTGGGGTTCAAATGAAACTGTTCTAGTTGGTTAGTTCCAGGTCAGTTACGAAACATGCTGAAAAGTGACTTTAATTGAAATATTTACTACTAGTAAGTGGCTTACAAATTATTCTGATTCACCAGATGCTGTATAAGAATGTCAGCACGGAGAAATGGCTGGATGTAGTTTCATTCTTAAGTATCTTTTTAAGAAAATATTTATTTTCTTTTATAAACTTTGATTAATCATTGATGCTATTATTACTAATGTGAATCTTTGGAAGGGATCATTGTAAACTTTGATTACTGTAATGGGAAATATTGGACATTTCATTCCGTATTTGTACTTGAATGTTATAGTTAGAAATCTTCCTCTTCCTTTTGAATTGGAAAGATTGTTTAAGGGTGAGCAAGCAGTTTCTGAGGTAAGCTTATATTTTTGTGCTGAATATCCCCACTAACCAGGGCATTCAGAGCATACGTGTCAATTTACCCATCTGAAAATTATTTAGTTTCCATGAAACTTTGCTGGAGGTGTGCCAAAATGTACCGTTTTAGGAAGTCGTAGATGGTGATATAATTAAAGGCTGCATGAAATGTTTTGACACACAATACTACATTTAGAGGCTTACTGAGAAATCTGGGTACAGCTGACAAACTTTCATGGAAAGTGAAAAGATCCTTTAAACAGAAAAAAAAGTTGAAACTTCTTGGTGTGCTGAATGCTTTCCACAATTTGGATAACTCAAAACTGATCCAAAACATCCACCTTTTAATAAGTACCTTTTAGTATCAGTATTCATTGGTTTATTACCTTTGCCATGAGAATTAATCTTCATCAAGTCCGAATTTCAGTGTAAGACCAAAATAAGCATAGAAAACCTCTGGATTCCTAAGGTGTGGGCTCTTGCTTTGCCACAGGGATTTATCTGTATTCCTCAAAATATCAAACTTCATTCAAAATACAAAGTGGAGGGGCACTGGTGGAGGTGGCAGTGAAATAGTGGGGAGTTCAAAGAAAAATGGTCATAATGCTGTTCTCTGACACACTTATAGGGATTCTGTTTTCCTGTCTACATGAGCCAAAAATAATAAATAAAAATTAGATGACAGATGCGCCAAGCTGTGACAGAAAACCATGCTAGTGGTGGATGCTGCTCTTGTAGAGGGGACACACCCTTAGTGGTGTGCGCAGCAAGGTCTTCTTTGCTCCACATGAGAAGGAGCTGCAACAAAACCTGGGACCTGGAATTCCTATTTTCCCTATGTCCCAAGAGGTACGATAATGACAACTTCTCCTTTCGTCCCTCGCCAAACAGGAGAAGAGGGAGGTGATAGAGTACTTAACATCCAGCTGCTATATACATTCCAAGAGGGATTGGTACATTGGAACTCACGTAAAGGTGATAGACAATAGAAAAACCCTGAGATTGCACAGTTTTTCACTTCTTCATGATGAATCCCTGAAACATTTTTTATTAAAAAAATAAATCCAAAATACCTTTTTTCCCCACTTATATTTTACATTAGATATTCAATTCTTATCTTTTTTGCCCTGATTTTATCTCTGATGACTAGAGAACTAGTGAAATGATGATGTCATAGAAGGCAAGAGAGTGAAAGTTGAGATGTGCTATTGAAAGTACCGATTTATTTTTAGTCAAACTCTTTGATTTTTCTGTTTTAGTTTTCAGCATTCAACTTTTCAATAGCTAATTAACTTGGGGAATACATCTTTGTTAAAGGTTAAATACCCCTGCCTCTTCAATTAAGGAGTTAGAGCTTACACTGAACATGAGATCTTTCCCAAGAGGACTTTCAGCAAAACCAGTAAAGACTGCTCATTACATTCCTGATATTCTAAAGTAAATTAAAGAGAACAACCATTTTGACTAGGTGTGTGGAGGAAACCTTTAGGTGGCAAGTTGTCTGGTGTTTTACATTATGCAGGAGGTATGAGTCTAATTTTTTAAACATCTTTATCAGCTTACTATTAAAGTGACACTTCAGTGTAAGAGGATTGAAAGTTCATTGAAACAATTCTGGACTTTCACTCCACTTTCAGTGTAAGTGGAATTTAACTCTAACGCATTGCTACAAGCGGGTTCCACAGTGTTTGCTAATGCACTGTAAAAGTTAGGGTAAAGGTGATTGTGGAAAGGGTATCTGCTGAAAAGTTTCACTGTGAAATTGAAAAATTATTCAGACATCATACTGAATTATCTCTGAGTTATTTGCAGCTAATATCAATAAATGGATACGTACAGTGGGTGAAATTGTACCCACAATTACAATTGTGCAAGGTGTTTGAGAAAATGTGTAAGGGAGGATTGAATTATAACTAAGGAGTTACATGTAGCCTGTTTCTTTACTAATGAATGAAAATTTAATTTGCTAACTATTAATAGACTTCTTTTGTGATTTTTTTTTCTAATGAAGTTATAGAGTTTATTCATAGACTTGCAGGTATCTGACAATTTTTCTTCAAACACCTCCCAAGAAATCAAGAGAATTGTTTGCACCAGTAGATTCAAGTCCTGGATCAGTGTGGGATCATTTTTCTTTATAAAATGTCAACTACTTTGCCATTAAGATGTTAATAACAAGATACATTGTTGTTCTTTGTAATGTAATTCACATATATTTTGTTTCTTGGTTTTCCAGTTGTTATAGCCGCTGATGGAGTATTAAAGGTAGGAATATTTTAATTATTTGGCAGGTTTTGCAGCTGCGTTGCCTGATATCTTTGAAGTTAAATGAATGAGAAGTTGGCATTTATTGTTTGTTTTTGCCAGATCTGTGATTTTGGTGCCTCGAGGTTTCACCACCATACGACACACATGTCCCTGGTGGGTACCTTCCCTTGGATGGCTCCAGAAGTTATCCAGAGTCTCCCAGTATCTGAAACATGTGACACATATTCATATGGTGTGGTGAGTTGCTTTCATTTCTTTCTCTGCATTAATGGGGCACTGGCATAACTGAGTTAGTAGAATGTAAAAGGTGAAAACTGTGTCCCTAAATAAGAACAATAGAGAAAGTTCACAAAATTTCATTTAAAAACAGATTCATGTATTTTATAATTACAAGCTGAAAACTGATAGTAGGAGCAATGTCTTGCATGTTTAGTAAGATAAGTATTTGATTAGATTGTGCTGCTTTGCTAATCTGTGAAATCCAAACTGTACAGTATTTAAAATACTTTACCTATGTCAGGAGGCAGGAAAGAGCTAGTAAACAATTTACAGTTTGTAGCTGTGTTGTGTTTGCAAAGGAATGGATATTAGTCTATCAGGAGCAACAGGTTATATTTTAGTAAGTTTGTTAGAGAGGGTTGCCTAGAGTATTTCCGTACAGTTGTGTGTCATGGAGTTGGTTTAAGAAAAGTGGTTTTATGCCACTCTTCCACTCAGATTGCTGTAAAAGCCTGCTACAATCAGCTGATAACTGTTCTCAAAGGTAGAGGACACTGTATAGGAAGGTTGATAAACGTTTTGTGGGTTCTGCCACTTATTTAAAGAGGGGGAAATGAACCCGTTTGTAAGCAAATAAATGTTGTCAGTGAAGTTTGGGAATATACAAATTATTTCACTCTGTTCCTACTCTGTGTCCTTGCAATCAATCCACAATTTAATCTGACAGACAGTACAGTAGAGAGTAGGGTGTGTGTGTGTGTCTGTGTGTGTTAAAGGAGAGGAGATGTCAGAAATCAACAAGTCCTTCCTGACATATGTTTGTCAGGTTTTGCTTAATCAGTAATGTTTTAAACCAACACCCCTGATGAAGTGAGCTATAGTTCACGAAAGCTTATGCTGAAATAAACTAGTTAGTCTCTAAGGTGCTACAAGTATTCCTCGCTTTCTTTATCATTAAACTGATGACCCAATGGAAGAGGGGAAGAAAAGCCATGCTGCCAGATCCAAAACAATAGTCTGATTTAATTGAACTAAGACACATACAGTACTAGGATGTAAGCTAGGAAATGTAAATCTTAGTGTAAGCTGTTATTGAAAACAATAAAATATTTCGTATTGAAGGGAAGTATTTCAGTTCCAACTAGAAAAAAACTAAAATTCCAAGCTACAGTAGTTCTAGAATTTTCTAGGTCAAAAGTTGTTGCAGCTTAGTCAGCGTGAATCAGCTGTAAATAAAATTCTAGTGAAATAATTTAAGGAATTGTTTAATATATTAGTATATCAGGTATTGCACAAATCCTAGGAGCATTTAGTTGGTAAAGTTAAAGTTTATTTTCCCTGTGTATAAACAGTAAAGATCATTTGTTAATTCTATGATTATAGCTAAAGGTCAGAGAACTTACAGTACAGTAAACCCTCGATTTAACGGACCCCGATTTAAGGAACTTCGGATGCAACGGACAAAATTTCCGATGCATCCGAAATCCGTTATTCGGGGGCTGCCGGCTCCCGCCCGGGTCCCACCTGCGGGCGGGCTGGCTGGCTTCCGGCTGCCGGCTTCCGCCTGCGGGCGGGCGGGCTGCCAGCTCCCACCCGGCTCCCCGCTGCGGGGAGCCGGGCGGGAGCTGTCAACCCGCCCGCCCGGCTCCCCGCAGCGGGGAGCCCGTCGGGAGCTGTTAACCCCCCCGCCCCGCGCCCCGCTCCCCGCTGTGGGGAGCCGGGGGGGGGGGGGGGTTGACAGCTCCCGCCTGGCTCCCCGCTGCGGGGAGCCGGGCGGGGGGGGGGGGGGGAGGTTGACAGCTCCCGCCGGGCTCCCCGCTGCGGGGAGCCGGGCGGCCAGGTTGACAGCTCCCGCCGGGCTCCCCACAGCTCGCGCCCGGGTCCTAGCAGTCGGGGTCCCGGGCGGGCGGGCTGCTGGCTGCCGCTGGGCGGGCTGACTCACGGCTCCCGGCCGTGATCAGTAAATCATCTATATAATGGACTAATTCAGGTAAGGGGGGTGTCCGTTAAAGCCAAAAGTCCTGTTATTTAATGATTTTAAAAAATTATTAAATAACGGACTTTCGGCTTTAACGGACACCCCCTCGCCCGAATTAGTCCGTTATATCGAGGTTTCACTGTATAGCCATATGCTAGCTAGTTCACTATTAGTGAAAGATTTTAACACAATAACCTTCTCACAAAAAGGTTTTGCGTCTGTATACAGAGTTACATTGGCCTATGCTTTGTTGTCTTATGGGGATACCTCAGTGTGCATAATAATATGGCAGTTTTATCATTCGTATGTAGTTTGGAGACTAGTATGTTCTCATATGGACACCTCCAATGTTTTAGAATTTTTAAATACTGTCATGAGGTGCACCACTCACTGCTTGTCTGGCACCACCTCCTGGTCACTCGGGGGATTGGCTCTCAAGGTCAATGGCCCTTTCTGTGGTCGCACCCCATCACATTGTCTCTCTCCTAGGTCTGCAGCCCCTTTCTTGTCCCAGCAACCTCAGCATCCTCTTTGTGACTTAGTCCTCCAGCTAGGTCACTCAGCATTCCCCCTTCTGGGGTACAATCCTTCAATTCCCTGTCATTACCACAGTGACCCAGGCAGTCTTCCCAGTCACTGCCCTGCTGGTTTACACCACACCCTCAGTGACGGTAGGGGAAGCGAGGTCCGACCCTCAATATAGCAGTTCTGGGCTTTTCTCTCCCAGCCCTCCCTGCTCCTTCCCTGGATTGCTTCCTACAACTCCTTGTTCCCCTCCTTGTGCTGGGTGTACCAACTCCAAACCCTCCACCCTCTTCTCAGGGAGTGACTGCCCTTTCCCTGCACCATCTGTTACCAGCTTTCCAGCTTTATAGGCCCCACCTGTTCCTGCACAGCTGAACTGTATTGCAATCAGCTCCCTAGTTCTTCCTCCAGGTGCCACCTGCGGAATTAATAGGCCTATCTGGGCATCTTAACCCATTCCAGTCCTGTGTGGGATGGACACCCCATCACAGACACCTATGACCTGATCCACCTGATGTTATTCCATTTTTCCACCCCTCTAGCATAATTGATTTCAATGTAGCTATTCAGGTGTAAAAATGGAGAAATGCCGTGGTGAATCAAACTCTTGCAAAATACAGTGGTCCAGATTCTCTGCTGGGAATTACTGATTTAGCAAAGAATTTGTCCTAGTATATCTTTGAAAGTTGGAATTCTCCTAAACCAAAATTTTAGATTAGTAGTGAGTATGCTTAAAGGCTAAGAATTAAAACCTTGGAAAAAGTAGGTCTCTTGCTCTTACAATAATTTTATATATAAAAACAAATTTTGAATAGTCCACTTTCAAAGTCTAACACTTGCCAGTAGCCTTTGTGCTACCAGTGGTTCTCAAACTTTTTCTATTGGTGACCCCTTTCGGACACCAGGCCTCTAAGTGCGACCCCCCTTAGGGGGCGGGGCAGGGGCCGGGCTGGGGGTGTGTGTGCCAGCAGCCCCCCCGGGTCAGAGGCTGAGCTGGGCGTGTGTGTGTGTAGGGGTGCCAGCCCCCCGGGGCAGGGGCCGGGCTCAGGGAAGGGTGCTAGCAACCCCCCAGGACAGGGGACAGGGTGCCGCCGGCAGCCCACTGCTGCAGGGCCTGGGGCTCGGGTCGCTGCCGGCAGCCCGCCACGCCATGGGCCGGGTCTGGGGTTCGGGGTGCTGCCAGCAGCCCGCCGCCGGCCCACTGCAGCAGGGGCCAAGGCCCAGAGCACCACCAGCAGCCCACTGCTGCAGGGTCCGGGTGAGGGACTCGATGCGCCGCCGGCAGGGGTCGGGGCCAGCTGCCGGCAGCAGGGGCTCACGACCCCCACATAATCGAGTTGCGACCCCTTGAGGGGTCCCGACCCCCACGTTGAGAACCAATGTGCTAAACAGACAATTCTGCTTTTCTTCTGCTGAAGTGTTGATAACAAAGAGCAGGATCCTTTTCAAATGTAAACTAGTGAGATGCTAGGAAAGGGTATTCTGTTTGCAGAATCTGTAGTCTTCCCTACATCCCCTCCCCCCCCCCCCCCATGGGTTTTCTTTCTATAAACTATTATGTGGCTGTGAATGTTGTTTGTTATGTAAGAGAGCCTCTTCCCATCAAATGACCAATCATTTCTGTCAATACTTAGGCCTGAGTCTTTCCTCAGCTGACGTGAACTTTCCTGTTTGCAAATGGGTCATATTGCATTAGAAATAACTCTGATATTGCATTCCAGTGTTTAGAGTAATTTGTTCTGCTCTTCATGATTGGCTTAATGGCTTCCAAATTCTCCCTTTGAGATTTTAGTAATTTATATCATAAGACTGACTAACAAATGAAACTAAATGTTCTAGCTGATTTATCCAGACACAAACCTAGGTCTTGGATTTTCTCAGAACCACCAAATCCATATTACTCTAAACAACGGATGCTAAATATCAGAATCTATCAACCTAGATTTTCAGTCCTGTAGATCAAGCTTCTTTCTAATGTCATTATGTGTTGTACAGTCTAAAATTATTCATTGTCTAGCAGCTTTGAAAATGCTTGTGTAATAATGATGTTCACTCTTTAAAACAGCCATAGTTGTTTTGAAATTGTAAAGAAATACACTCAGAACATCAGTTATTTTATCCTAGCTCTGCAGAATCCCATTTGGATATATTGTATATATATATAATTATAGGGGGGTTATGCAGTGTCTTTTATTGTTGAGATATTTTAGCACTTATAAAAGCAATTAATTAAATACTGGTTTGTGTAGAGGCTGTGAAGGTAAATGCAGTAGCCACTGGCAATAGGTCACACACTGCCCTGGATGTGAGAACTTACTTTATTTTACAATGAGGTTATCCCATACTCTTTCTGAAAAGAATTATGGGACAAATCTCATTGTCAGGTCTCATACAAAGGCCATAGTACTACAACATCATCACCTCTCCTGCTGCACTTCTTCTAACCCTGGTTATAAGTCCATGTCAATAAGAGAGCTATGCAAAACTATCTGTCTTCTGTTTTCTACCATTTGTTTTCACAAAAGAGTTGAAGAAAGAATGAAAAATGGTTTGCGTTTCTTAAATTACTAAATTGTGACTTCTCCTAGTCTGCTTTTCTGGCACTCAGAATTTTTTACTAATTTCATTCTCATGTGGGATTTATACTGATATAATTCAGTCCTACAGATGAAGTGATAAGTGAATAACACAGACTCATTAACTAGTTGAAGTGCAGGTCTCTTTACCTGGTAACAGGAGGCATGTAAAACATGCAAGTACAGTCTCAGCCATAGACGTTGTGAAACAGTTTGATCCTTACATGTATTTTATTTTGTTATTTTTATTAAACATTTTAAAATTATATATTTAATATGAAATAACCACTTCAAAACCACCTTGAATTATTGTCATATGACCTCATCCAGGTTAACTCAAGGCTAGTATTAAGTATTTTTGGATGGCAGCATTTACAGCTCTCATCAGATGGAAGAATGGACCTTTCTAAAATCTTCAGCAGATCTTAAAGAGACTGAGGAAAGAGATCTGAGAAGACCCCATTCCACCTTCAAAATCCCTTCTTTTGTTTCACCCTCTAAAAGCATTATTCAAACAATTAAATTCAGAATTGATTGTTATGCTGAAACCTTCTTCATGAAAAAAATTTTTTTAACAGTGGTGTAGATTAAAAGGGATATCCTCATTTATTTGGTCTTCCATTATCCATATTCCAGACCTAGCCACTACTGACTAGTGTAGTGGTCTCTTCTAAGGCTTGTCTGAACACATGGTTATTCCTGACTAGCAATCACTGTTAAATTCCTTGTGTGCACACTTATTCCAGAATATTCTTAAAGTTAAACAGGAACAAGGCATGCTTATTTTGGAATAAGAGTGTCCACAAATGGACTTAATCAAGGATAGTTAATCAGAGATAACTCCATATATAGGAAGCCCTTCACAAAAAGAAAAGATGAGAAAGTACATGACAGTTTTGAGGTTGACATGTGCTAGAGTCAACATGAAAGTTGTCATGGGCCTGGTCTTTATGAGGACTCTTACAAAAAAAAAAACCCTGTTGTTGCTACTGCCATTTCAAAGCCAGAGTAATAGCAAGGGGGCAGAGCTCTAGTGTGGACAAGATACCAGCGGCCATCAGTATTTTAATCATTGTTGTGTAGACCTGCTCCAAGCAAAGATAGACAAAACAGTACTGAAACTGCAGGCAGCTCCCTGGAGCCTTGTCTTTACTAGTGTTCCCAGCATAATTGCCCCCAGGGGAGCTGAACTTGAAGTAACAGTGGGAATTTTTAGCAACTAAGTAATGTTGGGAAACTATTTGAAACTTTCTGAAAAAGACAATCACACTCTTGCTCTTCATTTCATGTTCTCCTCCCCATATGTTCGCTCTCTGTCTGTTCACAAGAAGGAGACTGAGCTCTCAAGGGACCACATTTTGCAAACCTCTGCCATACATTCTTTTCTGTATGGTTCTCTGAACTGTGTCTACAGTTAGACTACTTCCCTCTACAGTTTTGGTTCCACTTCGACTGACAGTCCAGTGTACCCAATTCAAAAGACTGTGTTGAAACTTACAAAAACAAGACAATAAAAATGTTACCATGGAACTCCAGCTTGGTGGGAAAATCTTTATCTTGGTTGTTGACTTGAATACGAAATTGGCGTCACTGACAAAGCATTGTTCTAAGTAAATCTTTTGGAATAAACAGAGACTTATGGGACTCAAGTTCCTCAAGTTCATCTGAAGAATTTTAAATATTTTTTTACAATTCTAACCATTGTTATACATTTAATGTGTGAGCTTTAGTGAGAATTCATGTGGCGTTTTGTAGAATAGCCCCACAGTTATACAGATGAGGTAGTTCTGCCAATCTGCTCACCTGCACAATTTGGTGGCTTTTGTTTTATGCTAACTGCTTACTGGGGTGTCTGAGCTTCATGGGAATACCAAATCAGTGAATTATTTTGCAGTTAACTTTCCTTCTGTTCCTCAGCCTTACTAGCAGATGTGTGGTAAATGGAATAACAAATTGTATTTTCCTTCTTCTAAAGGGAATGAATTGAGCCATACAGGGGATTGGGTATCTGTATGAATACTTTCCCTTGAAAATTTTTAGTACAATGACTTCTTCTAAGATACTTTTACCTTTACTAATTGGGTTCTGGCGCAAACAAAATTATTCAGCAGCTCTTTTGATAGCACCCTGTTCATTTGATTTTTCTGCTTGAACAGTGTCCGCCAATATTCTTGCATGTTCCTACTAATCACTTTCAAAGTTGTCCATATTTCATTGAAAATGATATAGCTTGAATAAGCCTGAGTACTAGCCCAAATAGCAGGGATATCGAGATCATACAAGGTGCTTGGAACTTTTGGCTAAGTGGCCTATACATGTTGGCCCCTTTTTTGGTGTGTTTTGAGCTGAAGAAAACGTTTTTATATAGTTATTTATATCTGTATCAAGAGATACATATATGGAGATCCAGTGTAGTAGATACATGTATGAATGGAGACAAGAGTGACTTTTAAGTTGTTGAATTCGAATATTATATCTCTATAGTAGAAAAAGAAGTTGGGCTTATTGATTCTTAGCTCTTTTGGTGATGTTGATCTTATTTTTACAAAGTATTTGAGATTCTCCGCTTCCACTTGATTTAATGAGTTGGTGCAATATTTGCAAAAATGTTACATGTATACCCAGATGGAGGAGATCTTCCCATGTCTGAAGATAAAGTATTTTTGTAGGGAGATTAAAATAAAATTTTAATATCCGATTTCTGCTATACCACTTAGTTTAGTATAATCACAAACTTGTTGGCAGCAACAATTATTATATTACTTACAAAGTATATTTTGAGTTAGATGTTTTGTTATAGGCATATCTCAGAAGCTAAAAACTTATTGGCTCAGATGCTGTTTACTAAGAAGTTCCATTTGTAGTTGTATAGAAATATTTTAAAATTTAGAATTATTATAATGAAAAGGTTTGTCTAGTTGGGGTTGGGGAGAAGTCGTTCACTATCTTGCAAGGCTGAACCACCATTTTATGGTATAAAAAAAGAAGAGAATATTTCCTATGGGTTTCACAAAATTGCAGTCACTGGGCCCCACACAGCCCAGTTTTTTATTTGGTTTTGCTTTAGAGAAAAAAACAGAAATAATAAAATTTATTTAGTGAGAGGATCTTGCACACAAACATTTGTCCAAGTTACTGCAAATGGGATCTGGTTGCCAATTAATTGGATACAGATAGTGCTGTATCAGGGTTTAATGATGTATTTAAAATACAAAGTACAGAAATAAAAATTCTTTTCTTTTTTTCTGCTCCAGGTTCTCTGGGAGATGCTAACAAGGGAGGTCCCCTTTAAAGGCTTGGAAGGATTACAAGTAGCTTGGCTTGTAGTGGAAAAAAATGAGGTAAGACTACGTTTCTACATTCAGGTACATAGATCAGAAAACAGTATTGGGGTTTTGCAAAAGACTTTTTCATCTTCTTCAAATTGAAAGTAAGTTCACGCGTATGGAAAGATTAGCAGTAGGAGCTAACACAAAGGGTCAAAGTGATGTTATTCCTCATGAATGGACCCTTTACATCTAATTGTTGCAGCTTCACGTCGTGATGCTGTAGATCAAAAATTGTACAAGTACTGTACTAGTTTCTCAGTCTCAATTGTAAAACCTAGGGGTTTGTTCTTAGTGATGAAAGAAGCCATTGCGTCCAAGGTAGGGGAACAGTTTAACTCCATCTCCTGCGTTTAGGACATCTTTTTACTGGCCGGGA
Organism: Sternotherus odoratus; assembly: GCA_032164245.1. Classification (NCBI taxonomy): domain Eukaryota; kingdom Metazoa; phylum Chordata; order Testudines; family Kinosternidae; genus Sternotherus; species Sternotherus odoratus. The sequence continues at coordinate 30,311,861 of JAVMKO010000011.1, read as the reverse complement.
GTTGATATATCTGTAAGAGACCTTCAGCTACTTCAACTTAACTCTCCCAGCAGGAGTCACTATAGTACAAGAAACTGCCGCTTAGATGAGAATTTCAAAAATAAAAGAAGAAAAAATAGTTTTAAAAAAAGAGAGAAATTACAGTTTTGCCACCTACGTTCACCACTACATTGAAGATGAGCTCCTCACTGGTATTGGCAAGGCTGTGGCATAGCTGCAATCTTCCTCATGCAGAGTCTTTCCACTTCAAAAGAACTTCAGTGGAGTAAACACCGTTTGTACAGTGTCCCCAGCCTCGCTTTTCTTCTTCCCACAAATTGAGGCTTTCAGTTAGTTGGGCATGTGAGCTATATGACTGAACACATGGTTCTTTGATATCAAAGACAGTAACTACATTTAAAAAACATAGAAAGTTGGGACTGTACCACACACAGACAAGCATGGAAATCTCAGTTAAGAGGAAATCTCTACACTGTGTCTCTCGACACAGTGGAAGTTTGGGTAACGTTATAATACAACCCAGTATCTCTACAAGACAATTTTATATTCTTCTATACAAACTGTTTCCCAAAATATTTAATACTTAAATAAAATAGAGTTAAATATTAAATAGCAGATGGAGAGACAAATGAAGAGGGAAATACCTTTGTATTTTTTTTTTAGTTCTGTTTGGGGACTGGATTGGTTCCACTCCCTGTCCAAATATATGAGATGTCCAGATTAGTTGGAAACACTAAATTAATAAAGAGAAGTCTTATGAACTCAGTCTTCTACAAAATAATATTTTCAGAACAGGAAACATAATGGGATTCCTTCTCTCATTATGAGAAAAGCCTCATACAGCTAATGCCAAGTTATTTTGGAGAGAGAGACCAGAAACTTTTCCATATACTGTATATGGCATTCCTGTGCAAATCAAGTACTCAGGTTTATGCAGGATCTACCATACAATAGCAGGCCATTTAAAATTAGGTGAAGAGAACTGATCTTCAGCTGAAAGATGTTAAAGGGTACAGCTATATTTCCTCGTAGTTTTCCAAAGCAAGGAACTATTAAGATATATTATAAGTAGAATATGGGCATGCCATGTTGCCTTACTACAACCAGAAGATGCTTAAGAACTTCTCATGAAGTACTAGATGTTAGTTGCAACAGCATGGTGGTGCCTGTTATGCAATCTTCCTTCCTAAGTGGTACAATGAATGTATTGACACTGACAGTTTAACTCACACAGATTTTTTTTTTAATCTGATCACAATATATTGAATATGCCCAACACAGTCCTGCAAAATATTCACTTGCTCTCCTATTCCTCACTTCTCCAACAGAAGAAAAATGGAATGTTTGTGTCTCACAGCAAGTACATAAATATAAAGGGGCAGGTTCTTCTCTCACATAAACCAGTGCAAACCCTACTGGCGTCAATGGCGTCTCATAGGTGCGATTCAGAACAAAATTAAACACACTGTTGATCCAATCCTGCATTCTTGTCCCTCTAAAAGTCAGTGCAGAACTGGGTCTAAAGCATACTCACTGAGGGTGAAGATCAACCCGATGCAAAGGGAGTTCCTATGAGGTTAAGTAGGACTTCAGTGGTGCCTGGGTCTTGTTTGGGTCCTCTGCACAAAGCTGAAGTTTAGCCTTCTCAAATATTTTCCATTTTAATCCAGACCTGCTCCACCCCCAACATGAATGCTCAGATTATGGTTGGCATTAGCTAATGACAAATTAGTACTGAGAAATATATTTTTATTATGATATGATAGCCTTAGAATATGCTACCTATATATTACCTGACAAATTACATTCTGCACACATAAGACAGATATAACTGATGATTACGTGTCTCTTGTGAACTTATTTTCCATCTCCTAGAACAGTGAGGGTTACAGACAAATGCCATAGCAAGACTAGCAGACATATTTTTAGGCAAATGACTCGACCGAGTATCAAATAGCAGTGCAATTTGTTCATGCACTATAGGAATTTCAGTGTATTTCTTATGCAGAAAGCTTTTTCACCAGCAATTCATTATTTTAATAATTACACTCCAGTAGTGCCTTTATTGTGTATCTCATGTTTCCAGTTTTTGTTTTATTTAAATGCTTATGCAGACAAATTTGTTGTACTCCTATTTTGGCTCATATGGCTTTTCAGGTCACGCTGCAGTAATATAATGGCATAATTTGATACAACTTGCTCTGCTTTACTTGTGCTGTGCCAGAATTAGTACAGCAAAGTGCCTGGGGTAGCAAGTTGGTTTGAATGGAACTATAATATCTTGGTTAGATCATCTTTATATGTCTCTATCCTGTTTATAGCACTAGAGAATCATTTTTCCATCTTGGCCTCTCAGATTTCTAGGTCCTTCCAGATCCTCCAATGAAGAATCATTCTGATGTTTATTTACATATCTATTTTAGTTGGTATCAAACATCTGAAGTCAGTTAACTGAGAGCCCTGCAGTATCTCCTTATAAATGTTATGTGGTAAAGATACTCATTTCATCAAATGTAGTGGGATTTGGATCTTTCCAGACTGGAAAAAGAGTTTGCAAATTAAAAGTCTCCTCTAGGATAGCCTGTCTTAGGTACATTTCAAATTCCCTCCAAAGGAAACCAAATTGGTTTATAACTGGTTCCCTGTTGCAGCAGTCCTGGTTGTAACCTACAGCTAATTGTTTTAGTACTGGTCTTCTTCAGTCACCTAATATACAAGTTCTCTTTGATCCTTGAGTTCTTTTTTTGAGCAACTGATATCACAATTAATCAATCTGACCACAGCTTCATGAAACTTATCTGTGGAGTAAGGTTCTCATAGAAATCTCTCTTATATTTATATTTATATTATATTTATATATATATATATATATAAATATAATATAAATATTATATATATATATATATATATATATATATATATATATATATATATATATATATATATTAACTTCATCACCTCCTCAGACAATGCAATGTGTACTTCAGCCATTTCTCTGTGATATCAACAGTGATTTTAGTAAAATATTGCTGGAATACTTTATGTGGGAGAAAGAAGTTAAGTTTTCTCCCACATTACATTTATATTGAGATCCATCTGAGGACACCCAGTAATACAGTTAATTGGATCCAAACATGTAATATTCATTTGCGAAACTTTACATGGGCTTGCCTCATTTGACCTAATGGGCACTTGTTAGTTTTTTAACCTACTCTGAATATTTACTACACCCATCCCTTATGGGTCTGTTAACTGTATCTGTCCATGGTGTCTTCTTTTGGATTTTGTACATTGATCCTCAATTATGGAGTTTTGTCATTCTGGCCTTTATTCTGTTAATGGTTATTTTGAACAATTGCCTTATCTTTTTGCTTGAAACATCAAATGACAATGTCCAGTCTTATAGAAAGTATTATGACTAACCATTAAGAAAAATAAAATGCTCTTTGCTTCCATTGCAGAGATTAACCATTCCAAGCAGTTGTCCCAGAAGTTTTGCAGAACTGATGCATCAGTGTTGGGAAGCTGATTCAAAGGTAATTTCATTTATTGTGTTCACGTTAAATGTATCTATTTCTTTTTTGTCTTCATTAGTTTAGTATGTAAGTCTTATTTTGTAGGGCACAGTTGGTCTATTGCTGCTGCTGCAAACCAATTCAAAACTGTTAGCTAGGGCTCTTCATTATGATCATCTAGAACATATTTATGGCTGGATGCCTCTTTTGCCTTCTAAAACCAGACCTATTTAGGGAAGTCAGCATTGAGATACTGACTGAAACAGCTGTGCATAGGGTAGGATGGGAAGAACAAATAGATTTTTTGCTGTAACTTAATGAAAAAATAATTGAGTTCCTACCTATAAAACAAATTTTCTTCATAAAATTATTTCTTCACAGATATAATGTAATAATTAAAGGCCTGATTCTGACACCCTAAGCACATTGGGAGCACTTGCAACAGATGTTCCTGCACAGTGTGAATAAGGATGGCAGAACAAGCCCTAAATTAACATGAAAACAGAATAAAAAGCACCTTCAAGAAGAATTGTTAATGGAAATCAGTTGTTAATGGCGTCAACTTTGTTATCAAATATGAGCAGACATTTCCTTCTCCTGTGAAGATAGTTAAGGAAGGAACATGATATTGCTATACTCATAGAGTCAGAATTCTGGTCCTATTGAAGTCGATAGGAGTTTTGCCACTGCTTCTGTGGGACCAGGATTTGTTCTTGGATGAATTGGCTACTTTAAAGCTAGATCACCTTGTTGCTTGGAAAGAACCTGAGAGGGAGACAGGAAGAAGAAAACCTTCCTTGTAGAGTTTTTTCTCCAGATTTTTCTGTGGGGGACAAGGCATGTTCTCTCATTGAATGAATGGAGGGTTCTGTCCCTAAAGACCCTTGAGATCTACCAACTCTTCCAAATGAAGAGTCCGTGCCTCTTTACTGCAGGCTCTTTAGCCCCCTGCAGTTTCCCATGAAGGGAGTCCCTTAGTTCATAGATAGCTCTGAAAAAATGTTAATGCAGCATCATGCTGCTTTTCTGCAAATTGCTGGAACACAACCACCATTTCCTTATCCCACTTCCTTGTGAGACAGAGATCTCCAGAGATGGTGCTGAGATGGCCCTTCTTCTGTAAAATAGGGGAGGGCTGCATGTGGAGGGACTCTATGCCTAGGAATCTACGGGTGACAGCCTCTGCCCTGGTTTTATAAAGGGTTCTTCTGAAATATTGGTGGCCAGCTTGCTTGTTGTTAAAGTCATCGCTTCAGAGGGTGTATATAGTGCAGTCCTTGTTATAGACTACTGTGATCTGATTGTAATACTGCAATATGCAACTCCCCTGTGATTTGCCTGTCATTAGTCTGTCAGTGTTTAGGCTTTGCATTCAATTTTATAGAATTTCTTACTATCTGAAGACAATTATCTATCCCATGGCATTGAAATCACTAGGAATAAAGCATGCATAGAGGAATTTTATTTATATAGTAAAACCTATAAGTTAAAGTAACTTTAGTAAAGTGCCTTTTACATGAAAAAGACAATTTATGTGCCAAGTATTAGTAATGATTATTTAAGAGCACCTCCAAAAGCAACTACTTGTCTTAGACAATCACTTTTAAGTGTCCCCCAACTCTACTAGACAACCTATTTGTCTACAATATTAGATAGTAGCCTACACAAGATTTCTCCCTATTGATCTCTTTATTTACTAGAGGGTCCTGTATTTCTTAGTTTCATATGTTTCTACAGCTTTCCCCACCCCCCACCTGACCTGGGACATCATAAATTACTAGAAATACGATTACCATCGAAGGCTTGGGAACTGGGAGAGGTTAATTGGAACAGATAAAGTAATAGAATCAAAGGACCTGTTTTTATACAAACATGCCAAGTAATGAACATTGAGTGAAGGGAAACTGAAAATATTAGCCAGAATTCATTGTAATTGGAACTTCTTTTATAAAGCTTTTCCATGAGGCATTGAGATGTAAGGGCCATGATTTTAAAAAGTGACTAATGATTTTGGGTATCCAACTTGAGACTTCTTTCAGGAGTCTTGTTTTCAGAAAGTGCTGAGCACCCACTGACCAAAGGAAGGTATCTCAAGTTGGGCCCCTCAAATCACTAATCATTTTCCCACATCTTAGCCAAAGATCTCAATCTGTGCCTACAGTGGTGTTGTTAAATTAAAAGGTACCTTCCCCTTTAAAAAAAAAAATCAGTGTAGACCTGTTGCCTCCTTTCAGCTCTAGACAAAGACATCTACCCTCAAGAGAAAAGCCGTTGCCAAAGCTGATTCAGGTACCTACCAGGCCTGTAAAACAGTAGGTGTCCACATGTATAGATGCACAAGCGTTCCCAGGACTGTTGTGAATGTTGACTTGGAACAAAGTTTTGACAACTCCTGTGGCTGTCCTGGTTCGCTGCTTGCCAATTTGGTGGTGGTGTGTGCAGGAACCTCAGGCATTGTATTAACCATTGTATTGCTTCATACAACTAACTCAGTCACTCAGTGCTTTGAATTGCCCTTCAGACACAGCTCTGTTCTCTGTCAACCATTATATTACCTCCCACTGTTCTATGCAGGTCTGAGAGCAGCATAAGAAGTAGTTGGCCAATCTCAGCCATTCCCAGTACTTCCCATATACCCCCAGAAAGACATACTAAGCAGAATGCGCACAAACATTCTGGAAACGAAACTAGTATTAATTTCAATATTTTATGGCTTATGTAACAAAAGGCTTGTAATGCCCCTTTTACAGCCTGCCCTGACCATGGCATTGTCAGAGAGGGCTGCTCTTAGTAACAGGGCTACTCTCTTTTCATCTGCTCCTGAAAATCGGATAATCCAACTAGCTCGGTATGGATCCACTACACACCTGTTCAGTGACTGTATAGTGTTTAATAGCACTATCTAAATACACTAATGGGATCTGGGGTTTGCAGCATGTTCTGGGAGCTGTCCCAGTTGCATATCCCACACTCCAGGCAAACAGAGATGGAACATAAATGGAAAAACCATCGAAGTTACAGGAATTTAGTATCCATTGCTACTCACAAACCCAAAACAGGGCAAGGGCTCGCAGCCCTGATCTTGTGCATTTCACTGGATTGGGGTCAGCAACCGCTAAATATATGAAAAGAATAAAACTTAAATTGAAAAATTGGCTCCTGGCCTCCTGGAGCAGTAACCAACCAAAACTAGTAAGGATTGTATTCTGGGACTCAAAACACAGAGCCTATCTGCGAGTGGGTGCAAGGGAGCCTCCTGCCAAGCTTTACCCATAGCATCATCCATGTGGAATTATGTGATGGTATAGTCCCCATCTGCTATAATGGATGTGGGGAATCACTATTGGGAGAGAGCCATTGTAACAAACTATGGGGATTCTTTACTAGAAACAATGTATAGAAGTATAGCAACAGGTACAAATAAAGTATTGCCAAGTTTGCACCTTCTACCGTGTTATGTAACTGTTCCAGGTTGCAGTGCCGGGAACTCTACGGGATAGGTGCCAAAATGCACAGGTACAGCAGTGGCTGGGCAATTGCTGTAAGTCACAGAGAAAATCTGCTTGCTGCACCATTTTCCTGAAAATTGTGTAGAAGGACCAAAAAATGACAGACAAAAAAAGCCTCCAGTTAGCGTTGAATAGTGCAGCACTACTGTATAAGAGAGGTTGTCTCTTTTTTTTTTGTTATTCATTTGACACTTTTTTATGCTGTTTGACATTTGAAATAAAGAAATTGTCTCTCTTTTATAATGTAGAAATCACTTGGATCTCCCTGGAAGAGACACCTCAGCATTGTTCCTAATTGTTTTTGTGCACCCAAATTAAAATGCACGTTTTAATTGCTGCATCTGTAATTTTAGCAGAAATGGTGTAATTACAGATGAGATGCAGAGAGAATGTGCATCATCCCTTTATTATGTATCTACATTTTGTCTCAACCTTTTGTCTCAACCTTGCCTGGGGTCTGTCAAACAGACTAACGGAGTCACTGCTCTTTCAAGAAACATATTCAACTGTGGCTTTTTCGGTTTTCACCAATTATCTTATTATATAGCTTCCTTTGTGACTGCAGAAAGTAGAAAATGCAGGGAAGTTATGACTGCTCTGAATGATGAGTGAATTTAGCTTCCATAAAGGGGTTTAAGAATGACAGCCTTTAGTTGTGCACAGGACATGAACAGCACCCACCTGGGTACTGAGAACTTTCTCACCACTGCTTTGCTGACATGCCCATCTTTGTCATGGAGGAATAACCACAATTGGCCTGATGTCTGTTCAGTCTCTGACCTCGGCTGAGACTACCAACAAGGGTGCCAGTTATAGAAAGACAATTCTTGTGATGTGGACTTTTGTCTAGTAGGAATTGAACTGAGGTCTCACACTCAGGCTACCCAATGAATTGTTCAGCAATTAAAAATGTTGGGTTCCTATCGGTGACCTACAGTTGCAAAGCTGTGTAATGAAAGGCATTACTAATCCCTTGGAGGTATCCTTCCACCAGATTAGGACTGTTAGGTAGGATTTTCCTCCTTTGCACTAGAAACCCTTCTTTCTAAGCATTATAAATCCCTTATTATATTATTGTTGTTGTTATTGTTATTATTTATTTACATTGTGGTAGTAGCAGGTTGGGGCCTGATAATTGTAGATTGTACCAGTTTCTATGCTGACTTTTCCAGTGGAAAGTAAACAGTTTAAATATATGCGTTTAGGATCATTTTCCATGAGCTGAACACCTGATAATTATGCAGGCAGAATCCCAGTCTGTGTGCTGTTTGCAACCTTGTGCTTGAAGTTGCAGTAAGAGAAATCCCATTAATGTTTTAACATAGTCAGATATTAAAACAAAGCCCTGATTATTGTTATCATTTTGTCTTCAGAAAAGGCCATCTTTCAAGCAGATCATTTCAATTCTGGAATCCATGTCCAATGACAGCAACCTTCCAGACCAGTGTAACTCATTCCTGCATAACAAGGCAGAGTGGAGGTATGTTTCTTTGCTTCCAAAATAAGATGGTATGGTGTTCATGTGAAATGATGTGAGCAAATTCAGACTCTTTCCAGAGGGCTAAATGCCGAATTGTGTGGCTGGCACCAGAGTTACTAAAAAGAGAAGAAATCAGATTTAGGTGGCAAGATGGTAACCTCTTTCTTAATACAAAATACTTGTTCTGTAGATATTTTTGAAACTTATTTGACCTTTGTTTTTTTCAAGACTACCCAGAATGTTGTGGAGCGTGAGTTATGAGTCAATACACTTAAGCTGTGTACTTTTATCGTTATTATACTTTTTAAGTATTTGCCATCCCAAACTTAAAATTAGGTATGTGTATTCAGTCTCTAATGTGAAGATGTTTGTGATTCAAGCTACATATTACTACGTTTGTACATATCTGTGTGTTCAAGTGTGCTAATTACATGTTACACAGGGAAGGGACATAAAAAGCCAAATTTTCAAAACAAGCCTACAGTTATGAGTCTGAATCCTTGCATGTGCAGCCACTTGGTGTCATCATTTGTGCATTCACATGATAGGACTTATGTCTGCCAACCCCATTATTTGTGATAATGCACAAAAATTATCTGAGCAAATGATACAACGTGTTTCCAGTTGTATGCTTTCAAATGAAGACCCAGGTAAAGAGTCCTTTCAACTATTTGGAACAGGTTTTTTGATCCAATTTTCAGTCTATTTTATGTGTGTGCAAAGAATACATAAGAGAAATGATCCAAAAGCTTCTTTCTCAGTATGTAAGCTTAGTGCTTCACAATATTTCTTAGTGTTTGGACAAGAATTTTGAAAGCAGATCTGCACAAGCAGAGGATTGTTACCAGATGATCTTACTGCAGTCTATATTAAGAAGCTTTGGCGGCTGTCCAGGTAAACTGGGAGCACAAATACTCAAATATTCTGTGCCTGCAGTTCTGAAAACAAGCAAAGAAAAACATTCAAGAAAACGAGCTGGGAAGTAAAGAACAAGGAAGAGATTTTAGACATGAGGCTTAAACAAAACAATCCCAAACTTTGTTGAACTTCAAAGGCAAATTGATAACTAGAAAATTTTATTTTGTGTGTGTGTGTGTGTGTGTGTGTGTGGAAAAAGTGAGCACAAGATGGGGTGTTTGAGCCAGGTCACATGATGAGAGTATAAATAGCATGTTTTAGAGCTGACATTATTCCTGCACTGACTCAGCAGAGAATTTGGTAACCGCATGTCAGCTCACAGTACAGTATACTAACATTTTGCGCCATCTGCTGATATAAAATGTAAACTGCATGTATACTAGAAAATCTGCAATTTGATCTTGAAGTGCCTGGTACACAACAAATGTCTAATGTATTAATGTTCAACTATCTAAAAATACTATTTTTGTTGAAAGTTCAGCTAGGTTTTATTTACCAGCTGAAGGAATCTGTTGTTCTTATCTAGAATCAGAGACGTAGCCGTGTTAGTCTGGATTTGCAGAAGTGACAAAGAGTCCTGTGGCACCTTAAAGACTAACAAAAGTATTGAAGCATAAGCTTTCGTGGGCTAATACTCACTTCATCGGGTGCATGCATTATTATTAGCCCATGAAAGCTTATGCTTCAATACTTTCGTTAGTCTTTAAGGTGCCACAGGACTCTTTGTCACTTCTGTTGTTCTTATGTTTAATTCTTCCATGTTTGTTTATGCTGCACTTAAGTTGTTGGACGGCTTCTATTTGGCACATTTATTTGTATAAGAAATCAATAGATCTGTTTCCCTATTTTCTTCCCTTCACACCTCCCTAGTTGGGCTTATGATATCTTTTGAATATGATTGTCTCTCAAAGAGGGATCCACCAGATTCTTTTGGGATATGAATTGTTTGTTGGACACCATGCAGATTTCTGGTCTGGTATTTTATCTGTGTTGCATTTTTGGTAGCAATCAGAAGGCAAAAAATGTTGGAAGAATGAGTCTCTTTACGGGGGGGTTTATTACGTGACCACAAGCAGCCTCCACATTTTCTGCCACTATCCCTTTAAACTTTGGCAAGATCAGTCCTGCTACTATAATGGTAATTGCTGCCTTTTTTTAATAATCCGGGTAGCTGCCTTTTGCATTACTGAGTCTTACATTTCATATAAGAAGTTAACCCAATGGATCTGGTAAGGAATATTTATATTAGAGATGGGCAAGTACTCAGATTCCTGAAGGAACCAAACAACTATCCACTTAAATCTGATCCATTCAGCAAAGTAGATACCTGTTGAATTGATATTCAGTAAAATTAAATGTTTATTCTTTTGGTAAGTTTATTCCTTTATCGTGAATCTTCTCCAGATGGCTTATCTGTTTTATGAAATATTTCATTTTGGGGCACAGAAACTGTTGCATTATGAGTACTGGTTGATGTTTTGTAAAGATAAAGCACAGCAAGTTGAAAGTGTTGTTCTAGTTATGGAAAAGCATTTCAGCAAAGGTGCAGTTTCAAGGTAAAGATGAATTGTAGAATTTTTCAGAAGAGCTGAGCAAGGGAAACGAGAGAAGAAAAACTGATTCATAATCAAGAACAATTCACTTGGAAGCAAAGATAAATTCTGAGTTAAGTAGTCAGAGAAATTTGGCACAGTTAGAAAGAAACTGGGGTATATGGAGGTATATATAGTGGGATGTATGAAGACTCTGCCCATCAGTTGGGATGAAAAGGGTTTACTCTACTGCTGATTAGAATAAGGGTCACAATTTCCTGCCCTCAGTCTGGGGGCATGTTTTCATGGGGATACTCAGGGAAGATAATGAGAATTAACTAAAGCAAATTTAAAGAATCTTAATTAAAATGCATTAAATTCCGGTGTGGACTCTTACTTAGAAGTAAAGTGGCCCAAGGGGATTAAGCTAAAGAAAACTGAAGGCCACCGTACTTCTGAATGAGGGCCGCCACAAAGGGCTTTAAGGCACTTGAACTAGAGGCTTTTCTACAATTACAGTGCTGTAGTGACACTCCTGAATTGGCACAATTGTAGCACTTAGTGAAGATGCTTCCTAAGCCGATGGAGGCTCCTCCTGTTGACATAGTCAGCCCACCTTCTCGAGAGGCGGTAGCTGTGTTGATAGCAGAAGCCCACCTGTTGACACAGTGCTATTTAAAACCAGGAGTTAGATCAGAATAACTGCGTTATCAGGGGTTCACACCCCTGAGCGATGCAGTTATACCAAACTAAGTTTCTAGTGTAGACCAAGCCTCAGGCTCTCTAAAGTTACTCCCTTAGTTAAGGTGAATTAACTTTCCTGGGTGTCCCGGTGTAGATTTGCCCTAGCCAGTAGCAAGTTGGGTCAGCTGTAGGTAAGAATAGCAAGTGCTGTCAAGAGTTAGCTCAGATGATGACTGGCTGCAGAAGTCAGAGAGAAGATTGGAGCTGAGGTTGAGAACAGGATGTGGCTCTCTCCTTGCAGAGCCCCTGGAGAGGTGAGCCCTGCTCTGTTATTTACATTTGGGATTTGCTGAAGCCAGTCACTGTTGAGGAAAGTCAGTTTGCATTTATTTCCGTCTTAAAAGGGCAGAGCACTTTTTTGTTTTGGATGATGATCAGCAGTAAATTGCACCCCAACAGGGCTATATAATGCTACAAAATACATAGACTCCTCTTTTGGACTTACTGTGGCTCTGACAGGCATGAAACAGAACTGGAGAGTTAATTTTGTACAGAACGGACAGAGTAAAGATAGACAGATGACAATTTGCCCCATCTCTAATGTGTTTTTGATTGCAAGCTTCCTGTTATGTCTGTTGGTAAAAATCCAAAGTATTTGATTTAATGTCTGTTTTTATCATTGTCTAAACATAATCCATATCTTCTTGTTAGCCCATATCTGATATTTTTACAAATGGAGTTCCTTGTTTCTGACTAGCAGTGTCAGGACTGGCAACATAAAGCTTATCTTGAAGAGCATATTTAATAGTTCTTTCTGAAGACCTCTTATGTTTGAAAAGTAATGTAAATGTTCACTGTTAAATAGAGATTGTATTTAGTAGCATTTTTTCATGTATACTAGCCACATTCTTTCCTTTTTTTGAGAGAGAGCCTCTATTCTGGCTATTTAAATGTGATAGTATTAATGCTTGTTTTGATCTATCAATGAAAATGCAAAACTAAAAAAAAAATCACATACCAGTCACGATTTTTGTCTGTATCATTTATAATAAGAAACATTCTCTGAGACAGTAGGATGAAATGGTTCACTAAAATCAAGCAAGCAAGATCAAACTGCAGAACTACAGATACACGTGTCTTATAATGTATGTTTCAAGCTGCTATATTTATGAAATAACAGACTCATTAACTGGGCAATGTACGGTAGCTTTCTCTTTAATTACACTGTTTTATTATATACAGTGGAATTATTTTTCAGAATGCAGCTGTTTTCACAGACTGACCTTTTATTATAAGAGACATTTCTGTCTAATGAAGAGAGATAATTACAATACACAGTATGCTTTTGACATATGGAAAGCTATTGTTACCAGGACTTTCCTGTTGAAGAATTTTATTTAAGAGAAAACTATAATTTACATATTTTAAAATGTATAAAACTACATACAGTATAAGTAGCAATAAAGCTGAGAGACAAACCAACAAAAGCAATGCTAACAAGTGTCCTCAAATTGTCCTATTGTATACACAATAGATATAATATTATACATGGTATAGAACATAAGTTAGAATATTAGCGTCATCAGTTTTCTTGTTCGTACTTTCAGGCCTTTTAAATGACACAATACGTAGTAGACTTGGTCCTTTAAAAGGCTCGATGTTTTAGTAAAAAAATATATTAATCGTTCTCCTCTGCAAAACTGGCTGTAGCAGTTTTTGCAAGGCCTACAAGATGCGAGGTCTTCCTGGAAATCAAGGGACTGACAGTTATGTTGTTTGCTGGATCTTCAAAAGGCCAGTCTTGGGTGATGGGATTGTGAATCACCTGTGGTCTTTAGGAAAAAACTTTAGGAAAAATCCATTTGCATTAGTTCATATTTTCAAGCTTACTTTTTTTCTTTTCTTAAATTGAGGGTTGAGTTCACCTTTGTAGGTTCCATGACCTCAGGCTTTACGTGATCACAAAGGATATAATTGATCTCTTCATACCCGAGATAAAATTTTGCCTAAGATCACATGTTAAAATAAATGTGATAGACATTTGTTCTGACCACTAAATTAACTGTAAAATCAGCATGGTTGGCTATCTGTGCTTCAAGAAGTGCCCCCAGGAAGGACTGTAATTTGTATGCTAGAATTAGGTGTAGCGGCAGAGTTTATTTTGTTAGCAAGGTTGCCTAAGTGATTTTCATGAGAACCAAATTCCCACATCAATTTCTTATAAAAAGAGGGGAAGTATTCGATTTTGAGTATTTATATTACTTAATTGTTATCATTTTTTAAAAAATTGGAATGGTACATAACAAACTTTCAGCCTGAGCTGCTTAAAGTGGGTGTTGCAGCTGACTCACCCTATGCTAGATTTGGAGGAACACTGCAAAAAAAAATGTATTTACAGTCTTTCAAATAAACTCACAATTCACTTTGCTCCAGTGTTTGCAGCCCCTTTTACTTGCATTCTGCAAACATCTGTGGGAGCAAATGTTTGCAAGATTATTTTGTGGAGGTGGAAAAATCTTGTGAATAGTTGTTCAGGAGCGTTTGCTGCTGCAGTGTTCATGTGGCCATCTTGAAATCTCCCTATCGGAGTTTAGAGAGCAGACCAATGCCATATGACTAACCAGTCAGACAGTATGAATATTGGACATTTGAGGCAGAAATCGAGGTATGACGTTTGCGGCAATCTACAGACTACACTTTGTTCATATAAGTCATTAATCAAATAACTTCACAAGGAAAAGCCTGGGCTAACATCAATGAATTATTTGTTTGGCCTATCTCTATTATATACAGATTAGTTGTAAAAGAGATTGTTTAATGATCTTCCAAGGGGACTGATGGATCTTCCATCCGGAGACATTTTGATGCTAGATTGGACAAGACATTAAAAAATATGCTGAAGGGAGCAATCTTGAATCTAATTCACCCCTCACAGATGAAACTTTACAAGAACAGTGTTGAAAACCCCTTTCCTACTCCTCCTTAACTTCCCATCTCTCATACTCATTCACACCCTTATGAGTCCTTCCTTTTAATTTCAGAGTCCAGGTACATTACGATTTGGGCCTCAAAAAGCTAATAGCCCTTTAAAATCAAAGCTAGTTTGATGTAGAGGGGTCCAAACGAAGTCCTTGTGATTCCAAACTATGGGACCCACACCGTTCTATTGTTTTAAGTAGTGGGACCCAAAAGCGTTGGTGTGGGGTTACATTTCTATTATTTTTGACCTTGAGAATCTGGGGTGGGGAAAGTCCTCTGCTGAGACTGTGTATAACAAACTTCAGCCCAAATAATATTTATGGCTAAGTTATAAATTCCAAGCAAATGGGATTGTTAGTATAGACGTATAGCAATGCTAGTGATTACCCATTATCATTTCTGAACCGACTTTCCTTCACTGATAGCACCTATTTCATTATATTGAAAGAAAAGATGGAATTTTCCTTTCTCTTTTTTTAAACAGTAAGGCATTCTGGTTTATCCTCTAGTATAAACATTACCAGTTGTTTTTAATGCTCTGAAAGGTTTTGTGTTTGGTGGTAATTAAATGTACTGCTTGAGTTAGTATTGTACTTTTCAGCTTTTCACATTTAATTAATGTTCGTGTGGGAATTATGAACAATTTATATCTGTCAGAAAAAGACGAGACTTAACAAATTGTCTCCCTGCAGATGTGAAATTGAGGCAACCTTAGACAGGCTGAAGAAACTGGAGCGTGATCTGAGCTTTAAAGAGCAGGAGCTAAAAGAACGGGAGAGACGTTTGAAAGTATGGGAGCAGAAGTTAACAGAACAGTCCAATACTCCTGTAAGTAAAATAATTCAATCTTTCATCTGACTGCAAAAAGCATTTGGGGCATTGTCTGAGCAAATCTAGGGAAATTCCAATGAAAGATTTCTACTGTCATCTCCATTTGGTCCCGTGGGGCTGTTATGGCCTGTTTTATTAACCAATACAAATAATACTCCTTAAAATTCACTCAGTGCATTATACATAAGATGCTATTGGCCATATTGTGCCATCAGTAAATAAACTGTTTCCCATTGATTTAATTGCATTTCTAAGCTTAAAAATTGATGGTCTTAAATGAGAGAACAGCACACTCTTTTTATGTCCATATTGGTGTTAATCTCAACAACAGTGTGATACAAGAACAAAAATGTGCACTGTATTTCATATTTATTATTGTGACACTTCATAATTTTTTTTGTTTTATATATTAAACCTGCGTATTCAGTAAAAGCACAATCCTGATGTTATTAAACAACAAGAACTTTTCTGTTGACTTTAATGGAAACAGGATAGTCTCTGCAGAAAAAGACTTCAGAAATGTGTTTGATAACTCGCTCTGTGAGGAACATGGACAAAATTGATGTCTGTACATTTTATAGAAGTCCACAAATCTTGAGTGGGGATTTGAGCCTTCAGTAATTAATGTGTAGGGCAGGTCAACTTCTTAGTACTAGCAAATGCACATTATTTTATGTGCCCATTTCCATGAATACATTAAAATAAATAATATTTTCTGTATTAGCCTGAACTCCTTGCTGAGGTTTAACTCCCATTGACTTCAGTCAAAGTGGAGTGCATGGTCTTGAGTGTTTGTATTGGAGCAGAGTTAATTTAGTGTCATAATTGTGACATTTGCTTAATAGAATTACACTGTTTCTGCCTGCATTTTCAGTATTAGCCAAAATAAGTACCAACTTGAGTTTGCAATAGTTTGCCATTCCCTAATGCAATCAGTTATGATTCTGTAGGTTCAGCATTCTAATACACAGTTAAGTCCTGCTTCCATAGGAATATTGATTCTAGCCAATCCAGTTTACTTGCAACTTAGTTTTGAGGCACAGCGTATTTGCATTTATGTGAATGAGGTTGTGCACATGTTCCAGCAGTAAACATGTAGTAGTGTAATGATGAAGAATGAATGTTTTCCTCTACCCAGACAGTATGTTTTAAGTCGGGATTTGTGTGCTTGCTTTAACGCAGGGGTCTCAAACTCAAATGACCACGAGGGCCACATGAGGACTAGTGCACTGGCTCGAGGGCGGCACCACTAACACACACACACACACACACACACCCTCGCTGCCCCGGCTCTGCCCCCACTCCACCCCTTCCATGAGGACTAGTGCACTGGCCTGAGAGCCGCACCACTGACACACACCGCCCTTGCTGCCCCGGCTCCGCCCCCACTCCACCCCTTCCAAGAGTCCCACCCCTGCCCCACCTCCTCCTCTGAGCACGCAGCTCCCCATTCCCTCCTGGAAAGCGCTAGGCACCACCAACAGCTGTTTGGCAAACAAAGCAAGAGCAATCTAGGAAGTCCAGAGCTAGAAACACACGCGGCCCAGCCAGGCAGCAGAGAAGCCTCCACTTCTGGCCCCTCTGTCCTGCAAACTGCTATGGGGGGACCGGGGGCGGGGGGGGGGGGCGCCAGGAAGCTTGGCGGGCCGCAGGGAAGGGCTTTGTGGGCCGCATGTGGCCCCCGGGCCGCATGTTTGAGACCCCTGCTTTAACATCAGCAAACTTCCAGTAACTGAGCTGTGGGCCGCCATCTATACAGTGCACAGCATGAGACACAGCCTTAATGAGCCAATTTTTTTCTGAGCTAGACACTAGGGCTGTTTTATGCTGTACTTGCTTATCACATCCACTTTTCACTTGTAGCTGGCATTGATGAAGGAAGAATTTATTGTGCTAAGGCCTGGTGTCCTTAACATGGACTTTCGTTCTGCATAACATTAACCAACCTCTATTACTGCATTTAAATGATTGAGAACAGTGTGAAATACAGAGGTTTATTTTTCTGAGACCTTTAATGGACTGCCGTACTGCTGAAGATCTCCATTTTCAAATTTTTGTGTAGAGACAAAAACTTGCCCTGTTCTATAGGAGTTGCTTTCTTCAGAGCAAAGTAGCTTCTATTCAGTGCTAATTTACAAATAAAAAGAAATCTTTTATTCCTAGCCATAGGGAAAACAGCACTGCTGGGCGTTCTCTTTGTAAGTGGTGATCCTTGCAGACAAGAGTCTCTGTGCTCCCCTCAACTGTCAAGCATGGAGGAGGGCAATTAAAACTAAAATTATGTAGAGCCTGGGGGGGTAGCTAGATCTATGCAACATGATCCCCCACTTCTTGGCGCTCATGGGAGCTGCATCACGATGTGGTCAAGACTCCATGCCTGTGGGTAGCAGGAAGGAACACAGTCAAGAGTAGCTGCCTCCTCTCTTCAGTAATATGAGCAGGTGGAACTGCCAAAGAAGAGCAGCATGGCACACTGTCTGGGGTAATTCACAACTATGAGTGCCAGCTTCAGGGCAAAGTGTCAAAAAGGCAGGCCAGACACCCCAGTGTAGTGGGCTGTTCTGTGATTTGATTTCACCAACCAGGTAACAGATGTGAACTCTTGGATCACTGTCTAGTCTTACCATAGAGTCACAGAAAGGCCCTGTTGGGCATTCCAGTCTATCTTGCTACTCAGACATGCTGGACTTAGTGATAAATGGTCACTTGCACCAAAAATCACAAGCTCCCAGGCCCAAGAGACCAGTCACTTATCTCAGATCAATTTATACCTTCAATCTCACACCAAAGACAATGCTGGTAGCCAATCCTATAGTAAACAAACTAGGTACTTATTAACTAGGAAAAAGAAATGAGAGCATTATTTAAAGATTAAACCAGGCAACATATAAGCATAAATGAGTTACAGTTTATGGTTTCAAAAGGTGACAGAGATGAAGTAAGCTGTCAGTGCTGAGTATCTTTTAGGACGAATCTAGGTTTACCCAGGAGATTGCTGCTTTTGTTTCTTAGCTCCAGCCCTTGTGAGAGGCCAAACTGTAAAGAGAGAAATGGTTCTTCTTGCGAGGATCAACTTTAACTGATAGTCTATACAATTTGCTTCCCTTGAAAGCAAAAATGTAGGGGTCACTTGAAAAGCATGAAGGAACTATACTGCTAGCAGGGCAGCACAGGAGGCTGAGGATCTGCAGTAGTTGGAGATTCGTTCCTCAAAGACCCCTGGGCTCCATAGGTTTTGAAGGGTGTCATCCATCCAGACGGCCGCAAGTCCCTCTATTCCTCAGTTATAGTGTGGTAGCACCCAAAAGATTTTTGAAATAAATCCCACCTGCTACATGGAGAAAGAAAACCCAAAAAAGGGAAGTGTGGGATTTTTATCTGTGTGGCTCTAATCTACTGTAGGTGAAGCAAGTAGATGCATTTGAAGTTAATGGGAAGCATGTGTTAATGCACAGGAACAAACACAGGGAAACTTCTGAGAATCGAGCTGCATTAGCCATAGGCTGAATAGATGATTGCACATTTAAGGGGCCAGTCCTGAGTAGCTCTTCTTTTAACTGCAGAGTTTCTCCCCACACCTGCATAAACCTAGGTTAACCAGACAGCAAATGTGAAAAATCAGGATGGGGGTGGGGAGTAATAGGAGCCTATATAAGAAAAAGACCCAAAAATCAGAACTGTCCCTATAAAATCAGGACATCTGGTTAACTAACATGAACCTGGTCTCTGCTCTGTCTTGTGCAGCAGGCACTTTCTGAGTCTGATATTCTGTGGCCACAGCATCTCCTGTAAAGCACTGCTGCACAAAGGAATCTGGGGCTAATTAGGAGAATACAGCATAACCTGCTACACACACTGGTTTCACAACAGGATACCCATCTGAAGGGGGAAAGGCCACAGAGAAGGGAATGGGTAGGTTCCCCTGAGCTGGGTGTGCTAGAGGAAGGAAATTGGGAGGGATTGGTGAAGATGGGCACCAAATTCAGTATTAATTTAGACTGCAATGTGTTTAGATCTGGCCATTTCAAAATAATAATATGGATTTCTGTTGTGGTTGCAACTGGAAACCCAGCTGTGGAGCAGAGCTCTTTTGTGCTAGGCACTGCACATTCAAAAGATAAAGACAGTCCCTCCCTGTAATAGGGCATCCTTCCATTCACCACCTAAATTGTGTGGACTCCAGTGGCTGTGCATTCACAGAGCCCTTTTAAGTTCCTTCTGCCATTACCACAACAGGAGATTTACAATATCCATGGTTCTTTGTCCCTCTCCCCAGGACCTGAGGTCTCCCTTCCCTGAGGACTCTATGTGACTGGGCTCAGCTAGCCCTGTTCCCCTGTCCTCAGCTCTTCCTTCCCATGCATCTTTATCAGTTGTGGGCTGATGAGCTAATTGAAACTTTAGCCCACCCAGCCCGCCAGCCAGATTAGTTAATTACCTCAATCAGCTTCCTCTGGGAACTAATTAGCATGAGTGATCAGAGTTCACTCCCTGCACTCTGTCACACTCCTCCAGAGAGCTCTGAGACACAAATTTTAAAAGGTGTTTAGGCATTTCTGCACTAAACATTGTAATGCCTGTCTAATTTCAAAAGGCATATTAGAATTCTCCTTATGCATGGGAGTCCCCCATGAAAATCTACAAAGCTACTATATTCTCCTCCTCCAAGTGTTTTGCTAAATCTCACCTCTGTCATGATGGCTACACAGCATTTGACAATGGCTAGGCAGCTGATGTGCTGTGACTGCTGCTCATTACGCTAACTATAATCACCTCACTCACTGTTCCTTGTGTTCCCCCATGTATTTGTTGTATCCACCTTTGCCTTTTATCATATACAAAGACTAAAGCCCAGATTTTTAAAGTTGTTCAGGTGTAGTGAAATCAGCATTGCAACACCAAACGGATGTAACATCTGAAGTCTCACTTTCACAAAGGATTTGGGCACTTGCAATTTTAAAGCCCATTGGGCCTGCACAACAATTAAAATCCCAAGGCTGGCCTGTGCCAGCTGACCTGGCCTGAGGGGCTGTTTAACTGCCGTGTGGACTTGGCACTTGGGAGCTTAAATCCCATTGACTTCCAATGGGTAGGTTTACACTCCACTTAAAAAACCCACGGCCTGTGCCGGCTGACTTGAGCTCATGGGGCCTGGGTGAAGGAGCTGTTTAATTGCAGTGTAGACTTCTGGGCTCAGGCTGCAGCCAGAAGTAAGGGACCCTCCCACCTCAAAGGGTCTTAGAGCCTGGGCTCTAGCCCAAGCCCTGAAGTCCACACGGCAGTTAAACAGCCCCTCAGGCCAGGTCAGCTGGCACAGGCCAGCCTTGGGATTTTAATTGTTGTGCAGGCCCAATGGGCTTTAAAATTGCAAGTGCCCAAATCCTTTGTGAAAGTGAGACTTCAGATGTTACATCCGTTTGGTGTTGCAATGCTGATTTCACTACACCTGAACAACTTTAAAAATCTGGGCTTTAGTCTTTGTATATGATAAAAGGCAAAGGTGGATACAACAAATACATGGGGGAACACAAGGAACAGTGAGTGAGGTGATTATAGTTAGCGTAATGAGCAGCAGTCACAGCACATCAGCTGCCTAGCCATTGTCAAATGCTGTGTAGCCATCATGACAGAGGTGAGATTTAGCAAAACACTTGGAGGAGGAGAATATAGTAGCTTTGTAGATTTTCATGGGGGACTCCCATGCATAAGGAGAATTCTAATATGCCTAAAATCCCCATAGGAGCTGAAATCGCTCTCTGCCATGAAAATAGTATAAACTGGGCACCCTGAAACTATGCTCAAGATTTCTAAGTACTGCTTCGAAGTACTGCTCCCCAAACTCCCATAAATAGGAGCCCTGGTTTTTTTGTACTGAGTAAGATTTTATGGTAGAAGGTGACTTGTGTGGGGTTTTTTCTTATAAAAGCTTGCAGCTTATAAAATTGAAACTTAAGTAGGAGGCATCATATCATTTGTAGATAGAGCTCAGTGATTTAAGGAGAATGATTTAATGGTTCCCCATGTGTTACATCCCATTTTAATAATTTTCCCAGTAACAAATTGTGAGCAGAAAACAGACTGAGCAGTTGTGATTAGGTTAAACAAAATGTCTGGAAAGCAATACAGACTTAATGTGGAAAATAGCTCTGGAAAAAAGGCCATTTCAGCAGTACAGAAATAGCATCACATGCTGCCCTTGTAGTAGGTTAATTTTGAATCAAACACTAGAGATCTTGCTCACTGTGGAGAGCAGGTATGTCACAGAGGTTACTAGCTTGGCCTCCTTGAAGAGGCATTAATTGTGATGTAGCTCCAAAGGACATTTTTCATTCTGTTGAAAAAAATGGTAGTAACAAACTAGGTCAGGAAAATGCCCTTATGTGTAGGTAGAGATTAAATCAGTAATGCCTTGTACTGCCGGGTATACAGAAACACACCAAATATATGTTGATATCCATGAATAATACAACATACATTGTTAAGGTTTACAGAAGCAATTTATTAATAGTCCAGACTAGAGACCTGCTCCTACTTCCATTGAAGTTAGTAAAAATTTTGTCTCTGACTTTAACGGTGGCAGGAATGATCCATAACCCTCCTTTTGATTGTGGCCTCAAAAATGGTAAAAAAGTTAATTCAACCTATCCAGATCTGTACATACACATTACTGCTGGGGTATCTTCTGACCTCTAGATAAAAACATTTCACTCTGCATCAGGGACTTTTCTGGGCTCTTTAACCCTAAGCTGATCTTCTTGTTCAACTCAAACGAAATGTGGCTCTGCTTGTACCTAGATTCCTGTGGTAAAGTCCACATAGGTTACAGAAATGTTGTAAACCATTTTGTATGGTACAAAATGAGAGATTCAAAAGTTGGAATTTTCTTTCAGTATGAAAGCTGGGCTACCTGTGGTCCTTTGCACACTGTTTGGTGGTAGTTTTCCGCTCTCATTTTTTAAAAAATTTAAGCCAAATGTGGTTTAATGAATTCTTACTTGAGCTCCATGTTTTGATTCACTAATCATTTTGCTTTCTGTTTATTGCTAACTAATCTGATAGTGTCTTTTTTTGCCTTGAATTGATTTGGTTCTAACTTTCCTTTTTACTCTGTCCTTTCCTCCTTTAAATAGCTTTTCTTACCTATTGCTGCAAGAATGTCTCAGGAGTCTTACTTTGAAACTAAAACAGAGGAATCAAACAGTGCAGAGATGTCATGTCAGATCACAGCAACAAGTAACGGGGAGGTAGCTGGCATGAACCAAAGTCTGCAGGCCTTGATGATGAAGGGCTTTGGGGATATCTTCTCTATGAACCAAGCAGGATCTGTCCTGCATTCTGGAATGCAGATAAACATGCAAGCCAAAAAGAATTCTTCTAAAAGCACCTCAATGAGAAAGGGGAAGAAAATCAACATGGCTGTGGGTTTCAGAGAATTTGACTGGTCAGATGATGATGAAGATGATGATGATGATACAGATGATTCTAGTGACTGAAATTAGAAATCTGATTAAGGCTAAAATTGGTTTCTAGCAAATCAAAGCAGTAAAGTTTCAAAAAAATCATCCTGTCATTTTGGTCTGTTTTAAACCCTGTAAAAGGGGGGGGGGGAAGCAAAACCACTACATTTTTTCTAAGCCAGTCATATTTGTATGTTAAAAATATATCTTGTTGGTTTTTAGATTGTGTTGACCTATTTTTGCTTTGCTGAAATTTGGAATTAAAATTTCAAACCAAATCAAGGTTTTTAAAACCCAACAATTATAGCTGCAGCTCACATTTATGCTGTAATATTTGGTGCCTGATTACAGAAACTTCTGTGGCTGAATGTTTAAGATCTGAAAACAATGGAAGAACGTAAACACCTATTTTACCTAAACATACATCCATTACTTTTCTTTTTGTTTTTGTAGTTTTCTTTACCCGTTTTATTGTTGCTCATATGAATATATTTTTGTTTCCATGTGGGCTTTTCCTATACAATCCATTCTTTCTGACTGCTACAGTGAAGTTGTTTTGCTAAATTTGTGATTTCTCAATCATTTTCAAGGTAGTATCCTGTGATATCATAAATACATTGCTAAGAACAAGCAGGGCTAAGAAAAATAAAGCCCTTTCAAACACACAGTTTAAGAAACAGCAACTGAGTTTGGATAATCACTGGTAATAAATAATTTCTATAAATATTCTTTTCTCTTTAGTTTGTTAAATTCAGTCACTTACAATAAAACCTCATCACCTAATTGTGTTCTGGTAGTCTACAAACTCACTGGTTTTCTGTTACATTAGTGTAAATCCAGGAGATATCATTAACTTTGATGGATTTACTCTGGGTTTATTCCGGTTTAGCTGAGAGCAAAATTGGTTTTAGGTTATTTACAGCAATTTTATTATTTTGCTGTAACTATTAAACTATGTATCACTGTCCTTGCCAGAATAGGGGACAGAGAGAGACATTTTAAAAGTGTTTGAGCCCTTCTACTGTGGCTTAAGCTAAATTCTCAGTGATGATGTGAAGAATATTTTCTGCAGTTTAAATATCCATTTTTCTGCTGTGAAATCATTTTAAAAATATGTTGTTATGAGTCATCCTCAAATATGTTGTTATGAGTCATCCTCAAATTGAGTATATAAGTATCTGCTGCAGTAATTACTCCACAAACACTCTGTCCAGAACAGTGAATGTATTTTCCTGGTGAACTCTTTGGTGGTGGTACAGAAAAAGAAAAGGAAACAGATACATTCACACCTACGGGTGCAGAAGAAAGGCCCATTGTAAAATGTTTGCCAAATAAAGAAGGGCAACCTTTTTTAAAAAAAAAAGTATTACTTTCATGTTCAGAGGGGACAATTAAACTCCTAAATGCAATGTGTTGATGGTGTTTCTCTCATGAAAATGGTGATTAGTGCTGTTTAAATACCTTAGAAAGTAGAATCATTACATGATAGCAGGTCTGAAGATGGATCTCCAAGAGTAGGGTGATGAGTGCAGTCTTTGAGATGTGAAAGGTAGCTAGCTTCCTTGTGTGAGGCCCAGTACTGTTCTGGTCACCTGAAAAGCACTCAGTGCTTTCAACTATGCTTGAGTTTAACTGGAACTATAGTTGCTCAGCGCCTCACAGGATTTGGCTCTTAACTATAAGAAATGTATAGAATTTGAGCCAGGTTCCACCATCTTACTAGAAGGTTCAAGTCCATTGGATTGAAGATAACTTTGTGATATCTGGGGCAATTTTTTCATGCTAGTAAGAATTTATACAGTGCAATACGTTCTTATTGGGGGAATTTACTATATCTAGTCCAAGTGAAATTTTCTCCTACAATATCAATGGTAATAGCATTTTAGGAGCACTAAACAACATGACTGAGGGTGTGGGGAGGGACAGAGAATAGAAAAGGGGCAACAAATTAAATGGAAATTACAGTGAACAAGCTACTTCCAAATGCAGATTTGTATTGTTTTTTTAAGTCTGCACCTGCTAACAGCTACCGCAGCGACGTTATTTTTATAACCGCTGTACTACACGCAGGAAAGATTGAAAGATTTGTATAATCTAATATGTGTGTCTATGTTAAACTACTGTACCATATTTCTAGTGTAGAGTTGCACAGCTGTAACTGAAGTCAAAATTGAACTCTGTATGTTTAAAAATGCAAAAACAAAAATATTTCTTCTTAGCACTGATACTGATACTTTGCACTTTTAAAGCACCTAATAATTTCACTGCACTTTATACACATATGTGTTGGTTTTAATTAGATGTGCAAATCCACTTCTTGATTAAATCTTCGCCTAATAAAATATTCCAACACTATTATATCACGTCACTTTTTTGTTGGGGACAGATATTCTCATGCATCTCTCATTAAAATGAATAGGAGTTACTTGAGCATAATAAATGGAATAATTTGGCATCTTGTACATAGAGAGCAGAGCTGGTAAAAATAATTTAAATTTAATTTTCTGATGAAAAACAAGGACAACTTTTTCATTAATTGTCTCTATTTTTTAGTCAACTCTTATAAAGATGTATTGAGAAGTAAAGAAATAACTCTCCAAACATTTACTTTCATGTTCAAAGTAGAAATTGTTGTAAAAGAAAGATCTACTAAGCTCAAGGCTTTTCCCAGGCTTTTCTGTTGTGATTCCTTGAAAGTATGATTATGTTCAGAATAGTAGCTTGGCTTAAAAAATGACATTGTGGAGGTTTATTTTTTTATTCTCCTATAATGACTGTCATACCAAACATGTTTAGTTTACAAGTCAAAAATACATTGTGCTTGACTATCCAGCTTTGTTGTTTCTGTCACCAACATCCTCACTATATTTTAATTTTGAAAGATTTTAGTTGACAGTTCTGTTGATATGGAGGCAGAACCAAAACCATTTTGAGCTTCCACTGTTGATTTTGCTCTGCGGAGCTAGCAGGATTAAACTTGTTTACTATATCTAGATGTCCAATCACCAAAGTGTCTACAGTACTTGCTAATAATAGTTAAGTTACATAGTATGTCACATGATCAAAACATTAACCAAAAGTTAACTAATGAATCCTCCCAGGGCCCTGTGAGGCAGATGAGGTAAAGTGTTGTTATCCTATTTCACAGATGGGGAAGCTGATATAGATGAGTTAAAGGCCAAATCTGAACTCATTTTTACTCAGTCATTACACTTAAACTAACATTGGTTTCTGTAGTGCATATTTCCTGACCCGAGGAACTCCGAGTTTAGCTCTTTTATTTACCCAAAGCCACATAGTGAGCGGGGATTAGAACTCTGGACTTCCTGACTCCTAACCCAGTTCTCATTCTTTCAGACTTGGAAAAGATGCAGGGAATAGATATGTTGAGTAAGACTATTTTAATGTAGTCACTTTTCTGACTGTAATAGCACTAATGTTTTAAACAGCAATTGCTTTGAGATCTAATGCTTAGATCTGAGGACTTCGTTTCAGGGCTTATATAGTTTGTGGAGTGTTTTGGATATGCTTGATCAGCTGGCCATATTTGTTAATTGTAGTACTTGGACTTAGTCTCCTCTAGATGCCGGGGATTTTTAGACATGAGATCTGAAGTAGCTCTTCGGCATGTGGTCATGTTCTTGACTTCTTGTTGATTTATTATTTGCAGTATTTTGTTAGCTATTGATTTCATTTCATTGTAGATCTTAAAGTAGTTATTCTAATTAAATATTGATACATTAATGATTTATATTGCTATCAGTAACAGTAAATCCACAGCACGTATAATAAAGCCAATAAGTAACTAGCAAAGTTACTGTACATCTTTAGTAAGCTATATCCTCTTTTTGTAATAAGGCAGCTTTTACAGGTTTTTAATAAGACCTCCAACTTGACAGAGGTTAAATTACAGGCCAATAGGGAATCCATTCTGCTTGTCCAACTTTCAGGTAGCAAAATAGGCTCTCAGGACATGAAGTAATTTTTACAGTTCTTAAAATATGCCAATAGAAATCTGGAGAGGAATTAATTCCCCCCCCCCCCCCCGTCTCCCTTCCGTCCCCCCCCCCCCCCCCCCGACTTCAACTTAGTGCACATTATGAAGTCTGTATAGACGTTTCTGGTGTGTGAAGGTTTAGTTTCAGGACTGTAGTACCAACAACCTACATTAAACATTTTACATTGCGTGCAAAATATTCTGCTGACTTTTAATGTCAGATATAGTCCACTGCATTTTCTTGCTTTTGCACTCTTTAAAAAGTTTTGAACTGAATACTAGGAAATGATTCTATATATATTCCAAGTGTGAGCAAATGAAATTTGAATAGAAAATATTTTCACAGTTTTAGAAAACTTCATCCCTTCCTACTGAAACACTATGCTGAGCAAAACCTGTGCCAAAACTATTGTGGTGTAAACTGACTTGCTAATTTGTATGGAAGATGCAATGTTACACCCTCTTGTGGTAAGACCTTTCAGTAGTCAGTTGTTTTCTTCACCACACTTAACATGTGATGTTTTGCTTTATTCACAGTATGGATTTGGTTTTCCAGTTTTTAAATGTAATGTATTCAATTTTCTAAGCTGGTGTCATAAACTTGATTTTGATGTGAAGTTTTTTCCTTTGCTTCTCTTTGTTCCAAACGTCTATTTTGCAATAAACATTTTGACAGTAAATTTTTATGCTTCTGTGTTCTTGTGTAACTGCTGCTGTTAAGAGATTCCTCATTGCCTTCTGCTTTGATCTTTTCATATTATGCAGAGTGTACCATTTCCCCCTTGTTTCTCTTTATTTATTTGTTTGTATATATATTTAACATCACTAATTTTCCTCTCCTAAAAATGGGAATCATCTGGAAAGTCACTGTGTGTAAGCAAGAATGAAATATTGAACTGATGCAGAACAATGAAATACAGTAAACTTGTACCCAAGGTTCCCAATGGAAAGGAAAACAGCAGCCCATTTGAAATTTAGGGGCAATTATATTGTTAATAATTTATTGCGAATATTGTGGCTCTCTGCCTTCACAAGGCTCATCATGGTTTGCCACATCCTGCCCCACCTACTTGCTAGCGATAGGTGGACCCCTTCCATCCTACAACCCTGTCTGCCCCAATTTAACTGTCATGAGGGGAGCCTTTTCTGGGTTTTCCTGACTTGTAATCGGCAGGTTATGAAGCTTGGCCCACACCTGGGGAAGTTAGGGGGACGAGGGAAACTTGCCTTTCTGTGTGGCAGTCAGAGCCAGCTTCCCGTTCCAGTGACCACTTAGCTCAGGCATTGTTGTCTTTGTCCATCTGAAGAGGCCATTTCTGTCCTGGAAGAGTTATGGCAGGAAGAGGTGGGCAGCAGAGCAGGTGCAGGGGAGGGTCAAGCGATCTTCACAGGGATTGACAGGGAGGGTCTGATAAAGTGATTTGTCATGAGGAAGAAATTTTCCCTGGAAGCAGATTGGCCAAGCCACTGGGGTGGGAGTTGGGGTTGCTTTCCTCTGTGCATTTTGCAGTGTTCAGCAGAAGCTGTAGTTCAGGACAGGAAACAAGTGTAGTACGGTTATGAATCCATCAGTGGGAGTCTACATGGGAAGAGTAAAAAGATTTGTCACAAATTTGGGTGGAAGTCATTGTGGGAGACACCTTGGCCTGTTGTCCCCAGGGTCAGGGAAAGGAGGAGGCTAATAGATAACGATTTGAAACCATGGGGTGGCTTCCAGGCATAGGCACAAGGTCTTTCAGATGTGAGGGAGGAATTCTGGAGGGGAGGAACTGCAACTGCCAAGAGGTTGGGCACTAGGGTGCTTGTAGGCCTGCCTGGCTCACAATGTAAGGAGACCACAAAGAGTGAGAGTTGACCAGTGAAATCTGAATTACAGTTTAGTAGTGAAGTAATTCAATTAATTTTAGACAGAGTATGGTGGCAAGAGTTTGGGTGGCACTGTCAATTCACATGCATCTAATTAGGATACCAATGAGAAGATAATATAGCTTACAATAATCCATTCTTTAGCTGGTTAGATGGAGGTTACTATCTCAGTGAGATCTTTTACTGTGTCATCTTCAAACCATTCTTGGGTTTCACTGACACATCCATCCCCTCATGTATCAAGTAGATCCTGGTCTGGTCCCCTAATACGTCAAGCAGGGAATCCGGATCCTCCATATAACAAAGCATACCACACATGGAGCTGTGGCATTCAGCTGGCTGTGAAGTGTCCCCTTCAGGTTTTGGTCCACAGCTGCTAAAAGGAATGACCATACAAATGTAGGCGGGAACCAAAGAGTAAAAGGGGACAAATAAACTTGTATCTTAATCAGTAAGGAAGTCTAGCTGCAGTGGCCTAGTCCCAAGTCAGTTGTGCTCTCCTTGTTATGCAGTGACTGCTTCATTCACTCTACAGAAAACCTCCCTCCCAGCTGAAATTGGGAAAGACCAAGACACGCCTTTCACTACTGGAGTCAAGCAATAGTAAAAGCAATAGTGCAACACAAGGAGAAAGTGGTGATTAGTGAGACCCACTTGAGGGGATCCGGCAGGTGACAAAATTCCAAGACTTTTTTGTTACTTGGTGATCTCCTGAGTCGTTTTCCCCCCAGGAGGTGTTGGGACTATTCCATTACTACAGTAATATCACTGAATCCAGCCTGTGATCACTTTGACTAATATGTGAACATGAGGAATGCTACTTTGATGGCACTTTATGCAGTAATCCATGGAATAGTGGGGACAGTCCTCATCACAACCATGAGACTTATGGCCTTAGCTGGAGAGGAGGTGCCAAATCAAATCAGCCATCAAAGTAAAACTGGGGGGAGACCTGAGCAAATGACCAGACAAGAAGAGCAATATTACTCTTTTCAATTCATATTTCTCACACAGTTGCTGCCTTCCTTTGATATTTGCGCGTGGACCGAAGAAGATGTGGTAAGCATTTTGTACTAATTCAGTCAGCATTGTTTTGATGTAGCTATAAAAGAAAACTGATGCACATCATAGTAAATAAATTCTAGATTGTAGTGATTTGAGAAATCTGTGGTCAAGATTCTAGCACGGTATATTGTAAAAATTCCTGTTCCAAAAAAGATTTTAATATGACCCTATCATGACACAGGAAGGACTTAATCACCTTGGTGAAATGATAAGAGGCCTGTTAAAGCATTTGGCTTGGTAGGTTATCCGCCCAGAGTATATGTTGCTGAAGTGTCATAGGCATGAACCAAACAACACTGAAGTGCTGTAAGAATGCATACCTCACCCAGTGTCAGGAGAAAAAGAAGACTGCAAACATCATAGTCCCTTTGCCTAATTCAACAGGACTGGAATTCATTTTAAGTTAAGATCCTAAAAAGGGGGATAGGAAACTAGTGACATAAAATACAAAATATAATTGCTTTTAGGGGTCTAGCTATGGTACTAACTTTAGATCATATTTTGAACATTCGTTCAAGTTAATTGGTAAGCAAGAAATGTTATGTTTATCTCGAATATGTCAAAGTATCATAGTGTTTTAGTATCCCTTTTAGCAGCCTTTTGATACATCATGTGGTCATTTAACTAAAGGTTATTGAAGGACTAACTGAAAAGCCAATGCAAATTAGTAATGGCCCAAGTTGCTGAATTTATCCCATTCATCACACAACAAATGGCTAAATCTACATTAGGAGCAGTAGCAATTAAAAACAATAATAAACTGAGAAAATGGCTGCAAAGCAGAAGGATATTTATAGTAAATAACAAACTTGAAAGATAACCCCAAAAAGTAAATATAATGGAGAAGTCTGATTCCCTTGTCCCACCACTAAAAAGACTTTTAATTTTTGCTTTAAAATTGAATTACGAGCATTATATTTTTGAGGTGCTGTAACCTAAAATATTTTAATTATGTGACTTTCAAAACTGTGTTCTCTCTCTTTTTTTTACAGTACTTTTGGCTGGACCAGCTTGTTGGAAAAGGTAAACTATACATTATAGTTCACAGATTTAACCTTTTTTTTCCAGTGAAGAGCACTATGGATTTCTGTATAACCTTTCATATCTTAAGGTGATGCTTCTGGTGAGATGAATGCTTATGCCAACTTGTTTAAGGAAAATCATATCACTGGGAAACGGTTGCTTCTTATAGAAGAAGAAGATTTAAAGGACATGGGAATTTTTTCCAAAGGACATATCATTCACTTAAAGGTATCTTAACAACATGTCTTGATAATCACAATAGTAATGTTGACAGTGTAAATGTAAATGACAGTGTAAATATTGACAGAAATCATCAGTTTTATCCAGCCTACGAGAAGATCTAAAGCTAAGGCTAGACAATCCTTTTTGAGAAAAAGAGTCATACCCAGGCACCAAACAAACCTAAACACTTTCTGAGGTGCCAAAAAAGATTGGTAACCGTGAGGTTTTGCTGTGTTTTGTTGTTTTTTTCCCCTCTTAAAAATACCCATGCTCCTCTGCATTTCCTGGTTTGGGCTGGGACAGGAATAGGAAATATTACAAAACACTCTTCTAATAGTATTTCCCACTGAAGTGAAACCTTTGGAAATCTTAGGATAGAACCTGTTCTCGCAAGACTTCCAGCCTAATCAGAGGTTTAGATAAACACCAAAAATGTATTTGAACTGAAATCTCTGAATATCTTGCGTTTCACCAAATTGTGTTGTGTGCCAAACACTTATTCTTGAACAATTGTAAAGCTAGTTAAGTTCTAGTGGGTAGGGCTCCTTTGCTGTCTGAGCTGTATTTCCTCCACACGAGATTGTACTGATCTAATTATCTAGTAGTTACACTGAATCCAGAAAAACCCTTCGGCTGAAAGTAGTAACAGCCATAGTAGTAATAATATTTACTTACTGTCACAGAACATGGCTTACATACCTGTAGTTCTGCTATGAAAATGTCTTGAAAATGGAATTGTGGGCTTCCATTACATCTGAGTGATTCTGTATACAATGTGTTCCATTTACTGGTAAAAGGATACTTTTTGTCTGATTGTCAGCCCTAAGAGTCCCACTAGGTTATATCTAACTTTTGCATCAGCAAAATAAAGACATTACAGTCAAAATTAAGATCTCATTTCCATGGGTTGAACACCATTGTTTCCAAGTAGTTCCATTAGCGACATGTGCGATTGCCCTCCACAGGGACTGATCAGGTGAAACTTATTAAAACATGGTAAATAAATGGGCACCGAACACAGAATAGATTGGCAGTTCCCAACTGGGGGTTCTGCGGCTCACTGGGGGACTACAAACCATTTCAAACAGAGCCACTCGGAGCCCCGAGCCCAGGTACCCTATGGGGCTGAGCCCAGAGCCCCAGAGAAGCCCTGAGCCCCCCAATTCCATGGGGCTAAAGCCACGAGCTGCCTCCTCACCCCATGCATCAGAAGCCCCAAGCCCTCTTCGTTCCATGGGGCTCAAGCTTCTCCCCCCCACATTGCAGCTGATGCCCAAGCCACCTCCCCCCAAGTTGGGCCATGGAGTTTTTATAGCATGCCAGTGGGGCCACCCAAAAGGAACTGTATTCCTGGAATAGAGAATGCAGTTCTTGCTGAGTTGGCTCAGTGAGGCTAACAGGAGTAAAAAGCAGCACAAACCTATATTTGTGATTGAGGGTATGTCTACACTTCAACTGGGAGTGTGCTTCTCAGTGTCCATAGGCGGACATGCACTAGCTCCGCTTGATGTAGTGTGCTAAAACTTTCAGTGTAGCCCAGTATAGCGTGGGCAGCAGCCAGCTGAGTACAAGCCCACCTAGTCCCCCTAGGTACTGCGGCTTATGCTAACCCTGTCTACACTGCTATTGGAGAGCTAGCACGTGTCTGTCTATCCATCCGCGAAAGCACATGCCCAGCTGCAGTGTAGACATACCCTCGGACCTGACTCTGAATACTCATAAGGGGGCAGATCTGCTGAGTAAGATGATACCATTTTACAGTCCTGTTTTAGAACAGAACTGTGTATTAAGATTGGCTACAGAGAACACTGTACACCCTGAATGAGTTACACACTCACGCACTCTGTGCTATTTTTCAGTCCTACATTTATGCTATTAGATCATGATGAACTATCGTCTGATTTAGGTCTGTTTGGTTTCTTACAGACTGCTATTGAGAAGTTAACTCATGATTACCTAAACATGTTTCATTTCCCACCATTAATTAAGGTAAGTATTTATTTGCTTATTTAAAAGGTGCTAGCCTGCCTTGACACAATAAATGTATCTATTCCTGTACCTACACTGTGCTATGAGGCCTTACACCAGGGGTCTCAAACTCAAATGACCACGAGGGCCGCATGAGGACTAGTGCACTGGCCCGAGGGCTGCATCACTGATACGCCCCCCCTCACTGCCCCCGGCCCCACCTCCACTCCACACCTTCCATGAGGTCCCGCCCCTGCCCCGCCGCCTCCTCTGAGATCCTGGACACCGCTGCAGAGGGCTCCTGCGAAGCGCCGCCCCAGCTTGTTCATTGAGGTCGCGGCTGCAGCGCCTGGAAGCTAGGGCTCGGCAGTGGCCCAGCCAGGAAACTTCGCAGGAGCCCTCTGCAGCGGCGGCCAGGAACGGTAAGCCTCCGGCAGAGGGAGGCGGGAGGATGGTGTGGAGCCTGGCTTACCACCCCTGGTCGCCGCTGCAGAGGGCTCCTGGGAAGCGCCGCCCCATTCATTGAAGCCATAGCAACAGTGCCTGGTAGCTGGGGATCGGCAGTGGCCCAGCCAGACAGCAGAGAAGCTTCCGCTTCTGGCCCTTCCCTCTCAGAAACTGCTATGCAGGGGCGGGGGGAGGGTGCCAGGGAGCTTCATGGGCCACAGAGAAGGGCTTCGCGGGCCGCATGTGGCCCCCGGGCCACATGTTTGAGACCCCTGCCTTACACTTAGCCCTGGTCTACACTGGTCCACACTGTGAATAACATAGCTGAAGTCAACATATGCAGGTCGACTTTCCTTCGTGTCTTCACGGCGCTGAGTTGCTCCCCCCATCGACTCTGCCTGCACCTCTCAGTGCAGTGAAGTTCCGGAGTCAACAGGAGAGCACTCGGGGATTGATTTATCTCATCTAGATGAGATGCGATAAAGCGATCCCCGAAAGATCGATCTCTACCCGCCAATCCGGCGGGTAGTGTAGACCAGCCCTTAGAATAGATTGCACATCTACATTGTCACTATCTGTGGCAGATTTTTGAGGTCAAGTTACCAATATGAGTGTTTCTAGCAGAACAAGTAATATCACAACAATACACCTTCTCAATGAGGTTCAAAGAATTAATACAACGGAAAGATGCCTTGCAGGTTAACATATCATGGTAATATCATAAGGCCAGACTGTGACCCTCTTACTTGCATTGGTGAGCAGTTATTCCCATCAGTAATCCCACTGAAATCAGTGATTACTCATTGTTCTAAGCAAAATAGTTCCAATCCACTATCCAATAATCCATAATTAGCACATCATTCCTTGCTCTGTTGTCCTACAGAGAAAATAATGATGTAAAAAAAGTAGCCATTCTTTTGTTTCCTTTTTAAGCCCCCTGCATGCTAACCACACATCTTATGGGTCTTGTGGTATCAACAACAGGTAGGACCCTCCTCTGGGATAAAGACTCAATTGACTTTTAGAGTTTATCATGAAACCCAAGGTGGGTGAGG
The DNA here is from genome assembly GCA_032164245.1 of Sternotherus odoratus. Lineage (NCBI taxonomy): Eukaryota > Metazoa > Chordata > Testudines > Kinosternidae > Sternotherus > Sternotherus odoratus. Next base: position 30,277,313 of record JAVMKO010000011.1, on the reverse strand, counting down.
TAATTTCTTTTATTGAACCAATGTCTGTTGGTGAGAAGGACAAGCTTTAAGAACTGAGGTAAGAAAATTCTCTCTCTCATGAACAGAAGTTGGTCCAATAAAAGATATTACCTCACCCACCTTGTCTCTCTAATATCCTGGGACCAACATGGATGGGCAGGGATGGTGTCCCAAGCTTCTGTTTCCCAGTAGCTGGGAATGGGTGACAGGGAATGATCACTTGATGAATACCTATTCTGTTCATTCCCTCTGGGGCACCTGGCATTGGCCACTGTCAGAAGACAGGATACTGGGCTAAATGGACCTTTGGTCTGACCCCATATTGCCCATCCTATGTTCTTATGTGGAATTACTGAGAGCCCAACGGTATCCTCTGACCAGCCAACGGATTTGTAAAATACAAAAGAAAAGGGTATTAGCCTTGTTACCAACTCAGAGAGACTCATAATAGAGGTCATTTTTTACACTGTGTTTCTGTGATAGGATTCAGCAAGTGAAAATGAAGAAAACATGGAGAAAGTAGTGAACCTGGAACTTGTTTTTGGTTATCACTTGAAACTGGGAAATGGTCCACAGGTAAATGAATCTTGTTGGGAAAATACCATTTTATTTCTGTTTCTTTAATCATTACTCAAAGGGCCCAATATCTAGAAATATTTTTAATTTATAATGTGAATCCTGCTACTCAGAAAATCACTGAGCAAATTTCAAAGTACAATGCTGAATCAATGACGGATAGGTACAAGAAAAACAGTGGTACAGAAAGTTTTGAATTAAATAAGATTGTTTCCTCATAAGCATTTTCTCTAACTTCATTTTGTGATTGAGAATTTCTTCTGTAAATCCTTTATCATGCTAAACATGCAGCAACAGGTTTTTGTGAAAAGGAGGTAAATTGAGATCCCAGTGGAGGCTGGAGGCTTGGACTAGTACTGACTTTGTCTCATTTATGGACAAAACCTTCTTCGTTTGCCGTGTGGGGATTTCCTCCTTTCTTTTTCATTGTATTTTGGAATTCTTTTATCTGAAGCATTTTCCAGTTGTAATGATGGATTTTTCCATTGCACTGTGAATTGTTTGTACGTCCCCATAACTTGTGGTGCTATGTAGCTTCTTTTCTTTAGGTGCACACTGTGCCCTGCCTTGTGCAGCCATGCAAGGGAGTAAGGGGCATAAGCCTTGAAGTGTTGGGGGAAGTACTCTGCCCCAGCTTTACGCCTGGCACGTGGGGGCTTCCCCCACAGAACAGATGGAATCTAGGCGGCAGATTCTCACTCGGAATATGTTTCCCAGGTTGCACCTGAACTAGCACAACTGGTCGGAGCTGTAGAGTAAATCAAACTTGATGACCTGAACTGCCTTTACTGGCCTGGTTTCAAAACCAATGTGTATTTTTAAACTGCCTGTAAAAACAGCAGGTCACCTTCACCCTGGTCTATACTAAGGCTACATGGTCCTGACTTCTAGAAGGGTTCTGAAGGTTTATTTTAGCATTATTTATTTATGTTGCGTTATAGCAGAGAGCCATTCCAAATAAATGTACCTGGTTCTCTAGCCCAGTGGGGTAAGTCTAAAGACACAGGCTGGTACAGCACAGGACGATTCAGGATAACATAATACTCAAATGTAATGCTACATCATCATTGTAACTGAATGCAATTTAATGACAGCTTGTCACCCTTTCCTGCCTACAGCTTCTTCCACCCTTTCCCATCTCTTTGAGACTTAGAAAGTAAAGGAAGGCTAGTAGCTCATTTCTCTTTATAAACACTCCGTACTTCTGACAGAAACTATCTGTCAACACCAATTTAATTTGCTGTTTGGGGAACTCATCAGGTTAAAATCATGGCAAAAGGGGCTAGAGCTACATTCCCTATCCAGAATTAAGAAGTTCCCATTTTCCAGCTTTTCAGTTGTACCTCAAACACATTACACAGGTATGTTAACAACACTGCCTATTTCAATTCTATTGGAGTATTTCTTGTGATCCACAACCTCCTTTGCAAGACTCTTGAAAGCCTTTAATCTCTTGCACATAAAATTTTCTAGTCGAATAATCTTAAATTTAGTCCCAAAGATTTCTCAGCACTTAAAAATTCCAGAATATAGTATAGGAGTCTAAGCAGAATTATAGTCTTTTTTTATTTATTATAGCAGACTTGTGTAGATTCTAATAACGCAGAGAAAAGAAATATATTCTTTGTAAAACTGAAAAAAATACCTGAGCAATAAAATAAATATAACTACAGTTTAATTAAACTAATTAATTTAATCTGTCAAAGTGAAACATCATTTAGTCTGGCAAAATGGTATGCATCAATGATACAGTATCATTGCTCATTGAAATTTTAGCATAAGGTACTTTGAGCTCATCAGGTTTTCCATTAAGAAGGGAACACTAGGGTCTTTTTCTGATCTGACACTAGTGTAAAACAGGTGCCACTCCACTGATTTCAGTGTGGTTAATCCTGGAACACTATCAGCGTAAATGAGAACAGAAGCAGGCCCATACTCTTTGAAAGTGTTGAATGTAAGAGACAGTGCAGCGATTCCCATAGGAAATGCACATTTTTATTTAACTGTAAAGAGGTATATGCAGGCTCGTAGAATTTTTTGGCTGAGTAACTTGCTCACTTGCCGTTCTATAGAACCTTTTCAGTATATACCTGGATTTTTACCACACACCAGTTTGAATGGAATTGCCCTCTTCCAATCCCCATTCTCATACACACAAAGTCCCAATAATCTGTCTTTGTACAGGGATCACTACAGGGACATAAGCAGTTCTCAACCTATAGACAGTCTGTTGGCTTGCAACAGAGCCTCGCTCCAGGGCACTACTCCAGAGTGAAGTCTAGAATGGTAGCCACTGCATCTCCACATCGGCAACTGTGGATGCAATGGTACTGCCCCAGCCTATCCCAAACCTCCTTACACACCAGCTGCTCATGGGCTGATATACACAATCCCTGTCGTGAACCCCTGAACAGCTACTTCACCTAAAGGCAATCCACCCCGTGCTCCAACACAGTCCCACTGTGGAGGGAAAATAGCACAGAAAGCCTGACACAGGCCCACAGCATTGGAGGGTGGATTTCATCCTTTCTGAGGGCATGTTGGGCTTATTCTCCTGCACCACTTTTGGACCTGTCTATCACTAGTGGTAACAGAGCTGTCTACAAGAGTGCAGGGGGTTGTTAAATGGCATGGAGATATAGTCAGTGCTTGGAAAAGGGAATACTCTTTCTCACACTTCCACCTTTAAAATATAGCATTCACAAACAAGTGAACTAGCCATTTGTTTTTATGATGATGATCAGGGTCCTAAAAATCCTTCTTTCCTTGCAACCACTTAGTGAGGACAGACCTTTGTAAACATGGCAGCTAATCTCAGAACCAGTTCTGTCTCCGAACTCTGTCTGTCTCTCAGCTGCTGAAACCTGCTGTTTTAAAGGCATTGGAGCTGAACATCTACTGACGGCACCTGGGTTATTTATCATTATGTATAACCCGCTACATTACATTTTATGATGCTGGATTTAAATGAAAGATACTACCCAGTGAAAGATATTTTTGCATATTTAGCTACAATAAGGTCCCGGTATTATGTTCCTCATTCAAGCAAAATTCCCATTGATCTGGGACTTCTGCCTGAGCAAGGAATGAAAGATCAGGCCCTTCTAGTAACAGCACAGGCAATCAATTATCTAAATGTATGTTTAACTGGTATTGTTTCTTTATTTTTTAAGAGCACCTCTCTCTAAAGCCCCCTTTCTTCCTCCCCATACAAAACTGAAACAAAAAACGCAATGCAGCAACCTTCTCTGTACCGGTGTCTAGTTGGCAACAATCTGCCCTGACCTGAGACATGAGCCATTGTTAAGGGTATAACACATTTACATATTTTGCAATAAAACATCAGTTATTTGCATTACTGTGTCAAGTTTTATTTGATTCTTTCACCTAAAAATGACTCATTTTCCTTTCTTGTATTTTAAAAACCAACTACTCTAAGCTTGTTTGAGAATAATCAAAAATTGCCCATTTAGCTAGAAGTCATTTTCTTTTCAAAAGGCAAACGTTATTTAATCTTTCAGCTGTTCATTGTGCCATCATAAATACTTTCTTTTCAGCACAGTTGTGGGGACTGAAATGAGCCCACTAATTGCCTCCCATTTCGACTGACATGTGGTGGTTTAGTGGAAAGAGAACACAGCAGGGAGAAGGAAATAGGAGGCTGAGAAAATGAGAGCTAATTATTTTCACTGCCTCATGTCAGGCTCTGTGTCAGCCTTGTTTTTACAAACTGGAAGGTTTAGCACTAAATAAAACAAACTGGCGTCATGTTTTTATATACTGGCAGTGTCATGGAAGCAGCTGCACATCTCAAAGACAATATAATGCCTGCATTCGCATGGACACCATCTGACAGCCACTGTGAGCCACTACTAATGAGGATATCACAGTGGTGCCAAGTGAAAGGTGCTGAATTATGTATGATTCTTCATCAGTACAGCAATAGTCCTGTACATCATTATGAGACATTGTTTTGCTGAAGAGATTAAAACATTCTTAGTTCCAGACCCTGCAACCTATACACGCTACAAGAGGTTATTAATGGAATTTTTAGGGATAGTTTCTTGTGGATTTCTTTTTGGTTAAAAATATCTCATGGGACTAAGCAGTGGCAGGTCATGACACTATATATAAAAAGAAGAGAAGCAAATTAACCATACTTGTCTTATCTTCCTTTAAATCCAGCATAATAAAATGTAGTGTAGCGGGTTATACATAATGATAAATAACCCAGGTGCTGTCACTAGATGTTCAACTCTTGTCTTTAAAACAGCAGGTTTCAGCAGCTGAGATAGATAATAGATAAGAATGTAAAGGAGCTACCAGGGGTCTAAATCATCAACATGCGACTACTTTTAATACCAGCATGACCAGTGTTTTTTTCATATTTGTTTCATCGTGCATTACATCTTCATTTTTCAATATCCAGTTGCCTGCTAAGATGCTGTTTCCATTTTTCCTTGACTCTGAAACTTTTTTTTATTGCAACAACTGAATTTAAAAACATATCCTAAAGTCATGCCTCCTTCCAGAATGAGATCTCTCCCCAGAGAGTTTTTTGTCCCTGCTATAATAAGAGGTGTGTGTTGTTTAAAGCTACTGGCTGATCTTTTATGTTTTCCTTTTATTTTTCATTATTGACATTAATATTTGTTGTTTTTAAGGTGAGTGATATGATCACAGCAATAAACAGATGGCCTGGTTTTTAAAGTGTTCTTGCTTACTATTATGGCTCTTAGGAATAGTGAGTTTGAAATACTTTTACGATTTGCTTTTCTCTTACATTCCTACGGCCATTTTCAGAGGTTGCTGATTTATTGGCTTGTTCTAAATATAAGTCAGAAATGATCTGCACTCAAAGTTTGAGTGTTTGTGCGTCAGTTATGCAATTGGCTTCCTCTTCATAGTTCAAAAGCTAAATCCGTTTTATTTATTTAAATCAAAACTGAAAAGATAGATATTTGACACGGCTTTGTGTTTGAATTGTGAAGTGCCCAGGGAAATCTTTTGTGAAGGACACTGTGTAAATATATTCATAAACAGAGTATTTTTTAACGTACCCCTTCCACAATGTATGTTTTTTCCCCACTTTATCCAGGTAGTAAACTTCGACTTGACTCAAGAGACCTTTATGGTCCTGATTCAGCAAAGAACTTCACCACATGCTTTAGTCCCAATGAATGAAATAATTTGAATTTTTGTGCTGTGCTGAATTGAAATGGACATAAAGCATGTATGTATGTTCTTTGCTGAATCCGAGCCTATATATTAAGAGGGGGAAGTAGAGCAATAATCTTTTCTAGTTTTAAACTTTTTTGAACTGTAGAAAGCTAGTGTTGCTTACCGCATGGTTAAACCTAAAGATTAGTATTACTTAGGGAAAGTAGCCGACTAGTAAACTGATCCCACAAGTGTCTTGTCCACAAATCAGGCTGGTCTCTTTTTAATTTAAAAGATAAGTATTTTAAAAGGTGATATAGCCCTCAGATAAAATAAGATGTTCATTTTCCAGTGGACATAGAGGGACGATTGAATGGTTTGGCCTGTGACAGACACAGAATTTTGAGGAGGAGTACAGGTCTGAGGACAGAGATTTAAGCCAGGGGTAAGGTTTCATATTTCATTGTATGAAACTACAGTTTAAAGAAGAAACGGCCTTCCTCATGCACTGCTCCTAGTATAGCTGAGTCCACAACTGTTTGGGCCAAAAGGATTTATTACCATATCAAAGAGGCTTCTTCCTTTGGGCCTTATTCAAAGAGTTGCTATGCACCTTTACATTGCTGTTGAAGTCACTGGAAGTTGCTAGGTGCTCAGTGCCTTTCAGGCCCCGTAGTTAATGTAGTAATGACAGTTTTTCCTTTGGAGATGGGGGGGTTTGAATCACATTGCTTCTCAAAACAGATTGATGTTCATTAGATTTGGTTTGGAGGGAGACTTCACCAAAGCAGCACAAAATCCTGATTTACACGGTACTAGATACCCTGAAACAAGATTCCACAGTGCAAAGCATAGGAAGTGAAGTGGTAGTGATCTCTAAGTGTGTTGCTATGGTCTCAGGACCATATACAGTATTGCACAGAAATACACAGTGTTAAGATGGTGCACATGGAGGCAAGATTTCAGTAGAGCTCATAATCCATGTAAGCACTTAAATGAAGAGACCTATTTTTCAAATGCTCCACGCTCAATGAGGCCCCCGATCTCCTGACTTCCAGTCTTTCTGCTCTGTCCACCAATCAGTAAGACACAGAAATAGAAAACACTGCTGCTCAATTGAAACTCCCAGGGTCAGGCCAATGAGTCAGAGTGCAGGCATCATTTTATGCATGTTTAAGAGCTTTGCTGGAGTGCTCCACCTCACCTCACAGGATCGAGCCCTTTGCAAGGGGCTGAATACCTCTCACTGTGGCTCCAATCCAACTAGTGGGACTACTCACCCGCTTACAGTGAAGCATTTGCTTAAATGCTTTGCTTGATCAGGGCCATAATTATTATTTTTATATGAAGTCCTGAGCTCCTTGAACTCTAGCTGAAATGAACAGGACTAGAGGGTGCTCAGTATCACACAGGAGGATGCTTGGTACCTTATATAACTGGACTCTTAATAACTTGTTGCCCCTTTATTCAAGCAGTTTTTTAGTGGCATTTCTTAGACTCTAGAATCATTGGTTCTTGGATTCATGTAGAAGGACTTGTCAGGGCCCACTGGTATTAACTGGAAATAAAGCTGATAACTCAGTTTCTCTCTGCTATTCTGTTACTCTGGCTCAGCTTGCTTATGGAAACCTTTCTTAAAACAGTATTTACCTGTTAGTGTAAATATACATGCTCTATCTTCCCTGAGCCTCTCACGGGAAATTCTACCATTTAAGAAACTAAAACACGGTATCAAAATGACAACTGTTTCTCAGATGTGAACTAGTAGGAATGCTCTCAAGAAAATGGAAAGGTTCATTCACTTTGGATACTTTTATCCTGAAAAGAATCCAGTAAGAATATATTCCAAACATAGGGGTTGGCTGATTTTGTTTATATTTTGTTTGTTTCTTGTTTTAAAATGGTATTACTCTCTTTCAATACTAGGACTGTAAATGGAAAATGTATATGGAGATGGATGGGGATGAAATTGCAATAACCTACATAAAAGATGTGACATTCAACACTAACCTACCTGATGTAGAGATTTTAAAAATGACAAAGGTAGGGTTCTGTTTACAGTCTTTATGAGTTCATAGATCTCAAACAAAGACATTAAATACCACAGCAGTAGATTTTTGTGCTTGTGAAAAGCTCAGTCTCTTGACAGCTTTTAAATAAAATGCATTATTTTTGAAGATTTGTATCATAATGGGAGTGATTTGTTAATATTCCCTATTAAGCCAGGCTAATGATAAAGCAATATGAGAGGAATCATTTAAAATTTTCTTCTTTTACTTTCACGGTATTTTTTCTTTATTTGTTTACTATGTTTAAATGAAAGAAAAAGTGCAAGTGATGAAAATGACCCACTTACTGAAACTTTCATGTGCTATGTGAATTTTTGTTTAAACTTTGTCCGCTGTTTGCATCCGATGAAGTGGGTATTAGCCCACGAAAGCTTATGCTTCAATACTTTAGTTAGTCTTTAAGGTGACACAGGACTCTTTGTTACCTCTGCTATTCCAGACTAACACGGCTACCTCTCTGATTCGTGTTTAAACTTTGACTTTCTTCTGAAACTCTGCTCTCCAATGTGATAAGGTCTTAAACCGTACCCTTACAAGCAAGATCAGAGCTCAGTGCGAGGCATGGAACCTTGATTCCAGAAAGTCATTAGAAAAATAGTTAGCAGGCAACGTGTAGAAAAGTCAGAGGGGGGGGGGGGGGAAGGGGGAAGGAAACCCTGTCCATTAACTTTAGTAACTCAAGCCCTAATGACATCATAAAATGCAGCTTGTGACCATTGTTTTCTTACAGAAATGGGAAAATGTGGCAAAGAAATGGTGTGGGATGTATTCCACATTGAGCACCAGCAGTGAAATACTGAGCATCTTCAACTCCACCTCAATGGAAGTTTAATCTGACCTCAGCATTTGCCTCTAAATATTTACCAGCCAATGTCTTGACTGATTTTAATCTCAGAGATGGAAGTTGTTTTGATAGGCAGGGCACTCTGTTTGCAGTTCATTTGTAATTGATTGTTTTTTATTAATGTGACCCACCCTAATACCTTGGCAATGTGTAACAATATACATTTCTAAATGAAAAAATATGCAACATCTTGATTGCCAATTAGAATGCTGCTCTAATGTGCCCTGATGGAAAAACTCTCATGAATGGCTTTAACTGTGTACTTTCCTTATTCAGTGTTCATTGGCTGTTTTGTCTTAGGAACAACTGCTGGATCCAAACCCTCAACAGGGAAAATAATAGGACATAACAAAATATGGTGTTACCATGATAGGCTTATTACATAGACTAACAAACGTATTGGAGCATAAGCTTTCATGGGCTAATACCCAGTTTGTCAGATGCATGCATTTGTTGCTTTTGCAGATCCAGACTAACACGGCTCTCCCTCTGATTCTTATTACATAGAATTTCCCCGAACACTGTTATCCTTGTGTTTGTGGTCACTGAATGCTGGAGCCTTTATTATTAGTGTTAAGATTTGTTAGTTTTTGCATTTTCTCTTGAGAGACACATTTCTTTGTATTTCATTTCTCAAGACTTTGAATGTTTTTTTCTGTAACATTTTTATCAATATTAAAATTAAACAAAAGGAGATTGTCAGGCATAAGCTTAATATTCAGCATACTTCTACGCTCTTTTAACCTGGAGGAGAATGTCTTCAGAAATCTAAGTATCTGCTCTTGTTGTTTTTAAAAATTTCCTCTTTGTTGCCAAGAAATTTAAAAAAGAAAAAAAGAAAATGTTACGGTCCCTACAAAAACATTGCATTTCTTATGCTCGGTCTGTAAAACCAGTTAGCTTAAGTATATTGTACTCCACAAATACATACTACAGTAAACCCTCGATTTAACGGACCTCGAATTAACGGATTTCGGATGCAACAGACAAAATTTCTGAGCAAGTCTGATGCATTCCTGATCCATTTCTGGCAGGTTGGCTGCCGGCTTCCGGCTGCCGCCCAGGTCCAGGCAGCGGGCGGGCTGGCTGCCGGGTCCCGGCTGCCGCTCGGGTCCAGGCAGCGGGCGGGCTGCGGAGCTGTCGCCCTGACCCTGTGGCGGGCGGGCTGCTGCTCCGACAGCTCATTTTTTTAATGATTAAATAACGGACTTTTTGATTTAATGGACACCCCCTCGCCCGAATTAGTCCGTTAAATGGAGGTTTTACTGTACTGCTAATATAGTAATGAATGTGGTGTACAAACAAGGAAGTAAACAATTCAGAACTGTGTTGGTTTATGTCCCATTAATACATAGGGAATATACAGATGCATTTGCCACGGGAAAAAGGACAAAAGCTGTAGGGAATGAGTTTTTGAAAAAAACCTTTTTGGTGTAATAATAAAGCAATCAAATGACAAATAATCCTACACACACACACACACACACACACACATTCTGTTTATTTTTTCCTTTTCAGCCACCATTTGTAATGGAGAAATGGATTGTGGGAATAGCAAAAGATCAGACTGTGGAGTGTATTATTACATATGAGGTAAGTGCAGAAAAAGTAAGACAAATATTTATCCAAGTTGAAAACCTACCGCATAATTTCATTAAAAGCAGGTAGCAGGGGCACTTTGACTTTGCATATTGTAATCAAGGGCCCGCACTACATAATTAATTGTAAAATCTCAAGTTTTGGTGAAAAATTGAATGATGTCTTTAGAGACTGTGTGTTTAGACTCCTGGCTGGGGCAGCTCTCTCTCCCTCAAGTAAGAAAACTTTTTTATTTAAACAGTGGTCAGTATTGCTGGTGCTTGTTGAAGAGATGTGTTTCTTACCTTGTTAGGGAAGTGCTAATTAGCTTATGAACAACAGGAGGAGGAAGAAGGTGATAAGAGAAATGGAGAGAAACATAAAATAAAATCTGGAGACAATTTAGCACTGTTTAACCTAATGGAAATTACACTGTGTATTAAAAGATTTGGCTTACTTACAAAAAGTGCTTTATAAAGACCAACGGCATGCTTCACACTGAGACTAATAATTGAAATTCCAGCTCTGTCCTGAGGCGTGGATTCAAGCAGTGCTATAGAGATAGGAAAATTCTGGACCTGGCTTGCTTGCCTCAGAAGTGAAGAACAGTGGTTTTCTCTGGCAGGAAGACTAACCCCAGGTTCCTTTTAGCTGGTAGTGCCTCACAGGAGTTACAGGGACAGACTGCAGGATTAAAGAGCTTGCTACTGTAGGCAAGTTGCCATGAGGGGAACCCCTGCAACAATACCTGCCTACTGCCTACCTCTTCTAGCAGAAAGGACTATTTACTTGAAGTGCAACTTGATTTAGTTATTAAAATATGTGTTAAAAAGCAAGGCATTTCAATCTTGCCCTTGTACATGACATTAACTGAAAGGGGAATTCATGATCAGATTTTTAGCAGAATCATAAAACTGTTATCCAAAAGACTCTGGATTCTAACAATCTCTGAGATCAGGCTAGCGGGTTTTACTAAAGAAACCCTGTATACAAAATAACACCTCAGAGTTTGACTGGAAAGTCACTTCAGAGTGTTACTGGCGTGGCAGTTTATTTTGTTGTGTCCTAAATCGTAATCTGTTCTGTTTCTTGAATAGGGTGATGTTAGAGCTCCAAAAACCACCAGACACATACATGCAGTTCAATGGAGTAAACTGAAAGCACAGGATGAGGTGAAGTCAGTACAGCTCATGATCCAGACCTCGCTCCCAAACTCGGAGGGCAGGCCAGGAAGCAGGTCCAGCTCAAGTAAGTCAAAATGTTTGGATGGCATTATTAAGTTTATTGCTGAAACATGCAAAACCTTTAAGGAAGGAGTAGCAAAAACTCACTAACTAAAATTCTATTTCAGTAATATGGGTCCGTCTCACTGCTTTGGCAGGGATCTGTGGCAGCTGCGATGTCCTGCTGGGATATATGCAGGAGAAACACAGCAAAACCATAGCAAGCCAGCATAACTTTGAGGGATGTGAGAGAGAGAGAGACCGGAAATGTTAGGTAGTCGTGTGCTGATTGCCCAACCTGGTTAAAGGGGGATTATTCTGTTGCTAAAGTAGTGGATCTTTGAGACCATAAATAATTCATGGCAATAAGTTGTCGCTATGCTGTGCACCAACCATGCCACCTGGAGCTTCACAGTGATAGCAGGAACAGAACTCAGGTCATCCTGCTCCAAAACCCACCATCTCTTCCCATCTGAGTTAAAGGAGAATTTGCACTAGATATCAGTAGTAGAGGGTCTAAAAAACTAGCTGAGTAGATCTGATCCTATCAGGTAGAGGGCATGCGCACACAAGTTCATTACAATAGTTTATTTGAAGTTTATCTTAACATCTCCACTAATGTTTTAATTGTAAGTAATAATGGGCGGTATACCAATCTCTAGTATTCCTAAAGATGTTTCTTTCCATCTGTCCAGTCTTCAGTTGTCTGAATGTTGCTTTCTCACCTGCATGCAGTTTTACCATCTTCCTGAGCCCATCATGCAAAGACAAGCCTTTCCAAACTGGAAGTTTGTCTGCACAGTGTGTCAGTGCTCAGCAAGCAGGGGTGGAAGTCTACAGGGCTCAAGCATGCTGCACATTAATTGGCCATGGGAACCCTGCTACCATGCACTAAAAGTTCTGTAGTGCTTTGACATACTCCGGTTTGAGACAGGAGTATGTCAGAGCACACTGTGGGACATTTAGTGGCCAGTAGCAGTATCTGCGTGACAGACTAAAGTGCTGTAGGTTTGCACCCAAGTTTCCTGAGCATGAAGAAGCCCTGTAGGTATGCCCTGGGTCTTTGGGCTGGTCCTCACTGGGGGGGGGGGATCGACGGCAGATACGCAACTTCAGCTACGTGAATCATGTAGCTGAAGTTTACGTATCTGCCGCCGACTTACCTCTCGTCCCCATGGCGGCGGCAGGCGGCGGCGCGCTCCCCCGTCGACTCCAGCTTGCGCCTCCCGGCGAGCTGGAGTTCCGAAGTTGACGGGGGAGCTCCGGGCGATCGATCCCACGCCGCGTGAGTGAAGACCAGCCCTTTAACACATTAATGGAGGTTGGACTTATGCATCAATTGGCAAGTCCAGTCATCGCTTCCATGATTATAGCGGTCCCCCAGATAGTGGAGCCATGAATGTTTTCACAGCACAAGGGAGGAGGGTAGATTCCAGGGACTGTGCATAAAGGGTCACAGCCTTAGCAGAGCTCAGCTTGACCATGCTCAGAGTGGAGGAGTGGGTCCACAAGATTCAGCACTGGGAGGATAGAATCATAGAATATCAAGGTTGGAAGGGACCTCATGAGGTCATCTAGTCCAACCCCCTGCTCAAAGCAGGACCAACCCCAACTAAATCATCCCAGCCAGGGCTTTGTCAAGCCTGATCTTAAAAAACTCTAAGGAAGGTGATTCCACCACCTCCCTAGGTAACCCATTCCAGTGCTTCACCACCTGCCTAGTGAAAAAGGTTTTCCTAATATCCAACCTAAATCTCCCCCACTGCAACTTCAGACCATTACTCCTTGTTCTGTCATCTGCTACCCCTGAGAACACCCTAATTCCATCCTCTTTGGAACCCCCTTTCAGGTAGTTGAAAGCAGCTATCAAATCCTCTTCATTCTTCTCTTCTGCAGACTAAATAATCCCAGTTCCCTCAGCCTCTTCTCATAAGTCATGTGCTCCAACCCCCTAATCATTTTTGTTGCCCTCCGCTGGACTCTTTCCAATTTTTCCACATCCTTCTTATAGTGTGGGGCCCAAAACTGGACACAGTACTCCAGATGAGGCCTCACCAATGCCAAATAGAGGGGAATGATCATGTCCCTCAATCCGTTGGTAATGCTCCTATTTATACAACCCAAAATGCTGTTAGCCTTCTTGGCACCAAGGGCACACTGTTGACTCATATCCAGCTTCTCATCCACTATAACCCTTAGGACCTTTTCTGCAGAACGGCTGCCTAGCCATTCGATCCCTAGTCTGTAGCATGGGATTCTTCCGTCCTAAGTGCAGGACTCTGCGCTTGTCCTTGTTGAACCTCATCAGATTTCTTTTGGCCCAATCCTCTAATTTGTCTAGGTCCTTCTGTATCCTCTCTCTATCCTCCAGCATATCAACCACTCCTCCCAATTTAGTGTCATCTGAAAACTTCCTGAGGGTGCAGTCCACGCAATCCTCCAGATCAGAGATCTCCAAACTTTGAGACGAGGGCCATGTTAGATTTTTGAAGGGGCTTCGGGGGCCGAAGTGACTGAAAAAAATTAATATATGCAAAATCCCCCTCCTTTGCTCTGCCGGCAGCAGCTCACGGGTCGGGGAGGCAGCAGCAGCTTCTCCAGGCATGCCTGCTCAGCTGGAGGGCCGGACAAATCAAAGCCGCGGGCCGGATCCGGCCCCAGGCCGTAGTTTGGAGATCCCTGCTCCAGATCATTAATGAAGATCTCATTAATGAGAATTCTTCAGTCCAGTTTGGCAGTGGCATCACATTATAGATATAGATTGCTGTTTGTGGGGCTGAAGTAAACTTCACCCAGAGGCTTGTTGGAGATCATTGTATTTGTCTTCCCCCGGCCCACCACATCTTTTCAGCAGCCTGTCCAGCTTCTCAGGCTGGATGCTGGGCTGAGGATTTTCCCCAAGGGACGATACCCCATATTCTGAAGTGTTTCAGCAGTGGGCCTCAAACTTTAATCCATGAATAGTCACTGAATGGCTTTAGAGAGGGAGCGCACAGTAGCTTTAGTGTCATGCCCTGATACTGCCTGGCAAACGCTGGTTGAATCACTGTGTGATAAAGATGTAACTGTCTGACTCCATATGCTGACAAACTGCCTCTTAGCCAGGAAAAAAGAAATGAGCCTGCTGTGAGCAAGAGGATCTCCTCCCTCTTCCCCTCCCCCCCCCCCCTTCCCATCTCTTCCTTGCAATAGCTGTAGGGGAACAGAGTCTTCCCCCAGCCCCTTCCTGGCTCCTTGGAGGGAGTGTTCTCAGTAGCTGCTATCCTGGCCTCCTCTCTCCACACTACACAAGGGGGCAGGAGTACTCCAGTCAGCTCTTGCCTTCTCCCTTCTGTTCTGTTCATGGGCATCCTGAGGCAGAGGCAGCTCCCACAATGCCAGTGAGGTTTGCTCTGCCTCCTTATTAGGAGCAGTGTTGTGAAATGGATTCTCTTGCTCTGGCCAGCTGTATGGCAGAGGAGGCAGGGTGTTCATCAGAGCCATGGACACTGAGCTGCATGCAGAGCCATGAAGAGCTTCAGCACATAGCTCACACTGGACTGTACAGGCTGGATTAAATGCCAGCAGTGCTGTGGGGAAGAATGGAAATTTGCATTACAAATTCTTCCAACACATCTCAACTTGATCTCGTGGGCCAGCCTGGACTTGTGATTATTCAGTTCCAGAATCTTTCTGAACAGTGTCTGTTGTGATTTATTTCAATGAGGTAAATTAAACAGGCTTTATATGGAGCTCACCACACTGCTCAGACTTCTTCGAGAGCTGAGTGCATTGTTGACACAGATGGTCAAACGCAGCCCTATCTGAAAAATCTGAAAATCTGCCCTCCGGACTCACGTTATTATACACACACACATAACTAGAGGTAAACTCGTGCCCAAGCTAAAGGGAGCCCATCAACATTCAAATATAGGATTTTTTTTTTTAATTGCCAGTTCTCCTATGGGCTTATGTGTTTAATATTAGTAGCACTATCGCATTAGCCAGACCGACAGCAGATCGCAACAGACTGGAGAGTTTGGACTGTTAGTGCATCATTAGTGTCCCATCTTATTAATAAACTATGCTGGCTCCATATTATATCCTAGCTAATAATTCAGCCTTGTTTCTCACTACTGTGACCCTTGTCTCCCTCTTCTCCTCTTTCTTTGGTTCTAAGCCTCTTTACACCTTGTCACTATGAAGGCTGTAAATTCTTCAAGACATGGTGTGTCTTCTGTTATATGGCTGTACTGTACCCCGCACAATGGAGTCCTGATCGGGGTCCTGGGTACTACTTCAATACAAATAATACATAAAACAAAACAGTGGATTGCTACACTGCCCAAACATTCGCTGTTTTCCTATCATGCCTACTGAGCATAAGATTTGTCCCATTCTGCAGAGAGGGATTGGGGTAGTTCCAAAGCTGCCAGTCTGAGACTGTTCAGTGCAGGCCCCTCATCCCCACAAGCTCAGCCTGCATAACGGGGTCGCATAGGCCACAGTCACATCTAGGATAAGACAGTGGTCCCCTGACCCAGTGGTCCACTGACCCAGTTCTAGCTTGCAATGCAGATGTGACCTAGAGTATGTTCTGTAGGGGTATGTCTACACTGCAATAAAACACTCACAGCTGGCCCATGTCAGGTGACTGAGGATCATATGACTTGAGCTGCGGGGCTATAGAATTGCAGTGTAGATGTCTAGAGCCAAACTCTGGGACCCTGAGGGAGGAGGGAGAGAGACCCAGACCCACCTAGATTGAACATGGCACCTGATCTCTAACCCTCCCCCAGCCAGGCCAGCTAGCCTGGGTTTAAAGCACCAAATTTGGGTGAGGGGCTTTTTTTTATATTAATGGGAGGAGTTTGAGGGCACCACCCAGGTCAGACCCTGAGTTAACACTGCAGGGAAGACATATGCTCACTGGGCTACATATTTATTCTGCATACAGAATGTGTCAGAACCAAGATACCAGGATTTCTAACTCTGAATCAAGCAATGGGGAGAGGTAAAATCTACTCTGTCTCCACAGAGATTTTCAAGGCATAGAAATAGTTTCATTGCAACAAACAGGTGAGGTTCCCACTAGGAAGCTGACAACCCCTGTGCAAAGAGTGACAGAGAACAGCCATTAAAAACAGTAAGTGTACTACTTCAGGTGCACCAAAGAGTGCATCTCATTCAGGGGATCAGTTAGTAGTGGTTTCCCTGATGTTATGAGATGGCTGCTTGCCACATGAGGCAAGGAAGCAGGTGTGCTTCTGCAAAATAGTAACAACCAGAGTCCCAAATTAATGTCCTAGGTGTACGAGGTCCGTGTTTTGCATCCACAGGCTAATGAGAAGAACAGAGGAGACTGAGTATAATATGCAGTACCTAGGTACCCAGTACCTAGAAAGCACAGATGCTCATACTGCTCACATTTCTTTAAAACTAACTTACCAGGAGAAGGCTAAGAATTCACATCATCCTTTTCAGGAGGGTTCATCTTTGTGTGCAGACAGAACTGTCTGACATGGAGGCATCACAATCAGCCCTTGACAGGAAAGTCTCTTCCCCGTTGATATATTGGCATAAAATTGAAGTGATTTTAATCCCTCAGGATTCAACTAAAGCCCGAGAAAGGGAAAACAAATACTAGAGTACTTCCACCCACCCCTTGCCAAGCCTACGAAATGGGAATGATTTTCTATTAACTCTCTAAGAAGAGAAGATATTTAGTTTGTGTGTACACTGTAAAGGACAGTGCAGCAAACCAGACCTCTGAAAATGTCCCATTGCAGATGCTGTGGTAAATCTCTAGTAAAATGGAATAATAAAATGGAGGAATTTGAAATCCTCTGCTATAGCTATTTGCATTTCAGTTGACTTTAAGCAGCCTGGAAATGCCAAGTCTATGATCTCCTGCTGGAATGTTAGCATTTTTTAAGGACAAATCCATTTAAATCTATTTTGAACAAAATTACTTCAGCTTCATCCTGTATGTATATTGCATATATCTATTGTATGGCATCTCATACAAACAGGCCTGATTTTCAGAAAGGCTGCAACTCAAGTTGTGGTTACTAAGGACTTCTGAAAATTAAGCCCTCTCTCTAGCTGCTGTTTTTTACATCATTCATCAACGTAGAACCTTCCCAAATAAATGAAATTTACATGGCAAGGTCAACAGTGGAACCCATGAAGTCTTCTGTTTTTCTCCCTTCCTTGGCTGTAGAAAGATCTGCTTGCATTATGTAGGTATAATCATGTTGAGAAATCTTATGTATTTTTTTATTTTTCTAATTTGACTTCATTCTAATTTTATTTTTTCATGAATTATATTTTGATATGGGTGCAGCAGGAAGGTTTTTACAAAGGTTTCTTTGTAACATGCCCTAAAGGTGGTTAGACCCTGAATTAGTCTGACCTCATTACACAGCTGGTATAGAATGGTATATCAGTACATGCTATCTGGTCCTGTTTCAAGTTTAAGCTGCAGTTAGTTCTTCACATACTTGGTTGAGCTTTTCTGTGAAATGGGATGAGGGCTCTTCATGCTGGCTGGTGCTTAGTGTTTGGATTATATAAAATGGATTGACTATCCATATCTTATTTTGAATACCTCTGCCGGCTGTGATTTGATGGCTGGATGGCAAAGGAATAGACGCTAGGAAGAAACTCATGTGGGGTTTTTTGGGCTGTGGGGGGTGGGAAGGTGGGTGTTGCTTCTGTTATTGCAGTGGTGTAGTTCTGCAGGAAGACATTGTGCTGTTGGTGGATGAATTCAGGTCAGGTTTTACATCACTTCTGCCTATGCACTTCATTTGATGTAATTTATATGTTACGACCGGTGATCGTTTTGGTCAGTGTAAGTGTAGAAAGTGGCTTGGGGCCAAAGTATCATCAGTACTGGGCGTCAGATGATTATACAGTTGTATAAGCACCCTGCCTAGTAACTGGGTGGTTTGGTCTCCCATGGCATGCTGAAAGAACAGATTTCCTTCCCTGGATATAGGCCATTTTTGTGACTGCCTGTATTTTATTGGCTCCATAACTGTGGTCCTTGGAGCACTTGCTGGTGGTCCAGGTGGATAGCCAGCCTGTCACATGATGCTGTAGCTCCTTGTTTCAAGCTTCTATTTCAGGTCTCGGGCTCTTCTTGGCAATGTAGGCTGAGGAATCATTTCCCAAGGGTAGTAGTTAAAGACAGATCAGAGGGGATATTTAAAACTAGACTACACAAAACACAAGAAAACATCCTATAGGAATCAAACCTGCTTTGGTGGGTAGATGGACTGAATGGTTTAATAGGTCCTTTCCATTTCTAACCTCTATGGTCCACACAGGTGACACTATATGCACCAGTTAATTGATGCATTAAATAACATTGTTTTGAATACTGTAAAACCTGGGATTAATTTCTGGCGGACTGAGAGGGAGGGGACTAAGTTGACGGATATGTTACATTTTGCTACATTCTTAGCAGCAAATACTCTCTAGATATTTTGAGTCCTTATCGCAGGTCTTTATTAAGTGGGAATGCATTTTCTTGGCAATTCAAACCATGTGACTCTTGTTTCCATTTATATTTCAGGTATAGATGTTGAATGGATGTACACTCTAAGAATGCGTCAGATGGAAAAAGACACTTTGCACCAGCATTCCAATCCCCACAGTCCTAGTAGTGTGTCACAATTTTTACCATACCTTCGCAACCAAGCCTCCTATGCTGCTGCTGTAAGACGTACACGAATTCCTATTAGCTATCAGATTACACCCATAAATCATTCCAAAAGTTCATCTCCAACCCCATATGGACTGATGAGAACTCTATCATCACTACATCTTAATTCAAAGGGAAGTAGTACCTCTAGTGCTGCTTCTGATAGCCCTTCAGAAAGGGACAGATCTGCAGGCAAAAGCAGGAACAGTTATGGCAGTGACTCTGGAATCTCCGTAAATGGAAGATATAGTGGAAAAAGCCCACAAACTGCTTCTGCAGCACCGAGACACTCTGGAAAAATGTACAGGACTTCCCAGTCAACACTCAACCCATCAAAGTCATATGACCACAAAAAGCACACACACTATCCCCGTCAGCCCCAGTCTATACCAGGTATGCCTTTGAAAACAGAAGGCAAACCTAAAGAAAATGATGAAGAGACCAAAGTTAATGAAGGTGGATGGATAAAAGTAGAGCATTCAAAGAAATCTCATAGACAAAGTACAGGCAAGTCAACTAAAGAGAGACCAAAGGGAACTTGGCGAAGCCGGAGAACATTTTGAAGAGGGGACTGGCTGACGTTTTCTAGAGCATTTTTTTCTCTTTAATTTAACAGAATTTTTGGTTTATACAATGAAATGAGATCTACTGTTTAAAATTTGTCTATCCTTAGTATATGCCTTCTAGAGACAGTACCTCTCACTGAGATGACAGCCAAACTCATTCTGTCTGAAGCATCCATCAATGGCCACTGTTAAAAGACAGGACAGTTGGCTAGATGGACCATTAGTTACCCAATAAGCCCATTCTTATGTTCAAACAGAGAGCAGAACCGGGGCTCCACTAGTCACAGCTCCAGCAAAGAACATCTGTCAGAGACAACTCCTGGTCAGGATGTTTTCATTCCAAATGTTAGTGAATTGCAACTGCTTTTCTCTCCTCCCTTTCCCTGCTAGTGTCCCTGGTTGGCTGGGAGTCCATTACATTAGCTTAATCATTCAATAAAAACAAAATAAGATAACTATGTAGCATAACAAAAAGTTCTTCTGTTCATTTTTACCAAGTGTTGTGGTTTATGGCACCCAGCAACCTCACGTTCTGGATGCCAATACGGTGCCCTGATGTTCAGGAAGAGATTATCATCTTATTTCACAACTCTCAGTACGGATCTCTCCACACACCCCAATTCTGCTCAGTCTGCTCTTGTGCTTCCTCTCTCTGCTTCCAGTTTACCCTCCATTGATGAAAAATCCCCACCGCTCCCTTCATTTAAAGGCACAGTTACCATATATTAGCACACTGTGAGACATGGGTTTGTCATGATCAAAAGGGGAAAAAAAGTGACAGGTTTTTATGCTCTTCTGAAGAGAAAAGAAGAGAGACATTATCTTGCCAATAGCTACATCTAATTCTATTGAAGCCTGTGATAATATTTATCCCTGTGCAGCAGGCATTTTTTAAATTGCATTTTAAGTGCTATTTTGTCTTGCAGTCTTCAAGTAGTAAAGCGAAGGTCAGCAAACTTTGTGATTAATGTGGTTTGTAACGCTACTGAGAGGAAAGATGCAGCTGTAGGCCTGCTTCTCTTCAGGAAGTTTCTTGTTGACCTTTTCTCTCGAATTGGATTTAATGCAATTTAAAAAAGTTAAGATTTCCCAAGATTAAAAGAGAGAGAGAGAGGACAGAAAAGGAGACCAAAGCAATGACGGCACAAGCTCGAAGCTGAAAAGCTGTAAATTAATGATACTTTTGCTGAGAGAGGCAGAAAATTCCAGCCTTGCTGCAACGTGACTGAGCAGCCAGGGCTCCTGTGGGACAATGGGCAGGACTTTCTGGAATGCAGCTACAGTCAATTTTAATGAAACTGTAAGGTGACAGAATTGCTCCTTATAATTCCTGATCATATAAAAACCGATAAAATGGAACAAGCTGGGGCCCAAGTTACTGAGTTCCCAAGTACCAGGAGCCTCTCGTCCACTTCAGGATGGTCAGTCATCTCAGTTTCTGGTCCAGTATTCTCCAACTTGGGCCCCATTCGCTTGGTTTCTTATATCTTTCCACATTACATATTCATTTGCTTTCTTCCAATCAATGATGAACATTGTGTCTTACATAACCTGTACAATACTCGTGTGCAAGCTTCAGTTTAAATAACTTTTGCTATCTACGCTGTTTTCATGTCACTATGTCACGTCACCCTACTCCTGTTTCCCCAACATAGGGGAAGCTATCTTTCCCTTTCACAAAAATATTACATAAGAGAAGATGGAACAAAATAATAAGAAGACTGAGCAAGAGCCTGTATGTATAGCTGTGTGATGATAAAGTTGTGTTATGTTTGTTTTAAAGTGTCCAAAGCTGTTAAGCCACTCTTATTTACCTGAGCATGGCCTGAAAGAATAAGTGCATAAAGTAGCTATTGCCTGAGTTAGGGTACGTGGAAAATCAAACACTGAACATTGTTTCCCACTCAGAACAAGAATTGTACTTTAATTGGTGTCCCCTAACTAATATTTCTTCGTCTAATCAGAGTTGAATTTTGTGTAATACCTTGTGTTAATTGTACCTGAGAATACTGCTAGAGATGGGCCCAGGTGGTAAAATTTGAAGATCCAAAGATCAGGAATGGAGAGGGTTGCATCCAAGATCATGGTTTGAGCCTTTCCTAATCCCAGAAAGAATTTGTGACAGTTTGCAAGAGGGTATTTACTTTACAGATGGGTCAGGAGGACAACAGGGTAATTATACTGATCTTGGATAAGGCCTGACCTGCCAGAGACTCTAGGAGGTGTGGCATTGGTGGTAACTATCAAAGAGCTGTCAGCTGGTCGTGGCTGATTATCAAGATGTCCAAACTGATTCCTCTGCTGTTTGTAAGCAATTTAATTCTGTGCCTAATTTTAATCTGCAATGTACTATGTGTGTCCACATCTGGTGTGTTAAAGCATTAATTAGCATTTAAAGGGAAATCTGATGGTATTGATCACTCTTATTAAAACTAAACGATCACGTATGTGTGACTGACTAGAAATCTTCTCCCTGTGTAATGATGGCTGTTAAAGCAACAATGACAGAACTTGTCAAAAATCTGTGTGCTAAAAGTATTTGATAGGCCAGAGTGAGCATCTTGTATTCTGATGCAAGTGTGAAGGAAAATATAAATTACAGAGTAGCAAACTAGTAACATTCAAAACTATCCATTTGAAACACATCTTGATTCAAATCCTATTTAAAACATTAAAATATTATTTTTAAAATCACAAAACACACTGCACTTTCACTCTCAAATAATTTTGCCTAACCCTAACCAAGGCTCATCAAGACCTGTGTGTGCTTTTTAATCTATGTTGCTCCCAATCTTTTTATTCCTTGTGTTAATAATAGACAATGGTATAGAGCATTTACAGAACTCCTTTAATCCCCAAGTGTTTTACAAACTAAAGACATTCGGGATTCATTTAATCCATCATTGAAATGCAGCCACCTCTGGGGTGGAAGGAAACCTTCAGCATGGTACACAACATAACAGAATGGGACATTTTGGCCAAGGACATGAGAGGAAACCACTCCTCCTTTGAAAAGTGACATGGGATTTTTAGGCTTTGCCCACAAAATTGTCCAAGCTAGAATTGGAGCTAGAGTAACTGGATTTGCAACCTGTCTTTAGACAACTTTTTTGCCCTGAGAACTCTTAATACACTACCAACTTCATAGTGTAGTGTTTCAAGACAAAGAAATCCCTGTCTACTCTAGTCAGAGAAATCAGATTAGAATCTTGCTAGCAACAACCATATTTATAAACACAGTTCTGTTGTGAGCCTGAGGGTTTGATCCAACTCCTACTGAAGCCATAAGATGTCCCATTGATATCCACATAGTGTGAACAGGGACCTTGGCATTTGAGAACTCGTTTAAAAGACCCCTCTCAGTAACCTGCATGGAGCTGAATTTATCTGCCTCTGAAGGATGAAAGGTTGGGTCAAACCCATAATTCCTAGTGTTTTATATAACACATGCTGGGAACAAGAGAGGACTCCAGGTTCTAAAACTAAGACGAGTCTTAATTAAAAGGCTTATTTACAGAGATGTGGCAATTACAGCTAGCATTCCAGCCATGTGCATTCAGATGGCTTCCTGGGCCTCCTCCAGACCTTTCCCTCCTGCAACCTGGGCTCCTTTCTCCAAGTTCCATGCAGGTGTCCTTTTACCAATCTTTGTTGTTGTCTCTTCTCTACAAATGCTTACTGGCCTGCAGGGGCCAAATGTTACTAGTACACAGCCCACCCTAAGGATATGGCCCATTGGACCTCACAGTTCTTCAAGTGTGATGGTCTTCAAACCAGTCTCCCTCCTCTTGTTTGTGGGTTGTTGCTGTTGGTGGGAGGGTAGTTTCCACCCTGTTTCTGCCTTCATTCTGTTGGGTTGTGTCCTGTTGGTCTTCTGTAATGCCCATATACCTCTTTATCTTCTGACTATCCTACATCAGGGATTGCTGAAGCTTTTTCACTTTCCTCCCAATCCCAGCATTTGTGTTCCATCTGTCTGAGTGCAGTCTGCTGCTATTCCACAGTTGTCTTCAGTTTTGATCCCTTTCTGTCTATTTTGCCATTGCCTTGTGTCTGTACTGCCAACTCTGCCTTCCCATTGCTTCGTAGGTACCCAGGGGAAGACAGTTTGTGCTCAAATTCCTATTTGGTGGTGAATTGTTTGAATTCTGTTACCATGTACAGTGGAATCTCATCTTACGCTCGGGTTAGGTTCTAAAGTCAGCATGTAAGGTGAAAATCGCATATAGTCAAAATTACCCTTGAAAATCCCGTAAATCGCCCATAAAGTACAGTTTTGTGTATACAACCCTGTGCAGTACTATGTATGTATAAATGTATAATGAACAGTAATGTACAATACAGTATATAATAAAGAGTACATATGCAAAATATAATTTAACAGTATTTTAATAACATAAAAGGGAGTGAGAGACAGAAAAATGAAAGAATAAAAAATGAAAACAGTACAGTACTGTAAACCTGAACAGTCACCATTCATCCTGGATATTCTTGCTAGTCTTGTCCTGTACACACTCCAATGATTAGTCTTTCTCTTCCCCTGGTGAGATTATTGGTTGGTCTTCAGGGCTTGATGTTGATCTAGGAGACGATGGGCCAGGCTTGGGTGATGGAGAGCAAGTCGTAGACTAAATGGTTGGCTCTGGTTCAGCTTGATAAGTTGATTGTGTAGACTAATCTTCTGCTGGTTGTTTTATTCTTGAAAAACATGGTGATTGGCAACTGTTGCTGTTGTCTCTTGAGCTCCTCAAACATTTCTTGGTATGGTCTCAAATCATCCATAATACTATATGTGATTTTGAGGCTTTGTTCCATAGAGGAATCGTATTCAGAAATTAAGGGCTGGTCCCCACTATGGCTTAACGTCGACGTTCGCGATGTTAAGTCGATATAAACCTGTACCCGTCCTCACATGGACACCATTTGCGTCGATTTAAAGAGCCCTCAAAATCGACTTCTGTACTCCTCCCTAACGAGAGGAGTAGCGCTGAAATCGACCTCTCTGGGTCAATTGTGGACTAGTGAGGACGCATGGGACGTTACTGGCCTCCAGAGGCTATCCCACAATGCTCCATTCTGACCGCTCTGGACTGCCTCACTGCTCCACTGTGACCGTTCTGGACAGCGCTCTCAACTTGCTGCTCTGGCCAGGTAGACAGGAAAAGACCCGGGAACATTTGAATAGCATTTCCTGTTTGGTCAGCGTGGCCAGCTCACCTGCACAGCTCAGTCGCCATTCAGAGAAATCAGCAGCACAAGCCGCCATGCAGACCTCAGCATCACAAGATGCCATGCAGAGCTCAGCAGCACAGGAGACCAGCCAGAGGAAAAGAGCTCCAGCATGGTCCAATCATGAGGTGTTGGATCTCATCGCTATCTGGGGAGAGGAATCCGTGATGCTGGAACTCCGCAACAACAAACGGAATGCCAACACGTATGGAAGAGTCTCCAAGGCCATGCTGGAAAGAGGACACAACAGGGACGCACAACAGTGCCGCGTAAAAATTAAGGAGCTGAGGCAAGCGTTCCAGAAAGCCAAGGAGGCAAATGGACGCTCGGGGGGCGCTCCGCGGACATGCCGGTTCTACAATGAACTGAATCAGATAATGGGGGGAGCCCCACCACCATCGCACCGGTTTGCGTGGACTCCACCGATGGGATAATCATCAGGCCTGAGGAGGATTCGGATGAGGAGGACGATGCGGAGGAGGAAAATATCACGGAGCACCAGGAGGGAAGCGAGGAATTAGCAGACAGCCAGGAGCTGTTTATCACCCTGGACACAGTACCCTCCCAAGCCTCCCAAGGGGGTACCCCAGCCGGCGAAGGATCCTAAGGTGAGTGGTTTTTTTTTAAGGGATTACATGACTCATGATTTTTAAAGGAAGCATATATTAATGATTAACTTGCCCTAAGGACTTGGCATTGCTGGTCCCTTTTTACTAAAAAAGCTTGTCAATATACTCTGGTATTGAGCAGAGATTCTCTATGGACATTTCCATGAAGCTATCCAGGAGGTAGTGATGAATCTTCTGCAACAGATTTCTGGGGAGAGCCGCCTTGTCTGGCCCCCCGTGATAGGAGACCATCCCACGCCACGAAAGTAGTAAATAGTCTGGTATCATTGAGCAGCACAACATTGCGGCGAATGCACCAGGACTTTGTAATGATTCCAATAACATGCGTTCTCTATCTCTCTGAGAAATTCTAAGCAGAGTGATGTCATTCATGGTTGCCTGTTTGAAATACAGACTGCAATTAGTAGGGAAAAAGTGAGCGAGACAGCCCGTAGCGAGAACAGGCAGGGGTTTGCAGCCTGCAAGCGCGCACAACCCCTCTCCCCACAGCCAGCCCGTAGCGAGAGCAAGCATGGATTTTGATGAGTCTGCAAGCAGTTGCTGACGCTGAAGACCCCCAGCCAGCCTGTAGCGAGAGATTTTTGGGCTGCTTCCCCAGCCAGCCCTCCTTAGCTAGAGATTTTTGGTTTGGTTTTGCAGTTCTCGGCACAGTTCACTGGGAGCCATGCGTTGGGGGGAGGAGGGATCCACGTGGTGAGGGGAAGGGCGTGGGGTTACTCTGGAATATCCGAGTATGGCTTAAGCTTACCATGGCTAGCTGCATGGTGATTTCAGTAGCTGTGTTGTGTTGAGGCTGTATGTGAGATGCTTCTGTGATTTTTGTGTGAGGCATCCAGTCACTTTTAGGTGCGGAATATGACCTTGTACAGAACTCATATCAGGCCGTTGAATACTGTGGTTCCCAGTAGCATAGTACTCCCATTGTGATCCGAGAATGTATCTGTCTCATAACCTTGTACCTTTTTTTGCCCACAACAGCTGCACAGTTATCTCAGAATCCGCCCACCTGCCCCTCTCGCTGGCTACCGCAGATACGAAAGCGTAAAAAGAAAACGTGTGATGACATGTTTAATGAACTACTCCAAACTCGCGCGCTGAGGCAGCCCGCCAGACTGAATGGATGGCAAAATTGCTACAGTCAAGACAGGAATCAAGAGCTGCAGCAGAAAAGCGCGAAGAACAGTGGGTGGAGCGTGAAGAACGACGGCTGGAGCGTGAAGAAAGGCGACAGGAACGTGAAGAAAGGCGGATGGATGCTTTGCTCCAGATAATGGAGGACCAAAGCGACATGCTCCGGTGTCTGGTGGAGCTTCAGCAGAACCAAAGATCGCCTCTACAGCCTCTGTCTAACCACCTCTCCCCCTCCCCAAGTCTCATAGCTTCCCCACCCAAACGTGGGGTGAGAACCCGGGGGGGGGGGGGAAGCTCCAGGGACTGACCCACTCTACCCCACAAGCCAGCACAAGCAGCAGCAGGATGAGTTTATCTAAACACTTTTAAAAGCTGCTGTGTCTTTGTGCTCTTTCCCTCCCCCTCTCTAACTCCTTCCCCCCCCTTCCCCCCGCTCCTCCACCAGTGCGACTGCTGGTTTTCCTCCTCACCACCACCCCCTGTATTTGTGATGAACCAATAAAGAAACCGTGATTTTTAAAACAGTGTATTTATTTCCTCTGCAAGCATCGGGAGGGGGGAGAGAAAGAGGGTGCAAGGATGGCAGGCTTAGGGCTGAGCAGAGCAAGGGAGCAGGTTGTCAAACGCCATCTTGGGCACTCATAAAACTGGTTTTCAAGGCATCCCTGAGGCACAGCGCCTCATGGTGCGCTCTTCTACTTTCCCTGCTGTCTGGCTGCTGGTAAGCAGTAGACAGTAAATTTGCCTCTGCCTCCCAGCCCGCCATAAACGTTTCCCCCTTGCTCTCACAGAGATTGTGGAGCACAGAGCAAGCAGCAATAACAATGGGGATATTTCTCTCGCTGATGTCTGAGCAAATCAGTAATGAACGCCATCGCCCCTTGAGTCGGCCAAATGCACACTCTACGGCCATTCTGCACTTGCTCAGCCTGTAATTGAACAGCTCCTGACCCCTGTCCAGGGCTCTAGTGTAGGGCTTCATAAGCCAGGGCATTAAGGGGTAGGTTGGGTCCCCAATGATAACAATCGGTATTTCCACACACACCCCATGGAAATTTTCTGGTCGGGGAAGAAAATCCCTTGCTGCAGCTGTCTAAAAATCCTAGAGTTCCTGAAAACACGAACGTCATGAAGCTTTCCCGGCCACCCCACGTACAGGTCGGTGAAACGTCCCTTGTGGCCAACCAGTGCTTGCATGACCATAGAATAATATCCCTTCCGGTTTCTGTACTCTGCGGCCTCATTTTCCGGTGCCAGGATAGGGATATGAGTCCCATCTATAGCCCCACCACAGTTAGGGAATCCCATGGCGGCAAAGCCATCTATTGTAGCTTGCAGGTTTCCAAGGTTTATAACCCTGGGTAGCAGCTGCTCAACGATTGCCCTGCTTACTTGCATCACAGCAGACCCCCCCACTGTAGATTTACCCACCCCAAAGTGATTCGCAACTGACCAGTAGCTGTCTGGCGTTGCAAGCTTCCAAATGGCTATCGCCACTCGCTTCTGAACTGTGAGGGCCGCTCTCATTTTGGTATTCCTGCGCCGGAGGGCCGGGGAAAGCAAGTCACAAAGTTCCATGAACGTGCCCTTACGCATGCGAAAGTTTCTGAGCCACTGGGAGTCATCCCAGACCCACAGCACTATGCGATCCCACCAGTCAGTGCTTGTTTCCCTGGCCCAGAATCGGCGTTCGATGGCATGAGCCTGCCCCATTGCCACCAAATTTGCCAGATTGTCGGTCGCCCTACTTCCAAAAATGTCAGTGTCCCTGTCCCTACTGTGCACGTCCAGGTCCATCTCCTCATCACTGTCGTCAGGTTCCGGAAAGCGCAGTTGTCTCCGGATCGCATTCCTCTGCAGACGATGCAGCATAAAATCCACAACAACGCGCGAGGTCTTCACAACGGCCAGTACAGTAAACCCTCGATTTAACAGACCTCGATTTAACGGACTTCGGATGCAACGGACAAAATTTCTGAGCAAGTCTGATGCATTCCTGATCCATTTCTGGCGGGCTGGCTGCCGGCTCCCGGCTGCCGCCCGGGTCACAGCAGTAGGCGGGCTGGCTGCCGGCTCCCGGCTGCCGCCCGGGTCCAGGCAGCGGGCGGGCTGCGGAGCTGTCGCCCCAACCCTGTGGCGGGCGGGCTGCTGCTCCGACAGCTCATTTTTTAAATTATTATTAAATAATGGACTTTTTGATTTAACGGACACCCCCTCGCCCGAATTAGTCCGTTAAATGGAGATTTTACTGTACTGCAGCGGTGGCATCAGCGGGCTCCATGCTTTCAGTGCTATGGCGTTAGCGCAGCGCGGAGAAAGGGCGCGAATAATGGGATGCGTACCCACAGTGCACCGCTCAAAATGGTGTCGGCGGCGCGAAATTATGAAATGCCTACCTATAGTGCAGCACTCGAAATGGTTCTGCTGGGGACTCCGGGAACTGTGGGATAGCTACCCACAGTGCAACGCTCGCTATGTCGACGCTTGCAACAGTTGTGCGGACAGACACTGCCGACTTGCTGTGCTTTGTGGGGACGCACAAAATCGACTCTATACAGTCTGCTTTAAAAAATCGACTTAAGGGAAATCGACCTACTGCTGTAGTGAAGACATACCCTAAATCATTCAAGTGTTTTGCTGCTTGGAACTTCAGCAAATTTATGAAGATTCCAATTTGCTGGTTCTTCCTGTTTGTTGTCATCATCTTCGTCTTCTGTAGACAATTTTATCAGTTCCTCTAACTCTTCCTTAGTCAATGTTTCTCTATGGCCATCAATTAATTCCTCAATTTCTTCCTCAAGGTTGTCAACGAAGCCATCACCACCCACTTTCCTGGCCACCTGAGCAGTGTGTTTCACTTCTATGTCAATGGTCAGGAAACTCTTTAAATCATCCACACATTCTTTCCATAGGTTTCGTCAACATGCATTGACTGTTTCAGGCTTGATTGCATCCATTGCCTGTTTAATATAAGTGATGCAATCAGCAGTGTTGCAGGATTTCTAGCACTCCATCACATTAAGATTGGGATCAGAATTCATAGCAGTAAGGATCCGTGAGAATGTAAGCCTCGTGTATGTGGCCTTGAAACAGTGAATGACACCTTGGTCGAGAGGTTAGAGGATGGAGGTGGTATGGGGGGGGGGGAGAAAGACGACTTCAAAGTCGTTATGCACAAACTGGAGTGCTTCAGGGTGGCCAGGAGCATTGTCTATGATCAGCAACACTTTTAAGTCAAGTCCTTTCTCTTCAAGGTGCCGTTTGACCTTCAGAATGAAACACTTGTGGAACCAATCCAGAAATAATGCTGCCATCACCCAAGCCTTTTTATTTGATTGCCAGAACACAGGAAGGAGATTTTTGTTTTTGCCTTTCAGGGCACGGGCATTTGCAGCCCTGTAGAGCAAGCCAGGCTTTATTAAATGTCCAGCCGCATTGCCACAAAGCAACACAGTCACACGATCTTTAGCTGCTTTGAAACCAGGGACTTGTCTTTCTGATTTCAAAATGTAAGTGCAGTTGGGCATTTTTTTTTCAGAAGAGCCTGGTCTCATCAGCATTAAAAACTTGTTCTGGAAGATAGCTCTTTTCTTCTATGATTTTCTTTAATTGTTCGGGGTAGGCTTTTGCTGCCTCTTCATCGGCAAATGTAGCTTCACCAGTAGTCTGCATGTTTTTGAGGTTGAAGCGGTTCCTAAAACTGTTAAGCCAACCGTGGCTGGCTTTGAATTCCTTATCAGAAGGCTGTCTCTCTTCGGAAGGAGGTTTGAACGGTGCATAGACGCTAAGAGCCTTTTCTCGCAATATGTTGCCATTGAAAGGCACACATTTACAGTTCATGTCTTCCAGCTATACATTTAATGCCTTTTCAGTCTTCACTAAAGTCTTATCACGCACTTGGCTTGTCACCTTAGCAGTTAATGGAGCACTTGATGCCAGGGCTTGACGAATTTCTCTCTCTTGAATCTTGATACCACGGATGCTAGAATCCTGCACTGCTTTTCAGTATTGTGAAGAACATTACAAACATGCCTGATCCTGCAGTATTTTCAGAGCCGTGTGACAGAATATAATGATTCCTTGCAGGCTGCCTCACTGCGCGCCATGGAACGAAACAATTCAAGGTTGCTGTTGGCATTCAGGGAGCAGCAGCTGCACACGCTGGGCCTCTGGTTCTGGGCCCAAGAAACAAGCACTGACTGGTGAGATTGAATCGTTATGCAGGTGTTGGAGGCTGAAGAACGTTTGGATGCACAAGGCCACATTCCTGGAACTGTGTTTGGAGCCACCCCAACCCTCCAGTGCAGTGACACCAAACTGAGATTTGAACTCACGATGGAGAAGCAAGTGGCAATCACTGTGGAGGCTTGCAATGCCAGATTGCTATAGTTGAGTTGGGATTTCATAAGGGACATAATACTATGGGACATAGCTAGAACCAATCCAAGGTTGTTGGTGATGTTCACAGAGCAGCTGCAAATGGTGAGCATTACTTCTGATCCCGAGAAACAAGCATTGACTGGTGGGATCATGTTGAAATGCAGGCTTGAAATGACAAGCAGTGGCTGCACCACTTTTGGATGAATAAGGCTGCATTCATGGATCTATGCACTGTGGTCACCCCAGCTCTTCAGAGTAGGGACACCAGAATGAAAGCCACACTGACAGTGGAGAAGTGAGTGGCGATCACAGTGTGGGAACTTATAACACTGAATTTCTACCAGATAGTGGGAAGTCATTTTGGAATTGGAAAATCCACTGTGGGTTCTGCTGTTATGCAAATGTTCAGGGGCATTAATACTCTCCTGCTATGCAGGGCTGTGACTCTCAGCAATGTGCAGCACATAACGGATGGATTTGCAGCAGTGGGGTTCCCAAACTGTGGTGGAGCAAGAGACAACGCACACACACACACACATACACAGCCCTATTTTGGCAGCAACAGAAATGGCTATTTTTCTATGGTATGCAAGCACTGGTGGATCACCAGGGACAATGACATCAGTGTTGGCTGGTCAGGAAAGATGCCTGATGTTTGCCTATTTAAGAACACAAGACTGTTCAGAAAGCTACAAGCAGGGATTTCTTTCCCTACTGGCGGATTACCATTGGTGAGCATCCGTGCCAATAGTGCTTCTGCGAGGAGCAGCTTACCCCTTATTCCCTTGGCTTATGAAACTGTACACCAGGCACCACAACAGCACCAAGGAAAACTGCAACGACTGGCTCAGCAGGTGTGGAATGACAGTCGAATGTGCATTTGGTAGATTGAAGCGGTGCTGGCATTGTTTATCCACAAGATTGGATCTCAGTGAGAAAAACACCCCACTGCCTGCTGTGCCCTAAATAATATCTGTGAAGCAAAGAGGGGGAAGTTGCCACCAGGGTGGAGGTAGAATGGCTGTCTGCTGAGTTTGAACAGTCAGAAACAAGGGCTATCAGAAAAGCTCAATGCAGAGCTATACAGCTCAGGGAGACTTTGAAAAGAGCATTTTAACAGCAAGCCGCAGTAATGGGTTATGATGTAATACTGTGCTCTACCAGGCCCTGCAGTTTGGGGGGCCTGTTAGGAATTGTGTGGTGCATGGTGCACATTTATTAATATAACACTGACAATGCACCTATTCATTTTGTAGTGCTTACTGTACATTTATGATTAATGCACTGTATGTGTCACTGATCCTGAGCTGTGTCACAGTGTACAATAACAACCAAGTGGGTGCTTTCACTATCACCAGCCATTCCGCAGCATATGTTGGGACCCAATAAAGATTGTTTTCCAAACAATAGTGTTTTATTGAGTAATAAAAAAAATTAAAAGAATTCTGTGCAAGTTAAAAGCAAATACATTACAACCTTAATAAATGTATGGTGCAAAGTTTAAAGAAGGGGAAGGAATGTTCATGTCCATTTTAGCCATACATCCATCAACCATGGCTCTCACAGGTGAGTGTATGTGAAGCTGTGATTGTCCTTAATGTCCCCGATGTGAGGTGGTAGGAGTAGTGATGCAGCCTCTGGTGCTGTGTGGAATGTTGAGGGAGATGTAGTGGTGCACTGTACTGGAGTTCTCCAGGGACTGCAAAGGGAGGCGAGCTGGGATGTTGACCACCTGTAGATCCACAAGAGTCTGTAGCATCTGTGTATTCTGCCAGAGAAGCCTCATTATGTCCTGGTGCATTTCCCTTTCCTTTTTCTGCTGCAACTTCTGAGCCTTTCTCCTTCTGCTTTTTCCTTCTCCATACAGTCTGTAATATTCATCCTGTAGGCCCCCAGCTTGCAGTCTGATGCAGCACTGGCTTGCAGGATTTCTCTGAAGATGTCTGTCATAAGTATGGAAGGTGCCTTGCCTGGGTGGGGCTATGTTATCTAATACAGTGTGCCTTGCCTGGGTGGGGGCTAGGTTGTCTGAGACTGGTGACGTGGGAATTTCCCTGCCATGAGGGAGGGAAGAGCCTCCAGCCCAGGAAGAAGGGAGGAGCAAAACAGTCAGTTCCATCTTGGCTGGTCTCCAGGGAGGAGGCAGGGGCCAGGAGTGTTTCATCTTGGTTGTCCATGAGGCAGGAGGCTTGCCAGGCAACATGGGCAAGGGTCCAGGAGTGTGTCTCTAGCTATGGAGATAACTCTCTTTTCTTCTTACATTTCTGATTAGCTGATGTGAGTATAACCATTTTAATTCTATTAAGCCATGCCTTTTGGGGTGTTCTTTCCTTTTCAGAAGAAAGTGGGAAACCCCAAATGTAAAGTGTCTGTATCTTTGCTTTAGCCTTTTTCTTTATTAAATCTTTTAGTTAAAACCGTCTGGTTTATTTTCCTTAAGGTTTTTCTCTTTTCACTCAGAAGAGAAGAGGTAGGGGGAGGTGCATAGCCCCCAGGTATCTGACTTTAGCATCCAGGGAGGAAGACAGAGTCAGGGTTCAGGGAAGTCTGCCTTCAGCCGGGGAGGGTGAAGGGAAGCAGTTTCCAAGTGTCTGCCTCTCAGGTACAGAGAGACAGAGGGTGAAGGAAAGCAGCTTTCAGGCATCTGACTCTGAAACCCAGGGAGGGGGACAAAGTTGGGGTGGGGAAGATCGGGGGCCCCTCCAAGTTTTTGGAAGTATACTCGATTGGTGGCAGCGATTGGTGACCCCAAATACCCCAACTGGCAAAGTGGGGTGTGTGTGGGGAAAAGACTTGTTGGTCTGGCATAGAAGAGGCCCAGCCTTTGTACTCAGGAGCATAGAGGGGGGGTAACCCCTCTTACAACGTCATTCTGAATCCTCTTCTTTTTCCTACTTCTCTGGCTCAGGCAATTCCGCAAGGGTGGAGGGGGAACCTTTCAAGGCTGAATGGCAGCAGCTACAGATAAAACACACAGAGGTACCACTGTCAATATAGGCACGACGGCAAGTGCATGTTAAGATTCAGAACTCCCTTCCCTTGCTCTGCTAAAGTTTTAAACAAGACATGCTTATCAACATTTCTGCTTTGGAGTGCTTGTGCACAATGCCCCACACAGCACCAGCCAGGGGGAGTATGGCTCACCAGGAGTAAGGCAGGAATTGTTCAGAAACTATTATTAGAGGCCAATGGCACTGAACACTGGCACCGTTTTCCACAGGCCAGAGTGATTTTAGCTGGTATCTCATTCATGAGGTTAACAAAGGCACAGAGAGTACAGCTGCTGCTGTTGTCCTAAAGCTGCCCAGACCCATATACTGCTAGCCCGTTGAAGTTATTGCTGACTGGTGTAGGAAAGTGTGTCCTACCACAGAGGAAGAAAT
Source organism: Sternotherus odoratus (assembly GCA_032164245.1). Classification (NCBI taxonomy): domain Eukaryota; kingdom Metazoa; phylum Chordata; order Testudines; family Kinosternidae; genus Sternotherus; species Sternotherus odoratus. Next base: position 30,242,855 of record JAVMKO010000011.1, on the reverse strand, counting down.
AAGGCCACCACCCCTAGAAACCTTCAGAAGAGGATTGCCGAGAACCGCCATGAAAGTTTCACTGAGATCTCTGAAGAGGATTCAGGGGTCATTCCTGCCTACATAAACAAAGTTCTCCACATTCCACTCCTCCTCTCCCCACACCGCCTAACTCCAGAGGGGAATGAAAAGCAGATAACGCTTCTTCTCTTTGCACCAATACCTCTTCTACTACCCGTAAATTAATTAAAAGTCAATAGCTGTGTCCTGCTAAGGTGGGGGCAACATCTCTGTAATGAGTAATAAATTTACACTTTTACCCAAAGTTCCTTCCCCGGTGGAGGGCTCGGCTGTGCTCAACTGCCAGGATTGGCGTCTCAAACAGGTCCTGGCTTGGCACTGGATCAAACATTGGCCTCCTTGACCTTCTGAAAAGCCTGATGCTTTTCCTTCGCTTTCACGTGACACTGCTGCTGGTCTCTGTTGTCCTCCATCCCCTGTGCAGGCTGCTCACAAATGTCCATCTTTTTGTGACTGGTCTGTAGCTGTGCCTCTTTTCCCCTCAGGAGTTAGAGTTGACAGACGTAATGCAGTCTATATGCTCGCACTGCATTGACCTCAGTACAGTGACCATGGCTTAATGCCACTCAGGGAGGCAGTTTTACTATGTCAGTGTAATGGAGAACTTTCACCAGTGGGAGACAAATTTAAGGGTTGACACATGGATAACTAGGTCAGCACAAGTTGGCTTATGTCCACCTAATTTTGTACTGTAGACCAGGCCTCAGTGTGTGATTTGTGTAATAAAATCCCTCACCATTACAATATCTACAGTAAATGTTACTTTGGCACCAAACACTTCTGGGAGTCCTGCTTGTCTTATCCTAGTACTGTGCACTCCAGTAAGATGAGTAGGAATTGACGCGATTGAAATAATGGTAAGAGGAAGAAAATCAAATGAAAACAGAGCTTATTTGACTTGAGAAGTTTAATGAAATTAAGATTCTAGCCTGTAGAACTGTGGCCACAGCCCTTCTGCATCGCTGACACATGGGTTTAGTGATGTAATTGGATCTGCATAGGCCCCTTGTCTTGCTTGCCCCAACACTGCTTTCTGCTGCTTTGGAGACCCCTTTGTGGTGGGCAGGGGGCTGCAAAGGACCTATTGACAAAACAACGCCATATTATGTGCTACGCACATGGTGTTTTTCAGGATTTTATGAATTGCTAAAATCACACAAAATATTGCAAAATAATTAGTGGATAAAATACTTCAGGTTCATCTGAAGGGGGAAAAGTCCATGTTTACAATTACTTAGATTTATTGCAGGAATTAGCTAATGTACATCAATAGAATGTTCTCTTCTACTGCTTCAGGCTGGGATGTGAATATAACAGAGGTAGGAGAAGCAGCATTCCATGGCTGTATTGCTTGTCAGCATGGCAAGCAGCTACACAGCATCTTGAGCCAACTTGGCAAAATGGCTTCTTTTCAGCAGTGTCAGTAGAGATGTATAATAGGGGTGAAAGCTGTATTTAACCCTAGCTAACAGATTTACAACCGGAGGCTGAAATTAGGTTTAACCTTACTGTACTATAAAATGTATCACCACTAGACAGTTAGAGAGAACACAACAGCCTAACTATAGTATTTCATTCCCTTCCCAACACTAATTGCTGTTGTCTCAGAGGATCTCTACTAGGAAGTCATTAAAATATATATATGCAATGGTCTCATTTCTGACTCAACATATTCAGGAAAGCACTACATGAATCCAATCTGCCCGCAGATTGTTGCAAGCTGCCAGTTTGACTAAACATTATTATCCACAATAGAGAGTTTTGGGGTTTCTGATAAACTAGTACATCCTCACCAGTCAGGTTCATTCATATTCAGTGGGTTTGAATGATACATTGCTTACTTCTTAAAGAAAAAATTCACAGCTCTAATTTCTCTCTGCCTAACGTGCTCCCACTGAATATTTCTGAACTGGTCATATCTGACAATCACTGACAGCAGCGCTACCCTAAATGGGCACACATCAAAACCCACATATGCTGACCATTATCCAGCAACTTGCTGAGCTGATTTAACGAGGTGAAGTTGCTCGAACACACGTTGTTCCTCCCCTTCCTCCTGTGAGCAATCACTCAAAACAATGACCTCTGTGTGTTGCACCACTTATAACAATTCTGCTCTCTAACGCAGTTGATGCTGCTGAGGATCAAATCGTAAGCCTTGTAAGACCAATACATTCTATAAACTCACTCCCAAGAATACTGGCGCATGCTTCAAAGATACATATTTGAATCTTTTTGATTGTGCTAGTAAATGCACTTTGACCTAATTATTATTATTACTTTAGATCAGAAAAGACGGGCTGCTGCTTTAGTAATTGTGGCAAAACCCCAAACTGAGAGACCTCCTGACATTCTGTATTACTAAAATGGAACAAAATAACAATGCTACTGCTGAAAATTATATCTGACAGAATTATTTTGTATGTCTGTGTCCACAATGGCAGTAGTTTTGCATAATACTCTTGCTTAATGAACTGCCAAAGTTTGTCGGTTAGATGGTTATGTAGGAGAAGTCTGTAACGGCAACAACACTAATAAAAGGTCTATCATGATTATACATATATCCATGTGTAAACAAAACCAGTTTGAGACCAAAGTTATACTCATAAAGGATGGGAACAATGCTTAAAGTCAATTGCAGCCCATGACATGGGGAAACAACATGATGGCAAAACACTGGCACCTTGGCTACAAAATAGCTTCCTCGAGTAATTAATTATACCTACAAAGTCTGCTGATATAACACACACCCTACAGTCTCTGTCCAGACGGTTGTATATTATAGAACAGGTTTCTGGTATCTTCATAACAGTGACAATGTTTAACTGCCAGCATTACTGATTTTATATGTAAAAGTAAGCTGGGTGGATTTATCTGAGATCAAAAAGATAAACTACTTTCTGCCTTTAAAAATGACTTCAAGAAAGTCAGTTTCAGCAATAGTTTCTGCAGCAATGAAGGTGCCAATTTGATTACACTGTATGAAAAACTATGTGTTTCTGAGCACTGGTGTGAGGGTAGGGGTCAAGACAGAGGGATCAGAGCCCTTGTGGCATTGCAGGACCTTTATCTTCTCTCCTTGTTGTGTTTGGAATAAAAGTATTCAAGAGATACCTTAGAAAAATAACTGATTTTATTAAGTATAAGAGACTCGTTCCAATGAGGTTCACCAGATGTGAATGAGAGAGCTAGGAAGGGAGAATTCTATTTTACAGAAACTTCACCCACCACAGTTCCTCAGCAGGATGTCAAGTTACAAGAATCACATCTCCAGGACACTGGCTGAATGCACCTAGTAGGGCAGTGGTGCCCAAATGTTAACAACCTGTGAACCCCTTTCACTAAAATGTCAAGTCTCACAAACCCCCTCTTAAAAATGAATATTTTAAATTAGAAAAGCAGTGAGCTTGGAAATATAAAATTTGTTTTTATTACATGCTTATTACACACTTTATTATTTATCTATCATTACAGTATTTTTATTACATTATGAAAATGGCAACACTTTCCAAAGATCTCACTTTTGTAACTTGTATCACTTTGAATAAGCCTGTTCTAAGACAAGGCTCTTATGTTTCATCAAGCAGTATCAGATGTGAAACAGCAATAAGGTATTTAAGAAGCCAGCTCAAAGAGTTCCTCCTACACAAGCATTCAGGTCTTGAGCAGTTCAGGCAAACAACACATGTTACAACAAAGCTTAAACTTGTTCTTCATAATAATTTTTAATATTAGCTGCCTATTTAATTTTTAAAAACAGCAAAACATATCCACCTTGCTTTCCATTTCATATAAGGAGTCTTGAAGTTTAAAGCTCCTTTGTGATAGATATGCTTAGCTCTTGGAAGTTCAGGGGCTGCTGGCCCCATGCTGCTCGGAGTCCCTATGGACAGCTGTGTCCACCATTAGGAAATTTCCCCCGAGAGCCTCCTGTAACATTTCATGAACCCCCAGGGTTCCCCAGTTTGGGAACCATTGCAGTAGGTTGACTCTTTGCTAGTTTCTGGTGGAAGCAGTAACCTAATGCAAATTAACATGTACCTGGGAGCCATTAAATGCTTAAATTACAAAGTAAAACATCCTTATTTTAGCAAATGGCATCATTAAGATGGTGTTATCAGGCCTGCTAAAGCTGATAAAGCTCATAGACATTTCCATTTGAAATACTGTATGTATATCACTGCTGTCTCTTTTTGGATCGGAATTGTTCTATCAGTGTCCTTTATAGTTGACACCTAATGGAGAGTCTCCCTTAGCGCAAATGGGAGAGGCCATGAAATTTTGAATAGCCTTGGCATCCTGTACAGCGCAACCTGTAGAGTTCTAGGTGGCCACAGATTCATGACAAGTCTGGGAGCATTAGCATTCATGTGAATATTTGGCACCAGGTGGATTTCAGTCCTCACACACTTTTTTGCATGTTTTACTGTCTGTAATCTGATATGTCCTTGTCTATGAGTTTTTAGGGAGTTTTGTAGGTGATTTGGCCTAATCTGTTTTGGTGTTTTCAAAAAAATATGTAAAGCAAAATGCAAATTCTGGAGCAGGAAGGAGTAAAAAGTGCTGAAATCTTGAGTTTTAAATGGCTATAGGACAGAGGTGGGCAAACTTTTTGGCCTGAGGGCCACATCGGGGTGCGAAACTGTATGGAGGGCTGGATAGGAAAGGCTGTGCCTCCCCAAACAGCCTGGCTCCTGCCCACTATCCACCCCCTTCCCTCTTCCCACCCCCTTCAGTGTCTCTCAGCACCCCCCACTATAAAAACTGTTCCAGCACCCCCTGGCTACATGTCAGCTGATCTAGTGGTAGCCTGATGATCTTGTATTTAGCTGTGACATTTTAAGTATCTTTCCCAGACCTGAGGAAGATTTCTGTGTAGCTTGAAAGCTTACCCAATAAAAGATATTACCTCACCCATCTTGTTTCACAGGGCACTAATTATATTTATCAACCAGTGATCTTTATATATCTGAGTTATATTCATTCCTTTGGGGCTCTTTCTCCTCCTCCTTAGGGACTTGCAAAAATCTCCAGTTCATGCTATTGTGTATAGGATCAGATCTTCCCACTTTCAGTGCAGTGTACTTCCACTTTGCCTTTACTAATAAATAACACATAAAGCGCACCAAAATATTTTTATAATTAAAATTTTAAAACGCACATGAAATTTTTCCCCTGGGGCAGAGGAGAAGACAGTGTGAGAAGGAAATAAACTATGCATGAGTGATACTGATCATATTGCTTGCTGTGTGATGTGTTGCTGAGTTGGTATAGAAAATGTTAGCTATCCAGCTTTTGCCATCATGCTAATAAAATACTCTAGAAAATGTTTATATTCACATTTGCTTTATTTTATACATTCATTGTAAATTTGTGTTTATTTTTTCTTCAAAATCAAATATTATTTTACAGATGTATAAAATCCACAAAAACAAACACATACACAGCAAAACTGTAGAGTTCTACAATATTGCTAGTGCAAACATGAAATAGTTGTGTGCTTGTTGTTTTGCTAGGATTAATGTCCTCCATAGTTTACAACCATTCCAGGGACAATATCATACACAGTTTATTGAGGTTAGTACTACATCTTGTGCAGCAGTATTAACCACGGAAGGTGACATGAACACACACGTGCCTGAGCAGATCTGACATCAGTCCCGTAGAAGGCAGAATTATACATACACACTACAAGAGGGGAAAAAATAAGCGTCATAGGTTATCACGTTACATGTAAATCAGTGTTTGATTAATTAATGCAAAATAGTTCCTGACTCATTTCAGTGCACTAATAAGAATTGTAATAATACACTATAAATTACTGAGAGAAAGAGGTAATTGGGCAGCTCTTAAAGTAATTTTTAATTATGTCAGTTAGCATTTGCAATCTTATCCTTTTCTAAGGATTCAATGTATTTGGTAGATTTCTCTGTGCAACAGGTAAACACCACTGTGAGTTTGAGAACCCTAAACTTATCACTTCCATTGATTCATTATTTTATTTGTACCTATCTATGTCTAGGACTCCCATCACTACAGTAACTGGATGTCTTACAAACATGAATGAATATAGGGAGGGGAAGTATTAGACCTAATTTTACAGATAGGGCACTGAAGCACACAGAGATTAAGTGGCTTGTCCAGGATCATGCAGGAAGTCTGTAGCAGAGCTAGGAACTGGCTTCACATGATCATTGCCTGCTGGTTAGCATTTTCTGTACCACAAACCTGCTAAGCTTCCAGAAAACTGCACAACTATGTGCGAGGAGCTTTGTACAAATCCAGACAGCTGAAATCTGTTGGAGTAATTTAGGGGACTGATCTCCTTCTGGCTGGCCTCACAGGGACTAAAGGTTGGACTTACCGTTTCTGAGAATAACCCTATTGTTGTTGAGGCCATACATTTGAAGTTACTAATATGGAAACATCTTTGATTCTTATAGGCCAATGCAAAATGTGTTGCCAGGATAATAACTTAGTTGTTTCAGCCATACCACCAATGTTGGATGTACTTCGGCTGTGTTCTAACAAGTAAATACTTGAAACACCAGCAGCTGCAGCAAGATGAAACAGTATGATGGAATGCAACTTTTCAGTAGAAAAAAGCAGTAGCTGATCGCTGTTTGGAGCATGTTTTACTTCTGACAGGGTACTGCTCCTTTTGAGATAACTATCTGTGATAGGTCCTTTGATGATTTCTGTGTAAGCCAGCTCGTGTGTCTTAACAGACTCTCAAATGCTACTTTCATATATATTTTTTTTTAAAAAAAAACATTTCATGAAACATGGAGATCTGAAAATGTTTCTCCCATCCCTGAAAACACTTGACAAGCTTCACTACAGCCCAAACCTGGATAGGGTTTGTTTTGGGATTTTATGACGACACTGGTAAGGGTGATCCTACCTATCTACTTTGGAGTCAAGGATGGGATGGATGACTTCACAACAGATTAGAAGCAGAGGGGGACTCTTATGTTCTAATATAGGAAATGTAGGCTCTGGATTGATGAGTAAGAATGATTGTTTCTCAATTGTGTTAGCTCAATCAAGTTAGTTTAAACTTTTATTGATTGAAAAGTCTTCAGTATTCACAGAGATGCAAGCTAACAAGCCCAAAGCCATGTTAAACAGCTGTGTTGTAGCATAGAGCTCCCCAATTACTTCAACATGGCCTATTTACTTGGCTTCAGACATGGGTAGCAGCTGCAATAGGCCAGGGGAGGCTAAGCCTCCCCAAACTGTGTATACCCTTCCACCTTTGAGAGCACAGATGCCTGGGTTGTGGTCCCTCCTGCCCTCCACCCCACTCCCACTCTTCACCTGTGGCCCTGATCGTGTTGCTCCAGCTGGAGTTATGTGCTGCCCATGGTTACAGACTGAGAATGGAGATTGTGAGGATGAGTAAATCCTTTGCTCCCATATTCACTATATGTGGTGAACTCACCGACATTCTGAGGAGCTTATTAGTGTCGATGTGTAGACAAAGCACCACTGAATCTGACTTGTGCATGACCAAATGAACTTTGTTTTACATTTATAAAGTAAGGGCAGCACAGCTAACTGAACCTTTTCCACAGAGGTTACCACTTATGTTTCAGGGAAGAAAGTAAGGGTATGTCTTCACTAGCAATGTTACAGCGCTGCTGTGGCAGCACTTTAACGTGGCTGTGCAGTTGTGGAACCAGCACTGGGAGAGAGCTCTCCTAGAGCTGTAAAAAGGGGGTGTTTGCAGTGCTCAGGGGGGTGTTTTTTCACACCTGAGTGAAAAAGTTGCAGTGTTGTAAAGTGGCAGTGTAGACAAGGCCTCGGTGTCAGTGACCAAAAGCAGGGTTATCCGTGAAAAAATTGTGATTTTCATTCATGCAGAGCAGCTGAATATAGCTACTGTTCAAAATGGACTTTAAGCTGTGCCTGTCTGCCACACTCCTCGCTTCCTTGAGACACCTGCCTTGCGTGTCAGTTAGTCTATCCTTGTGCTTTGCATAGGAACAAGGAAGTGGGGGTGGGGGCTAAGCGCCCTATTCCACCTTTGCACTCCTTGTGCAAATTCAGTTCAAGCTGCTGACATGGGCCCCAGCATCAGTTACAGAAGCCTCCGGGAGCAGAGAACAGCCAAAGCAATATACTCTCTGGTCACAGCCTCTCCCCATGCCATGCCCCTGGTGTGACCCTTTTCTCTTATGCCTGGCTTCCTGCCCTGAGCCTCTTTATGCCGCTAGTTAGAGGGTCATAAAGGGAGGGTTGCGGAACAGAGATTGGGCTCAACAAGTCCCTATCTGCTGTGAGTGATTGCAGTCCACAGAACGGATGGTAGTTTATTTTGCTGGGTGGTTTCCCAGGGCTGGGTGGGGGAGGGGTGGAGGCTCTTTATCCAGCTCCATGCTAAGCTCAAGTTGCTGCAGTGAGTTTGGGAGGTCTTTGGAAAGCTGCATTCCAAATTTAAGATTGTGGCAGCGAGCCACCGCTATTGGTTCCCATCATGCTTCCCAATTCACTGTACTCCTTAGACAGGATTAATTCAGGTCTGAGACTATGCACCATGCCTGCAATCCATTCACTGGTTGCCTCTACAAAACCAAACAACTACACTAGAACCTCTGAGATACAAACACCTTGGGAACAAAGGTTGTTTGTAACTGAAATGTTCATAGCTCTGAACAAAACGTTATGGTTGTTCTTTCAAAAGTTTACAACTGGATATTGATTTAATACAGCTTCGAAATTTTACTATGCAGAAGAAAAATGTTACTTTTAATCATCTTAATTTAAATAAAACAAGCACAGAAACGGTTTCTTAACCTTGTCAAATCTTTTTTAAAATTTCTCTTTATTTTTTTAGTAGTTTACATTTAACACAGTACTGTATTGTATTTAGCTTTTTTTGGTCTCTGCTACTGCCAGATGGGGTATTTTCAGTTCCAAATAAAGTGTGTGGTTGACTGGTCAGTTCTTAATCTTGGTGTTCGTAACTCTGAGGTTCTACTGTACTATGTATATTTTAACTTTTAAATCTTGTTTTGATATAGGTTGTCCTGATGTCCTGATTTTATAGGGACAGTTCCGATTTTTGGATCTTTTTCTTATATAGATTCCTACTACCCTCCACCCCCATCCTGGTTTTTCACATTTGCTGTCTGGTCACTATTTTGATATCATGCACTGAATCTCAAGACGCAGAGTCACATTATAAAAATTTCATGAGCTTCCACTTCTCTCTTCTGATATTCCAAATCTCTGCACAAAAAAAGTTTGAAAATTTGTGACTTTGAAAACATTTCCACTTTTTAAAAAAAAATCTTTTAAAAAATCTCAGAAACCAATCAAATAGCTTCAAAATTTCCTCACAAACTCTATCCAAGCCCGTGATCTGGCATACTATTTTTTAAGCCAATCTAACTTCTTATATTAATTTTAAAGAGAGACAAAATTCACCTGGAAACAGAAGATTAGCTGCAACATTACCAATGGAACCAGCTAGTCATCTTTCCTTAACAGGATTTGTTATGAAGCTAGTAAAATTGCCTTGTACATATGTCATTTTTCTAATGGCAACTGATGATCTTCAGGATTCTGGATGTTAGTAAACTCTGACGTTGGTAGGAAGCTATTCTTTAATATTTTTCCTCTGTATAAATTTGTATTTTGTTGTTTTCTGAAAGTTTTAAAAAAACAAACAAACCTCATCGTGTTGGGAACTGTGTTGAGAACTGTCTGGGTGGCAACCCTCAACTAATGTGGATTTAGGAAAACAGAGTGCGGTTTGGTCTCTGGAGGACTGGTTTTACTTCATCTGCTTTTGTGTACAGTCTATGAAGTAAGTGGTGCAGGTAAGTATGTAATTAAGGGCTTATTTAAAATGGAGATTCTTTTACTTGACAGACTATAGCATTCTCAAAAGGAATCATGACCAAAAAAGTATAAAAACTGCTTTAGTGCTGTTGTATTCTATTGTGTTATAGCGATTTTAAGGTGTTTCGCTTACAGCTCATTCTTGGTTCAATTACACAGTATCAGGTTTGGGGGTGTGCCATACACGTGCAGCAGGGCCCGATTCTGCACTACTGATATAAATGGGAATTTCCAGCCTGGAGTAAATATTTAGGAATTTACTATGGAAATGTCAATTATAACTACAGTTGCTCTGTTACAATCCTCTCCTAAACCAGTGTGCATTAGTTTGATTATAAATGAAATATTACAGAAAACAGAAGATATATGACTTTTCCCCTTTGGGAATATCTGAATCTTAAGCTACAGCCCCTTAAAGTTTTATTTCAATCCCTTCCTGCAAAGAGATACAGATTGAAATTTGCAGTTGGACAGATTTGTGACCTTATTCTCAGGCTATACTGCCAGTATCTAACTGTACTCTGGGTTGAGCTTCAGATAATGCATTATTCACTGACATAAAAAAACTGTTTGGTTTTTTTTTAAAGTATTTCTTGACCCTTCTTCACTACATTTTCTCAAAGTGCATTTTTTCATTGAAGCTTGCATGATCCACAGAAAGTGCAGGGTATCTGCTAAAAGAAGACCCGATACTGTACAGCACCAACTCGGGGCACAAACTTCAAATCAAACAGGACCCACAACACTGTGAAGCGAACCTTCTTTTCTACATCAAATTCTGTGGAGGATTTTCCATTGCCAGAGTGTTTTGTTAAAACAATTACAATCCTTCCAAAATGTATTGTGGTTTATGCAAAATCCTCCCCATCTTTTTATGAGTAAACATTTATTCGTGAAAAAAACACTTTTAAGTTCACTCTAGCTTAACTTCTCAATCGTCTCCTCGTGATTTCTGTGCTAAAGATGCCTGCAGTAAACTACTCCTGGTGCATGGGACATAAACTCTCAGGTTCGCCATGGACTGAAGTGGTTTTTCATCCTCTCTTCGATCCATGCATGAATTGGCCGGAGCAGGAACTGTGCCTCCCGTTTGTTTCGTGTCATACATAACACACTCGTTTGTGGCTGGCTAAACGCTCTGCGGGGCAGCAGGATCAGTCCTGCCCTGGGTGCACTGACCTGACCCCCTCACAGGGACACTGGGGACTAACCACGACCACGCAGACACCACGTGCACGAGGGGCGAGCCTGCAGGCGGCTCTGCCCCCCCGCCCCATATGCAAATACTATCGCTTTGCTACACGGAGCATTTCGCGCCACAGAATTAGGCCCTTGCAGTACCACAAACTCTACTGCAGGAAAAAAATACTAGAGGATACTTTTCGGGCCCCTCTTTGCGCTCCCCGGAGCCCTGTGCTGCTGTCTGCACAGGGGACAGGCCGTCTGTTGCACGGGGGAGCAGTGAGGGGTCCCCTCCTGGAGGGGTGTTGCCTGAACCTTCCAGGACTCGGGCTCCAACGCGGGAAAGGTGCCCCCAGGCCCCGCCCCCCGACAGTCCCGAGCTGGTTTGGCGCGAGCCTGCAGCCTCCCGACTTTCCCAGTCCAGCGCACGCTGCCGGGGCTGCCCGTTATGATGAGTCGTTACCAGACCCGCGCGCGCCCTGCCGCTGGCAGCCTGGATCCCTTCGGCATGCGAGTGAGTGAGGCCCGGGGCTGACCGCGCGCTGGAGGAAAAAGGGGGTGCAATGATTGCAGGCTCTGGGGGAATGGGGGGGGGTGCGGTGCACGCGTTGGTGGAGGGGGCCGAGCGGCGCAGAGGGTGCGGTGCACGCGTTGGCGGAGGGGGCCGAGCGGGGCAGAGGGTGCGGTGCGGTGCACGCGTTGGCGGAGGGGGCCGAGCGGCGCAGAGGGTGCGGTGCGGTGCACGCGTTGGCGGAGGGGGCCGAGCGGGGCAGAGGGTGCGGTGCGGTGCACGCGTTGGCGGAGGGGGCCGAGCGGGGCAGAGGGTGCGGTGCGGTGCACGCGTTGGCGGAGGGGGCCGAGCGGCGCAGAGGGTGCGGTGCGGTGCACGCGTTGGCGGAGGGGGCCGAGCGGGGCAGAGGGTGCGGTGCGGTGCACGCGTTGGCGGAGGGGACCTGAGCTGGCTGCAGGTGGGGGGTGCGGTGAATTGCAGGCTCTGGAGGGGAGGGGGAGTAGGGGGGGCTGCGGGCGCCGGCTGGTGACTGAGCTTTCTGTGGGGTGGCGGCTCAGCAGTTCCCGCCCCCTTCCCCCACGCACGTGGCCCCGGGGAGACATGCCGTGGCGGCGGCGCTCCGACAGCGGATCCTCCGGGTCAGTCTGCGCCCTTGGTCCGTCCGGACCCTAAACTCGCGTTCAGCCCAGTGCGTCCCGGCCCGGCTGCACGAGGGATGCTCTGGGGAAGGCGGAGGCTGCAGAGAGCCCTGCCGCGGGTCCGCTCCCGCGCCCCGTCCCGGGCTGCCTCCCGGCTCGGTCCGCTCCTCTGCCCCTGCTGCTCGCCCTGCCCGAGTGCCGCACTCTCCTCCGGCCCATGGCGGTCTCAGCCCTTCGGGGGTTGTTGCCCGGGGTCCCTGAGCTTTGCGAAATCCAAACAAGGCCCTTACACTCGCTCCCCATCAACGCGGGAGGCTGTCTTCGCCCCGTTGGAGTAGGACGTGTCTCCATGCAGAGCTGCGGCCTTCCCAGTGTCTGGGTAGAGGTCGGGAGGGACATCTGGTCACCCCAGGTGCAGGAGAGCTTTGTGGGCTAAAGACCTGAGGATCGCTCATTGGAGGGGAGCCCAGTGTCCCCATTTCCCCACAGTGCTGGGAAGAAATACTGCCAGCTTAAAAACTGTTCTTTATACAGTCTCTCCCTGTCTACTGGATTTATTTTCCACTGGCATGGCTTCACTGGTCTTGCTTGCATCTTGGTGCAGTGTGCCATTTGTGGTTTACAACCACCTAATTAACCACATTGCTGTCAAGCAAGCCCTCACTAAAACAGGTTTTACAGTGAAGGTGGTCAGGTTCACTTCTCTGCAGCAACTACCATGTTGGGGTGATCTGGTTGACACTCAATGGAGTTCCATCTTATGGTGTAACAGGACCTAGCTGATGTGTACTTGCAAATTTGGGACAACACTTGAAACTCAGGTCCATTCAAACAGAATAGTGTGTTAATGGAGTAGGAATTGTGATTGTTGTGACCTAGAAAGGACTTTTCAGGCTCTTCTGTCCTTATCTAGTGCAGTGTCTGCTTTGCACCACAAAGAGTGTAATGTAAGTTTTGATTGGAATGCTGGTCTTTTTTTAAAAAAATCTTGCCCTTGGGTTTTGTAAAAAGTTCGCACCTGATTTGATACTGAGCTGATAGCTACTTTGCTTTTTCTCTGCAAAGCTTCCTTCTTCTGAAAGACAACAGGTCTCTGAAGGGTGTGGCTTTGGTGGGAGTGCAAAGGGTCTAATTGGAGTGGAAGCATACCACATTGGAGGATGATTAATTGAATGTTAAAGGAAGATGTTTTAGGCTGGTTTACACCTAAAATTTAGGTTAAATAACTGTCCTTCTGGGTGAGAGATGTTGAAGTGACCTAAACCTCAGTGTAGACACTGCTAGATTGACAGAAGAATTATCCCATTGACCACTTTTTGGTGTGTGTGGATTAATTACAAAGTGATGGAACCCCCTTTCCATTGCTGTGCCACATGTTTTTACACTACAGTGCTATAGCCGTTGTGCCATAGCTGTGCTGGTGTAGCATGGACATAGCCTTACCCTCTCCACTGGCAGGTTTAGGATCCAAGTGGAAGCAAATAGCTGTGTCTAATTGTGAGGAAAGAGAGAGATTGGTCTATATGTTAGTGCAGATTTCAAAATCAGAACTGGGGGGAGGCAGGAGTGGCAATAGTTTGTTTCCACAGCTCTGTTAGAAATTAGATTGACGTCTCATGGCTCAGAGAAGAGTATGCAATATCCAGTATGTGCAGAGAGCACATATCTTAAAATCTCTCTGTGTTGCTACATTTTAGAGATTTCTTAAATATTTTGGGCTCAATGAGGTTGGCCTGTGAATTGCTAGTAACCATAAGAGTTCTTTCAGTTTGGCATGAGCCACACCAAGCACTGGTCACGTTGCATGTGTTTAAATATGGGTACAGACATGAGTCTCCATTTACAACTCAAAATCTTGAACCGTATTTACTGAGGATATGAGATTCCAAGGAAAAGGGTAAATTTAAAGGCCATCAGAGTATTACATTACAATCCAATGATGGTACCTAATGTAATAATAACCCATTGTCTCTAAAGCAATTGTTCTGGTGTTCCTTTTCTGGGTTTTTTAATGCTTTAAAGACATTTAGTTGATTCGTATTTGATTTCAGAAATTAAACTAAAATAGAAGAAAAACATTTATAACATTCAAGGATAAATCACTTATGTTAGTGACCAGAAATGCATTAGAGCAGAAACTACTCAGTTTTAATTTTAGAGCTCTACTCTTGTCTCTTTTCAGTGCTGATGGTGTACTGAATGGATACAAGTCCCCTGCATATCTGAAAATATAACCACATTAGGCTTTATAAGCACACTTAAAAGCTAGTGTACTATAGTAAATCTCACATTTTAATGGTATTGTCATCCTCCCCTTGCAGCAAGCAGACCTTTCAGGAAAGAAGAACTTCATAGCATTCCGAAATATGAAATTGATCCCCATGGAAACGTCATCTTCAGATGACAGTTGTGATAGTTTTGGTTCTGATAATTTTGCAAACACCGTAAGTACAGTACATGAATAAACAGAACTGAATATGCTGTGTTGAAAATGTCCTAAATGCTTCCTGTGTGATTTAAAACTGCTTGCTTTGCTTACATTTCTATACAGTAGCTATTAATCTACTGTATGCACTATAATTTCATTTCACTTTTTGCCTGTGCTTCTAGGTAGTAATTGTTGGAGGCAGATTAGCTATTTATTCTATTCTTTGAAATGTCGCTTAAACTAGCATGCCTGATGATTTGCCAGCTCTAAAACCATTTGTAAATCCCTGAACCATTTTGTTTTCTTTGTTACAAAAGCTATTCTCTTGTAGTGTACTTGTAAATGTGATTTGCTGTCTGCATGGTCCTTTTAAAAAAAAGTGTTTTTATTCTTTTCACAGAAACCAAAGTTTAGGTCAGATATCACAGAAGAACTGGCTAAAATTTTTTGTGAGGACTCGGATGATGATTCGTTCTGTGGTTTTTCAGAAAGTGAGATTCAAAATGTATTGGTGAGATATGCAAATTAACTCACTAGTTTTAAAGTTTAAGTAATTACTGAAATGTAACAACCTTTAGGACACTTGCCAAATAACTTTCCTTAATTTTAAAATTGCTTCTATAAGTGTATGAGAACATGTGAATGCCTAATATTGAGAAAACTAAATAGTCTTACCAAATTTTCTCTCTCCCATTTTAGAAAAATATTGTTTTTCTAGATTTAAAATTTAACTAATACAGATTGAAAGATTGTTTATTGGATATGTACTCTGTTCATGAACATCTTTTAAAACTGTTTGGCCATCATTTGCTGGAATCTTTGAGCTAGCATTATGTGATACTGGTCTTCGTGGCACTTGTGTAGCATAACAGGAAACAGTACAGGAAATTCTACACTTTGTAGGCAATATAGAAATAGCAATAGATAGTAGATTTTCTTCCCCCTCCCCACCTTCTACCTTCAATCAACTACAGAACATTATAGCAGGCTTACTGCTTAAAAATAGCCCAAGAATAAATATTGAGCATTGTAAAGAGCCATATATTCATATTGTATGTAACATGGGTTATTGGAGTATAATGTTAAGGGATATCCAGAAGAAAGCTGCTCTTTTTGTGGAAAGAGTACACATCTAAGTTAAATAATAAATAGTAGTACAGAGAACTAACAGTGACAAATCAGGCTCGTATATTCAAGAAAAAGGCAGGAACAAGCAATAACACCATGAAAATTTGTTAGCAAGAACCACATACCAAGCTTAATACAAAATTATAAAAAATGGGATTGTCAGTTTTGAGCTTGACAAGTAGAAAAAGAAGTACTAATGGTCCACAGCAGGGTGTCTGTTAGGTTAGTCCTAGATGGAAGCAACTTTATTTTGGTTAAAGTAAGATAACACATGTCACCAAGTGGATAATTAAGGAAACAAAAAATAGAATAATTATCTTCATTGGCATCACTAGTAAATTCTCATTACAGTTGTGAACAGCATCAGAATACCAGACTGATAAAATACTTGATTTGGGACTATAATTGTCTCAATGGTTATTTGAATTGGGGCTGTATTTGTCTCAATGGCCAGTCCCGTGAGTGAGTTACAATTTGTTTGTGATCGTGTTTCTATATCCATTGAATTCTTTGTAGTTTACAAACTTAAGCCTGACCCTGCACTGAAAACCATGGTGGAGGACTTGTACACCCATGTGGACTAACTTGCAGGATTGGGCCCTTAAAGCGTACCAACTCAAACAATATTTTTCTCTGAAATATTTTTACTAACTAAACTTACAAGTGAAACTAATCTCTATCTTTCTGTGTATTTGAGCACTCTGTAAAACCACAAAACTTGTCAGGGGGTTTCATGGGTGGTAGTGCCCAAAACTTTTTTTAAAAAATAAACCAACCTAGATTTCAGGTTGGTGTCCTTCTTTTCAATTAACTTGCTTGTAAAACTAAACCATACAGCAATCCAGTGTCATTCATAAACAACAATATTGGTTTTTGATAGAAATTGGAGTCATGCTCTAAGGAAAATGATTTACATGCTAAAGAGAATCTGCAATATAGAAGACGTGAGAGATGCTCGATTCCTCTGAAAGTGGCCATGAAGTTTCCAACTCGAAGGTCTAAAAGGGGAAAGAGCGAAATAGCACCACTCCCTGAAATACAACCACCTGCTCTGGATTCTGACTCTGAAGAAGAGGGCCCCAAGTTCTTAGAGAAAAGAGCTTTAAACATAAAGGAAAACAAAGCAATGGTAGGTATGCAGGAAAGTTCTTCAATTCATTTTTCTCCTTGACTTCTGATCTCCACGCAGTTCTCTTCTGTTACATAAGTTAACATTTAATGGGAGTTATCAGAAATTTAGAGCCCTGATACTGCACATTCACTGCCATATGAAAATCCACATACTGAAATAGTTCTTCAGCAGACATCTCTGTATTCTAAAGCAGGGGTCTCAAACTCAAATGACCACGAGGGCCACATGAGGACTAGTGCACTGGCCTGAGGGCCACACCACTGACACACACACACCCTCGCTCCCCCGGCTCCGCCCCCACTCCACCCCTTCCAAGAGTTCCCACCCCTGCCCCACCTCCTCCTCTGAGCACGCAGCTCCCCATTCCCTCCTGGAAAGCGCTAGGCACCACCAACAGCTGTTTGGCAAACAAAGCAAGAGCAATATAGGAAGTCCAGAGCTAGAAACACGCGTGGCCCAGCCAGGCAGCAGAGAAGCCTCTGCTTCTGGCCCCTCCCTCCCGCAAACTGCTATGGGTGGTGGTGGGGGGGGAACAGGAAGCCTGGCGGGCCGCAGGGAAGGGCTCGCGGGCCACATGCGGCCCCCGGGCCGCATGTTTGAGACCCCTGTTCTAAAGCCTTATTCCATGTTTAGGCTGGCAGCCTATTAAGCCTGAGCATCATTTTCAACCCACTTTCAGGCACCAAGATATAAAAATAAGACACACAAGTAAAATTCAAAGAATATGACTGCATTTCCTATAAGGCAGTTGTACTTCTAGGTCATTTCCCTAATCTAATAGCCTGTAATAACACACAAACTCTTTTTAAAGACCATATGTTTTTCTTTTTTTCCCTAGCTTGCAAAACTAATGGCTGAATTAAAAAATGTCCCTGGTATTTTCTCTGGCAGAAGATCATTGTCAACTACCAGCCCAGTAAGTAGAAATTTAATTTCTCTTTGTCTTACACTCAGATGATTGAAGTATATCTACTTTTGATTTTATTTGAAAGGGTTTTTGTTTTTTTAAAAGCTTAATAAAGCAAGTAAATCAAAGTCCAGTTGTTCAGAATTTTATTACTTGTTAAAACAACTATCTTAGTTGTGAAATTCCCTTTTGATTTGCTGTTCTATAAAAACTGAACAACATATCCAGTCATAGGCACCTGGAAGTATCCATATAAAAGGCAAATTAAAGCCATAAAACAAAACAAAACCCCTTTCTAAATACTTATTTACACAAAGAATGGAGAAAGGAGGGGCAGGGGGCTTAAGCCTCAAAGGTCAGCTCTGAATGTCATCTATAGTTTGAAGGTGCTTGGATCCAGATTCTGGTTTGGGCCCATCTATATGTTTTAGGGCTGCAATATCAATCTACTTAAGGAGTCAGTATGTCCAAGTGAAAGGGTTACAGGATGAGGAGTCAGGAGTACCTGGATTCTACTCTTGGCTTTACAAATGACTTGCTTGTATGACCATGGGCATATACTTTTCCTTTGCTGTGCCTCAGTTCCCCATCTGTAAAATGGGGATAAAGATAATCGGCCCCTCTAAATGAAACATGTTGAAAAGTACTATTAAGTTCTACTTACTTGATTGATTATTAAGGTACTTGGAATCCTACTGAAAATTATACTATTCCGTAAAGCAGACAAACATGTCTGAGCTTGTTGGGACTGACTTGTGTAAACATAAGTGAATTGCTGTCTTCTACCTTACATAGGCATTGACTGCTGCTTGGGGCTTTGTATGTTTCTACAGTTTGTTGAATGGCAAAGGTGAATTTACCTGCAATGTAGTAATTGTACTCTGTTTTCCATACTAGAAACAAAGTCATTGTTGGCCTTTGGGGACAAAGGACTTTGTATAACACTTTTTTTTTTTCTTTTTTCCCCCAGCGACCAAAACGGACTCCAAGAAGCTCTTTTCCCCAAAATGCTTTAAGGAGGAACCCAGACCGAATTTCTCGGCCTCACACAAGGTCCAGGTCCCTGATTGATGGGCCACCTACTCCTTTACAAGAGGAGGAAGATGATGATGACAGGTATAGCTTAGTGAGGAGAAGAAAGCTATCTGATGAATACTCAGAGGTATGTTTAATGTGTTGGCCCTTTACAGTAGAACATTCATTGGAGAAACTTCAAAAATATAATTCAGTATTGGTTATTCAAATAAGCACAGCTTAAGCCTGGTTGTTGGTCTCTTTGGCAGAGCTAGCTGGTGTTCCAATCCACACTGAAGCTAATGGGAGGCATGAAAAAATGGAGCGTATGACACAATAATCTTTTTATTTTATTTTTATTATGGTGGAGGAATTTCACTTTCTCCACTGTAGTAGGAGCTTAAAGATCAAATAACATTTGATTTTTGTTCTGTTACATTTCTAGCACTATGCTGGAGACCTGGATTGAGACTTTCAAAGCATCCCATTAACTCAATACTTGTCTGCTAACTCTAGTGGAAGATACACATCAAAATCCCTTCGACTACTTTGAAATTCTCAGCCCTTGTTTGTGTGGGGTTTATGCTGGCAGTAATGTTATGACCACAAAATAAAGCTTAGATTTTGATTTTGATCTCCAGCAAGAGATTCGAACTCCCAGGAGAAGTCGCCCTGGTACTATGGCTCTTCCTCATGTTGTGCGTCCCGTGGAAGACATAACCGAGGAAGAGTTGGATAATATTTGTGAAACTGCCCGAGATAAAGTATATAACCAGGTGATGGTAAGTGTCTTGCAAATCAGAGAAATGCAGATTGTGTCTGTTAGGCCAGCTTTCCCTTTGTTTACATCCTCTTTTGGGTTGCCCTTAAGAATGCATTAGTACTTCTTCCAAGACTTGACAAAGATCAAAAATCGTGTTGCAAGGGATGGGTTGGTTGTTAAATGTGCTGTTTTATTAACTAAACTACCTCTCTTGGCTTTCTTGTCTCTTGAACAACTGTTTGTTGTTGTAGGGATCCACTTGTCATCAGTGTCGCCAAAAAACTATAGACACAAAGACAAACTGTCGTAACCCAGACTGTGTAGGTGTGCGAGGTCAGTTCTGTGGCCCTTGTCTTCGCAATCGATATGGGGAGGATGTCAGGACTGCATTGCTGGATCCAGTAAGATAATTTAATGTGGGCACGGGGTTTATCATGCTTAATGTAGCAGGAGCTCTGTTCATGGAGCGATGGATTGTAGTTAACACTGAAGATAGGAGGTTGGTGGCAGGGACTTAAACTTGGGTCTCTCTTCTCCCATGTGAGTGCCCTAACCACTGGGCTGTTGATTATTCTCTCATTTTCTCCTCGTGGATCTGTTCCACTGTGTGTAAATAATTAAATGGTCATTGGGCCAGAGATGGACTGATTGTAGAGCCCAGTGGTTACAGTGCTGATCTGGGAGTTGAGAGCGTCCGGGTCCAGTTTCTTTGATTCAGAGAACATTTATACAGAGTGGCATAGTTCCAACAAGTTGCAAAAGACTTGTCCCTGAGCAGTAGTTTCATGAATGCCTGTGCAGCTAAAGTTCCCCTTGCCACTCCTACGTCATGGTACCTGTAGCTACTTTGGTAATACCTATCGATTATGGAAGCAGTGTAGCCACTAAAGCATATTCTTGAACTTCAAGCTATTGAATTTTCAAAACAAAGTGGTTTCACTTTAGTCTGGCGTTAGTGCCCTTGTTGTAGGGAAAGGAGTGCTGCCTCGCCTACAGAAAGCTACAGTGCAGGAGTTCAGCCAGCTGCCTTGAATAGAGAGAGAATTATCACTACGTTGGGTCTGGAAGGGAGATGGGAAAATTGGGGGTGCACCATTGAAAGTACAGAAGATACTTAGCACGTTGGAAAACTTACTCTATTCACAAACACCAGCATTTGTTGGCATCTCTTGACAACATTTGTGCTAGCATGGAGTTGTTTTGAGCCAGTGCCTGAGAGGGAAAGGGGTGGGGTGAAGAATCTGAGAGTTCAGTTTCTTTAAAAGCTGTCTTATTTTTCTTTAGAATTGGCGCTGCCCACCTTGTCGTGGAATCTGTAATTGTAGCTTCTGCAGACAGCGGGATGGCCGGTGTGCTACTGGCGTGCTGGTTTATTTGGCCAAGTATCATGGCTATAACAACGTTCATGCTTACTTAAACAGGTAATTGCTATTTTTTTTGCATGGTCCAGTTTTGTGGGTTAGAGGCAATGGTCTGAAAGGCAGGAATGGAGAAATCCTGGCTTCGCCACTGAATTGCTTTGATGTCTTTGTTAGGTAAATCTCTTATCCTCAGACCTGTGAAATTGAGATGATCTCAGAAGGATCTAATGGAAATTGATCGTTGCTACTTAATAATGTGCCAAAGTGGTGTTCAGTGTAAACACTAAGTGCTTATTCTGCTGACATGAAATTCAGTTATTCCCACAGTTTTCAAACTATATCTAAACTGAATGGAATTCTTTAATGGATCAATCTGTTTTTCTTGAAATTAAAACTGGTTACTCTGTATTTTGCAGTCTGAAACGTGAACTTGAAATGGAAGATTGAGGTTGTGATGAGTTATCAGTGGAACATTTCTATAGTCATGTGCTCTTCCATCCATGTCTGACTTCGTGTGCAATTAATTGTTCAAACATCTGAGGGTTTCAGTGGTAATCAGCATTTTCTTTTTTTCATGTAAAAAGGGACCAAGATTTTTCAAGATATTCAATAACTTTTCCACAAATCACGTTGAGTCCTTTTAAATATTGTTGGATAGGCTCTTTCTTTCCCCTTCCTGTTCTTGTGCAACCTGGCTGCACTCCCCCCCCCCCCTCCTTCCTTCCTGGAACAGGAAGTGAGACTTGGCTTTAACTTGATAGGGTCTTGTTGACACAGTTGCCCTTGCTGCAATTTTTATCTACAGTTAACAGTTATTTAAAATGTTAAATGCATTTAAAATATTAATAGCTATGTTTCTCAAGGACCCAAGTGGAAATGTAGATATTAACCCTGGGCCTAGTGAAACTGGTTTACTTCTGTCTCATTAAAATGTAAGATTATTTCAGGAAGAGGAATCTTCCTGAAGAGGAAAGCTGAAACCTTTTATGTGTGGTGATCGATCTGCTTTAAAATTAGCAACTCCAAAATCATCACTAGTCCTTCAAATTTAAAGAGGAAAAACTTCTTTACAATGCATAGATTTCCAGCATTTGGTTTTGTAGTGTACTCAGAAGTGCAAAACAGTAGTGGGGGTAAAAATGCTGCATAAATAAGGAATTAATATAAACATATAAGGTTTCCAGAGTGTGACAAAATGGGTAAAAACACAATCAAAAGGCTACTTTTGAATAATCAAAAATTTTGATGGGCTCTGTTAATACCTTCCTTTGTGATGTGAGCATGGAACACCGTAGAAAACTTCTAGGACAGCCGCACACTTCCTCACTGAACTAGTACTGGTGCAACTCCCCTGATGATGACCATGGTGGCAATACTAATGTGGGTTGACAACAGCAATGGAAAATCACTGTGCCCTGTTTATATTAGTGTTTCCACTATTGCTGACAATAGTGATGCTGCACCAGTGCAAGGTCAATAGTGAGACAGTACTAGTATATAAGTGTAAGACCTCAATTTGGCATACAGGCTGAAAGTTTGAGAAGCTTATTTAATCCGTCACAAATGAAGTTGCAAGATCAAATGTAATAAATCATATGTACGGCTTTTGGAACTTTGTGGACTAATGGTCTCTAGCCATTTGGATTGGAGTCTGGGTTTTTTATTTTTTAGGAGCCAGTGGAGCCTATAGTTAGGCTGGACCCTGTCTTGTACAAAACAACATCTATCTATGTAGTGCAGCTCAGATTCGGATAACAAAGCCTTTTTAAAAGAAATTAAATGTCCTGAGTGATGGGGTATTAAATAAGCCTTACAACCCTTTTCCCAAAAGGCTAAAAAGTAATAGTCTAGGAGTGAAGATATAATGGTTGAATATATTTTGATAGCATGCTGGTGCCTGATCCTGAGCATAGTCTAGCAGTATTCCCACTTAAAGTGGTCTCAGCCTAGCTGTAGAACGTTATTTTGCATGACATGATTAATGAACCTTAAGTACAGCTAAAAGCAAGGACTTAAAGTTGAAAAGATCTAGTATGCTACATGGATGAGACCACTATACTCAAAACAATGGAAAGAGCACTACATCGGCTACACCAGTGTAATTATGAAAATTATTGTACAGTTAATGAAGACTTAGAATGTCATATTATAAATTAGATCAATCCCAAGTAGAATCATCTTGGATTTGTTGAGCCATAGCACTAGATATGGTCCTGGATCTTTCTGCTAGTATGATATTTTATGCAACAACTTTTTTCTGTAGTGGTTTTTGCCCCTTACCACAATTCAGCACCTCCTATTGCAGCAAGGAACTATAGTAAGCTAGTAAGACTCTTCAAAGGCAATTGGGCATCCAACAACTCCCACTATCTTTCATGACTGTCATTGCATTTCTCTGAAAATCTCCATCCCGCCTCCAACCTTTTTCTTTTAATTATGTCAAAGCTTGAACTAATGTATAGTCTAAGGTGAATAACACTGTGATCCTAAATAGAGTGAATATTTCCTTCTTGGTCAAAAATCTAAGGTTGATCTTCTGCATTTCATGAAGAGGGAAACTATATGTGCTGTGATAATTCAGGTGACTTTCTAATTGCTGTACCTGCCTTTCAGTTGTTAAGCTCTGTAAGTATTTCAGAAAGGTTTGTATTAAGACAAGACCCTAATGTCCACCTTAAACATGTCATGTGAATAAATGCTGTAACTGGATCATCTGATCTGTGAAATGCTTCTGTACAAAATTTTATTTTGATAATAAAAGCTTTGCCAATAGTTTCTGCCTCGTTTTTTGTTAACATTCAGTCTTACATAGGCTGTCCTGTGCTTGCTTGCTTTTTTTGTTGTTTTTGATGGTTGGGTTAATGTTTATGCTAAAGTTTACTGCAGTATTAAAGAAAAATATCAGTTAAATACATGGCCGACTACTCATTCTCAAAATAGAACTGCTTCCACTTTCTACAAGATCCCATATGTAGCTATTGGTTTTGAAAGCCATTTGATTAGAGAAGTCTTCCTAATTATATATGCAGTGACCTTGTTTAATTTTCCTTCTTGCCCCAAAGATGCAGCTTCTCTCAATATTTACCTATAAAGCTGCAAGTTTGTATAAATTCATCCTTAAGCCAATACAAGACTTGGCTTTGTTTACTGTAGTAGAAGGTGATGTCATTTTAGTTTGTAAGGCTATCGCTACGTGTAGATCCAGTGCTAGACAGTTTAAGTAATAGTGCATTTGTACAGTATACATCCAGCAAACCAGGAATATAGTAGTGCTGTACCAGAGCTGGGCATTACTCATTAGTATAGTGCAGGGGTAGGCAACCTGTGGCACAAGCGCCAAAGGTGGTTTGTGAAATGATTTTCAGTGGCACGCTGCCCAGGTCCTGGCTCCTGGTCTTGGGGGGAGGGAGGGTTCTGCGTTAAATGTTTTTAAAGCCTTATTTACTTTACATACAAAAATGGTTTAGTTGTATATTACAGGCATATAGAAAGAGCCTTTCTAAAAATGTACAAATGTATTATTGGGACACGAAACCTTTAAATTAGAGTGAATAAATGAAGATTCAGCACACCATTTCTGAAAGGTTGCAGATCCTGATATAGTGTTCCCCTCCCCATCACAAGTGAAATGGCCCAGTATAGAAAGAAGATAGGGAATAACTGCAATTGCAATAAGAGACCAGGTGTGTGAAGTAACCTTTTATTGGATCTACTTCTGTTGATATGAGAAACTATGTACACAGTGCTCTTTAGGTCTGGTGTGCTACTGCACACTAAAAGTTCCATACTGTGCTTTAACCTACCCATGGGTTAAGGTATACTATTGAACTTATCTGTAGTACTAGTGTCAACACAGGCTTTAAGTCTAGGCCAAGCTAACTCAGTTTCTTCACACACCCGATGTTCTGTGGGCCTTGCTGTAGTTTTTAAATGGAATGCCTACTTGTAAATGGAGCCTCTTAGTTTTATTGTATAAATTGGACATACATGTTTCTTAGCATCTCTCCAGCACTGGGACGGTGCTCACAAAAATAACAGGACTCACGTGTTCTGATGCTTTGAAAATGAGTACCAACTATATGTTCCCCTTGAATGTCCCGGGAAGCCCCTGTAAATATAATTTATGGCTACATGGATTCTTAAAGTTGCATTTGTTTTTGACAGTGATGCTGAGGTGAACATACTCAGTTTGTGTTTGTATCTTGTTTTATTTAGCTACTAAAGGCCAGCTCCACAAAAGGAGGGGCCAATGCGGTACTCAAAATGACTCCTCAGCTGTTCCCTGAGCCTGTCCCCAGTAGTAGGCATGCATAAAGTCACCTAAGCATATATTCTGTTTACTGTATTTTTCACTCCATGCATCTGATGAATGCTTATCTATATATATAAAAGTCAAGTGGTGTATGTATGTGTGTGTGTATGTATGTATGTATGTACGTATGACTGCAAAGTCCTCCCGCACCGTTTGAGCCAGAGACTTGAATTTTGGTACAGTGAGGGGTCTTGGGGTCTAGATGCTGGTAAGGGTCGAAAAAATTTCGGATCTCACCTCTGACGCCCCCCAGGGGTGAAAGTCTTTCAGGGCCAATCACATCAGCTGGGCAGTTAGGTGGTGATGATGTCATAATACCCCCCTCCAACAGACACCTCACTCGCTCAGCTCACCCCTCCCTCCTCCAACGGAACCCCGGAGATCCCTCAGTTCTCTGCCCCTCCCCCCTCCCAACGGAACCCCGGAGATCCCTCAGTTCTCTGCCCCTCCCCCCTCCCCAACGGAACCCCGGACTACATCAGCCCTGTGGCCCCCCCCCACCTGCGAAGGTCCCCGGAATCCTCGGCTCTGGGCCCCCTCCCCGCCTGCGACGGATCCGAATTGGGTTTGGTGGGACGGTAAGTGAGGTGGGGGTGTCGGATTCGGTCGGGGGGTGAGGTGTGGGTGTTGCGTTTGCTTCGGGGGGTGGGAAGGTGTCAGGATGGGTGAGGGGTGGGTGTTGGGGTTGGTCAGGGGGTGTCAGCTGTCTGCCACCTCCCCACCTCCGACTGACCCGAGCAGCGCCGGGCACTTATGCTAGTATCCAAATAAATTTCTTAGTCTCTAAGGTGCCATAAGGATTCCTTGTTACTTTTGCTAATACAGACTAACATGGCTGCTACTCTGAAACCTAAACCCTGACTATCCCACTGCTAATGAGATGCTCAGAAATATTGCAAAAGCCAAAGCACCAAAGGTTTGGAAGCAGGATTCTCAAGCTTGGCATTCCCCTTGTCTATCTTGTCAGGAGTCAGATGTGTCACCCAGACTAATCATTAGGGCACTCCTGGATGTATAAGTGGAAGACCAGATGTCAAATCTTGCTCTGAGTGATCTGGGGCTTGAACCCAGGTTTTCAAGTATGTGCCAGAACGACTAAGGTCCCTCTCGATCTCTCCTGAAGCTTTTCCATGTAGTTCAACTGTTCACTTGCTACTGCAAAACTCAGCTTTGCAACTTTTCTGGTACTACCCAAACGTAATGGGCAGTATTTGATGTTACAGTGGCCACTTTAAAAAATTCAATCTAGCTCTAGTGAGGATCTGTTCTAGTGTTAGTCCCCAAATAAACATAGGGCTTGGCTACGCTTGCAGCTATAGAGTACTTTGGGTTAAACCAGCTTTAGGAGAGTGCACTAGGGAAAGTGCTGCAGTCTGTCCACACTGAAAGCTACAAGCACACTGGTGTGGCCACATTTGTGGCACTTGCAGTGGCATTGGGAGTGGTGCGTGCATTGTGGGCAGCTATCCCAGCATTCAAGTGGCTGCAATGTGCTTTTCAAATGTTGGGGATGAGGTGAGTGTGACAGGGAGTGTGTTGTGTGTATGCGGGGAGGGGAGAGTGGGTTTTTGGGGTGCTGAGAGTGTCAGCACGCCATCTTGTAAGTTCAGACTCCTCCTCCACCCTGCCTCTCACTCAAAGCAACCATTTACAGCAGCGGCTGTCAGAAATGAAGCTTTGAGAAGGCACGTCCTTATTCCTAACAGCTGCTTTCACAACAATGAGAAGAGGCCACTTGAGAAGGGGATTATGGGACATTTCTGGAGGTCAATCAGAGTGCAGTAAGGAAACTCCTGGCGCTGTGGTGCTCCAGCGGGGGGCACATCAGACATTAATCTTCTCACAGAGGTGGAGTACCAGTAGTACTGCGCTGCTCTGTGTGCCTTGCCTGTGTGGATGGGGGCGGGGGGGGAGTAAGGTAGAGTGCTCTGGGCGGCTTTACTGCGGTATAACCTGCAAGTGTAGCCAAGCCCTATAGAGCAGGGATGGACAAACTCAGTTGTGAGCTGCATGTGGCTCTTACACTGTTAAAGTGCAGTTTGCAGCACCCACCCTCCCATTCTCCACCTCCAGACCCTGGGGGGCGGGGGGGACATCTGCCTTGCAGCCGGACATGGAGTAGATTCTTCTGTCCACACAGGAGGAGCAGGGTCGCAGGGCTTCAGTTCCTTGGGGCGGCCCTCGGGGCTTCCGCAGGCTTGGGGCTGAAGCCCTGAGCCGTCCCCAGCGCTCTAACATCTAATGAGTGTGATAAGGAGCGTGGAGCATCAGTAATTTTTGCCACCTCTGGGGTATTGTGTGAATACCAGTGCTGACCGTGACTCAACAAGAAAAAATAATACTCTCAAATGCACATTGTCTTTTTTTGTACACTTAAAGAAAAATGCTCACACTGGAACATGGGGATGAGGAGGTATGGAATTACTTGGGTGGGGGGGGGGGTTCTCAAACGCAAAGGACCATGAGGGCCACATGAGGACTAGCACATTAGCCTGAGGGCCACATCACTGACACTCTGTTCCCCCCATACACTTTCCATGAGCCCCCCCATCCTGCCCCGCTTCTTTCCAGTCCCCAGTCCAACTCCTTCCCCCAAATCCCCACCCCCCAATGCCTCCCAGTCCGTATTCATAGGCGGCGCAGGGGGTGGTGGGATTCAGGGCGGGGTGTTGGGGGTGAGGGTACAGTGTGGGGGGGTGCAGGGTGTGGCAGGGGGCTCAGGACAAGGAGTTGGGGTGTGGGGTGCAGGAGGGATGAGGTGTGCAGTGGGGGGGGTGCAGGGTGTGGCAGGGGGCTCAGGACAGGGAGTTGGGGTGTGGGGTGCAGGAGGGATGAGGTGTGCAGTGGGGGGGGGGTGCAGGGTGTGGCAGGGGGCTCAGGACAGGGAGTTGGGGTGTGGGGTGCAGGAGGGATGAGGTGTGCAGTGGGGGGGGTGCAGGGTGTGGCAGGGGGCTCAGGACAGGGAGTTGGGGTGTGGGGTGCAGGAGGGATGAGGTGTGCAGTGGGGGGGTGCAGGGTGTGGCAGGGGGCTCAGGACAGGGAGTTGGGGTGTAGCCGGGAGTGAGGGGTGCAGCAGGGGTTTAGGGTGCAGGTGGGGTTACCATTCATCCATAGCTAACCAGACACGTCCGGCTTTTGAGAGACAACTTGCTGTCCGGGTCCGGGGAGCATTTTTTTAAATCTGTTAAAAAAACGGGATTTTAATCGTTCAAGAGAGTTAAGGGGGGGTGGGGTGGGGGAGGGGTGTGTGTGTCTCACACTCTACATCGGGGGCGGGGGCGCTCAAACACACTGCTGCAGCTTCTCTTCCCCCGCACTGCGGGTGGGCAGGCGGCTCATCGGGCTGCTGCTGCCCTGCTTCCCCGGGGCGCGGCCGCTTTCCGCAGGGGCGCTGCTGAGGGAAGGGCTGGCCGGATGCGGAGCCCGTCACAGGCAGCAGCTCTGGGGGCAGCTCAGGCTCAGCACATTCAGCTCAAGCAGCAGGCTGCAGGGCAGTGAGTCTGACCAGTCTCTCTGTTGAATGATTAAAATCCTGGTTTTTGCAGATGTAAGAATTCCTCCCGGACGGCCCTTTGAGACTCAAAACCCGGACCTGTCCGGTTAAGTGTCGTAAAACCCCTGCCCTGACCCTCTGCTGCATCCCAACCCCCTGCCCTGAGCCCCCTCCTGCACCCCCCCACCCCCACATCCCAACCCCCTGCCCTGAGCCCCCTCCTGCACCCCCCCTCACCCCTCCTGCACCCCCACATCCCAACCCCCTGCCCTGAGCCCCCCTACTGCACCCCCTCTCACCCCTCCTGCACCCCCACATCCCAACCCCCTGCCCTGAGCCCCCCTACTGCACCCCCACATCCCAACACCCTGACTGAGCCCCCCCATGCATCCCAACCCTCTGCTGTACCCCACCCCTTTTGCACACCCCAACCCCTTGCTCTGAGGCCCCTGCCACCCCCCCCCACCCCTCCTGCAGCCCAACTCCCTGCCTTGAGCCCCCCTGCCGCATCCCACACCTCAACGCCCTGCCCTGAACACCCACCACACCCGCACTCCTCCTGCACCCCATGTGGGTAGGGACTGGAAAGAGTTGGGGGTGGGGGTTTCCGGCAAGGAGTTGGAATGGGGACAGGGAAGGGGGGGGGCGGGGCCTCATGGAAAGAGGGGGGGGGCGGGACCAGGTGTCAGTGATGTGGCCCTCGCACTAATGTGCTAGATCTCATGGACATTTGAGTTTGAGACCCCCCACTCCCCACCCCCCCGGTCAACATACTGGCTCTTCCAGACTTCCTGCACGGCCTTGGGTAAGTCTCTGAGGACATGTTTATGTCATAATGGCAACGTGATGGCACTGCAACTTTGCTGCTATAGTGGATGCTTCCTACAGCTAGAGAAGAGGGTTTGGCTGTTGATGTAGCCAGGGCCGGCGATAGGGCGGATACTATGGGTAGAGCTGTACCGGGCCCCGGACCTAAGGGGGGGTCCCCTTAAGTCCGGGGCCGGTCAGGGCCGGCGACGGGGGGAGGAGGGGAGGGGGTACTACGGGTAGAGCTGTACCGGGCCCGGACCTAAGGGGGGGTCCCCTTAAGTCCGGGGCCGGTCAGGGCCGGCGACTGGGGGTGTGTGGGGGGGTACTACGGGTAGAGCTGTACACAGCTCTACCTGTAGTCGTCCCCCCTTGTCACCAGGCCTGGTGCGGGCTCTCGCGCTCCTGCGGCTGGTCACAGCAGCGGCGTCTCCATCGCCAGCCGCAGGGTCTCACGCAGGTCCGGGGGGCAAAGGGCGCGCGGGGGTTGGGGGGTGAGGAGAGCAGCAAGGGCGGCTCGCGCCGCTCCCGGGCTCTCGCTCTCTCGGGCCGCGGCTCGCGCTCCCGCAGGACCCCGCTGGGCACGAGAGCGCAGTGAAGGGCGAGCGCCAGCAGCGAGCGCCCAGGAGGTGGCAAGGCTCGGAGGTTTGCACTGCCCCCAGCCCGTCAGCTGGGTGGAAGCGCCGGCTGGTATGTCTGGTAGCCGGCGGGGACGAGGCCAGGCTGCACGGATGGGGAGGGGAGGAGGTTAGGCTGGGGGAGGAGATTTGGTTGGGTAGCCCGCGTCAGGCAGGGCGGGAAGGAGAATGGGTGGGAGTGGGGGGGGCAAACGATCAGAGTAGGGGGCCCCCAAATGATCAGAGTAGGGGGCCCCAAAATTTCTATCGCCGGCCCTGGATGTAGCTAAGGGGCAGTATCTAGGCCAATGGATGAATCAGGCAACTAGCTGCAGCTATACTGGGGGCATGGTTGCCCTAATTACACTGTTAAGGACACACCATTTTTCACAGCTCTGGGAGTCATAGATGGGGCTTTTGGCTCTCTGTGCCTGCGATCCCTAGGTAGGGATAATAAGCACATCCCTACCTCGTAAGGGTGTTGTATGGACAAGCCAATTAAATATAGTGAGATGCTCAGATACTCCAGTAGTGGCAACTGTGTTCAGGATTGCCAAGCTGTTCTGCGGTTCAATCACATATTCAGAGATGTTAAGGGCTAGAGGGGATCGTTAGAGCAGCTAGGCTGACTTCCCTTATAACACCAGCCAGAGAGTTTCATCCAGCTTCACCCGGTAATGACTCCAATAACTTGTGTTTGGTTAAAGCACATTTTCCATATGCTGTTCGCCTGTTTATGCCTTGGTGCTAGAAGTAGTGATGCTGATGCACTCACTGGCTTGATGTCATTTCCATCTTACAGAATGTACAGGTTGCTTTAATGGCTGTCAGCACCCTTCTCCTGCCCCTGCCAGAACTGTTCTAATACTTCTGCTTAGCTTTACAGTTTGAATGAAAACTTGTATTTGCAGAGTTGAGGCCCTCTTAAAACTCAGCCCCACTTAGCTTAATGATATTTTCGTCAAGGCTGAAAGTCCCTCCACCCTCAACCTGGAAATAACGCCCTTAATATTTTGTTCACCTTCCAAGTACAAGCCATGTACCTATGCCCCGTCTCTAGCAAGCTGAATAAACTTATCTTTAAGATTAGCAGTCGTGTTAGTCTGTATCCATAAAGAAAACAAGGAACGCTTGTGGCACCTTAGAGACTAACCAATTTATTTCAGCATATACAAATTTATCTTTGTATTTCTTAGTGACACCCATGGTTCTGTATGTTTTATCTAAAACACATTCATCTTTATGGGACATGGTAGACTCTTCATTACAAACAAGATTTTTGAATTGAATCGCTCTGTCAAGATATCCTACTTGTTTTATTGGTCTATCTAGACTTCTACAACATGAATTATTGTGTAACACTTTCATGCTAATAGTCTGGATTTGCAACATAAATGTGAGGGAAAATCTTGACTAGGAAAAAGGGTTGAATTTTGGGTAGCTAAGCCTGATGTAAGCTCAACCTTTTACCTAATGCAAATAAAGGGTAGCACTTTTAGATTGATGAGGGTAGCCTAATCCTGCCTGCAATCAGGCTTCTTAGATATTGTCAGAAAAGTAGCATCAAATGAGCTGCAGTATAACCTAATTCAGAGGTGCTCTATAAGGTAAGTCAGGCTGCGGGGCAATTCTGATTTAGAAATCAGTAATTCCACTGCAATCAATGGAGTGTAAATTAAACCAGAATCTGGCCCATAGGAACCAAATCTAATTTAACGTAATGTTGACAGTAAGGGGACTTGTAGAAGGTACAAAGAGGCATCATTTTACTTGCTCCCATGCATTTACTTAGACTCAACTTTGAAATTGGCCTAATAGGTGGATGAAAGGGACACTATCAATTTGAAATTAACATTTTTTAAAAAAAGATGTAGTACTTTTAGGTACGTCAGCTGCACCTCGTCACCCTAATTTTTGTGGATTTATTATAATTTTCTTAGTTTAAATGGTTTGGGTGAAAGAAAACAGGAAAACATTCTTTAATTTGTCTCTTGGTTATAGGAAAAAAACTGACCTTTTTAGGTTTAAATCCTTATGCTGAAGTGCTTTGAAATATATACTAACACGCCTGTAAGGCGTGTGAGCATTGGCTTGTAAAGGGATTGTTGAAATGGGCTCAAATGATGGCAGAAAGTAGAGTAGAGAAGATTACTTTATAGCCTTGATGTGTGTTTCAGTATACACCATATTTCTGTCCTCCTAAATCTGTAAGCAAGGCAGAAAGTTTAATTAATTGATTACATCTAAAAGCAAACTAAACATATTAGGTTATTGTTTGCCCACAAGTGTTGGTCTTCTACCTTCATTGTTTGGTCCCACATTGTTTAATTCCACTGATTTACAAGCTAAAAGAAAATAAAAATAGCCCCAAACTACTTTGTCAGGGGCTAGAACAGAGTGAGTGCAAACACAGTGGAGCACTTTTCTTTGACACCAAAATACACAGCTATGATCCCTTTATCTTTACTAATGAACAGTATTTTACTTTTTGCAACAGATATGCCAATTTCTGCTTCAACCATCTGTTCCTTGACAATTGACACTTTAGAGGTCTAGCTGTTACTGAATAGCCATTGATTCGAATACAGTAAATTCTTTACAAAATAAAAATCAATAGTCGCTGACATACTGCGTATTGAGGAAAATAATTGTTTATGGCACTCAGCTTAAGCTGTTCTGGTAATCACGTTGAAAAATACAATATTTATTCATTAGATCAAATTTAATGAGGCCTCCTGGCAGTAATTATAAAAATTACTGTAGCAGTAAATTACTAATGAGCTGTGATGTGCTTCCTACCTGTGAGGCAGGACTGGGGGTTGAAAGCGCCTGATATCCAGACAACACTAAATGGAGGGAGAGATCCTGAGACCAGGAGTAGAGCTTGGGGCAGTGTAGCAAACTATCACTGTACCTTAGCAGCAATATAAAGAGGGGAGAAGGCTCACAAACAAATGTGTTCAAAGGGTCATGTTAAACAGGCAGTAAATCGCTATGTTCATTTCCAAACAAAGATGCATTTGCAACATTATTTGGCACAACATTATTAATGGCAAGAGGAGCATAATTCATGTATGTAATGTGGACAGTTCCAATAGGTCTCAATGTTATACTGTACTGAACGTTTTTCTCCCAATCGGAGCGTTTTTCCTGCATGCTTTTTGAACAGGAGCAGGGGCAGGAGTTCAATCCCCTTGCTAATCAATAGTGGTGGTGGCTTCTGCCCCAGTAGTTGATTATTTTAGTTTTCTGGGCAGATTAATTTCTCAGCTGTGCGTAACCCCATGGACAAAAATCAGCTGCTGAGCAGTTGCCCACACGCTCAACAGCTGAGGTGAGTTGCTCCACACCTGTCTATCTTGAGCCAGGAATGACTTCTTGCTTTTTGGTGATTATGATAATTGAACAAATATTTTTGCAAATGGCTTAAAGGTGGGGGGTAGCAGTTGACTCACAGCACAGGGTTACTGCATTTGGAGGGGTGGTTGTTGTTGCTGGAGCCATGAACTGTGCGGATGCACTTGCTCACAAAGCTGTCTGGGGGAAGCAGTGATGCACAGTCACAGCTCTGGCCCATCTCCTGGAGTAGACCTGCTGCTTCAGTCTTTTTATTCTAGCCCTCAACCCTCGTTGTTTGGGCTGAGTGCTCTTCGCCAGCATTTCAATTTTAATTCTTATAGAAAACCTAAATAAGCCATACAAATAGTGACATATGGGGTATTCGCTGCATAAGATCATACTAGAAGAAGTAACCCTTTAAATCAGGGGTGCGCAAACTACGGGACGAATTCGGCCCGCGGGCTCCTCCTAACTGGACCCTGAGCTCCAATGGGGAGGCTGCTCCGGCCCATCCCCTACTGTTCCCTTCCCCTGCAGCCTCAGCACATTGGTCGCGTAGCGCTCTGGGGGAGTGGGGCAGGACTGCACGCTTTGGTGGATCAGTCATGGCAGCATGTCTGGCGGCATGGTAAGGGGGCCGGGAGGTTGGATAAGGGGAAGAGGGTCTCAGGGGGTGGTCAGGCAAGAGGGAATGGGGGTTGAATAGGGCATGGGAGTTGGTAGGGGGTGGGGCAGTCAGGGGCCAGGAGGATTGGATAGGGGGTGGAGTCCTGAGGGGTGATTAGGGGACAAGGGGGTCTCTGGAGAGGGCAGTCAGGGGACAAGAAGCAGGGGGACTTAGATAGGGGGTGGGGTCCTGGGGCGGCAGTTAGGATGGGAGGGGGGTCCTCTGGAGGGGGCAGTCAGCGGACAAAGAGCAGGGGAGGTGGGGTTGGAAGTTCTGAGGGGGGCACTTAGTGAGCGGGAAGTGGGTGGCAGTTGGATGGGGATGGGGCCAGGCTGTTTGGGGAGGCACAACATTCCCTACCCAGCCTTCCACACAAATTTTGAACCCCGGTGTGGCTTGCAGGCCAAAATGTTTGCCCACCCCTGCTATAAATGCTTTTTGGCTTCAATTTATAATAGGTAGATCAATATTTGCTAAAACATTTTGAGATGTGCAGGTGGAAGGCACTTCAGAAATACAAAAGTGTCAATTCAAATGCACATACAGTAAAAGCCCTCAGGTAAATACAAGAGTGTAGACCAGGTGAGTTGTTCCATGCTTTTAAAAACTGTTAAGTCTTGGGACTTTACAGCCACTCAGACAGTCACAGGCTTTCAATTCAGGCAGGCTGTCTATTGTCTTACAATACAAAGAAGATGGTTGTTTAACTTGGTGAGTTCTTAGGACTCCTCAAATTGCTGTGCTGGAATGGAGCACATGGCCCCAAAGGTCTACTTCTGCAGCTTATGATGTTACTTAAAGGGGAGCTAAGTACCATAGTATTGAAGCATACAAGTTGATTTCAAGAGTAATGGTCACAAGTCTCAACAATTCAATAGGTATAAGACTGTTGCTGTATATTAGTACGATAATTTAATTACATTCAACTAATACATTAATCCATCACTAATAGTATACTTAGCAGTAGGGTTTTGTCACATAAACAAGCCTTTAAATGTCTTCATTTTGCTGTGTAAAATGCAGGCAAACAGAAACTGAAGATGCAGAATATGGCAGAAAAAGGTTTAGCAAAAGGCCATCTGGTTCAACATGCCAGTCCTTCTTAAGGGGGTAAGTTAGGACTGCCTGAATACATTTACCAAAGGGCTGGATCAGAAGATGTGTGTGTGTAACAAGTGCAAACAATAACTGAAGTGAAGCATCAATGTTTTCTTAAAGCAAAAGTGGAAAAAGAAGCCTACAGTAACTAAAGAGGAGCTACAGATCATTCAAACTGTGATAGTGTGACCAAGGCAGTATGGCAACTAGCCTGAAAGCCTTAGCCACTAAGGCAAAAAATATGCGGCTAGAACAACAACATTATTTCAGACATTCCCCTAGATCCCATGTGCATCATGGCATCTTGGTCCCTCTACCCCACTGGCAACTCCTGTCCGATCATAGCCCAATATGCTTTTTGCAAGTAGTCAGTGGTGTTGAATTGCTGTCAAACCATCACATAAACTGTAGCATTGTGCCAGACTAGCTGTCCTTTCTCCAACCATGCAAACTATAGTTTAAGCTAAGGCTGCCTTAAATGTGCCCTTAAAAATCAGGACAGTTTGTTTATTATCTGTGACCAGCATGGCCAAAACAGTTAGATTTTTTTCATTTTATTTTTTCAATGATCAGAAACAATAACCAGATTTCTGTACTGTCTGACATCACCCCAAGCATAAGACACTTAGAATATACCAGGATGCACTGGCTGGCCACAGTATTTGTGATATTTCTCTTATTTACCAAAGGCAGTAGGTGCCCTGATAAACAAGATGCCCAGTATTACTTTGGTATTTGTTGCTTACTGCATAGTTGCTGGAGTGACAGTCTATTAGGATGGCTCAGCTGTTCACAGGGGAGTCAGTGGTCAGGTTCCCATCTTCCTGCTGTCTGAGACAGGCATGAACTAGGAGTAATATGGGGACAACACCTTATGAACCCTTTCCCCTCCCCCCCCCCCCCCCCCCGCTGGCTGATTCAGGAGATGTCCTTCAGCCTCTGCAGGGACCTTCAGCCATGCTATGTTAATGCTGTGTCTGTGCTTTTATAAAAAACGCTCACCAGTTTGTAACAATACTTTGCACATCTGTAGTGCCTAGCAGCTGAGGCTCTCATGATCTTTTAAAAGAACTAAAACTCTCAGCCCCATTGTGAGGTAGCCATCCATTGTCTGAGGCACAGAGAAGTTGAGATATGACCTAAGTCACTTGAAAAGTGGGAAGAATTGGGTGAAGAACTACTAGTGTCTCACGCCCAAGCCTATGCGCTAATTATGCTACTTCCCATATAATTGTCCTGAAACCCAGGTCTATGCTCTTAACCACATTTCCTCAGTGCTATACATAGCGTGTGTAATAAATATAACATTGTTTCAATGGTCACAAGATATTAGTTTCCAGCTCCATTTAATCATCTGGACAATTGGGTGTAGATATGGCGATGAAAGAGAGAGAGAAATGTCTTTTACTATTGTCACGGCTCCGGGGTCTTGTCTCCCCCGGAGGTGTATAACTCTTGTGCATGCCATTTACACGGATTCCTGACAGAATAGGATCCTAAAGCTACAATGGCCTTCATGCATAGCCACCAATTCTCTACAAAGCTTATACCTCACAGGATTCAACAGTATTGGTTCTTTTGGGATCAATGAGAAATTCACCACCCATCTCCACTAGCTCTGAATTACAGAGCAGAACCAGATCAAATACAGAAGAGTTCCCTCATTTATCCTGCCTCTGAAACACTTCAGAGTATGTGCTGCATTCATTTTGTGTAGGCGGGCTGGTGTCTAATCTATTCTGTGAACATATTTATAAAAGATTAACCTGTGCCTCGTATTCCTGAAAACTGATTTAGTTAAAATACATTTTATTCCACTTGTCTCAGCCATACATATCTTTTCATTTATCTTTGATATTAGTCATTTTCATTGGAGCATAATGTACTGTACACCATCAGTATGTCTTCTGTCTGAAACCGCTTTCTTCTAGCCAATACCATTCAGAAGATTATATGCTCTGTGTCTAAGAATTTTAGCATACAGTTAATACATTCACTAATGGGTTCGACTATGATTCTTAACAAATAGTTGAACAGCTGGGATTTCATAGAATGATGTAACTTTAAAAGTGTTTAAGAGCACCATGGAACCACAGAGTCATGCCTCATGAAAAGCACCCAGGTGCAATGCTTGCAAGTACATATGCACATGCACACACGTGCATGTCTACACACATTCCTTGCACCTCCCATTTTATAATTGATCCAGTTATGAGTGAATCTCCTACAACTGTAAAAAGCTTCATATGTTTTAAAAATATGTTTTTAAGTGCAGATGATACTTGGTTGACTTAGGGGAATGATTAAAAGGAAATGCAGGTTTATAGTTTGGTTATTCTGAGGAGACAGGATCTGCTCACCAGTTACAAGTATTTGAAGAAGGTAGCAAACTTGTTAATGGTGAGCCTGGGGATTTAACTATAAAGGTTGGGATGAAATTAAGAACATATCAGTTTGGGATGAGTTAAACAACTACTGGTCAGGTTCATTAGTCTCCCAAGGGAATCGTTGGAAAACCCATCACGTGAAAGATTTAAAATGACTAGACCTGGGAATTCAACACGCCACCAGCAATGGCAGCCATGATCACCTAATTCTCTGCTTCTCTAACGTACTTTCTCACACCTTTCGTGAGTAGGAAAAGTTTTAGTCAAAATTCCTAAAGACACTAACTTATCCTTCAAGTCCCTCCTCAAAACTCACTCCCTTTTTTAATGAATAATAGTACAGTGCAAATTGTGAGCAGCTAGGCAGGTAGTTAGTTGTGATTACTGCGCCCAACTAAGAACTGCATGTAGCATATTTTTTATTACTCTATTGCCCCTGTCCTCACTCTGATTTTCTGGTTTATCTCATCCTATTATGCCTTGTCTTTTAGAGTGTAAGATCTTAGGGGGCTGACATTTGTTGTATGATTGTACATCATCTTCCACAATGGGGCTTGGCCTAGTTGAGCCTGTTGAGTGCTACCACAATACAAATATTAAACACCACCACCAGTGCTACAGTGGAGTTGAGTTTTAAGACCTTAATAGGCTTTTCCCATTTCTATTGATAGGCACACAATAGAGTTCAACACTAGTGTAGCATATGATCTCAAACTCTGTAGTTTGCCGTTCAGGTGTGTCCTGCTTTTCAGCCTAAGTTGGTGCTGTTCAGCTTTAAGATTTTAAATGTGTGGATATTAGATTTCCAGATGAGTTTCAGTATGAACCCCATTGTTATTTCTCATTGCTGTGATTTAGAGACTTTTGAAGCTTTATAATATCTTTATTTCTTTTTGTAATAATTGTGTTATCTGTACCTAGAATATACCTGCTCTGCATATATTGGGAAGGCAGTTTTTTTTCTGGAATTTGTGCTACAGCATCTTATGCATTGTGGATCCAGGAAACTGATGGTCTAATTGGTTGATTATTGATTATGTTTGTACTTTAAGTTGCTTCATTTCATGCAAGTTCAGCTAGTTCTGTGTTCTGGTATCTCCTTATTTATGACGCATTAGTCAGGCATCTTATAATATTAGTTTTCACACTATCAAAATATCTTATTCTGATGATGTAACACAAAAGTCAGCATTTTTCCCCCCAATGCCCATCAAGCAATTCTTATAGTTCATCATCTTCCTCGTTGGTTTAATGCCAACTCAGAAGTTTGAACATGTCTCTTTTTTCTTTCCACAAGACAAGAGAAATTTGCGCCATGGCACACCTGTATGGGTTTTTCTTTTGCTGCGTGCAGCTGAACAATAAATCCTCCTCAATTGAGCAGCAACCCTCTCACATTAAGTTCTTATATCAATGTATCTTTTTTATTTCAGCATAGATCTGATTAAATTTGTTAATTAGCCACTTCTGAGCAGACAGCAGTCAGAGCAGAAAACGGTGCGTCTGTAGGGACATCTGAAAAAGGTTAATTTTTTTTGTCTGTTTTGAGCTACATCATAGAGCCACACTTGCAGCCTCACTTTGGCGTGGCATGTACTAAAACTTGCAGAACAGTGGGCGGGTTCTTTTAATCTGAAACTCTTTTGGTTGCCTTTCCGGCTACAGCTTCCACACCCTTTTTATGTAAATGACACGGATTGTGCACTTTCGCTGAATCCCAAATCAGTGTACGTTACAGTTTTTTGGCTGGCTTCACAGAAAAAAATTTCCATGCCTCAGGTGTTCTGTGTAACTGATATTGTTGTAATGTCATCCTTCCACTTGATTGACAGGCATCTTCCTGAATGCACAGTACATTTCATCCCGGACTGCTCCGTGATTATCACCATTAGGCCACCCCTCACTGTCATCCTCCTGTTCTTGTAGTAGTCCTCATTTTTTTTTTAAACTAGGATTCCTTCTCAGAAGAGTAATACCGGCCAACTCTTTAACATCAGCAGCTGATTCTGTTATTCACTATAAAAAAATTGTAAAAGGCCTTTTCCTTTTAAGCATGTTGTTTTCCACCCTGTGAGGGAGGGAGACAGTGCATTCATGGGATATTTTTTCCTGTGTCTGCCTTTGCTTATCTTATATAGCACTGTCACATTTTGCAAGGTGCAGTTTTCTTTGTGGAATTTTGCTATATTTGTTGAAAGCCAGGGTGGGAGGGCATGGGAGATCAGCTTTTTTTCAAATGAATCTTATAGATTTCTCTGAACTGCTGTGACCTGAGAATCAAAGCATCAGTACATTCCTTCCTTTTATGCCACTTAACACCATCCAAGTCTCAACCATCGTCTGTCCATCACAGGTCTCTTCTCGGGAGCCATTCAATGTTGCTTCCAAATAGATCATTATTAGGTAATGCGAGGCACACCTTCCACCCCATGGGTGACAGGAAAGTGCCTACTGGTACAAGGGCAAGAGATGAATCCCGGCCTCTTGACTGGCAGAGTAAAACACCAGCTCTGGGCTACAAGGCTAGCCCTTGTAAGAAAGTATTTGACAGCATTTGCATTAGTTTCAGATAGCTGTAAAAAAGATCCTGCGAGATCATACAGATAATACCGTTACTAGGTAGGCTGACATTTCTCTTTAATTTAATCACTCATACTTGCCGTTTCTCTGACATATTTGCTGAGCTCATGAAGCTCAGACTGTGCATTGATTCAGATTTTTCCCTTCACCTTCTTATCCCACATCACCCCCACTTTGAAACAGCATCTGTTTTTTTTAAAAAAGTAATGGGCTTTATCTGGTCTCAGCTGGTGCCATGTTAGGCAGGGATACGAGAGGCAGATTTAAAATCAGGATGAGTGAGGCATCATCTTACCTTGCAATGTGTGTACAAGAGAGAGGCTATCATCCACTGGTAGCAGTAATACAGATTAATACAGAAAGGATTTTCACATGCAACAGTCAATCAGGTTTTATTTGCAGGCTCTCACAGTGGGCTACTGGTCTCCCTCACCCATGTGGGCTCTCTGACCAATGGATTGGTGCAGATTGCCATCCCATTAGCCACAAGCATGCATATCCTATGGGGCGCCCTCAACCCCCGTCAGAGAAAGCTGGCATGGAGCCCAGCTGTGTGGCACAGTGTCCCCCTTTCACTGCAATCTGCTTTTCAGGGATTTCACTGCACTTTGCACCTTATGCAAAGGATAATCCTTCATGTTAAATCCTAATACTTCCGTCAGATACGTTTTAAACCATCAATGCATACTTTTGCCCTCTTCTCCAGTCATGAATATTGGATCTAGCTTGACTTTCCCATACATTTTTTTTTAAAAAAAAAGCGTAGCTGTGTTGTTCTTCATGAGAACAGCTTGTAATTTACTATGGCTTCTTTATTTCCCCATGGCAATGCTTACTGTCTTCAGGACAGTTGTCTATCAGATGCTCCACAGGATCTGTATCAGGGTCGGCAACCTTTCAGAAGTGGTGTGCCAAGTCTTCATTTATTCACTGTAATTTAACGTTTCACGTGCCAGTGATACATGTCATTGTTTTTAGGTCTCTCTCTCTAAGTCTATATTATATAACTAAACTAGGTTTGTATGTAAAGTAAATAAGGTTTTAAAAATGTTTAAGAAACTTCATTTAAATTAAATTAAAATGCAGATCTTATCAGTTTAGTGTGTTCCTTGCTGAGTTTTCCAATGTCCCCAGGCAGGCAGCGGTCTGAGCGGGCCAGCGGCCGGGTCCCTGGCTGGCAAGGGGCCGGCGGCCCAGACTGGCAACAGAGTGCCACTGCAAATCAGCTCATGTGCTGCCTTTGGCACTCGTGCAATAATTTGCTGACCCCTGATCTATATGGGGCTCCAGTTTTCCATCAAGGGAAGCTAAAGCCCCGATGCTCTGGTTGATCTACTCCAAAATCCACCTCTGGTGCAGCATGATTTCTCTCCTGTGATCAACAAAATGTCCTCCTTCCCTTTTTCTCTTCCAGGGGTCTGAAATGGCCTCAGATGAACTCATCTTCTTTTGCTTTTTGGCACTCTTTTTTGCTATGCCTGGCAGAGCTCTGCTATCCCTTGGGTGGCTCTGCAGATATGGCACCATGCAGACTGGTAGAGACCAGCCCACACAGTTAGGATGGCATCAGTACAGGATGCGAGCACCCAGAATTCCTTGGGTGGCTTCTAGTGGTTCCACTAGCTGGTGGTAGAGGAAGCTGGCAGAGCTTCATTCTCCTCCTCCATCTGTTCCTGGGAGTGTTTGAAAGTGTTTCCGATGTTTTTATCAACAAACAACAACTAATCAGCAATTTTTCCTTCTCCCAATTTTTACTCCTTTGTGCAATGAGATACCCACAACTGATGCTAGAATAATGTATATTTCTGGAAATGATGCCCCATTAATGCTACCCCTCATGACAGCAGAACTGAGTGGGTCAGCATTGTATGCCTGCTCTAAAACATCTCCACGTTTCTGTGCCCTTAATACAAAGTGCTATGCAACGGTTACCACTGGAGTCTGACACTTTCCCTTCCATGTATCCAGCAAGGTATTTGTTATCTGTTAACATTATGAATCATGACCCAAACAAAAGACCTGAGTCCAAGTTTAGTCTTTCGAGTGGTAGATACTGCACGTTACAGCTCTCTGCCCAGTCACTTTGAAGAGCACTTACAGCTTGATTTGAAAAAAGAAAGAGAAGCGAGAACTACAGAAAATCTTTTTGCTTTTCACAGTACTGTTAATATCAAGCTATGAAAAGCTATTCTGAATTATGCACATTCACAGGATATTTGCTGGGGGAAAATCCTGTTGTTCATTTTCTGTTTTTCTGATTGGCAAGAGGCAACGTCCATTCTGATTGACTGTTGGCATGCAACTTACTACTGAGCTAGACTGTATGTTGATGGATAAACCAGTCTCATCCAAGTGTCAGGAAGATTATATGAAAAGAAAAAAAAAAGAGAGCTGTCTGTAGTTGCTCCATCTCTGAGGAGATTGCCAACTCACCATAACAAAAGAAAACATTAGTGTGCTATTTGTGTCTCACAAAGAGACTGTGATAAGATGACATGATAAATGATAGAGAGCTTCCCCCCCCCCCAATAAAAACACAGAAGGTAGCTAAAAC
Organism: Sternotherus odoratus; assembly: GCA_032164245.1. NCBI lineage: Eukaryota > Metazoa > Chordata > Testudines > Kinosternidae > Sternotherus > Sternotherus odoratus. The sequence continues at coordinate 30,200,028 of JAVMKO010000011.1, read as the reverse complement.
ATGAAGTGTAAAGAATATTTTGGCTCTTTGAATTGGGGCGAGCCATTTATTAAAAATAAAAAAGGTGAAATTGTCAGAAAAGCGAGTGTCGTTCCCATTTTTTTCATATTTCTTAAATTAACTCAAATTACATTATGTAGGAGAAATACATATGTATACACTGAATAGCCTAAGAGCCATCTCTTTCTGCGCCCACACAAAATTGCACAGGAAAACAGGCTAGGAGCTTCACTGTTTGTTTGTATTAATGGCTATTTCAGTGCTCCAATTCTATAACTATTAATTAAAAATAGGAATGTGTGTATTTCTAGTTGTCAAAATTGAAGTCTACTTTCAAAATTTTGTATTAACGATCATATCTTCAAAAGCCAGTTGTAGAACTACGTGCATTTGTCTCAGCTTTGCATAAAAAGCACTTGATCATAAACGCAAACTGCTGCTTAGGCACCTAGAAAGCCATTTAGCTGCACAAATGTGGTCTGAACGTGCACTAAGTCCAAACACAGCAGGTATGTTACTGCACTGACATTTCTGTATCCAAATATCGGGCTTCCCTTTGTGAACATTTGACCATAAATATTCAAGTTTAGTGAATGTTATCTACACACTCTGGTCATACACAATGAATAATAACTACAAATAAAGGAGAGACATATCACAAATGCCTACAGATTAATTATAAACTATTGCTACAGTCTTACTTATGTTAGTATTCCTGGAACACTTATTGAACATATGACCAGGTAGGACAGCACATATCAGCCTCATTTTAAACCTGGGTATGTACTGTGACTGAACCTTATCCAATGGCTATTGATTACATACATGCTTAACTGTATGCACTGAGTAGTTCCACTGATTATTGTTAAGTGCATGCATAAATAGCAGGATTGGGGACAACACCTAAATGTTAACTACCTGGGGAAAACCCCAGCATGACCTTTGGAAAATAAGACCTTGTAATGTGCATGCTTACACTGATTGGAAAGATTGTCTGAAGAAAAGAAGAAAATCACAGCTTGAGTATCTGACCATTGACTACTGCTTTGCATCTTGCAGTCATGTTGTGGCTGTGTTGGTCTCAGGATATGAGAGAGACCAGGTAGGTGAGGTAAAATCTTTTATTGGATCAAATTTTGTTGGTGGAAGGGACAAACTTTTGAGCTTCACAGAGGTCCTCAGGTCACCACTTTCCTAACCACTCCATATTGGGAGCTAAGAAAGCATTATCTATTAAATCGTACCCTTTGCACAATCTGCCCCATTTACACAATTGTGTTTGTATGTGGGATGGAGAACTGCAGCTGCTTCTGTAGCACCATCTCCCACTGTGTCCCTGGACTCAGAAAGCGCTTGGTATGTCTGGGAAATGGCACGTAGGATGGAAGAAAGCCAACCTCACCAGAAATCTACCCAGGAGTTCTTCCAGCTCTTCCTTAGAAGAGGGCAGGAGTATTAAAGGAGGCTATAGACAGGGAAAGCTGGAATATTTGAGAGAATCAGGCACTCCCAGCATTAGAATATGGAGGTACATCCCCATAGATATACTTGGCCTCTGAATCCTCTACAATATTTGGGGGCTTTTTCTTTAGGAATGGGAAGGGAGTAGAAACAAACCCTACTCCTTTTCTGGATCAGTTTGGAGGAAACTATGCAAGAACACTTCACAGGGTATTCTTACAGGATGGCAAGTACCGGGAGGCAGTTCATGGGAAAATGGGATACTGCAGCTTGACAAAGGAGACTAAATAGCTGAGTCCTACTAAAGCATAATACGACTCAAAAGGGATTGCTGTATGATTCAAAACAGTGTTTAATGTATTCAGATGTCTTTTATGTATCACTTAGACTGTAGATCATTTTCCCGCATTACAAATTTCAAATCAAAGCTTTTTATAAAGCCATACAAAATAGTTTTTACTGGTGAAACCAAAGAGCCGGCAGAAAAAAACAAACAAGTGATACACCATCTTGTGAAGGATTTGCAATCTGTTTTTACTAACCTTTTCTTCCACAGTCTGCGAGACTCCTTCCCCAGTAATCGAATCCTTGGATTGCAGTTCCAGCAGCATATGGAGCAGTTTGTCTGAAGTCACTGTCAAGAATTCAATCTTTGCATTAGGGGGCAGGCCACAGTGGATGGGGCTTTCAGGAGGTAACATTTCATCAGTGTATTTATGGGAACGTTGATAATGCAGGACCACAAACCCCAGGAGCAAGACCTAGCTTCCTTTCAAACTGTCAAAAAACAAACAAACAAACCCACAACTCTCAATCCTTGCTAAACATAAAAAGGACCCTGCTAGCTATAAATCAAATTATTCTGTTATGGAGTCATTGCTGAGAACGACACCAGTTTTTAAGAGTTTATGTCCATGAAAATAAATCATATTTGTTCCATATTTTATTTAGCTCCTTTATATCACATACAAATACTGATGTTCACAAGACAAAAACTACATGAATTTGCAAAAAAATCAGATTTTTCTTCAGTTAGCAAAAAACATTCTGATAATCTTAATTTAAAAAAATAATGGGAAATATTTTAAAAGAAAAAAGTTATTTCTTCCAACTTACAAAGTGCTGCTTTATGGTGCAACATTATTATTCCTTATACCCATTTATTAAATAAATCAATTTATGGTAGTATCTCTGAAAAATGCCATCCCTCTTCGAAATGAAAGTGAGTAATAGTGTAAGGTCTGCAAAATAAAGAGGCATGGTTTTAGTCAATCACATTATTACCAAAATACATGTATTGTCTATTTGACAATCAATACACGCCATAAAATAAAATGGAGCTATGGTACCATCATCATAATTTCTTTTCAAATGGTTTGCTGAGAGCCAGGTTTTATCCTGTATGGAACAGAATGGCAAAACTGTTTAATTCAATATCATTCATTATATGCTGTAATTCTGCTGTATCTCAAAACTGCTACGCAAATATTTTAGGCTCACTAGACATTTAAAACAACAGACAGGTGGGAGTACATTTATTTATTTACATTTGTACTGACTTAAAATTCAAAATGCTATTTGATGCTTTTGAAGTATTACTGTGGGATGCTAAATTACTACTGAAATCTTCCAGTTTTGTGATACCTTTCAACCTGCCAAGATACATAATGATGGTGATGATGATGGTGATGATGATAACAACAATAGCAGTAGTGCAGGATCCTTAAAATAATGTGGGGCTCATTTCTGAAAGATAAATACCATTTTCTCTAACTTCAAGTTTTGTGATTCAGCATTTGTGATGCAAGCAATCTGCAATAATGGAAGTAAAATAATCCCAGGTTTGTGTGGGATGGAGATACATTTGAATCTAAAATGAGGCACCTCCCTTATAATGAGGGACATGTTAGCAGCATGCAGTGCCATGGTGCAAGGCTTCCTAGAGAAACTGAAAAAAGTTCATCTTCAGAAATGACAGTGTACTGAAAAAATGAACAATTATTCCAGATGTGCCTCCTGCTGGGGCTCAAGTTTTTTCAGTGCCTCACCAGATCTATTTAGAAAAGGGTTTCCCACTGTTTCTTTGAGAGAGAATGCACCACGCTAGTAGGGCCAGAGAAAGCTGAATGACCCCAGATTCATGGCACCCCAACTGCAAATATGGGTAGCTCCCTGAAAGGAGTTACAGCTTTCCTCCCTGCAGCCCCTCTATATTCTCCTCTCTTTTTTAAACAAATCTTGTTTCTTTTCTCTGCAGTCTTCCTTGACTTTCTTTTAATTCTTTTCTGCTCTTTTTCTTTTGGTCTTGTTCTTGCGCTCACAGCAGGTTACATACTGCTCAGGTGGATAGGGAATGGACACTGCAGGCTTTAGGGGCGTGTTCACACAGCTGAGTTGAGCGGCACATGAGACTGGATAAAGGAAGAAAAGCTTGAGCCAATGGGCTGCTGCCTCGGTCTGCAGCGGTCTATGTCTGGGGTCCGATTCTCCACTACCTCCCACTTTGTGTATCCATTTACATATGTGCACGGTGTGTATAAAACACTACCAATCTGATCTGGAAGTGTTGTATACCCACTTCGCACAGGCGGCTTGTCGAGGAGGGAAGAGAGAAAAAATAAATATAAAAGGACTGTGTACAGTGGCAAATATTCTGTTTCATGGGGTAGGATGGGGGAATCACAATAGAAGGTTAGTGTTCATCCATGTCAAAAGGGATCCCAAAGAGAAGGGTTGGGAACCACTCATTTACAACAATCGGAATGATCCTGATTCAGTGCAGAATCTGTGTCCATCTAAATAACAATAGTCATAATTGTGCACAAATGAACTCCCTTGTACAGCATGAGGTAAAAGGGCTTTTGTTGCCACTGACTCCTATCATGTAATTTTAGAACTTGAGGGAGTTCCACAAATATTATAACCCTCTCTATGCTGCATTTGGTACTACATTAGCAGACATCTTAGATATTTGGAGAGAGATCAGAGACCACCATCAAAAGTCATCAAGGGATTGGACAGATAGACCTATGAGCTAAAATAGCTAAACCCTTAACTGAACTCAGGATGCTTACATTGGTAGGAGTGGAAGAGTACATTTGAGGATATCTAGGTGGAGAAAAAAGAAGGTTGTTTAAAACCAAAACCCACTGTCCATGGCCTATAGAACTTTGTGCCAATAGATGGATGGATGCAAGGCTGGATAATCACAGGTGGATCTCCCCTGGCAAAATCTACAGATGGTCTGCTTTTATTCCAGTCCCATTAACTTCACTCAGACATAACCTTATGCTTCAGGGCTTAAATTATACCTAACCAGTATGGGTTAGGGTGAGACCTTATAGGGAAACAGGTTATACCACACAGAGATCCTACTCTTAGGTTTGCAGTACCATCCTGTGAAGCATCTGGTTCTGGCCACTGTAGGATTCAGGACAGTGGACTAGATAGACCATGCATGGCTCTGATCCAGTCTGACAATTCCTAGATTCCTGTGCAGATGCTCATGAATATAAGACAGAAGGATATATACCTACTGCATTTTGATATCACATTATTCTCTAGTGTTTGAATGAAGTTTCTAAAATTTCAGCATCTATAGCATATCCTTATTTAGTCAACTTAAGCATACCATTTTTGATGTTTAAAAAGTACTAAGTTATTAAAAGCTGATGTTACTAGGTTTTTTTTTTTTACTAGTCCATTTTTACTTTGACATCTGAGAATTTGAAAGAAAAGAACCTAAAGCATGATGAGTACTGGCCATGTAACGGAACTGAATACATAACCTAGATAATGTGCAGGGTGAGGTAAACCAGACTGACGACGGTAATAAATGACCCAAACATTTTTATAAAAAGGATGAATGGAATATTTTCTGCAGTTCCTAATTGTTCAGGTAACTTCCTTCACACATTATCTAATGTATTCATATGTCCCTTTAATTCCTGATTCCCGACTGAAAGCAGGAAGTTGAAACTATCTTGAGAATGAACTCTTTGCAGGGTAGCGCTGTCTTAACTGGAATCAGGAAGCATCAGAAGTCCCACAAGCCTGCTTGAATAAAAAGGCTGCTTGAATCCAGTTTTGTTAACATAAATGATTTGGTGCTAAACAGCCACACCCACATTCTTTTGGGGATGTATCCTAATCTACTCTATGGAGATGTACCCATTGATAATTGAATTACAAGCAGTTAAGCAGTATCCTTATAAAAATAGGAATCAGCAGTCCAAAACTGCAGAACCACTATTGTAAGCCTTAGCTTTTTGGATCTTTACTGTAAAATAACATAATATTTTCTTATAGTGGAGAAGATTGTTTTATTGTAAAATGAAACAATTGAAGGTAAATAATGTTATGAAAGGACATAATTTTCACTGCTAATGTAAAAATGGATGGAAGATCCAGGGGAATTAAAAGGTGAAATAGCACATCATGATCCAGCAGTACACTTATCACAAATAACACACGTTGAAGAAAAATTATATTCCTCAAAAGTTAAGTTTACAGATAAAAAATAGGACAGCTTCCAGCAGGGGGAGCTCTAACTCTGGAAACACTTCTGTGGTTGCTGGAGCTTTTATTACTTGATTGGGTTGCATATACTGTACTCTTCTAACTGTGTGCGACAAAGTCTTCTATCCTAATTGTCTGTAATATGACCACCATACATAATCTAGCCAAACAAGTAACGGAGACCTTCCCCGGGTACCTACAATAAGAAAGGCATTTTTTAAGTGTAGGGTTTGATTCTAAAGGAAATGAAATAGTTTTTCAGCCCAAAAGCAGAGGCTAGTTAGTGTATCGGGATTGCTACTCTCAGTGAAGAAAAATTCAATTCTGTTTGCTAGTCAGGTTCAGAACAACAGTTGATGGGGCAGAACATTTCCACTATTCTACTTGTCACACAAGAGAGGTCACACAAAGTCATCCTTCGTAGAATGTGTTAATCATCTTAAAAATTCGTATTAAAAATAAAAACCCAGTGTTGCACATATAGGAAACAACAGGATTAGGTACAGCACATTTATCAAAGTAGTCAGGGATGGCACATGCTTACTTAAATGGGTTTAAGGAAGTGCAAAAATATCTGAGAATTTGCTTCCAGGTAGTTGTAGAGAACACAGTCAGAAATTGTGAGGTCTCCATTGTTAAAAGGTTACTTTCTGTTCTAGCCCTGAGGTCTAAATTTCTGCCACTCATTCACACAAGCATGGCAGTAGCAAAGTGAAAAACAGAATAGTCTGGAATTCCTGTTCACAGATACACTGATCAAGCAGGTTCTGAAAGATCAGAGAGGTTTCACTTATTCAAGAGACTTCTTCGATTTGAAAATTTGTGTGTCAAGATTTTGTACGTCATATAATTATAAGTACCACAGACGACTATAACAGAAGTTAGTGACAAAAGTATCTAATTTTTGCAGGTTGTTTACTTTGTGCATTTGTCAGCAGTTTGTGTGTTATTGTTTCCCCTGTACAGTCCACTACCTGTTTTCTTTCTTGATATTCAAGACTCCTATGAACATCAACAGGGGAACAAAAAAACACATTATAATTTCTAAAGGGTTTTTAAAGATGATTTGCACACCATACTATTTAAGATGTGAATGATCAGAAAATAGAGATATTTTTTGCTATTAGGCAATTTCTCAAAAATTAAATTTAATGGTCTCCCTTTTAACGTGACTATTCATGTTAAAGAGTGAATTGATTTCTATGACTGACTGTGCAATGTTGCTTGCAATTATTAACTGTATTAGTGTTTGTGTATCTTTTAAATATCAATAAAAGTATTTTAATTAAAAACACATTCTACAAAATGGGAACAAATTGAGAGAAAAATGATGATCTAGTACAACCGAAGTGATGTTTCATAATTAGATGTGATCAAAACACTTTGGACTAGATGCTTAGCTGGTGTAAATTGGCACATCCCCATTGATTTCAGTAAGGTGAATTGATTTACACTGGATGAGGATCTGACCCCAGATCCTCAGTGTACACAGTGATAGTACAAAATACTCCACTGGCACAGGGCACAAAAATTCATGTTCTCACATCTGAATTAAAGAACAAAATGAAACCAGACCAAATAATTTATCATTTCTACACTATAGTAATTATCTGTAATGTCTGCAAACTGTTTCCCATGCACACAGGAATATATTTAATCAGAAGCCATATTTCATGCTTCAGAATGAGAGGATCTAATTTCTTGTTTGATGCATAGTTACACCACTATAAGACAATTTTGTGAATGGATCTTTATGTAATGAAGTTTATTCTATTTTATTATCTCACAGCCTGCAATAGCTGTCTGTGACTTTTCAATGTAAATGTCTTTACAATGATAAATTTCATAATCATATTTTTGTATTTTATAACTCCTGTGATGTTTTACTTGCCTGACCAAAATTATCCAGTGAAGCATGAAGATTAACCAGCATTCCAGTGGGTGGCTCATTGGTTATTTTAATAGTTTTCAAAAATTCTCCGTGGAATGACATGATCTTTAGGAGAAGGGGCAGGTTGAGCACTCATAAAAGCCGGATAGTCTGGGTGACTTCCTTCACTGTGTTTCTCCAGGAATTCCTCTAATGTGTCAAGCCACTTTGCTACAAGATGAATATTCTAGGCAAGGGGGTGGGGAGGTAGGAGAGAGAAATAGGCTTCCCAGTGAGCTATTGATTTGAAATATGAAACATTTTATTGATACAAGCAAATCCCAGGCATAAGGAAGCAGTTTGATATAGCACAATATTTGAAAAAATCATGTGCATCTGTTTAGCACAATATACTGCATAATGACAGCAATCTTCCCTGTTTGTATCTATTCATCTGATTATACAGAGTAACAATTCTTTTTTGCTACACATTTATTTACAAAAGGATTTTTTATGGATAATAAATTAGTAAATCAAATAACATGTGTTTGGTAAAATGCTTTAGTCAACTCCATACCACAGAAGGCAGATGCAGTTCACATTTTATGTGATATTCAACGACCCATTAACACTCATACCTCGATATGAAGTTATGAGCTTCTCTTTTGGAAGAGACAAAGGAAGTTGGTAATCATGATTTAGCACTGTTTTATCTGGACATACATTATTTTGAAAAGCTTCCATTTTTAACACTGCAATGTAGCACTGTTGTAATGAAGAGCTTTGACTTACTTGAAGTATAACCCAGTGGCCTTCTTTTGATGCTTTACCATAGCTATTTCTGCTACTGCTTCCTGTCCTTGACCCAGAGGTACATTGTGAAGTTTTCTGGCGTCAGTGGTAAATTCAAGCTTGCTCCCTAAACAGAACAATATATCGTATCACTTCAACCCAAATAATTAATATCGTTCAAAGAATCACGTCCTGTGCATAGAGCATTTAAATTGTACACATCATAGAAGTCACTAAACTGAGAACAAAAACAATAAAAAAACCCTCCAAAATATAGTTTAATTGTATCAGATGGACTAATGTGTTTTATTCCTTTTGTGCTTCTTACAGTATAAAATTGCAGATACGATAAGAGGCAATCCAGAAGGAGAACAACCAACTAATTCCCGCTAAGGAAATCACAACCAACTACACATATAAAATACAATTATACCAGAAAAATGCACTTGCTGGTAATGTAAAGTCAAATATAAAAAACCTTCTGACTAAAATAACAAACTGACTAGGATATGTGTTAGCAGTTGCACATCCTATTTATGTACACACACAGTGCAAGGAGTTAACGTAGTCATTACATTGAAATTGTGTGGGGGTGTGGTGGGGGAGAGTCATGTCATATGGAAGGATGAGTTGAAATTAACACATTTGTCTCATCAATTT